>JAOCZM010000002.1:0-1404118 GCA_026122235.1 Vinca minor
CTTGAAGGGATTCTACTCAACCTGACAACAATAGCCTCCAAATATTCATCAACGATCGAAGGACCATAGGGATCTACTATGGGTTCTACTTGCACCTCCACCTCCGGCTTAATAGACTGGAAACAAAAATTTTCAAGAATCATATTCAAAAAAGCTATGAGAGGTCAAAATTTTTCAGCGTTATAAAGAAAGAAAGGGGACGGGGCGTAGAGGTTAACCTCATGGCGAGAAAGTTAACAGTGACGTCTTAGTAAAAAACATGGTGACATATTATATGTTTCAACAGCTTTAGCCGAATATTTCCATTTTCAAAGTGCATAGAGCAGAAAATCAAAGAAAAAATTCGACACATGAAATGGTACTCCATACCTTGATATAATCTTTAACATTTTCCGTTCTCTGGTCAATAGGCTCTATTAGCTCGGAGTACTGCGAACAAATTGGCAGGAATTGGTATAAGACATCACAGGAAAAATATGTTAAGGTTAAGCAAGAATCTGCAGAACTTGAGAAGACGGAAAAATTAACCGGAAAAAAACTTATTATCTCAGAATTGTGAATTAAGTGTGTCTTAAATTATACTACCTTCATTCCATAATACTACATCCATTCCTGAATATAAGACTTTTAGGACAAAAAATAATGTGTTTTTTAATCAAAATATCAATATTACTCTCTTAAATATGACTTGTATACCACTAATTCCATTTAAGAGAATAATATTGATATTTTGATTTAAAAAACACCTTATTTTATCGCTTTCTTAATTTTCGCTACATGTCCTAAAATCTTATATTTAGGAATGGAGGGAGCATAATATAAGTCTTTTATGACCTATAACGAAAATTAAGGAAGCAAAAAATAAGTTACTTTGTTAGTCAAAATATCAATATTACTCTCTTAAATAGAATTAGTGGTATACAAGTCTCATTTGAGAGAGTAATATTGATATTTTGACTAATAAAATACCTTGTTTTTTCTTTGTTAATTTTCTCTACTTGTCCTAAACGACTTATATTGTGGAATGGAAGGAGTATTGTGGCATTTATTGTTCTTACAGGAACTCACGTTTTGCCTATTATTTTACAAAGAAAACTGAAAACCAGAACTCAAATTTCCAATAAATGACTTAAATTTGAAGAAGAAGAGGAAAAAGAAAATGTAGTAAAACAAAGAATTTATTCCCATAGTTAGCAGAATATAAGAATTACCTGTTTCTTAGTCAACATAGGGCCATCACAAACGCCAATTACCACGCGATTTCTGGCCAATTCTGCAGCTGCCTACAAAAAATTTAATCACTTCCAAGCTTTTCTTCAACGTAATTTATATTCAACAAGAAAGAAAAATGCATAGTAATTAGAAGAAAAAATAATAATAAATGGCAAAAAAACCTTGAGGAATTGGCGGTGCCCATTATGCAAACGATCAAAGGTGCCACCAAGAACCACAGATGAATATGAATTTGGAGGAGACAAGATAGAATCCGAAGTGGGTTCATCCAAAATCGCCATTTCTTCAGCTCTCAAAGCTCCAATCTTGAAAGTCAAGCAGAATTTTGTTAAAGAAAATATAGAACAAAAGTAGTTGAATAGACATATATATATATATATATATACTGGAATAATTTGGAGCAAACAGTCACTAAAACTAATGATGAAAGAGACGCGTGGCCCGCCCAACAAAGAACCGAACAACCCATTCAACTTCTTATGGGCTTTTGGGTTTCTTTTATTTTTTTCGGTAAGGCTACGGTGTTAAACAAAAAAATAAATAAATTAGTATATACTTAACATTTTTTTTTACAGTTCAAATTGTTTTAGAGTGAATATTTATTGTGATTTTATAATACCAATTTCGTAAAACATATGTTATATGTTTTAAAATACATGTTAATCCATATATAATAATTATTGCATAGGAAGTAACACATTAGTAAAAAAACTTTCAGTATAAAAAATATTCAGTATATACTGATTTTTTTCGTGTTCCGCTTCCTTTTTAGTAGTTCGAATATTATGTGGAACAACTTTTTTCAGTACATACGGAACTCTTAATAACACGTGTTTTAAGGCTCAGATCAAATATTTCACATGGTAAAAATATAACAGATGTTCTGAAAATCAAAACAGCTGTTCATTTTAAATCAATTTTAAACGTCAAAAATTTAATACAACGAACGATGGAAATTTCACAGTGCGAAATTACCCTGTCCCACACCACAGAGTCGACGTCTTTTTTAGGCACCGTTTCCAACTAGGAGAAGGTCAACAAAAGGTTTGGCCCAGTGGGTAAGCCTTTGGCTTGGGACCGGAAGGTCCCAAGTTCGACACCTTCTCCCCGCATAATGGGGCGATAATATTCTCCTCTTTATGAGGCTAAGCTCCTCCCCGGGCATGGGGCATGCTACAATCTCCCCGATCTAGGGATGCTCTCCGCTCTTCCCTCGAAAGCAATCGCCTTCGGGCGTCAAAAAAAAACTAGGAGAAGAGAAGACGCTATTGTCTGGTTGATGGAGACTTCAACTACATTGAACCTGGACTTCTCCTTGAAGGCCTTTCTTAATTAAAAACAAATAAAAAATAAAAATTAAAAAATAAAAATTAAAAATTATTGTCGGAGAAGAAATATGCAGGAAACGTAACGTATTATTATGAACCAAAAGTGTTATACCAAATCTTCCATCATTAATTAGAATAATTCTGATATGAACCATGTTAATTGGATTTTATAATTTAAAACTGGACACATCATAAAAAATGAGAAGGGAGGCAATTATTTGATAACTTGCCTAATTTGATCCATATCAGAAAAATTACATTAATTAAGTATATGATCACGAGTTTTATTTTTTTTCCCTTAGAGCACCATCCACACTTTCAATGAGACTAATATGTATTACCCCTCTTCTCTCTCTTTCTCTCTACCTTTTCCTGCTGCATTTTTTTTTTTCCCTTTTGCTGCTGGCCAGATTTGGCCATTGGCTCCGGCCATGGTCGAATCTTGGACAGTTATCTGCTTTTATTCACTTTTTGTGTCTTCACCCTCTTATCTTGCCGTAAATCGTGATGAAATTTTTTCAAGGCATTATTGTTCAAAATTCAAGACTCAGATGCAAAATCTACTTCAAATCCTTCCAAATATGAAGTTTTCCTCAAAACCCGAAATTGTTCTGGGCCCTTCTTCAGTTTTCTTCATCTTTCCGAGACAATTTATGGGATGGTTGATATGCCCATGGTCTCGTAGATTGTTGATTTCTAAGAAAAGTGTTGGAACTGAGCTTGCTAATACTGTTCAAAGATTTTGGGGAAGATAATGCGAATAATTTTATTATGTATTTTTTTTACTGTGTGTAGTGTTTACCCAGTCCAGGGTATAGCCTTTTATCTGTTGTCATGGTGATCTACACTATTGTATGACTTTTATTTTTGTTTTTTATCTTTTAATTGTAATAACTTCAACTATTTTATGATTAGTGAATAATTCTTATTTAGCAAAAAGTGAGACTAATATAGACTCTATTAGGTGCCTCAGAGTATGACTTATGTGTACTTGTTTGTTCATCTCCAAATAGAAACAAACTCCAAATCCAACTGATCCAAATGAATTATTAGCCATTTTTGTCCTCAAAGAAGTTGCGCTTAGCCAGTTTCATCCTTTTTCTTTTTTTTTAACTTTTCACATCCCCAATGTATTTTCAAACAGCCACTTTCATCCCTTTTTAAAGTGGATGTTTGAAAAATATATTGAGGGATGAAAAGTGACTGTTTGAAAATACATTGGGGATGTGAAAAGTTAAAAAAAAGATAAAGGATGAAACCGCTAGCGCAACTTCTTTGGGGACAAATTTGGCTAATAATTCTGATCCAAATAGAAACAAACTCCAAATCCAACAGGAAGTTATGGCAAATCAGACATGATGCTAATAACATTTCAACTGAATCTTGCTATAATTTTTTTGGCAGGGGCAAACATACATTCAAAAAATTATGGAGATGCAACGAATATAGATCAGGGAAAGTCCGGTAATGGTCCACGTGGGGAGATGATCCAAAATCGAAACACTGCACAGATTTCCCTGATCTTTTCTGGCTTTCAATAAATGACTCTATCGACTGGAAGGGAAGGACCTTGTCGGCTCTACTATACAGATACAGTTGAGGACAAGGAGGCTGGTGGTTTGCAAGAACAGAGATGATCTTGCTCAATCTCCTGTTACAGATTCAAAAACATTAACCAAATTAGAATAACGAGGGTGGGTTTTCTTAACCGCGTGTTCTTGCAGTTGAATGCTAAAGAAATGGGCAACTTATAAATATTGATCAATTTTGAAATATTGCGATTGTAAACTTACTCGTTGATATCAGGCAAGTTAAGAAGAAACGAGAACAGTTTCTCAAAGGCTGACAAGAGCAAGGTTTCGATGAATAGAGGGTCTTTTCCTTGCATCTTTGATGTGTCAATGCCGTCTCCCAATGTACTTCCTCCGGCTTCAACCAAAGGATATGTAGCGGAGCTGTACTTCTTCAGCAGGGCGGTGGCAAATCCAGCAGCCCAGACCTACCAAGCGCAAAGCTCAACTTTAGTGTCTAAGTGCGAATGTAACGTGCAATATTGCTATAGTTTGGCAACTAAAAGTTCGGCCAAACTTACATTTACTTGGAGACTAACAATACATGTTAAAATTGAGATAAAACATATAACCTTAATTCTGACGAACAAATTAACGAATACAAGCCTGGATCCAAATTTCGACTTTTATTTTCGCCACTTCCATGAGGTTTGAGATAGGTTAACTTTAGATGAAAGAAAATTTGCTGTACATATTCATCAACAATAAGGATCGAAAATCTATATATTTGACTTCCAGAGGTATAATGTAATGATCAAATAAATAGAAACTTCAAAGAAATGTCAAAAGAATGAAGCTCCCAATTGATGAAAATCAGGCTAGCAAATGTCATATGTGGCATAAGAAGGCTGCCCCTAAGTATAAACCAAGGCAGAACACAAAACACCCGACAAAGAAAAGGAAACACAACGAATCCCAGGTTAGCAATTGAACCAACTTGTATTGCAAAAACACAACGGTTTTCAGAAATTCAACTCTCGACCTCATATTTCTGGATCCAGAAAAAAGCGATAAACCGAAAAAAATCAATCCAATTACTCCAGCGTACAAGAAACTGACAATTGGAGCAGAGCATGAAATGCAATGGTACACAAAATGTAATCCGGCTCTTATGCGGAACATATTTTTTTTCAATATATACGGAACACTTTAAAACATGTGTTTTAGCTTAAAAAACATGTGTTTTTAGCCTAAAACAGTGTGTCTCAAAAATCAGAACCGATGTTTTTTTAAATCAATATTAACCGTCAAAATTTTAATCCAACGACCGAAAAAAGTTCACACTGGAGCCGTGGTGCACAAAATGAGAAGCCAATATCAAATTTGCATATTGTTATTATCAGTGGAATAGTAGCATACAACTATATACATCAAGGCCAATGATCCCACAAGTTCTTATCAAAACAGTAATCTTGTTGAGAAAAAAGACACAAATTAATCAAATTATCTTTTTTTTTGCTCTAGACTACCAGTATCCAAACCCGACATGCCTGACTAATATGAATCGGCTGCTGCAGAGGCCCAAGAAGGGGCGACCCTCCCAACATCACTAACTCCATACAAATGGCATGGTCGCAGTTCGAACCCTAGTTATTCTTATTCTTAAGGGAGGAGGGGGCCTCATCCACTACACCACAACCGATGTTAGTTGGATCAAGTTATCTTACCAAAAGCAATTAAGGGGGATACCTCTACAACTAAGATTACTTTATAAGATACTAGAAAATAACCAAACTTGAGAGATGAAAATCATTATATGCAAACCTTGGGGTCTATATTAGGGTCACCACCTGAATCAATTACACACCCTTTGATTTTCTCTAACAAATCCGGTCTTCCCCGAAAACTGTCGAGAATGGCACCATATCTGCTTTCAGAAAAGAAAGACAAAATGATTTGAAATCAAAGTAATACAATATCTTTCACAAATTCAATAAAAGTTCCAAACATATAATCTTTCAACTATATAATTTCATTATAAAGTACTCCCTCCATTCTATAATATAAGTAATTTAGGACATGTAGCGAAAAGTAAGTAAGCAAGCAAAAAATAAAGTGTTTTTTAATTAAAATATCAATATTACTCTCTTAAAAAAAATTAGTGGCATGCAAGTCATATTTAATGAAGTAATATTGATATTTTGGCAAACAAACTATTACCTTTTATTCCTTAATATAAGTCGTTTAAAACATGTAACGAAAATTAAGAAAGCAAAAATAAGCTACTTTGTTACTCAAAATATTAACATTACTCTCTTAAATAGAACTTGTATATCACTAAATATTGATATTTTGATTAAAAAAACCTTAATTTGTACTTCCTTATTTTCCGCTACATGTTCTAAACTGCTTATATTAAGGGATGAAGGTGTGCTTCCTTAATTTTTGCTACGTGTTCTAAACTATTTATATTATGGAATGGAGGTAGTATGTTAGAAAAACACTGCATAATTCACTTAGCTAAAATTACTGATATCAACAAAGTAAATTAAATTTAAAAAATCAAAAAATGGATTCAACCTACGCAAGCCAACCAGTATTACTGAAGGTGTGAAAAATCAAGAACCGTTCACGGCCATCCTTTTCTGATTCAGAGAGCCAAGAAATGAGCTCAAGAGCCAACCCACAAATCCTCTCCTGTAATTTTCTTCCTAAATCAAACGAAAGAACATCCTTTACAGAAGCAACAAAAGTCACAGCATGGATTCCTCTTTCATTATACAATTCCACATACTTCCTCAAATGCTTAGTCTTCGACCCAAGAAACCCCAACAAAACAGCAGTCACCACCGGTCCTTTTTCACCAATTTCCCTTCCCAAATTCCCATTTTCAGCATAGTTCCACTCGAAATTCCTGTTGCCCTTTGGGGACGAGGAAATCCAGGCGAAATTTGAAGAGCTGGAGAATGAAGAACTGTGAAGAAACTGTGAAGAAGATAGGGAATTTGAAAACCGTAATGGGATTGAGGATTTTACAAGAAGTGAAAGTGGAGACAAGGAAATTGGGCGATGACGATGATGATAATAACGGGAAGAAGCAAGGGAGGTTTTAAGAAGTGGGTTTTCAAGGAAAAGGAGGGAAGTGGGTCGGAGACGGGTGGAGGAATTGCAGAGTGTTCGGACGGCGGATGCTTCCATTGATGACGGTGAGGACGGCGACGATCGGTGTTTTCAGGGAAGGGAATTTGAAGAAGAAGAAGACATTGGAAATTTGGAGTTTTAAAGTGAAGATAGAAATTGGCCTGCAGTCTTTAGGAGGGGGGGGAGGGAGAAATGAGGTGGGTACGCCCGTTTAAACCGGAACCTTGATCCAAACCCGATGAAAATACTGCAATAACATCAAGGTCCTATAAATGTTCCATTTTCTCTTCTGCAAACAAAGTTATTAATCGATTCGAATCATTTGTGACATTCTATGTAACATTCAATTTATGTAACTAAATTGAATGGATAAACTATGGGGGTGTATTCAATCCGAATTTTAAAAGATTTTAACTGATTTTCAAAAATCTGTGGATTCTGCTGACTTTATGGATTGTTTTAACTCTATGCAGAGTCTGCGCAGAGTCTATCAGATTTTATTATATTGATTTATCAGGATTTCTTTTAATTTATAAAGTCTATAGATTATTTGAATAGCACAAAAAATAAAGAAAATACTGATTCATTGGTGTATTATACATATCCAAATGTGTTGAATTTCCAAAGTCAACATATGTTTATCAATCCTTTTTTTTTTTTAATTAAATCATTTTGTTAAAAATTTAAAAAGTTTGACGATAGTCTTTGATTTTTTTTAGATCACGTAACTGCGGCTTTTTTGATTTATTTGTTCAAGGTTTGTATAATTTACTTACTGATATTTTTTTCTTTGGTTTAATTAAGATATGTTTTGTTTGAACTTTTTTTTCTCTTTGATTTTCTCTTTCAGGAAAATGAAATTCATGTTTGAAAAATAGAAATTTGTGGTTAAATAGAGAATAAATTGTTTGCTTTCTTTAATTTCTATTTGAAGATGATCAAGAAGAAAATTGTTTGGATATTATGACTTGTTTTTGGGAAATTTACATTTCATATTGAGTTTTCTAACGATCTTAAAAAAAAATCTCATTTTTTTTTGTAGTTTGAAATATTTCTTTGTTTTTCTTATAATTTTATAGAAATGAGATTATTAAAAAAAGAATCTATGAGAATCAAAATCTTGAGAAAAAAGAAGAGATTTCACCATACACATTTAAACCTATGAAATCCATCAAAATCCTACCTTTAATGAAATCTATGAGAATCTATAGAGTTTTGAATACCTCTAGATTTTAATGGACTTTTTAAAATCTAAATTGAATACCTCTAGATTTTAATTGACTTTTTAAAATCTAAATTGAATACCTCTAAATTTCATTGGACTTTTTAAAATCCAAATTGAATACTTATGGACTTTAAAACTCCTTAAAAATCCTATAGAATCTATGTTGAATACACCCCCTACATAGGTTAATTGATAAATTCTATATGTGAATATTATATTATAATTAACAATATCACTAAGAGTGTCATAAAGAATCCAATGTGATTACTACCTAATGTAGTATGTTGAAATTGATTTTCTCCTGCCTCTATGGTTCAAAGATTGCGATGGAGATGTTGCGAAAGAGTTTTTGATTTCGTATCTCCTAACCACTCAGGTTTTCTTGCGTGTGGCTTTTGTCTGTTATCATGATTTTTTAAATCATTATATAACTTTTATTTTCTTGTAATTTCAGATTTTTCTTTGATTATAATGGCCTCGACTACATTGTGATAAAGTAAAATTTCTTATTCATCAAAAAAAATGTGATTCGGATCATATGTTACACTTTATGTGACATGTAAAGTTTCATTCATAAAACAAAAACTAAAATAGGGACCTAAGAGTAAATCGAGAAACTCGAAAAAAATCTTCGTTCTCGAATTCCTGTTCCACGAATAGATTATGTGTTTGTTTGTTCTACGTGTTTCACAACTTTTTATATGTTATATATATATTTTAATTAAAAATTAACATATTTTAATATTTTATTAATCTGACAAAAAATGAGATACAAAATGAAACATAAAATCAAAAATATTTAATGAAAACAACAAACCCCTTCATAAATGGAAAAAATCAGGTCCGAAAGGAAGATATTCTCCCCCAAAAAAAAAAAAAAAAAGGAATAAAGGAAGAATTTTGAAATTTTACCGGTAAGAAGCATTAATTGGCTTGCAATGGGCCACGACTTGAAATAGGCACTCCCAATGCCACCACAGAAAAAGAGACCCACAAAAATATTTTCAATTGATTCTCAGAAGAATTCCCAGAAAAATCTGCTGCTTTCTTCTTCTTCTTCCTCAAAGCCCTTTCTCGGGGGCCTTGCAATTGAATCGATGTCAACTTCATGTGCTACAGTTCCACAATCTGTAAGGAATGAGCTCTTCAATCCCATTACAAGTTCCAGATTTGTTGCCCCTTTCAGTCTCAGGATTCAAAAGCTTAGTAAGTTTTCATTTCATTGTTTTCTTTGATTAGTATTCCCTTTATTCCATAATATATGTTGTTTAGGACATCTAGCGAAAAAAAATGTCATTTATTACATCCTAGACTTATATACCACTAAGAGTAATATTGATATTTTTTCGCTACACGTGCTAAACGAATTATATTATGGAATGAAGTTAGTAAAGTTTTGTTTTTTTTTTTGTTTTCTAGCATTTTCTACATCTTTCTCGTGTTTTTTTTTATTATTATTACTTTGCAGAAAATAGTTGCCAATTAAATAGGAGGGGTTTTGCTTTCAAAGGAATTGTTGCTGCCGGAGCTTCTGTAGTTGCCCCTTCTGTAAAACCTGAACCGTCCCAAGGTCAAATTAATTAATTTCATTTCCTTGTTTTGTATTTTAAATAATAATAATGTGTTAGTTGTAATAAAATTGTAACAATTGGTAGTGTAGGATTGGAAAGGCTGCCATTTAAGGCGGAGGGATACAATTTCTGGACATGGAAAGGCCGGAGGATACATTATGTTGTTGAAGGAGAAGGGATTCCTATTGTTCTAGTTCATGGTTTTGGTGCTTCTGCATTTCACTGGAGGTACGTACTTGTACAGATTTTGAGTTTCTTTATGTGTTACACGGCTTTCGGCTTTAGTGCAGAACGTTTTTTTTCCAGTATATATGGAAACATGTTGGACAGGTGTTGCATGTTTTTGGAAATGTGTTAAATCTCATGCATCATGTGTTCACTTGTTACAGACATCTGTCCTAAGGCTACAACATGTGTTCTCTCGTTATATACATATGTCCTTAGGCATGTAATACTTGTCTGACGTAACATGTGTCTTAAAATAACAACAGGTGCCAACCGGAAAAAAAATCTTGGACGGTTGAATTTTTTTATCCAACGGTTCAAAACGGCCAAAATTGTTCCTTATGTACTGAAAAAACGTGTTATGCACCATAACTGTACCGATGCTAATGGTTTAAAATGAAAATTAAGAAACATTTGTAGTGCTAAGAATGATAAAAGTATATACAGGACAAATGCAAACCTTGTTAATGTTCTCTATAAGCAACTACGTCGAACATGTTAAGAAGAAGAACTTCTTCTAGCAGCTTTGTCATAAGCGCTTGATCATGGTGGTCAAGCCCCCTGTTTGAGTTTGCTAATTTAGGCTGAATTCTAATGCTTTTTTACACCCTCCGTCCTAAATGAATTGTCCCAAATGACATTTTTTCTTGTCCAACTTTAGCTGTTCGTTTGTAGTTGTAATGATACTTTAACTACTTTCCACCTTTGGCCTTATTTAATGCAAAGAAGGAAGAGAAAAAAGACATTGTTTGATTCAATTAATGCAAGGGCATTCTTATCTTTTGAACTTATATTTGCTTGAAATTTTACACTTACTTATTCTTGTGCTTACAACAATTGGGACAACTAATTTAGGACATAGTGTGTACTACTACTACTGAAACAGGATGCTTTTATGGCTTACGGACATATAGCTGCTTACACGAAAACATGGTGTCCGTAACTATAATGCATTTTTTCAGAGCCAATTTATGGGCTTTCGGAATGGGATTGTCTAGGTGTAACGATGTTCAGATTCTCTAGCACGTACTTTCTTTACCGACTTGTTAGCACAAGCATGTAAACCGCTGAATACATGAGTACCTGCTATCTTGGCTCATTATGGTTCAAAATTATGCACTCGTAATAGATTGGGATTATGATTCTCATTCAACAACTTTATCATGTAACGTATCTATGAATGAGGGGAGACCCACCCATTTACTTCCACCTTTTTTTCTGTCAGGTATAATATACCAGAATTAGCAAAACACTACAAAGTTTATGCTTTGGACTTGCTAGGCTTCGGCTGGAGCGAGAAGGCATTGATTGAGTATGATGCTTTGATTTGGAGAGATCAGCTTGTGGATTTCCTGAAAGAGATAGTTAAAGAACCAGCTGTTTTAGTTGGTAACAGGTGAAAAACTTTAGTTGCTTATTCCATCATTCGGTTCATGTAGTTGGCATTACATTCTCAGTTCGGAAACTGCATGTTTAAATACTAAAAAGAAGAGGTTTAAACTTATTATTGAGTTATCCATGTTGATTTTCAGCCTAGGAGGATTTACTGTTTTGGTGGCAGCAGCAGCAGTACCGGAGCAAGTCAAGGGGGTTGCATTGTTAAATAGCGCGGGACAGTTTGGGGATGCAGTTAACGAGAATAGTGAATCTGAAGAAACTGCATTGCAGAAGTTTATTCTAAAGCCACTGAAAGAAATTTTTCAACGAGTAGTACTTGGAGTCTTGTTCTGGCAAGCCAAGCAACCAGCACGAGTCCAATCTGTCTTAAAGAGCGTATGTCAAGTTCTTTCTTGTCTTTAGATAGTTTGCGGGACATCCGCAAAGATCAAAACTAAATAAGATAAATGTTTAATCTTTATTTATTTATTCATATTTCAGGTGTATATAAATTCTTCCAATGTGGATGACTATCTCATCAACTCAATTATAAGGCCTGCTGATGACCCAAATGCAGGGGAAGTTTATTATAGGTATTGATCTCGCAACATACGTTCGTTTTTCCCCTTTCTTTTTGCACTTGCTATAAAAGATGCGTAATCATCTCCCTCTTTGATATATCGCACAGACTAATGACGCGATTCATGTCAAACCAGAGGAAGTACACTCTAGACAACGTCTTGAGCAAACTCACTTGCCCTCTGCTACTGCTTTGGGGAGACTTAGATCCCTGGGTTGGTCCCGCCAAGGCCAACCGTATCAAAGAGTTCTATCCCAATACTACCCTTG
Source organism: Vinca minor (assembly GCA_026122235.1). NCBI lineage: Eukaryota > Viridiplantae > Streptophyta > Magnoliopsida > Gentianales > Apocynaceae > Vinca > Vinca minor. Next base: position 12,461 of record JAOCZM010000002.1, read on the forward strand.
TGAATCTACAAGCAGGGCATTGTCCCCATGATGAAGTTCCAGAACTTGTCAACAAAGGTTTATTGGATTGGGTATCAAGTTTGACTTGAACACCTCTTGAAACAGCATAAAACATATTCTGGTTCCACACGGGAGCGACTACCCTGAATCTGCATATACAGGTTTTATTTGTAAATCAAAATTTGTATATAAAGTAGTTACAGGAATCAATTTTCCAGGATAAACTTAATGAGATTGTGGGAGGGATAACACTCAAAGGTAATATGATGGTGAGGATGGCTTCTCCTTGAGAGAAATTCATTTACATTAATGATTAGATGAAATTTTAGATACTAAATGAATTGAAGCAATTTTTTCTTTTGTGTCCCTCAGACTACATTTTCTTGCTATAGGTGGGGGGTAGTTCAGACTTTTTACAGAATGCATACTCCTATGATGGGATTGCAAACCCTTCATGTGAGTCGCAACGATACGTTTGAAATGTCTTACTAGTATATACGTATGGGGCTAAGTAGATGGTAGTAGGGGAAATTCAAAGGTAGAGCCACTTTTATGGGACTGACCCAACACCCTTCTTACATGAGTTGAGGCGGTGCCTACTTGCAGCGGGAACTTGCTGCAGGGTGAGGTCCCGTCCCCAACTCATGTGAGAGAGTGTGGGAGTCGATCCCTACGAAGACGACTACATGCCCAGAGTGATCCCGATCGTAGGGGTGCTATTAGACACATAAGTCATGTTTCGACCCAGGGCATGGGTGACACTTCTGCTTAGATACCTCTTGGGACAGCTAAATTCAGGGATACTATACCAAAATTTCATTCTACTTGGAAAATAGCAGAAGAAATGTTGTATGAATAATAGAATTTTTTGTTAATGTCCTAGGTTAAATTGTCTTGTATTTCTAAAATCATTTTATCTATATTGTGGAATAGAGAGAAAGGGAGATATGTTGGTATTAAATTTAATGCGGATAAATTCAATTTCTCAAGATTACGATAGGAAAAATATATTGTCTCTCCCTTTCTTAATCTACTGTTTGAAGTAGGACTTTTCTTATGAAACAAAGAGAGTAGATTTTAACCAAAACAAGAAAATAAAATTATACTCCTTCCCTCATTTCAGTTGAATATCCACATTTGACTTTCATATGGATCAACAATAGTAGTTTGACCGTGAGTAAATAATATAATATCCTTATTAATTAAAGATATAAATGATATGGTTCGTATGTTATTGACCCTTGATCTCTTTCATATAGGATATTAGGTATAAGAATTCAGGGGAAAATACATTCATTTCGAGAAAGTGTACTGCAACAAATTAAATAGAAAGAAAGTGGATATCTAATTTGGAATGGATGACGTAGTTAAGAGTTAATAGCTAATTTGGTCACTAAGATATTTACACTTTGCGGTTTTTGTCTGTTAACTATTTTATCCTAATATTTGCATTTAGCCGAAAATAAACGGTCACCACTTTTGCGTGGTGGTTTTCATCCCAATTAGACATGTACCAAGCATGTGCTTGAAAATATAGGGGTAGAAACGTAAAAGCACTCTAAACTCACTTAAATTCGGATTACAAATCGAATTTTGACCCACAATTAACTTGTAAGATATGAAGTTGTTAAATATATGAAGCCGGTGCAGGAACAAGTGCATTACTGAAGTTAGAAGGTAATATATACCTTTTTACCGAGATAAAAAAAACATAGCAGCTTAATCAAGATTAGCCTAATTATGCTATAATCATGGAAGAAATGGTGTGATGTACAATAACTATTTTAAAATCCGGATAGATGGCCACTTAAATCAAAATATAGAGCGAATCTAACGAAAGATTTCCCTTACAAGAGAATTTATATAAATATTTAGAAGCTAAACTATAGTCAATGTACAATTTTGCGGGAATTCTGACCAATGTTTGTTCGTATGTCATCAACAAACATTCAATTCTTATTTTTTTAGGCAGAGAAACATTAAAATTTTGAAATAGAAAATGGCATTCACTTACTAATAATTTATTCCATTTTCTATACATTTATGAATATTTTGTTCACACACACACACACACACATATATATATATATATATATATATATATATATATATATATATATATATATATATATATATATATATATATATATATGATCTAAATGGCTCATTCTTTCTTGATTCCACATCTCGCACAATCCTCGCTTATAGAAGTGTGAGAATGCTACAAGGATCATGTGCTTGTCTCAATAGGGATGATTCCACCTCTCGCACAATCATTCTTTTTAGAAGAGTGAGTATGCTATCGGGGATCGGGAGGGGTAAATAGAGAGGGCAGAGAGAGAGAGAGAGAGAGAGAGAGAGAGAGGCTGCTCCATTGGAACTAGTCTTACTTGCTAAACACGAAATATATTATCCAGTCACACATCTACTTGTAGCATCGGAATGTATTTTTTATGTGTAGGAAATGAGACCGATCCATGAAGCTCAGTTACACATCTAATTTTTTTTACCATAATTTTTTATTTTTGTTGGCGTGAGAGCTAAAATCAGTCTTATTGAAGTCGCATGACCCTATGACTATGACATTGTATTCCTTCTCAGAAAACTACCGTGAATCCCAGACGAAGAAGAAGAACACTCTAAATGCAGGAACCACGATTATAGAAGGATGCAAGACCTCGATACTAGGACTTACGAAAATATTGTATTTTATACTGTATTGGTTCTACCTCCTAATTATTTCTTCAGTGAAAAGTTGCATTACCTATTAGAAGCACTTTTCACTAGAAGAGATACATTTTCTCGAGAAAAACAAAGAAAAAAAAAGAATTTATTTTTTCCAGAGTCTTGACTAGTACTGTTAAAATGATGTGGGCCCGTGGACCGGCTTGATCCGTCCGTTAATGGGCTGGGTATGGAATGGGGAATGCCAATTCATTAAAATGTGAATTTTTTGCCCGGTGGTTTGGCCTGCGGCCCGCGCGGGGCGGATCAAGCAGGTCGTGGGTCGGCCCACGGACTTTAAAAAAATAATAATACTATATAATCTTTGACATTTTAGATATTGTATTGAACTTTGTGAAATATGATGGATCATTAATTAGTTTTATGTTTTTTTTAAATCTAAATGTTAATTTTGCATTAATATACTTTTTTCAAATTAAAAAAGAAAAAAGAAAAATAGTACTCGGCCCACGAATCAGCCCTTCACTCCGCAGACTTTTAGCGGAGTGAATATGGACAGGAGTTCTATTAGCCCGTAAGAAAACATAGTAAGCTCAACCCAATTTTTGTAGGTCAGCATGACGAAGTGGGCGGACGGACCCGTTTGACAGTACCAGTCCTTGACACATTGGCAGTGGCACCTTAAAGAACCGTCTGATCATCACGAATAGACCATCATACGACTCATATTGACCAGTGAAACGCTGCCCGAAACACGACAAGCAAATTTCTTGTTCTTTCATCAGCTTAGTTCACTAATAACTAATTCACCAAAAAGGAGAAGAGAAGAACCTAACTTCACTTGCTCGCTTTCCATTCATTCATTCTTCACCTCATAACTATCTTCTTGATTCTCTCTTCTCTCTCAAAGGTACCCTAATTTCTCCATTCTTCCCTAATTTGTTTTTCCAATTGGTTTTTAATTAGTTCTGCCATTTTTCTTGTTTAATTTAGTGTATGCATGCAGTTATTTCTTGGTTTCTGAATGTTTGGATTCTCCATTTTTTTTTTTTTCATTTTTTTGTTTGGGTTTATTTCTATCTTTCCTGTTATTTTACTATTTTCTTGGTTACTGGATTGGATGGTGAATGAGATGATAGTTTCCTGAGTTCACTTTTCTCTCTTGATTATTCTTATTTTATTTTTGTTGGGCAAGGTTTAATCGTAATATCTTATGGGGGCTTTTCCTTTTTCCTTTTTTTTTAGTTTGATGATCTTGTTTGCTGCTTGAGTTTTTTGTGGATTATGATTTCTAAAGGCCTTTTCTTTTCGGTAAGAATAGTCTGGCATCTTTCTGTTCTATCTTATCAATAAGAAAGTGTCATGTCTTAATTTTTTTAATTAAGAAAGCTATAAACTAAAATAAATAGTGGAACCTTAGAAAAATTAACAAATGGCATTTTCTTATTTTTTTTTACTGGTGGGACAGGTAACCGGACACATAATGGGGCGATTTTTTGCCTTTTCCTTTAGAAGCAAAGTTGCTTATGATTTTGCTTTTGCACGCATCTTTCCCAATGTGTCATGAATTTTGCATTGGGGATAAACTGCTAATAGAGAATTCCTGGGCTGGTTATAGTTGGTGAAGTTATCTGTTTTTTCAACCTTTTACAATTTACGACTGATGCAATTTATCTGTTTCTTGTGATTTGCTCTCATGGTTAGTTGTTGAATTTGTTTATTTTTTGCATTCGTGACAGTCTTGAAGGTCATGTTTTGCTTGATGGTCAAGTGTTTACTTGTTATCCGTTAGGTTACGGGTTCGAACCTCGGAAACAACCTCCTTATGAAAAATAAGTGTAAGGCTGCTTACATTACCTAGACCCTGCTGATGCAGTAGCCTTGTGCATTGGGGTACAACCTTTGATTTGTGATAGTCTTCAAAGTTGTCAAGAAATTGTTTGGTTTTTGTGTGTGCTGAATTTAGCTACTTCATTCTGTTAATTTTGTGCTGAAGTTCTTGAAAAATGTTATTAAACTGTGATTCTTCTCCGTATTTGGGGAAGCTAGTTTTTCTTCCACGCATGAGTGATTAATATAACTTTGAAGGTTTCTGTATTGATCTCTAGTCAATTTGGTTGTATTATATGTTTCTTTGGTTTGTTTAGGACTAGCTTGTAAATAGGTGGAATACTCTCTCTGATGTGATTAGTTATCCATAATTTCTGAAGATGCGTACGCAAGTAGTTTAAATCTACTTTCTTGGTTCAGTGGAATATGGCCAACAAAAGTGGAGAAGGTGGTGGGAAAAGAGTTGCTGTAATACCCGAGACTTTTTACTTATGTGTTTTGCATGTTTTGCACTTAATTTTTTTTTAGTGATTATATGTGTAGTACTTTTTATGTGATCTATATATTATGTGTTGTGTTACTTTTGTGTTTTGTGAAGGGAAGGACATATATGTTAAAGATAAGGAGTTTGGGGACTCAATTGTAAGAAGTTAGAGAGTCTCCTATGTAAGTTATGGTTGTCTTTATGAGAGTTATGGCTGGGAGTTATGGGGTTGGGAGTTACAAGTAGTGTGAAGCTTAAAAGATAAGAAAGAAGGGCAGAAAATTCTGAAAATAAAAAGCTGTGAGCAGAACTTTGAGAGGGTATTTGGAGTGGTAAACGGTGTCGGAATTAGGCATTCAAATAGTGCATTTCAAAGAGAATCGAAAGAGCTACGCGTGGGAACTGAAGGATTTCAATTCCGAGATCTGTGCAGAGAGTTATCACCTCGGGAAGTGGGCTGGTTTTTCTGCATTTCGTTTTCTTGTTTAGATTGCTATTTTATCAGGTAAGGAACTTACACCTCTGTTTTTCAGTCCCTAAAATGCATGTTTTCCGTACATAAAGTTATGAAATTGTTATCAAATGTTCATACATGTTTTCCTTGCATAAAATGGATGAAGTGTTGGATTTATACAAATTATATATCAATCTCAAGCTTATATAAATGTGTGTGGCAGTCTAACATAATTGCTATTGGGTACATAGTGCAAACACCAGTCACATACACATTGAATTAAGTTGTAACCTTAATACATATGCATACAAATGTTCATAATATTAAATTGCATAAACATGTATGCATGATACATTACTGATGTTTGCATAACAACCATTACTGTGATCACTAATTGTTGATATTATCATTTAACTTAAGTATATAAATTATACTGAAAGCTAGATGCATCCATTTTGTGTGCTAATTGTGACAATAAGAAAAACGTTAAACTCCATTACTAGGCAAATTGTGATTCTATTATTAACCATGTTTTCTGGAATAAACTTAAATATGATAACGTATTGATACGAATTGTTTATATTATTTTCTTGCGGTTCTTAAATTATATTATACACTAGAGAACAACTCATGATTTAAATTACAAAGTCTAAAACGATTGAGGGTGAAAGGGGCCATTTATTTATTTTATTTAAAATATTTTGTTGCTAATCTTTCTGATCATCACATGTTACAAATTAAATTTGATTTCCTCTATGATATGGGCTTATGAAGAATCTAACCAGCCTTTAGGATAAATTTTCATATCTGAATCCTTTTTCATCAAAATTGTACTGCAAGAACTTGAATTTCTAAAGAAGACAACTCTGTTTCTTTTGTTTTTATTATGCTCAAAAGTGAAATAGATAGAAAGGTAAATTGGAATTTTCACTAAAAATATATATTCTAACTTAACATCCTTAATTTTAATAAACGTTTTGAAACGACTAAAATATAAGAATTTAGGGTGTACTTGTTATTTTTATGGTTATCTAATTGTTGTCGTTATCATTGTTATCTATTTTGTTGTTGTCGGCCGATGTCGTCGCCCCGGTTTTGAGCTCTTGTCTAGAATCCACTTTGTAACAGGATTTGTTCGATTATTTCTGTCTGTTGAACCCGTGAGTTCATGTGATATGTTAAGAAGTTTTGGGCCTTCACCTGATGAGGCCATCATTGGGACTGTAATGGTTGTTGTGGAGTTCATGGTGATGAACTATGACACAATAAGAATGGATCCTTAAAAGTTTGGACCCGTTCGTTCAGGGGGTTATACTGAACTCATGTGTTAATATAAGTTTGGGGCTTCCTATCAGGCCCGCTGTTAGGGTCATTACAGTTATTGGTACAGAGTCGTGAATAGATAATTGAGCTCAATCGTGGGATTCGTTTGTCATAGCAATAACCATACTTGTAATGTTAAAACATGTATTTCCGTCTGTTTTGTATGAGTAGAGCATGGCGCTTGTAGTGCATTATGATGTATACGTGCTAAGATATGAGGAGTATGGTTGTTAGCTTATCTGTTCTTTATTTTTGGTCTTATTTGTTATATTGTTTGAGTCTAAAATGAGTCATTTTTGGGTTGGTATAAAAAGGGGATTTCAAATGTTATACGGTTTGGGAAACGGGAAAGTTTTTGAGTCTTAACTGATGCTTCATCCAAGGGGTTGTTTGATCCTTACTGGGTTTCGCGACTCATTCCTTTACTTTTATTTTTCCTTGCAGATATAGATGAAGTTGAGCATTTCGATGATGATGTTGGTGCTGGGGATGGGTACTACGAAGAGTGATTTTTAATAAACTATAATAGATCAACATTTAATAATTTACGTTTTTTTCCATGTAATAAGGTTTATTTACCGTTAAGTACTTATTTAAATTCTTTGTATCACAGTTGGATCATTTAAGTATTATAATAAAGTATGCCCTTTTTATGTCATATATTAGTTGGTTCGGTCCTTCATTGACTTGAAGTACCGCCATGTCATCACTCGGGATACGGGGTGTGACAGTTGCCCTCAATGAAAGAATTCTCTCCTCTATGTCTCGAAGGGCTGTTGCTGCACATCCCTGGCACGACTTGGAAATTGGTATGCTGTTTCATTTTGTTTGCATATATCTTGTTACTAAATTTAAGTGAGCCTACTTAATGCGTATCAAGTAATATATGGACGAGTCGATCGGCATCTGCTCTGAACCTATTGTCTTAGTTATCCAGTTTAGGCATCCCTGATTTGTATACGTCTGATTTACATTTTTCTTTTCTTAATGTCCTTCCATTTTAACTTTCATATATTTTCTGAAATTAAACTACATATCCATGTGTTCATGCAGGGCCTGGGGCGCCGTTAGTTTTTAACTGTGTAAGTTTATTCTTATCTTTATCTCTCACTTGATTGCCCAATTTTCATGAATCTTATCAGTTATTTGAACTCTGTTTTTTCATGGGCCCTTCTCCCTGGATTCTTAGCTAAATATAAATAGACAAACTAGTATTAGATGATTACTTTTGTTCACATTGCATGGATCTCTTGGACTGTCTGGACTTGTTATTCTGCAGTACTTTTGTGTCAAACATATTCTCGGGAAGTATGAAAACGGAAACTATCTTGCCATGCGTGTTAGAAATATTTGTTATGAATAGTTTTGAAATTTCATGTCAAGCTAACTTGCTGATAACTGGTTGCATGATGGGGTGTCTTGGAGGAATGTTAAAATTGAATCATATCCTGACCCAAAGATATTCGGCAAAATTGAGCAGGTGGTTGAAATTGGAAAAGGCAGCAAAGTGAAGTACGAACTTGACAAGAATAGTGGCCTTATCAAGGTATATATCATTTTTATCGTTTCCATTTGCTCTATGATCATCTAATGTATAGTTTCAGATAGAATTAGCTTTCTTCCATTGCAAACGTGTCATTAAGATACATTTGAACCTTTAGAGGATTACATTTAGGCTTTGAAAATGCAAGGAAATGGGTATGCGTGAATGATCTAATGCCGATAAAGTAACAACAAACTGTAGCAATTAAAGATGTAGATTCACAAGTATGGAACAGAATCCCGCATATAAACAGAATTATTTTTTTGTTTATTTTATCTGAAATCATACTCTGTAACTACATGTAAAAAAGTGACAGAGCCATCTTTGTTATACTCTATCTAGTGGTAATGAAATCGCAATAGCAATGCGTTGCATAAATTGTTGTTCTTTTCCTGAAACTGGTATCTGTTATGACTTAGAGATATTATCAAGGTAACATGAGGTGGTCTATTTATTTCTAGGTTGATCGTGTTCTCTACTCATTAGTTGTTTATCCACATAACTATGGGTTCATCCCACGAACACTTTGTGAGGATAGCGACCCCATGGACGTTCTGATTCTTATGCAGGTTTGATCCTGTCTTATCTTTTTATATTTCTGTATATTCTCTTCTCTTTTTAGAGGACTTCATTTTGTGTTGATCTACACCGTTGTCGAGTTTCCTTTCCCAACAATAAGTGACACTGCTGTAAATCATTTCCACTTTCGTAGGAACCTGTACTAACTGGAACTTACCTCCGTGCACGTGCAATTGGCTTGATGCCTATGATTGACCAGGTAAAGATTCTTATGCTGCATCATGGCACTTTTATGAAATAATATTTTTGACATTCTCTTTGGGTCTGATATTTTTGCTTTTTCTGAACCATTTAAAGGAATGGCTATAGCGGGAATCAGATCCCAGACTTCCAACTATAGATTAAATGCTCTCGCGGTGGTTGTATGCTTTATTTGGCTTGCAAGTCAAGCTCATACCCTAGTTTAATACTTTAGCCTTGTACTCCTGGACTTTAGTACTAACATTTGATGAATTTTATGATACATCGCCTTCTAAATCCTTGAAAAGCTGGTTTATAATTACCATAACGTGGTAAAAGAGAAGTAAATCTAGAGTAGTAAAGTAAACCAGCTTTTGTTGAAGCCACCGGCATTTGTGCTGAAGCATATCATTGATTCATTTTTCAGGGTGAAAATGATGACAAAATCATAGCTGTCTGCGCCGATGATCCTGAGTTCCGCCATTACAAAGACATTAAGGAGTTGCCTCCACACCGCCTTGCTAAAATCCGCTGCTTCTTTGAGGATTGTATCCATAAACCTCTTTTGGTCCTCATATTCACTTCTACCTACGATGCATCACACATTGAAGAACCCGCATTGCATATTTAACTTATCTTCCAAGACTTGAAACAAATTTTTAGGTATTTAAAGCTCCGTGAGAAAAACTAAGTCGAGCTTTCATCCCCGAGTTCAAGAAAGTTGTTTCAAAAGGGCTAATCACATAAATTTGATAGTATCAATCTGTGAATTTTCTTTTTTATGCTCCATGTTTCTTTGTTATTGTACATTCCTTTAACTTCCATGAATAGACAAAAAGAATGAGAACAAGACAGTTGCTGTGGAAGACTTCCTGCCTTCAGAATCTGCTGTTGAAGCAATCAATTATTCAATGTGAGTTGTTATTATAATTCTTCAGCACGCGAATCGCGTGCATATATTGTCACTCTACATTAGTGATTTCTTGAAAATTTCGCGTAACTTATCGTGTGGCATTGTGTTGACTATTATTTCAGGGATCTGTATGCTTCATACATTGTAGAAAGCTTGAGGTAGTGAAAATCTTTTGACATTGAGGAAACTGTTATGATACATCGGGTAATATCTCGCTAATTGAAGTATTATAGGACTTGAATTTCTACTTGACCACCTCCAACATTTTTAAAAAAGCAGCGAATTTTTCTATAGGAAACTTTTATTTTTTTGTGAGCTTTTCTTACAAATATTGTATTCCGCCACCCAAAAATAATTCAGTAAACAATTCGCCCCTTGAATGATAAATTTCTGGTTGCGCCCCTAAAACTCAGGAGAATGGGTTGAAAATTTTACCTTTTTGCCTTCTGTAAAAGAAACTGTTTATGAGAGAATTTATGAAACTTCAGCTACAAATTCTCTTGCCTAAAGGATACTTTTAAATGTTAGGTAACAGTTTACACGTTTAAAGTTTAGAATCTTTCGTACCTCACAAAAAAAAAAAAAATGTTAGGGTGCCCCTAAAAAAATTGCACATGAAATTCAAGTGCAATTTTTTGGCCGGAAAACACCCCAAAATTTGGTGAGTGTATATATTTTGATAAACGCAAATAGATGAGTGACATATTTAGATAAAAAAAATAGTTTAGTATCATAAAAAAGAAATTCATAAATATTTTAGTATTATAAATAGCTATTAACTCAAAAAAATAAATATAAAATAGTTACGAGACTAAATGTTCAGAGGAAAAAAATAAGTACTCCCTCTATTCCCATTTAATTGTCATTTAGGAGATATATATGTATCCAAATTAATTGTCATTTATATGTCTTTTATTAGGTGTCAATAATTTATTCTAATTATACCCTCAACATATCTTTTATTGGAAAAGTGAAAGAGAAGGAGGAAAGAAAATATATTATTGGAATTGTAGTGGAAAAATTATTGTTTGTTTGAGTTCTTTAATTTTTTCAAAGTGTCCTAATAACTTATATTGAGAAATGGAGGAAGTATATAACTAAAAATAACTAATAAATAAATAGTTACAAAACTAAGTTCGATTATACCAAAAAAAAAAGGGTAAAAAGTGTTCACGCCCCCTAAATTATTCGGATTTTTGGTTTTTGACCCTCAAACAAAAAATGTCAAATTTTGCCCCTTAAACTATTTTGATTTATTAAATGTGACCCTTCCGTTAATTTTTTCTGTCATATCAGGATGGAAGCCAAAAAATTAAGGGCAATTTTGACAATTCATATCATACCCAAAAAAAATAAAAAAAATCCATAAATTTCTTCTTATTTCTCCTCCCGCGCAATCAGCCCTACTCGGAACAAAAAATCCATAAAAATCCATAAATTTCTTTCTACTCGGAACAAAAAAATAAGCGGGCAATTCAGATTTTGAGTTGGGGGAGCCCATATTCCAGAAACCGCCATAGGCTAAAGCCCATATATTCACCTACAGGCCCATCAAGTGCAACTGATTTCTACCCACGCCGAAGAAGGGCATCTTCGCAAGAACGAACCTCCATTGTCGCAGAGCTCGAACCGCTGCCATTAAACCATCACCCTCATCGTCGACGGATCTCCCAGATTGACAGCTTGCAACCTATATCGATCTCCTACTGGTATGTATTCTGATCCCAATTTAACCTCTCTTTTTTTAGTTTTTCCTTCATAAATTATCAAAGAACCCTAGTTCCTCCGTTTCCATTTTAATTCTTATTTTAATACTTTTTTGTTGGGATTTAGTTGGCAAAGATTGTAAATTTCCCGGAATTTGATCTAATTCTAGCATTTTGGCGGATATATTTGAAGCTAACGAGTATTTCAAGTGGTCACTTAATCATATGATTGTACTTGTGTGACTGGCCCACAACTCCTCAAATGAATTGAGTGGAGTTTACATCTGCAGGTAGTCCCCACCCAATTTAGGTGAGAGGCGGGGGCCAGTCCCCACAAGAATGGTCTAGGATTGAATTTTCCATATTTCAAGTTAAGTTAATTATTGAATCTAGAAAAGTAATTTGATCGGCGATTCTTAAGTAATGCAGTTAATGTGTTATTCATGAAGATTGATAATTATGTAATGTTGTGGTTAAAATGCAGTTGCAATAATGCCTAAGGTGAAAACTAACCGTGTTAAATACCCTGAGGGATGGGAATTGATTGAACCTACTCTTCGTGAACTTCAATCCAAGATGAGGGAAGGTATGATTGACTATGATAATATCAAACTCATTAGATATTTTGTGTTTCTTTCCTCTGTGTTTGTAAAGTTAAACTATTTCCTAACGTATTGTTTTTAATTCTAATGAACAGCTGAGAATGATCCACATGATGGTAAAAGGAAATGTGAGGCGCTGTGGCCAATTTTTAAGATAGCCCACCAGAAAAATCGATACATATTTGACCTTTACTATAGGAGAAAGGAGATTAGTAAGGAATTGTTTGAATTTTGTTTGGACCAAGACTATGCAGATCGCAATTTGATTGCAAAGTGGAAAAAGGTATGTTTTCTTCTTCACTTTGTAAAATACTTGGCAGTTTAATTTGCAGTTTCGCCTTTCACTATGTTTTGTTTTGAGGGGGACGTTTATGGTTATCAACTTAAAAATAACTTCTAAAGCTTTTTTTGTCATAAAAGAGACAGTTATGGTGATAGTTTAGTTACCATGTGACACATCTTGTGGTTTCTATTGTGCTTTAGAACTTTATTAAATAAAATTAAGAACTGATTTTGTAAATTTCGCAATTTATGAGCTACATTTATATATATGAATCTTAGTATGTTGAAATGTTTGAGATTATTTCCTAGAAATATTGGCGTTCTTTCCAAGTTTGTTTCATAGGGCATTGCTCTCCTCTGTAAACTTTGTTTTACTCGCTTTCCATTCTTAGGAGGAGTCTTTTATTGTGCATCACACTTCAAATTAACTCTTATATTTTGTGTGGCAGCCTGGATATGAGCGTCTTTGTTGTTTAAGATGCATGCAACCTCGTGATCACAACTTTCAGACAACATGTGTTTGTCGTGTCCCTAAACATCTGAGGGAGGAGGAAGTTATTGAGTGTGTGCACTGTGGTTGTAGGGGTTGCGCCAGTGGTGATTGATCTGTCGATGATAGATATGCTGCACTTCACTTATTACTCTTTTTACCACCTGTATAATGTGGTTACTTTATAATGTACCGTAATTTAGTCCCTCTGCAAATACTATGACGAATCTTAACTGGCTCTTCTTGCCAAGCATTTTCTATGTACTATTGATGTATTATTACCTACAGTTCGAACTTACTGGAGTCTACCTGGTTTTATTTACTGTATTACTGCTTATTTCCCCAGAAAAGTCCTTTTTTCGTACACGTTAGTTTATATGTGAAGTTGGTATATCTCACAGTGTAATTACCAAATAGTATATACAAGTATTACATGTATATAGATTGAGTCAGATCCAAACCACCATCAAAATTACCACTTTTACACTCGGGAATGAGATGATGATTCGCCTTTTTTCACCTAAGAAAGCAATCATATTTACCACAGCCTGGGATTGCAAAATTGTAATGGAAGGTTATTGTTTTGAACACAAACTGTGCAGAATTAAGTACTCAATCCAGGTTCCTTGGGATGTAACAAGGTTCAGTGTAGGGATGGCAACGGACGGGTGGGTGGGGAGGGGATTAGGTATCCTGGCTCCGACCACATCCCCACTTGCAGAGATAGATGATCCCTATTCTCCCCGGCAACGGGAGAATGTTCTCGCCAGCGAGATTCCTTGCCCCAATCGAAGTGTGAGCGAACGAGCCCCTAGTTTAGGCTGGTGAATTGTGTATCCGGTCTAATGTAAGGTGGTGGTTGTATTGAACATTTGATCTCATAATAATATAATGTACTATGTTATTCGTAATTAATTCAAATTCAGAATTGATATTTTAATTTCGTTTATATATATCTACAATAATCTTTTCATGATTTCTCCGATCTCAATAAAATACCTAAATATTTTGAGAGGATTTTTTAGTCTCCAATTCTTCCAATATATATAGAAAAAGAAAAACAAAAAACAAAGATTTTCCTTTGAGCTCTCATGACTTATCATTATGATATCGTATAAGACTTGTAAGCATTATGCAACTCCACCACTGTATATTAGATAGTCCAATAATGAAATTGAATGTTATTAATTGTGCCATATTGTTTAGTGTTTTAGAAAATTTTGTTTGTGTGGATGATTTTTCTAAGTACCTAATAATTATACGAATCCTTTTTTCTTTTCTTTTTCTGGGTACCTAAAAATTATTGTGATGATTTAATATAATATTATAATAATTATATGGATCATTACATTGGTAGAAATGAATCTTATTAATTAGTTGTGGTTATAAGCTTACTGCTTATGCAAACGAATTATTCTGTCATAAGACTTGCGTCTTCGTACATTACACGTTTTTAAAATTTCATTACAACTTAATTCTATAATATATGTCATTTAGAAAATTAACGGAAATTAAGTAAAAAAAAGGTAATTTGATAGTCAAAATATCAATATTATTCTTTTAAATAAAATTAGTGGTATACAAGTCTTATTTAAGAGAGTAATGTTAATATTTTGAATAAGAAAGTACCTCACTTTTTGCTTCCTTAATTTTGATTACATATCCTAAACAACTTATATTATTAAATGAAAGGACTATTTTTTTTTTTAAATCCTATAAATTAAACTAATAATTAAAATTTTATGTTTTTTTAAATATGTGGTCAATAACAAACGGACATTTCTAGGCTACTAGAATTATTGGCTAAAAGATTGACTAAAATAGTTTTTCGGACCTTTTTACCTTTATAGTTGGGTGAATCCTTTATACCAGCAGGGGTAAGATAATCATTTAACACCCTCAATTTAGGGGTTTAAGGTTTCTATCCCAAAATTCTAGGAGTAAATCATTTTCCATAACAAAAATGTCATGCATGCATAAGGGACCCTTAATGGATGAGAACAGCTAAAACTATGAGTTAAACAACATCTTGAACTACAAAGTTTCTTATTCATATATCAATTGCATGCAATCATTTCTCTCTTTTTAATTCCTTAACGTCTAACTTACAAACAAATTCTTTAAAGAAATTAATAGTGTACTAGAATTATGTCTGATTTGAATTTAATATTCGAAATAAGACTTAAATTATATTTAGATTGAGATTAATACACGAAAAAATTAATTTAAATTTCAAATAAGCCTGAAATTAAAAATATGAATCTCAGACTGGAAATCAATTCAATCATACCCTAATCTCATGATTAAGTCTTCATCTTTGCTATTGCGTAATTTGCACAAAAGTGGCCAACATAACGGACCCATAAGCACAAGGAGCTGAGGCTAATTATCAAATGGGGTTCCAATTGAAAATTTATTTAATTCAACATTTTCCCTCTTTTCCCCTATTTTATTCTAAAAGTATTAATGGCAAATACACGTGTGGACCCATGAATGGACGAGGTGAACAAGAGTGAGTAACAAGCACATGAAGATAAGAACAAAATCTTCTTTTTCAAAAATCAATAATTGAAATGCCTTATTTGAATATTGTCCTTTATTTTATACTTTTCATTTTTCTTTTTCATTTTTTAGAATTTCAACAAAGAAGAAATGAAATTCAAGGACAGACATTATATTACCTTTTGAAGGGAGGCTGCCTTTTTTTTTGGTAAGAGAATTTTTGGATGGGTTCACCTCCGGTCACCACCATAGGTAAGGGCAGGAGGGAGGCTGCCTTTGTTTCCTATCTATGTGGCTATATTTGAATTAAATTTGATTTGGGTTTAAAATTCAAATCAAAACTTTTTTTTTTCTCTTTCGAATTGAGTTTAAAAATGAAATCTCAAGTACTACATTATGGACAATTTTCACACTCCTTGCTTCTCATAGAATAATATACCGGGTGAAAATTGTATGTCTCCGTATATATCCTAATTCTTGTACCCAACCAATTAGAATTTGTTATGTAGATATTTCTTCTAATTATATATACACATACGAATTGTAAGTGGTTGGATAAAGAAATGGGGACATACACAAAATTCTGAGTGATTGAGTAAATGAATGAGAATATACACGAGAACAAGACGAATTTTTTGCATAATATACATTGCCAAAAAATAAAAAGAAATCCTTCATATCAATATTACTGTTCAAACACTTCCCCTCTCTCACCCCCTCTCCCTCCACCCCTCCAAAAAGAAGGAAAAAATATTTATACTCACTAGTAACTTCTTCAAATTATTTTTCACAAACTAGTTTTTTCTCGATTGAAATTACATATATTTATATTTTTAAACTTTATTCTTATAATCATTAACTTAACAAATACGATATTAATTACACTGAAAGTTTCAAAATGATTTTTTTTATTATTTGAATCAATAAATCAAACTCAATTAATATTTTGTTAATTTATGTGAAAGTAAATTGTTGGACAAGTAATTTGAGAGAATTTTTTAATTATTTGAATCAATAAATCAAACTCAATTAATATTTTATTAATTTATGTGAAAGTAAATTGTTGGACAAGTAATTTGAGAGAATTTTTTAATTATTTGAATCAATAAATCAAACTCAATTAATATTTTATTAATTTATGTGAAAGTAAATTGTTGGACAAGTAATTTGAGGTGGAGGGAGTATTGCTAAGTGGGCTTTCAATATGTCTTAACAAAGTGTTGTAATTTATAAATCTTATTTTCCACATCTCTTTTGTCTAGAGGAGGTACAAATATCAAATTCAAAACTTATGATATCGAATTAGAAATGTTACGTCTATTAGGCTATTCTACAATTAGTGGCGGGGTTAAGATTTAAATTTACAGGGTGTCAAACTACAATTTATTTGCAGTGTATGACTGTATATTTGAAGTTAAAATGATACTTATTTTGGAAAAAATACAGAAACTAAGGAAAAAAAATTGACAAAAAAAAAAACGAAAAAAAAACACTAATATGCATAGGTTAGTGTTACAGTTCATGCTTCAAAATAGAATGAGAAAGTTGTAAAAAAATTATTATTTGTTTAATTAAAGGTATATTTTAGAGAAACTTTTATTTATTTGAAGTCCTATTGTATTTGAGTATATTAAGTAATCAAATGCCACAATTTTACTTTAAAACTACAAATTTCTTTTTGTTTATGCTGTCCAAATTACACCATTAAAACACTAAAAAAAACTGGTTACAAATTGCACTATTACAATATTGCAAAACTATGAGCATTCCACGAATAAAATAGATAATTGAATGAATAGAGGATGGAGATTTGTTGAGGATGGAAGAATTATGGTATCGCCGAGAAAATATATTAATTCTAAGAAAATGAATATTAATTTCGGAATAAACTAAAATAGAAAATAGAAATTCAATTTGAGACGCAAGAGTACTATTATGAAATTTCAAAATTTTGAGAAGACCAAAATATTTTATATTATAAGGATTTATTTATACAAAAAATATATTTTTAATACTAATATGCAATTTTCAAAAAAATTGGGGGGCCGTGGCCCCTCCTGCTTCATTGTCTACATTAATGTTGGTTATCACTATATGATCAACTGAAAGTCAATCAATGACGAGCCAACATTCAAATTAAATGAAAAGGAGGATGATTAGACTAAGCTAAATTTCTAGTTATATCGTGCAAAGCATGAAATATGTGTTAGTAACTTTTTGAACGCCCTGAGGGCGAACCCCATGAACGGGGAGAGAACAACCCCATGAGCGTGGGAGAGATCAACCCTAGAGGGAGCCAACTTTTTAAAGCATACTGCACGCTAATGGAGGAGTATCGAACCCTGGACAGAGACTTTGCCCATCGGGCCATGAGACTTGATGATTGTTAGTAACTTAGTACTCCTATTTTTTATTTTCTCAGAGTGAAAAAAAATTAGATAACTGATGTCGTTTCAATATTTATAAACGCATAATGACATAATCTTAACTTTTAATTCTTGATTCTACGATTTGAAATAGCTTTTCAATTAATGCATAATTTTTCACTTATTTTAATACTCCGCTGTAAGATCAAACTTCGATTGCTAATAAATAAAAAGAATAAGAGAATCTCAGTCTCAGAGTATTATAAGTATAAAATAATATGATTCTCTAATATTTTAATTATTTGTTTTCCAATTTTGTTTTTTTAATATTTTTTCTAAAATTCTTATAAACTCTAATTTCGAAAGACAAAATTCTGGAAAGTCTATCGTACAAATAAAAAAGTATCAGTATATACAAAAATTTTCTTGACATGTGTTACAAGTTACTAGACAGATGTTAGATTCTATGTAATATATTTTCTCTTCATTAACACATTTCTAAGCTATGTAACACATGTTTTACGCAACATGTGTTACAAAATCACAATACATGTTCACTAAAAAAATATAGACCGTTCATTTTTTTATCAGACAATAAAAAAATGTTTAGTATGTACTGTTTTTTTTTTTTTTTTGTGTTTAATAGTATAGCCGGACCAACAACCATTTATTATTATAGTTATTATTATTATTATTGAAGAGAATTCAACCGTTTATCTACTCAGTTTTATTTGTTTATCTCTTCTCAATCAATGGGAATTTGGATGGACGATGTCTTCTAATTTATCTTACCTTTATTATATTAACTTCTTCATTCTACAACGGAAAATTTAAATACATTTATGAAATTAGACAAATAATAAAATATTTGTTAGGAATTAAAGTCTCACACCCATCTTTAATTAATTTTCTTTAGCTAATGTTTTTTATAATCCTCTCAAGTCTCAACACCTGCCTCTACGTGCAATCCATAAACCTCACCAAAGAAAGTACTGCTAAGGTCCCCATTCGATTTTTGTCAACATCCATATATATATTTAAAATAAAGTCCGAGTCTCAATAAGTGATTATGTTTGATTTAAGTTTCACGAATAACTGAACTCCTTTTACGGTAGACATATTGTTTTCACAAAAAAAAAATATAACTTTTACGTTATTCGATGATTTGAAATCAAGCCGAACTCAAACCAAACCTAATTATGATAAAAACTTTTATTCATATATAATATAAATTCTAATTGGTAAATTTTAAGGGTGAAATGACTATAATTAAAAATATTAAAAAGGGTGTTACATATAATTTTACAAAGGATCCATATAATTCTTTTGAGTGAAAAGTTTTTTCCACTTTGGATCTTTGCAAGTTGTAACGTTTTGGACATCACACTCTGCAACAGATATGATGGTAGTGATTTTAAGACTTAAAAATTTATCTTATAGAGTTTAAAGATTATCCTATTTACTTAATATATATAATAAATTTTTTCACAATATAACATTTGACAAAATATTGCACAGAATGGTGCAAATTAAAACGATTTTTTTCTTTTTCTATTCAATATGGCATTTTACATCAGGAAAAACAAACTCCTTCAAACAATGAATTTGCTGGCGATGAAAACTTTTCATCAACCTTTGTTGGGATTAAGATGTCAAAATTGCGAGTTTATATATAAATAAAATTAAATTAGATAAAAATCCCTGGAAGAGAGGATCATGCATGCTTGATGATTTGACTCGTAAAATCGTTGAATAAGACGATTCAGTGTGCCATTATTTTGTCGATGTTCAGCCAGATCCACGGGTCAAGTAAGTAAATTAATTATCAATATTTTTAATATGTAAAATATTATTGACATAAATTTATAATAAAATATTATTTAAATAGTGTTGTAAGATCTTTCGGATTCGTATATGATGCTCTTAACACGAGTTTTTTTAAATCTTTTCATTCCGAGTTAAATTTACGACAACATATTTTTTTTTACTGAATAAATTTTTTTCATTTATCACAAAACAGCTGAGGTCATTATAATTAAAGGAAAATATGAAAATACAAGTAAATAAAAGTTATATAATTATTTAGAAAATCATGATAACAGACAAAAGCCACAATCAAGAAAACTTGGATGGTTAAGAGATATTAAAATTAAAACTAGTATGTTAAACACATACATAATCTTTTTCGCAACATTTTTATCGCAATCCTTGAACACAGAGGTAAGAGAAGATCAATTTCAACATATTTCTTAAGGATCAACAATTTATAGGATGATGAGCTTATCAATCGTCCTATAAATTGTCTCGGGAAGATTAAAAAAGTTGATAAAGGGCCAAATCAACATTACTTGAGACATTTTCTATCCGAAATTCAAACAAGACCGGCGGGACTATTTCGGGAAATCCATATTATGGTACAGACCCAAAAACGTCAACCACAAAAGTTTCCTCACATAAAACCGCCCTAATTCTCCAATCACCCGCTCCACTTTCACACGAACCCGACCCATCTAATCCACCACTCACGCTTGACCCCCTTGTCTCGCTCGCTCAATACGTCAGCGTATCCAACTTCCTCTCCCCTCAATAAAAGACAAATTAACTCTCACTTCCTTTCCATTTCCCCACCACTTCCTTTCCGTCACTCTCTGCAACACTAAAAAGACTCGCCGGAAAGGCCAAAGCTCCGGCGGAGGACGGTGGTTCAAATTTCATGGAGAATCTGACGCATTCTCTGTCGAAGAAAAGTTATGGTGGAAATGGATTTGGAATGGCGAGTCATAAGTCTGTATACGACGATGTTTTTGGAGGTCCGCCGAAGTTTGGTGTGCCGACTCTGGCTCCGAGGTTTGAAGACTATACTGAGATTTTCGGAGGATTTCACTCGTCCAGAGGCTCTTCTATTCCGATTCTGGATCTTCCGGCTGTGGAAATGGCGTTTGACGTTCGAAGCTCCAGGATAGATGACTACTCTGAAGTTTTTGGAGGTTTTGAAGGCTTTGATTTTGCGGTTTCGTTTGAGGATTTGGTGAGCAAATCTAACGGTGGCGATGATTCTTCTGATGATGCATGGTATGCTTATGCTTTTAGCTTTTTGGTTTCTCCACTTGCTTGATTACTGTAGACATTCAGCAATTAGCGGCACTGTTGTTTATTTACTTTTTAAAATGTTTTCTGTTCGTTATTTCTTGAGTATTAGAATAAGTCTGTTTTCTGGAAATTCCAAAACTGCCAAATGTATGCTGTTCGACATTTTTTTTCTTGGTCTGCCTTCTCTGATGCTTTTTGACTTTGATTTGTAGTATAGGGGACTACTTTTTCAGTGGTATTCTATGAGAAGACACTTTACACATTTATTGCCAAAGTTTGGCCAGTCTCCGATCCATCTGTTAGTAGTATTAGCCGTCACTTTGTGCATTTATTGGCAAAAGTTAGACCTGTCTATTATCTATCTCCCACCCATACCCTACCTCCAATTATTGAGGACTTAATGTATTAGGTTATTGTTGTTTTTAAATTTTATTGTCTTAGCCAGGTAAGTCGAATAGTTTTTTCTTATTTGTTTAATTTTTCATAGCTTGTGGAAGACTAAGATAGAAAGTTGTTTTTCTTCTAAACTACGGGATGGTAGGTATGTGATAATGGGTAAAAATGGAAGTTACAAGAGGATGAAGGAAGCATATCTTTGTCTTAAAGGAAAAAATAAGGTAGGATGAACTGATGTTGGTGATGGTGTGAGGTTTGCCACTTGCGCTAAGTTATAAATTGGTTTGATAGAGACACTAAGTTGACATTGGGCGATATGGGCCTAAGAGTAATGAAGTTTGTGACATTTAAAAGGAAAGGGAGAAGTTTAAAGGCAGAGAAGAAAATATACTGTTTTGAAATGATCATTAGAAGTTAGGTAAGAAATCTAACTATGATAATGGTCCTAGATTAGCTAGATTGAAATTTGGCTTTTTAGGGAAGTTATATGTTTCTAGCAGTGGTAAAAAAGACAATCAACTTGCCCACAATGTTTATTTTGGTATGTTAAATTGAAGAAATTCACATTCCTCTACGCTGCCCTCTCTCCTCTGCCTAATTCCTATGTTTTTTGTGTTGAGGACTAATTACGTCATATCCGTGAAAATTGTTTCTATTGTATTCAAATAAGGAATCTGTTTTTTTTAGTCTTTTGCCTTTTGATTTTTGATTTATATTCTACAAGTAACTTCTTAAATGAAAGGCCACACTGAAGCTCCTCTTCACCCCACTATTACAGTCAAGAATTTGATCCTTACATGTCCCTGCAGGAGCCCAGTACAAAGTGAATCTGTTTCAGATGAATCAGATCTTTTCACTTATTCAGAAAGGAGCCAAGACTTGCTAAAAGCTGATGATCACCATCAGTTTGGTGATGTTAGGCAACTCAATGTCTCATGTCACAAGGTTGACAAAAAAACCAATGGAAATTTACCAAATAGGGTGGCACATGTAGCTCAAATACATGCAATTCCTGGACATGCTTACATGGTCAATGACACTCATGCTTCTCCAATCATAGAAGATGAGGGACCACCATTGCAGGCATCGGGTGATCTTAACACAAAAGCAGAGTTCATTGGGAGAACAGTGGAAAAATTATGTTTTAAGAAGAGTATATCTTTGCCCAAAAACAGTGGTGTCAGAGCACCTGAAAGTGATACCCATCGTGTCGAAAGTAGTGGATCTGCTTTCGCGCAGAAGAAGCCATTTGTTACTGTCAGTGACATCAGCCTCAGAACCAGGCCTTCTAGGTTGCCTCCACCTTCAAGACCTCCACCTGTTTTTGTTGTAAGAACGGGAGTGCCTGAAAAACCATATTCAAAGCTGAGAGCTTCAAAAAGTTATGCTTTTGAACGGATGGAAAGTGAGAGTTCTCCACCATTTTATGATGTAGAAATAGATGCTAGTTCATCTAAAGTGGCATCTGAAGCTATGGAAGTTGGAAAGGAAAAAACTCAGGAAAAACCTATAAGTGCAAAAGAATCAATGGAGACAAAAGATGTTCTTCAGAGTCATATAAAACTGCAAGTACAGGATAGTATCAAAACTGTGGAGGAGGCTTCCGATAGTTGTAAAGATGACACAGTATTGGAAACGTTTGCAAGAGGTGGCAATGAGATTCAGTCTACTGCACAAGAAAGGAAAACGGTAACCAAAGGTACTCAGGAGGCTTCCTATTTGATTGATCATGAAAATTACATTGATTTAGTTGAAAAACCAACACACAGGAGGCACAACAAAGAATCATTATCACAAGTTTCTCACAAACCTACAGGTAGTTTTGCTTGGAGGCAAGAGTCTGAGTATTTTGAAGTGGTTGAAACTGAGATTTCCTTGAAGGCAGTTGGGCAAGATGAAGACGATAAAAGCAATGTCTTGCAAAGTATATACTCAGAGGAGTACAGACATGCTAGTAAAACTGCCACTGGGTCATCTCCGCCACAAGAAGTCATTAAGGAAGTTAAAGCAGAGGCTCCTAAATTGGAAGAGACAATAAAGGAAAACACTTGCGAATGGGATGTCAATAGGGGAAGATCAAACAAAACGATGGAGTCAAGCTGCCAAAAGGAGAATCAAAAGAATGCAGAAGTGGTTTTCAATGGCTGTGAATCAGAAATGGGTAAGAAAATACTAAAGGACAAACAGCATGGAGATAAAACAACAGAGAAGGATGCTGATAAGAGTGTGCGGAACGCTGCAAAAGACGTGCGGCATGTGGCTGAAGTTGAATTTAAGGGTAAACTAAACAGCTTCAGTGAAAGAACAGATCCTTATAAAGTGATCGTGGATGTCCATGCAAAGAAAGCTAATGAAAGGAGACAGAGAGAATGTTTCTCGAGTGAAGAATATGATAAAAAACGTGGAGAAGCTGTTGAGAGAGTGCACGATGTAAAGTGGAAAACACAGCATGAAGATAGAAAGCAGCAAGAAGAGTCTAGTGAAAAAGAAGAAAATGAGAAGAAACAAAAGGAAGTTTACCAGGGGAAGGAGAATCTGAACATACTGGAAGAAGCTATTGAGCAGGAAGACTATGCAGAGAGATTTAATTCGGCTATCCAGTATGAGGAGGGTGAGAATAATTTCAGAAACCGTGAGCAAGAAGATGAGGAGAGACATCAGAACCCAGATTGTGAAATGGAGAAGAAAGGGAGTGTCCTAGAGACTTATGGTTTGGTTGAGGATGAAAAGCAGTATGATGTAGCTTGTGAAACTGGTGAACTTAATGCCAGACTCACAGATTTCTGGAAGCCAGAATCTGGTAAAGATGAATCAATAGTGGTTAATGAGAAGGAAGATACTAAAGAGAATGCTAGATTAACTAGAGTTTTGGAAGGTAGCGAGGATATCAGTCAAAGTACCATCAAGAGTGAAGAAATGAGTGAACAGTCTGAACTTGCCAATTCGATTAAGTGGGATGGAAGTGATAGAATGGTGAACTTGGACCAAGGAATTCATGATCTCCAAAAAGGGTTGAACATAAACTCATTAGGTGGGGCATATGTACTAAAGGATAATATGCATGAAACTCTTGAAGCGACTCAAGCTGCTACTTCATGTGAGGAAGATAAAAAATTGAAAACAAAATCTAAAGATGGTGAGTGGGAACTAGATATAGGGACATTCAAGCTGCCTGGTGAAGAAATATCCCTCTCATATGGCAAGAATCAGCATGATAAACACAAAATCCATATAAAACATGCTTCGAAATCACATTGCTTGCATGATCATGTGATATATTCAAATGGAGCCGGCAATCAAATTGGGAATTCTGCCTATAAACAGGACAATAAGGTCTCTCAAGTAGCAACTGATCACGAGAAAAAGCGAGTAAATACTCATGAAAAAGGACAGAGAGGGAAAGTGTCCGATGGGGTTCAAATATCTTTTAGTGAGAAAATTACGAAGGAGAAATCAAGAACACATCAGATATCCGAAGAATTGCCTGAAAGTGAAAAGAAAACTGGAGCTGCTTTACCCAGTCTGCTCAATGATAGAAAGAACAGCTTCAATACCCGTCCGAGAGGCACAATCTGGATTGCAGAAACAAAGGAAAGACATGTGGATGTGACCCTTATTCCAGAGGAGAGGAAAATAGAAGAAAGATTGCATCAGGAAAGAGAACTGGAAAAGGAGAACTTAAGAAGGATAGAAGAAGAGAGGGATAGAGAAAGGGAAAGAGAAAAGGACCGGATGGCTGTTGACAAAGCAGTTCTAGAAGCTCGTGAAAGGTCATATGCTGAAGCCCAAGAGAGGGCAGAAAGAGCTGCTATTGGGAGAGCCACTGCTGAAGTGCAACAAAGAGCTATGATGGACGGTCGAGGAAAGATTAGACAAGGAATCCATGGAGGCTAGGATTAGGGCTGAGCGTGCTGCAGTCGAAAGAGCTACTGCAGAGGCTAGGCAGCGTGCTTTAGAAAAAGCAATGACTGAGAAGGCTTCCCTTGAGTCACGGGAAAGAGTTGGGAGATCAGTTTCCGATAAGATCTACGGACCTTCTAGAAATGCTGAAATGAGACAGAGTTCTTTCTCTGTGAGTATACCTTCAATGCTCTTATTGTTGAATTTGCCTGGTTACAACTTATTAATTGCATGGCCATGGCAGGATCCGCCGGACGTTCAAACACAGAGTTCAGGGACTTCAAATGTGTTTCATTATTCATATTCTTCAGCGAATGCGGGTATGTTTTCTGTGGAGAGCAGTAGCTTGTGTTGCTCGATAGAATTTATGTTTTATGCTGCTTATATGTTTACCATGTTTCTCTCCTCGAACTTTGGTGTTATTCTTCTTCTGAGAGCTGATTTCCTTTCCGAAACTTCGATGTACTTTGATTACTTTGCAGGTGTTGAGGGTGAATCACCTCAGAGGTGTAAAGCTCGGTTAGAAAGATACCATAGAACAGCTGAGCGTGCTGTACGTTTTCCCCCTTAAAAGTCTATTTCATGACCTGCTTGCTATTTCATGATCTCAAGCTGTTTTTGCTGCCATTTTAGGCTAAAGCTCTAGCAGAAAAAAATATGCGTGATCTTCTTGCTCAAAGAGAACAAGCGGAGAGGACTGTATGTATCCTTTTGATGCCTAATTTCTGGAACTCTTACCTTGCTATGCTTATTGTTTTACATCAAGATATCTCTGTTTCTTCTGCAGAGATTAGCAGAAACTTTGGGCGCTGAAGTCAGGAGATGGTCAAGTGGGAAAGAAGGGAACTTACGAGCATTGCTTTCAACTTTGCAATATGTAGGTCTATCAATCCCCATTCTTTTTATGCATACCATGGATAATTTCCTTCTTTTAGCATCTCTGGTTTTATTTTTCTTATTTTCTTTTATTGTTTCGGCCTAATCCTCCAGTGATATTGGAAAAGAATTGTAGCATTTTGGTCAAAGTTATAACTAAACTTCTTGTTTCTTCTCCATATTCAAATTTTAATTTTATTCAGTTGCAGAAGGAAGAAAACGGTAAGAAGTAATAAAAGGAAGTTTGATTTCTATTGATTGATAAAAAAGAAATAGAAGTTTTAGGAGAAAGAAAACTATCTACTATGGATGGAAATGCTGTATTGCTATGGAGGGAAACAGAAAAAACTGAAACCAGAGTCAAGTGTGTGTGTGTGTGTGTGGGGGGGGTGTTAATATGCAAGGTGCTAAAAGTTTCTTAACTTACACGCAAGACCATCATAATTTTCGTGTTGCATGGTCAAATTTTGAGTTCAAGGCGAGTGTTAGATAATTTGATGGAGAAATGTGCCACAACCTTGTATTGAGATTGGTTATTTATTTTCTATTTACTCGAGTAGTTGTCTAAATCATATCTCATATGAACTGGTTGACTTCAATAACGTTCATTTGTCATTTTGAAATATTATTATGATTTCAGACAAAAAAGAAGAAATATATTATGATTTCAGAAAAAAAGAAGAAGAAATTTATTATGATTTCAGACAAGAATGTTGTATTTGGCAGATTGGCAGCAATTGAGCTGCATCAATGTTCTAAAGGATGAACCAACTGGAGAAATTTAATCTAGTTGTGACTAATAAGTTGCATGGGCATTGCTGGTAAAAAAAAAGTAAAAGGAACTATTTTTTTTTTTGTGGGGTGGGGGTTCGAAAAACAATTGCATTCAAATTTCTGCTGCTTTCCACAATTGTGGTTGTAACATTGTCGAATAAACTTTACATTAATGACGCAATGTTAATTTTGATAAGTTGTGAACTCTCCTATTAAAGGTATTGTTGTCCAGATATCTCATTTATTGGTGCTACCTGTCATACTTGGTCAAGCTAATCTTACCTAAATTTTCATATTGGCAGATTCTTGGGCATGATAGTGGTTGGCAGCCAATTCCACTGACTGAAGTTATAACTACTGTGGCGGTTAAGAAAGCTTACAGGAAGGCCACACTTTGTGTGCACCCAGACAAATTACAACAACGAGGTGCTAGCATTCAGCAGAAATATATATGTGAGAAAGTCTTCGACCTTTTGAAGGTAAATTGCTAACTATGAATTAATAGAAACTTATATCATGCTTATTCATAATTTCATATTATTAGTTATTTGTGCATGAACAAATTGTTTGCTTTTAGAAATAGTCATTTGGGTTCAGAATAGAACTTACTTCCTTCAGCCTTTTTCCTCATAGTCTCATGCATTTCATGTGTGGATTTTACATACATGAGTTACTAATGGAGGTGAAAGGATAATTAATGCCCCACATGCATCTTTTCAGGTGAATATAATACAGTCACATGTTATATTAATAAAACCCATTGGGCCAGCTGTATTAAGAGAAATTGACAATATATTAAAGGATCTTGCTAGGCTACTAGAATTATTGGATAGAAATTGGCTAAAACCCAAATTGGGGGGTGAATCCCTTATACCAATAGGGGGGTGAATAGTGTTAATTTGAGTTTTATCCAATTCCTATTCAAGAATTCTAGTAACAAATCATTTTCCTATATTAAATTACAAAAGATCATTGTGGCAATGCAACTATAAAAGTACCCCATTTTCGGAAAAAATTAACTGCTAAATGGTGGCTTGACCTTCAGATGTATTTTGCCATCAATTTATGTACTGCAGAAACTGTCACCTTGCATGGTCACTATGTCTGTGTGTGTGTGTGTGAGAGAGAGAGAGAGAGACTATTAGCTGTTGCCTTCTAACAATTTCACATGCTCTTGCTGTTCTAAACATATGTTTGGTTACTTTACTGTTATGGTTTTGAAACTCTCTTTTTATGTCTTCAGGAAGCTTGGAACACATTCAATTCCGAGGAGCGGTAGTTGAGGCCCTTTGTATTCTTGGTGCGCATTGCCTCTGTAATTTAACATGTTAGTGAGTAAATTCTCTGCAATGGTATCAAAAGGAAAAAAAAAAATGGTCAAATTTTCTACATAAATCATTCAATACTGTTGGTTCTTCCTTTATTCATTTTTAGTATATGCTGAAGCTTTAAGAGTAACGAAGCATTAATTAGAAATGGGAATAACATATCCTTATTGAGTAAATAGGAAATGGCACACTTCCACTTTTCACCGAGAGGGTAGGTCTGGGTCAAACTTTAAAAAGAAAAGCCGAATCATATTGTGGATTAGTTGCAGCTTAATAAGATTTACTACTCTTCTTCGGTGGCTTGCCGAAAGACATTCTTGTTCTCCCTGGTAAAAAGCTTGCTGAAGAAAGTAAGTTATCCGAAAACTGCCTCTGCTGGCAAGCACTTGAAAGCAATTTGAAGGTAAAACAAGCTAGAAACATTTTCAGTCAATCTTATTGACCTAGGAAATGCAGCGTACTAAGAACGTAAAAATTAGAGCTCACATTACTTTGAGAAAAAGGGCATAGGATAGACTAATTTTGCAGAGGAATGACAAAGTTGACAGAGGAAGTAGATGGTTATTGAGAGCAACAGAGCAGTAGCGCCGAAAAGTTCCTTTCGATTCTTCTGAGTTTTTCCTTTCATCATTATTTGGTTCCATCTTTTGTGGAATTTGGAAGGAATCCACTCGAATGGTCTCTGGCTGAACTTGGGAGCAGCCGCGATTCCTATTCATGCTCATTTGCTTTGGCTGTTGTGGAACAAGGAATCAATCCCTTCTCTCGACATGTCTCAATTGCTCCTCTGAACATATCCTCCAAGGTATACTTGTATCTAAAACCCATGCCTATCAATTTTCAATCCCCTTTAATCTGCCATTGTAATTTTTTTTAGTTAATGGTAAAAACAAAGTGAATCTTTTTGGATTAGGTTTGGTTGGAAGATGGATTACTTAAATAGCGGTTGAAAGAAATATTTTTTCTCCTTAGCTGCTTCCCATTCCGCTTTCTCTGCCAAAGTTTTTGAAACAAAATACATCTGCAGAGAGATTCTTTTGAGAATGAGATGACTATGCCATTGCAGGGAGAAAAAAGAGGAAATCATGCTGCCGTGCAGGTAAAACCAAAAACTCCCAAGTTGATATTTCTCCTTCTGTTTCAAAATATAAGGGCTTTTTCCTTTTCTCCAGTCCCAAAATGTTTCGTCTTTTGGGAAATTTGCAAATTTTGTCTACCCTCATTTATAAATATAATCTTCTCATTCTCTCTGTTATATTAGTTAAATTAATAAATGATATAATAAGGGAGTATACAAACCCATCCAGTCATTTTCTTGGATTTTACGAAATCCAAATCACTCCAGTTGTTTTCGTCGTAGAGTGATTGTTGATGTTCCTCAACGTTGACGGTTCCAGCAGATGATGTGAAAACAAGTCTTTTTACGGTTTTAGCCTTAACACAAGATTGTATGATGTCCAGTACCCCTTTGATTGTTGGCCTTATTACTTCATTCTGTCACAACAAAACCTGGATTTATTAGTCATCTTACACCCATCCAAAAATCTTCCAACCCCACAAGACAATGGAAGCAAAAATAAGTAATAGTTGATGTTAAAATAACAAATGAAAGTTTTTATTGGTGTTAAAAATGGATTTGGGCCAACTCAATTCCTCAAAAGTACGAGAGAATTGTTCAAGCTTTATATATTACAAATATGCTCACAAATTAGCCGATGTGGGATTCTCAACACACCCCTAACGCCCAGGGTTCGACATATGGAGCGTGAACTTTAATGTGGCCCAACATCGGACTAGGTACCTCTGATACCACATTAAAAGTTGACTAGAGTCTAACTCAATTCCTCAAAAGGTACCTCAAGAAGGAGAGGATTTGCCCAAACCTTATACTCCCTCCGTCCCAAATTAACTGTCTATGTACATTTCATTTTTTATTTGTCCTAAATTAACTGTCTACTTTCTAAATAAAGTAAAGTGTCTATTAATGACAAATTTTCCAATTTTACCCCTCTTCTAACTCCTCATTGAATACTCTTAGTTAATTAAAATAATCACTTTTCAACACGTTTATGAGATAGTTGGATGTTGTGTGAAAGGAAAGAGAGAGAAATACATAAATTTTGAATAAGATTAATAAAATTAATGAGGGGTATTTTAGACTTTTGCTAATATTTTACCATCAAAATCACCAAATTCTTGATACCCGTGCATTTGTCAAAGTTGATAGATAATTTGGGACGAAGGGAGTATATTACAAATATTCTCACAAACTAGCCGATGTGAGATTGTAGAAGGACATCTAAAATGAAACAAAGAAAAAAAAAAGATATTTGAGACGACTAAAATGGATGGTAACAAAATCGTTTTTAGGAAAATGATTTGTTACTAGAATTATTGGATAGGAATTGGTTAAAACCCAAATTAACACTATTCACCCCCTGCTGGTATAAGGGATTCACCCCCAATTTGAGTTTTAGCCAATTTCTATCCAATAATTATAGTAGCCTAGTAAGATCATTGTTTTTAATGTTCGGTTGGGTCTATCAGCGGCCTCTGCCTACTGAGAAGAAAAAGGGAAAAATGTTTCTGTTGAAGCAAGCCTGCCCTTTTATAGTACTAGCACATGAAATAGAGAAAAAAGCAGAGAGAAGAAACACCAAAACCCTAAATACCTGAGGAACCTTAGAGTCAAAGTCCATAGGTGTAGCCATATGAAACACCCCAACACAGCCACTAATGGATTCATCAAAGCTTCCTTCTTCATTCAAGTCTGCCTTTAGATAGTGTCAAATGTGTACTAGCACTTGGAAGCTCCAACAAATGTCCCACTTTCTTCAGGTTTCCTACATCCCATCATCAATATACAAACAGCTTAAACATATTTATATATATACTTAGATCATCAAGCCTAATTAATTAACCTAATCTTGATAATAAAAAAAAAAATTTACTGGGATCACGAACAGTTGCCCGAACAATGTATCCCCTATCAAGAAGTCGCATGACCAGCCATTATCCTATAAAACCTGCCGCTCCGGTGACACATACCATCGGTGCAACTCCTTCCATATCCAAGAATATTTGGGGGGAGAAACCCAAGTATATACTTTGTGGGAAAAGTGTGATGAAAGCTAAGGAATATTGCTTTGGTTAATATCTATGAAGGGTGTCATTAATCAATCAATATATATATATATATATATATATATAAGAGAAACCTGCATGCCCAAGTTTCTGCTTTGAATGCCAATGAGGCTTTGTCCGGTAAGAGTTGAGGTCTCCCAACTTAGAAATCAGGGGTTCTATTATTGTCTTATGCATGCTTTTATTTCTTCTTCTTTAAAATTTATCTCTTTTTATGTAGTTTGTAACTTTGGGTTATCCATATTATTTGCTATCAAGATTGATAATGTAACTTTCATCAATATAGTGGCTTGTATTAAAAAAAAGAGTTTCTACTTTGAATGTTTCAAAAAAAAAAAAAAAAAAGTTTCTGCTTTGTAGTAATGTACTAAACAGGTGGGAAAATAACAAGAAGATGAAGGTATGTATATTTATATTCCTTTTCGTGTGGTTCATAGGAAGTAGACAATATTTGAAATCCGTTTAACTGACAAGTTATGAGTTATCAAATGTGAGAGCTTATGGGAATGACCTGCCCCAGTGGAAAAGGTAGGCGTGACCCTGGGCCGATTCCCGTATTCCCCCCGTTAAAAAAAAATGTGAGAGCTTCGGGTGGATGTTTTCAATAATGTCTGGTGGCATGCAATTGGTTTTATTGGAAATAATAATAATAATAATAATAATAATAATAATAATAATAATAATAATAATCTACAGAGTCAAATGATCTACAGAGTGACTCGTTTGAGAATGAGACTATGCCATTGAAGGGAGAAAAAGAGGAACATCTGTTAGAATCATGGGTTAGGACTTGTTTTTAACAGGTGTTGAAAAACATGTTAAATAAAAATTGATCGTCAAATATTTTCGTTAAACGATTAATATCATTCTACACATTAAAAAATAGCGTTCATCACAAGATCCTAACAGTCTTTCAGGAACCAAACATGTGTCTGAATGAAAGAACCTCATCATTATTAACAGCTAGGAATCCTTTGTCCTCTTTCGGTGTCCCCTTCCCTGTCTTACCAATAAGAAAATTATATGTATTAAATTTTTAATTAAAAAATTATAACCTAAAAGAAATAATGAAACTCACATAGAAAAAATATACACGTGACAAATATCTATTCGTGGGGATACAAAAAGGGGAAACAGAAGAGAGATAGACGATTTTTTGCCATTATTAACTTGCCTCTGAGTAATATCCTTTCCCTTTGTAATTTAGTTTTCAGTTCAAACAAGGAGCCTTGTCAAATGAATCTATCGAAACATCATGAATAAGACAGTATAAGGCACATCATTTTTTTTTTCTTTTTAATTTTTTTTGGGGGTTAGGAGAGGGGGTTAGTAGTCTGGGCTGTTTATACCCAGTGTCGAATTCGGGACCTCATGGTCACGGGTAGAGACTAGCCCCACTGTGCTGTAATAAAGAAATAACTTCATAAAGATTGATGAAAATTTACCAAGTTGAAAAATACTCTTGGCCAATGACGGTAAAAATTGAGGCCTCTCAATCAATGATTAAGAGTTTGAATTCTGCAAAATGCAGAAAAACAACAATATGTATGTTTGTTAAAATTTCTACTAGGTATGCTAAAGTATCATTAAAATTTCAACCGGAATTAGCTCGACTAAAGGCCTAAATATCAGTACAAAAAAGAAAATAAAAATACTCCTAGTGAAAGTTGACGCAAATGCCTCCGGTTCAAAATGATGAAAATGTCATTGGCATAAAATACTCTATGCTCTTTCGGAACATGGCATAAAGTTAAATAAACAGTCTAAGGTCCTCCGGGACACAGATCAAAATACTCTTGGCATAAAATACTCTATGATCCTTCGAGATACAACTCAATGGCAATTTTTTTTTACAAATGCTATAGTAGCAGTTTTGCACCTCCTACAGGGTGAATGTTCGATTCCTACCAACTTACAAATCTCTTGTGTGAAGATAGTTAATAGGCAACTTGCGGTGAATTCATCCCAAACAAGGCATATTTGTGACTCATATCCTCTACCGGATTGAGTAAGAAAATAGTTTCGATTCAAAATTAAAAAAATATTATAATGAAGAATTACAGAAATATCACCAGTACAAATTGGCTTGTTTTAGAATGACAAAAATACTCCTATCACAAGAAGACAAAATATCTTATGACTAAAACACCATTGGAACAAAATCATTGGCATTACTGTCATTTTGGTATTTCCGTCTTTTTGGCAAATTCATCATCTTGTACCACGTACATTTTTGTTAACTTACGCCGTGGGCATCTTTTCTTTTTATATTAAGAGTATTTCCTTCATTTCATTTTGTACCAAGGACATTTTTTCCATTTTGGGTATTTTGATAATTATGTACCAATGGCATTTTATAGTTTTAAAACGATGAATTTTGTTTTCCATTTTACACCAAGGTTATGCCTTTTGGGGGGTCATTTTCTTTATTTTTTACACTAAAAAAATTTTCAGCTTTGGTATTTTTGTCATTTTGCTCTTACTATATCAATATTTCATCATTTCATACAATAAGCATTTTCATCATATCACACTAAGAATATATCTGTCATTTGCACCCCATGCATTTTTGTTATAGAGCAATTCTCATCATTTTACATCAGGGTACTTTAGTAATTTTGTATGAGGCAATTTAGTCAATTACATTAAAGAATTTTTGTCATTTTACACTAGAGACATTTTAACCATTTTTGTATTGAATGCACAAAAAATAAGAAAGCACAATACACTCATAAATAAATGCTTCCATATACATTTAACAGAAAAACACATATCCTACGCACAAAGAAGAGAATTTGTCACTTGCATTTTTATAACTGAATTCCGATATCCAATTCTATGAATTTCTTAGTGTTCCAAACAACACAGTTGGAATTCAAAATAAATTCCATACTAATTCCATAAATTTGCCAAACTAAAAAAATTTAATTATTTGAAATTCGAATTTCATGAAATTACATGACACAACCTTAGTGATGCTGGTGTTTAATTTCCTTGTTATACTTCAAGTTTTCCATTTTTCTCCTCCTTGTTACCGTTTTCTGTGGAATTTGGAATGTCCTTTATTCCATTCTCATGGTCTTTGTTGATTGGGTTGGTAACTGATCCATTTTCATGGTTAAGGGTAGAATAGGGAATCAACCCCTTGTCTCTACATGTCTCAATTGCTCCTCTATACATATCCTCCAATGTATACTTGTATTTAAATCCCATACCTAACAACTTCTTTGTTGAAAAGGATATCATAGTTATGTCATTTTCAATGCCCTTTAACCTGCCAAGAAATGTGTAAAATTCAGTAGACTGAGATGGAAAAGATAATCGGGGCGGCCTCAAGATGTTAACTTAAGGCAAGATGTGAATTTAAGGTATTATATTTTGAAGAGTCTTAATTGAAGCAAGAACTCCAAATAAAATTTAATTAGAAAGGGCGTATAAAAAAATTTCAACAGTACGTATATATTGATTTTAAATTTCGGGGCAACGTAAGTCCGCCACTACCCGGACAAGTGTACTATGTATATCCTAATTCAACTTTTGTTACTATTTCTAGTACGACCTCATCTCCGTTCAAAAAACATATTGACATTATACTTTGAAGAGTCTTAACTGAAGCAGAAACTCCAATAAAAGTTAATTAAAAAAGGATGCATAAAAATATTTCAAAAGTAGGAATATATTGATTTCAAATTTTGGGACAAGGTAAGTCTGCCACTACCCGGACAAGTGTACTATGTACGTATATCCTAATTCGACTTTTGTGACTCTTTCTGTTCTAAATTAACTGGATACTTTTCTTTGTAAAAATATTTAAATATATAAAAAAAAGTAGATATTCTATTCAGAACGGAAGAATATATGATTAAGGAAGTTGTGGGCTTACTCGGTAGGGATGTAGTATTGGGGCCATTTCTCTCTGATCATTTTGGCCACTTCATGAATGGTTGCATCGTGAGAAGAACAAATGTATCTTCCTTCTGCTTTAGGATTCTCATACAAGAATATATGAGCTTCACATAGATCATCTAAATGCACATATTGACCATCCTTAATTATTCCATAGTGAGTTTCATTCTCTGCACAAAATTGCTACCAAAAATTACTCTCCTATAGCCTATGGGGAGCTCAATTTTGGGTAAATAGAAGCATAACTGGTTCACTAGTCCGTTCTCATCTCCTATCACAAAAATTTAGTACCGTACTGAAGTTGTACTGCACTGCATACCCTATTTTTCAATAGGGTCGGACTGAATTTTTGTGAGACCGAACTCAATGGACACATTCCATCTCCTATATATATATATATATATATATTTCTTTTTTTTTCTTCCGGATAGGTTGAAAAATCATGTACCTGTGATCAATGAAAGAGCAGTTATAAGACTAGGTGGGAATGTTGGCATGATGAAAGGACCTACAACTAGTGTTGGAATTATGCTAATGAAATCAATGTTGTTCTCTTTAGCTGCTTCCCATGCCGCTTTCTCTGCCATTGTTTTCGAAACAAAATACATCTGCACATGGGAGGAATTAGAAATTTTAAGCTCACATCACAAGTTTTTATAGAAATATATGTATCAAAAGACAGTTTAAAAAAAATCAATAATTTTTAGGATAAAAAGTGTTTGTGCCTCCTGAATTTTTTCTCGTTTTTAGTTTTTGACCTTGTATTAAAAAAAGATGCAATGTCCTTAATCCTGAACTTTTCTAAAGTATTAATGTTGCTCATTCCATCCAATTTCGCTGTTAAATCTGTACGGAATGTGACCATATGACTAAACTCAAGGCATTTTGGAAAAAATAGGTTTTGACCCTTAAAAAGCACCAATAGGATAAAAACCCAGTATTTCATATGCATAGTAGTTTTTCCATTTTCCTTGTCTTATCACATCTTTCATTTGCAGGGTTTTTAGGGTCAAAACTTGTTTTTTCCAAAATTTCCTCGAGTGTGGTCATGTGAGAGTAACGTGTTCTCATTTTGTCCAAATTTAATACCCAATATGGATGGAAGGGGTAACATTAATACTCCAAAAAAATTTAGGGGATAAAAACTTTACATTTTTTAGTTCAGTGCTAAAAATTAAAATAGAAAAAAGTTCAGGGACGTGTGGACTTTTTACCAAGGGTGAAAATGCTATTTTAAAGTAAAAAAATTATCCAAGGTTGAATTTGTTCTTGTGATCTGAAAATTCTAGATGAAAAAATAAGACAAACCCATCCAGTCATTTTCTTGGATTGGATGAAATCCAAATCACTCCAGCTGTTCTCATCGTAGACTGTCTTTTTATGTTCCTCAACATCGACGGTTCCGGCAGATGATGTGAAAACAAGTCTTTTTACGGTTTTAGCCTTCACACATGATAGTATGATGTCCAGTACCCCTCTGATTGTTGGCTTTATTACTTCATTCTGTCCACACAAAAATCCCCCACAAAAAAACCAGAGCTTAATTAATTAATCATCTTAAGAAATAGTACAATTATTAGAAGTAAATAATTATGTAATTAGAAATACAA
The DNA here is from genome assembly GCA_026122235.1 of Vinca minor. Taxonomy (NCBI): domain Eukaryota; kingdom Viridiplantae; phylum Streptophyta; class Magnoliopsida; order Gentianales; family Apocynaceae; genus Vinca; species Vinca minor. The sequence continues at coordinate 49,424 of JAOCZM010000002.1, forward strand.
TAACTGTCTTATATAGATCTTTTAAGGAGTACTTAATATTATGACCAAGTTATGATATGTTTCCTTGTATAATACTCCCTTCATTCTCATTTAATTGTCGTTTAGGAGATATATATATGTATTCAAATTAATTGTCATTTACATATTTTTTGTTAGGTGTCAATATTTATTCCAATTATACCCTTAATATATCTTTTATTGGAAAAGTGAAAGAGATGGAGAAATCTTTTATTGGAAAAGTGAAAAAGAGGAAGAAATTTTTTATCGGAAAAGTGAAAGAGAGGGAGAAAGGAATAGGTATTATTGGAATTGTAGTGCATGGGATTCATTATTTGTTTGAGCTTCCTTAATTTTTTTTCAAAGTGTATTATAAACGCCTTATATTGAAAAAAATGGAGGGAGTAATTTAATGTTGGACTATCTGCAGATGTTCATTCCTACAAATTTATTATGTGTTCTAGAAGTTCAACTATGAACATGAGGGAGCATGCTTCTACATTAACTAGTTTGTGTGTACATTTTTTTTTTTAAAATTACCTCAGGGTCCTTAGACTCAAAGTCCATAGGTGTAGCCACATGAAACACCCCAACACAGCCTCTAATGGCTTCATCAAAGCTTCCTTCTTCATTCAAGTCTGCCTTAAACAGCTTCAAATGTGTACTAGCACTTGGAAGCTCCAACAAATGTCCCACTTTCTTTAGGTTCCCTACATTCATCATCAACATATTATATTATATAATCCCACATTAATCAAAGCACACTTATACAACACTCCTCTTGCCATTCCCTAATATAAACCGTTTAGCACATGCAGAAACAATTAAGAAAGCAAAAAAACGTATTTTATTAGTCAAAATATCAATATTACTCTTTCAAATAGAATTTGTATATCACTAATTATATTTAAAAGAATAATATTAATATTTTAACTAACAAAATACTTTGCTTTTTTACTTTCTTAATTTTCTCTAAATGTCAACTTATATTATGGAATAGAGGTAAAACTATGTATTTACTTTTTTATAATAAAAAAAGTCTTGAATTAATCGTAATCATAAAAAAATTTAATTACCAGGATCGCGAACAGTTGCCCGAACAAAGTAGCCCCGTTCGAGAAGTCGCATGACTAGCCATGATCCTATAAAGCCCGATGCTCCGGTAACGCATACCGTGGCTGCCATATTTATATATATCCAATCGAACAAGCAAGAAATTAAAGTATAATTAGTGGAAAAGATGGAAAAAAAAAAAAAAAAAGCAAAGGAAATATTGCTTTTGTTAATATGGGTGAATAATGCTGATATTTAGCAATCAATATATATAGAGAGAGAGAGAGAGAAGAAAAATAAGAATGGGTAGTATGTTTGTAAATTAGCTGTTAGATGGCACGTGCTCAGCCCTCAGCAAACCCGTTTGGTGCAAGAACTACTCTAGAATGGTAGCCTGCAGGGCTTCTGCTCTATACTATTGTACCCAACCGCGCGGTATACTGACGATATCACTTATTTGACAATTGAACTATTGGATAATTTGAGTCATATTTATATATCAGGACCCATCAGAGATATTATTCTAGTTACATTAGGTGTATGAAATTCTAGAGGTGTTCCCACCGGCCACCGCACTCACCACGTATAGTATAACACACTTAGTTTATAGCATTTAATGTCACATTTCGTGTTTGCAGACCCGAAGTGACTCTTATGCCTGATAATATTCATGACATTTACTTGCCAACTGAACTCGCTATTTCAAAATAAATATCTCGAAATAATAATAAATATTTAAATTCATACTTATATATCATTCAAAACTTTCAAACGATATGTATATTAAAATAGGCTGACATACAACTTTCCAATTTTCATTTTTCCGTTTTTGTTTGGTTTTCGTTTATGGCAAGTAGATTGCAACTTTTCGTCTATGGTAAGTAGGTGGCACGTGCTCAACCTTCAGCAAACCCGTTTGGTGTTGGTAGCCAGGGTTTATGTCATAGTTTTGAAACTCAGCCCGACTCGACTAGTAGGATCAGTAATTTAGTGATTTATTTTTTTAAACGGTTCGAATTAGACCTCAAATATAATAAAGTATAAAAATGTTTTATTTTGTAAAATCTAGTTAACCTGTCCGATTGGGTCTCGAAATTAGTAAAGGAAAAATTATTTTAAGAAATTGTGATACAATTGAGTAAAATATGAGTCGAGCTTGAGCTAGATATAATTCGACTCATTTGGCTCATGAGATGGCTCAATATATATATATATATATATATATATATATATATATATATATATATATGGAAATAATCGCACATACCCCTAAAAAGAAATAGTCTCGCACATCTTCTCAATAAATTAAACCAAGAAACCCGTGAGAAATATCTTATAATCTTCTTATCTTATCAAGTGGGAAGAGTTATTGATTCATATCGGCTCTTTTCTCTTAAAATAGTTTAATCATTTATTTGTGGAGGGGATTGACTTTGAGTCACTTATGAAATTAAAAAAAAAACTCAAGCTATATTACTACTCGTCCTTTATTATTGGTGATCATCACTTATTAGTATATAAAATACATTTTTTTTTATGACAATACTATATTTTCATCTTTTCGGGTGGAAGAATATGCCACAGAAATTAAATTGCTTATATAAAATGCTTCAAAGAATTTTATTGTTTTTTAATAAGGATTAGAATATTTGGTAATTAGACTTTTGTTGGTTTACATTGGTTTTATTTTATATATTGTTGAATGAAAGAACCTCATCATTATTAACAGCTAGGAATCCTTTGTCCTCATTCGGTGTCCCCTTCCCTGTCTTACCAATAAGAAAATTATATGTATTAAATTTTTAATTAAAAAATTATAACCTAAGAGAAATAATGAAACTCACATAGAAAAAATATACACGTGACAAATATCTATTCGTGGGGATAAAGAAGGGGAAACAGAAGAGAGACAGACGATTTTTTGCCATTATTAACTTGCCTCTGAGTAAAATATCATTTCCCTTTGTAATTTAGTTTTCAGTTCAAACAAGGAGCCTTGTCAAGGTTGTTTATGTATGAATCTATCGAAACATCATGAATAAGACAGTATAAGGCACGTCATTTTTTTTCTTTTTAATTTTTTTTGGGGGTTAGGCGAGGGGGTTAGTAGTCTGGGCTGTTTATAACCAGTGTCGAATTCGGGACCTCATAGTCACGGGTAGAGACTTACCCCACTGGGCTGTAATAAGGAAATAACTTAATAAAGATTGATGAAAATTTACCAAGTTGAAAAATACTCTTGGCCAATGACGGTAAAAATTGAGGCCTCTCAATCAATGATTAAGAGTTTGAATTCTGCAAAATGCAGAAAAAACAACAATATGTATGTTTATTAAAATTTCTGCTAGGTATGCTAAAGTATCATTAAAATTTCAACCGGAATTAGCTAGACTAAAGGCCTAAATATCAGTACAAAAAAGAAAATAAAAATACTCCTAGTGAAAGTTGACGAAAATGCCTCCGGTTCAAAATGATGAAAATGTCATTGGCATAAAATACTCTATGCTCTTCCGGAACATGGCATAAAATTAAATAAACAGTCTAAGGTCCTCCGGGACACAAATCAAAATACTCTTGGCATAAAATACTCTATGATCCTTCGAGATACAACTCAATGGCAAATTTTTTTTAACAAATGCTATTGTAGCAGTTTTGCACCTCCTACAAGGTGAATGTTCGATTCCTACCAACTTACAAATCTCTTATGTGAAGATAGTTAATAGGCAACTTGCGGTGAATTCATCCCAAACAAGGCATATTTTGGGTAACTCATATCCTCTACCGGATTGGGTAAGAAAATACTTTCGATTCAAAATGAAAAAAAATATTATAATGAAGAATTACAGAAATACCACCAGTACAAATTGGCTTGTTTTAGAATGACAAAAATACTCCTATCACAAGAAGACAAAATATCTTATGACTAAAACACCATTGGAACAAAATCATTGGCATTAATGTCATTTTGGTATTTCCGTCTTTTTGGCAAATTCATCATCTTGTACCACGTACATTTTTGTTAACTTACGCCGTGGGCATCTTTTCTTTTTATATTAAGAGTATTTCCTTCATTTTGTACCAATGACATTTTTTCTATTTTGGGTATTTTGATAATTATGTACCAATGGCATTTTATAGTTTTTAAACGATGAATTTTGTTTTCCATTTTACACCAAGGTTATGCCATTTGGGTCATTTTCTTTATTTTTTACACTAAAATAATTTCAGCTTTGGTATTTTTGTCATTTTGCTCTTACTATATCAATATTTCATCATTTCATACAATAGGCATTTTCATCATATCACACTAAGAATATATCTGTCATTTGCACCACATGCATTTTTGTTATAGAGAAATTCTCATCATTTTACATCAGGGTACTTTAGTAATTTTGTATGGGGCAATTTAGTCATTTACATTAAAGAATTTTTGTCATTTTACACTAGAGACATTTTAACCATTTTTGTATTGAATGCACAAAAAATAAGAAAGCACAATACACTCATAAATAAATGCTTCCATATACATTTAACAGAAAAACACATATCCTACATGCGCACAGAGAAGAGAATTTGTCACTTGCATTTTTATAACTGAATTCCGATATCCAATTTTATGAATTTCTTAGTGTTCCAAACAACACAGTTGGAATTCAAAATAAATTCCATACCAATTCCATAAATTTGCCAAACTAAAAAAAAATTAATTATTTGAAATACGAATTTCATGAAATTACATGACACAACATTAGTGATGCTGGTGTTTAATTTCCTTGTTATACTTCAAGTTTTCCATTTTTCTCCTCCTTGTTACAGTTTTCTGTGGAATTTGGAATGTCCTTTATTCCATTCTCATGGTCTTTGTTGATTGGGTTGGTAACTGATCCATTTTCATCATGCTTAAGGGTAGAATAGGGAATCAACCCCTTTTCTCTACATGTCTCAATTGCTCCTCTATACATATCCTCCAATGTATACTTGTATTTAAATCCCATACCTAACAACTTCTTTGTTGAAAAGGATATCATAGTTATGTCCTTTTCAATGCCCTTTAACCTGCCAAGAAATGCGTATAATTCAGTAGACTGAGATGGAAAAGATAATCGGGGCGGCCTCAAGATGTGAACTTAAGGCAAGATGTGAGCTTAAAGCATTATACTTTGAAGAGTCTTAACTGAAGCAGAAATTTCGAATAAAAGTTAACTAGAAAAGGGTGTATAAAAAAATTTCAACAGTACGTACATATCGATTTCAAATTGCGGGGTAAGATAAGTTCGCTACTACCCGGACAAGTGTACTATGTATATCCTAATTCAACTTTTGTTACTATTTCTGGCACGACCTCAACTCCGTTCAAAAAACATGTTGACATTATACTTTGAAGAGTCTTAAATGAAGGAGAAAATCCAAATAAAAGTTAATTAAAAAAGGATGAATAAAAATATTTCATAAGTAAAAATATATTGATTTTAAATTTTGGGACAAGGTAAGTCTGCCACTACCCGGACAAGTGTACTATGTACGTATATCCTAATTTAACTTTTGTTACTCTTTCTGTTATAAATTAACTGGATACTTTTATTTACAAAAATATTTAAATATATATAAAAAAAGTAGATATTCTATTCAGAACGGAAGAATACGTGATTAAGGAAGTTGTGGGCTTACTCGGTAGGTATGTAGTATTGGGGCCATTTCTCTCTGATCATTTTGGCCACTTCATGAATGGTTGCATCGTGAGAAGAACAAATGTATCTTCTTTCTGCTTTAGGATTTTCATACAAGAATATATGAGCTTCGCATAGATCATCTAAATGCACATATTGAGAAAATTATTCCATAGTGAGGTTCATTCCCTGCACAAAATTGTTAGGTTTTGGCCATATTCATTGGATTACTAATTAGATATAAATTAGGATAAGAATTAGTAATTAGGTAAATTACTAATTAGGTGGATTCCTAATTGGATCTAATTAAGTTAAGAATTAGTAATTAAGTGAATTACTAATTATGTGAACTCCTAATCCATTTAGCAAAAGTTTACTACTCCTATATATATATGTGCCTCTTATATGGTTTGGAGTTGTAAGGCGGGGGAAGTTAATAGATTGGAGGAATCTCAATTGTATTCTTGTTTCACCATTATAATGAGAGTATGTGCTCGCCTTACCCGTGGATGTAGGTCAGTTGACCGAACCACGTAAATCATTGTGTCCCTCCTTTATCGCTTGCCTCATTTATATTGCTGTGTGTTAGAATTGGAAGATGATTAATTTCCTAACAACTGGTATTAGAGCGAGGTTCAGAACAGAAGAGAAGTTGTTTTGGTTCATCGATTTCTCCAGAGATTGGAGGAGAGTGTTGGATATAATCAAAAACGGACTCTTTCGATTGATTAAGCCAATGTGGGAACGCAGCGCTGCTACACAAGAATTTGGCGTTACTCTCCAGTTAAAGATCGACCAATTGTCAACTCAGAGTTCCGTGAAATTCTAGCCATCGTCACCAGAAACCGTTAACACAAGTGGAAAGATTTTTATGTATGTCCTCCAAAGACGGAAGAGATCCGTCAGAGAAGGTAGTAGAGACCCGTCAGAGATGGAAGAGAGATCCATTGGGGGTGGAGCGCACGTGCCGATAGAGGTTTGGCAGAGACTAACTAGGATTGTGAACCCGTTGGACCTTTATTGTGATAGTACTGGTGCCATTTCACAAACTAAGGAACCTAGATCTCACCAACGATCCAAACACATTCTCAGGCGTTTTCATTTGATTAGAGAGATCATTGATAAAAGAGACATTAAAATTTGCAAAGTTGATACAGACGACAACATCGCAGATCCATTGACCAAGTCATACTAGGTCAACGAGATTGAGGATCATGTATGATTGGATCTAGGGCAAGTGGGAGATTGTTAGTAATGCCCTAGGACCATTAGCATATGTTGTACGTTTTATATATTTTTTGAGCACGTCATTTGAATAGTTAATTTTTCTTTTTAACATCAAATATGTTATTTGATAGTAAAAACTCATTAGCTTATGCAATTACTATTTTGATTGTCCCTAGTTTTATGTAATGTTCTTTAAAATGAAATGAAATAAAACTAGTATGATATTTGATTGATGATTATGTTTTACTGCTCATGTGTAATGAATACAAATCGTATCATAGATACAATATATTGGGATATATTGTATCCGACGTGATCAGTTAGAGAAGTAACACTTCATGGTTCTTTGGTCATAAGTATTACTTCCTCAATACTATTTGGAATCTTTAGACCTTATGTCTCCACCATTTCCAGCATGAATGGAGCTGCATTTACACTCAGTCGGACGTTGCTTTTAATCGAGTAATTAATACGACTGATGATCGGATGTACTATCCTATCATGGCTTGAATGTGAGAGGCATTTTAAGGGTTTTGTCCCTCTTTTATTAGAGAGAGATAGCATGGACCCCTTGATAGGGAAGACTGTTTAAATGCATGGCTGTGCTCAAATGTATTTAATAAAGTGTTTATTAAATACTATTTGTTGGAGTAGTCTACCTGGAGATCGAGCATAAATAAAATTAAGCTTTATAAGGGTGACAACTACCATGCCTTATGCGTAATTTGGATATCGCGAGCATTGTGAACCCGTTGGACCTTTATTGTGATAGTACTGGTGCCATTTCACAAAATAAGGAACCTAGATCTCACAAACGATCCAAACACATTCTCATGCATTTCCATTTGATTAGAGAGATCATTGATAGAGGAGACATTAAAATTTGCAAAGTTCATACAGACGACAACATCGCAGATCCATTGACCAAGCCACTCCCGCAACCTAAACATGAGAGTCATACTAGGTCAACGAAATTAAGGATCATGTATGATTGGATCTAGGTTAGTATTTTATTAGTATTTTAAATATAGATTATACTTTAGAATGTAAGGTTACACTATTGTCTATATAGGTTAGTATTTTATTAGTATTTTAAATATAGATTATACTTTAGAATGTAAGGTTAGACTATTATCTAGAATTATTAGCCATTTTTGTCACCAATGTTGTTTGAAACAGCCACTTTTATCCTTTTTTCAAATAAAATTCTAAAAAAACATCAAAATTGATAATGTGGCAAAAAGCTATCATAATACCTCTCTCCTGCAGGGGTAAAACTGGAAACTTATTGTATGAATGGCAGTGACGGATCCAGAACTCGACATCAGTGGGGTCAGGGACGATTCTAGAAGGGCCCGAAATTTTTAAAAATACTACATATGGTAAATTTTATATGTAGTTTGGAGTATTTTATCAAGTTCGCCCCCCTCTCCAAATTTTTTTTTGTATTTTGTCAAACAATATACAGCATAAAAAAAATGACTGAGAATGAGATGTCTCGCGGGAAGGAATTGAGACTTGAGAGTTGAGAGACAAGACTATTTTTTATTGAGAGCAACTTGTAAAATATCCCGCGAAGCGGGGAAAAAAAAAATTCACTGGGGTCAAATGACCCCAGTGACCCTTACCTGCATCCGTCACTGATGAATGGCTATAAGTTTCCAGTTTTACCCCTGCAAGAGAGAGGTATTATGATAGCTTTTTGCCACATTATCAATTTTGATGTTTTTTTAGAATTTTATTTGAAAAAAGGATAAAAGTGGCTGTTTCAAACAACATTGGTGACAAAAATGGCTAATAATTCCTATTATCTATGTAGGCTAGTATTTTAAATATAGATTATACTTTAAAATGTAAGGTTAGACTATTGTCTATATAGGTTAGTATTTTAAATATATATTATAACTATATTCTTAATGTTCATAACATAAACATTCTTAATTTATTTTCAGCTTTACATTTTAGCCCCATGCTCAGCAACATAGCCCCATAGCTGTGTCACTTAATCACCATTAACATAAAAATACTCACAATCAAACAATAAATCCGTGACACTTAACGATTATTTAAAAATAAGATAAAAGATATAACAAAAGATTATTTTTTCGTTACGCGACACATTTTATTCCCGTTTTCCTTGGTTTGTTATGTGGGACCGAGTCTCCCTATATCCATCTGCAAATCAAAACACACATTTCACTGCCAAAGTCTCCATTAATTGTGATGGTATTGACTTATCATTCAATAGATATCGTAGTATATACATGTGTTTGCCAATTATCAAATTATCTAAAATTTGATTTGAGTTTAAGACTGATTAAGTATTAATCAGATTCAGATTCGATAAAGATTTAAATAAAATACTAATACTAAAAATATTTGAGCGTCTCAATATGAACTAATTTCATATTTTGAAGGTATGGATCATGTATTACATATGAAAGGCTCCTTTAATCCTAAATTCATCCTATAAAGTTCTTCGCGGACCATTAACTTCTCTCCGTTCATTCATCCTAACACGTTAGTTATTGTATCAACACGTTAATGATAAAATTGGAGCTTGTATATCAGGGACGAAGACAGAGGGTGGGTGGAGTTAATCGCTCCCCGAGATGTTTAAAGATTATATTAGATATAGTAAATTGTATATGTAGTCCGAAATATTTAATCAAATTCGGCCCCAACAATTTTTTTTGCAGTTACTATATGTAATTCGGCATATTGTTACAATTATTCACTCTCAATTTAAAAGTTCTGACTTTGTCCCTGATGCATATAGAACTATAATTATTTTAGAAATATATGTATATATTTTGTAGTAATGCGCAAGATGTTGGGGGGAACGTAGGAGGTGAATAAGTTCAGTGGTTTGACTTTAAAAATAGTAGAAAAGCTGTGAAAGGCTGCCCACATATTCTTGGAAGTCAACAAAGTTCATATTCTAACTAATTGAGATACTACGCGATGACAAAAAAATTAGTATTTTATTAGTATTTTATTAAAGTTCATATTGAGACGCTCAGCAACATTTTCTGATCACAATTCTTATAAATTTATCTGGATAATTAAATAAACTTTAATAGATCTTTAAAAGTAAATTATAAAGTTATGGGGACTAAAAATAATTTCTAAAAGTTATTTTATGTCTTCGAATCTGAGTTATACTTGATATATTTTATTTTACTCGTTCCCGTAAATATTTTCCTTTTATTTTTATATCCGACTAAACTTTGAAAATACAAAGTAGATACTTTAGGTTTTGTTTGTATTATAAATATTTTATAAGACTTATGTGATAATTATTTATATTGCCATTTTAGTCCTTTTTTATATATATTCTCCAAGTCCCTAATTCTAAAGAAGAAAACCCTAACTCTAACTTCTCCTTTCTTCTCCCTCACCGCCAACACAGCGCCTCTCGGTTGTCTCCTTTCCGGCGCGGTTCGCGACTGTCCTTTTTCTCCGGCGAGGTAAGTTTCCTTCTTCCTCTCTCTTTCTATTTCTGTTTTCCTTTTTACTAGTTATTCATTTTCTATTTTCTAACTGTTTATTTCTCTGCTCAGTATGAGATTTTCCCTTTTTCGGCGGGCACTTTCTCCGTCTCCGGTCCGGTGCCGCTTCCGTCTACTCCGGCGAAGAAGGTGAGTTTCTCTTCTTCTCTTTATTTCTTTATTTTTGTTTTATATTTATATTTCTATTTCTATTATTATTTTTATTTTCTCTGTTTTCTGGCCATAATTCTTTGAAATAAAATTGTAAATTTTCTTCCTGTTTTCTGATTCTAAAAGTTCAGTTCCCTAAATCAATTTTATGTAGGGGAAAAATCATGCTGTAAAGTAAAGGATTCTGAAAATCTTATTTCTGTAAATAGTAAAGTGGAACATGATAAAATATTTCAGAGAATTTAAACATTAAATTTACTATATCAATTTAAACATTAAATTTACTAAAAGGATTAGAGAAAATTGACTTGAAGAGCAGGGGTTTTATTTCAAGAGTTGTTTACGGTATTTTTTATGGATGTATATGGTTTACTTTGAATCTTAACATTTAAGAGATGTTTTGTTGAAGTCGGGCTTTGGATATTACATAGTTGCACAAAGAACTTATGACTAGTTTTTCTGTTTGTCTTGCTTCTGTACTAGAATTAATATTCAAATGAGGTCAAATTTTACAGTAGGCTAGTCTATAAACTTGTGTGCAAGTCATTTTATGGCTCATGAGATGGCTAGATATAGTTAGACTCATTTGGCTCATGAGATGGCTCAATATATATATATATATATATATATATATATATATATATATATATATATATAAAGAGATATTAAACTTCTATTATATGCCATTGTGCTGAGAAAATATCTTTATTTATTTTGTATCACCTGTATATTAAACTCATATTATAAGTCACCGTGTTTTTTTCTAAAATATTTGCAAATAAATGAGCTGAGTTGAGCTGCTCGTGAGCTACTGATGAGCTGAGCTACCCTGCGTCTTTTCTCGCCACTTATTGACGCATGCTTAAACGCTAAATAGAACCAAAATTACAAGATAAATTTTACTTATAAGACTAAAAATGAATAAATATTAGTAACGGGTATGACTTTTAATTATAGAAATAGTTACGGGACCAACTTTACATTTTCTTAAAATTGAAAACGAAAACCTAGTTGAGCAAAAGGTTACTGACTACATCTGGTAAGCGAATTAAATGACAGTAGGCATCTTTTGTTTCCCCCCTAAGCTAGTTGAGCTTGTGAGTTTTGGAATGGAGGTTAATTTGCTGATTCTGGAACTGTTTTATGTTAATGCAAGATTTTTTTGCACTATTAATTCAATTAGGTATTAGGTAGAATGATTGAAATTTTAAGAAAGCAAAGTTAAAGAAAAGGAAGTAAAAAAGTTGCAATTTTGATTTGATTTATCTGTGAGTAAGTTTGATTAGTACTAAGTTGTAATGCAATTTTGATTCTCTTGCTACTTGCTAGGACCTAATAAACAATCCTTGACTTTGCGTGTGAAATTTCAATGGAGGTTTATGTTGTAAGCAGGTAAAGATTGGGGACGGCCAGCATATTCTTGTCTCGGTTTATCTTGAATGTCTAGCCGGAGAAACGGAGCATCTTTGCCGAGTTTGGGTGTTTCGAGTTCTAAACTGTGTATTCAATGCCTGGGAAAGGTATCTAGTTGATTTTTCATTGTTGTTTCTGTTTCAGAGCTCAAATGAATTAGTTCAGGGAGCATATTGCATGTTCTTGCTGCTCTAAATAATTTCCTAGACTTGGTTTTCAGTTTTTATTGATTTCTTTTACATATTTGAGGACTAAATGAAGAGGCTAGAGAAGTAAAAATTCACCAGTCGTCTAAAGTTGTCTTTTGTGTGATTGCAGTGGGTATACTTTGATATACTACAATAACCGTTCTTTTAAATAGGACCGTTTTCAGCTCCATAAATGTTCAAATTCAGACATTTCTTTCATCATTTCCCTCAAAGTCCTCAAAATTATTCTTCTAATAGAGCTATAAACTTAAGCCCATATGTTAATCTTCATATCAGTGCCCACATGTTCGATGATATTTCCCAAAGAGATATATCCTCTCTCAACTCTACCCTCAACTTGTATATACGTGATGGGGATGCTATTTCAACATGGAATCTCTTCCTTCACATGCACCACATTCGCTCTGATTTAACTTCCTATACCTTCACTCCTCTCTTGAGAGCTTGCTCGGCTCTTCTAGACCCAACACCCCTGGTCTTCAGGTGCATGCCTTAACGACAAAATTAGGTTTGGATGCGGAGGTAGTAATCAAAACAGGCCTGATCGACATGTACTCCAAATTTGGGCAATTGAGGAGCTCGGTTTGTTTATTCGATGAGATGAGTTATAGGGATTTGGTTGCATGGAACACTATGCTTTCAAGGTATTTATACCATGGCCTTCCACTAAAAGCCATGGATTTATTTTTACAATATGCGAGAGGAAAGAGTACAGCTTCAACGAGTTCACTTTGTGCTCTGTGCTTAAAGCGTGTACATCTTTGAAAGCCTATCAACAGGGAAAGCAAATTCATGGTTTGATTCTTGTGATGGGCCGTGATTTGGTAGTTTTAAGTACTGCTTTAATTGATTTCTACTCCAACTTAGAGCAGATTGATGAAGCAATGAAAATTTATCTAACTTTGAGTTGGAAAAAAGATGATGTTATTTACAATTCTCTAATATCTGGTTGTGTTCGTAATAAAATATATGATGTAGCTATCTCACTTTTGAATGAAATCAGACCTAATGTCATTGCATTTACCAGTGCTCTTGCTGCTTGCTCTGAGAATTCAGATACGTGGACGGGGAAGCAGATACACGGAGTGGTCATACGTCAAGGTTTCACTAATGACACACAGTTATGTAATGCATTATTAGATATGTATGCCAAGTGTGGAAGATTAAGGGCTGCAGGTCTTGTTTTTTAACGAATCTACAGAAAGGATGTTGTTTCTTGGACAAGCATGATAGACGCACATGGAAGTCACGGTTATGGAGTTGAAGCTCTTGAACTTTTCAAGCGGATGGGAGAGAAGGAAAACAAGATATTGCCAAATGCTGTGACATTTCTCGCTGTTTTATCTGCTTGTGGACATTCTGGCCTAGTGGAACAGGGGCGAGCATGCTTTTTCATGATTCAGGATAGATATGGTTTAGAACCAGGTCCAGAGCATTATGCCAGTTTGATAGATATGCTAGGCCGAGCTGGTAATATTGAAGAAGTATGGAGTCTTTACCATCAGATGGTAGACAGGGGTACCGAGCCATCCATTGCAGTATGGTCTACTCTAGTGAATGCTTGTAGAATCAACCAAGATGACATTCGAGGTGAATTTGCTGCAAAGAAGCTTCTTGAGTTGGAGCCAAACAACCCCGGGAATTACATAGCTCTTTCCAACTTTTATGCTGCCATGGAAAGATGGGATAATGTTGAGGAGTTGAGGAGCATAATGAAGAAAAAGGGAATAGCCAAGGGAGAAGGGAGTAGTTGGGTCACCGTAGCTAGACCTAATGATAAACTTGAGACTGAGGAATATGAAAGACTAACTTTGGGAAGTATACAAGAGCTTTGCTGACAATTTTTCGTGCTATTCGTGATTTAACTTTTTTCCAGTATTTCAAAGAAGATAAGTTGAAGTTGCTTAAATGCCTCGATAGAAGATGACATGGAGCTGCTCACGCTAAAGCATTGGTTGGCCGCACCAGAAGTTGTATAGCTATCGACCTCACTGGTATTCATCTTTTAGGTATATCGTCTCAACTTTGCTAATGTTTACTGTTAGGCTTCATGAAAATCTCACATTCTCTTTGCAGTGTAGTCCTGTAAACACTTATTTGAAACCAAGTGATACTACTTTTTCCAGAAATGAAAAGAATTGTTTTGCCTTTAATTTCTTTACCTGCCCCTTAAACTTTAAGTTTTCCGTTACCTAGAGATTGATTATTCTTATGTAGCATTTCAATATTCCAGTTTTCTTATGAAGAAATATAGGTGGAGATTGACTTTTGTGATCAAATAGGGAAAAACTTCCACCGTTTGAAAATCTTGCCTTGGCTGCTAAGAAGATTTAAAATGCAATTTAAAGATGATTCACCTCTAAAGCTTTTCTTATTATTTATTTTAGTGACCTTTGCACATGAATCATTCATCATACTCTGAAGAGAAAAAAAACCATCTGCCACTTGACAGAAAGAATTAACCACATGAAAACGAGTTTGCCTAGTTTGCCTAGTCACTAGACGGATGAAATTTTCTATCTACAGTCAGGATTAAATCTCTCCTAAGACACAAGCTCTTCACACATGACTTGCCTAGCGTGTCATACCTTTTCGTGTGGTTTGCAGGCTATTGTAAAATATGAGATTTACTTGGTGCGTAATTTAAGCAGCTATTGCAGATTTTATTGTCAACAAGGAAAAAAAAAGGTTAGCCCCACACAGTCTCTTTTCAGGGTTGTAAGATATATGCATGAAGGGTCAACCGTTAGCAAGATCAATTTGCAATGGGATGAATCAGTCCATACCTAATCTTTTGCTAGCATTATCTTAATGTATAATTTAAACATTTTGTCCATTAAGGCACATAACCCTTATAAAATTTACTTATTTGATCATCTTTTTGCTATTGTTTCTGCAAGTTTCTTCCATTTCTGAGAAGCATCCCCCCCCTCCCCCGCCGCACCCATGTTGTTGTAAAAAAGCCATGTTCAGAGCTTTGAATACACGAGGCCGGGAATACGGAAAGCTAAAACATGAGCATCAAGAGGAGGAATCTGCTACTGCAATTGCAACTGCTGCCTTTTTTGATGAAGCCAAGTTGGACAGATCAAGAAGTTCGCCAGCAAACAAAAATATGATTTTGTCATCCAAGAAACCGATAACATCTGATCAGAAAGTTTCTGCATCCACAACAAAGTCTATGTCAAAGCAAGCTAAAAAGGCTAGTAAGATCCACCCAATGTTCAGTTTTCTTGATGGCCGATTATGGAGGAAGGCGACTACAAAGCCGGAATTCTCAAGATATTTGCAGTATCTCAAAGAAGGAGGTATATGTGATGCAAATTCAAATAAGCCTTCTATTTACTATCCTTGAAATTAGTATTTGTATTTGAATCAAATTGTTTTGATCTTTTATGAAAATGTAACAAATGTTTGGAGAATGTTCTACCTGTAGCTCAGTGTTGTTGATCTTTTGTGTACAATGGTTTGTTTGATTCAATATATTTCCCCCTTTTAGCTAATCAAATTGTTTTGATGAGGATTGAGTCCTCTGACAGTTGTGATCAGAACAATTACATACTACTTCTTGCACTCCTTATTATATTAAGTCGTTTAAGATATATAACGAAAGTTAAGGAAGCAAAAGATAAGTTATTTTTTTTTAATCAATATTACTCTCTTAAATATAATTAATGGTATACAAGTAGTACTATGTAAGAGAGTAATGTCGATATTTTGACGAACAAAGTACCTTAGTTTTTTACTTTATAAATTTTCGTTACTTGTCTAAATGACTTATATTATGGGATGGAGTAGTATATTATTGTCAAAATGGAATATATGTCTTTTGTCAATTGAGATTAATAGTTCGACCGACAAAATGTTTTATCTCTTACCGATAGGTCGGGAGTTCTAGTTATTTAAGAGGCAAAATGTTTTTTTTGCCAACAATAGGTCGGTAGTTCTAGTTATTATAGAGAAAAAGTGAGAAATCACTATTGATCCGAGGAGGAAGAAAAGAAATTAATGGCTCTCTATGTCTCTCTTTTTTCCGAGAGAGAAAGAAAGATGAAACCCCAGGAAGCTTCACGAAAGGGCCTAATTAATTTCAACTGCCCAAATCCACATGAGCATTCCCCTGAAAATCAACTACCAAAATATTGGAAAAATTAACACGACTTCTATCATGACACGCCCTTTATTTATTTTTTAATACTCTCTCTCTCTCTCTCTCTCATTCATACTATATCTACCAATTCTTCTTTCTAAATACTTTAAAAAAGTCTTCTAAGAACAAAGAATTCATCTACATTTGAGATTAATTAATACTTATTTTTTGGTGAAAAAATTGAAACTTACATAAAAATACCAAATTTGAAAAAAAAAGGAAAAAAGAACACGAAGACCTCTTTCAGGCACTCTCAGTCGGTGATTTAGCGTCTCCCCAGCACGCGAACCCCCACCCTACAAAATTTGGCACGCCACCCCCTCCCCCTCTCCTACGGTCACGTTTCCGATCCAAATTTTTGGTCATATTCACGCTTTCCGGTTATATTTTTCTGCAATATTTATATTAATGTTCATCTTTAAAATTTGATTTCTTGCAAATGAGGGGTTGAAAAAAAAAAAGTCAAAATAGTACCCAAAATTAAATGTGAAAATTGTTCCTTAACACCGAATCTCCAAGCAAACATTAACATCACAATCAAATAAAAACTTAATTATATTAAGACCTAAAAACACATTTAAATAAAAACAAAGCGTACATACTTTATAAAAAGTGTGATACCACACATCATCAAACACGTACTAAAACTTGAAAGCCAACTCTTGGATGACACATATTTAGCACCCAAAAAAAAACTCTTGGATGACCCGGATGCGGTGGACTTTGCGGGAGGATTTAAATCGCGAAATATTATGGTCAGTTTGAAAAGTTTTATTTTGGTAAGTGAGTAATTTTAAAACTTACATTCAAATCAATGAATACAATACACGTAGGAAAAAGAATTGACTTTTTGGCCTTAAGTTTGTTGTGTTTAAGTTTGTTCACATTTATAATGTGATTGGTGTATTTTTCTTAAGTTGATACTTCTCTATTGGATCGTATATGCTCTATTTATACATTTTATTGTGTTATACTAGTTGTCGGATGTACAATTTGAATTTTATGTCAATGTATATAATTAAATATTTTTAGCGAATCTCTTCTTAACGCAGTGTGTATTATTTTTGGCATATTGGGAACCGAAAAAGCGTCCTAACGAAGTCTACCCCACGTATTTTGTATCGGCTAAATTAATGTACCACGTCTTCGTATTCGTACTGCGTACCCTATCATACTACGAACTAATTAACATTGGGCAAAGTTCTCAAAGGTTTCAACCTAGTAACTTAAGGCGGTTTGTTGAGAATCCTACATCGGTTAGCTTGTGAGCATATTTGCAATATATAAAGGTTGGGCAATCCTCCCCTCTTGAGGTACCTTTTGAGGGATTGAGTTAGACCCAATTCCATTTTTAACTTGGTATCATAGCCACTTAATCCGATGTTAGCCCTATTGATGTTCACGCTTCAGATGTCCAGTCCTGGGCTCGAGGGTGTTGAGAATCTCACATCGGCTAGCTTGTGAGCATATTTGCAATATATAAGGTTTGGACAATCACCCCCCCTTAAAATACATTTTGAGAGAGTGTGTTAAGTATAAATCCATTTTTAACATTGTTATCACTATATGTTTTTTCTAGTAATTTAAATTGTTATAATTCAAACCTATGAATTTATTTAATTAGTGTACTGGACGGTAAATTTTGATAGATCAACAATTGTAATGTTCATGCATACAAATTTTTCTATCAAACAAGAGTTAAAACTCTATACGTATAATAATATATTGAAGTCTAAGTATATTTAGTTTGACTTTATTTGAAAATTTCTATTTCGAGATGACTTGTTTGGAAGAGATGTAGAGCTCAAATGCAAGATATGAAATCTCATTATTGCATCTCGTGTGATAGCCCAAGTGTACCGTTTCGAACATATTTTTTAGCATATACGAAATATTTTTTTTAAGATTTGTTCTAGACACGTGAAAATCTAATGCGATTTAAAATTTATAACACATATTATGATCGTGCAAATATTTGTTGACAATTACCAAAAATACGCAATTATTTTTGTGCGTACATCAAATATTATAATTTCTAAATAAATCTCGTACATGCGAAACTTAAACGGTTCTACACCAAATCTTGACTGGATAACCTAACTCCTAAGGTCAAACTAGAGAATCATTTATAAACACAAGTAGCGTAGCGTCCAAGCCCAGATAAAGCTGAATTGAACCAACTATGGCGGTTAGTGACATCACACATTTTCCGCCAAAACCATTAAAAAATCCCAAAAGATAAAAAGATAAAAAAAATGTCAACATAATTCACACAAAAATCGCACAGAATTTGAAATTTGCATTTTGTGGTCTGAGGTTGTTGACATCACCATCTCAGAGGCTGAGAAGAGGAGGCGGACGACGGAAGCGTCGCTCTCGCATCTTCATGGTGGCGGAGCCTTCAATTTGATTCCTTCGTATCTTGTTCCCAAACGCTGGGAAAAAGAATAAGAACAACAAAAATGCCATGAATATCGATGAATAATTATTGATTACTTAGCAAAAAAAAATATATATATTGATTATTGATTTTTTTTCTGTTTGCGTATTTTGTTGATTTTCCGATAATATTTGTTTGAATTATGATTATTAAGATCGGTTTTCTTCTTCCTTCGTTGTTCGCATCATCTGGATTCATATCTGTTTTCTCGGTTCCTGCCTCCGCAGCTGCTTGGCCTAGGGTTCCTCTTTCGTCTTCCTCCGGTAATCAATTTTCTCCTTCCTTCTCTGTGTTTGTATATTTATAATTTTATATATTCTCGTGCAGGTTCGGAGGTAGTTTTGTTTTTTTGGTTTTGTTATGGTTTGTTTGTTATCATTATATATTTTGTTTATAATGCGACTTTTGGTGCTGATGAACAGCTTTACTTGTGTGTTTTCGCATGTTGATTGACTTAGCTCATCTATTTTTGTGTTTCTTACATCGGAGAGGCTTGTAGTTTATGTTTCTTATGATTCTATTGGATTTTCACTTCTGCCCGTAGTTGGCTATAGGGATGGAAATCTTATTTTGAAAGAAAAGATGCATAGGTGTGCTTAGCGGAAAGCTAGAGGAAGCGCGAATCTAGCTTGTGAAAGTTCTGAACAACTAATGATCTCAATGCCATAGCTTTCAAAGCTTTTTATTGGTGTTTATATGCTTTGTTGATACTTGAGGTACAGACTAACGGTGGAGATTATGTATTTTAAAAGCAGTGAAAAAACAATCTTTTATGCAGAGTTACTTTTAGGAATAATCCAACGGTGTTTGATTGTTTCTTTGCTTTAAGCTTAAAAAGGAAGTAACTTAAAAAACATTCTACAGTTGGTAGTAAAAATACTAAACTATTGCCAAAATACATAGAAAAGCTTTGAATTCTTCTCCACACAGCACACCCTGTTGCCCTCTTGGTGTTTTCCTTGTGCAAGCATCTGAATGGATGCCTCCCCAACTTAGTGTTATTGGTTCGATAAGGTTCTATGTTGTTCAAATTTGTATCTCATATAGGTTTGTATTCTGTTCAAATTTGTATTTCGATCTCATATAGGTTTGTATTCTGTTCAAATTTGTATTTCGATCTTATATAGGTTTATCTTATACATCTTAGCTCTGGTTAATCATTACATTTATTTTGCAAATGAATTTGCTTTTTGATTTGTAAATTAAAGAGACTATGGTTGGTTGGGCAGGCTGCTGATATTGTAGAATCATGCCGACATTTACAGCAATAGCTTTGGATAGATTGATAGAACCAGGAGCTTCAAAAGCTATGGCAGCGGGGAAGAGTGGTCCTGATTCAAAACTTGCAAGGACTATCAGTACTCCAAATGGAAGGTCTGACAGGAGTACTAAAGCTTATAATCCTAAGATTGAAAAGTCTATTAGTGTCCATAACGCAAAGACCAGTGGTAGAGATGTTACTTCAACCGCAAACGAAGACAGACAACGTCATTGGATTCAGATATCGCCTGCACTCTATGCAACTCCTAAGCCAACCCCCCTTCCTGATTCACCTTCCTCATTTCCTCCATCACCTTACATTATCAATCACAAGCGGAGGGGTCCAAGACTTCTCAAAAGTTTCTCCCAGGATGATGTTGCTGTTCGCAGTCGAGCTCTAAATGAGAAGGAGAACGAGAATACAAAATATTCAGAGAAAGAGGTAGATTCTGCAGCCAAGAATGAGAGTTTTGCTCACACAGATGTTGTTGAATCTTCAAAGAGGGCTGTTGCTCTCACTGTTCTAAGTCCTGTAAAGGAAGAACATGCGAATGGCGTCTTCAATGATGAACTTAGAACAATTGACTTGCAGAAATGTTCAACTATGCAAAATGGTGTTGTAAAGGTGGTCACATTTAATATGCAACAAAATGGGGAGGCTGATGATTTCTCTGATCCCCAGGAATCAAATAGTATCAAGAGCAATGCTGACAGTGAAAATAATTATGGACCAGAAAGATCTGCTAATGTGTCCACACCAATGGTTGAATTTTAGGATGCCTGGGAAGTTATTATTCTTTTGTTGTTGTGGTTGTTATTATTATGAATTTATTGTTATTATTATAGTATTGGTTAAAAGTATATGCTCTTGGTTATCTTATATTCTTAGCCTTTCTATTAATTTATTTGTTATATATTATTGACTTCCTGATCAGTTTTCCTCCTATAGCTTTATGGCATATTTTAGTGTGTTTTCTGCATGTCCCCACTTGGTATAACTTTGAGGATTGTTGCTACTTGCTAATAATGAAAAGCAGGTTAAAGTAAATACCACAGAGAGAGAGAGAGAGAGAGAGAGAGAGAGAGAGAGAGAGAGAGATTTGTAAACACTGGTGATGAATTGCAAGTGTTATAATCTTCAATGACCCGTTTTTGCTATTTTGGTACTTTACGACCTGATGTACATTTCTTTCTTCAGAGTTATCCTCTGAGAGTGGGCCACAACAATCTATGACTGACCTTGAAGCTGAACTGCATGATGTTAGATTGAGTTTGTTGATGGAGATAGAGAAAAGGAAACAAGCAGAAGAAGAATTGAGTACTATGCGAGCTCGGTGGCAGAAGATTCGAGAAGAGTTATCTGTAGTGGGATTGAGACTGCCTGTAGATCCCATTGCTGTTTCTGAGGATGAAGAACAAAATAGTCCTGCTAAAGAGCTTTCCCAACAAATCTTCCTTGCTCGATTTGTGTCAAATTCGATTGGGAGGGGAACTGCAAAAGCTGAGGTGGAGATGGAGATGGAAGCTCAGTTGGAGTTGAAGAGCTTTGAGATTACTCGGTTGTTAGACAGGCTGCATTACTATGAGGCTGTCAATAGGGAGATGTCTCAGAGGAATCAGGAAACTGTTGGTGAGTAATCTTTGTCTTACCCTTGTATGGCTAGGCATATTATCCACTTCCAAAACAATATTTATCCACCAAGGTATTGATTTTATTCCTTTTTTTTTTTTTTGCACTTGGAAATGAAATCCGTCCTTCATGTTATGACTACAAGGAAATTTCCTCAACTTACAACACACCTTTGAAACTACGTGTTTAATTATTTTAAAAAAACAAACAAACAGGATAGCATTATTTTGGGTAGCAGATGGAGCAATTGTATTCTTAAACTATTTCAGTTAAGAGTATTTAGTCTAAATTGCTTAAAGACACTCTTTCCACTATCTAGAAGTATGTCCCTTATTTTCATGGCTCTTTTCTGTCTTTGCCAAATGTGAAGAAATTTATATGTGGTTTGTGTGTGTCAGATTCCTTTATTACCTTTTTTCTTTTAAAGTATATTTACCCCTGGCCCTTATCAATCAAGAAACTTTTCCCATGTGTTCGAAGTTCTTTTTCTGTTTTTGGGCAGAAATACAACCAGTACCCCAAAAAAATAGATCTAGTTACGTCCACTGTGTTATTACATGTAACTGGCTAGAAAGGGTAATCTACTGATTTGCTAGGTTCAAAACAAATGTGCATAAAGGACTGTTTGGAAATGGGAAGAATAACAGTTGGTGGAAAAATGATTTACTAAAGATGGACAAACTCTTAAGAAGATAAGTTTTATGTTTTGATGGAATGACTTTTATGGATTTCCTTTAGGTCTATGATTCAAATTTTTGTCGTCGTCAGTTTGCATAAGAGGTTTATGCTCAAGTTTACAATACTTTCTTGCTTATATGCCTGAGGAGAAGATATAGGGGTGGAGGTTTTGGGTTCAAGCTAGCAATGAATAGGCACTTCATTTAATTAAGTCCATAACAAATGATAGAGGAGATTTGATTCTGGAAAAGTAGTTTAAAGACCTCTCTGGTGTCCACGGACTTTGATGTTACTGGCTGAAAAAAAGTTGATAATCAATGTGAAACTGCCTAAATCATAGGTTGGAGTTGGAAATTGAGGTGAAGTTGATTTGAGCTATATATGTCTATTGAAATGTTGCCGACCACAAGCCTTTAATTTTGGAAATGTTCTAAACGTAAGATCGAGTATCCTATTCCTTTTAATGCTGGTGAATATAGGAGAAAAATAGGCTTTTAGATCATGGGATCATATCTGGAAGCAATAATTTGATCCTTCTTTTGGTTTTCCTTTTGAAAATTGCAAAACCACTATATTGTTAAAAATAACTTGGGACACCTAGCTTTCTTTAAAAAAAATTGGAACCAAAACCGGTTTTTCTTGTGAACACTGAACAGAGAAGGATGTCCCAACTTGATCAATTTGTGCTTCAAATTATCATCTGCAAACTCAGTGCTTCTATCCTCTCTGCAGAACTTCCACAATGTCTGTTTTCATTTTCTTGATTGTGGTGTTCGCCTTTTGTGCAGAGGCAGCAAGGCGTCTTAGGCAAAGAAGCAAGAGAAGGCAGAGGTTGATTTGGGGGTCAATTGCTGGAGCTTTTACAGTCGGTGCTGCTGTCTTAGCATGGTCATACCTCCGAACTGAAAGGGGGTCGTCTTCCCCAAATTCCTCTAGTTCTCCCGAGGTGAACCATGCATCAGAGCGATGAGTTCCTATTTACGACAAGTGACAATTAAAGTAAGCAAGAGATCAAACTATCTTGTAAATATTCAGTTTTGTCTGGTTTGTTACATGTTATTCTGCTGCATCAAGAGATGTATAGGTCCAGAAAATAAATTTAGTGCTCAACAGGACAGCTCTTATAGATGGACATATTAGTAGCTTCTTAAAATAAGTTGTCACAGTGTTGTTTCTCTATTCCATTTGCAATGGGTCTGGAATGTATGGCAGTTCATATATCATTGCATCTCTTTTCCTTTCTACTACTTCCATTCCATAATACGTCTTTAGGACATTCTATAATATAAGTTTTAGGATATGTAGCGAAAATTAAAGAAGTAAAGAATAAAGTGCTTTTTTAATCAAAATATCATATTACTTTCTTAAATAGAATTAGTGGTATACAAGTCATATTTAAAAGAGTAATATTGATATTTTGACTGGTAAAGTACTTTTGCTTCCTTAATTTTCGCTACATGTTATAATGTAGAATTGATGGAGTATTGTTTTGTCTTTTGATATTTGAGAGAAGGAATCCCAAGTTTGAGTAATGTTTTCCTTTTAAGCAAAGCAGTCAAACTCGAGTTTATACGTATGATTATAATGGTGTAGAAGGATCGTAGAATCGTAGAATTTTAACTCGGATCGTAGATCCTACTTAATTTTAAAAATATTAATTAATTCAGTATTCTTCTAATTCTTCTAGATGAAATTTGAAATTTTTAGAATCTTATGATATTTTCTAGTATTAAAAAAATATTCATCACATGAAATAGCTGTATAGAAAAATGATATTATGTTCTGTGTCTCAGAATTATGAAATTTAATTTCTACTATAAAAAAAATTTACCGGAAAAAAATAGAAAAAAAATCTACTCGGGCATCGGCCAATTGGAGCAATCTAAATTTAATAACATTGATTATTTGACTAAATAACTTAATTTATCAAATTATAGTTTACGTTACGAATTACCTTTTCGTTGTTCTAGGCAATGGCATAGGAAGAGTTCTAGATATGGCATAGGAAGAGATCGAAAACAAAAAAAATAGAAGCAAAAAGGAAATTGGTATCGATCGAGGAAGACAAGAGATTGGTTGGCGGTTGAAAATTGGAGAGGCTTGAGAAGATTGAATAAGCCACGGAGTTGAACAGAGAATTTTTTTATATCTAAAATGATTTTTTTTAAAACATTTGGGTCGGGTTGAGCTAAAATCCAACCCCGGAAGAGAAAATAGCTAATTCGGACCACGTGTTTACCCCAATCCTACTTGATTACCGATCCTACGTAGGATATAACACGCAAGGTCCCTTAAAACTCGTAGAGTCGTATGATCTTACTAGTCAACTCTGAATTTTGATTGCAAGTCAACTTGAAAAAAAAATACTCCCTAGTCCCTCCAATTTTAAATATAAGTCTTTTTAGAAATTTTCACACAAATTAAGATATTATCAAGATGACTATAGTACACCTAATTATTGCTCCAAAGAACAAAGAGTTGCATGAGAACTACAATTTTTTACCAAATTGAATATAGGAGAAAATAATGTAAGGATAAATTAGCCAAAAACACATAATTCTTGTAAAAATACTTTTATTTTGTTAAAAAAAATAACTCCAGACTTATATTTTATATTTTGAATAAGAGGGAGTAAATGTTATTGGGTTAGGCTACTTTGAGAAAGAAAAAAACAGGACTCTCAGTAATTAAAAAAAATTATAATTCTTTTCAAGTTGAGTTGCAATCTATGTACACCAAATTTAACTATAGCACAATGGTATTATAACTCATACCTTTGTGGGATATGAGAGAACATTACCATATACCAATTGAACTATAACTCTCTTCTCCTTATTTGCTGCATTTTATTATTCATAATTGAATATTTATTTTCTAATTTATTTTGTGTGAAATGGGGCTAGGGATGGAAATTTGACCCGTGACCCGTCAACCCACCCTGCCCCAACACCTTTTGGGGTAGACCCTCCCCGTCTCGTAGAGAGAACGGGGGCAAATCAGACCCGCCCCGCGAACAGAGTAGATCGGGCCTGATTTTTGTGTCTGCCCCGCCCGCCCCCGACATTCATAAAAAAACATAAAATTACGAAATGCTTCAATCCAGCCCATGGGCCACAATTATTTCTGTCCGTACATGTTCTATATGGCCCAATCAAGAGTCTCAACGCCCACTCTTCTATGGGCCTGGAAAAATTAAAGGCAGTAGTAATCCAGTGACGAAGATGAAGAAAACAAAAAACAAGAGGAGGAGGAAAAAGAAGAGAGAGCTGCAACAGAAATGGCATCAACTGTGAGAAGTGTTCTCAAGAGCATAAAGGAAAAATGCTTAGTTAACTTCGCTCGGGAGCTCAGAGATGAAGGATATTTGAAAGTGATGAAGAACCGAATGGTACAAGGTACCAAAGAGTTCGATTTTTAGTTGAGCCCGATCTTTCTCTAATTTTCGAACTAGTTTCTAGGGAATATAATCAACGCAACGCTAAGGAAGGCTAATTATCAATGGAGGCTGAAACACCACAACAAGAGAAACTAAACTTGTTGATACAGTAACTCAAGAATGAATGGATCCTACATAGAAGTTCAAACACGAGAAGCTAAGGAATAACCTTACCAAAATATCAATATATCTAACGTAAGTTTACATCTTGGCCGAACCCTCTATTAAATAGAGTAACAATTCGGTTACAAGTAACAATAAGTAAGAGTCCTTGAAGAATTAGAACTCTTGAACAAAACAACTTGCTATCAAGCAAGGTCTATTCTGTCATGGACCAGGTCCATTGGACCATGCGGTCCAGATTTGGCCACATCACTGCATTTCCTTCTCTCTCCTCATTCTGCAGGGATGTGGCCAAATCTGGACCACATGATCCACATGGACCCGGTCCATATCAGATATTTCCATCAAGTAAAACACTTAAACAAGAAGAGTCATAGTAGATGTGAGGCTCTTAAGAACTAGATAACCAACTATGGACAACATGTCCTTTATTATAGCAACTACTTGCTATACGCATATAAATACTCTAAATAAAGTAAATTACAAAGATCGAAGACACGGTAGCCCAGTGGGTAACATTCACTGCCTGAGACCGAGAGGTCCAGGTTCGATACCCACCTCACACAAGGGGAATGATTTAATTGTCATTTCTTTGGGTTCCCTTGTGTGAGGACTTCTACAACACCCGCTCAACGGGACTTCTACTCCTCCTCCTCTGGTGAGGTCTTATAATAAATAATTGTAATAAACTAGACCATACTTATAAATGGTCTAGTTTTAAAAAAAAAAAAAAAATTACAAAGCTGGAAAATAATTAAAGTCTAGCATAGACTTTAATTGTACAAAGACTAAAATGCCCTTTAATTCCGTCCCAATTCTGGACAGCTTGTTGGGCCAACTTGCACGACGATTTAGGATATGAAGAAGGCAGAATCTGATCTCGTGATCTTCATGAAAGTTGTAGATATGCCTCTTATCTTTAATACGCAACTGGAATTAGCTCCATTGGATAACTGGATCGAAAGTTATGACAATTCTACCAAACTGTTGTAAAGCTGTCCAATCCCTCATCATCTTGTATGATTACTAAAATACCCTTCTTAGCCTCTTTGCTTGATAGGGCCTAATTGTACACTTGTGAAGTTGAGAGGCTGCCTTGTACTTTATATTCTATGTGTAACTTAGCATCCTCTTTGTACTTTAATATACGAATCAATGATGTGGTTAGTTGAATCACGTCCCTTGTTCGAGGCCGCATCATTGGTTCGTGTAAGCAATCTTTTGAGCTGGGCAGCCCTGAGGTTGGTACCGTATCAGTAAGCCTAATTCCTTTGTTACGTTTATTAAATAAATAAAAAAAGAAGATCGGGGCAGGGCAAACCCGCTCCTCGCGGGGAGTGGGGCGAAAACTCTTGACCCGAGGCGGGTCACGGGGCGAGGCAGGCAAGCTTTACTAGTCGCATGGCATGTCTGGTATTTGAGATATCCGCCTCGATCTACCCCATTGCCATCACTAAATGGGACATATGTTCCTTTGTGCAACTTTTCGAGAATAGAGTAACTAAAGACCATCTGAATAAGCCCTCTTTTCTCTCTCTCTCTCTCTCTCTCTCTCTCTCTCTCTCTCTTTTCTTCCTCTTGAACTTTTTTCATTTCTTGACTTCTATGGCTTGGTTGTATCTAGCCATCTTTCTTCCATTTTTGGTGTCTTCATCCCCTCCTTTTATCGTAAATCGTTATGGAATTTTTTCAAGGTATTTTGATTCAAGATTCAAGACTCAGATGCAAGATCTAATTCAGATCCTTCCAGATCTGGAGTTTCCCTCTATACCCGGAGTTGTTCTGGCCCTTAGTTTTCTTCATCTTCCCGAGACAATCTATGGGACGGTTGATACGTCCATGGTCTCGTAGATTGTTGATTTCTAAGAAAGGTGTTATAACTGAATTTACTACTGTTGTTCAAGGATTTGTGAGAAGATGTTGCAAATAATTTTATTATGTATTTATTTTTTCTACGGTTTGTAGTGTTTACCTCGTCCGGGGTGTGAACTTTTATCTATTATAGACCACCATTGTATAACTTTTATTTTCTTATATTTTCTTTTTATCTTTTTATTGTAATGGTTTCGGCTATTTTATGATTAATGGATAATTTTTTATTCAGCAAAACAAAAAAAAACTTTTCGAGAATAGAGTAAGAGGGAAAATGTTGAAAAATCAGTTAAAAAAAGGGAAAATGGCTCCAGTAGTCCCCCAACAATTACTATTTAGCCTCAATAATCCTAATTTGTTTATATCAGCATTAAAAATCCATTAACTTTTTACGGACAGCCCCTTAAGTCCTCACCACCACACCCACAGCGAAATCCGACAAAAAAGGCTCACGTGAGCTGCACATGCCTTTAATCCAGGGGCATAACTGTCCTATTTCTCCACGACCTGCATCAATACCCATCGGATTTGGGGATTAAATCCTGACCTCCATCTCCTCCTCCTTCGACGCAACAGCCTCACCCAGATAATTCCCCCCGCCGTTATGTCTCCCTCTTCCAAAATTATGGCCTCAAACTCTTATTTCTCATCTCTATAATATTTTTCACCAATTTCTAATCCCTAAATCCCCAATTTCAGTTTTGATATAGCTTTCTTCTTCATCCATCATGGGGGATCTGCTTTTGATGTTGGGTTTGTGGGGTGCTTCAAAAGCTTCTGTTGGAGATGGAAAATGGTGATTGTGGACAGTGGAGGCGGAGAAAATGGGTTCTCGACTGGGTTCTCATCAAGATCAAATTTTGTTGGGTATTTTAGCTAGATTTTTTGTTTAACTTGATTTGATGATAACATATTGCTTGGTTTTTTAGCTAGATTTTTTGTTGCTTTGATGATGATGACAAAATCAATTTTTGTTGGTATTTTAGCTAGATTTTCTTCTTCTGTCATCAAGCCTGCATTTTTTTTTGCTTGATGACATATTGCTATAGGAAAGAG
This sequence comes from Vinca minor, assembly GCA_026122235.1. Lineage (NCBI taxonomy): Eukaryota > Viridiplantae > Streptophyta > Magnoliopsida > Gentianales > Apocynaceae > Vinca > Vinca minor. Next base: position 78,297 of record JAOCZM010000002.1, read on the forward strand.
AAATTGAGGTATTGTTTATGGCTGATCTGGGTTTGGTAGTGGGCAGAGGGGAGAAGACATAAGAAATGAGGACGGGGCGAAGGTGCTCGGTGGTAGTGGTGCGTGGATTTGGGTAATGAAGGATTTTCGAGGAGTTTTCGGCTGGGCGGGTGTGCGGCGGCGGCGGTATTTAGGTGGCATGAAAAGAGCAGAGAGAGGAGGTGATCAGGAAGATATTTGTGAAGGGGTGGTTGGATCCAATACGTGGAGTGTTTTTTTTTTTCGTTTCTATATTATAGCGAAAAGACCAATTACCCCTGATTCATATGCATGTGCAGTTCACGTGCGTCAATTTGGTCGGATTTCGCCGCATTTGTGGTGGCAAGGACTTTACAGGCTTCCCGTAAATTGTTGGAGGACTCTTTATGCTGAAATAAACAAACGGAGATTATCGAGGCTAAACTGAAATATTTGGGGGACGTTTGGGACCATTTTCCCGTTAAAAACAACCACATGTGTTTATAGTTGTAATTTAGTAATTATTTTATTTTTTCAATGATTTTAGTTATATATCTATTTTTGTTTAAATATTTTTTGTCCTCGTGATGCGCAATCCAGGTTATTGTTACTTATGCAATAGATTTCAATAGTGTTCCACCGCACAATGACTAAACACATCGAAACAAAAATTATGAAAATATAATGTAACTAATTTACAACTATAAGCATAATTTCAGACAATTTTAATGTTTCATCAAATTCTAACCACCAACCTTTAGAATGACAGTGATTAGAATTTCTTAAGAAGCGAAAAGTAAAAGAGACTAAAGAATAAAAAGTATTTGATAAAAAAATTTATTTTCATTTATTTCCCGGATAGTTTTAAATTTTAAATTAAAAAAGACAAATGAGTTAATTCATTTATTGAAGGGACTAGATCGAAAAGTACATCAACTTGATAGTTGTAATACGCAAGATATACACAAGGGTAATAAATTTATTTTGCTGTCATTTTTAACAAAATGGACCCCAAGTACATTAATTGAAACTTCATGGGTAAAGTGATATTCTCTCATAACTTAATGGTGGTAAATTATAATTAACATTAATTATTACTACCTTCATCCCATAATTACACAATATAAGTTGTTTAGACCATATAGCGAAAATAAAAATAAAAATAATTTATTAGTTAAAATATCAATATTACTCACATAAATAGAATTAATATTATACAAGTTATGTTTAAAAGAATGGTATTGATATTTTGATTATCAAAGTACCTACTTTTTGTTTTTTAAAATTTTACTAAGCGTCATACACGACTTATATTATGGAATGAATGAAGTATGAAATGTTCTTTATATACATATAATAAATAAACAAAACTGAAAATATATGTCACCAATATCCAGGGGTGACTAAGAGGGTGTTCGAGGTAATCAACTGCATAGGGCCTCCAAAAATTGGGGGGCCCATTTTTTTGTTAGTTATATATATTGTTTAGGGGGTGTGTGTGTTTGTATTGTTGAAGAAAAAATAAAAATTGCAATTACTTGGGATTTTTTATGTTGACAACTACCAGTAAATATTGTTAGTTTTTTTTAGATAAACTAGCCCACTCTATATATAGGTAAAAGCCCGAAAACGTAAAATATGTTATCTTTCTTCTTGATATCGATGGAAATGATTTGAATGTGGAGTTTAAATTGCTTAGAAAATTCTTGTCTAATGAAAATATGGGACCTATTGATATTTTTATATTCTTGAAGCGTATAGATTGTTTTCCTAACGCAATAATCGCATACAAAATTTTGTTGACTATTCCGATTACTTTTGCATCTGCATAAAGGAGCTTTCAAAATTGAAGTTATTAAAGTCATACATGCGTTCTACAATGTCTCAGGAAATATTTAATGGATTAAGAACGATAGTAATTGGGAATGACCTTTTGGAGCACATCAAATATGAAGATTTAGTTATGATTTTGTTTCAAAGAAAGACAGAATGATCGTTATTTTCAAGTGAAGAAAGTATGTCAGTATTTATATTTTTTTTGTACAACTATAAGCATAATTTCAGACAATTTTAATGTTTCATCAAATTCTAACCAATAACCTTTAGAATGACAGTGATTATAATTTCTTAAGAAGCGAAAGGTAAAAGAGACTAAAGAATAAAAAGTATTTGATAAAAAAATTTATTTTCATTTATTTCACGGATAGTTTTAAATTTTAAATTAAAAAAGACAAATGAGTTAATTCATTTATTGAAGGGACTAGATCGAAAAGTACATCAACTTGATAGTTGTAATACGCAAGATATACACAAGGGTAATAAATTTATTTTGCTGTCATTTTTAACAAAATGGACCCCAAGTACATTAATTGAAATTTCATGGGTAAAGTGATATTCTCTCATAACTTAATGGTGGTAAATTATAATTAACATTAATTATTACTACCTTAATCCCATAATTACACAATATAAGTTGTTTAGAGTATATAGCGAAAATCAGCAAGGGGTTGGCCCAGTGGGGCAGCCTCTGACTTGGGACAACAAGGTCCCAAGTTCGATACCTACTCCCATGATAGGGGCAATTAAATTTTTTTCCTTCTGCATGAGCGCTTTATCTTCCTCCTCAGCTGAATGGGGACGTCTTAATCTTACTCTATCTAGGGTGATTCTCGGACTTTTTCATCTCAGTGACAATCGCGTTCGGGTGACTCAAGTATATAGCGAAAATAAAAACATCATCTTCTTTAAATTGCGGATTAAATGTCTCTGTAAGTCTAGCAAAAGAGGCACGACAGCAGTAACCAAAGAAACCAATCTCCGGCTGCCGGAACCCCATAATTATCAGCATGATGAAGGAGCTTACTCTCACTCTTATTCATATATCTCCACCCCTTCTTTCTTCAAGACAACATGTTTACTCTCATTGTTTCAACAATGTTTTCCCTCTCCACCATCAACCCAGGACAAGAAATTCTATCCATAAAAAAACTCACTTCCAGCTTCAATTCACTCCCACCAAGAAAAGGGAACAACTATTGTATGAAAACGAAGAGGAAGATGAAGATGAAGATGAAGATGAGGGTGTTTATGGTAATTTAGGAACAAGGACGAGGATGGATTCTTTATTGGTCGAAGAAGAAGAAGGTGAAACAGATGATGAGAAATCTTCGTTGTTGTCTTTGAGTGAAAAGCCTGACCGAAACATGGCTTTGCTTGATGATTATGAAATGGAGGAACTTGATTTTGCAAATGATAACTCAAGCCATCGTAGTGGTAAGCTCAGTTTCAATTTCCAATTAAATACTTCATTCGTCCCAAATTATCTGTGCACATTTTGTGTAATGTCCCAAATTAGCCGTTAATTTTTTAGATAAATGACTCATTAATGATAGTCTTTTCAATCTTACACTTACTAAGTTACATTGAAGTTTGGAGAGAAGAATTGAGAGAGAGAAAAAGTAAAATTAAATTAGTAAAATTAATTAGGGCATGTTTGACATTTTACCATATCCTAATATAAAATTTGACAAAACTTTAATTCCCACGCAAAATACAAAATGTACATATAATTTGGGAGGGAGTAGTTTTTTGGGTTCTTTGTTGTGGGTTGTGCAAAAATGGCATTATTTTCTCGTTGAATTTTCATTTTGTTACTATTTTTTTGCTTTTGAGATGAAAAATTAAATGTTTTTGGGTTTGTCTTCTCTTATGCCTTTTGGCTTTGATTTGTGAATATGATTCTGTAGCAAAGGTTATGGTATAAGTGGACTACTGTTTCAGTTGTATTCTGTGAGTAGCCACTTTGTGCATTCTTTGCCAAATGTTAGGTCAATCTTCAATCCATCTGTTTCAGTGGTATTGTGGGAGCAATCACTTTGTGCATTTATTGCCAAATGTTAGATTTGTCTCCTATTCATTCCCCGCTCATACCCCAGTTATTGGAGACTTAATGGATTATGTTATTGTTGTGTGTTTTGAGATGAAAAATGCAGGGTATGTAGCTGTTCTTGGTAAGCCAAATGTGGGAAAGAGTACGCTTTCGAATCAAATGATTGGGCAGAAGCTGTCCATTGTTACTGATAAGCCTCAAACTACTAGGCATCGAATTCTTGGTATATGTTCTAGTGAAGACTATCAGGTTTGAGATTTTGTCAATGTTTAGAATCTCCTTTCTGTTTTTAGCTTTATTCCTAATGAGGAAGAAATGACATCTAAATGATCATTCAATTTCTCTCTTCGAAAACACTTGGAATACTTGAGATGGAAAATTCGAATCTTATAGGAAGACGTCTTATACAAAAGGGAGTACCAAAACTAGCTTCAATCCTTCCAAATAGTCGGAGTTATTTCAACTAATGAAATGAAAGCACCAATCAATGGTAGATTTCTAATGTATGTAACTATTTCATGTCAGAATATCGATCCCATTTGGAGTTTTTCCCCCTGTTAGTGATGAATCCAACGATTTACCCCAAAGGTTGCTTTTTGCATAACTTTCAATACGAGAGCCTAAAAAATATGCTCGTGTAATGCTATTGCAATGAGTATTATGTTTGACAATGGTCCAGATATGTGCGGTAGGTGTTTGCGTTTGAGAAAATGTAACCCATTCAATATGCAAACCTCTCCTTGTGTGAACCATATGCAATTTTAAATATAGGATGAAATTACTGATTGCATTACCTTTACATCAATTCACCTTAGAATTTGTCTCAAAATGTATCTTCGCACTCCGGTTTTAAGAAACTAGCGCAGTTTTAATGTGTAAGCTGATAATACAGATTTCTTCTAGCTTTACTGCCTCTCATCAATGGTTGACTGGGGAGACTGTTCTTATGTACTTTCTTTCCTAAGCTAACGACAGCTGAAAAACTTTTCCTGCCATTTTCTGACTACATCTTGAGTTTGATGCTATTATTGCATTCATTAAGCTGTAAGAAGGATCATTTGTTTCAAGATGTAGTGATGTGATGTTCCATGTGCTTCTATGTACATGCAAAGGAGATTATATTTTCTTGATGCTCAAAGTTTTCATCTCATTTGCAGATGATACTTTATGACACGCCTGGTGTTATTGAGAAGAAAATGCATAAGTTGGACTCCATGATGATGAACAATGTGCGAAGTGCTGCTGTTAATGCAGACTGTGTTCTGGTGGTGGTTGATGCATGTAAGGCGCCACAACAGGTATTTTGTTAATTAGAAAATGTCAGGAAAATGTATGTTTTCTTGTCTAACTCTTCCTTTCCTGGGCTGCAGATTGATGAAGTTCTGGAAGAGGGCATCGGCAACCTCAAAGAAAAACTTCCTATTCTACTTGTCCTAAACAAGAAGGATCTGATCAAACCTGGCGAAATTGCAAAGAAGCTTGAGGTCGATATACCTTATCATCTTCGTTACATGTAACCTGCGAGAATGAGACAAATAGAGAGAGAGAGAGAGAGAGAGAGAGAGAACAATGCCAAAGTTCCATATATGACCTTGAAAGTGTTTCCAGTTTAACCACATCTCTCTTTAGGTAGTCAGATACGAGAGGATATTAACTGGTCCCAAGTAGAACATGATTATTTACATCAGGGCGATCTTAATATTTTCTGAAACCATGATGGCCATCTTAGCTTTTAGTTCCAAGAAATGGTGGCAAAAGGTAGTCTAAAAGTGCGTTTATGGGTCAAAGTGCTAAAACGTATGGCTCTTGAAGCTAAATAATAGATTATGTCTCGGGCTTTCATGACTTTCTTGCCACTGGTACAATAAGAATGATTGTTTTCATCAGCAAACACTTTTATCTTCTTTTCTGCGCTTTTGTCAGCTAAAAACTTAAATCTATTTTCCATCATTTTTTAAAGAATTCTTCTGTTCCTTCATCAATCTGAGGCAAACGTCATGTTCTTGCAGTGGTATGAGAAATTTACTGGTGCTGATGAAGTCATACCTGTCAGTGCCAAGTATGGGCATGGTGTGGATGATGTGAAGGACTGGATATTATCGAAACTTCCCTTTGGCCCTGCCTACTATCCTAAGGTTTTTAATGATTTTATTTGATTCTTTGATTGAGGTTTGCTTTCTTCTAAAGCACGGAGAACAGATTCTTTGTCGACTTCTGATTCTTACCTATCATTGTAGCTCATCTCCGAACGTGCTTAAATTGTTGGCTTGAACTACTTAAGTTCTTGCATATTTGAATGTTCGTGAGTGTTGTAATCTTATCCTTGTTTATATAATTGGAGTAAGAAGTAAAAATAAAAAGTGAAAGTGGGGAGAATATTAACTCGACTTAGATCTCATACCTTATCAATGTCATTGTCAAGTTCTATATGGTGACTAAATATACTCTTAACTTTTCCGTCATTGCAATGTCACGAACCTTACATGAGGGCACAAAGTTCTTCTAATGGTTCTCAAGTTCATCAAGTCCTTTCGCCACTCTTTTTTAGCTACATTTCAGTTGTTCTGTAACTTAATAATTTAATTACTGAACCCCTTGCATGCTATCCTGTTTGCACGATTTTGCTGATGTTCCTAGTGACTTTATACCTCGTATCTAGATACTAATGTGTTTATATAATTGGAGTAAGAAGTAAAAATAAAAAGTGAAAGTGGGGAGAATATAACTCGACTTAGATCTCATACCTTATCAATGTCAAGTTCTATATGGTGACTAAATATACTCTTTTAACTTTTCCGTCATTGCAATGTCACGAACCTTACATGAGGGCACAAAGTTCTTCTAATGGTTCTCAAGTTCATCAAGTCCTTTCGCCACTCTTTTTTAGCTACATTTCAGTTGTTCTGTAACTTAATAATTTAATTACTGAACCCCTTGCATGCTATCCTGTTTGCACGATTTTGCTGATGTTCCTAGTGACTTTATACCTCGTATCTAGATACTAATGTTGATGAAGCATTTTTAAAACTTGCTTTCAAGTTAGTCGTAGGAAATGAACAGCATTTGACCTCAGGGTTCTCTGTGCTGCGTTTCTCAGGACATTGCTAGTGAGCATCCTGAAAGATTTTTTATTGCTGAAATTGTCAGGGAGAAGATCTTTATGCAATTCCGCAACGAAGTTCCCTATGCATGTCAGGTGAACTTTCCATAACGAACTTTTTTATTGTTTGAATGATATTTGTCAATTCTTGAGATCTTTTAGTTGCTAGATATAACCTTTGTCAAATTCTTTTTTCTTTCGGGATTTTTCTTTATAATATTTCGAATTTTCCTTTAAATAAATATTTATCTTTCTTTTGTGCTTTTTGTTGGTTAAACCATACTACCCTATACTCGACAGGTTAATGTCGTTAGTTACAAAACTAGACCGGATGCAAAAGATTTTATTCAAGTCGAAGTTATTGTGGAGAAAAATTCACAGAAAATCATCCTCATTGGAAAGGTAATATGGTTACGATTACTTTCTTCTTTATAAACATATATGTGCTTTTATCCTGATGTTTGCACTTGTTTACCCTGATGTATTATTAATCGTCCAGGAAGGAAAAGCTTTGAAGACGCTTGCAACCGCTGCACGGCTTGATATTGAAGATTTCTTGCAGAAAAAGGTTTTTCTCGAGGCACCAAGAGATACCTGGTTTTACTTTGCAACTATCAACAGTTTTTTTTTTTTTTTAATGAAGCAAAATTCCATTATGCTTCTTTTCCTCTCCGAAAAGTACGAGGAAAAAGGGCATCTCTTAAACGTCTCAATAGATATGGCGGCCCAATGGCTGTAGCAACGGGAATACGTATTATCCTTAACAGAGTTTTAAAAAAATCGAACAGGTTGAAGTGAAGGTGAAAGAACACTGGAGGCAAAACGAAGGGCTCCTGAAGCACTATGGCTACAGTGGACAAATCCGAGCCATTTGAAGTGTAAATCCTTTTTCCCAGTAGCTTGCGCGGACAGACACGGATAATTCATGCCTTGGCTCTAGCTCTGGCTGAGTGATCAGATTTGGATAATCCTCAGGTGAAAAGCTCATATAGCAAATAGAGGCTTGGCTGGAAACACAGTAAGTCTCCGTCTTTTTTGTTGTAATGCAATGGTAACTAGAAAATCATGACGACTTTAATCAAATTGTTCGATATGCTGTTAATGCGAAACTTCCATTTCTTTCGGTCTGTATAGAGAAGTTGTAACAGAAGCAGCTATTACTTTCTGGGCATTTTAAACTATTTTCTTTACACATTTCGAGTCCATATAATGTAGGAACTTTAATATGCAAAGATTATTGAAGAAGACTTGATAGGCTCTGGCTGTTGAACAAACACCTGTTGGGACCCAGAGCTCGGGGTTAAATCATTTTCATTATCCGTCTCATTTATAAATATTTATCATTTGTCACCCATTTTTTTTTAGAATTATGCTATTATCTTTATAGGTTATACATTGTTTTCTTAAAAGAAACTGACACATATAACTAGTTGATAATAAGACAGGAGATGGCAAACAAGATGGGACAAAAGACCTAAACCAGATATAGGAGACCTAGGTATTATTCTATATGGTTTTATTATTGTATTATTCTCTGTGACAAATGTGATATAAATAAATAGAAAAAAAGGCTTGTCTTTCTAAAAACATAATGAGTTTTATGTTCCAAAATATTTATTATAATTTAAAAAACTAATACATATTTATTATAATTTTTAAATTTTATCACTAACTAATTACTTAATTATTTTTTCCAATAATTAATTAAAGACATTTTTTCAAACAAATTGTTTTTCAATCGATCACTTTTTTAATCTCGATAAATGTAACAAATATTTTAATACGAAGGCAGTAATAATTTTCCTAGATTGCTTATAGAAGGTTATTTTGGGCACTAGAATTGCATGATTAGGCATGTCAATAAGACTCATACTCATTAGATCAGATCTGAGTCTAAATATATTTTTTTATATCCAAGTCAAGATTGAGTAGGGAACTCAAATGAACCTGAATCCAAATAAATATAAGATCCAAGAGTATTAAGTCTAAACTATACTAATTGTGTAGATCAAAGATTCAAAGACAATTAAGATTTATAATTTTAATATAAGATTTGAGACCCAACATGGTTGAGTACAGAGTTTAATTGAAAATATTTAGATCCAACGCAATAAGAACTCAACTTGGGCTCTCATTTGGTAAGTCTGTGTTCATACCAACATTTTGAACCCAAGTGGATTCAATTGACAGCCTGCACGTGATGCATGCATCAACATGCAAATAAATTCTCGATTATCACCCTCGAAAATGTGAAGAGCAGACCACTTCAATGGCAATGAACATCGTAGCCATCTTTTCCAAGGTTTCTAAAGCATATTCTGCCCTGATGGAAGAACCATGAAAACCACAAGGGCAAAAAAATGATTTTTGAGAGCCCATTATGGTTGTCTCACTAATATGAGGCATTTTGGATTCCATAAGTCAAAAGAGTATCGAAGAATACCCCTACCCGATTGGAAAGTCCGGCGTGGTAGACTAGCACTCCCTTTCACGTAATTTTAGACAGGGGACCCACCTGTAGGAGTAGGGTTCATGAGCCTTCATGTCTCATGAGTGCTCACAAGAGCCGTCCCATAGCGAATTTTTCCCTATCTGATGTGTTTATGAGTCATTTCTATGACAAAAAATCATGGCCATTGCATTGGACTAACCATGATTTGACATAAAGAGTCAATCATGGCAGTCTTTTTTTTTTGGACCAACATTTATCTCCATAACGGAATTGCCACTTCTGTCCTGGGGTAGAACGGAAGTGTCAATTTCGTTCTGGGCTGACGTGGCACATTCCGAGAACGGAATTGGCACTTCCATTCTCCCCAGGACGGAAGTGGCAATTTCATTCTCAGTTTGCCCTAAATCAAACAGCAGCCTCTTCTTTCTCTTTTCTCGCGATTCACAAAACCTCCCACCCTAAGAGCCGCCTGCTCCTCCCTCCGCCGCAGCCAACTTTCACAACCACAATCAATCACCACCTGCTTACCCTCTCTCTCAATTTCAAAGGTATAAACCTTTAATATTTTGGGGAAAATTTAAATATAAATTATTGTGAATATTTGTTTAATTGGAATTTGGTGAATTTGGCGAAGTTGTTAAATATGGAGAATTTAGTTTATAAATAATTGTGAATTTGGAATTTATGTAATTTGGTGAATTTGGTAAATTTGGAAATTTGGTAATTTGTGATATATTTGTGTAATTTGGTGTTTTGGGAATTTGATGAATTTTTCTAATTATCTTAAATTGATGTTAATTTTCTTAAATTGATCTTATTTTTATAGAATTTATGTTAATTTAACGTGTGTTTTTTCTGATAAAATCTATGTCTATTTTTATTTTTTTTTGTATAGATGTCTACACATGCTCATCTTCATCCAGATCCTTTAGATAGGAGTGTTTTAACCAAATAGCCATACCATAGTTCGTTAGGAATATGGCACGATGATGAGTAACTAAACACCCCTTTAAAATGTATTAGAAGCGATAGTCAGTTTTATGATACAGAGAAACAAACTCTGCCTTAATTAACCTAATAGACCAATTAGGTTTTGGGGGATGCTGTGAGATAGGACATATCAAGGTAGATCACACTCTAGTGACTTCCTTAGTAGAGAGATGGCGCCCAGAGACCCATACGTTTCACCTACGTAGCGGTGAGGCGACCATTACTCTAGAGGACGTAGGATGTCTTCTTGGACTACCTACTAGGGGAAACGTGGGGTGCGAAATACAATATGTCCAAAACTCAGTGGGCTGCTACTGTGTTCAATCTGCTAGGATTCCAACCCGCCCTGACGTCAATTAGGGGAAACACTCTTCAGTTGTTTGAAGTTTATGCCACATTATCGAGCCTCTAGAACATGATGTTACTCAGTTGGTGATAGAGCAGAAGGCTAGCTCAATTAAGGATGAAGACAGAGGGCGGGATGCGACTGCCCCTAAGATTTTTAAATTTTTTATTAGATATAATAAATTTTATATGTAGTTCGAAATTTTTGATCAAATTTGCCTTTCCCAACATTTTTTGCAGTTTTTATATGTAGTTCGGCATATTGTTAGAATTTTTTCGTTCCAATTTAAAAGTCATACCTTCGTCCCTGAACACAATATACATGGGTGATAAAAAATGAACTGTGTCAAATCTCTTTTCTATAATTTGACTTATCTTTGCCCATGTATATATATTACATTCGTTGATGAGCGATTAACATGTAACTCGATGAGAAGTTAAAAAGTGGCCAAGATAAAATGGGTGAAAATCGTTCGTACCCGTATATCTTCTCATTCATGTGTCTAATCATTCAGAATTTTACTATGTGGACATTTTTCTAATTATATATACATATGTTAAATTGTGAATGGTTGGAAATATGAATAGAAATATACACGAGTGCATGCGATTATTTGCCGGATAAAACACCTCCAAAATTGTACCTCTTGACTAAGAATAAAACGTCTCAGTTCACAACATATCCACTTTCTTATTTATCTTTTATAAATTTTTCAGTTTGAGATTTCATGACAACATGACATTATTTACGGTTTTAAGATCATTGATTCCTATTCTAAGCATCACGTCCTCTTATCATGTTCACTGGCGAATTTACTTGCCAATTTTTATTTTTTATTTTTTATAGTTTTTGTTTTGTAACACCTCGTTCCGTGAACATTGTTTATTGTACCCATTTTGAATCACTGTATGATTTAAAATTAGATTATTTAGTTCGTGAATTATAGAAATGACACCACTTATATCTTAATAATTTTGGTTAAAATTGTAACAAACTTAAGTGTGTAAGAGACTATAATATTTATTTAATACATAAATAAATAAAATTTACTACTAGAGAAGGGTGAACAAAAGTGTGTATAACTCTAGGGATAATTGAGTATGGGACCAGGGAGCGTAGGTAGAGGCCCAGTCCACTTGGCTGACAACCTATGGCCACTAGTCCCAGCTAGCAAGTAGTCAGCCACGTCGCTCCCTCCCAAAAATTCGATTCATGGTTAAAATACAAAAAAGATTGTTACGATATGGGACACGGTTAAAAGTAAAAAAAATTGTACAAATTTGTCACATCACTATAAAATGAGGAGAGAGACAATTTTTTTACTTTTAATCGTGTCCATATTAAACAATATTTTTTTGTATTTTAATCGTGATTGAAGAAAAAAAATTTGAGGGCGACGTGGCGATTCTTTGGCCAAGTGGACCAGGACCCTACCTATGGCCTTGGTCCATATCAGAATTTTCCTAACTCTAGTCTATAAGATTTCATCAAAAAAAAAAAACTCTAGTCTATATTATAGACTATAAGTCTAGTAGTAGTCGTCATAGGGTCATGCTACCAGTAGCAAAAGCCCACAATGGCGATATTTTTAAGCAGCTTAAGCAGTCAAGCCTCAATTCTCTGTTACTCAACAACAACTGTATTACTATGATGGATGAGCAATGGCGGAGCCCCCAAACATTTTCAGAAAAAGACAAATTTTATGTAGGGAAAAATTATTTTTTGGGTGATATTTTCTTATAAATATTGTATTCCGTCCCCCTAAAAAATTTCAGTAAGAAATTTGCCCCCTCCAAAGATAATGTTCTGGCTCCGCCACTGATCATGTTTATAGGTAGTTATTCTGTATTTTACTTTTTCTCTTAGAATTCTACAATTTTTTTACACCACGGCTCCAGTGCAGAACGGGAAATGTTTCGCACGTGCGGAACAAATTCTCATCAGTCTGAATAAAATTTTGACGGTTGAGATTGATTTAAAAGAACACCTATTCTGATTTTAGAACACCAGTTTACGTGAACAGATATTTTTAAGTTAAGAACACATGTTCTCAAAGTAAAAAAAATGTTCTGTCTATACTGAAAAACTAGTATATGTCAAGTTGTTAATAATAAAAAGATGAATATAATATAAAATGTGACAGAATATCCGAACTTCAGATATTCGAGAGGACTTTACAGACAAGCAAAGGGGTGAATTAAAAAAAGGAAATCTATCTTCCAAATGAGAATCTATAGTCACTTTCAAAAATTAGTCGTGGAAAATCAGTTTCCTTTCCCTTTTCTTTTTTCATTCCACTATATAGATAAAGAAAAGATATAAAAAGGCATCGGCAGCACAAAAAAGGCGTTCACTGGCTCCAGATTCTCCTCCACACCCATTATAGCTTTTCCCTTTGCACTTTTTGTTTCTCGCTTGCTTTCTCTTTTTTTTTCTTTTTTTTTCATCTTCTTCTTTTTTTCCTTTTTTTTATGGGGTAAAAGATTAGTCATCATTTTGCGGAAATTATGGGATGATTATTATTAAAAAAAAATGATTGAGCTAAATTGTTTATCAATTCTGAAATTTGAGTAAAATAAAGGTGTGATTAGATTGAATTTAAATTTGAGATTTTTTGTTTTAGTCTCAAACTCAAACAAAATTTTAGATGATTTAAAGCTGCAAGTTTCATTTCCAAAGTCAATTCAAAGCTAGTTTGAGTTTTAGTTTGAGTATCAAATCAAGTCAAACCCAAGTCAGACTCAATCAAATCACACCCTAAGTGTCAACGGTCAAATGTCATTCTTTCGAGTCACTCAACACTAGGATCGTCCTTGTGGGACTGGCATTACTGTTCACTCATATAAATTAAGTGGAGCTCACATCTACATATAGGTTCCGTTTAATTTATGTGAGAGAACTGTACGGTACTAAGATTGAATTTTCTCATCCTTTCCCCTTCAAGTAACACCATTATCTATAAGTTTTTAATTTTTTTTTAAAAAAATAACAGAAATTTGACAACTCATTATTAATCGAGAATTTGATTGACTCTTCAGTCTTCATGAGCAGAATTGAGGTGACCGGATCGGACAAGAGTGAGTGAGCTATGAGTTCACGGAGGAGAAATAAAAATGGAGATCAGGGAGGACTAAGGACGTAGTAGTATGGTTTTCTGGGCTGCCTGAAACAACACGCCAATACAGAGTTGAGATCATCTGCCTTGCTGCCATAACGTACGGCCACCCCAATTTGGGTCACTATAAATCCCATTATTGTGGCCAAAGAGGCCGTAGCTCAGTGGAGTAAATCTCGTCTCGTGACTGAGATGTCCCGAGTTCGGCACTCTCCTCATACATGGGGCAAACTTAAAATGTTTCTCTTTTTAGGGTTATCTCCTTCTCTTGTGAGACATTTCTCTCTCCCCTTCATGGGGCAATCGTCCAGTCGGGCTTCAAAAAAAAAATATGTTATTGTGTGATTAGTCCTACAATCCTTTTACATGAATTGAGCGGATCCCACATCTCCAAATATGCTCATCCAATTTATATAAGAGAACTGTAAGAACAGTCTCATAAGAACCATTGAATTTTTCCTCCAATTCCCACCTCTCCATCTAATCTCCCCTGCTCTCTCCTAAATCCCACGTCTCACAGTGTTCCTTAAATGTTTCTGACCCTAAAATCAGCCAATGGATCTGCTATATGGACAAGATTTTTGTCTGCACACCTAAAATCTGTCTTTGAAGGAAAAATAGAAGCTGAAAGGCAAATTGGTCAATATAGTCCCTAACAATTTACAGATTGTACGTAAAGTCCTTAAAGATTAATTTTGGACAATAAAATCCCTAAATAATTTATCATTGGTATGCAAAGTCCTTCCGTCAAAAAAGTTACGGTCAACATAAATTTTAGAAAAACAATTGAGTCAAAGCAAAAACGTAAAAGGGTAATTATGGTATTTTACACCCCCATCCATTCTTCCCCTTGAAGCAAATTGGTCATTATTATCCTTAAACAATTTATAACTCAGGCGTAAGGTCACTAAAAATTAATTATGCACATTAACATCCTTAAACAATTAACAGTTGACTAACATTTGTTTGGACGGAAGGACCTTATATACCAATAGTAAATTATTTGAGGATTTTAAAATTAAAAAATAATCTTTAAAAACTTTTATCTCTAGCCATAAATTATTTAGGGACTAAACACACCAATTTGCCAAAGCTAAAACAAGCCTAATGAATTTAATCCCGTTTCTAATATTCATATATTTATCTCTTGTTAACCCATTTTAAATAGTTACTCAGCACTAGAGTTAATACTTATTATGTCGAGTTATTCATGAATAGATATTTGCTCTCTGTTGAATAGCTAATGAGTCTACACGTGAACAAATACCTCATCCCACATTGGATTTAACTCCTTAAACATATACACATAGTCCGGATCGAGTATTCCATTTAAAAAAATTAAACCAACATCTATTGTTTTTATACCTAGAAGTTTGTAGGGATGACTCATAAACTCAATACATGCACACCAACTATTTAACATTCATTTTCGTTATATTAAAATGGATTAAATCTCAAATTAGCATAACCACTAAATCAATAATGCTCATATATGTCATTCCTTACAAACATTTGTAAATGTGGCTGGTAAAACATAAAGGAAAATAAATTATGTCATAAATACCAGCAGAAGAAAAAAAGGAAAGGGACTTCTTGTTGAATGCAATTATGAGGGCGATCCCAGCCGGGGGGACGAAGCCAGGAATTTGATGTTGGGGAGGGGGGGGGGGCGAAATTGGTAAAAAAATTTCAAAATTCTTGGAGGCGATAAAAAAGGCAAAAAAAAAATTCTTGGGGGGGCGAAATTGATAAAATTTTCCAAAATACACATAAAATTTTGATAAATAGTAGTATTTTTAAAAATCTCGGGGCGCTCGCCTCTCCCGACCCTGCAATCGTCCCCGAGTCCCGGGCTCCTATGCGGGGACGACTTTTGAGTACAGGGACATGCGGAACAATTTCCAGTCGTCGGATGAGATTTTTTAACGGCTCAGATCTGGAGAGAAAAAAATTGAGGCTGACTTAAAAAATAAAAAATAAAATATTTTCTCTCCAGATCTAGACCGTTAAAAAATCTCATCCGATGACTGAAATAGTGTCCCGCACCAAAGCTGTCCCGCATAGGAGCCGGGAGCATTATGGGGGAGCTTTTTATGTCACAAACAATAAGTCATTTCATGGCACTTAGGTAGAAATGCTAAAATGAATGCAACTCATGACTAGAAATAGTGAAAAATGGTTCAAATCAGATGTTGATGTTAAGCTGACAAACAACTATTGTTTTAAGGCGTGCACCCTTTGAGACATGTAGAGTTATGGTACTGAACATAAAAAATCAATTATATACTTAATATACTTTTACTATTGAATAAAATATTTGACGGTTCATATTTTTTGAAGCAAACATTATTTGTGGTTTTGTAATATCTGTTGCGTAAAATAAAGGTTATATGTAGTAGGGTAGGTGTTAATCATAAAAGAACACATATTATATAGAATGTAACAAGTGTCAAAAAATCTATAATATATGTTCAAAAAAAATATCTGTATATACTGACATTTTTTTCCTACATTATATTCGACTATATTCGCTTATGATATATACCCTTTGATATTTCTTCCTCAAGTAGCCAAAGCTAAAGTAGAATTCCTTCAAATGCAGTAGGTGTAAGTTTATGTCCCCTCTCATATAATGCCACTACTCACCTTCACGTGAATATACCACTCACTACTCACAATTACTCCTTCGTTTTATTACCCCTACTAACCCAATCAACCCCAATGTACACTTTATACCAAATCAGTAAATATAAACAATGATAACGGATGAAATCAAACCCAAGATAATAGTTTGGACTCAATAGTTTATGATGGGATTAAGCTCAAAATAAATATTTGGGTTGAAGGGTTCAAACTCAAGAAAGAAATATCTGAATTATGTCCATGAAATAGTCAAGTTGGTTTATGGGGTTCAGACCAAGGTCGGACTATGTGTTGAGCGACGTACAAATTCACTCAGGCGGACGGATCAATCGAGTGAGAGCTACTCAACAGTACCGACCTCAATGATCAGTACGCAAAAATGTGGTGGCAAATTCGTAATAAGTGTTCAGGTTACCGCACATCGGACCATACACTGTATGGAAAAAAATTTGGGCAATACCCTCTACAAATGGTGGTCTTTCCACTTCATGTTTTCTCTAACTATATTTATCTTAGCAGGTGATTAGATACTTAGATCGCATTCAAACTCATCTCTCCATTCGAACTCTCTCCTTTAGCCAAGTCTGAGGTCTCATGACGTAGAGGTCGTGAGTTCGAATTCTAAACTCATTCTCTTCCTGCTTCTTAAATTCCTTTATTTTTTGTAATAGATAGATCTCCTCCCCCAATAAATAAAAAGGAATTTAAAAAAAAAAAAAAACCCTCTCTTTATACCTAACTCGGCTAATACTCTCCCACTCAGATAGCTCGACTAAACCCTTAATTATTATAATAGCTCCTCTTTATTTACATCTTAAATAAAACTTAGTTATCCCTAATTAGGAACACGTCAAAATGACTTTAACTTTCACAACTTGGATTAATGTATTTTCTTTTCTTAAATTCCAAAAGTATCACACCATTGGTAGAGATTACACACCCAATGGTCAAAATAGAGCCTAAAGTTAAAATATGAGGCTTTCTAATCCTAATTTGAGAATTCAAATCATATCAAATACAAAGGTTAATACATCACAGATTTATAGAAATTTCTATTAGGTAGGCCAAAATATCATTTACATTCCAATTTGATTATTCAGACAAAAAACCTAAATACCAATACAAAAAAAGCCTAAAGTTAAAAGTAAACTTATACAACCAACAATCAATAGCCTTCTTATTATAAAGGAGAATAAACTATGAACTAGACAGAAATTAAACACTCAAATCATTTAATCGGAAATCGTTAATTCTTGCCACTTACACAATACATCATTCTATAGAAATTGTCGTTCAAGGATTGTGCTATTCCAATTAACACAATTAATATGATAACTGAGATTTTGGAAACAATTGTTTTTTTATTACTTTTTCCTATCAGCAACTATTATTTTTCTTAAAAAAATTAAGTATCAATTTAAACTTATACGACAACGTACATAAGTTACAGGCGGATAAACACTTGTTACGAAAACTGGGTCGATGATTGGACCCTTAAACGTGTTACTCACCATTAGACAGTACATAAGGTAAGTTCAAAACCTAACATTCCCGGAAAGTAACCACTAACCACAATTACTTCTAACCATTGAAATTAATTTATTAAAGAAAAATAAAAACTAGGAAAAAAACTTTTTAAAGTTTTGGACCTAACTGGAAATTTTGAAAATAATGGCCCACGAAAGGTAAAAGATCGCGGTTATAGTGCTGAATACAAAAAATATTACATTTTATGCGATAAATGTTATCTTCTAATTAATATATATTCTAAGACATTAAAATTTATTTTACGTAATATAAATTAAAAAATCACAATATATGTTCGTTCAAAACAAATATTGACTATAAATTTTTTTATTTAATAAATAAAAAATATTTAGTATATATTAAATGGTTTGTCTTCATCATTATAATAGCGGGGAAAAGACTCCTCTAGTTTGAATTCTGAAAGGACCCCTTGTTTATCTCGTCTTGACTCTCTCCCACCGTGAAAGGAACGAACCACCAAATTTGACCTTTTTGTGCTCGAATATCAAATTAAATTCTCTCCCTCCATAGGGTTTCTCCTCTCCCTTCCTAGGGTTTAGATCTGATTTTTCACCTTTTCCCACTGCCCTGCTACTTCTCTTCCCGGCTCTGTTATGGATCGAACCAGTATACAAAGTCTATTACAGTCCCTTTCCATCAATGGTTCTGAAGCTGAAATCCTGAAGGTGTCTCCTGAAGACGTCGCCCAAGGTGTTGAGGAATGTCGTAAAAGTCTTGTGGGTAAGTTTATCTCAGTTTCAGATACTCCAATCTCGAATCTAAAAATTGCTTTATCGAAATCTTGGGGATGTAAAATGGTTGATATTGTGCGTCTGCGTACCAATGTGTTTCAATTTTTCTTTAGTAATTTGCAAGATATGGACTTTGTTCTCGATAATGGCCCCTGGTGCTTTGATGAATGTTTGTTAGTCATGGTCTGTTGGAATCCTAGTGTAAATCTTTCGGATGATGCTTTTTCTCATTCGGATTTCTGGGTTCAAGTTTGGGGTTTTCACCGTGACTGCTATACCATACCCGTCGGCACTCGGATTGGTAACTCGTTCCCCAACTGTAACTTTGTTCAGGTTCGAGAGAATAAACGCCTCCGAGAGAAATTTTTTAGGCTGAGGGTCTCTGTGGATGTAAAGCAACCTATCCGCCGCCGTGTGATTCTTGATACGCCGAGTTATGGGAAGATTTCTGGCTTGATGGTTTATGAGCGTCTTCCCCATGTGTGCCGTCGCTGTGGTCTCATGGATCATACCCTCAAGTTTTGTCCCCTCCAGTCTTTGGAAGTCACGGAATCGGAGTCACAGGCTCTTCCCTTTGGGGTTTACCTTCATCCTATATCTGAAAAAGGGGTTTTATGGGAGCAAGCTATTTTGAATGGAGTTTCTGGTACACATATTGATGCGGACTCTGTCGAGGAGTGTTCGACTGAACCGATCAGGGTCCAAGAATCATTACCCGTAGCTATGCAGGTGGTACCCCCCACCCCACCTTCGCCCAATGCCTCTGGCTCAATGGCCCATAGCATGAATGATACTGGGATTCAGTGCATGGCTTTAATGTCTATTCCTCATATATCTGAGTCTCTTCCTGAAGCTGCCATCTTAGATCAAAATAATACTGTCGAGGTTAAGGTTCAAGCTGCTGGTTTGACAAAACCAATTAAGCGACGTGGGAGGCCGAGAAAGTTGACTTCGGGGGGAATTGTTCCGTATGCGGCTGAGTCGCTGAAAGGCTCTAAGAGGGCGTTGGTTCTGGATGTTGTAGGTGATACTGATGTTCAAGTGTTTTCTTCTAAAAAAGCAAAATCCATAGGTTTTTTTGATTGTACTGTTACGGCGGAGGTTGACATGGATCAACCCCGCCGAGAATTATGAATATCTTATGTTGGAATTGCCGGGGCTTAGGGCAGCCCCGTGCAATTCGTTGTTTAAAGAGCCTAATTCAAGCTCAAAAGCCCCTGTTAGTTTTTTTAATGGAGACTAAAGCTACTAGTCTCAATATGAATAATATTCGCACTTTGATTGGTTACTCTTCTGGCATTATTGTAGACCGTTGTGGATTGGGTGGTGGTTTGGCTCTTTTGTGGTCGGAAGATGTTATTAGTGTTAATCTACTTAGTTATTCGAGTGGTCATATCGATGTCCGTGTTGGGGCAAATGCTACTAATAGTTGGAGATTTACAGGTTTTTATGGAAGCCCTTATCATGAACAAAGGTACCACTCTTGGACATTGCTTCGTAGGTTGCACTCTTTATTTCAATTGCCTTGGCTGTGCGCCGGGGATTTCAACGAAATTCTATCGCCAATAGAGAAGGAAGGTATGAATGATAGGAATCCCAACCTCATAAGGGCTTTCCGGGAAGTCATCTCAGATTGTGATTTGGTGGACTTGGGTTTCCAAGGCCCTCGGTTTACATGGCAGAATGGGAGAGGCACGAGCCTTGTTCGGGAACGCCTTGATAGAGGCTTTGGTAATCTGGCTTGGCGTCAATTATTTCCAACGGCTCTGGTTAAACATCTGGTTACATCTCATTCGGATCACATCCCTATCGTGATCACTTCATCTAAATTTGCAAAGCAACGGTGGTTTTCTTTGCCACGCTTTGATCCATTCTGGATTCAGGATTCGGAGTGCGCAGAAATTATTGAAGATTCTTGGCAGCGCCCTTTCTTGAGGGATGGCAGTCGGGTGGTATCGGAAGTGGTCCAGGTTAGGAACAGACTGCGGCAATGGGGCTCGAAAAAGTTTGGGGAATTAAAGAAGAAAATCTCTGATAAGGAAGCTCAAATTGCGGCTTTATGGTCATCATCGGGTTACACGGTTGAGGAGGATCGTAAGTTAAAATTTGACTTAAATGTTTTGCTTTCGCAGGATGATGAGTACTGGAAACAGCGGAGCAGAGCTGATTGGATGCTCCATGGGGATCGTAACACGGCATACTTTCATCATAAAGCCTCCTCGAGACGTTCACGAAATTTCATTTCTCGGCTCCAACGCCCCTCGGGAGAGATTATTGATAACGTGAACGACATCAGCTTACTTGCGAAGGAGTACTTTGACTCCATCTTTGCCACCACGGCTACTGCTCCTCTATCCCTGAACGATTTTCCAATCCGTAAGCTTCCGGATCAGCAACAACGGAATCTGGCTCAGCCGTACACCAAGGCTGAAATTGCAGCGGCTCTGAGACAGCTTCCCGCTAAGAAGGCGCCTGGTCCCGATGGTATGCAAGTTATTTTCCTTAAACGATTCTGGAATATCTTTGGCCCGGAGATTACTTCATTTATTCTTGGATTTCTCAATGGTGACCGCGATATCTCCGGTCTTAATGGTACATTTATCGTTCTTATTCCTAAGGTTAAGAACCCTATTAATATGACTGAGTTTCGCCCCATCAGTCTTTGTAATTCTATTTATAAATTAATTTCTCGCATTATTGTCAATCGTTTGAAATTGGCTCTTCCATTTGTTATTGATCCATCGCAGAGTGCTTTCCTGCAGGGGCGCCTTATTACTGATAACTCCATTGCAGCATTCGAGGCGTTTCATAGTATGCAATTGGGGCTATCGGGTAGTGATAAACATTGTGCCTTGAAGCTTGATATGCGAAAGGCATTTGATAGAGTGGAGTGGCACTATCTAGATCTCATGCTTGAAACGATGCGTTTCCCACCTCGGTTACGCGGTCTTATCATGTCCTGTGTTCGCTCTGTTACATACCGGGTCTTAATCAATGGTAAACCTTCTGATCTTATTCGCCCGCTGCGTGGAATCCGTCAGGGAGACCCGTTATCGCCATTTCTCTTCATTATTTGTGCAGAGGGGTTTTCGGCTATGATTCGCAAAGCTCAAGCAGCTTCTTTGATTAGTGGTTTGAGATTCGGTCGTTCAGGTCCCTCTCTCTCTCTCATCTTTTGTTTGCAGATGATTCTTTGTTGTTTTTTGAAGCGAATTCAACGAGCGTTTTGGTGATTCAGTCCATTCTGGCTGAATATGAGGCTTTCTCAGGCCAATCTATTAACTTTGATAAATCTTCCATTTTTTTTAGTAAAGGTTTCGATGCTCAGGAGATTGTGGATCTTAGTACCATTTTAGGAGTGCGGCCAGGAAGGGGAGATGGAAAATATCTGGGGCTGCCATATCTCATTGGTCGTAGTAAGCGGGAAGTCTTTGCTTACATTAAAGATCGGGTCTGGAAAAAATTGCAAGGATGGAAGGAGAAATATCTTTCACCGGCGGGCAAAGAAATACTCATTAAATCGGTGGTTCAGGCTATCCCAACTTATATTATGCAGTCCTTTTATTTAACTCGCTCGCTTTTAAATGATATTATGGTTTTGATTCGTAGGTTCTTATGGGGCAAATCTGGTGGGAGCAATGGTATTCATTGGGTTTCTTGGAGCAAAATCTGCCAGCCTAAGGCGCGGGGGGGCCTCGGTTTGCGAGATATGGAGGGGTTTAATCTCTCTCTTTTGGCGAAGCAGGGGTGGCGTATCATCCAAAATCCGGAGGCCCAGCTCTCTTGTATTCTCAAAGCAAAGTATTTTTCCCAAGGTAGCTTTCTTGATGCCACTTGTGGTGCGAGAGCCTCTTGTGTTTGGCGGAGTCTGATTAAGGGACGTCGTATTTTAAATCTTGGCACACGGTGGAGAATCGGAAATGGTGAAAATGTCAACATCTGGAGGGATCCTTGGATTCCCTTACCGCGCACATTTCGTCTTGCGAGTAATAGACCTGCTTCGGTGATGCCTCTGCCAGACAAAGTATGCGAGTTAATTTCGACTCCTTCTATGGAATGGAACATGGCTGCCTTGGAGGCTTGTTTTTGGCAGTATGAGATTGATTCCATTCGGTCACTACCTCTAGGTGATTTATCTTCAGAAGATCGTATTATTTGGCACTATTCTAAGAACGGAATTTATTCAGTTCGTACCGGTTATCATGCTTATATGAATTCACTATACCATGGTGCTCATACATCAGAATCCTCTTCTTCGGCTTTGGAGGAAAAATTTTGGAATTGGTTATGGAGACTGCCCCTCCCGCCGCGTATTAATGTCTTTCTATGGCGGGCAGCTTTAGGCTCGCTGCCTACAGGTATGAACTTGGCTAGGCGTACAGATTTGCAACCTCAATGCTCCTCTTGCGGAGCTGATGATGAGTCTGGGGATCATTGTATTTTGTTTTGTGATGCTGCTGTGAGTATATGGTCTTTTTGGGATAAGTACTTTAGTCTCTCAGTTTGGCAAATCGCCTCAGTAAAAGAGCTACTCTTCTTTCTCTCGGAACATGCCTCAATTGATGATGCCCTATATTTTGCACACATTGCTTGGTTAATTTGGAAGGATAGATGCAAGGTTACCTTTGGAGGGATTCGTTCTCCCCCTTCTAAGATTTACAATGAAGCTTCCTCGGCCATCTTGGAGTTCAGATCACTAGCAGCTAGCAACAGCTTCTCTTTGCAGGTGGACCCGTTTGCGGAAGTTTGGCTGCCCCCTCCCTTAGCTGGCTTCAAAGTGAATGTGGATGCCTCTTGGACACCAGGTTCTGCTGCCTTTGGCTGTGTCATAAGGGATCATCTGGGCTTGCCTCTTTTAGCTTCATGTGGTCGAATCCATTTCTGTATCAACGCTGTCCATGCTGAGCTCTTGGCCTTCATCGAGGGTATGAAAATGGCGTTCCTTTTTGGCATATCATCCCTCTTTCTGGAAGGAGGCATGCTGGAGGTCCTTAATCACCTCAGTAATCCCTGCATAGGATCTCTCCCCTTTAGGGAGCTGTTTTTGATTTTGCTAAAGGGTTATCTTCTTCTTTTTAGTTTGGTTAATTATTCTTTTGTAAAGCGTACTTGGCAATCAGTGTGGCTCACTCGCTAGCTAAACTTGGCCATGATTTCTCTTCTATGTCTTGGGGACGAGTTATTTTCCCTCCCTCGTAATGTCTGCGATTTCGATGATCGCTTTTCTATATGATTGGTTGCTCCCTTCTGGGATTCAAAAAAAAAAAGACTCTCTCCCACCGCTTTCTTTTCTATAAAAGCCTCACTACCTTCCCTCTCCAACGCTCTTCTCTCCCACTTTACTCAAATTCCCTCTTATAATTAATTAATTAATTAAGAACACCTTTCCCTTCTCTAAAAAAAATCAAAATCAATGGATCTATTTGATTTTAGTACCTTCAATTCAGAGAAATCCACTGCAATTTTCCGCTTTAATCATCTCAAAACCATAGCAATACTGTTCCGAATTGTGGAAATTTTCTTAGGGTTAGTGTTTTGCTCATGGACTTTTACTCGTTTGCCGTTCGCCGTCAAAATCTCCGGCGATTACTTCCGGCAGTTTATCAGTATAATTGTTAGTCCTCTCTTCATTTTCCTCATCTGTAACGTTATCGTTCTCACTCTCCTCTTCAAATCCGGCGACATCTTCTCCGGCGCGACGGTGCCGAGTAGCAGCTCCGAAACCGAACTTTACGAAGGATTTATTAAGACTAGCGAGGATTGCTGCTGCGGCGGCTTAATGAATGACATTTCCTCTCCGGTTACGGAATCGGCGGAGAATGAGTACCAGGATAAGCAGACTATATTGGAAGTGAGTAATGGAAATGTCTCAATTGGAAACTTCTCGGATGTTCTAGAAGTTCCTGAAACTGTTATCGCGAAAAAATCGGATCTGAAAACTTACCGGAGGAGTCAATCGGAGCATTTGGACATGAACAGAGGAGAGTGTGTGGAGAAAGAGAATCTCGGAAAGCTCCGGAGATCGGAAACTGAAAAGTGTCTGAAATTTGCGAATCCAGCCGAGGTACCGGAGGACACTGTGTATATATTTGATGAATTGAGCAATGAGGAGTTTCAGCAAACTATTGAAGATTTCATTGCAAAGCAAATTAGGTTTCATCAAGAGGAGAAGTTGCCTATTGTTTTTCATGGCCATATGAGTATGAATTACAAGTAGAAATTAAGAAATAATAATAAAAAAATTGTTTAAATATATGTACAGTAAAGAGGTAATGTATTTGTACGGAATTAGTATTGTGAAAAAATGGGAGATATTAATTTGGGGGTTTACTGCTTGACCACGGTAGGCAGTTGTTAATCTATGACGTTATTTGGTGTTTTTAGATTAACGTATGGATAGTGGATATTCGAGATACCTATTCAAATTCCTCATTAGTGTCCCAAATTTATGGGTGAAAATAGTCTTTGCCTATTCCTATATTGAATCCACAGAATTTATTATGTGGACATTTCTTCCAATTATATATACACATGGTAAATTGTGATCGATTGGGTAAATAAATGAGATATAAACAGGGACAAATAATTTTTTATCCAAATTTATTACCATTTCCTCGATTGCGAATATCATTTTCTTATTTTCATTTCATTTTTATCAATTTTTACAAGATCGATCCAAATTGCGTATAATATCTATTACTTATTATTCTATATTAAAAATATTGTCTTAGTCTTCTTTACCATTGTTCTTTAACATAGTTATTCATTTTGTATAAAAAAAAAACTTGCAATCGTTATTTAAAAATACTCGATATATAAACTTATTTCCATGGAGCAACACATATAAACCATAGAAGAAGATAAGCTAAATAGGCAAGTCTCTTTGAACAGACCCAGTCTCAAAGAGGTTTGAATCCTAATTAAATATACAAATTTCACCTATCCTCCAATTAGTAATCAATTTGATTACAAGAATTTCTTTTACAGGAATAAATCTTTAAGTTTGATTCGCAATATAATTAATTTTTCATTTCAATGTGTATAATGCAATGAAAGAAAAATAACAGTGTAATGAATTGGGTAAAAACATTTTGATACTGATGGGTGTGGGTTCGTTACGGAAACTGAAAAGTTTAATTATGAGACTCCAAATTAAGCATAGGTAGTTAAAGAGGGCAAAAAATTCTCTGTCCCCGACCAATCACAATTTATCATATGTATATATAATTGAAAAAAATATTTATATAGTAAATTTTGATTGGTTGGGATAGAATTAAGAACAGGAATGGGGACAGAGAATTTTCACCCGTTAAAGAGAGTCCATCCCCCTTTTTGCCATCAACATTTCTATTATTACCGAATAGAGAAAAACTTTCTATATATACATAAACAATGAACAATTTTTTTTTCTTTTCTTATTTTTCTGTTGAGTAAATGTTTTTTTGTATAAAATTAGAATAAGATTTATAAAGAATCAAGTAAATTTACATTTTATTCTAGTTCTTGTTTTAGGGTTACAAGCAACTAATTATACTCCATGCATATGTGATGTTATTATTTGTCAAGAAGGCCGTAGCCCAATGTGGTTCCCCTTCGCTCACGATCGAGAGGTCCTGAGTTCGACACAGCGCTCATACTACTAACCCAAAAAAAAATGTGATGTTATTAAAGTTGACAAAAGCTAGTTAGGATTTTAAATTTTATTATTTCTCATTTTTATAAATAAACTAATTATTTATTCGTGAAAACATAAAGAAAAATACACAAATGGCCACATGGTTTTGGAAATAAAACTAATTTCTCTTGCTAATCTTATAATTAATCGTCATGTGAAAATGGAGAGAAATAAAATTAGTAAAATCAGCCTCATGTTAAAATTCAGTAAGATGTTCAACAGCTCTGAATTTTTAAACATTATCAATCAATTTTCTTTTTATTTCTCATTTACTTATGATAGTTATTTATGTTTATAAACTTATAGAATAATCAGCAAAAATTACAAAAAATAAATGTTGTAAATTGTATTCAAAGAATTCCAAAAAAATATATTTTAGAAACTTTGAAATGGTTAAATCAATCGTTACCGAATGTGTAAGAACAATGGGATTCCAAGCTAAAAGAAGGAACTCGATAAAGCGGTAGAGTTGTTTAGTGGGAGAAAAGCACATAGGCTAAAAGCGCTGGCGATGTTACACGCGTAATACATACTTTCACTATCTCCTTAATTAATCAAAGAAAAAGTCTCTTTTATTTTTGTATAATACTATTAGAAATCTTTGTTAGCCAAGGGATATATGTGTTAAGTCTGGTATTGAGTCTGATTTGAATTTGAGCTTCAAAATAAAATCTGAACCCTCTTTGCATTGAGTGTGAGAATGAAATATTAATAACTAATCCATAGAGAATTTGGTTTGAATTTGATGCTATCTAAAACCGAGACAGAAAAATTCAGATTGAGATCCAATCCAATCATACTCATATTTTGTTTGAGATCAATCTTCTTCTTATTATTTTTCCTTTTCATCCAAAATTAGGGAGGCATAATCATTACAATTTCCACCATGAATTGACAATTAAGGCTTTTCTTAATTGTTTTAGTTGCCTTGTGGAGAGCTAAAAAGAAGATTAGAAACCACTTTTTGAGAGCAATAATGTTCTTATGAGGGTCATATTTGTGGTATTTTTCTTTCCTTTATTTTCTTTTTGCATTTTTTTATTCGAAATAATAAATTTTAGATTCGACGTTTCTATTTTCTGATAATAATATGTATTTTTTTTATTAAAGAAAGGAGGGGACGAAAAAAGGGTGTTAGGATGCGCGTGAGTTAGTGGTGGGTACCAAGAGAAGAGAATCGAAGACCTCCGGCCAACCAAACCATAAATCTTTGCTAATCTTTTGCATTTTTATTAATATAAATGCAATGGTTTTGCTCTAATCTGAGTTGGAAAATTCTTGAAAGGGGATGGAGTTGGGGACTTAGATAGGGGGTTTTTTCATTAGATTAACAATGGTTAGCAGAATGGTCATAATATTGCAGTCAAAATTTTGGGAGTGATATTTTTGTCCAGAACAGAAGTGGGGACCAAGACAGAAGTCCCACTTCCGTCTTGGCTGACGTGGCGTTCACCCAGACGCGCATTGCCACATCAACAAAGACGAAAGTGCCCCACTTTCGTTCTGGACTGACAGAGAGTTTTGGCAACCAAAACTTGTTTTTTTTGCCAAAACTCTCTGCCAGTCCAGAACGGAATCCGCAATTGATTATAAATTAGTATGATAAGACGACATGCTACTATATTCAGGGACGATTACAGTGGCGGGCAGTCGACCTCGATATTTTTAAATTTTTTATTAGATATAGTAAATTTTATATGTAGTTCGGAATATTTGATTAAATTTGCCCCCCATCATTTTTTTTGCAATTTTTTAAATGTAATTCGGCATATTATTACACTTTTTCGCCCCAACCTAAAAGTTTTGACTTCGTCCCTACTACTATTAATTACAACTGATTTATACTAAGTACAATTGATTTATATCATAAAAGAGTTTGTCAATTTGATTTGTATATATTCATATGAAAATATTAGAAATGCTCAAAATAAAATTAGATAACTACATAAAAAATTATTCTAATACTAGAATGACCCATTGCCAAGAATAAAAACTATATGCTAAACGTAAAAAAAACATAATAAGAGAACAAGTTGTTGATTATTTTATTTTATTTTTTGCTAAGTAAAAAAGTCATTGATCATCTTCATATAAAGCAGTGACGGATCCAAAGAAATTTGACCCCACTCAAAAAAAAATTTAATTATATATAATGTATTTTATTCCATTTAAATAATAAATATATAAATGACCCCAGTGAATTATTGTGTATATCAAATGACCCCAGTGATTTTTTTAATTATATATGATATATTTTATTCTATTTAGAAAATAAATGTATAAATGACCGCAGTTAATTATTGTATATATCAAATGACTCCAGTGAAATATTTTTCTGGATCCGTCGCTGATATAAAGTGATCTCAATAAGTACGGAAATAATGGAATAAAAAATCCCACTAAAGTTGTCAATTATTGGTATTCAGTGCCTCAAGTAATTTGTCATGAGGAAATGGTATATATTCCTTTGTATAGTTCAACTCCACACCCCCAAATTATATAGTTTCTATTTTTTTTTTTTGCAAATTCTTTTATTCATCCAAGAATCTAAGTAATTATAGTTTTCTTTTTTTATGATTTTTTTTAAAAAAAAATTCTCTAGGTGCTTCCACGTAATTTTTTATTCTTGATTTGCCTTTTCCTGCCCACAGATTAATTTTGTAATTATTTGTGGATATATACCTTTTGAGGATAATTAATGTTGAATTTGTGCCCAAAAAAAATGCCACGATTATAATACAAAACATAAAAAATTAAGTAAATACTGAATTTTTTTTGCAGGTGTTACATACTTTTAGAAATGTTTTACATTCTATGTATTATGTGTTTTCTCTTAATTAACACATACCCCAAGGCATGTAACATATGTTTTACGCAACATGTTTTACAAAATCACAACACCTACTCAATCTAAAAGAGTTTGGACCATCAAAGTTTTATCTGACGGCTAAAAAGGTTTACAACAATAATAACAAAGTTTTAATCACAAGTAATTGTGGTAGGCTACATGAATCAATATAAGATTTATGTGTGGTCGTTCACATTAATACATTCCCTCAATTTCCTTTTATCAAACACCATACCCTCATCTAAACCTAACAAATCCATATCATTCTTGATAACTCCGGTCCAAACCTTCTTCGGTCTCCCCTACCTCTTACAACCTCATGCCTCCATCCTTTAAGTTTTCGAACTGGAGTGTCACTCGGTCTTCGTTTTATGTGTCCAAATCACCGCAATCGATTTTCCCTCATCTTTTCTTCAATATGTGCAACTCATGTTTTCTCCCGGATAATCTCATTTCTCACTCTATCTTTTCTAGTATGCCCACACATCAATCTCAGCATATGCATCTTTGTTACACTCATTTTCTGGATATGACATATTTTTACGGTCCAAGACTCGGTATCATACAACATCACAGGTATATTACGGCCGCACAACACACCCGTTGCATCCTTCCATTTCAACCAAACATGTTTAACTCGATGCGCCACATCCCCTAAAGCTCCCCATCTTTTTAAATGATAGAACGCAAATACCGAACAAGATTTAGTATGTATTAAATTTTGAATGTTTATCACCATAGGCGGACCACTAAAATGGCTCTTTATTCGTTTGGATATTGGTAGGTCAAATTGGTTTGCGCGTATTTCTAGTTTAAGCATTTTATACAAGAGAAGTCATTTTTATGGTTTCTTTCTTTTTGCTTTAAACTTGTATGGTTTTGCTTCTTGATTTCATTTTTTCTTGCCAGGCCATGCAACGCACTCTAGGTGACTGAAAACTAGCTTATTGCTTGTTATGTATAACAATTAAGGTAATTAGACATCCTTAAATAGCATATTTAAATAATATGCGACATTTGTAAGTTATGATAAATTCTTAATTTGTTAGTAATGCACGAATACTCAAAAGTAAGGGCAGAACTAGGGGCACAAAAGGGCGGCCGCCCCCCTTTTCTAAAATCTCATATTATTTATAGAAAATAATGATTTTTTCCACCTAAAACATCCTTATAGACAATCCTTAATCTAGGGGGAACGGTTAATATGATTTGGTTTATTTGGATACTAGGTACCCGAGTTTCAGTTTGGATTTGAGAATTATTTACCCAAACCAAACTGAAACCAATTAATATCTAACTGTTTATTTTTTTAACTATAGTTAAAATATACTGATACTGACATTTTTTTTTACAAAAAACGAATAGTAAGTAGTAACTTTGGTTTATTACTTTTTAAAAGCAATATATATATACATATATATATATATATATATATATATATATATATATTTATTTATATATATTATAACTAAAATATTTAAGTCTAATATGTCTGGGGTAAACTTATTCTTTTAAAAATATGATATGTGCACATACTTGTTGTTTAGAAGTTAAAATTGAAACTTATTTTTCAATTTAGTGTATAAAAGGATACCTTATTGATATCTTTTGGAAACATATATTGGTCATAAACAAACTAAATTTATCCAAATTAAAATAATTTCGTTTTAGATAAATTTAGGTTTAAAATTAGAATTTGGTATCGAGAAACTACTATTTCAGTGTTAGCTAGATTACAAGGTGTCTACTGACCAAAAATGGAACACATCTCGTATATGTAGGGGTGTCAATTGTGCCCAAAGACCCTAGACTCAAGCCAGACCCAACATATCTACTTTGGGTCCAGACCTATCTTTTTTATATCCAAGTCTAATTAGGTATGTACTCATGAATTATTAAAGTAAGTAATAATGGGTTCAAAAGACCCACTAAGACTCACTAAGCTCACTAAGACCCACTAAGAACCATTATGACCCACTAGAATTTGAACGTCAAGCTCATGAATAGAAATTTACAACCAATCAGTCATATGAATCTAGCCCAGGCCCGAAAACAAAACCAAATCTTCAACCTATTTCACCATCTTCACCAGCGTAGATCAGAGGTAGACTTAGAGCTCCAGTGACCGACCATAGCATATTCAACTATGGTCCTTAGAACCCTAAAATCCCTTAATTCAACTCTCCTTGGAACCCTAACCACTTCCAACCGCCACCTCAGCGGTGTCTCCGCCGCCGTAGAACCAATGCAGTTTTTTGATAAGTGAAATGGGCTTACAATTTCTAATTCATTTTTAGTGTTTTTTGAAACTTTTGAGCAATTTATTATTTTCTTAGTACATAAAGGTTTCTCATTTTTTGAAAAAATATTATATAAATTTCGTGGATTTTTTACGTGTGTTCAAAAGAAAATGCAGATTTTCACTTATAAAAAAAATAGATTTTGCGGTGGCCGACGATGGTGATTGACGGTGGTCGGGTGGCGGCGGAAGTGGTTTGCTGCAGTGGCTGACCGACAATGAATTTGTTTATGATGTTTGTTAGGAAGTATATGAAATATATCCAGATTTCAGACCCAACATAGATAGATTTGAACTCAAATATTTTTTTTGTTGAGTTTGAGTCTGCACCCAATATTATGTACTCAATTGATACCCTACGTATATGGCGCATGGGATTAGGGGTCCGTTTCCAAGTTCCGGCAGGTTAGAAAATCAGGCTTGAAGCCCACATTATGTCAAATGGGCTGTCTTAATTATTCCAGAACCCACAATAATATCAAATTGTTGGGCCTTAGAACTTTCGAGCCCATACTATGTGCACGTGGTATTGGGGTTTGGGCATCCATACTTGAGAAGTCAAGGTAGATAACAAAGAAATTTTTGATATGAAACAAGTTCACGTGGATCTTCTAGTGCAGAAATGACTATATTATTATAAAATTGTCTTTCTCCTTATTTTAATGTGATGCTATCAGTTCTGAATCATTGATCCATATCAGTATTATCTAGATAACAAAATTTGAGCCTCATACCAAGTCGAATGAAGTTTTTTTTTACTGGATAACTAAAGGAATTTCTTTTATAATTGAGGAGGATTGAGTTTTTGTTTAAAATTGTAAAAGTGAAAAAGGTTTTTTTTTTCTAAGTAAGAAAAAGATTTATTATTTATAAGGGAAGATGTGAGACTTAAATAACATATTTAAAGTTAAAGAGGGATATAAATTCATATTAGACTTTGTGAATCACAATTCCTTTTTTTTTTTTCCTCTTAATTTAACATTTTGGTTCAGATATTTTAACCAAATAATGTAATTGATATCTGAGAATATTTTGTCTACTGAATACAAACTCTGGAAGAAATACTATAATTCAGCTAAAGTTTAAGTATTGATCCATGTTTTTTCAACACATGTTAAATGAATTAATAGCTGAATAGGTCATCAACGTATTTGTGCTTAGCCAATTTTATTATTTTTAACAAATTTTAAATTTTTTGGTCCCCAATATTTTTACGGGCTGCCAATTTCATAATTCCGTCCAAAACTTTAAAAATCTGTTAATTTTGATGACATGGCATAACGTTTCAGCTCCCCTCTCATTTTTTGAAGGGTATTTTTAGAAACAAAAAACACTCTCATCCATTAACTCATCACCCATTTGTAATGCCAAGCTCCAGTTTCTCACCCAAATTGAAACTTAGAATACTTCTATTTATCCAATTTTTCCTCACACCCAATTATTCACTCACATTCTACAAATTCCTAGATTATCTCTCTTACTTTAAGTACTTAGCTCATTGTCATGAAGTTTTAAGAGAGAAGAAGGCACAATAATTATTCAAAAGGCAATGGGAATGAAGTTCATAATCTTCAATTGGAGTTTGGTGTTATTGATGGTGAAAGATAGCTAAATAGGATGCCGAATTAATCAAACAAGCTTGGATTATCAAGATTTTGGTCATTGTAATGATTTTCTACTTGGGTTTTTTTTTCTTATGCAAAAAATGGATTAATGTAATGGTGGGTAAGGATGATGATGTATGAGTGTTAAATTTCAAAAAAGTTCTAATGTGATGGTTTAATTCAAGATTTTGTGAGGAATCCTTTGCATTAATTCAAGATTTTTGAGGAATCCTTTGCATTAATTCAAGGTCGAGTGGGGAAGGATTTCAAAAATGGATTAAGGGTATGAAATGGGTAGTGGTGGTGGTGAGTGGTGGACAATGGTGGAGATGAAGAAGTATTTTTTCCCATTTTGCCCTTAGATGAGAGAGAATGACAAAGCACCGTTGGTCCACGTCATCAAATTGGATGAAAATTACCCAAGTTTGTAACAGAATGATGAAATTGGCAGCCCATAAAAATATTGGGGACAAAAAAAGTTAAAATTTTCTAAAAATGATGAAATTAACTAAGCGCAAATACGTTGATTACCTATTTGACTATTAATTCCATGTTAAATTACTATGAGTTGTCATATCATTTTCACCCATGATTAGTTTTAAAATGAGAATAGTAATTATCACTCCCTTAATCTATGCTAAGTAGTTTAGCATATATTAATAAGGAAAAACAAGAAACATTTTTATTATCATACTCTTACAGCACGTTTGGTACGTTGGAATGGAATGGAATGGAATGGAATCCCTTTCCATGCAGAATCGTTTTCCACCCAGAATGACTTCGGAATCTTTTTTCCATTCCAGTGTTTGGAAGACAAATCCAAAATGGAATGTCGATTCCTTTTCTGTGTTTGGTAAAACTATATTTTTAATGTCAGAATGGAATGAAATTAAACAGAATATGACATAAATGCCCTTTTATCATATACTAGTGATAAAACCTAATTAAACACTCATTACAAAATCTTACTTGAATAACATTGACATTATATATATATATATATATATATATATATATATATATATATATATGTGTGTGTGTGTGTGTGTGGGGGTGTGTGTGTGGTTGAAACATAATTTTTATTAAAACGTCAACATAGTAATAAAAAATATCTTTATTTTTAAATTTAAAAATAGATTAAAACTACTACCAAGAAAAATAAATATTTATAAAATTATTTTCTATGAAATTATACTAAGTGAAATAGAATATTTATGACTAAATATGAATACGTTGCTATGTAAAATAAACGTAATAATTAATTAAAAGAGGAGTATAAATGTCAGTTACTATTTATTGATAATTCCACCTTCTCTTGGAAAGGCCATTCCATAGGTTTTGGTGTGGAATGCCTTTCCCACTTCTTCCTGGAATTGTCATCCCCGTGGAATAATGATTCCCACTTTAAATTGTCCAACCAAACGCCGGAATGGAAACAGAAGTGGGAAAGGTCTTTCCATTCCCGCGTACCAAACACACACTTAGTTAATTAGTTTATTTCCAAACAACAACTATAAAAGTTGGAAAATGATATATATTTGGAAGAAGAGATGAAGAGGCTAAAAAGAGTTCTATTAAAAATCGGAGAGAGGATTAAAATAGCTAAAATAACTATTCTTTTACGTAGTACTCCCTCAATTTCTTAATATAAGACTTTTAAGGAAAAAATGAGAATAGTAATTATCACTCCCTAACAATTAGAAAAGAACATGCATTTGAGAAAAAGATGTAGAGACAATATTATAATTAATGGAACTTATAAATTTCTTAATGAGACATTTAGATTAGTCAAAGATACGCTACTTTTCGTGTCCTACCTATACCTATTATTACTAAACTATGATCTTATTGGCCCGTGTCAATTCATTCTAATAATAAAAACGTGTCGGGCCAGCACATGCCCAATTTGCCACCTCTACCGGGCTACAAAACTTCCACGCCTCCCCCACCAACAGACAATGCTACAAAACTTCCACGCCTCCCCCACCAACAGACAACAACTACGTATGTAGCTAATCCGAAGGAAACTGTAGCATCGTCTTTTTTTTGGGGTAAAATCTACCTATATATATTACAGAAGCCTTATACATACATATATCTATATCTATACATTTCATTATTCCTATTTTTCCAGGATTTCATATTTTTTTAATTCCTGTAACTTATCTAATCCTATTAAACTACTCATGCATTTGATTTTTTTTTCAAAAACAACTTTCTTCCTGATATCTATCTAATACAAGTCTCCTAATATATCTTTAACTCAGCTATATTCCTGAAAAATTATTTTTATTTTTTCCCATTCGTTTGCCTCTCTCTTCACCCCCTTCTTATCCTTTTGCAGTTTTGTTCTTATTATTTTTATATTTTTTTCTATTTGCAGGAAGTTAAAGTTTGACGATGCATTTGATCCTTAACATAAATGATGGCTTTTTCTTCCTTTTTGGTAATGTTATTTTTCTTTTATTTCCTATGCATAGTGTTGAAGTTTTATATTTCTTTTGTTCCGTTCTTGAAGTAAGATATTTTCCTAGGGAGCTTTCAATTTTTTTGCTCTTTGACAGATTGTTCCTTGGATTTGTTTTGCAAATCATGTTTCTTTTTTCAAGTTGGGTATTATGGATTTATTTTCATTCAATTGTCTATTTGGCTATTCATTTCCGCTCTTCTTTTGGTTAACCTTTGAATGTCAATTTGCTTCGTAAAGTTCCCTCCTTTGTTTCAAGCTTTTTTTCCTTTATTTCGATCGTACATAAACCAATGTTTATAAATGATTTGTTCAACACCATATGCATATATGTTTGTCAATAAGGCATGGATTTAATGACCAAGACTGAGGACTTTATTATTAAAGGTCATGGGTTTGATTCCTTCTCCGTTTCTTGAATCCCTTATTGTTTTTGTTATAGATACATTCTCCACCCCGATTAATAAAAAAAATTAAAAAATGAATATATGTTTGACCCATTGGTGATTATATTAAGGCATGTTTTATGTTTTTTTAGTATGGATCTTCAATTGATTTGCGCATAACGTAGAGCTTATGAGTTTGCCCACCCTCCCATTTCTTAAATCCCCTTATGTTTTTTATATAGATATATTCCCCTCCCCGATTAATAATAAAAGCATTAAAAAAATGCATCTCTTTACCTCAGTGGTAACTATGTTAAGGTATGTTTTCTTTTTTTTTTTTTTTTTTTGGGTAGGAATTTTCAATTGGTTTTCCTTTGAATGATCTGATTTAATTTCTCATCTTTCTAATTTATTTTTGTATTTCAATACATTTCTTGCTTAATTTTCTACAAGGTAGATATTCATATTTCTATGTACTATTTCCATTCACTAATATAAGTGATTGGTAATATAGAATTTTATATTTTCAATGACTTATAATATGGAATGTAGGGAGAGCTCTTTTTTATAAGTTGACTTTTTCCCCCTAACAATTGTTGTTGGCTGTTTTGAGTAGAAAAATAGAAAGAGCAGGAGCCATTCCAAGCGGTGAAGAACTTCCATGGACAAAACACAACATATGATATTTTTTTATGTAAAAGGAGGTATAAATCTATCACTATGTTAAAGAACTTAATTTCAGTTTTCTTCTTATTATTAATTTTTCTTTGTTTTGAATTTTCTTAGTTTCCTCTTTTTTTGTTTTACCTGGAAAACAACTAAAGTTTTCATAAGTTTTAATTTCAATTATTCATATGAGGTACACAGTTTATTCCTATGTTATTTTTATACTATCATTTGGGAGGCATTTTTGTTTCTTTGTGTAAATGTTAACTTAGTTTTCTCTAAATAATATATTTGGCAGCCTTAAATAGAAAAATTAGAAAAGCAGGAGCCGTAATGAGTACATGGAGAATGGTCAATTGCATTTTGAAAAAAGAAGGTAAAATCTTATAAATGGTGGACAACAAATCCATCTAACTTCTGAATTTATTTATATGTTGATACTAAATTTGCTTTAGAATTATCTTTAACATGTAACAAAAGTGAGATATAGCGGCCCAACAACATCTACAAGTGAAATTTATGTAGATTAAATTTTGTAGGTCAAGAAGTGATATTTCTTTTTTCTATGTGTTTCTCAATGTCATGGTAATGATATGCTTTATATCTCTCTTATTTTCTCTTTTAATTTTTTTTTTCCTTCAAATGGTTGGGTTAATTAAGATTTCAACTATTTTCCTTCCTTAAATAATTGTTACTATGTTTGTAGGGACAATGGTCTTGATCAAGAATTGTCGCAATACCATAATTTATTCTCTTCTTTTACGCTTTTGTTTACAAACCATTCAAGATTGATTTTACTATTCCAAAGTTTACTTTTTAAAATTTTACGGCAATAAAAAAAATTAAAAATCTTTTCCCCAGGGTTTTCCAATTATTTCAGATACTTTCAATCACTCATGAAAGCTTTTTTTATCCGTCCTTTTTTTGGTGTCCATCATTTTTCAAAATGTATTATTGTATTATACATATGTTGCCCATATTTGGCTTCGTATGTTTATTATATTTTTCCTTTTTGGGTAGTTCCATGTGGTAAAATGGAGAGGACACCAAAGCAAGCTCCTGGGTAGGAGGCGGGGATATTTTCCATGTCCGCGAAGCTGTCATTCGAGAATGTATTTTAGGTAAATTAAAAAAATAGAAGACAGTGAAAGGAGGAAAAAAAAGAGTGTGTCTTTCTTCGAAAGGGTTGAGAAGATTGGTGATAGAAGTTTGTGATGGCTCATACAGGCACAAATGAGGTAATGAAATAAGTATTTTCTTGCGTTTCTATTCAATATCTTTTTTTATTTTCTTTTAAATTTTACTCACTTCATTTTTCCTTACACACGTTTTTTTTAATCTTTTCTATTTAGAGTTGAACCTGTATTAACGCTTCCAGCTTTTAAGCTGGAGAAAGTTGCGATTTGATTTTCATGAAATCTCACGTGTTTGTTTCCATACCCATTTAGGGTGTTATATGTGTTACTTACTCGAAATTTGCCCAATACCTTTTTCAGATTTTAGTTATTTTTCTATGATAAATTTTGTAACAATAGAGCAATTTTATATTAAGAAATTTTTGTTAGGAGGCTATGAAGAAGAGAAACATGGTTCATGTCCGCCAACTAGGAAAAAGGACCACTTTTGGATATGTTAGAAACCACAAGTCCACCCAACTCCATCCCATATTTGTTTCTTCAAGAGTTCATGAAATCATGATACTCCCAAGTTCAATGGTGGGATAGTTAGTCTATGAACTTTAACATTTTTTTCTTTTCATACTTTTAAATTTTCTTTGTATACAACAACTGCTCAAGTCTTTTTTTTTCTTCAAGAGGATTATTTGTTCAAAGTGATTGGGATTTTAACCTCGAGAAAAAAAAATGAATTAACCAATGCAACAACGATTAATGGAAATTCTATTTCCTTGAGTCCCTTCAAAGTATAATGTATCAGTGTTTATCTCCTTCATGGTTGGAATGATTAATTGATCATTAATTATTTTTATTCAAAAAATTTGTAATAGAATAGTGTAACCATAGAACTGTTGGAAGGAGTGGTAAGCAAACTCGATACTAACCTCTTTTGCTAAAAGAGGAAAAAATTATTAAAAAGAAAAGAAATTCGTTCATTTTTCAACAAGTATCTTTGGTTTCAAGGATGTTTTATGGTATTTAATATTAAATATTTTTTTATTATCATCACGCCCATGCATAGCACGGGTTGTTTTACTCAATAAAAGTCATATTACCTAATCATGTTTAATTTTCTTATTTGTTTTCTGAAAATTTAAAGTTAACGAGTTGTTGTTTTAAATACAATTGTACAAAAATTAAATTAATAATTTGAAATTCAGTATTTTCGTGCATAGCACGGGTCATTTGCTAGTGTATATGTATATATATATATATATATATATATATATAACGCACTCCCTATCTAGTAGGGTAGGGCACAAAGTTATTACAGTTAGGCATATCTATTAAAATCTCTTATCCATAACCTGCCACTATAAGGCTAACAAAATGTTGGTTATTGATAGATGTATCGGAAATAATCCTATATAAAAAAAAAAACCCACGGGTATCCCCCGCCACTAGTTGGCATATAAAAGGGGGTAAATAGTCAAAAATAACAAGATCAGAGGATGCAGAGAGTCCACCAGCTTTGG
The DNA here is from genome assembly GCA_026122235.1 of Vinca minor. NCBI lineage: Eukaryota > Viridiplantae > Streptophyta > Magnoliopsida > Gentianales > Apocynaceae > Vinca > Vinca minor. The sequence continues at coordinate 117,703 of JAOCZM010000002.1, forward strand.
CGAGAGCATCAGCACAAGTGTTGGCCTCTCTCTAGATGTGTGAAATCCTAGTCTCCTGGAGTCTCCCGAGTAATGCCATGCAATCAGAAATAAGATTTGATAAAGGGTAAGAACATCTGCATGCTGAATAATCACTTGAGCGTCCATTTCAATAGCAAGCTTTTGTGCATTTATTCTGAGCGCTAGATTTAGTCCTTCCTTGAGAGCACAAAGTTCAGCTACATTGTTCGTGCAGGTACCGAGATTCCTGTAAAATCCTATAATCCAATCCCTATTTGCGTCCCTGATCACAACCCCCATTTCCGGGGTTTCCAATAGAAGCCCCATCAATATTAAGCTCCAACCACTCATTTTGCAGCTTCGTCCTGCAAACCAAAATTTGCCTCGTCCTCCTCTTATTTCTCGTACTCGGCCCTGGAGCAAAGAATTTGGTGGATTTGGAGATAGTGTCAATGAATGGTTCCTTCACCTGTTTCCCTGGATCAAAAAGTGTATGATTTCTGTTAATCCATAAAACCTAACATCCATACACGAACAAGCATCCCCACGAAACGCTGTTTATGTGGGACGTTTTGTGCATTCAACACATTTCTTGAACCATTCTTCGAAATTGTAATTTGCAGTTCCCGATATAAATTGGTATAATTGTAGTTGCTGCCACAATAGTTGTGCTTCACCACAATTACTCAATACATGCTCAATAGTTTCTGGGATGAGTTGACACTGATGGCAATATGTATTGCTTGAGATATTCTTCTTATAGAGGTGCTCTCTAGTTGGTAAGCGGTTATGGAGGCATTACTAGAGGAACATTTTAATTCTCTGGTTACAGTTTACAGACCAAAGCCAATCCCAATTTTTTCTTGTAATTGTCGCGTCCTCGACTTCCTGATGAATCAAGAAATAAGTGTCCTTCGCATTGAAGTCACCATCATGCGACAATTTCCACTTCCTCCTATCTGGTATGGCCGTATCATACGTTCTTGGCACTGCTCTAATACATTCCACCATTTCCCTCGGCAGTTGAACAGAAATATTGGCAAAATTCCAGCCTCCCCTGTCGTTAAAGATTGATTTAATCGTCATCTCATCTTCATCCTTGTTCAAGGGGCCCGAGATCAGTTTCCTGAGAGGTCCCAAGCCTGTCCAATCATCATGCCAGGTTCTAATGATGTTACCATTTCCTGGGATTCAAGCAGAAGATTTGTGGAAGAGGTCGATGTAGCAGCATTTTCTTCCTCACCTTTGAACTCAAATTCAGGGACGAAGTCAGGAGCTGAGAATCGTCATGAGATTTTTAAAAATTCTATTATATACAGTAAATTTGATATGTAATTCGAAAGATTTGATTAAATTCGCTCCACCATTTTGTTTACAGCAGTGACGGACCTAGGTGCTTGCTACTGGGGTCAAATGACCCCAGTGAAAAAAAAAATATTTCTTTTAATTATATATGATATATTTTACTCTATTTAGATAATAAATGTATAAATGACCCCACACAAAAAATTTAATGACCTCACTAATAAAATAAACAGTCTCAAAATTTTGATCAAACAGATAAAAATTCATTCCGCACGTACGTAACAATTTTCGTTCCGCACCGGAGCAGTGGTGTTAACCATTCTTCTTGTTTCTAAAAGATATTTAACAAACCGTTTTAAATATTGTAAAGATTTAAAAATACTTTTTGTTTCTAGTCTTCTAGAAGATATTTAACAAGTTACTCTCAATAAAAAAATAATCTTATCTCTCAGCTCTCAAGTCTCAATCTTTTCCCGCTTCGCGGGATATTTATCATATCTAGTAATATTTTTAAAAATTTCGAGCCTCCTAAAATCGTCCCTGACCCCACTTATCTCAAATCCTCGATCCGTCACTAATAACAGTTTGTATATATAGGTCGGCATATTGTTTCAGTTTTTTGCACTAACCCTCTTGGCTTGTCTCAAATCAATTAGCAGATTCACTGATCAGTGATCATAAGAAGGATCCTAAAATTCTTTCTTTCTCGAATTTAAAAACAAGAAGAAGAAATATAGAGAGAGAATGCAAGTTTTATGTATCGGAACTGCTGATTCCAAGCTTCATGAGCTCCAATTCCTCGCCCATTCCGTTCAATCAAATCTCAATAGCTTCTCCACCAATTCTTCTCACAAGGCACACTCAATTCTTGCCTTTTAGTTTCTGGGTTTTTATCATTTTTCAAATCCCTAATTACTGCTATCAGATTATGCTCTCCGTTCTTAATTTGCATCCCATTTTACTAGTAACTGAAATTTGATTTTCCAATGGGTTTTGTTTTTCTTATCTTAGTTATAGTGTTGTAAAATTGCTTGCTTGGGAAGTAGATGTTGGGGGGCAGCAACCATAAATAATATTTTTAAGAAAATGTGATTCAACGGGCAATATATAAGAGAAAAAAAAATATAGCAACCAAAAAGAACAACACACAAATTTTAATGTGGTTCGGTCTCAACGAAAACCCACATCCAAGATACACGACCGGAAGTGTAAAAAATTTCACTATGTAATTTTTGATGGAATAAAATTACAAACACTCTCGCAAACCAAACTTAGAAAACTCACCATCAGAGTTGGTGGTGCCTAACACGATACACACAAATAATACTAATATAGAGAATCCTTAATTATAGGAAATATCTGATATGGACCGGGTCCATGTGGACCATGTGGTTCAGATTTGGCCACATCCCTGCAGGATGAGGAGAGAGAAGGAAATGCAGTGATGTGGCCAAATATGGACCGCATTGTCCAATGGACCTGGTCCATGACAGAATAGACCTTAATTATAAGGAGTTCTTCACTAGCTAGTTTCCAACACATCCAATGTGAGATTTGCAGTCCGGCTCCTGTGCTGAACGCCCAAAATTCCGTATGTGCGGAACAATCCTAGCCGTCGGATAGAATTTTGAACGGTCCAGATCTGAAGAGAGAAAAGTTGCGACTGACAATAAAAAATAATTAAAAAAAAAATGAAAGGGTACATATGTAATTTTACAAATAAATGATAATAATAACAACAAAAAGTAACACGCAACCGTCACATCGATTGGGTTACCGAGGAGGAGAGAGAAAAGTTGCGGCTGAACAAAAACACATATTCTTCGTTAGAGAATACATGTTCTTGATTAGAGATGTGTTCTCTAACCAAGAACATGTGTTTTTGTTCGGCCGCAACTTTTCTCTCTCCTCGGGAACAAAAAGTAACACGCAACCGTCACATCGATTGGGTTACCGAGGAAGAGAGAGAAAAATTACGGACGAACAAAAACACATGTTCTTCGTTAGAGAACACATGTTCTTGGTTAGAGAACATGTGTTCTCTAACCAAGAACATGTGTTTTTGTTCAGTCGCAACTTTTCTCTCTCCTCGGGAACAAAAAGTAACACGCAAAGTATATTCCTAAAATACCCCTATTTTGATACAGCCGTTGGATTAAAAAGTACAAAATCCAACGGCTGACAGCTTGTCCCGCACGTACGGAATTTAAACCCGTTCAGCATAGGAGCTGTGGTGTGAGATTTGGGAGAAACTCCAACAGTAGAAAAATAATGAGCTGAATAAAATGTACAGGTCCAAGTTATTGTTGTTGATGTCTCTGCCGGTAAGAAGGAAGTAGAAAGCTGTGGGGAATTTAAATTTATTTCCAGAAGGGATGTTCTTTATTGCTATTATGCTTCAAAGGGACAATCCTTGAACCAACTTCCAGAGGACAGGGGAGAAGCTATGGGGGTAATGAATAAATCCCTGGAGTGTTTTCTGCAGAATGTTCATGGTGATGGAGGAGTTCTAGCTGGAGTTGTGGGGCTGGGAGGTAGTGGAGGGACATCTGTGCTATCTTCGGCTTTTCGTTTGCTTCCAATTGGGATTCCGAAGCTAATTGTATCAACTGTGGCTAGTGGTCAAACGGAACCCTACATTGGAACATCAGATTTGGTTTTGTTTCCTTCAGTTGTGGATATATGTGGAATTAATGGTGTGAGCAGGGCTGTGTTATCAAATGCCGGTGCTGCTTTTGCCGGAATGGTGATTGGACGGATTCAAAAGTCTAGTGGATCTTCGGAGAGTGAAAATTTTACGGTGGGATTAACAATGTTTGGAGTAACTACTCCATGTGTTACTGCTGTCAAAGAAAGACTCCTTAAAGAAGGTTATGAAACCTTGATTTTTCATGCCACTGGTGTAGGAGGTCGGGCTATGGAAGATCTTGTTAGAGGAGGATTTATACAGGTACCCTTGTCTGTACTTTCTTTTGTCATTCTGTGATCCTCAATATGCGTAAAACTAGTGATTGGTGAGAGAATGAAAAGAAAAAAAGTGATGGTGAAATCAAAGAACACTCAAGAAGTTAATTTTCAATTGGTATAGACAAGATATGGTGTTTGTTACCACAATGGCTACTCACCCTAGGTTAGCCTTTTCAATGTAGGGTGTCTTGGACATCACAACAACTGAAGTTGCAGACTATTTGGTCGGAGGAGTAATGGCATGTGATAGTTCCCGCTTTGATGTCATAATAGAGAAAAAGACCCCTTTAGTTCTGAGTGTGGGGGCGTTGGATATGGTTAACTTTGGAGCCAAAGATACTGTACCTTCTAAGTTTCAGCAGAGGAAGATTCATGAACACAATAAACAGGTAAATGGCTCTTTCTTGTTCTGTTTAATGCCATGTAGAAAGGAATAACTTCTGTGCTACAATATACTAATCTGAGCAACTGTTTGCCTTGCTGTATGAATTTATGTGCTTTATTCTATGAAAAAGGCCTAAGAGTAGTAACTTTAATGGCAGTTCAACTTTTTTTGCTATTGAGATACTTTGGTTAGCTCAATCTGACGACTGTATAGTGATAATTCTTGGTGCATTGGCATAAAGCTGGAAATTGGAATAGTAATGTAGTCTTTTGATAATTCATGGTTTAGGTACATCTCTTAGAAGGATTAATAATATGACTTATTATTATAGGTCACGCCGATGCGAACTAAAAGTCTAAAATAAGAAGTTTGCTGCATTTATAGCAGAGAAGTTGAATAAGTCATCATCTGCGGTACGTATTTGCTTGCCGCAGCAGGGTGTTTCTACTTTGGATGCACCGGATAAGGCATTTCATGATCCTGTGGCTACTGGTACTCTCATAAAAGAACTACAAAAGCTTGTCGAGACAAATGAAGATCGCCAGGTCTAGGTTCCAATTTCTTTGTATGCTTCACATACTTGATTTGTATTGATGTTACTATATTATTTTCTCACAAACATGATTTACCTAATAGGTAAAGGTTTTGCCTTATCATATTAACGATAAGGAGTTTTCAAATGCTTTGTTGACTCGTTTTTAGAGATCTGTGCAAATCCTAAGAACATTGGTGAGCCTCAAGCTGTTTATGAATCTGTTAAAGATGTACAAGAAGATACTTCTGTTTCTGAGATTGAACCAACAAATGAGACCATTCCTTACAGCCGGAGCAATTTACCAAGTGCAAATCAAGGTAATGTGTTTTCTTTTCATTAGTCTTTACTCATGTATCCTATTATTGTTGAATGGTTTTGAAAATTCCAAATCGTGGATGTATCAAGTTCTTGGATAGTAATTTGCCTTAGATGTTATGCTTCTTCTTCAAGATCTAGAAAAGTTGCCTGAAAGAAAAAAAATATCTCCTCCAAACAGAGACTTTGCAGAGAACACAGGGATTGCTGCAGCATTTGAAAGATCAAATAAAGATGGGTAAACCACTTGTTGGGGCTGGTGCAGGAACTGGAATATCGGCAACGTTCGAAGAAGCTGGTGGTGTAGATCTAATCGTTGTGTATAACTCGGGGCGGTTCAGGATGGCAGGAAGGGGATCCTTAGCGGGATCCTCAGCAAATGCTGTGGTACTTGATATGGCAAATGAAGTTTTGCCTGCAAGTATTACTTCCGCATTCTACTTTGAATGTATTTATTGCCTTCTGTTCATGCAAAGGTGCTTCAATTTGAACATAATTTGTAAGTCCAAATTTCCAGCATTTTTTCTCTCTTAAGAAAAAAAAAATGTGAAACCATTATAGTACACGGATCCCATAACACTTCATGAAGCTAAGATAGTAAGAAATCAAGCAATTAAATGTTTTTCTTAATTTTTGAGCCAAGTCTAGCAAAGACATTATTTATTCTGAAACGGATGCCGTGCTCTTTTATCTATTTAGTGTTTGCCTAGAGAAAGCCTCTTTACGAATCAGGGAAAAACAATAAAAATCTTTTGGAATAAACTTATTTCCTCGGACAAAAAATAACTGCATGCATGATCAGATTCCAATTTAACTAAAATAGCAGCCTGATGAGAAAATCTTCAATTATCACAGCATAGACTGAATTTGTTCTTATGCTTAAACCTTTAGGTGGTGAAGAAAGTTCCAGTTCTGGCTGGTGTGTGTGCAACTGATCCGTTTCACCAGATGGATTATTTCCTAAAGCAGTTGGAGTCAATAGGTTTCTGTGGAGTGCAAAACTTTCCTACTGTTGGGCTTTTTTATGGAAACTTCAGAGAGAATCTAGAAGAGACCGGAATGGGATACGGGTATGTTTCATATCAGCATCTTTTCTTGTCATCTCTACGTTCACTTTCCATATATCATCTTCTAATGATCATACAATAAAAAATAATAAATGGCTATTTGTGGCACTAAATTATTTACGTATTTCTATTTAGGCAAATTCGCAAAAATGGTCATACAACAATTTACCACTGGCAGCTTAGGTCATTTTTCTCTTTTTTTTAATTTTTAGATCACACAACAATTTATGACTTGCAATATAGGTCCTTCCGTCACTTTTTCCGTCAGTCAACGGTTAGTCAACTTTTGAATAAGGGCATTTTTGGTAATTCACTAAAACCAACACCTCCACCACCACCACCACCACCTCCGGCACCATGACCGCCGCCGCCGCCGCCTCCACAGTAGCAAAAAATTCAAGAACACCATATCATCTTCAAACCCAAAAATTCACAAACCGAAATTTTTCAAAAAAAAAGCCCAATCACTACGGACCATTTCACCAAAATCAAATCATATACACTTGTTCAAAATTAAAAGACGAAGCTATTGGTAAAGTTTGAGCTTCAAACTCATCACGAATCATCCAGAAATCGCCAAAAGAATAATGAAAAAAATTTTGCTGGAAAATTTTGCCCTAGAAACCGAAATTTTTCAAAAAAAAAAGCCCAATCACTACGGACCATTTCACCAAAATCAAATTATATACACTTGTTCACAATTAAAAGACGAATCTATTGGTAAAGTTTGAGCTTCAAACTCTTTACGAATCATCCAGAAATCGCAAAAGAGTAATGAAAATTTTTCGCGAAAATTTTTCTGGCGTAAAAATTTGTTCGTTACTCTTTTTGCGATTTCGGATGATTCGTGATGATTTTGAAGCTCAAACTTTACCAATAGCTTCGTATTTTAATTGTGAACAAGTGTATATGATTTGATTTTGGTGAAATGGTCCGTAGTGATTGTGCTTTTTTTTGAAAAAATTTCGGGTTTCTGGCAAAATTTCTACGGCGTAAATTTTTTTCATTATTCTTTTGCAATTTCTGGATGATTCGTGATGAGTTTGAAGCTCAAACTTTACCAATAGCTTCGTCTTTTAATTATGAACAAGTGTATATGATTTGATTTTGGTGAAATGGTCCGTAGTGATTGGGCTTTTTTTTTGAAAAATTTCGGTTCTTGAATTTTTGGGTTTGAAGATGATATGGTGTTCTTGAATTTTTTGCTACTGTGGAGGCGGCGGTGGCGGCGGTCATGGTGCCGGAGGTGGTGGTGGTGGTGGAGGTGTTGGTTTTAGTGAATTACCAAAAATGCCCTTATTCCAAAGTTGACTAACCGTTGACTGACGGAAAAAGTGACGGAAGGACCTATGTTGCAAGTCATAAATTGTTGTGTGATCTAAAAATTAAAAAAAAAGAGAAAAAAGGACCTAAGCTGCCAGTGGTAAATTGTTGTATGACCATTTTTGCGAATTTGCCTTTTATTTATGATACTAAACTATTTTTTTAGCTAATTATATCACTCATCTATTTGCGGATGTCAAATAATATACAACCACCATTTTTTTCGGGTGTTTTCCAGTCAAAGTTGTCACGTGACTTTCACGTGCAGATTATTGAGAGGTAAAATTGTAACGTCGCAATAACCTAGTGATTCATGGGTTAAAGATTTGTCCCGATTTTGGCCCGTGACCCGAATTTTAACTCTTTCACTCAAATCTTTAACTCACGGATCACTGAGTTATTGCGAAGTTCCAATTTTGCCCTTAAAAAATTTGCACATGAAAGTCACGTGCCAAATTTGGCTGGAAAACACTCAAAAAACTAATATTTGTATATTATTTGACATCCGCAAATAGATAAGTGATATAATTAGTTAAAAAAAGTAGTTTAGTACCATAAATAGAAATACATAAATAGTTTAGTGCCACAAATAGCCATTTACTCCAATAAGAAAACACTTCCTATTATGTACAGCTTGGAAGTTGAGATGATTGCAAAAGCTCATCAAATGGGTCTCTTGACAACCCTCTTATGCTTTCAACGAAAATGAAGCTGTTGCAATGGCTAAAGCAGGTGCTGACATTGTAGTGGCTCATATGGGACTAACCACATCCGGTTCAATTGGAGCCAAAACAGCTCTCTCGTTGGATGAAAGCGTCTCGCGTGTGCAAGCTATTGCAGATGTTGTTCATAGTGTCCGTTGTGATGCTATTGTACTCTGCCATGGAGGTAACCATCTGAAATCTCTAATCTTTATGAAAACTTAATAATGTAATGAAACACGTAACTTAGAGAGTGCTGGTTATGACTTCGGTTTAAGCATTATTATTTATAGCTTTCTGATGTCAGTGTCGGGTAATTTAATAAATTAAATAATAAAAAAATGAGCAACAATGATGATTGTGATACCAAGATGTTTTGACCAGGGCTATAGCAACAATAATGAGCAACAACCTAGTCTGCTATTGCTATATTACATGTATAGCACTAATCAGTAAGTAGTAACCGGATGCGATATGGTCAGTTAGCTGGGGTTAGAACCTTCTTATAGTTAGGGACGAAGCAAGGAATTTGGTGTTGGGGGCAAAAACTGCAACAGTATGCCGAACTACATATAAAAACTGCAAAAAATATTGTTGGGGGGGGTTCGGAGTGGCGAATTTGATAAAATATTCCGAACTACATATGAAATTTACTGTATCTAGTAGTATTTATAGAAATCTCAAAGGGCGACCGCTAACCGTATACGATTCGGGGGTTATTGTATGTTCTAGAAGATGATAATCCCCCCCCCCAATTCTTCTAAAATGATCAATAAAATCGTATACAAGCATCACATATATAATTCTTTTTCTCATTTCACATTTTTTTTTTTTTTTTTGAGAATATTTTTTTATTTATATAGATAGGGCCAAAGTCGGCCAAGGAGGGGGAAATAAACCAAAACCTCCCGAAAAGTGGAAAAACCACCCAATACATCTAAGATAGCAAAGCAAAGCAACCTTGCACATTCAAGTGTATGCACAAGAATATTACAATTAAAACCATGCTAAGATGCAACTAGAGAAACCCGAACATAAGATACGAACCCGATTTTGTCTAAACGAACGGGTTTCACAAGCCAAGTTTGCTAAGGCATCCGTAACAGAATTTTCCTCTTGAAAACATGAATAACCTTACAATCACCAGTAATAGAAAGCATTTTGCGATCACTAAATATCGAAACATTTCAGTCACCGTGACCAACAAAACGCAAATATAGAAGCGCCTCACAAAGGAGGTAGATTAGAAAATCGGCAAGCCGATTGCCCCAAGATGGGGAATATTTTAGAAAGACAGTTTGCTAAGGCATCCGCAACAGAATTTTTCTTTCAATAAACATGAACAATCTTGCAATCACCAATAATAGAAAGCATTTTGCGATCATTAAGAATCGAAGCATTTCAGCCACCGTGACCAACAAAATGCAAGTAGAAGCAAGAAAAACGTCAAACGCCTTCTTTGAAATAAATCCCATAAGCACCATGAATATTGGTTGAGTAGTACCCACCATTCACATTCCCAGCAATATTTCTTTTTTTTTTTTTTTTTTGGTTAATAAAAGTTCGGGTGGGTTCGGCTCCGGTCACCACCACGGGTCAGGGCAGGCCCTAGGGACCATAGGTCGCTTACAAGGGTACTTACAGATCACCCATCAACACAGCCCTCACGTCGGCAGCGGGAATCGAACACTTGACCTTTGTAAGGACGTGCCGAATCCTTACCAACTGAGCCAACTTGTGTTGGTTAACAATATTTCTTTAAAGGTCCGGAATGGTGTTACATAGATTAATAGGGATGATGTCATCCATTGTAGGTGTGACATCATCATCAGCAAAAGCCAGCCACAAGATAAAGCCACTCACCCTTAATAAACAAATATTAAGAGGAAGCAAAGTGGTCCACAAACAACAATAATGCGGCAGCAGAAGCAAAAAATAGATCAAAAGGCAAAGGAATTTACATTCTTCCTGAAGAACCTGCGAAGAGCATCCAAGAAATCCGAAAAATTCACCCATGGCCGATCGTGGATTTTCTTAGATAGAGGGGTTCTCCAAGCTCCCAATAGACTAGGAATGCCATTTAAAATCCCGATCTGTACCGGAAACGATGTTTACCCATAGAAATGTATTTATGGTGTTTGAGACCCACTATAAATACACCCAAAGAGCACTAAATATGCCTGAAGCAGCAGAAGCAAAAAGCTTCAAGAGACCAAGAGCCTGAGAAATCTTCTTCATGAAGACCCAGAAGCAAAAGCTTGAAGAAAGCCAACGCCTTTTTTGAACCAGCAGCTTCTAGCTTCTTCTTAAATATTATCCTCATAATAACCCAGAAAGCTACAAGTAAACAAGACTACTTTCTTCAAAAGACCAAGCAAAACCCATAAAATCTCTTAAAAATCATGGCTGGTCATCACAAAAGGGAAGGAGAGCAATAAATCCCCAAAAAATCTGATCTAAAACCCACCAAAAGATGGTATTTTTAGAAAGATTAATCGCCAAAAGGAGTATTCAAGAGCAAAAATCGGACAAGAAGATCCAATCTTTACTCTCTTTCTCTCTCTTAAGCACTCTGATAACTAGCAAAATGGACAGATATAAAATCATACAAGAGTAAGAAGAGTGTCATATTTTCTCTAGAGAGAGAATTTTTGCACGCCACTCTTTTTCTCTCTCATTTCACATTAATAAATGCATGTAAACCCTTTTCTTTCCGTTGGTGAATGCTATATATCTTGAGCATTTGGTTCATATAACCTGGTTTTGACATTAGAAGACATTTACACAACTTTCAGGTCCTATTTCTGGCCCCGAGGATGCAGAATATGTTCTAAAGAGAACAAAAGGAGTTCATGGATTCTATGGCGCATCAAGCCTGGAGAGGTTACCTGTGGAGTAAGCTATAACAGCCACAGTCCAGCAATACAAAAATATTTCCATCAAATAAGAGATTTTGATAAGATTTGATGTTCCGGGGAGCCAGATTTCCTTTCTGTTATTGTATGTTTATCATCAGTGCCTCTCTGTACATTGTCGTCTTTTATATCATATAGTTAAAAATAAAATGTTTGAAGTTAGAATTGACCATATATGCTGTAAGCCCTGCAGATTGAGCGTGAAGTGAAGGTTTCCGAGAACAGAGGATTAAATCGAACAGAAAGAAAACGTCACTGAATCTTAAGAGCATTGGCTCACTCATATCCACTGGTTGGTCGGTGTAGAAACACCACCATTGTTACTTTTGCCATAATCATCCCCAATCATATCCTTGGTCCAGATCCAAAAGGTATAAACTGTATTCTGCATTTCCTGGTAAAATAATATATGTATCATTTAGTTATTTTGTTTTGAACTAGTGATAATGTGCTTGATGATTATGGGAGAAATATTATAAGGCGAAAATAGCTTACGTCAAATCTTGAAGGGTTGAAGAGCATGGGATCCTTATATATGTCTGGGTTATAATGTATATAGGTTGCATCGATATTGACGTGCCATCCTTTCTTTATTTCAGTACCTGCCCATAACCCATTGAGAAGTATGCAGAAGGATTAATGTAGCAAAAGCAAACAGGTATGAACTTCTGCTATCATAATAGCTATTACAATCTTAGTATTTGATTTTCGACCGTACAATTGAAAATAGTTATTTCAGCGATTCTAATATAGTTATTACTTTGATTGGAATAGCTATTATCTTCTTTATAAACATGGCCGTCGGATCGAAACTGCTTATAATGAATCATCACGCATTGAAAAAAATATGCATCACCTTCTCAACTATAACCGGAAAGGTATCACTAACTTTAGCTGTAAAGGTACAAGAATACACAACAACAACCAAGCCTTAATCCCAACATATTGGGGTCGGCTACATGAACCAAAGTAAGAATCACGTAAGGTCATCCACATGGATGCATTCTCTCAATTTCTTTTGATCCCAAACACAACTCTCATCTAGTTCTAGAAGATTCATATCCCCTTTTATCACCTCCGTCCACGTCTTCCTCGGTCTCCCTCTATCTCTTACGTCCTCAATATTACATAATCCTTCAATTCTCCTAACCGGAGCATCACTTGGCCTTCTTCTAATGTGCCCAAACCAACGCAAACGGTTCTCTCTCATCTTGTCTTTAATAGGTGCTACATCGACCTTCTTCTGAATAGTTTCATTCCTCACTCTCCATTCTCATATGCCCACACATCCATCTTAACATACGCATCTCCGCTACATGCATTTTCTGAATATGACACCTCTTAGTTGCCCAACATTCTGTACCATATAAGAATGCCGGCCTAACAGCGGTTCTGTAAAACTTTCCCTTCAATCTCAGCGGTACATTATGATCACACAAAACACCCGTCGCACTCTTCCATTTCAACCAACCAGCTTTAACTCGATGCGCCACATCTCCGTCAAGCTCTCCGTCCTTTTGAATAATAGAACCAAGGTATCAAAAATACTCACTCTCTGAGATATTTTTGTCAAAAAAAAACAGCTAAAGGGAAATGTATTGTTTGAATAATTGTTTTAAATGAGTCATACTGACCCTTCTTTTAGTCGTCTTGACTAAGGAGTGTTCCTGTCGATAGTAAAGATTAATCTCATTTGGAATACAAAAGGCAAAACGTAAATTCTTTCCAACTAGGTCTGTTTCATTTTTTCAAGAATTGAGATTTGAACCTCGGCCACTTACTTAAAGGCTAAGTTAACCGGACCCTTTTATGTTATGTATGTCGTACCCGTGTCGACATGACACAACATTGATTTGTTAGAGATTATCAAGATCACAATAGAGATATGTTTTCTTATTCTGTTTTAAATTTGGGAAATTGAGAAAATAGAGGGTATGTTGGGATTTTTTCTCAATACCCCACATCGGTTGTGTTAGAAAACTGGAAGGGAGTAAAATCTTATAAATAAGGATCTCTGAACGCCTGAAGGCGGAGCCCCTACGAGCAGGGGAGATAGAAACTGACCCCATGAGCGGGAGAGAAAGCATTTCTAGATCGGGGAGAATAAAGCTCACCGCAACGCTGGCGGAGGGTATCGAACCCAGGACCTCTCGGTCCCGGGCCAAGTACTTACCCACTTGGGCAAAGCACTTGATGATAAATAAGGATCTCTTAGTTAAGTATTATTTGTGTGTGCCGCGTTGGACGTCACCAACTCAGATGGTGAGTTTCCTGAGTTTGATTTGCAAGAGGGTTTGTAATTTTGTTCCGTGGATGTAGGTCTTTTTCTCTTCATATTATCCGCGTGTTTGCTTCCGCTGCCCCCCAACAATTTGTATGGGTATGAGATATTTATCGAATTTGGTTACACCGATCAGACACTTTGTTTTAGATGTTTAAGTACTTGACACTTAAATATATATCTGTACTCGACACTCGTACCCGTGTCCGGGTAACATAGCTTAAAGGCAAGTGTCTGAGTTGGTTTCAAATTGACCTTCAGTCCCTTGAACATACAGGTCAACACAAACGAATTTTCTGTTTCCAGGTCAAGCCCCTTAAGCAACAGAGTCTCAAGTTTTGCTTTGTTTATTTTCTAAGAGAGTTTTACAAATTGGACTTAGGGTGTGCTTGGACAAGGTTTGGCTTGGTTTGGTTTGGTTTCACTTTTTGGGGGGAAATGCCCAAAATTTGACCACTTAAAATAGGCGGGAAACATTCAAATTCAAATTTTTTTCTTCAAATAATCGTTCAATTCCAAATTTTGGCCTCTATAATTGTCGGGAGATGTTCAAATTCCAATTTTTTGAGGTCAAAATTTGGATTTGGACGATTATTTGAAAAAAAATTTTGAATTTGAATTTGAATGTTTCCCGCCTATTTTAAGTGGTCAAATTTTGGGCATTTCCCCCCAAAAAGTGAGACCAAACCAAACCAAACCAAGCCAAACCTTATCCAAGCACACCCTTAGTTTATTGTGTTTGAAATGTAGTGTAAGGCAAGGTCATCATGGTCGGCAAGGATCATTGTACTTGGACTTGTCAATTCTTGGACCTCAAGTTCTTTATAGAAAATTTTCTATATTGCTATTAAAATATATGAATATTAACAGTCAGATAGAACTATTAAAATTATTCAATAACAATTTTAGTCCAAAGTCGTTTTGGACTGTTAGACCTCACAAGAATTTTCAATTTTTTTTATATACTAGATATATATATATATCAAACGGTTCAGAATAAAATAGATTTTTTTCTACTACGGCCCCCCAAGAATTTTCAATTTTTACTACGGCTCCCCCCTAAAATAAAATCCTGGCTCCGCCACTGGTCATGAAGGAATATTTATATGATTATCACATGAGATGGGATTGTGCACCACTAATGCTCTGGATGCTGAATGAAAGAAGAATGGTGATGTGCACATAAATCAAAATGGTTCTTGGGTCTGCCTTCTCTGATGTCTTTTGGGTTTGATTTGAGGGCATGATTTTGTAGCAAACGCGACGGCATAGGGGACCATTGGTATATGGGTATTATGTGAGCAACCACTTTGTGCACTCATTACCAAAGGTTAGGCTAGTCTCTAATACATCTGTTTCAGTAGTATTCTGAGATCAGTCACTTTGTACATTTATTGACAAAGGTTAGGACTGTCTCCTGTCCATCCCTGCCCATACCCCCAATTATTGGAGACTTAATGGGTTATGCTATTGTTGTTGTATCACAAGGGATGGGATTAGGGTGGAAATGAGTTGAGCTGTTAAGGCCAACTCAGGCTCAACTCACACTAAATTTGCCCAACTCATAGCTCAACTCATATTTGATATGAGCTAATTTTCTCAGCTCAAGCTCAGCTCAGCTCATCAGTAGCTCACAATCAGCTCAGTTCAGCTCATTTATTTACAAATATTTTTTTTTAAAAATACGATGACTTATAATATGAGTTTAATATCCAACTTATACAAAATAAATTAAGAGATTTTATTAGCACAATGACATATAATAGAAGTTTATATCTTTATACTAATTATACTATGTAAAGAATCCGGTAAGAAAAAGCTTAACAAGATATAAAATTAAACCAATGTAAACTAACAAAAGTCTAGCTACCAAATGTTATAATCCTTATTAATAAATGTCAAAAGTTTCAAAAGTCTTCTTATATAAACAAGTTGATTATTGTGGCATGTTTTTTCACCTGAAAAGATAAAAATGTAGTATTGTCATAAAAAAAGTATTTTATAGATTAACAATTAATTATCACCAGTAGTAAACGACAAGTAGTAATATACTTTGAGTTTCTCTTAATGTCATAAGTGACTCTGAGTCAATCTCCTTCACAGCTCAATGCTTGAACTGTTTTCTGGCAAAGAAGCTCGATATGAATCAATAACTCTTCCACTTTAAAAAGATGAGAATATTATAAGAGATTTTTAGGATTGTCTTTATTTATTTTCTTTAAGAAGATGTTCGGCTACTTTTTTAAGGGGTATGTGAGGCTATATATATATATATATATATATACTCATGAGTTAAATGAGTCGAACTTTATCTAGCTCAAGCTCGACTCATATTTTAGATGAGCAAAAAATCTTGCCTTATGTATCGCTCATTTAGCTCATGAGTTGAACTCGTCCAGCCGAACCAGCTCAACTCACTTCCACCCTAGATGGGATCATCGGATTAGGCTTCTATTTGAAAGGAAGAAAAAAAAAAATGTATGCTTTTTGTCTTAGTTTTGGTAAAAGATGAATTATTTAGTAAAGGGAAAGTGAGACGCGTTGAAATTGTTATTTTATTTTTACAAATGAAACCAAAACCAGATTGCAAGGAGATGAGAAGGAAATTACGGGTCTGACTGCATTGAATATGACTTGTATTTTATCTTACTTTAGACTTAAATTCAAACAAGTTTTGAATTGAGTTTGCAAATAAAACTTGAAACATTACATCATCTAAAATTTGGATTGAGTTTGAGACTTAGACCAAAATCTCAAACCTAAATTCAATTCAATTAGATCCTACACTACCTATTGTGTGATTACCAAGTCTATATACAAATAATAATAAAAAAGTCAATTTTTTCTTTGACAATGTGAGAAAAAGAATAGTCTATATACAAATTAAAAAAAAAAAAAAATGTCATTTTTTCTCTTTCACTATGTGAGAAAAAGAATAGTCTATAGAGACACAGTCCATTCCTTACCCCAATAAAGACTAATTAGCAGAGAATTGCTCTCTTCAAATTCCATTCTGCTAAATCCCAATAAATCACATTCTATTTTCATTTTCTCTGAAACAGGAATTTCGAATTCATTGGACTTTCTTCATTGTCAATTTCCATTTCTTCCCAGACCTCCGGATTTACCCATATTAGGAGAAAAAAATATGGCAGAATCCAAACTGGCCGCAGCCAAGACCGTTTTCTCAACCGTTGCTTCGGTTGCTGCAACAACTATGATCATCCGTTCTTTAGTGCAGGAATATATGCCTCCGGAGCTTCACAATTATCTTTTTTCCGGCATCAGGAAATTCTTGAGTCGTTTCTCTAATGAGCCAACGATTGTTATCGATGAATTTGATGGTCTTGTTACTAATGAAATCTACGAAGCTGCTGAATGCTATTTAGGCTCCAAGATCAACCCCACAATTAGTTGGCTCAAGATTGGAAAATCCGCAAAGGAAGATAACTTCAACATCACAGTGGAGAAGAATCAAGAGGTCATAGATTTATATAATGGTGTGAAATTGAAGTGGATTTGGGTTGTTAACGAAGTAAATTCACCAAGAAGAGATCTTAAGCTCCGAATTAAAATCCTTCGAGCTTATGTTTCACAAGAAATACAAGAATATCATGATTGATTCTTACTTGCCATACATCATAAGAGAGGCGGAATTGAAGAAATACGAGAAAAAGACTGTTTAAGATTCACACAATCATGGATGCCTATAGCATGAACGATGCATGGATGTCTGTTAAGCTTGATCATCCAGCAAATTTCGATACTTTGGCAATGGATTCAGAACAAAAGGATATGCTCATGAAGGATTTGGAGATGTTTGTGGAGAGAAAAGAACATTATAGACAAGTCGGGAAGGCGTGGAAAAGAGGGTACTTGTTATATGGTCCTCCGGGGACTGGTAAATCGAGTTTGATAGCAGCCATGGCCAATTTCTTGAATTTTGACATATATGACTTGGAATTGACTAGTGTTGGGAATAATTCAGAATTAAGGCGCTTGTTATTGGCTACTGCTAATAAGTCTATTGTAGTGGTGGAGGATATTGACTGCACCATTGAACTAGAGGACAGGTTGAGAAAATCAAATCCTGATAATCTTCAAGAAAATGTATGTCCATCTCTTTTATTTCCAAACCTGATTTTTCTTTATTATTTAGTATCATTCCATACTAGGTTCGTCATGTTCGAATTATATATTTATCTAGCAACAACATATTATGTTATTCTTTAGATAATAGTTTAACATCTACTGCTTGACTTGTCCAGAGGTCGAACCTTGATAATCGAATTATATATTTATCTAGCAGCAACATATTCCGTTATCCCGTTTAGATAATAGTTTAACATATACTATCTGACTTGTTCAGAGGTCGAACCTTGATAACTTTTTTTTACAAATATTCGTATTCCAAAATCTCTGTCGGCCTACAAGATGTTTAAAAGTTAAAATCTTGGTAATGCATTAGTAGATTTGTTATTTGTTATAATGGTTACATAAACTGACATGTTATACTTGCTTGAATTTATCTTCAGAAGGTGACATTATTTGGATTTCTCAATTTCATCGATGGCATATGGTCAAGCTGCGGAGACTAGAGGATCATAGTCTTCGCAACCTATACCCGGTGTTGCTCCGACCTGGTCGAATGGACGTTCACATTCACATGTTGGATTTCTCCAAGAATCGAAGAGGAAGGAGAATGAGGAAGCCGTCGAGGCCAAGAAAGTAGAAATCGAACGAGTTGAGGAGGCGGGGCTTAAAGATTTTATTAATGATCTTGCTGACTCGAAGACCTTGTTTGGTTCGCGAAAGGGTTAGGGGAGGGCTAAGAAGAGCACCTTTAATGAGGAGATTGACAATAAGGGGGAGGGGAAGGGGATCACGCAGGAGCACATTTGTTATGAGTCCACAGTTACCCTCAAGGGCGGATTTAGCATGGTTTTTTTTTATTATATATAATACTCCCTCCATTCCTAAATATAAGACTCTTTAGACAATTTGAAAAAATTAAGGAAGTTGTCATTTCTACCTTAACTTCCAATATTACCCCATCCTCCCTCTCTCTCACTTCTATGTCATAAAGAAAAGAAAGGAAAATGTTGAGGGTATAATTGGAATAAATTGTTGACAACTAATAAAAGAACCTTAAACGACAATTAATTTGGATACCTAGATATCTCTTAAACGACAATTAATAGGGAATTGAGGGAGTACCTTAGTTGTCATATAAATTTGGCAAAATTGCAAAATTGGTCATACAACAATTTACGAGTTTAGGTCCTTTTTTCTTTTTTTTTACATCGCACAACAATTTACGACTTGCAGTTTAGGTCCTTTTTCTTTTTTTTTACATCGCACAACAATTTACGACTTGCAACATAGGTCCTTCCGTCACTTTTTCCGCCAGTCAACGGTTAGTCAACAATTTTTTCAAAATTTTCAACGCAAAATTGATTCAAAACGAACATGTCTTGATTTGTACGACGTCTGTCATGTTTTGAAGGACACATGTCCTGTTTTTTTGCCTCAAAACACCTGACTTAAGGCGTTCTGCACGTACTGAAAAATTGAAAAATTGTTGACTGACGGAAAAAGTGACGAAAGGACCTATGTTGCAAGTCGTAAATTGTTGTATGACCATTTTTGCGAATTTGCCTATAAATTTGAAGAATTGACATCATAATTTGGCATTACTCTCGCGAAGCTAGTACCTCGATCCGAGCCTAGACTATTACAGTTATGTCCAAATAATAAGTGATAGTTTCAGGGGAAATATAATTTCTAAAGTTATTACATTTTGTCCATTTAGCTAAATTAATTGCAAAAGTATTGCATGTTCTTGGTATAAATGCCATTTACCTTTTCACATGTTTCTTCAGGTAGTTCCTTCCCTTAATAGTAAGGATTTGCTCCACCAGCTTTCCATACTTTTAGTTCTCAATAAGAAAAATTCCGATATAGACCTGTGCTATATGTGGGGTTGTGGACCACTTGGTTCATATTCAGCCACATCACCTCTTTTGATAATAAAAAAAAATGCCTCATAAGGCCCACCAAAAGGGGGAGTGTTTTTATTATTTTAATAAAAAAAAAGTGATGTGGCTGAATGTGGATCAAGTGGTCTATGACCCTGCATATAGTCCAAGTCCACAACAAAATTGTTCTCTCAATAAAGCTTGGATTTAGCATGTGCAGACTAGAAAGGAAATATTTTTTTTACATTTCATTGTATGACCATGATTAACATCTTATTTTTGTGTCATTTGTATGGAGTTATTAATGTTGGGAGGGTCGCCCCTTCTTAGACCTCTGCAGTATCCAATCCAGATTAGTTAAACATGTTGGGTCTGAATACTGGATGATCAAGACCCAAAAAAAAAAAATCTTATTTTTGGAAAACATGTTTGATGATTTTGGAAATGAAGGAATGAGTCTCTCCATTACGAAAGTTTTATAATTTCTCCATTGGGTATAAGGCTAAGATCATTATTTCTCGTGTTAGTTATTTGATAACACCTGGTGTATTTGCTAAGTCTCATATAACTTGATCGATTACCAACAAAATTTTCAAAATTCTAAAAAAAATATAGAAAAATGAAAAAAGATAAAAAAATCGTCTCTCCATAAATTATGTCTCTATATTTGTCTCAACCTCTTTCAATTTGTCACACATTGTCCCCTTTAATTTCGCTCACACGTGGCGAATTATAAATGGATGAGATAGATATAAAAACACTAATTAAGAAATTATGAATGATTAATATAGAGATGGAGCACCAATTGGGGACATGCGATTTTTTTTGCCAAAAAGATGAAAATTCTAAGCGGAGAAGTTAAAAGAGGGCAAAACGGTCAGTTCGGTAAAAAGATTAATCTTCTTTTTATTCAGTATAATATCAACCATAAAAAAAAGGGTAAAAAGTGTTCATGCCCCTTAAACTATTCCGTTTTTTGGTTTTTGACCCTCAACTAAAAAGAGTCAAGTTTTACCCCCTAAACTATTTCGGATTTTGGTTTTTGACCTTCCATCCATATTCTCCGTTACATCATAACGGAAGTCCAAAAAATGGGGGCATTTTTGGGCAATCTGTATAAGATCCTAAAATTTTTGTTTTTATAAAAAAAAAAAAACCTATTATTCTGACGAGAAAGAAGAAGTCGCCGGTGAGAACAGTGACAGAATAAGCCGGAAGCCAAGTACCACTCCTCTTCTCCAACCACCAACTATAAATTCCAACCTCTAAAAAATTCTTAAAAGGCCCTTTTTTCCCTTAAATTTAATTATATTTATTATGAATGATATGATTTTCCAAAATGCCCTCATTTTTTGGACTTCCGTTATGATGTAACGGAGAATATGGATGGAAGGTCAAAAACCAAAATCCGAAATAGTTTAGGGGGTAAAACTTGACCATTTTTAGTTGAGGGTCAAAAATAAAAAAAAAGGGAATAGTTTAGGGGGGCGTCAGCGCTTTTTACCCTAAAAAAATTACAAATTGAGTCCTCTGTTGCTTCAATTCCAACAATCCCCAAATTGTAGTAATCTCCCGAACCCTAATTCTAGCTCTGCGATTTGAATCAATGACGAAGCAGCTGTTACGATTGCAGATATTCTGGATGAATTATTGACAATCAACAACAGAAATTAGGGAGAAAAGAAGGAGAATAGGAGATCAAAGAGAGAAATTGGAAGATTTATTATCTATGAACCCTAACTACAGAGAATTGGGGGAAAACTAACTTCTACGAAATGATCAATATGATCCAACTGTTTTTCCATACTGAAAATATCTAATTTCAGTCTATTTATACTAAAGTCCAAGTCGGGTCACATGACCCGCGCCTCAAGACCCGACCCAACTGAACAATGCAAAAGATTACCAAACGACAAGGGATCGAATCCCACAAAATACACCAAATCCTCTTTACATAACAATTCCTTCCCCTTAAAATTCAGCTTGTCCTCAAGCTGTCCACCGGGATCAAAGATTTTGGGCAGACATATTTCTTTATGAATAATATACCGCCTCTGAGAGTAACTTGGCCAGCAAGTAACCTGAATTGCATTAGTACGCACAGGCTGATTGGAGACAGCATTTCGACCAATTGGATGACAACACACATAGAAATAATCAGCCTCTAAGTTGCCCGGAGGTTTCAGTACAGTCAAAGCATTCATGCTACAAAGAACTCTTCCTGGATCAAGAGTTCTTGTAATCACCTCCTCAAGTATCACCAACACACGCTGAATCAATGCATCTTCCAAGCTCTTAGCATCACACTTGAGTAGTTCCGCAGTCATATTAAGGTGGAACCTAGACTTCTCGTCCTTAACCACAGAAGAATCGATTCCCTTACCTTTTACAATTTCAATGTTATTTGTGTTGCAATCTGGATGCCACAGAAGGTGATCCTCAAATGAAGTCACAAGCTCGCCCCTGAAGTTCCAAACAGCCACTGTTCGATTTCTGAATGTCAAGAATGGCTGGTTCTCATACAGAAATATGAATGCTGATGGGGTCATGAACGCAGTTCTGCTAACTTCTGTTAACTCGGAATTATGGACGTCAAGAATCTGAAGGTTCTCATTTTCCTGCTTAACGAGAAGCTTCTCATTGAACTGCTCAATGAAATCCACCTTTTTGTTTCGATGAAGCAGATGGTTGAAAGATTTGAGAACAGTCCCATCCTCGATTGATAAAATCTTCAGCGGAACATGACCACTAGCTTTGTTAAATATCAGCAACATAATTCCCGGGCTGATCTTGATCTCTTGCACATTTTTATCAGATATGGAGTACAACATGGTACAGTTCTTCAAATCGAATACCTTGTATATACTATCTTGAGCAGAATAAGTAAGAACCTTGCCATTTACAACATCAAACTCCACAAAACCAAGCCACTTCAGCGACTCTGATTCAAAGAGGGGAAAACCTGCATCTGGCTTTCCTCTTTGTATATATTCGAACCTCGTGGTTCTGCATCTCAACGAACTGAAATTATCAGAAGCATAAACTGAAACAGTGATGAGTGAATCATTGTTCTTATTGTAAAACAAGCTTCTTATGACTTCATCAGGACTGACATTCAGAAAGCATATCCTCTCGTTAGTCTCTCTGCTGAATGCTGCACAGATTCCAGATTGAGCAAGAGCAAAGACAATATCACGTGCAAAACCTATTTCAATAATTTTTTATCGTTTCCGGAGAAATGGAAGCACCATGCTATTTTTCCCCTTTGAGTCATGAGTATCATATTCCTCCTGATTTGTTTGGTGGAGCTTCCGAGCACAACTTGGTTGATCTCCGACAAGGCATGAGAAGAACTTAAAGCGATGTCGACGATTCTTTTCAATTTCAACTAAAGCTGCAATATCAGTGTCAGCAGTCAGAATATTGGTACCACCTGGATCATATACTTGTTTCAATCTATCATCATGCTTTGATCCATCACCATAATTTGCAAAAATTCCCACTCTCTCTAAACTGTCAAGGTAGAATTTGGCACCAATTTGGCCTTCCATTCCAAGCTTTCCTGCCTCCATTTCAAAATCCAAATCCTTGGATTCACTCCTCGGCAATGTTCTCTCCTTTGTCATCCAATCTTCAGGAAAGACTACATTGTCATTTCCATCCATACTTTTCAAATTCTCCTCTTGAGTTATTTCAGCAAACTCATCGAACATTATACTCACAAGGTTTTCACCATCATCTTCCACAGTGAAACTGTCATCTACTGCTCTATTATTAGCTAGAAGTAGTTCACTTCTATTAACATAAACAGTTTCTCCAAACAATTCAACACCCTCCATTAATTCACAATCATCCATCTGCATTAAAAACTGCTCAAATTCATGAGATTTATGATTCTCAATGTAAGCCCTCTCATCATTCCCTTCCTTGTCACTTTCTTCACCAATGGTAACAAAATCAGCTCTATATGACAATTCATCAAACACCTTGTCTACAACAATGAAACTATCCCCCTTCAGATCACAATTTTCATTTTCAGTTCTCAAATAACGAAGCTGAGATGAATTAATAGGTAAGTTACTGTTAACATCAACAACAGTTTCTTCTTCCTGACACTGAATCATGTCATTCAATAGTTCCATAATTTTTTTGAATTTTTCTTCAGTATTTCTCTCAATACTTGACATCTCAGAATTTATAGAAGCTAAGGTATGTCTGAATTCTAAGTGAGAATCAATTCGGATTACCGAGGTTTCAAGTACATCTAACCTTCGAATTGGTTCTTCCAGAGGCATCCGATACTCCGCTGCCTCCGGTGACTGGTGTTAGCCCTAAGGGCGATCGAACTCGGTTTTTGATAATTGACAAACACTTGATGTTGTGTCTAATGTTTATATCTTTGTGATAGAATATCGGAACATATATTGGAAGCTCTAAGTACTTCAATCAAGCCATGTTCAAGCTTCAAAGAGTTATCATTCAAGGCTCATCTATCAAGATTGAAGATTGAAGACTTAGATTTGGTTAGTTTAGCCTTGTCGTCATTAGTCGTTATCTTAGAAAGCTCTAACCAAAGTTCTTATGAACATAAGCTCTACACTCTAGTCTTGCATGTTTTCATAAACACGTTTTCAAAAGGCTTAAGTTTCAAAATGATCTTTACATGTGTTCTTATCCAAAAAGCCTTTGATTTCATAGATAAGTCTTTTAGAAAAGTTTTCCAAGTGTTCTCACTTGTTACCTTTTAGGAAAACCTTTTTAGACTTTAAAAGACTTCAAAAGATTTCAAAACGTGTGAAAAATCACTTTGGAAGTTCGGTCAACCGAGCTCAAGTTCGGTTCAACCGTCGAGAAACTGAGAGCATAACAAAGGAAGGTCGGTCGACCTATACACTACCTCAGTCGACCGAGGTACCCAAAGTGGATCCGAAGTTCACCTTCGGTCAACCGAACTCGTTTTCTACTAGCCGTTTTTTTACCGTTGGAGACTCGGATTTTCAGCCAAATTTGAAATGTATTTATACTCCAAAGCTAGAGAAACATTCTAAGGCTTGCATATCAAATATTCATTGATCTCTCATCAAGCCAAAACACTTTCAACGCAAAAACACTTGATCTCCATGATATAAATCATTCAAAGGTGTTATTTCAAAAAGCAAGACAAAGAGTGTGCTTCATATGTTCAAGAGCTAAATTGATTGTGCTTCAAAGGTATACATTCTCACTTATAAGAGTGATCTTCCTTGTTCTTTAAACATTCAATTCCCTTTCTAAGTGATTGGGTAATTCTTGTAAAAGTCCTACTTTGTGTGGGCAAATTGTAAAGTCCTACTTTGTGTGGGCAAGTTCTTAGTGAGCTTTTGTATTGTGGTTGTGTTGTAAAACTCTTAGTGAGTTAGCCACATTTGTAAACATTCTTCTTAGTGAAGTTGTTTGAAATCCTTGGGTGCGGCTCAAGGTAGTGGATGTAGATTCTAAGTGAATCGAACCACTCTAAATCCTTTGTCTTGTTGATTGGGTTTTGCATTGCTTTTATTCATCTTGTTCAAACTTGTATTAGCATTGCAAAGAATCGAAAAAGTTGCCAAGATTAGTTAAAACCCAATTCACCCCCCTCTTGTGTTTTACAACTGGAACAACTGCTGCGCCACCGTCGACCGAACCTCTCCGAGTTGACTCTGAGGTGTAGCCATTGATGTCCGAGGTTCGAAGCTCTGAAATCTGCCGAAATACTCAGAACATCTCACAACATTACTCACAGATGCCATCTCTGGCTGAATCCAGTTCCTATTGTGCGAGAAATCACTGAGGCTTCTACTGTAGTACGATGGAGAATAAAATTGATTCATCGAATTCTCCGATTCGTTTCCGACGCAATAAAAATCATCTCGCTGATTACAATTGTAATTCATCGAAGAATCCTCCAAGAATCGTTTGCTCTGATACCAAATGTTACGATTGCAGATATTCTGGATGAATTATTGACAATCAACAACAGAAATTAGGGAGAAAAGAATGAGAAGAGGAGATCAAAGAGATAAATTGGAAGATTTATTATCTATGAACCCTAACTACAGAGAATTGGGGGAAAACTAACTTCTACGAAATGATCAATATGATCCAACTGTTTTTCCATACTGAAAATATCTAATTTCAGTCTATTTATACTAAAGTCCAAGTCGGGTCACATGACCCGCGCCTCAAGACCCGACCCAACTGAACAATGCAAAAGATTACCAAACGACAAGGGATCGAATCCCACAAAATACACCAAATCCTCTTTACATAACAGCAGCAAGCTAACTGGTCTCTGTATGACAACAATGGAGGGTAATTATTGAAATTTCACCCGTCGTTGTTTGATTTCCGGCTTTGTTCTCTGATGACTTCGATTAATAACGATGTATTTGTGTCATGAAAGGGAAATAATATATCTTTGGTGAAGGGGCTGGTGGGTTTCGAACTCAAGCAGAGGAGTTGTATTACGGGTTAGCTCGCGGGTCGTCGTTATAACCCGGTACCCGAGTCTATAAATAGAGGGGGTGTGAGACATTCTGGGGTATCGAAGAGAATAGATATTTTGACAGTTAGTTTTCTTCCCCAATCCTCCTCTGCTGCTCTTCATTCCCAACCCCATTTCTGTTTCCCTGAGCTTCGAGCTCAATCTCTCTTCTTCTTCCTTCCTCTGTAATGGAGCTGATCTCCTTCTTTTCTTCTCATTTCTTATCTTCTCATTTCTTATCTTCTCTGTAATTCAGTTTCCATATATGATAATCAATAAAGCTCAACATTGATCATTGTGATTGAATTGTGTCTTAAATATGCTCAGACACAACAATTGGTATCAGTGCCATCGATTCTTGGAAGATTCGCCAGAAAATTGTGCTTGGAATCAGCGGGAGATGATTCCGACGTCATCGAATTTCCGAAATGGAATGGATAATTCGTCGAATCAATTTTGTTCTCAATCGTATGACAGTGGAAGCCTCTATGAATTTCTTCGCAATTGGAACCAGAACTGGCCGGAGATGGCAGTGGTGAGGGATGATGTGAGATGTTCAGAGTATCTCGACGGATTTCAGAGCTTCGAATCGCGGACATCAATGGCTACACCTCAGAGTCAACTCAGAGAGGTTCGATCGACGGTGGCGCAGCCGCTGTTTCATTCGCCGGAGGCAGCGGATTATCGGATTCCAGTGGAAGAACAAACTCAAAGGTTAGTGGAGTTGGAGAGTTCTATTCTGCGGATTAACTCTCAATTTGATGAACTTAGAGATGCTATAGCCTCTTTAAGTTCTGAAGTTGCTATAGGAAAGCATGAAACTGATGTTAAGATTAGTCAGGTCTTGGAACAGCTGAGTAAACTGAATAATAATGGAAATGATAAAGTAACTTTAGGAGAAAACAGTAGAATTTTGGCTAATTCTCCTATAGTCAGACAACTGAGGACTGACTTAGGTGCTGGTTGTGATGTGAACTCTAATTTAGGTCCAGGAGTTGCTCATGAACCTAGATATGACTATGAAGGTTATGATAGGGGAGGATTCAAGCTTCCTAAGCTTGAATTCCTTAAGTTTGATGGTAGAAACCCTAGGGAATGCATGACTCAAGCTGAACACTACTTCAATTTACATCAAATACCTGATCAATTGAAGATAGATATAGCTTTAGAGTACTCTAGGGGGGAAGCATGTCTTTGGGGATTTAGTCATATTTCTAAATACAGAACTAGTGATTGGGATGGATTTAAGTAGGCTTTGTATAACAAGTTTGATGTTATATCGGCATCAAGTGTAATGGGAGAAATTGTATCTACAAATGATAATGAATTAGGTGTGACTAGTATAACTAAAAATGATATTTCGGGTTCGAATGGAGCTGGTTTCATTATTGTAGATAATGTGTTTCATCAGTTGTCTCATAGAGAAGGTGGGGTTATCATTGGTGAGGAAAGAATAAAGAATAGCGAGTTTGTGGAGGAGATAATCAAATCTGAAGGACCCTCTGTTGGGTACCACTGCAATTTATGTTCAGCTGATTGCTCTTGGAAGCGCTATCATTGTCCGAAGCAGAAAGATTTTGAATTGTGTACTAAATGTTTCAACAATGGGAAGTTTGGTTTTGATATGTCCCCATTAGATTTCATCCTCATGGAGCTTGGTCAGGAGAGTGTTGCTATTATAGAAAATGAAGAAGTTGTTCAAATTACTAGTGAGAGTTCAACTCTAAAAGTTGTTGTTGATGTACTGAAGCAAGAGGAGAGCGCTATAGATGAGAATGATGGTGATTGGCTTCATGAGCTTGCACTAAACAACATTGTTCTCTAAAATCTGAATTTTTATATGACAGGACTTGATGCCATGGAAGTTGTTGATGCTCACTCAAAGAGTTTCCTTAGGCTGTTTGAGGTTGGTCTTAGGAATTTTAATGCCCAGTTAGAGGGAGATCCCATTGCTCAATTCGTAAATAGTCATCACTTTGATGATTCTCATATCAAAGCTATAGATACTGTTGTGAGTGGACCCTTTCTCTTGGGTGGTTACAATTGGCGGATACTCAACTTTCATAAGGGGGACGATGTTCATTATTTGTCAATGTATTTAGATGATGCGGATTCAGCTACATTTCCTTATGGATGGAGTTTTTATGCTCAGTTTACCTTGGTTGACGTTAATCAAGTTCATGACAAGTTCACTACAAGAAAGGATACACAACATCAGTTTATTCCAAGAAAGAGTGATTGGGGGTTTACATCATTCATGCATCTCAATGACCTCTATGATTCCAGTAAGGGGAATTTTGTGAATGATTCAGTGATTATTGAAGCCGGTGTTGCTGCCCGGAAGGTCATTGATTACTGGGCATATGACTCAAAGAAAGAAATGGAGTACATAGGCCTTAATCGGGGAGCAATTTGCTACATGAATTCACTCCAACAAATAGTTCTATTGTATACACTTACAAAAAGAACTAAACATGCTTTAGTGTTTGATCCAGGAGGTCTCCATCTAAAGAAAACACCTCAACTAGTGGAGTTGGTTGATGATAGTAAGGATGTAAAGGAGTTGCTGAGCATTCATCCTGAGAAGATTTTGCTTAGGTGGATGAATTTTCAATTGAAGAAAGCAGGATACAAGAAAATGGTCCCCAACTTCTCTTCAGATATTAAGGATGCTGAGGCGTATGCTTACCTCTTGACTATTCTTGCCCCTGAGCACAGCGATCCATCTATATTATTTGCGAAAGAACCTTTAAAAAGAGCTAAGCTAGTTATGGAACAGGCATATATGATGGGCTGCAAAAGATACTTGACAACAAAAGACATTGTTGGAGGTTTTCCAAATTTAAACCTTGCATATGTGGCACACATCTTCCAGCACATAAATGGTCTTTCTACCCAAACAAAACATATATCTTTCCTTGAAATGTCAGAGGAGACCCAAATATCCAGAGAAGAGACAGCGTTTCGCCTTTGGTTAAAAAGTCTTGGAAATTCTTCGTACATTGATAATGTTTTTGAAGACAAAGTCAGTGTAAGGCATGCCAAAGTTGGAAGGACATCACATGAAAATTTTGTTAGTGGCATAACAGGAAGAAATATGTTGGATCACTGGTTGAAGGTTGTCGAAAACACTTCGAAATCTTCACTTGGCATCTTACTTCTGAAACGAAGTAACAGCTTGGCACTGAGGAGAACTCTGTCCAAGTTCAACTTTGTTTTTGACCCTGGGGGAGCCTGGAAGTTTGCGACTCGAACCTCTTGATAATTTTGAGGACAAGATTTTTTTAAGGGGGAGGGAATGTCATGAAAGGGAAATAATATATCTTTGGTGAAGGGGCTGGTGGGTTTCGAACTCAAGCAGAGGAGTTGTATTACGGGTTAGCTCGCGGGTCGTCGTTATAACCCGGTACCCGAGTCTATAAATAGAGGGGGTGTGAGACATTCTGGGGTATCGAAGAGAATAGATATTTTGACAGTTAGTTTTCTTCCCCAATCCTCCTCTGCTGCTCTTCATTCCCAACTCCATTTCTGTTTCCCTGAGCTTCGAGCTCAATCTCTCTTCTTCTTCCTTCCTCTGTAATGGAGCTGAGCTCCTTCTTTTCTTCTCCTTTCTTATCTTCTCTGTAATTCAGTTTCCATATATGATAATCAATAAAGCTCAACATTGATCATTGTGATTGAATTGTGTCTTAAATATGCTCAGACACAACAATATGTTGTGTTTTGCAGAACTTGTGTAGCGATTGCCGGAGCAGATTACTGTGTGATTGCTGCCGATACGTGATTGTCTACGGGCTACAACATTCTCACTCGCGATTACTCCAAAATCACTCAATTGTATGTGTTTTATTTTTTATTTTAGCTGAATTGATGTGGTAATGATGTGTATTTTCGATTTAGTTTGTTTGTGTAAATTTTTTTTTTCAAGAAAAGATTTTTAATTTTGCATGAACTATATACTGCCTCCATTCCTTCATATGAATTGGTTAGGACATGTAGAGAAAATTAAGGAAGCAAAAGAAATCAGGTACTTTGTTAGTCAAAATATCAATATTACTCTCTTAAATAAGTCTCATATATCACAAAAAATATATATATATATATATATATATATATATATATATATATATATATATATATATATATATCACTAATTCTATTTAAGAGTCTAATATTGATATTTAGACTAAAAATCTTATTTTTTGTTTCATTAATTTTCGCTACATGTACTAAACGAATTATATTATGGAATGGAGGTAGTAGTATTTATGGTATGATATGTTTTGCAGCGCTTTTGGGTATGATTGTTATGTGTTTTTTTAGATGTTAAATTTGACTCTTACCTGAATCCGGGGGGAGAAAGAAAAGGGATGGGCCATGGGGTGAGGGAAGCTATGTGAAAGAGTATAAGTGAATGGCTTCGGACTCGAGAATAGGCACAAAGGATTTGAATCTACTTTCTGTTGAGCTTAGTAGTTTTAGAAGTGATTGTGTGATTGTGTATTGGTTTTGGGTTGAGTTCCAAGTTGGTGAGTTGTATTACCATGGTATATAATTAGTTTGTTGGAAACTACATGGAAAAGGATTATGGATTATGCACTAATTGACAGCTTCTTATTGGATATATGACCTCATGAAAGAGGAATTTCTCTTTATTTGATTTGATTAACCATTCTGCTCTAATTTCTTTCTATTTTATTTTAACTTTTTTTGTTTTCCTATATTATGGTCGGGTAATCTGAAAGTGATTTCGGATCTTCTAGTACATTCTTTAGTACACAAATGATATTACTCCACACATATTAACACCATTGGTTCAGAGTGAATATAGAGGCTTGAATTTATCACATCGGTTCATGTGTAATAATATTATTGGTGTACTAGAAACTAGAGAGTGTACTAGAAGATCTAGAGTCTCTAAAAGTTGTCAGTTTATTACTAGCTGTGAGTTGCTTGTAGATTAATTTCCACATGCTGTCCTGGTTATTGTTATTTTTTATTTTGCAGAGCGGAAAAGAGTGTAATGGCCTCTTCTGGGTTTCAAGCTGATGTAAGAGCTTTGCAAAAGGTCTTGGCTTCCAGACATTTGTTAAAATTTCAAAAATCTTAACACACTAGTTTCTACATGCCTGTGTCTTACAACTGAACTGAATCTAATAACAAACATACTATTTGAGTTGCTAGCTAGACTATTGAGATACTATAGCCATTACGGTAATAGAGTGAGTTCAGTTACAATTGGTTTCACCGGATGTTACTTTAGTTTCTGGATGAAATATATAGATATTCAATGCAAAATCTGTTTTCCTTTTGTGAACTTCAACCTAGCTTTGGCTCGTGGAAGTGAAAAATGAAATTTTCAGAAAAAATGACATTTCTTTTTATTCCCTTTGAATTCTAGATATATCAGCACCAACACAACAAACAAATGAGCTGCCCTACAATGGCCGAGCTGCTTTCAAACACCCTTTATTACAAACGCTTCTTCCCGTACTACTCTTTTAATGTTTTGGGAGGCCTTGACAGTGAAGGTACAGTGTTAACTAAAAATGTACAAGTTTTCATTTCTGGTAAACATTACTAACCTCATTTCTTCTCAATGTTTCCAGGAAAGGGTTGTGTCTTCACATATGATGCTGTTGGATCTTATGAGAGGGTTGGGTATAGTTCTCAAGGTTCTGGTTCTACTTTGATCATGCCTTTTCTGGACAATCAGCTAAAGTCTCCAAGCCCTCTTCTATTACCTGCAAAGGTTTGTCCTCTAGTTGATGATAGGAATATGCTTAAACAATTTTTATTTCATGTCTAACAACTATTATGATATGCTTGCAGGATGCTGTTACTCCACTTTCTGAAGCAGAAGCCATTGATCTGGTGAAGACTTGTTTTGCTTCTGCAACAGAGAGGGATATATACACAGTATGTTTATTCACCTTTTCCGCTTTATTTTATGCTGTTTTAGATCTAGATTTGAAAGTTATGTGACAAAATCAGTTCTTGGAAATACTTATTTAATATATGCTGTAAGGAAGATACTTAGTAAGGAGGAGTTAGTTGCGATTACAGGAAGGTTATTTGAGTTATCAATCGAGGGGAAAATGGTAAATAAATGGCTAAAGATAAATCTAATCGTCCACTATTTCCTGAAAGGAGAATATAATAAGGGAACCACCTTTCCTGTATGGCCGCAGCTAAAAGGAGTTAAATGCAGCTAATGAGTTCATTGCAGGTTTGAGTTTGGAAAGTAAAAGAGTGTTTTAAAAGGCTTGAAAGAGTCATTAAGAAGGTGTTTTTGATTGAGTTCTTGTTATAATGATGCTCTTATTGTAGCTTTGAGTAAGATGAAGCTACTATTTGAAGCTTTTGAAGCTTTGGGAGTCATTGGACTAAGAGTCTGACACTTGAACTAGTGTATGAAAATATCTGGGTTCTTGAAGAACAAAAGAGCTGTGTGTGAAAAACACCAGTAATGTGATAATTGATAAAATCCGAATTCACAAATCTCCCCCATATTCACAACCAATCTAATGGACATCGTGTTTGAATAAAATGCATTTGACCACTCTGTAGCTTTATTCAAGACATGGCATACAAGAATTGGGAAAATTAAGTTTCCCTTTAATATGTGAGAATAGATACTAGATTATTTATATCTCACTTTTCCCTAATATTATTATGCTATTGGTTTTTGTAGGGTGACAAGTTGGAAATCGTGGTTTTAAATGCAAAAGGAATTCAACGAGAGTACATGGATCTAAGAAAGGATCGAGTGTTGTATCTTGTATGTATCAATCAAAAGAACATGATAAAATGCGTAGATGGTCAGAATTGTTCAATTTGCATTTTTTTTCCAGATAATTAGTTGTTCAAGTTGGATGATATCTTATGATCTGCTCCTGTTTATGATTGTTAAGTCCTACATTGGGGAAAATTTACTGTTTGTACCCATCATTCTTTAGCACTGACACTAATTAGTTTGGTTGTTTAGTTCCTATCCTATTTTCTAAAAAAGTTGAGCTAATCGTGTCGTGTGCTACAATTGATGAAGTGCTATCTGGGGGATAACTCATGATAATATCTTGCTAGAGGGATTAATCCATCAATAATATTGTTGGAAGCACAATATCACACTGTTAGTCTTTGCTGGAGGCATTTACTTACCTTCCCCCATCTACCAGTGCTTCAAAATACTTCGGACTATGTATCCATTTGAGCATTATTGTTTTGCATCTTTCAATGTTGGAGACGCTTGCAATTGAATCTGGACTGAAGAGGGCTATTACTGATGAACTTGATAGATTTGTGAGGAGAATCAAGTTTGATAGCTGCCATGGCTAATTATCTAAAGTTCAATATCTAAGATTTTGGATTTAAGGAACATAACCACATGAGGTCTGACTTTTTTTTTGACACACAATGCAAATGCAGTTATTATGATTTATATTTAGCACACAGGAAACCTTACAAAAGATTCTCCCAGATAGTCCGTAAGGCCCACCTTAAAAAAGGTCTGACTTTGATCTTAAAAACTTGTTGATCAAAACAGAAAACATATCGATTCTTGTGATTGAGGACATTTATTGCAATGCCAATTTGCCTAATAGAGACCAGCCAGAGCAAGAAAATGAGTGTGCATGTCACTGGGATATATCTTAACTGACAAATTCACCACGAGCAATATTATCCTAATTTTGTTTTCACTCACAAGGTGAGGATGTAGGAATCAGCCATTTCTGAGTTGTTTGTGTGTACATGTAGCTCTGCTAGATCCAATTGAGGCATATCCCAAGATATCACTCTGCCATTAACCCTAGAGATGAGGAAGTGAGGACTTTAGTGCAGGGGTTCAATCTTTTTTTGAGCACATGATCAAACAGGTTCGTGCACATTTTTTTATTTATTTATTTATTTAAAGTAAGCTAAATAGGCATTGTCGTACTATTACCCTTGTAAGAGGTTAGTTGGAACTTCGACTCTGGTCTAGCACAAATGAGCAACAATTATAGCATTTTTCACTAATTCTTACAATGGAATGAGCTTCAATGAAATTTTGTTTCCGAAGAATATTCAAGATCAGTATCCGGTGGTGGTTCAAATGATGATGAAAACAGTTTTTCCTTTGAGAAACGTTCTTTTGTATTAAGCAGCATAAGGACATGATTTTCGAGGCATTTCTGGTCATTCTGTATCACGTTTTCTGTCCCCATCAATAAAATATCACCACGTGTTAAATTTTTTTTTAAGAATTCTAACATTTCCTTCTTTTTTAGTTTATAAATTATTTTAATTAAAAAATTAACAAATGACAATGTCTTATTAATGAAATGGGAGACGAAACACTGAAATATATGATTTTTACGGAGATTTTGAGGTCTTACGTGCCTTTTATTCTCAAGAAAGCCCAAGAAATTAAGGATACAAAAAAGACTTTGAAATTACATAATCTTCTGTTTTGCTTATCGTTTTGGGATTCTTTGGGACTCCAAAGTCCTACCCCTCTACAAAAAATGGGTAAATAATCGTTTGTACTTGTATATGTATTTATTTATGTGTCCAATCACTCACAATTTACTATATGTATATACAATTAAAAGAAACGTCTACATAACAAATTTTGAGTGGTTGAACACTTAAATGAATAAATATACATGTACAGATGATTTTCACCCAAAAAAAAAAATGTATCCTTTCAAAGACGTTGCGACAACACTATTCCAAGCCTTCGTATCATGGGCAGCCACAATGATGTTGATTCGATCAATGACCAACGATTTGATCCCAAATTCGCTCCAATCGTATATCCCAGGCCATCAGTGATCGATTATCTCCCCTACATCAAATCAAACTGTTAGATAGTGTATAAACAAATATTTAAACATTGTTCAAAATAAGAAATTTACGAAAACATAATATAAAAAGAGAAGCGGGATAAAGAAATTAAGTATAGGAGTCGTGACAAAATCACTGTTTTAAAGACGTGAAAACCTCTGCACGTGCGAGTGATAGCGGTTAGTCACAACTCCAAAATAAAATTCATTCTCGTTTTCTCCGCAATGAGCACGTTCACTAGAAGATTTCTCACGAAATACTTCAATCTAATTGCCCAAATACAAAATGAGAATTTTAGAGAATTTTAGAGTATTTAGAAAGTAGTGATAGAGCTTATGAATAATTTTCAAGACAAACTTTTCCATGTATCAACCTCCTTTTATAGCAAAAGAATTATCTCCCATAACTTATTTTGTCATTAACAAAATAGGAGTTACATATTAATAGTATGGAGGTTACAAACATAATTTCATAAGTTATAAATAATTTGTATAATTAGAATAATAAATTGACTATAAAATTTGGAGTTTTCAAACTTTAATTAGGGAAATCAGCCTATTTAGTCCCTTAGAAATTTTTGTTTAACCCGTATAATCCTAAATGTTTAATTTTAGCCTATTTAGTACCCCAAATTTTTTATTTCGCCCGTATAGTCCACAATGTTTAATTTCATCATGTAAAGTCCCTTAACTATTTACGAGTTGCATATAGAGGTTCCACCACCTCTTCTGCGGCGGAATCAGGGCAGCCCCAAATTCATGCTTAATGAGTGGGGGGCAGGGGGGCATAATAGTTAGTTTCAATCTATAAAATTTACAAAATACAAAAAGTCAGTATAAAATGGTTATAAAAAGGAAGCCCCAAATTATATTGCCCTAATTTGGAGGAAGCCATTTGCCCTAAGTCTGCCGCATAAGTGGTGTTGGAACCTCTATATGCATCACATAAATAGATAAGGGACTTTATAGGCTGAAATTAAACATTGGTGACTATACGGGCTAAACGAAATTTTTTGGGGGACTAAATAAGATGGAATTAAACATTAGGGACTATACGGGCTAAACAAAAATTTCTAGGGGACTAAATAGGCTGATTTCCCGTTTAATTATAACAGTTCCCCACAAAGTTTAAAACTTCCAAAATAAACTTTGATAATAAGATTGAAGTATAAAATTTAATTTAATAACAACACCACACATGGATCAAAACAAATTCCCCCCACAAAAAGATTTATCTTTAAAAATAAATATTCCCGCCACAAGGTTCAAAAACTTCAGAAAATAATTTATCCCCCACAAAGTTTAAAATTTCAAAAATAAATATTTGGGCAACATTATACTATGCAATGGGCATGGGTGTCTTCCGGACTTGAACCCACACTTAGTGTAAACTGTCTTAGTTTAAGAGAACGTCCATAATGGACTAGGCTTTAATTAGGTCTCTTTGACAAACTCCAATTAGTTACACATAATATTGATTGAATATTTAGTTTTAAATGCGGGTAGCACGGTTAATGGTCATACACTCTGATCTTGATTCTCGTGAGAGTCTCAAAAGATTGCCCTAATCCCATAGTCACGGCCTCATGGCAACTCTCATTTAGGTGAGTCCTCCAAGGGTACGTGTGACCTCTACCCCCGTGAAAATATCCGCATCGGTCTCATTAAGGGTTAAAACCCATCATTTACATCACACTTCATAGCATCTCGCCTTAGGGATGAAGATGAGTTGTATGATGTATAATCTCCTAATATTTTATACTATATAATGAGTCACACAGTACAAGTTGTTTATACCCATTGAACCTTCTCCATTGGATCGCCACTCACAAAAGTTGTGTTACTCCAGTAGGTGACTCCCTTGTGGGCTTAAACACCCCCTCATGTTTCACCTATCCCTGTTCTCGGTAGTTGTTTTCAATAATTAATGTTTCATAATTTTCTTAGGTGATACTTTCACAAAGTATCAACTCAGTTCTTTTGCTTCATGAAGCTCAGCTGCAACATTTCTCTTATTAGAGTTTTCTACATTTTGTTCCTATCTTAAATATGACTCATCATCTTTGTTAGTAAGAGATTGATAAATAAGAGTAATAACAACTTTGGAATCACACCATATTGACACAATACAAATGTTTTTTTTCTTTCAATTTTGCATTTATATATAAGTAGTATTTGATAATACTTTATTATCGAAATATCATTTTTTTAGCAGCTCTCCAATCACAATATATAACATGTATTAATACAACATATAAAAATTTATTTATAACATGAATATCCAAAAAACTATTTATATCATTTCGAAGATATCTCGAATTATGAAAATACCATTTCTACTAATAGGATAAGAGATATCAAAACTGGTAGTATTCGTAAACTATTTCAAAGTTCAAATCAAATGAATCACATATTCTTCATTTCTTTATATAGACTATGACTTTAATATAAAGAATCCAAACTTTCTCCATATTTTCTCCAAAACAATTGATTTAAAGACATTCTCCTTAGCATTTTACTCAATTTCATTCCTAGAATAATATGAGATTCTCCTTAGTTAATAACTTCATCAAACTTTTCATATCATGGTTTAAAAACTTGTTCTAATCTCTATATAAAGATTTTAGTAACTTGTAGGCTTAATATTCTAATCTTTTAACCTTAAACCTTTCGAGTTGTTTCATATAGTTTTATTCTTGTAAATCTCCATATAAGAAATCAATTAATACAACCTAACGTGTATAATATTAAGGGTAAAAAGTGCCTATACCTACTAAAATTTTCTCAATTTTGATATTTTACCATGAACTAAAAGATATATTAACCGTTCCATCAATTTCCCCTGTTAATTTTGGATTGAATGAGACCACATGACTCTCACATGAGGTATTTTGGGAAAAATAGGTTTCTGACCTGAAAATCAAACTACATATGAGAAAGATGTGAAAAAACGGAATAAAAACGGGGAAATTGATATACATGTGGAAGACTGGTTTTTTTTTATTATTTATCTCATTACTGCATTTTAAGGGTCAAAACCTATTTTTTTTTCCAAAATGCCCCAAGTTTTACCATGTGGTCCTATTCCGTCTAGTTTTAACAGAAAAATTGGATAGAAGGGGGTAACATTAATACTTCAAAAAAGTTCAGGGTCAAATACTTTGCATTTTTTAGATTAGGATAAAAAACAAAAATTAAGAAAAATCCAAAGGGCATGGACATCTTTACCTTAATATTAATATTAACAATGTCTGGTAGGGGTGTTCATGGTTCGGGTTGGTTCGGTTTTACACATTTTTGAAACCAAACCGAAATATTTGGTTTGAAAATTTTGAAACCAATCCAAACCATACAAAATCTCAAACTGATGCATTCGGTTTGTATCAGTTTGGTTTGGTTGTTCGATTTTCAGAAGATACAAAATAATTGATAATAAAGTATATATAATTACTTAGATGATAAAAATATAAAGAAATAAGACTATTATTTTCACAAGTTAAACACAATCAAAAACAAAATAATGAAATATAAATTCTTGATTCTTGAACTTCAATATAAAGTAAAAATAGAACAATTTTTGTATATAATTACCTAGCTCCTAAAAATATAAAGAAATATGTCTATTTTTTTCACAAATTAAACACAACAAAATAAATAAATTAATGAAACATAAATTATTGATCTTGATTTTTAAATTTCAAACAAATTACTGAAAAAATATCCTACGAGGAAAATAGCAAAAAAATACAAAAATGACATCATTATTAGTTTCAAAGTAAAACAAAAATTGCAAGTGAATCTAAAACCACATATGACAGATGACTCTTGAATCTCTTACTTTAACACTTGAAGAGCTTGCTTGTCATGATATAAATAAGAAGTTCACTATTTATTTTTTACAAAAAATAGTTCTTTAATATATATATATATATATATATATATATATATATTCGGTTTGATTCTCTTTGGATTATAAAAAAGTTTAAACAAAACCGAAAGTTCAGTTTTAATTTAGTCCAAATTGAAACAGTCCAATGCACCGCTCAAACCAAAAAATCGATTTGGATCAGTTTGATTTGGTCGGTTTCTTTTTTTCATGAACATCCTTAATGTCAGATATAAGTGAAAGACATATTAGTCATTTATATTTTGATTTAACGAAAGTTGTTCACTTTAACAGTTAATTAACAATTTTAGGTCAAGAAGGTCGTAGCCCAGTGGGGCAAGTCTCTACCCGTGATCGCGAAGTCCAGGGTTCGACACCCTCCCCATACATGGACAATAAACTTCTCCTCCTCTGGTGAGGCAGAATTAAGGTTGCTGACAAAAACAAAGTGTAAAAAAAAAAAAAAAACTAACAATTTTAGACAAATAATGCTCATGTTTAAACATTATGAACTAAAGGATCGTACCCTCTAACTTAGGAGGGCTAAAATGCATTTAAACATTTTTTTAATCGCCTTATAGGATTTTTTCTTTTGTTTTATTTTCTTATTAAAAGTTTCTCTGGATTAGACCCGCGGGTTAGCGGAGCCCACGTATAGAACAGAAAGATCTGAATCGGTTCTGCAATTGCAATTTGCAAAAGACATTCTTCACTTTTTTTTTTTTTTGCTGAATAAATATTGTTTCCATTAATCACAAATAGCCGAAGCCATTACAATCAAAGAAAACTCTGAAAATACAGAAATTAAAAGTTATACAATGGTTTAGAAAACCATAATAACAGACAAAAGCCATTCTTCACTTCACTCAGCGGTGGGTATAGGGTTTTTGAATCTGCAATTCAAATCCAGGCATTTTTTTTAAGGTAGAAAATAGGATACAATTTCTGAATTATCTCTCTGTTTTGTGTTTACTTGCTTTTTTAATGAATTTGGCGATTTACAGAGAAAAAGGAAGAAGAGTAATGGATCCTGATTCTGTGAAATCAACACTCTCTAATTTGGCTTTTGGAAATGTACTTGCTGCCGCAGCTCGTGATTATCAGAAGGTTTTTTTTTATCCTACTTATTCTTGATATTTTTCTCCAATTTCCAATTTCCAATCCAATCTTTCATTTTATTATGTTTATTTTATTAGAAGGTCGCGCGATGGTCTAGTGTTTACTTGCTACCGGGCAGGTCACGAGTTCAAATTCCGGAAAAAACCTCTTTATGAAGTGAAAAAAATAAGTGTAAGGCTGCATACATAAGGACCTTATGTGAGAGCCTTGTACACTATGTACGGCATTATTTTTAAATTATGTTTATTTGTTCTTTTTTGTTTGTTCCCATTTTAGCACCAACCCCCTTTTCTTCTGCTAAATTATGATGACCATGTTCACAATGGATCTTGATATGATATATGGTGCAGTTTGATAGCGTTTGGTTTTGAACTGAAGCGTGTTGAATTTTGTAAAAGTGGAATTGTTTGTGTGAGAGACTGAGAGATGTAGGTTCAAAACTTGTAACGTTCCGTTCTGGCATAGAACACTATCCGACTAGACGGATGTAGTTTATCATCACAATGAAGACTTGGAATGATGCTGAAGCTAGATGAAGTTTGTAGATTTTAAGTTCTATTTTATTTTATTTTGACAATTCCCATTTGCTTGGATGTCAAATAGGGCTGAAGTAGATTATGATACCTTCTGCTTAAAGGGGTTCATTGATGTTATTCTATATGTGTACTGTATTCACCATGTTGCAGTCACTTCTTTTGGTATTTGTCCCACAATTGTTTGTATAATGTAGCAAGTTCTCCAAAAGCTTTGGAGTTTTGGTCTTTGAAATGCCTATTGATGTATCACGCAGGAGTTGCTCTCTCAAGAAAAGGGCCAGGGATCAGCCTCTGCGAATGAGGAGGTTGATATTGATGAGCTGATAGATGTAAGTTGGAAATTTGATCTCTGTTTCAGCCTTTAGATGTACTTGTTTTCTAATTGGTTAAATTCTCTTCCCTCTGGCTCAATAACTACTTGGAATCAATTAGCCTTTAAATTTCTAAATAAAAAATTTCCACCAGCTAAAACCATGAAGTTAAGGAATAAGATAACCAATTTTAGTTAAGAAGTTGGGAAAAATTTATATGAGGCTTGGGAAAGATATAAAGAAAATTTAAGAAAGTGTCCACATCATGAGGTCCCATTCTGGATGCAAATCCAAATATTTTATAATGGCATGAATTAACCAACTAAAAATATGATTGATGCAGCAAGTGTGGGTAGTATAATGGGTAAACCACCAGATGAAGCTTGGGAATTATTAGAGGATATGACATCTAGTGGAAACGAAAGTAATAATGAACGTAGTAATCCTCTAATAAAGGGAAGTGCTAATGGAATTGATGCTACTCAAACTATTTTGGCCCAATTAGCATTAATCTCTAATAATTTAGGAATTGGAAATCAAGTAAATTGTGGAACTTGTGGTGGTAATCATTATAACGTGAATTGTCCGCATAATAATTCTTCCAACCTTAATTTTCATGAAGGGGTTAATTATGTAGGTCCTAACCCTAGGATAAACAATCTTTATTCTAATACCTATAATCCTGGGTGGAGGAATCATCCTAATTTTTCCTGGAGTCAAAATCCGAATCCTAATTTGAATCAAAATGTGAGATCTTCACCACCCCTGGTTTTTCTCCCACACCCGAGAAAAAACCTAATTTAGAAGACTTGGTTTCAAAGTTCATAACTAGTGCTGAAACAAGATTTCAAAACCAAGAAGCTTCTATTAAAAACTTAGTGTCTCAATTAGGACAAATGGCTAATTTGTTAAGTAATAGGGTTCAATGATCATTGCCTAGTAATACGGAAGTTAACCCTAAAGACTGTAAAGCTGTAACTCTAAGAAGTGGGAAAGAACTTAAAGAAATAGAGAAAACTCCTAAAGTTGTAGAAGAGGAAGAAAATAATGAAAATGAGTTAAATAGTGAGGTTCCACCAAAATCTGAGGAAATAACCTCAAAAAGAGATAAAAGAAGAAAAGATGAAACGATTAATGAAAATGTTGATTATAAGTCTTTGCCTTTCCCGCAAGTAGTGGAACTCCATAATCCCTAATTTAAGAAGTTATTAGACATATTTAAAAAATTGGAGATTAACCTTCCTTTTAGTAGAAGTAAAACAGAGTATATGGAGTGTAAGTTTAGCACTAGCAGAACGACAGAGCAAACTGTAGTAACTTTGGGTGACAAAAATATCTCAGAGAGTGAGTATTTTCGATACCTTGGTTCTATTATTCAAAAGGACGGAGAGCTTGACGGAGATGTAGCACACCGAGTTAAAGCTGGTTGGTTGAAATGGAAGAGTGCGACGGGTGTTTTGTGTGATCGTAATGTACCGTTGAGATTGAAGGGAAAGTTTTACAGAACCGCTGTTAGACCGGCATTATTATATGGTACAGAATGTTGGGCAACTAAGAGGTGTCATTCAGAAAATGCATGTAGCGGAGATGCGTATGTTAAGATGGATGTGTGGGCATACGAGAATGGATAGAATGAGGAATGAGACTATTCAGAAGAAGGTTGGTGTAGCACCTATTGAAGATAAGATGAGAGAGAACCGTTTGCGTTGGTTTGGGCACATTAGACAAAGGCCAAGTGATGCTCCGGTTAGGAGAATTGAAGGATTATGTAATGTAGATGGCGTAAGAGGTAGAGGGAGGCCGAGGAAGACTTGGATGGAGGTGATAAAAGGGGATATGAATCTGCTAGAACTAGATGAGAGTTGTGTTTGGGATCGAAAGAAATGGAGAGATTGCATCCATGTGGATGACCTTACGTGATTCTTACTTTGGTTCATGTAGCCGACCCCAATCTGTTGGGATTAAGGCTTGGTTGTTGTTGTTGTTGGAGATTAACCTTCCTTTTGTTGAAACAATTTCTCAAATGCCTAAATATGCTAAATTCTTGAAAGACATTCTATCCAGTAAAAAGAAATTACAAGAATTTGAGAAAATTTGCTTAAACGAAGAATGTTCGGATGTGCTTCAAAATAAATTACCTCCAAAGCTTAAAGATCCCGAAAAATTCATAATTCTTTGCTATATTGGTGATTTATTGTTTAGTGATGTTTTATGTGATTTAGGAGCTAGTATAAATTTGATGTCATATTCTGTGTATAAATGTTTGGGGGTTAGGGGAAATAAAACTAACAAATATTACTCTTCAATTGGCTGATCGTTCCATTAAATATCTAAGGGCGGGGGGGGGGTGATAGAGGACGTCTTGGTAAAAATTGATAAATTTATTTTCCCTGCTGATTTTGTAGTTTTGGATATGGACGATGATGGTAATATGCCTTTGATATTAGGGAGACCTTTCTTAGCTACTACAAAAACCTTAATTGATGTGCATAAAGGTGAAATAATATTACGGGTGGAGGATGGAAGTGTTACCTTTAATATAAATGAAGCAATGAAACACCTCCAAGAGAATAAATCTTGTTTTTCTGTAGACACCATAGATGAGCTAGTAGATGAGTACAT
The DNA here is from genome assembly GCA_026122235.1 of Vinca minor. NCBI lineage: Eukaryota > Viridiplantae > Streptophyta > Magnoliopsida > Gentianales > Apocynaceae > Vinca > Vinca minor. Next base: position 161,279 of record JAOCZM010000002.1, read on the forward strand.
GCAAAATACTTTTTATAAGGATCCAATTGAACAATGCATAATTCGTTCTATTAAAACTGATAATGAAAAAACAAGAATTAAGTGAAGCTGCCCAACTTCTTGAAGCTAGTTATGTAGGATTCACTAGAGGTCTAAATTTTTAGAATTAGAATCAAAAGGTCCTAGACCTAAGCCTATTATCGAAGAACCTCCTCTGGATTTAGAGCTTAAATCATTACCACCTAATCTGAAATATGTTTATGTAAATGAGAATAAGACCCTACCTCTAATAGTTTCATCATTACTAAGTCAATTAGAAGAAGAGAAACTAGTAAGGGTCCTTAGAGAACATAAGAAAGCGTTTAGGGTGGCAAATGGTAGACATTAAAGGCATTAATCCTTCAATTTGCATGCATAAAATATTAATGGAGGAACAACATAAAACCACTGCACAACCTCAAAGAAGACTAATTCCTATTATGCAAGAAGTGGTTAAAAAAGAAGTCATTAAGTTATTAGATATGGGGATAATCTATCCAATTTCTGATAGTAAATGGGTGAGTCCTATCCAAGTAGTGCCTAAAAAGGGTGGGTTTACAGTTATAGAGAACAAGAATAATGAGTTAATACCCACTAGGTTAGTCACGGGGTGGCGCGTGTGTGTTGATTATAAGAAATTAAATGAGGCCACTAGGAAGGACCACTTTCCATTACCCTTTATAGATCAAATGCTTGAAAGACTTGGTGGATATGCTTATTATTGTTTTCTTGATGGATATAGTGGTTATTTTCAAATTCCTATAGCACCAGAAGATCAAGAAAATACTACTTGTACATGCCCTTATAGTACTTTTGCCTATAGAAGAATGCCTTTTGGTTTATGCAATGGTCCTGCCACCTTTCAAAGATGTATGCTTGCGATTTTTCATGATATGGTAGGAAAATTTATGGAAATATTTATGGATGATTTTTCGATGTTTGGTTCTTCTTTTGATGATTGCTTGTCTAACTTAGATAAAGTACTTGAAAGATGTGAGGAAACTAACTTGGTTCTTAATTGGGAAAAATGTCACTTTATGGTTCAAGAGGGGATAGTCTTAGGACATAAAGTATCTCAAAGTGGAATGGAAGTTGACAAAGCCAAAGTGGACATAATTGATAAGTTAATTCCACCAACCAATTTAAAAACTTTAAGGGGATTCTTGGGTCATGCGGGCTTTTATAGAAGATTTTTCAAAAATTGCAAAACCCTTACTAGTTTATTGGCAAAAGATGTTACCTTTAATTTTTTTAGTGAATGTATGCATGCTTTTAATGTTTTAAAAGAAAAATTAATTTCTGCACCTATCTTAGTTGCTCCAGATTGGGAGTTACCTTTTGAAAGTAATGTGTGATGCTAGTGACCTTGCTGTGGGGGGCTGTTTTAGGACAAAGATAAGATAAAATATTTCGGCCCATTTATTATGCTAGCCATACGTTAAACGACGCACAAAGAAATTATGCTACTACTGAAAAAGAATTTTTGGCAGTTGTATTTGCATTTGATAAATTTTGTTCCTACTTGATTGGTGCTAAAGTTGCTGTTTATATTGATCATTCTGTTTTGAAGTATCTTTTGAGTAAACAGGAAATGAAGCCAATGTTACTTAGGTGGATCCTTTTACTACAAGAATTTGACATGGCAATCAAAGATAAAAAGGGATCAGAGAATGTGGTAGCTGACCATTTGTCAAGGATGCAAGCTAAGAATCAACAAGATGAAATAAATGAAGAGTTTCCAACAGAGAAGTTGATGGCAATTGAAGGATGGTTTGGCGGGCAGCCACCTCTTCATACGCTGCCCCAGGGAGTAATTTTAAACTCTTTATCTAACTCTTCTGCTTGTGCATACTCTATCATGGGTAAGTCACATTGGTTTGCGAATATTGCGAATTATTTGGCTAGTAAGTACATTCCTCCACACTTTAATTATCAAGAGAAGAAAAAATTCTTTCATGACTTGAAAAATTATTTTTGGGAAGATCCTTACTTGTTTAAAATTTGTGGTGACAATAGTATAAGGAGATGTGTACCTGAATGGGAAATTAATGAGATATTATTTCATTGTCATGATAGTAAAGTAGGAGGGCATTTTGGTGTGCAAAGAACTGCATCTAAGGTTTTAGAATGTGGATTTTATTGGCCTACTTTGTTCAAAGATGCTCACGATCATATTAAGAGGTGTAATGAATGTCAACGAGTGGGGAATATCTCTAAAAGGAATGAAATGCCTTTAAATTCAATTCTTGAATGTGAAATCTTTGATGTTTGGGGCATTGATTTTATGGGGCCTTTCCCATCTTCCATGAATAATAAATATATTCTTGTTGCTGTGGATTATGTTTCAAAATGGGTTGAGGCTATTGCATGTCATACTAATGATGCTAAAGTTGTTACTAAGTTTTTGAAGAAAAATATATTTTCTAGATTTGGGACCCCTAGAGCTTTAATTAGTGATGAAGGTACTCATTTTATAAATAAAAAGCTTGCTAATTTGTTGGAAAATTATGGAGTACATCATAAAATTACAACACCTTATCATCCACAAACTAGTGGTCAAGTAGAGGTTTCAAATAGGGAACTAAAAAGAATTTTGGAAAAAACCGTGGGTACTTCTAGAAAAGATTGGTCTATGAAGTTAGATGATGCATTGTGGGCATATAGAACTGCATTCAAGACTCCTATAGGCATGTCTCCATACAAGTTAATTTTTGGAAAGTCTTGTCATCTTCCCGTTGAACTTGAACTTAGAGCATATTGGGCTATAAAATTTCTGAATTTTGATCAAAGTGCTATAGCTGAAAAACGTAAGCTTCAATTGAATGAGTTAAATGAATTTCGGTTGCAATCTTATGAGAACGCCAAACTATATAAGGAGAGGACTAAGTTATTCCATGATAAACATATATTGCCTCGGGAATTTTTCATTGGGTAGAAGGTTTTGCTATTTAATTCTTGTTTAAGGTTGTTTCCAGGAAAACTAAAGTCAAGGTGGTCGGGCCCTTTCGAAGTCACACATGTCTATCCCTCCGGAGCCATTGAGATTCAAGACAACAATAAGAGGAGATTTACTGTCAATGGGCAACGCCTTAAGGAACATTTGGAGGGCATTCCGTACAACAATTTGAAGGATGAGGAATGGGTTCTCGACCCCTCTCCAAAAGAATAAACATTTAAGGAAGTCAAGCTCGAGAATATAAACGAGAACTACACTATTTATTTTTAGTTATTATAATTACTATTGTTTTTTTTTATTTTTTAAAAATCAAACAAAAAAAAGAATATTTTTTTTTAAAAATTGTTCTGTTTTTTTTATTTCGTTTTTCCCTTACGAAAAAAAAAATCAGTTGTTTATTTATTTATTTATTTTCGTTATCTTGTTGACTTTGTAGGAAGATTTCGCCATGCATCCGTTTTTCGTTCCAAGAGTACAAGATTTCTTCCTTGGGATTCTTCTTCAATTGACTTCTTGACACACTTTCAGCTAAGTATCTTTATTCCCTTTTGTTTTCTTTTAGAACATTGAGGACAATGTTTATGTTAATGTTGGGGGCTAGAGACTACTTTTATGTTTATCTCAGAGCATGATTTTTTTTTTCGAAATTTCAAATTTATGTGCTATATATAATAAATAAAAAATAAAAAATACAAGATTGCGACCTCTCTTGATATTTTGTGAGCTATGTTAAGATGATGAATTTCATATGGATTAGAACGTGATTGACAAATTTGACACTTTTCGCGGCGCTATAGCGGAAAATCGGGAGTCACGGTTTTTAATTTTTTTCCTTTTTTTTTTTTTTTTTCTGTTTTTTTTCTGGTAATTTGATAATCTATTTTTATTAATTTGTTAATTTGATATATAATGGTGATATAATAATATAGATATGTATTAATTTATATTGATTAATTTATACTTTGTGATATAATGATTAATGTGTTTATAATTGTTATAAGTTTGTGATATAATTTTGTGATGTGATGTATTGATGAGTTTCTTAATTTTTGTAATTGAATATGATTTAATAGAACATGTAATTGATATTTTGAATATGTTTAATTCTTTTTAGAAAATGGATTCCGGTTCTTCTAGTGCTCCTATATCTTCCCAAATTGGCTCTTCATCTACGAAAGATAAAGATGTAGGATGGGATTATGCCACACCCGAAGGGACTAATGGAATTAAGTGTATTTTTTGCAATAAACATGAAAGAATTTAACTAAATGTTTACAAGTATTACTAATTTTGTGTCATATATCTATATAAATATGTCATATCAGAAACTCCGAAAAAGTACCGCGTCGCGACACCGTGACACCGCTATAGCTTTTGAAGCTTCACCGCGACGGACCGCGAAACGCTATTAACAACTTATGCAAAGATACCAAAATCTTTGTTGGCATGTCCACTAGCCCGGTAGAAATCGTCTGTCTTCATATATATATATATATATATATATATATATATATATATATATATATATATATATATATATATATATATATACACGTAACGAATTGTGAATAGTTAAATATATAAATAAGAATATATATACGAGTATAGACGATTATTGGCCCTGCTGGCCTAGTCTTCTGGAAGGGTATTGCATTACTAAGAATATTCTTTTCCAATCTTCTCATTTTCCTTTCATCTTTTCGATCCGAATTTTCTTATTTTTTTTTCTTCGGAAAGGAAAACTGAGAAATAGAGAACAAACCAAAAGAATTTTCCCCCCTGCAATTTTTTTTCCGCAGCTCCTTTCTTCATCTCCAAGGTAACAAGATTTTAATTTTTTATTATTAAAGAATTCCATGTAATTGGGTTCTTGACTATGGTTGAATTAATGGGTTCTTTTTCTTTTTGCTTTTGTTTTGCTGAGAATTTTATAATATTATTTGATCTGAAAACCCTTTTGTTAATTTTGTGGGATTGAGGAATTGGTGTTGGTGGTGGTGGTGGTGGTGTGGGGGTGTCATGTTTGGTAAATGAAGGGGGAAAGAATTGGGGATTAGGGCTAATTAAATTATAATCTGCCTATTTCCAAAAACGACGTCGTTCCATTTAAATATCTATTTCATTTCCCTGAAGCTCAAAACGGCACCGTATTGCTTCTGCTCTAAAGGACTTGCTCTGCGAAGATCAAAATAGCAAACTGCTGAAGACTTTGCTTGCTGCTCTGCCATTTGCTGCGATAGCATCTCAAAGGGGGACTGTTGATTCAGCAATGATGGGACAAGATCCTCCTTGGGAAAGTAAACCTAGGTATAAAAGGAAGAGCTCAACATTGAAGAGGCTGTCCAGAAAATTATACAGAAACTTTGGCTGCGGCCTTCTTCTTTCTTGTAAGCCATTTCCTTCATTCTTATCACCTATCCCTCCCTCCATTAGACTCTAATTCTGTCTATTATTCCCCCATTTCTGGTTACTAATTAGCTTGCGGCTTTGCTACCTCAGTTTGATGCGGAATCGGACTGAAGTGGAGATTGCACTTGCTAAAGAGTTTGATTCCTATTTTCCCTCCCTAGCAGCTTTGGAGTTCAATTGGTGTTTGTATCAGCTTACCTTCTTGTACTGTTCTTATTTCCATTTTTGCTTGATATAATGATGTCCGTAGTAGTGCATTGGAATGGCATCTGAGATTGTCTTAGTCCTTTACCTTTCTTTGATACTGATCAGTTAGTATTATTATCATGTTTTGGGCAGCTGTGCTGTGATGGTTTGGCGTAGTAAACTGGTGTACTGAGGACCTTTTTACCAGTTATTAATATATATAATTTCTCTTGAGTTCATTTGATTTACTGTTTCGTTTGGGGCTGCGACCAAATAGATGCGAATAGGACTTCTGGACTGAGAATTGTGTGTGTCTTGAGGTGGGTACATGACAGGGGGAATGTACTAATATTTTTTAAGGAGGGAGGTTTGGAAATGCTTGTATAAAAAGGGGGTCTTTTTTTTCTTTTTCTTTATATTCTTGTTATGGGATAAATTTTCTATTGTTTCTTGTATTGATTTCTTTGCTGGTTTGAATGTACGCTGCCCTAATATGAATTCGGATTACCCAATTCCGTTTGCCACGCCGAGCAAATGTTGTGATTGTGGGTATATTAGCTGTTCTGGAATGAACAGGTCATATTCAGGAAATATGCTTCATTCTGTTAAGCGGAAATTGGATGAGTTTGAGGTAGGGAATAATAAAAATAATAATCAACTTGTGATCTCCGGTGTTAGTTTACCAATAAATGCTCGTGTTGGGATGGAGAACGAACGTGCATTGTTGCGTGAGATGGTTTCCAATCAACAAGATCAAAATCAGGATCTTTCTCATCGTCTGCTGCTAATGAGGCCATGTTGATGATTTTGAGGTTGCAGAGGGAGAAGGCAGAGATTCAAATGGAGGCGAGGCAATTTAAGCAATTTGCTGAGGAGAAAATGGCGCATGATCAGCATGAGTTTTTAGCTTTGGAGGATGTGTTGTATAAGAGGGAACAGACCATTCATTTGCTTACTTGTGAGGTGCAAATGTACAAACATAGGATGCTCAGTTATGGGATTACTGACGTTGAGGTCGATGGAGAGAATAGAAGGAATGACACGATTAGCCGGAATAATAGTATTGCTGGTAACTCTGATGGACAATATGAATATGATTACCCCCGTCTTAAATGCAATTTGAACGAGAAGCAGGTTTCAGAAGCTGATAATGAAGTGGTGGATGTTGAGAAATATGCATTTGATGACACTCCACGCTCGCTTGATCAGTTGAAGGACCTACAATTCCGGATCAATCAATTGGAAAGAAGTCCCAAAGGAAATCAGCCTGAAGGAAGGGGGGGGAATACTTTGGTACCAAGCATGTGCTTGAAAAGGTGATAGTTGGTCACTCACCAAGGGCTAGGCATCTTAGGAAGGTCTCGGCAGATAGTTCCAATTCCTTCTTAGCGACAGGTAGAGAAACGGGTCCCGATTCCTCCACAGACTCTCCAAGGTTTGGTGCAAGTTTTAGGAAGACAGAATATTCCCAACAGGCGGACTATTCTAATTTGAAGAAAGTTGATAATGCATCAGAAGTTTATACAGAATCTATTGTATAAACTCTATCACTTGTATCATCAGAAGATAGAAGCCTTAGGGTCTGTGGTGCCATTATACGATGTTGCCTGCTGATGAACATAATCTATTGTATAAACTCTATCACTTGTATCATCAGAAGATAGAGTTTATACAATAGATTATGTTCATCAGCAGGCAACATCGTATAATGGCAACTATCGGAGTGTATGACGATTATGTTGAAACTCCAAGAGATTCACTGGCTACTGTTGAGGACCCTGATATCCAGAAGTTGTACACGAGACTTCATGCCTTAGAAGCTGATAGGGAATCAATGAGGCAGGCAATCATTTCTATGCGCACTGACAAAGCCCAGTTGGTACTCTTGAAGGAGATAGCTCAGAATTTGTGTAAAGAAATGTCCCCAGCACGAAAGCCACCTGCAAGGAAGCCATCTTTAATTGGAAGCTTTCATGTCTTCCCAGTTTTCAAGGTACTCATAATTTTCTGTTGATTAGCAGTTATTTCTTTGCTTTTAGCTCTTCTTTTTTTTTCTGCCGCCTTTCACAAATCCCTGTTTTATTGTCAACTTTTATGCATTTGTAGTCGCATTACTTTTTCTATTGCTTATCCGAAGCAGGGTAAAGGTTGATGTAGCATATCTATTTTGAGATTAATATACTGTTTCTTTTTTTATGGAGGACCATTTCTAACTGCTTATTTGTATTTGCATCTTTGTCTCAGACTGAAAGCACTATATGAATTGAAGAAGAGTTGGTTTATTGGGCTTTGTAATATGTTTGATCTCATTGTGGTGTATAATATGGATATTTCCTTATATTTATGTCATGGTATTAGTGAGAATGATTGGTGAACAGTGAACTTAAGTAACTAGAATTTCATCTCACATATCCTTAATTCTTAATGGGCGTCTTAGCGTGCCTTGGATTGATCGAACACACCTTGTGGACATGAGCTTTTGCCTTAGTGGACTTATTAAAAAAATTTGTTTGATCTTTATGTTTCCATAATTGCTTGTGTGTCTGAAATCTATATGACCCTAATTTTTTGTGTACTTGAGAAAAGGTAATGGTGAGAATTAATTGATTCTTATACCATAGTTTAAAACAAAGTGATAAACCTTTCGGTCAGATTGCAAGATGGTTACTCATATTTGGTGCCCAGGAACATAGTTTGTAATTGTCTGACAGAAGATCATGGTTTTTAAGGAACCTTATTTAAGTAGTTGATGACGAAAAATGACGTATTCGTTTCAATTGCTGGTTAATTATGTAAGTTGTATTTCTGTTCTGTTGTAGTTATCATGAGCATTACCTGAGCGTTTTGTTATAAAGGACAATTGTTGACTTATTGTCATCTCACTTTTCTGTCCAGTGGATGTTATCCTTTGTGTCCTGGAGAGGGAAAGCACGCTGATGCAGGTGAGTACATCTTTGACATTTCTGTGAACTGACAATTGTTCGCTAACTTGTGGTCCGATCTGATTGCGTACTGCTTTTTATGGTAGTTATATTGTTTGATAATATCAGATATATGTATTGCTGTTAAATTATAAACAAATTTTTGCCCTCAAATGTAAAAAAAAACCTTAATAATGACAAACATAGTGGATTTTCAGTTTGACCTTAGTGTTGCATTTGAGGGTAAGTCGTCCAGGACTCAGATGGACATGTTTTCCAACTTCGGACTAGTTTTATGATGCTTTTAGTAAATGAAGAAGACATTGATTGATAGCACAAATGAATATGGAGATGGTGATTTTAGAATTTTACCCCTTAGGACACATACACATACGCACACGCACACATGCAGTATCACGGATGCTGCATTATTTACACTATTTGAAATAGATGTAGCGGCTATCTGGGTTTCACCTGTTTTGCCTAATGCAACGTCGATTGTCTTTGGCCAGGTACTTGTTTGGACTATCGCCCAACAATTCAGGTTTGCTAATGCTTTTGGACAAGGGACCGCGTCTGGGACGGTTGAGATGTCTTTCAAGTACACAAGTATAACACCAGTTTCCACGTATTTCATCCTTCTTCCAAACCCTTTCCCTGTCAATATAAACCTGGAGTGGAATTTTATGGCATTTTTTAATGTCACATTCTTTTGTTTTTCTGGATCGGTGTAGCTTGCTGGAGAATCGTGATTTGGTTTGTTCTGTGCAGTGTTATTTCTGTGGTAGAGTTCCACACTGAATCCGTACGGTTGGCCTTGCGAGTCAAAACAGAAAAAGCATCAAAACCCGAGTTTCCTCTACGAAGCACAAAGAAGGATGTGAATCTCTGCGATCAGTTGGCTCTCAGAATCATCTCTGAAAATTCACCAATCAATCAATTCAGTGATTTTAATTGTTGGTAGTTGTTGTTGTTGTTCTTGGCGGGAGAACGACAATGAAAACGTTGTCAGACGACGAGTAGGGGGGCAGCCTTAGTTACACGGAGGAGAGAGAGATGGTGGTGGAGGAGTGGCAATGGGAGAACGCCGCCGCTGGGGCTCTTGTCGGATTAGCTACTACTACTTTCTCTCATCCTCTTGACGTCGTCCGTACCAGATTCCAAGGTACTACCACTTTCTATTTCTATGTTGTTTGTGATATATATAGGCGCATAGATTTCGATTTTGGTTTTGATTTATTTTTTTGGGTTCTGAAAAGTGAGCGACGGTAGATCCTCTATAACGCCAAGCTACAGAAACACTCCTCAAGCTCTTTTCACCATTACTCGCACTGAGGTATGTGGTACTCCCTCCATTCCATAATAATATAAGTAATATAAGTCGTTTATTGCATGTGGCGAAAACTAAAGAAGCAAAGAATAATGTGTTTTTTTTTTGTCAACCAAATATCTATATTACTTTCTTAGATAGACTTGTATACCGAGTAATGTTGATATTTTGATTTAAAAAAATAAATTTTTTTTTGCTTCCTTAATTTTTGTTACTTGTCATAAAAGAAATGAAAAAATAGGGTGGTAGAGACGACAAATAAAAGAAATGTTAAGGGCATAATTGGAATAAATTGTTGACAACTAATAAAAAAATCTTAAACGACAATTAATTTGGATACTTATATATCTCCTAAACGACAATTAAATGGGAATTGAGGGAGTACTATTTACACCTCTGTAGTATTTAGCTATTTTTTGCTGGAATTTTCCTTTATGTCCAGAATCATTTGCTTTTTCTTTCATAATTTACACATGAAAACTTGGATTGGATCTTCTATCATTGATATTGGCATGCTCTGATATTTGATAATTTTTCTCTTCGCATTTTGCAATCAACGTGTTCTTTTTTTCTTTTCCGGGCTACATAACTTGATTTTGGTAATTGCTCTAAATTTCTGCTTCAGGGTGTTAGGAGACTTTATGCAGGCTTTTACCCTGCTGTTCTTGGGTCAACTGTTTCATGGGGCTTATATTTCTTCTTGTAAGTTGATTCTTGGCTTTCTGCCTGATATATATTGTCTATGTGCGCACTTACGGCTAGCTTGTCCAAAAACATTTCATTCTTTTCTTTTTTTTCCTTTTCTTCTTCTCTGGAGGGAATCATTTTTGAATATTTTGACACTCAACTTTTGCATCATCTTTTGGTTACTATGTATTTTCTGCTAGATAAATTATTGGGGATTTAATGGGTTATATTGTTTTATTTTCTGCCAGATGTGCACAGTTGCTTTTTCTTGTTTTTATGTATTTTATCATACACTTAATGTGCCTCACTTGAAGTTTATGAAGCTGTAATTTGCCCCTGATAAATTGAGATTCACACAATTTGAAGTAGTCTCTTCGATACTTCAGATTTATAGTTCGAAGGCATGTTTTCCTGACTCAAATATGATCACTTTCTCCAGCTACAGCAAAGCGAAGCAGAGATACCTAGAGAAGAGGGAAGAACTGACCCCTGGATTACATCTTGCTTCAGCTGCTGAAGCAGGAGCCTTGGTCAGTATTCAGTTTTTAAATTCTATCTATATGATCTTCACTTTATTCAATCTGCTGAAGCAGGAGCCTTGGTCAGTATTCAGTTTTTAAATTCTATCTATATGATCTTCACTTTATTCAATCTGCCACGATACTTGGAAAAGAGAATTTGGACAATATGCGGAATTTATTATCTACTTCTACTTGTATAAATATGTAGAGAGAGAGAGAGAGAGAGGAACTATCATTTCTTTCGGGAAAAAATCCAGGAGGCATGGTGGGATTTCTTCAGTTGAGAGAGGGGAGGGAGAGAGGGCATTTCTGGCAGGATTTTTTCAGTCTTGATCCCAATGGACATACTGGCACTGTTTATTCCCCTTGTAACTGCTTAATGAATATGCAATATTTATTTTGGATTTGAACTTATTTCTTAAAACCAGACAGGAAGACATGTATCTTCCATCCATCCAGGAAGACAATATTTAAGGAACATTTTCTCTAAAAGCGGTAGAGCCAACTTCCAAGTAAAGTTTGAATCCTTATAACTTAAAGGAGCCTGTCTTATGTCAGGTCTCTCTCTGCACCAATCCTCTTTGGCTTATCAAGAATCTTTTGAAAAGCTGTCCCACCGAGTTGATGGACTGCCTGAAAATTTTCTCATCGGTTGTTTTATTGCAGGACTTCGAGATGAAATTCGCATAGTTGTAAAAATTAAACAACCCAAACCTTGGCGGATACAATAGGAGTGTGGCTAGACTGATCGAGGAACGAAATCAACTGCAGAGTAAGCCAGCCCAGCAAACTCGTTTCCAACCAGCCTCATTGACACCAAAGGCATCACCCAACCCCCACAACTGGTGTTCTAGGGCCTCCACCAACCCAGCGTATGAACCAGGGATCGAATGCTCAACCAGCAACATTCGGCCGAATCACCAATTAAGAGGCACGCGAAACGATGAGAGAATGGATTATGTTATTATTTTGACGAGAAGTTCGTTGCTGGCCATCGCTGTGAACGGACGCAATTATTCATGATCCAGGATTCACCACATATGAACACCGAGGATGTCGAGGGCGCTCACCCAGAACAAGAATATCATGAAGTCGTACTAGAAATTTCCTTTCATGCCATTGCAGGTACTCGAACACCCACAAACCATACATGTTCTAGGCAAGCTGAAGAATATGGTTTTAATAGATGGTGGTAGTACGCACAACTTCATTGATCAGGCTATAGTCTCTAAGTTTGGGTTACCAGTGGTCCGAGATAGGAAATTTGAAGTAATGGTGGCGAACCGTGAGAAGATAGAATGTGCTGGACAATGTCGCAATCTCACCCTCACAATTCAAGGATAGTCCGTCACCGCCGACTCCTACATTCTTCCGGTCGCGGCATGGCAACTAGTCTTAGGAGTACAACGGCTTCAGACTCTTGGACCCATCGAGACGGACTACAAGTAGCTCACCATGAACTTCAAAGTAGCAGGAACCTCCCACACCTTCCAAGGATTGAGACGAACTGGCATTGAAGCTTTATCTAACAAGGAATCCAATGGGTTACAAGGCATTGGATTATTTTTCCAAATAATTTCTTCCAGCAGCAGCAACAATGAATTAAAGTCATACCCATCTGAGATAGGCCAAATCTTAGCAAAATTCTCACATGTATTAGAATCATCCACCACCTTGCCTCCAAGACGGTCACATGACCACCAGATCCCATTGCAGCCGAGCGCATGACCAGTGAGTGTGGCCATATCGATACCCTCATTACCAGAAAACTGAGATAGAGAAGATGGTAAAGGAGCTTTTACAATCTGGTTTGATACGACCAAGTAGCAGCCCGTTCTCTTCACCAGTTTTGTTAGTAAAAAAAGCAGACGGTGCTTGGCGGTTTTGTTTGGATTATCGAGCTCTGAATGACATCACAGTTAAAGATAAATATCCAATTCCCATTATCGATGAGCTATTAGATGAACTCTATGGCACCAAATTCTACTCTAAATTGGACTTACGGTCTGGATATCATCAAATACGAGTGCACGAAGCTGACATTCCTAAAACAACATTTCGAACACACGAAGGCCATTACGAATTTATAGTGATGCCATTTGGCCTCACTAACGCACCGACAACCTTCTAAAGTCTCATGAACGATCTCTTTCGTCCCTATCTCTGGAAATTTATTTTGGTTTTTTTATGACATTCTAATATATTCAAGATCATGGGAAGACCATCTCACACATCTACAAATTGTTCTCCAAATCCTATCAGTTAACAATATGTTTGCAAAAGACTCGAAATGTCGATTTGGTGTTTTACATGTTGAGTGCTTGGGAAATGTTGGCCATCGTCAAAGCAATCAAGAAGTGGCGTCCATATCTTCCTGGGAAACCAGTTTTGATTTGAAATTTCTAGTCTTGATTTCAAATTAGTGTCAAACCCGAATTAAATTCTGGCAAATTCGCAAAAATAGTCATACAACAATTTACGACTGGCAGCTTAGGTCATTTTTCTCTTTTTTTTTTTTTAGATCACACAACAATTTACGACTTGCAACATAGGTCCTTCCGTCACTTTTTCCATCAGTCAACGGTTAGTCAACATTTGAGTAAGGGCATTTTTGGTAATTCACATCTAAACAACCCCTCCCCTACATCTAAACCGCCACCGCCACGCCGCCGTACAGAAAATTAATAAAATTGGATTTTTTTTGTAAATTTTAACAAAAGAAAATCATAGCAATAGCATTCATTAGTAATTTCATCAAAAAAAAAAAAAGCATTCATTAGTAGTAAAAGAAAAAGAACTTACCTCACCGGAAAGACAAAACCGGACGGAGAAGGGCAAGAAGATCTACCTTCGCCGGAGAAACGCGACCAGCCGGAGAGGAAGAAAAACCCACCGGAAAGTTTGTTCCAGCTCAAATCCATAACCGGAATCTAACCGGAAAGTTTGTTCCAGCTCAAAAATGTTGCGAACTCTAGTGACGAGATCTTCCCTAAACTGCACGGAATCTGACCAGAAAATCCATTGTTGCTTAAATCAAGCAATTGAAGCTTTAAACAAGAACCCAATTGAACCTGAAAATCTGTTCTTCCCCAACAAAAGTTTCGTAATAGAACTCAATGAATTTAACATTTGAATGCAAATTAAGAAAAAGAAGGTGGTGGTGATACCTGTGATGGTGGTCGTCGGCCAGAAAAAGAGACTGTGCTGCGGCGAAAATGGTGACGGATCAGTGACGGAAAAGGAAATAATAAAAAGAACTTGAAGAAGAGAGGGGGCAGAAAGAGACTAACCAGCAGCGGTGGCGGAGCTCGAGTGGGAGAAAGACAGAGTCAGCGGTGATCGGAGAGTGAAGAGAGAGCAGGGGAGGGGGTTTTGCGCAAAGAAGATGAAGAAAATTAAATTGGAGAATTAGGGATTTTGGAGTTTGGGGAACTTAAAATTGAGGAAGGGAAGGGTGGTTACTGGAATGATCGGTGTTGGTGTAGCTCGGAGCAGGAAGAGAGAAGGCCGGCAACGGTGGCGGTGGTGGCGATGTACATCTCGAAGAAGGAGATGAACTGTGAAATGCCCTTACTCAAATTACCAAAAATGCCCTTACTCAAATGTTGACTAACCGTTGACTGATGGAAAAAGTGACGGAAGGACCTATGTTGCAAGTCGTAAATTGTTGTGTGATCTAAAAAAAAAAAAAGAGAGAAAAAGGACCTAAGCTGCCAGTCGTAAATTGTTGTATGACTATTTTTGCGAATTTGCCTTAAATTCTCCATAATTTAGGGTTTAAGGTTTCATCCCCAAACTCAATTAAAATAGAGTAAGTCTTAATTTGAGTCTCAAAATCAACCCAATTACACCTAAGTTAAGATTTCTGACATTTGAAATCAACTCATTTGCAAAATCAATCACCATGCATACAGATCTTGAAGAGTATAAAGCACCAAGCTTGACTGAATCTACAATTTATATAAATATATCTCTTCTGATTTTCTTGTGCTTGTAAGTGAAAATTTTAATTTCTTCCATGAAATTAGAAAATCATCCTCTCTCATTGTGTACTTATAAATCAGTTGTGAGTTTAGCACCATATTTCGTAATTATTTACAAAGTTCGATACTAATCTCTCTATGCTGAAAATCCATATGAATTATATGGTCACCATTTTCTCTCATTTCAAGTAAAATATTAAGCTTGCTCATGAGCCATTGTTTGGACTGGATAAAAAATTAAACAACTTTTGATAAATCAAAATGTGAGAAAGATAAATGGTCATGAAAAATGGATGGGTGGATAGCTAGCTTGGAATTGCTTTTGCATATCAGGAAGGAGAGGCCACTAGAACCAATGGTGGCGTTGGTGGTTTTGGGGGAGGGAGAGAATGAAGGGAAAAAGTGCGAAAATAGAGTAAGAGAGAATAATTTAATATTCGTTGAATTGATTAGAAGTAAAAATGGTAAATCGTATCTGTCATCTTAGATATCATTTGTGTGTAATAGTTTAAGGATAATTTCTAATATGGACCAGGTACATTTTAAAAGGGTTTCCTTTGACCATAATTTTCCTTGGCAGGAGAAGAGTTGCCTTGGCAATATCATTAGCCTATATTTAGAGTAAAAAACAATTAGATGAGTCAAATATTGAAGATCTCAGAAGTAGTGTCTTGTGCCCCTTGTTTATACCTCCCACATTTGTTCTTTCAATGGAAGCATTTGACCTTACAAAATCTTTTCCAAAACTTGTGGAGGTTCGTACAAAGACTTTGAAGCAAAAGGGTGAAAAAAGTGCTTCTGAATCTAAGAATATTTCCAAGAAGATGGGAATATATACATGTTTTTCTTTGATTGTTTTTATTATTGGCGGCAAAAAAAACGTCCGTCCCCCAATTATCACAATTCGTCACATGTATATAAAAATGAAAAAGTATACAGATGGTGAATTATGAGTGATGAAGATATGTATGGATACTGACGATTTCTAGCCTAGTTTGGCTATGCATGCATGATTTGGGATCAAAACATTAATTGATTTAGTGTTGTAACGACTAGCTAGCCCCTGTTGGATGGAGCATTTGATGGAAAATTTTCTTCTAGAACTATTAAAATGGGTTCAGACTTACCTCGTGATGCACAAAATCCTAGCAAGTGAACTAGTGTCCAGTTGAATATATAAGTAAGACAAGTGTCGATCCTACAGAGATTATAATTAAGTACCAAAATTGTTTATTATCCTAATTTAGACCTACAAATATTTTTTAGAGTTTTACTAACTAATGCTTAAAACTAAATTGTAACTAAATTAAACAAATAAGAAAGAAGATATCAAATAATGAGAGAAATGTTGATTAGGACATTGATCCAACTTGTTTTCCCAATGATTAGTTTAAAATATTCCCTTTTTAATGTGTCGAATTCCCTTAAATTTATCCTAATTCATTAACGGTAGAATTCCCTTATCTAAGTTTTATTTAATTATTTGCAATAAACCCCCTAATCTCAATTAACAAAAACCATATGTCTATGTGAAATTGATTAATGAGACAGCATTAACGATTTATGCAATTCCCCAATTTCAATCCCCGTAGTTATCTACTTTTGGAAACCGCTCAATAGAAACCGAATCTATTCCTAGTTAATTTTACTACGAGTTGTTATTACTTAGTTCCTAATTAATTATTTCACCTTCCGGTCCTTCGCAATTAAATTATGAGATCATGTATAGGGTGATCAAATCCATACAAGCATTAAACACACCATAATAATAATTAATAAAATACGGATTAAGGGAATATTGAACACAATATTAAGGGGGAAATAATAAACTAAATCATTGTTCCATCAAAGTTTTCACAAGCCTAATCAACTAGAAAATTTAGTCAATCATCATATATAAATCAACCATGACAATTAATTTAGACATGAGAAAAATTACGAATCAAGAAAATAATAAAAAGGAACGAGTTTAGATTACAACTTGATGTTGAAATTTGTCTCCACAAATCGAATCCCTTCCACCAGATTGACCACAGTTCCAATTGGAACAAGGTGATGATGACGTGATGATTGGTGGTGATTTGCGGCTAAACAAGATGATGATTTGCGGCTGGAGTATGATGATTTGTGGCTGGATGGTGGTTCAGATTTGTTGGCTCTGTTTTGCAGCAAATTTGGCGGCTGATCGGGTTGGTCTTCTTTAGGGCTTCATGCCCTCTTTTTATAGAGATGTGAGGGGGTGCTAACCTTTTTCCTACTCAGCGTCTTGTTCTTGTGGCCCAAGGCCAGAGTCTTTGTTTCTTATTACATCTCTGACTTTGTTTCCAATTAATAGACTTTCCTACAAAAACAAATCTAAGAAAATATAATATAATCCTAAAATAAATATTCGTAATAATATGTTTCTAGTTAGCATATAAAAATACCTAATATATATATATATATATATATATATATATCAAATCCAAATAAATATATTAAGAATTTAATATCAAATTGACTCTAAAATATGGAAATATAATATTTTTTAGATAAAAACTAAATGAAAATTAGTATAATTTATATAGAAAATATGAGTTTATCAACTACCCCCAACTTAGCATTTTGATCGTCCTCGATCAAAGAAGACAATTCATAGAGATCTCAAACAAAAAGTTTTATTAATATTGCTACCAATCTTGCGAGTCTGTAAGCAAGTATCATCAGCTATGGACTTAGGAAAGTTCAATCAATGTATGACAAATAGGATTCCAAGGCTAATGAAATCTAGACATGAAAAACTTGTTTTTGAAAAAGTGATTCTTTGATTTACAATGACAACTATAGATTTCAGAATTTTGTACTTAGAAGTAAACAAATAGACATTCATTCTTCACACCTCTTCTCATTGCATTTTAATCTATGGGCACCCTTTTTCAATGTGCATTCGGTTCGGCTCGTAGATATATAAAACTAAAGAAAGAATATATGACATCATTCAATATTTTTTTCTATCTTCTAATTTACACTTGATATTTGGAGCACCAATGAATGTGAACATTTTTATTGAACGCTTATTGGTGTGCTTACTTATGCATGCTCATACTCTTGGTAAAATCCGTTGATTTTGCTGGTTTTCATTTGCCAACTTATAAAACCCAAGAGCATCGAAACATTGCCCAACAAATATCTAAAATGTCTCAAACCCACGACCTTGCCCTAGGGTGACCATGGGGGGTCGCAAGTGTGACAAGCTTAGCTTTGATCACTTGACATAAATACCATTAAACACATAGGGAGTATATATATATATATATATATATATATATATATATATATATATATATATATATATATATATATATATATATATATATATATATCGAAGAGGTCTTTATTTTTCGTTAGGAACATATATTCACAAGTCAGACTAAATGCACATTAAATAATGATACTTAAAGATTAAATCACAATTAGATAAGGGTTATCTCAGAAAGTCTAAAAATCTAATTCAAAATACAAGATTCAAAATTCTTCTTGTCATCTTACCCTTTTCACCAAAATCCCACTTCCACTATACAGTTTTAGGTCAATTAGTCACGGGAAATATTTTATGTAGATCAGCAGCAAGAAGATCTTCAAGAAAGAGACTGGACACAAATCTGGGACCTAAAACACGAAAGAATTGAAGGTCAGGATCAAAGTTCACATATGGTGTGTTTGGAGCAGTTTTCTGTAACGGCGGAACTAAAAGCAAGAGTTCAGATATGAGACTCAAACAATTCAAGTTTTACGAAACCCGAATTATTTTTCAAAACCAAACATTATGCAGTCTCGTTCTGCAGACTTGGTTAGTTGACTTAAAGTGAATGGGATACTATTCTTCTGCAACCTAAGTGAATATCCCAAAAGGACGAAACCCCGATATGCTTCAACACTGATAATCCCCATCTCCCACGCAGATGGCTTTCCCGACAAAGTAGGCTTAGCCCATATAATATAAAACTATTTTCAAACTACAGAATTAAGGAGGAAAACAAGTTTACCTGGATCGGTCATTTTTTTAAATGCACCTCAATGATATCATTGTCCTCCATGTCAAGGCTGCCAGGAGTTGCAGTTGAACTAATTTTATCATATGTTCAGAATAAAAGTGTCAATTCCGTCATGAGAGAGGATGGAAGTGCCAATTTCGTTCTAGACTGACGTGACACATTTCAAACGCACCTCGATACGTGAATCTAGAACGGAATTGCCACTTCCGTGTTCATTGACCCTCAATATCTCTTTTTTTTTAATAAGAGACGAAAATGATGATGTTGATTTGATAAGGCAGGGAGAAGGAGAAGAAGGTTTGACCGTAGGATTCTACTGTAGTAAAAGTTCGAGCAGTCCGGTTCCTATGCGGAACAGCTATTTTTTCGCACATGCGAAATATATTTTTTTGCCTTGAGCATGTGAAATATATTTTTTCGCACATGCGAAATATATTTTTTTTTCGAGCAGTCCGGTTCCTATGCGGAACAGCTATTTTTTCGCACATGCGAAATATACTTTTTTGTCTTGAGTATCAATGTTTCTTACTGTTCACGCTAAGAACAGTGTTTCGTAAAAACGAACAAATTGCTCATTTTTAATCAATCTCAATCGCTAAAATTTTAATCTAACGGACGAAATTTTATCCCGCATGTGCAGAACAAAGTTGTTCCGCATAGGAGCCGTGAGCAAGCTCGAGGGCTTCGGATGTGGGACCCGAAGTTCACAAGTTGTACTGAAAGACGGTCTACGAGCAATCCAATTTTTATTTTATTTTTTTGAATTATTAGCGATTTAGTTACTATTAATGCTTCTTGACACGCTGATACAATTTAATGCTTTTTTTTTTTTTTAATGTAACGTTTAAATATAATTATTCTTCTATCTGAAAATAATTATTTATAAATTGCTCTCATTAATTTCAATAGATATTCATCTATTTTTTAAAATTGAATGACTTTTTTTTTTTTAATGGGGGGGGGGGGGATATGTGGGAATCGAACCCAGGCTGTTACCCCTGGGAACGCTTACCATTTCCACTGGGGCAAGCTTCCCACATAAATTGAATGACTTAACAATTAATATACACACTAAAAAGGTATATGTCAGTATCTCAAGGATCACAAGATCCATAGCTCAGTGGGGGCATGGTCTGTCCACGACCGTGAGGTCGTGTGTTCGATACACTCTCCAAGCATGGGCATGCTTTAATCTCCCTTTCTAGGGTTATCTCCTCCTCCTATGAGGCAGTTCTCTCTCCCCACTCATGAAGCAATCGCCCAACGGGCGTAAAAAAAAATAGTATCTCAAGGTTCCACAAGACATAATAATACACCCTTTATTTATGAATAATCAATTTAATTTTTTTTTTTGTATTTTTATAAATAATAATCAATAAATAAAATTATACCAGAAGTCAAATCTTGAAGAGTATGACAAGGTGTTCGATAATTTTGTTATAGAGTTGGTCGAATAATTGTTCACATTATTACAGAATGAAAAGGGAGACGATCATATAATGATTGAAAATTTTAGATCATAAGGTCTGTTTATATATGAAATTTTAACACTATACTCGGGATGCATTATGGCACCATCTTAAATCTCACATTATAAAATTGATCTCACTTCTTTACTCACACACAATTTAATTTTTGTAAAATTCAGGGCAAATCTCTAACATATAAAAAAATGATATACAATGCAAGCCTTGTCTCTCACTCTATTCGGTTGGGCAATGAATGACTTAATGCATTGGAGAATTGAGGATGTCATTTGAACCGCCACCTATAATTTGATAGGAGATTTTAAACTGACTGTATTATTATTGTGTCACAAAAAATGACAGTTTTTAAAATATATGATGAATATATGAACGTTTATTTTTTTTTCTAAATTTTAAAATTTGTAATGTACAAAAAGAGACTTACTAAAGAACTTCTTGTGTAAGTTTATGTGGCTCGTGAAAATTATGCTCTATTAAACATTTCCCTTATGATTATTGTAAAAATAAATGTTTTTCCTTACAAGAGTGAAAGAGTTTAAAAAAAAAAAAAAAAAAAACTAGTATAGAATGGGGCTTGGTGTGACAGTTTGTAAAAATAAATTATGCTCTATTCTCTTATGTTATCTTTTTATTAGTTTATTTTGCTTTCAAAAATTAAGTATCATTGTATTATTATGTATACAACAACAATAGCATAACCCATTAAGTCCCCAATAGTTTTGTCAGTGAGTGAGTGTTTTCGGTACCTTGGTTCTATTATTCAAAAGGACGGAGAGCTTGACGGAGATGTGGCGCATCGAGTTGACGGAGATTTAACTCGATGCGCCACATCTCCGTCAAGCTCTCCGTCCTTTTGAATAATAGAACCAAGGTACCGAAAACACTCACTCACTGATATAGTTTTGTCACCCAAAGTTACTACAGTTTGCTCTGTCGTTCTACTAGTGCTAAACTTACACTCCATATACTCTGTTTTACTTCTACTAATCCTAAAACCTCTAGATTCTAAGGTTTGTCTCCATACATCTAACTTGGCATTAACACCCGCTCTTGTCTCATCAATCAAAACTATATCATCAGCAAACAGCATGCACCACGGTACTGGATCTTGTATACACTGGGTCAGTTCATCCATAACCATCGTAAACAGAGTAATTGAGCATATGAGCCATACTATGAAGTTATGGGAAAGGGTAATTGAGCATAGATTGAGAAAAAATGTGAGCATTTCAGAGAACCAATTCGGTTTTATGCCCGGACGATCAACTATGGAAGCAATACATTTACTAAGGCAGTTGATTGAGCGTTATAGAGAGAGAAGGAAGGACTTGCATATGGTGTTCATAGATTTGGAAAAAGCTTACAACAAGGTTCCCCGAGAGGTAATTTGGTGGGCAATGACTAAGAAAGGTATATCTCGGAAGTATATTGATCTTATTAAGGATATGTATGAGGGAGTCAGCACCAGTGTCAGAGTTTGTGGCGGGATAAGTGAAGAGTTTCCTATTACAATTGGGGGTGCATCAAGGTTCAGCACTTAGTCCTTTTCTCATTTACGATGGTTATGGATGAACTCGACCCAGTGTATACAAGATCCGATGCACGTGGTGCATGTCTGTTTGTCGATGATATAGTTTTGATTGATGAGACAAGAGCGGGTGTTAATGCCAAGTTAGATGTATGGAGACAAACCTTAGAATCTAGAGGTTTTAGGATTAGTAGAAGTAAAACAGAGTATATGGAGTGTAAGTTTAGCACTAGTAGAACGACAGAGCAAACTGTAGTAACTTTGGGTGACAAAACTATATCAGTGAGTGAGTGTTTTCGGTACCTTGGTTCTATTATTCAAAAGAACGGAGAGCTTGACGGAGATGTGGCGCATCGAGTTAAAGCTGGTTGGTTGAAATGGAAGAGTGCGACGGGCGTTTTGTGTGATCGTAATGTACCTCTGAGATTGAAGGGAAAGTTTTACAGAACCGCTGTTAGACCGGCATTGTTATATGGTACAGAATGTTGGGCAACTAAGAGGTGTCATATTCAAAAAAATGCATGTAGCGGAGATGCGTATGTTAAGATGGATGTGTGGACATACGAGAATGGATAGAGTGAGGAATGAGACTATTCAGAAGAAGGTCGGTGTAGCACCTATTGAAGACAAGATGAGAGAGAACCGTTTGCGTTGGTTTGGGCACATTAGCAGAAGGCCGAGTGATGCTCCGGTTAGGAGAATTGAAGGATTATGTAATAGTGAGGGCGTAAGAGGTAGAGGGAGACCGAGGAAGACTTGGATGGAGGTGATAAAAGGGGATATGAATTTGCTAGCATTAGATGAGAGTTGTGTTTGGGACCGAAAGAGATGGAGAGAATGCATCCGTGTGGATGACCTTACGTGATTCTTACTTTGGTTCATGTAGCCGACCCCACTCTGTTGGGATTAAGGCTTGGTTGTTGTTGTTGTTGTTGTTGTTGTTGTGTTGTATTATTATGTATATTTGTATTCTTATCAGAATTTAGTTTCAATCCTCATTGTATTATATTATTCTTGCTATAGAATTTTTGTTTTTTTGCTAATATAAATTTAGCTCGTGAGCTCAGCTCGAGCTGAGCGTGAGCTGAGCTTTCTAATTTTTATGTGAGTTGAGCGTGAGCTAAGCCAAACTCGGCTCATATATCTCAATTGACACCCCTAGGAATAATAAGGACAACTGAGATTAGTTTTTTTTTAGCCTTACCAGAGGAGGACCGCCCCAGGGAGTATTTATTTGCCCCATGTAAGGGAGAGGTGTCGAACCCTCAACCTCACGGTCGTGGACAGGCCATACCTCCACTGGGCTATGAACCTCTTGACACAATTGAGATTAGTTAAGTGACTGTCACTTTTAATTTTCAGAGATTTATTTATTATAAAATAACGAGTTATAGTCACATAGAAAATTTCGAGTCATTTATCAACATGGGCGGACCACTGGTTATAAGGTTTATCCTTAGGGTGTCAATCGAGCTACGTGAGTAGAGGTTGGTGTAGCTCACGCTCATATCACATAAAAATTGAAAAGTTACCTCACGAGCCTCTTGAACTAAATTTAATGTTCAGCCCGAAAAAACTCACAAACTTTGTGCTCACGCTGAGCTCACATTTAATGCTCGAGCTAAGCTCACGAGCCTCATGGACTAAATTTATATTAGCAAAAAAATTAAAATCATATAGAAAGAAGAGTATATTACAATGAGCATGAGACTAAATTTTCATGAGAATACAAATATATATATATATATATATATATTTATATATATATAATAATAATAATAATAATAATACTTAATTCTTGTATCAAGCCAAACTAATAAAAAGATAACCAAAGATAAACATATAACAAGTTCAAATGTTAAAAAATCCATAAAACATAGACAAAAATAAACGATATGTTTTGTCGCTAGTTTTTATAGATCGTTTTTTAATTAGAATTTTAGTATTATATAATACACATGATTATATTAGTCTTATTCGAGTGCGAGCTTTAACCGGGCTGAGCGGGGGTCAAGTTTACGTTCAACTCACATAAAATTTGAGCTTGAATATTACGCTCATGCTCGGCTCACTTAAGCTCACGCTCATATATTTTCGAGTTATATGAGTCGACCCGAACCCGTTGACACCCCTGCTTATTCTAATTAGTGAACTGGTACACTGGACAACGATGTACAAAAGAGAAAGAAGAAAATGATTTTTGTCGCACAAAAAACATTAGGGAAATTATTTTTAAGAGTTTCAGTTATATATAACACTTAACTATTTTGAGTGTGTTGTTTTTATTTTATTTTTTATATGCTTTAACTGTTTTGGGTGTGCTAATTATCTACTTCCAAGCAGTTTTGGGTGAAAAAACACGCAATCTACCGTGTTACTGCTCCTGATTACATATACAAACTGCCGTGAAAAATAGTTAAAGTATATAAAAAAGCAAAACAAAAATAAATAGTAAAAATAACACACTATTGTAAGGAAAAGAGAATAAACAAGACGAAAAATATGTTCGAGGTGTTACTTTTATAAGTAGATAATAAATTACTTTTATATGATCATAGGGTAGGAGGGTTGTTATAAGTATGATCTTCTAAACAACACATAAGTTAGGTATCAACTAGAAGAGTTAGTATGGTTGCCCTCTTCGACAGGGCAATTCACTGTCAAGTCTGCTTATAGTACAGTGAACCATGGGAATTTTTTGGGTGCTTCTCTTATCAATAGGAAGCACTGGAACAAATTGTGGACTTCAAATTTGTATAATAGACATAAACACTTTACTTGGAAGATACTGAATAATGCTCTTCCTCTTAGAGCAAGGCTGAAAAGTTACTTTCAAATCCAAGATGATGTTTGTTTATTATGCCAAAGGGAGGAAGAAACTTTGGAGCATTTGTTCATTAAATGTCATTTCACGAAATCTTTGTGGCTGTCTTCAAGATGGAAGCTGAATTTGGATATGTTCTAAGATTGGAACATCTCTAGATGGATTAGGGAAGTAATTTTCCTATATCATCTGATTGTAGAACTGAGTTTTTTAATTTCTTTGCAGTTGCTTTGGAACAAATATGGATCAATAGGAATGAAGTTCTTCATGGGAAACTTATGAAGAAGGTGGAGGATGTATTGAAGCAGGCCGAGATTAAAGCTATCACCTACTGGGAAACAGCTATTGGAAGAACAATGAAGAGGAAAGCTAAACAGAGGACTGGCTATTGGAAGCTTCCACCAAAAAATGTCATTAAGGTTAATTTTGATACTGGTTTTGTCGGAGATGATAATGCAGTTAGTTCCTTCATTATCAGAGATGATAAGGGTGAAAATATGGGAATGTGGATTCAAATATTTCAAGCCAGAACTCCTTTTGAAGAAGAAGCACATGCAGGCCTTATAGCTATGGAGAAAGTACAATCCCTTAAATTTCAAAAGGTTATTGATACGGTACCAGCCATGAAGCTTAGAGAGGTCATTTGGATAAATGACCTCATCCATAACTCACACATCCCAAATACGAGCTTCAAAACCAAGCCTTTGTTCCAAGTGTTTAAAGTCTCTAATCTAAAGGTTCAAGAGGTAAAAAAAACCTTCAAAGAAAGCTAGACACAAGGATCAAAGCCATCAAATATCATTTGAAGGAAAGATACATAATTGGAAGGAAAACGGTTGAAGGGGTATTTTAGGAAACTTGTAAATTAAAGTCTATTAAAGACTTTAATTATATTTTCAGCTTTATTGTTTATTTTAATTAGCCATGTTGGCCAAAATAAGCTAGCTAAATAATAGGACATGTTGTCCTTGATGTTAGGTAGTGTTTTTAGTTATCTAGGAGCTGTAGAGTCCTAATCTTTAAAGGACTCTTATTTGTGGGTTCTTTTTGGACGAAATTCCACTCTATTTAAGAGGGATTTTAGCCATGTTATTATTAGACTTGATACATTGATTTAAGGTTATTCCTTAGTTACTTTGTGTTTGATTCTCTGGGTAGAATTCATTCATGTTTGAGTTACTGTATCAATAAGTTTGGTTTATACTTATTGTGGTGTTTCAGCCCCCATTGATATTCAACCTTGCGGGAGAAAGGTTGTTTATATTCCCCATAAACTGTTCGAGATAGAGAAAGTCGGGCATTCAAGCCGAACATTAGTATTCGTACAACGGTTCCGCATCAGTTATCTTTGAAGGGGATTGTCTAAATGTTTTACAATGCTTCAAAGGCCACTATTCTGATATTCGTTGGACAGGTATAGATTTGGCTAAATCTGGTAGGGCTATTCTTGCTAGATTTGGGTATTGGAATGTTGATTA
Source organism: Vinca minor (assembly GCA_026122235.1). NCBI lineage: Eukaryota > Viridiplantae > Streptophyta > Magnoliopsida > Gentianales > Apocynaceae > Vinca > Vinca minor. The sequence goes on from JAOCZM010000002.1 coordinate 187,641, forward strand.
TGTGAATAGGTTGGTTAATTTTCAAGCTCATAACTTGGTTGAGTGGGAGAAATCAAATGATGTAATTGGTTATATAAAATCTGCTGCTATTCCACCATCTGTACTTTGTGATAGAGGAGGCACTTTCTGTAATTCTGATCCCGTTGTGGATCCATCAAATGATTATTCTTTTACTTAGCAAAAACTAGATGACTTAGTAATATAGATCAAACGGATATAAATATCAATTGAATTTTAGATTTTAACAAAACAGATAATCTAGCATTCGAATACATCAATCTCATGCTGCACCACATCAAGTACGCAATTTGTATCACTAACCCTACATCATTACTTAACTAATCAAAGATAATTAGACATTCCACCCTCCTCTATTCCCTTCCTCTCTTTCTCTCTACTTTTTCTTCTTGATGTTCTTCATTTTTCTCCTTTTCAGTCGGATATTGGTTGGATCTAGCCTTTCTTCCTTCACTTTTTTGTGTCTTCACCCCTTTTTGTGCCGTAAATCATGATGAAGTTCTCTCAAGGCGTTTTTTTTTTCAAAATTCAAGACGCGGATGCAAGATCTACTTCAGATCCTTCAAGATCTGGAGTTTCTCTCTCAACCCGGAGTTGTTCTGGGCCCTTTCTCAGTTTCTATATCTTTCCGAGACAATCTACAAGACGGTTGATATGCCCATGGTCTTGTAGATTGTTGATTTCTAAGAAAGATGTTGAAGCTGAACTTCTCTTGCTACTGCTGTTCAAGGATTACAGAGAAGATGTTGCGAAGAATTTTATTGTGTATTTATTTTTTCTACTTTTATTAGGGCTATTATCCAGTCCCAGGGTGTGGGCTTTTAGCTGTTATCATGGTTGTCTAAACCATCGTATAACTTTTATTTTTTCTTGTATTTTCATATTATCTTTTGATGGTAATGGATTTGGCTATTTTATGATTAATGGATAATTTTTTATTTAGTAAAAAAGAAGAAGATAATTATAGATACTCAACCATAAACAACTTAATTAATGTTATTTGATAACTTAATTACCTGTCCTATAAATAGTTCAAAAAAGTTTTTTGGTCTAATATTAAAAAAGTCATACATATCCAGTAATTTTACAAGAAAAAAAAAAAAACCTTGAGAGATTATTCTTTCCCGAAATTTTCAGACAAGAAGTCTTTTATGACTTGTAAAACTTGATTTGAATCTTGCGAAAACGGGTCATTTGTGAAGAACCCGTGTTCTTTTCCCTCGAATTCAAAACAATGGACTTTCTTTCCAAGTTCCTTCAATCTTCTTGCATATAAGTCAACCCTATCTCTCATGATTTCACGGGCCCCAACAATCACCATTATTGGGCCAAGCTTTATGGATTCCAAATTTAGGCTTGTTGGCCCAATAGAATTTGCTAGTGGATGGTCCCTAGTCTCTCCAACCGGTAGTGATAACCTCCAAAACCTGTACATTTTTTAAGTGAGATTGTGAGCAAAATCCAACTCATAAATGGACACTCAATTTATCATCAAGTCAATAGTGTATTAATGTACTTAGCAACAGTGTATTAATGTCACGTTTTGTGTTTTGTGCCCGAGCGCGATTTATGTACTTAACAATTTACACGATTAACTACTTGATTTTTTTTTTTTTTTTTTTTTGTTCTAGATGACCAGTGTTCAAGTCCGACAAACCCGACTAATCTGAATCGGATGCTTTACATGTTCAAGAAATAGGCGATCTTAACATCAATAACTTCATACAAATGTCATGGTCGCGGTTCGAACCCTAACAATTTTTAAGGGAGGATGATCTTTCATATATACACTCCATCACAACTGATGTTGGTACTACTTGAAATTGTTCTCATATATGCTAAATTAATATTTTAAAATAACAATACTTTGTTATTTTTTTTTTGCTAAATAAATTATATTTCCATTAATCACAAATAGCCGATGCCATTACAATCAAAGGAAAATCTGCAAATACAGAAAGTAACAGTTATACAATGATTTAAAAAATCACGATAACAGACAAAAGACACACCCAAGAAAACTTGGATGGTTAGGACAAACAACTAATAAAAATAGCAAACTAAACAAATACATAATCTTCTTCTTCAAAGCATCTTCATTGCAATCCTCGAAACACAGGGACAGGAGAATATCACTTTCAACATCTTCCTTAGGGGTCGACAATTTATAGGACCATGGGCGTATCAACTGTCCTATAAATTGTCTCGGGAAGATATAAAAAGATGATAAAGGGCCCAAATCAAGTCCGGGTTGAACACATCCTCCTAGAAAAATAGAAAAAAATCTAGATCTGAGACTCATCTAACCACTGCGTCTTGAATCTTGAAGAAAAAAACTCTGAAAAAGGTTTCATATGATTCGTAGTACAAAATAGAGCAAGATTAACGAAACAAAAGGACCAAGATTTGACGGCCGGAGCCAATGGCCAAATCTGGCCGGCAGCAGAGGAGGGAAAGAGAGCAGGAGGAAGAGAGGAGGAAGAGAGAGAAGAGAGAAAAGGGAAGGAAAAAAAAACAAACTAGCTTTGACAATACTTTGTTATTGTTCATACTTCTCACACTTATTTTAAGTGGACGACGATTTGCAACAGCAATATATAGTTGGTAAAGTTAAAAGATTTATGATTTAATCTAAAGAAAGAAGAAGAAAAAAAAAGCACTTCTTTATGGAACTCAACACTAAAGAACAATTTTTTTTAAAAAAATTACACATGAAATTATAATAGAGAGAAAAGTGTCTTCCAATTAGTAGATAAAGGCATAAATAAGATAGTGCTTATCTTTTGACTTTAGATAATCTCAATACTTAGTTATATTATCCAATTTTATTTTGCCGTTTTTCCCTTTTCCAGGTTTTGAGAGGATGAGGGAATTAATTGCCATTTGGGTCATCAACATAGTTTCAAACCGCCAGTTTCATCACTTTCGATTTTTTTTAACTTTTTGGGTCACCAACATATTTACAAACCGCCAAAATCATCCTTCCGTCTAATTTTTTTACAAAAACCGTCAAAAATGGATGACTTTCTATGAACAGTGATTCATCTTCTTCATTGTTAAAGGGCAAAATTGGAAAAACCCAAAAACAAGAACACCATCTTCAAAAATCAAGAACACCATCTTCAAAAATCAAGAACACCATCTTCAAAAATCAAGAACACCATCTTCATCTCCATCTTCATTCCCATTCTTCTCCTCCACCACCACCACCACCACCATAGAGCTTCAAATTCATCACCAATAACCCAGAAAATGCAAAAGAAGTCCGAAAAAAAATTCTGCCAGAAAAAATCTCGAAAAAAATAGGGGTCCATTCAAGAAAATAGCCCAATCACTACAGATCAAATCACTCAAATCCATTTATATGTTATGAATCACAGTTAAAAGACGAATCTTTCTACCAAGTTTGAGCCTCAAATCCATAACGGATAAGCCAGAAAATGCAAAAGAAGTCCGAAAAAAATTTCGACTGCACTGGGCTTTATGAAATATTGGAAACGTCTGGGCGATAACTCGCTTAATTCGACTGCACTGAGCTTATGAAAAACACCCCAAAAAATGGATGATTGTATATTTTTTGATAAATGTAAATAGTTGAGTGACATATTTAGCTAAAAAAATAGTTTAGTACTATAAAAAGAAATCTGTAAATAGTTTAGTGCTATAAATAGCTATTAACTCTACAAAGAGTTAACAAATATCGTGTAGAATTTCTTCTATTTTGTTGACGTGATAACATCATTATGATTTTCAAATGTTGAATCAGAAATCTATATGAAAAGTCTTAACCTAAACAAGCTTTCAAATGATCATCAAGTGCTTTGGCCCAGTGGGCAAGTGCTTGGCCCGGGATCGAGAGGTCCTGGTTCGATACCCTCCGTCAGCGTTGCGATGAGCTTTATTCTCCCTGATCTAGGGCTGTTTCTCTCCCTCTCATGGGGCGGAGCATAGAAGGGGCACGGGCCTGTCTCCCCAAGAATTTTCAATTTTTTTATATATCTGAATAAAATATAAAAAAAATCTACTACGATTACCCCCAAGAATTTTCAATTTTTACTACAGGCCCCCCCTAAAATAAAATCCTGACTATAAACATACTCTCTATGGGTAGACACTAAGGTCATGTGACAAAGGCAATAATAATTCTTTCTACAACCACATAAAAAGGTTTCAGCAGAATTTCTGAAAGAGACGTTTTTGTCATGATCCGCCTTCTATTTTTAATTGAGGCTTTTATCAGTCCATATCAAGAAAATGAACCTAAAGAGAGACAGTAGTTTTTGAGCGCCAGAAGGCGATTGTCCCCCGAATAGGAAGAGTTGAGTAATACCCTAGACAGGAAAGATTGAAGCACGCTCTACGCCTGTGAGGAAGATAGTTCTGCTATGAGTGAGAATATTTAATCGTCTCCATTACTGGGGAGCAGTATCGAACTCGGGACCCCGCGTCCCCAAGCCAGAGGGGGCCAACCCCTTGTTGATGTCTTATTGGTTGTTCATTGCAATTCACACATTTTCAACCTATGAATATGATTGGGAACCCTTTTGATTTAAATTTGCACGAGAAATTACTAAGATTTTTTTGTGGTCAATTCAGATTTATTCGGAAAATCACTTTACATGATACAAACAAAATAGTGGGATTCTTTTTTATGATGTTGATTTTGCACCTTGTATTTTTTAATTGGAATATTTGACCTCTGTGGTAGAATGAAGCACTAAAAAACTCACTAAATTTTATTAGCTAAAAATACCTTTATTAGGAAACAGAGGGAGTTTGATCTTGTAATAATGTGATAAGATGAGTATATATGTCAAAATCAAAGTTTTGTTCTACACATTATAATTTAAATCATCAAAACAACACGACTTCTTTAAGAGAGATAATTTATTCTTAATGACTTCTTTTGTATGGGAATCCTGCCCCAGTGGAAAAGGTAGGGTGACCCTGGCCTCTTGGTCCAGGGTCGATTCCTGTATATCCCCCCGCGCCCCCCCCATAAAAAAAATGACGTTCTTTTGTAACTTATATCATCTGCTTTTTTTTTCTAAAAACTAGACTCATTTATAAGTATTGGCTCAGCTTTTATTACAATTATTTATTATTAGACACTCTCCAGAGGAGGTCGACCTCACCAGAAGGAGGAGTAGTAGAAGCCCTACTGAGCGGGTGCCCCGTGGGGGAGTAGTAGAAGTCCCGCTGAGCGGGTGTCGTAGAAGAGCCCGCTGAGCGGGTGCCCCGTGAGGGGAGTAGTAGAAGTCTCGTTGAGCGGGTGCCCCAAGAGGGGAGTATAAGATCCACATAGTGTGAGCCCCAAAAGAAACGACAATTAAATCATTCCCTTGTGTGAGATATGGGGATTGAACTTGGGACCTAAGCCCCAAGTGTGATGGCCTTACCCACTTGGCCATTGGTAGATTATCCAAAGGACTAATATGCCAACTAGATGTATTCTCTCCATGAATTTTGATAAGTAATTTTCTAAGATTTAAGTTTCATTAATATATGTGTTCTATTATATGATAACGGAATAATATTATTATAATTTGCCCACGGTCAAATTACTTCTTAATTTTTATACAAGTCATCAAATGTGGACTTTGACAAAGAGAGTATTAAGACCAGCTCATGTGATTTCATAGTTTTAATTGTCAGATTAAATCTTTAATTTCTTGAATTATGAGTCAGCTCTCGACCGCTTCTATTACATATAAAGAGTAAATGGCTATTTGTGGCACTAAACTATTTACGTATTTATATTTATTATACTAAACTATTTTTTTAGCTAATTATATCACTCATCTATTTACGGGTATCAAATAATATACAATAACCATTTTTTTGGGTGTTTTCCAGTCAAAGTTGTCACGTGACTTTCATGTGTAGATTATTGAGGGGCAAAATTGAAACGTCGCAATAACCTAGTGATTCGTGGGTTAAAGATTTGACCCGATTTTTAACTCTTTCACTCAAATCTTTAAATCACGGGCTAAAATCGCGTCAAATCTTTAACTCATGGATCACTGAGTTATTGCGAAGTTCTAATTTTTCCCTTCAATAATTTGCACATGAAAGTCACATGCCAACATTGACTGGAAAACACTCAAAAGAATGATGTTTGTATATTATTTGACACCCACAATTAGATGAGTGATATAATTAATTAAAAAAATAGTTTAATACATTAAATAGAAATAGGTAAATAGTTTAGTGACTCAAATAGCCATTTACTCATTATCTAAATGAGGGTTTTAGCTAGTTCTTCTCCAGGCGTCACTTTGGCATAGGGCGGTCCCTGTGGGATCTGCTATCTCACATGAGTTGAAGTGGAGCCTACCTGCAAAGTAGGTACTGCCTCAAATCATGTGAGATGACTGTGAGGCCAGTCCCACAAAGACCGACTCATATTAGAATTTCCCTTCTCCAGTGTTGTACTGAAGAAGTCTCATATGAAGCTTAGAGGGTAGAAATTTTATCAATTTAGAATTTATATTGATTATGGTAACTAGTTAGGGGTGGACTGGTTTCAATGAGTCCTAACTCATTTCCCCTTCAATAAATTTAGTTTTGGTCAAAAGAAAAATAGTATGTCTCTATATATGTTCTCATGTCTGTTCATTATTACTTACAATTCGTTACATGTATATATAAAATTAGAAGAAATGTATAGATAGCAAATTTTTAGTGATAAAAACATGTATAAATATATGTATAAAGACAAATGATTTCAAACCGATTTATGTGAGGAGGGGAGTGAGTCTTTGCTGAATAGGAGGGAGTGAGTCTGAATCCATTAGAATGGGTCCACTCCATTTTTCTCGTTGAAAGATAGGTATGGTAAGTTGGTGAAGAAGTTCAATAAGGCAAAATATATTTAAAAAGAAATTCATGGGACACGCAAAATAATTGTTTGTACTCGTGTATGTTCATATTTATGTAATCAATCATTCACAATTCGCAATATATATATATATATTAAATGTCGAATTCTGTGGGGTTGGATCCATAATTAAAAACGGCAAATAATCCTCTATACCCATCCATGTACCCAATCATGTGTACAACCAACACTACAGGAGAAATGGCTTTTAGTGACAAGAATTCATGTGACGACAAAACTTATTGTCAATAAATGTGTAGATTTAATGACGACAGAAAATGTTGTCACTAATAAACTCAGAGGTCCTACTTTTAATGACAACATAAAAGTCGTCATTTTTGTTGTCACTAAATATATTCCATCATGAAGATGCAACTTCATTAGTGACAACCTAAAATGTATTGTCAATAAATAGTACACTTATTAGTGATAACATATTCTGTTGTCACTAATGTTCATTTAGTGAGGAGAATTTTTATGGTCAACTATATTTTTTGAATTAATTGCCATTTGGGTCATCAACATAGTTTCAAACCGCCAGTTTCATCACTTTCGATTTTTTTTAACTTTTTGGGTCACCAACATATTTACAAACCGCCAAAATCATCCTTCCGTCTATTTTTTTTACAAAAACCGTCAAAAATGGATGACTTTCTATGAACAGTGCTTCATATTCTTAATTGTTAAAGGGCAAAATTGGAAAAACCCAAAAACAAGAACACCATCTTCAAAAATCAAGAACACCATCTTCATCTCCATCTTCATTCCCATTCTTCTCCTCCACCACCACCACCACCATAGAGCTTCAAATTCATCACCAATAACCCAGAAAATGCAAAAGAAGTTCGAAAAAATTTCTGCCAGAAAAAAGTGACGAAAAACAGGGGTTCATTCAAGAAAATAACCCAATCACTACAGATCAAATCACTCAAATCCATTTATATGTTATGAATCACAGTTAAAAGACGAATCTTTCTACCAAGTTTGAGCCTCAAATCCATAACGGATAACCCAGAAAATGCAAAAGAAGTTCGAAAAAATTTCTGCCAGAAAAAAGTGACGAAAAAACTGAGTACTTCAAAGAGAAAGCCCAGTCTCTACACACCATAAAACTGAAATCCAAACACATGTTCTTGTTCACAGTTAAAGTGGGAATCTAACTGTAAAGTTTGAGCAAAAATCTCTTACCAAATCAACGGGAAATCGCAATAAAGTGCACGAGACACAGAACTGCCAGAAACCCAAAAACCCTTGATTTTTCTTCAAAAATCGCAAAAAACCCAGCAAATACCTTCAAATTCGACCTTTGGAACACCATCCCAACATCATAAAGAAGATAAATCCTTGATGAGAGCTTCCAAGTCTTCAAAAATAGTCAAAAAATCGCAGCTTTTGGGGCATAAAAAAAATGGCAGAAACCCTTTTTCCAAAGAGAAACCGTCAAAATTTATTTCTGTGAGACTTTCTCCTAACAAAAAAACGTAAATACCAAACAATGAAGATTTGGGACTTAGGGTTTGATTTTTGAAAATGGTGTTCTTGATTTTTGAAAATTTTGAAGATGGTGTTCTTGTTTTTAGATTTTCCAATTTTGCCCTTTAACAATGAAGAAGATGAAGCACTGTTCATAGAAAGTCATCCATTTTTGACGGTTTTTGTAAAAAAATTAGACGGAAGGATGATTTTGGCGGTTTGTAAATATGTTGGTGACCCAAAAAGTTAAAAAAAATCGAAAGTGATGAAACTGGCGGTTTGAAACTATGTTGATGACCCAAATGACAATTAATTCTATATTTTTTATATCAGTGACAACAAAAGTCACTGAATAAATATATAATATAGCGGGAAACTAAAAAAGCTGAAAATTTTGAACCCTTTTATTTGGTTTTAGGGGGAAACTTGGGAGGGAAACAAAAAGCTTAATATCCTGACAAGATCCCTTGTTCATTTGCAAGTATTTCAACTCTTAAAATTAACTTTCTCTTCTTTCTTATCACAGCGGCGCCGCTTCAATCACCACTCCATCACCTCCGCCTCTATCCCCTTCCCCTTTTTCCGGCGACAAACACTCCCCAAACCTCCCATTTCTCTGTTTTCTTTTTGATCTACTTTCTGATTTGATTACGTTTTCGGATGCCGCCGCCGGTCTCTCCGTCACAGAGGCGGTGACTTCTTTTCAGTTTGGTCAAAAAGCAGATCAAAATTATTTGCCAAATATAATCTAAGCCTTCCTTGGCGATTTGGTTGCTACTGAAACCTTCTCTGAATTTTCACCACCAGCAGCCTTCTTGGGCAGCAGAACAGGGTCAATGTGGGGAAGAACACCACCATTAGCAATAGTCACACCAGCAAGCAATTTCCCCAATTCTTCATTAGAAACCGAGCAATTCTACCGACAGGGAACTGAAGTCCGGCTTTGATAGATCTTGGTACAGACTTCTTCCTCTCTCCACCCTTTCTTCCAGCGGCTCCTTTGGTTCCCTCCATTGATTATATTTTCAAGGTTTCTTTCAAAGAGATTTTGGAATATTTGAATTTGGTGTGTTGGTAAGTACTTTATCTGCTTGTAGTGCACTAAAGAATTTGGAAGTAGGGAAGGAAATTCATGACTGTTCCGCATAGGAGCCGGGTGCGTGGACAACAGCTGTAAACACATGGGTTTGTTCGAAGTGGTTTTCTTCTAGGCTGTTCTTCTTCTTTGTTTAGATTTTTTTTTTTTTAAATTTTCATTATACAAAAATCGTCTTGGATGTTTCATTATTTCGAAATTTTAACAACATATATTCTGGACTTTCCCTATAATTTGTTGGAAAAATTCCCAGGTTCTTTGTTCGTGAGTTTGTTGGAATTGCAAGGGTCATTAGAATTAATTTCAAAGACCTTATTTCTGGGGAGGTCCGTTTGATATCCAAAAACTGCTCAAGCAAATGATCGGACAGTGTGGGAATGTTGGAGTGAACCGGAAAAGTTTGGGTAGAGCTGGGATCTAAGCGTTGGCTAGGTAAGTGGCCTGTAGTAAGAGGAGTAGTTATGAACCCTGTAGACCATGGCAATGAGGGTGGGCTTATAGATTTCTCGAAATAGTTTAGAAGTCTTTACCGGGCCTTAAATGTGAAATATAAAGCAATAGAGACTAAAATGTAATTTCTAAAAGTTATTCCGAACTCCGAATATAAATTGTTTCAGATATATTTTATTCTAATTATTCCTTTAATATTTTCTTTAATTATATAGTCCAAATAAATATAAAGTAGATCATTTAGGATTTGTTTGTAATTTAATAATTTTATAGGACTTAATATGCTAATATTATAATTGCACTTTTGATCCTCGGTATATAATGTCTTCTAAGAGTAAACTCCATCCCTAAATTTCATTTTCCTTATTTCTTTTCCCAGGCGCAAGTCGGCGCCCCTCCCCATTTTCTCTTCCTTCCTCAGCGATTGCTCTCCCTCTCCGGCGTACCTCCGACCAGCAGCCAGCGTCCCTCTTCTTCTCCTATCTTCTATCCCTTTCCTCTTCTCTTTCTCCGCCTCGGTTCTTTTCTTCTTCTCTTTTTCTTTTCCTTTCTTCTCTTCGCCATCCGTCGTCACCGCTACACCACCTTCCTTTTTCCCCCCCTTTTCTCCTCCTCATTTCTTTTTTTCTTTCTCTTCTCCCTCCCTTTCCGTCTCGGTCTCTCTTCTTTTCTTCTCGGCCGCCGCCTCCTTTCTTCTCCGGTACTGGGCTCCGCACCTCAGCCGCCATCCACCACTGCACCTCCACTATTCTCCTCTGGAGGTTTCTTTCTCTTTATATTTTCTCTCCCTTAATTTTTCCTTCTATTTCTTTATTTTCTGTTTTATATTCTTGTTCTTCTTATTATTTTTTTTTGTAATTGTTTTTCTCAGATCCACGACCGCTAACTTGCCGCCGCCGAGTTACCTCTGTCACTTCGCTGCCAATTCTCCGGCGAAGGTAAGGTTTCCTTCTTTTCTTTTCTTTTCTGTTTTCCTTTTTCCTCTATTTATTTAATATGTTGTTGTTATTATTATTATTATTATCCTTGCTATTGTTCACTAATTTTGGTGATAAAATAGGTTATTAGTATTTTTTTTTCATGCTTAGTAATGAAGTAGGCTATTATTATTATTATTATTTTTCCCCAATTAATAATAAAGTAGACTTTATTTTTCCATGTTGAATGAACATTAATTCAACTGGTCACTCTTAAATTTACATAGTTTTGCTATTGGAATTTAGCTTTGAGTTTGAAATTTGAATGTTTAATGAATCTTAATTGAAACTGATCACTTTTACATTTTGAATTTGTTTTGTTTGACTGAAACTTAATTGAATTGGTCACATATAAATTTACATAGTTTTGTTATGGAAATTCATTCACTATTTTTTTACTGAAATTGCTTAAAAGGGAAGCCTATATTCGTTGACAACCAAAGTATGTGATGTCCTGAAATTCCAAATGTGTGTGTGGTGCAATTAGTTGTGGTATGCCTAGATATTCATGTTTGGTTTTGCTGGATGTTTTAAATCTTTCACAGTGTTCAAATTAGCAGTCAATAAATAGTGATTCTTTTACTTTAACAGAGGCAACTTCTTTCTATCATCATATATTAAAAAACTTGTAGACAACATAGCATACTGTAAATAATCTTATAAGGAAACAACTGAAACATTGAATACAATGGTAGGGAAAGTGTACCTTGTGATTTCTACGGCCAAAGACTTCAAACTATCCTGCAAATAACCAAAAGAATGCAAAGATTGTCAAATTATTCAGCAAAGTTTCCTTGCATATATAATGATGTAAACTACATAGATAAAACATAGAGAACATCAATGGTATAGCAAACTCATAATAGTACTTATCCAGAAAAGCAAAAATTAAAACTGGTATATCTAAGGAAATTCAATTCAAGCTTGAATCCCTCTTTGTATATATTTTTTTTGATGAAATACCTATAACTGCTAAAGCTCAATGATTCCAATGGATATTGAATTTTGGCAGTGAGAAAAAACAGCAACTGAAACACAGGAAGAAGTAAAAACAATTCACCAGCTTAGAAAGAAAAATCAGGGATTTTCAGCCTTTATCTATGGAAAACTGTCCATATTCATCTAATGATCATTAATAGGCTAAAACTATTCACCCTTTATCTATGTAAAAATGTCTAGATTAATCTAATGATCATTAGTATGGTACAACTATTCACATTCTGAATTTAATCCTCAATCAATGTATCAATTGTAATGTGTTATCCCCGATATGCCCTCAAGAACTCTATTAGCTATAGATATTATCTAAGGCTCTTTTCTAAAGTTATTTGTTTAAGAGCTTCTTAAACAATTAAAAGAAGTATATCTAAATGTTGAAGTTACAGTCATTTATAGTTAGAAGAGATTCAGAATCTATTCAAACTTTCTTGTTGTTAAATAAGCATAAAGGGGAAACATACTTATTTGATTAGATAACAGGGAACAATTGGTATATTCAATTGGAACTATAAAAATTTGCAACAATTGCAAGGTCTAAAAAATTATAAATCTTTAATGAATACAATAACAAGTAAACTATACCTTGGAATAGGAAGATGTTTGGTTGCCTGAAGAAAATAGTTACTGCAAGAATGATCAAGGCTAATTTATTTTGATTTTAGATGTCTCTATATTGTGTTTGAATAACACTTGAAGCTAATAATACATCACATACCGATTTGTTGGTGAGCCAATGAAGTCGCAGCTGAGTGCCGAGAGCTCCCTCGTCCCTATGCGTTTCATTGGTTGAGCGAAAGCAACTCGTGAGTAAATATAAATGTAAGAAAAGAATGCATAGAGAACTAATAAAACATTGATAGTTAATAGCTAGGTTAGGCACAAACAAGAAAGAATAACACGGTGACGCACCAAAGATGATTTATGGTAGGACCATTTATACTGCCGCTCGAGCACTGGAGAATCGTTGCATATCAGCAGACCCACCGCATAAGAAGGATTACATTCAAGCTTCGCAAACTCCATATAGGTACCTCATACCTTGGATGATGTTGAAGCTTGCCACCGTTGAATTTCACACAGACGGCTCATTTCCAAGTCTAGAACTTGATAAGTTTTTAGATATAGGTCAGCTTGACTCTGCTTCATAGAATCTGGAAGCTGCAATATGCAAGTCCAAAGCTAATGAAGTTTAAGGGATAAATGATTAGACAAAGACTGAACTTTTGAACTAATATCAAACACATATGTGTGTTGTATTTGTATATCATATTTTCTTTATTATTAACTTAACAACAAAAAATGAACTACACTTTTGCTAAAACGGTCATGAATCCAAACATAATCTATTTATGCACTGAACATAATCGTAAGTCGAAAACATAATCATTAAAAATTAACTCGAGGCGTGGCTTTTACACAACTCCGATATGTGTAGAGAACTGATCCCATTTCTTTCCCTTCTTGTATTAACACATTGTGTTCACGGTAGCAAAAATTTATCACTAAATAAATAAATCAAAAAAATAAGAAGAAGAAGAAGAAAATTCCACTACCATACCAGTTGATTAATAGCTTTAGTATCTTCGGATAAAGAGAGCCTATAGGCAGAAACATCGCTATACTCTACAGAGTTCCAAAATTAAGTGAGCTCAAAAAAATTAATGGATCACAAATGACCGTAACAAATCGCACTTTGTAATCAAACACTAAGCACAGATATGTTAATTCAAGTAATGTATAAATCTTCTTAGGATAAGATCCATTAACAACAAAACAATTACTGATAATAGCCTATGCTCCAATCATCGATATACAAAAAAAAAGTAGTTCTAAAGAACCGAAACCATCTAGATATACAATGAATAACAGCACTAAGAAACAGACAGTACCAAGACCCCAATTTTAGCCCCAAAAAAATCAATTAAATCCTCACAATTGAGGATGCCTAATCAAGATCCACATAAAACCAATAATAAAATAGGTCGACAAAAAATATTTTTCTCCATAAATCAACAAAATTATGCAAACAAACACCAAAATACAAAAGATTTAAATAAGGAGTAACATAAATCGGATCCAGAAACTACCGAATCAAAACAGATAAAATTACTCATGTCATAAGATAGAGCTGAACAAAAAACCAAACCTTATAGCGAAAATCAAAGAAGCCACAACATAAATAAAACAAAAAAGTAGTTGAATGTATCACAGATCTATGGTTAACAATAAGTAAAACTGAAAAGAAAAGAAACTACAGATCCGAAATAACAGATGCCCCCATCAAGGAAATTAGAATGCCAAGAAAATCAGAATATGTCACAGGAAAAAAAAAATTAGTACGTAATAGATTAAAACAACAGGAATTAAATCATACCCATGAACAATAGGATACATGGTCATGCCCCATTCGTTCTTGATCATATGAAGATCCGAATGACAGATCCCACAATACATTACTTTGAACTGCACATCTTTCTCTCCCGTAGCCCTATATCGCCAAAACAACCGCAAGAAAATTAACAAAAACAAATAAAAAACAAAAAAACCGATTGCAAAAATGCAAAACCTGTCGATAAGAAGAAAAAAAAATCATTTTCGAGCTACAGACCTTCGGGAGAAATTGAAAGGTGAGAGAGATCCAGAAGTGTCTCTGGCAGCCCATCCAAAAGCCTTAATTGGATGCTCAACTTCTAAAGATGATTCATCTTCAACCTTAATCTATGGAAAAACTGTCCATATTCATCTAATGACAATTAATAGGATAAAACTATTCACATTCTGAATTTAATCCTCAAGCAATGAATAAATCGTAATGTGTTATTCCCAATATGCCATCAATCACTCTATTAGCTATAGATATTAGTTCAAGCTTTCTTCTACATTGATTTGCTTAAGAGCTTCTTAAACAATTAGAATAAAGAAAGCTAATTAGTTTAGCTTAAGTCATTTTATAATGATATTGAAGGTTTTCAGAAGCTATTCAACTTCTTGTTATTAAATAGTCATTATCATTGCATTAAAAAGATACATTGAACTTATTCCTTATAAAGGTCTTTTATAATGCTATAAAAGGTTTTCAGAATCTATACATCTTCTTCTTATTAAATAGTCATTATCATTGAATTAAACATATACATTGAACTTATTCTTTATAAATTAGGTTCAAAGATTATGTTATGTACTAATAACCTTAGCTAATGCAGGTGGAACTTCATCAATGCAAAGCCACCACATAGCACCCTCTGATTCGCCCGTTGCAATATCAAGTCCACGTGTCGAAGCTATAGGCGTCTGCCCTGGCTTATATATATATATAGATTTTATAATCATTATTACTTTTGTATATATCATGTTGTATATATTTATTTTAATGGACAACAAAGTCGTCACTAACGCACAAAATGAGCGCAAGTGAAGAGCATCAATGACAACATGTTATCAATTGTGTTAAAAAAGTAGTCACAAAACGTTGCAAACATTATGACGACAAAATTCTTGTCACTAAAGGACGCTAAATCAGTGACGACCCAGGATCATTAGGGACAATATCGAACTGATATTGTGATAACATTTGTTGTCACTAAAACTTGAAACCATTAGTGACGACAAAATTATTGTCAATAAAGTGTCCGTTTTAATGACAAGATCGAAAGTCGTCACTACAAAGCTTTAGTGACGATGATTTAATGACGAC
Organism: Vinca minor; assembly: GCA_026122235.1. Classification (NCBI taxonomy): domain Eukaryota; kingdom Viridiplantae; phylum Streptophyta; class Magnoliopsida; order Gentianales; family Apocynaceae; genus Vinca; species Vinca minor. The sequence continues at coordinate 203,228 of JAOCZM010000002.1, forward strand.
CTTGTGACAAAAAAAAGTTGTCATTGAGGACTTTTAGTGACAAAATTAAGCTATTTAATGACAACTTTTGTCACTGAAGACCAATTTTCGCATAGTGCAATCACAATTCACCATGTGTATATATAATTAAAAAAAATAATCACATTGCAAATTCTAATTGGTTGGGTACAGAGATGGGAATATACATGGGTATAGAGGATTTTCACCCATTAAAAACATACACAAGTAAAAACGATTTTCACAGACAGAAATTACTACGAACGTAAATGTAGGTGCACCCCCCATGCATACCTGTCAAGAGTCTCCAAATTGAGATGTGCTTCAGGAGGTCCCTCTTCTTCAGACTTGGTCCTCTCATTTCCACCAAAAAAATGGAGCCATCAGCACATAACCACGAACTCTAACAGGACCCAACTCCTCCGAGCCTAGGTGGACCGCCAAATGGTGAGCCAGGTTTCCGCCCGACGAATCACCCATAATAAATACTTTCCCAAAATCCACTACATCATCGGACAACCATTTTGACGTATCAGGATTCTCTGACGTGGCCTGTTCTTTCAGCCACATAACCGAGCTTATCGCGTCTTCCATGGCTGCCGGAAGCCTATGCTCCGGAGCCAGGAGGCAAACTATATATAAGAATAGAAGATATTAAACATTGTTATTAATTTTATTCATCAAAAAAAAAAAAAAATAGAAGATATTAAATTTTATATAATTCTTGAAAATGGTGAAGAATATATATATATATATATATATATTTTAAAATCATTATGAAATTTTAGCTTTTATAAAGGGCAATTTAAAAGAAGGCAGATTTAGAATTTATTAATTAGTGGCGAAATATTACAATTTACAAGACATTTTAATGGGAAAATTCTATGGTAGAGTCGTCATTGTGGGATTAACCCCACAACCTTTCAAATTAGTTGGAACAAGATCTACTTTATAAGTAGGTCATGCCCCAATTCATGTGAGAGGTATGTGGAGTTAGTCCCACAAAATAGCTCAATACCAGAGTGACCCATTCTAATGGCCTTTAAAAATGGTTGGGAAAGGCAATACAATTTTAAAGAATTCCTTTAAAAAAATAAATTGTTATTACAAAAAAAAATTGACATTTAAAAAAAATTGGGAGCAAGACCATCTTGCCCCACCTTTAAATTCATAGACGAAGACAGGGGTAGGAGGGAGAGTCGCCCTCCAATATTCTTAAAAATCATACTAAATATAGTAAATTTTATATGTATTTCAAAATATTTGATCAAGTTCGCGCCCCCATCATTTTTTTAAAATTTTTATATAGAGTTCTGACTGTTGCAGTTTTTCGTCCATGAGATGAAAGTTTTGGCTTCGTTGATAAAAAAATCTTGTTGCCAAGACTTGTTAATATTCAACACTTTGTCACTTCGATTCATTTTAAAAAATACGGAATTTTTGAAAAATTTAGAGACGACTGTCCATACCTGTAGACCAGAAGAGAGTCGCATGCAGCAGTTATGGCAATTAAGCCACGTACGCGTGAGCCGACACAAAAGCCGCCGCCGCCGTGAAAGAAGAACAATAACGGAAGTTTGGTCCGGACCGGATTGGAAGGCTTGTAGAGACGGAGAAAAAGGTCGTGTTTTTGGTCGAATTGGAAGTCTTTCCAAAGGACGGAGCCGTCGTCATTGACGGGAATGTTGAGCTGAATGTTGTTAGAGCGGAAAATGGTGCCGTCGCTATAGAGTTGAACAACTCCATGGCAGTCTTCTACTATACGACGAAGGGAGCCCATGTTTTCTGTCTTGTAGTATTAATTCTTTGTGGTCCGAGATAGTTGGAATGAACAATTGACCCATATAAATAGAGAAAATGCTGATATGGATAAGATCCACGTGGTTTTTATGGTATAAAATTGATCACGTCATATAAAGTTATATTTTTTTTCTCATTATGTGGTCCTGATATGGCTAGTTATGAATCGAAGGGTCCAATAGACATGGTGTATATCAGAATTATCCTATAAATAGGGCAAAAAATCGTAGATATGTTGGTCGGGAAATTGCGGTAGTCATTTTTTTATTCACGTTCGGTATTTTATTTTATGTGCAATTAATAAGAAATTGACATATCTTAATTTTTTAAATAAAAAATTATAACCTAACAAAAATAGTGAAATTCGTAGGGGAAACGTAAACACGTATCAATTATTTATTTGTGCTGAGAAAAAACGAAACACATAATATCAACATATGATTTTTTGCCGGGAAATTGAGAGTGTTCTTTTTTTCCTTCCTGGCCGCAAGTTGATAGTTTAATTGTTCCAACTTCCATTTCCTCCCATATTAACTGTCACCTTCTTTTCCCTCAGAATATTTGTCATGTTTTCATATTCTGTATCATATTAGCTGTCACTTTCATTTTTTTCCCAAAATATTTGTTATTTTTTCATATCAAGAGAGTCATTTATTGTTTCTTTTACTCTTTACTTTTTATAAATTGTTTTGGTCTACGATTTTACCATTGTATATACGGACTTTTTCTGATGTTGTCCTCCTATCTCTCAAATTTTGTCTTTCCAACCCAAATTTATCTTTGTAGGTATTGTTTAATTAATAGTCTAATATACTTTATAGTAGAAAATTTATCATGAATCAGGTACATGTGTGATACTTAACAAAAAAATCGTAAGATTGGGACTTGGTTTATAATGGAATTAATTCTCGTAATTTAAGGAAAACTTAGGATGTGTTTTTTCAAGATTGTTCAAATTATCGTGGTATTAAGCTTATGAGTCATACTATGAAGTTGTGGAAAATGGTAATTAAGCACAGATTGAGAAAAATTGTGAGCATTTCAGAGAACCAATTCAGTTTTATGCCCGGACGATCAACCATGGAAGCAATACATCTATTAAGACAATTGATTGAGCGTTATAGAGAGAGAAAGAAGGACTTGCATATGGTGTTCATAGATTTGAAAAAAGCTTACGCAAATTACGAGAGGTAATTTGGTGGGCAATGACTAAAAAAGGTTTATCTAGGAAGTATATTGATCTTGTTAATTAATGATATGTACGAGGAGTCAGCACTAGTGTTAGAGTTTGCGGCGGGATGAGTGAAGAGTTTCCTATTACAATTGGGGTGCATCAAGGTTCAACACGTAGTCCTTTTCTGTTTGCAATGGCTATGGATGAATTGACACAGGATATACAAGATCTAGTACCGTGGTGCATGTTGTTTCCCGATGATATAGTTTTGATTAATGAGACAAAAGGGGGTGTTAATGCAAAGTTGGAGGTATGAAGACAAACCATAGAATCTAAAGGTTTTAGGATTAGTAGAAGTAAAACAGAGTATATGGTGTGTAAGTTTAGTACTAGTAGAACTACAGAGAAAACTGTAGTAACTTTGGGTGACAAAACTATTCCAGAGAGTGAGTATTTTCGATATCTTGGTTCTATTATTCAAAAGGACGAAGAGCTTGACGGAGATGTGGCGCATCGAGTTAAAACTGGTTGGTTGAAATGGAAGAGTGCAATTGGTGTTTTGTGTGATTGTAATGTACCACTGAGATTGAAGGGAAAGTTTTACAGAACCGCTGTTAGACCGACATTGTTATATGAAGCAGAATGTTGGGCGACTAAGATGTGTCATATTCAGAAAATGCATGTAGCGGAGATGCGTATGTTAAGATGGATGTGTGGGCATGGATAGAGCGAGGAACGAGACTATTCATAAGAAGGTAGGTGTAGCACCGATTGAAGACAAGATGAGAGAGAACCGTCTGCGTTGGATTGGGCACATTAAAAGAAGGCCAAGTGATGCTCCAGTTAGGAGAATTGAAGGATTATGTAATATTGAGGGCGTACGAGGTAGAGGGAGACCGAGGAAGACTTGGACGGAAGTGATAAAAGGGGATATGAGGTTGCTCGAATTAGATGAGAGTTTTGTTTGGGATCGAAAGAGATGAAGAGAATGCATCCATGTGAATGACCTTACGTGATTCTTGATTTGGTTCATGTAGCCGACCCCAATCTTTTGGGATTAAGGCTTGGTTGTTGTTGTTGTTAGGGTGTGCTTGTTTCTTGGAATTGATTTTGGAATTGGAATTCCAATTCTATGAAATTCCATGGAATTACAAGAAATTGGAATTCTAAGGTTTTCCATTTCTATGGAATTCCAAGAATTGGAATACTAAGAAATTCCAATTCCAAATAATTGAATTCCTTTGTTTGGTAAAACTAGGGGTGTGCATTAATCGGTTTTAATTGAAAATCGCACCGTACCAAATTTAATTTTGGTGTACGGTGTGGTGTTTGATCAATTATGGTGTTGCTAAATACGGATTTAGTAATCGCAAATTGTTTTTCGGTAAGGTCGCAGTCTAGAAAATTTTAAGTTAAACCGCATTATATACCTATCTATTTTTTATTTTTAAAAGAATATAGTATATTTACTAATTACGTTTAATATCTAAATTCAATCACTGAACTTATTTTAACTACAAATAATATATTCACATTAGTTAGTTGTTTTATTCTCCTTAGTTATTTATTTGAATTCACATTAAAACTGGGTGATTTTGTTACATGGTTAATCTTTTATAAATGTTACATTGGAGCTCATGAGTTATGATATATTTAAATAATCTTAGAAGTTTTTACATCGGTTTTCACCGCGCAAAATTTCACCAAACCGAAATAATTACGATTTGGTGAAATTCGATTTAAAAGTAAAAATGGTGCGGTGTGGTTTTAAAATATATATTAAAACCCGTATAAAAACTGTATTAGTAAATCGGTTTTCACCAAACCGCACCAAATGCACACCCCTAGGTAAAACTACGACATTGATGTGGAATTCAATTATAATTATAATTTATTTGTTTGAAACACCAAAAAGTCACATAATTAAAAATAAAATGAAAAAAATGCATCTAGTGTGAAAAGACTAATATTTTCATAATACAAATAGCCAAAGTATATTTGACGTAAAATGATAAAAATACCCGTGTTAAAAGAATTATCGATGTAAAATAAAGGAAATGTTTTCTGTTGCAAAATTAAAAGAACAATCACATTACTAAATAAAATATTTATAGTATGAATTGGATAAAATACCGTTGGAAAACGAAAATATTTTTTATGGAAAATGACGAAAATACCCCTTGTAGAAATTGACAAAAAAATCCGGGTATAAAAAATGATGAAAATTCCCTACGAAAGTTAAAAATAAACCATTTTATTAAAAATGCATTCGTTGCAAAATGACAAAAATACCCTTGTTAAAGTAGAATTAGCTCATTTTGCATAATAACGAATATGTACTTGATAAAAGATGAATAAATCCCAAAATGATGAAAATGAAGAAAATAACCTTTGCCCATTGGTTTAGAATGGAAGAAAATGCCCATTTTCAAAAATGACAAAAATACCTTATTGTAAAATTTTAATTTTTTTTTTTTTTTTAAACGAGTGGTAATTTATTCATTTTCATTATGGTTATTATTTTTCTTTTGGTATGAATGACATTTCTATTATTTTTCAACAAGTGTATTTTCGTCATTTTACAACGATTATATTTTAGGCATTTCAAGTAAATGAATTTTTTATAAGGCTAATTTTGTCAATTTTTGTTGATAGAATTTTTTTTTCATTTTATTCAAAGTTAATATTTCCATTTTGCAAAGAGGCATTTTTCCAATTTTTCCATTTCGTAATTTTACGCCAAAGTATTTTCGTCATCTTTCATCAAAAAAATTTGAGTCATTTTTTCCATTTCGTAATTTTACGCCAAAGGATTTTTTTTTTTTTTTTTTACGCGAAAGTATTTTTCATCATTCTGACCGAGGGTATTTTCGTCATTTTGCGTCAAGAGTATTTTCGTAATTTTTTTATCATGGGTGTTTTGGTGATTTTATGTTATATATGTTTGTGATTTTTTTATAAAAAAATTGTTGTTTTGTGTGAAGGGTATTATTGTAATTTTCCACTAAACAAAGGATATTTTTGTCATTTAAACGAATAACATTAGCTATTTTAAATTAAGGGTACTTTCGTCATTTTTTACTAGGGGTGTTTTGTCATTTTACAATAAGGGTACTTTGGTCATTTTATATATATATATATATATATATATATATTAATTTATGAGAGAGAAAATAACTTGTATGTATGATATGTTTATAACCTACAATAAATCTTGGGGAAATGGAATTCAAATTCTTTGATTACAAAATGGAATTGATTTTGTGGAATTGGAGTGTTGGGGGGGGGGGGGGTTGGTTGGAATTGGAATTCCAATTCCAATTCCAATTCCATGATTTTATTGATAGCCAAACAAGAAAATTGGAATTGGAAAACCCAAAGGTCCAATTCAATTCCATGATTTTATTGATAGCCAAATAAGAAAATTGGAATTAGAAAATCAATTCCAATTCCAAAGCTCCGATTTAATGGAAACAAACACACCCTTCGGAGAAAAAAGACATAAAAAGTTTGTTTGTAATTGAATTGGATCCTCCTCTAGTGCTCTCCCACTTTGTCATGATTATTTGTACATTACCAATGTTTTGTGTAGTACCATGTTACTGTCTTTTCCACAAATTTCCCTTAGGAGAGGATATTTGATTATTATAATTCTTTTTGGAGGTTATCTTTTTCAGGTGAGAGTGGACTGGTTGGCAATTATGCTAAAGCAAAATTCTTTTCCCACTCACCATGCATTTGCCTCAAAACATATCTATCTCTACTAGTATTCATTGGTAGTAGTGGGAGGAGTTTGGTGTCTCTGAAGTAAGAACTGAAATTTGAGTTTAGTAGTATGAAAAAAAAATTGTTCGGAGCTATCTCCCCAAGAAGTTTGACAATTATATCGAACCAGATTAGTTGTAGTATAAAACACACATTTAAAATAATAAAAGTAAAAAAAAAAAAAAAAAAACACGCTATCCTGTATTACCATACTCCCTTGGAGATTGAGGATGTTTTTAGCTGATGATTATGCTTATGGGGCCTTTTATAAGTACATGCTATATAAGGCGATCGTTGGGTTGTTTCCTCGATGATTTAGATTAAAAGTTGGTTAGCAAAAACTATTCATAAAAAAGTAAATTCATTATTCATGAAAAATTATACGAGATCGATCACTTTTAATCTAGGATGGCATGTTAAATACGACACAGATCTATAAGCACGTTAGTCATAACCTATAAGCATTGTGGCCAAATTGCTTTTTAGCACCAAGTGCAAAGAGAAAAGTAATTTATTCTCATTCCCTTGACACTGAAATGGTTGTATCCAAAAGTTGAAGGGGCAAAAAACATGAAAAGGATAAAGTTCCCTTTCCTGGACAAAGTTGTTAGTACCATTTCATTATCTTTTTTGGTGCACTTTGAGCCACTGGTATGACTATGGTGCAGAACATACGAATTTTGTATGCGTTCCGTGCTGAAAATTATTGAACGATTTATTCGACAATTAAGATTAATTTTTTCTTTGTAACAGATGTTAAGAAAAGATGAATAAGTGAGAAAAAAAATACTTATTCATCTCAGTCATTACATAACTTTATTTAACGGCTCTTTCGCACATATTAAATAACATTTGTTTCGCATTGTAGCAATTTCGTTTAAGCCGCATGTTGGGCATTCTTTTGTTTCCATTAATAAGGGAGGCAGAGAAAAAAGCAAAGGTTGATGTTCCAAAAGCAGGATTTTATAGATTGAAATTTTTTTAGCTATGGTGGATTCCAATCTTAACCGCATCACAAACACTGGCGGAGCTAGTAAGGGGCCTGGGGGGAGAGGGGGCACAACTTTTTCCCAAATTTTTTTTTTTTTTTTATAATTTTTAGTTTTGTTTTTGTAACACCTCGTCCCGTAAATATTTTGAATCACTTTATGATTTAAAATTAAATTTTTTAATTCGTGAATTATAGAAATGAAATCACTTATATCTTAATAATTTTCTGCAATGACTATTGTCAAGAGTCGTCTACGCAATCGAATTGGAGATCAGTGGTTGAATGATAGTTTAATTGCATTTGTTGAGAAAGATGTGTTTGATACTATTGAGAATGATGTAATTATAGAATATTATCAAAGTATGAAAACGCGTAGGGAACAATTGTAATGAAATATTTAATATGTTTAAGTGTGTAAGAGACTATAATATTTATTTAATAAAAAAAGTTACTATTAGAAAAGAGTGAATGAAGATGCTTTGAAGAAGAAGATTATGTATTTGTTTAGTTTGTTAGTTTTATTAGTTGTTTTTCCTTACCATCCAAGTTTTCTTGGGTGTGTCTTTTGTCTGTTATCGTGATTTTTTAAATCATTGTATAACTGTTACTTTCTGTATTTTGCAGATTTTCCTTTGATTGTAATGGCTTCGACTATTTGTGATGAATGGAAATATAATTTATTTAGCAAAAAAAAAACTTTAATCTATAACTCTAGGTAACACCTTTAATGCTTCTTCAATGAAAATGAGGCAAATTTATGGGATTCAAGATTTAAGTTGGAAAATTTTGATATTAATTACGGTTCATTAAATTTTTTTGATGTGTTATTTACACGCGTGAGGTATACACGTGCCCTAATTTTTTTTTTCTTGATGTAAATTTTTTTTTTTTGGTTGATTGTGAGGGAGTGGAAAGAAATGTATAAGATTTCATCAAAATAAATTGTGCCCCCTTAAAGAATTTATCAAAAAATTTTTTTTGGCTCCGCCAATATTTATATGCTTTTATGAATTTATTTTAACAATGCTAATTGTGCCCCCTAACGAAAAATTTCTGGCTCCGCCACTGATCACAAACAACATAATGAATTTGGTCCTACTAAAGATTTTTGGGAACATTTTCCTAGCACGAGATGAAATGGTGTAATTGACATATATTTTTGGTATATGAATAAACAATTGGATACAATTTTCCTAGCACGAGATGAAATGGTGTAATTGACATATATTTTTGGTATATGAATAAACAATTGGTTATAAGATGTATCTGTACTTTAGATGGATATAAACAATACTACCTCGATTCCAGGAAGTAAAAATTAAGATATTTTTGTAATCAAAATATTAATATTACTCTCTTAAATAAAATTAATGGTATACAAGTCATATTTAATAGAGTAATATTAGTATTTTAATTACAAAAATATCCTAATATTCACAACATGTAATGAAAGACTTATACTATTTAGAAATGGAGTGAGTATATTACTACAATAAGATCAATTTAATCAATGCAAGAAGGTTCACAAAAGTTGAGATTATTTCCCTCTTCACCGCCCTACTTTTGTAAATTTTTACTCACGGTGAAGAGACGAATCAGAGTGTAAATTTTGAGCATCAAATTCTTCAAGAATCATCCAAAAAACGCCTAAAACTAATGAACATCAAATCTGCAGAAAAACAGTCACAGAAACCGAATTTTTTCCAAAAAAAAGCCCAATCACTACGGACCATTTCACCAAAATCCAATCATATACACTTGTTCACAGTTAAAAGACGAAGCTATTTGTAAAGTTTGAGATTCAAACTCATCACGAATCATCCAGAAATCGCAAAAGAGTAATGAACAAAATTTCTGCCAGAAAATTTTTGCCAAACAGAAAATATGTAATATATGTAATAGAATGAGAAATAACAAAATAAAGTAATAGGGCCAAGGCACTCCAAAGGTAAGAAGGTAACAACACTGATTGGTAGCTCAACCTTAACTATGAAAGCAGGGAGCACTACCTCCCAAAGTATGCATTTGTTAGAAAGAAGTTCACCAAAGTTGCCAGTTAGCAGCCAATGGAAGCAGGGAGCACTACCTCCCAAAGTATGCATTTGTTAGAAAGAAGTTCACCTAAGTGCATGAAGCTACTTCTCTATGTATTTTTTTAAGACAATTTATATTGTTATCGGGGCAGGAGGTGTCGAACCCCGGACTTATTGTTTCGAGTCATAAGTGCTGCGTAAACTGTGCTAGCCTTCTTTGACTACTTCACAATAATTGTGCTTTCTGAAAATATCTGCATACTTTCTCATTTAGTTCCTGCCATACATTTCTGCTCCCTAATTTGTGAAATGCATGCTTTGAAGGCAGAAATAATTTACCCAATGATCCATGTATCACATTTACCGTCACGTTCCATTATTTTGTCATAAAATATACCCCACTTCCCTCTGTTTTTGGGGTGAAAATCCTTTGTACCCGCTCTGTGTACCCATTCTTGTGCCCAACCAATAGAAATTCTCCATGTGACCATTTTTTTTAATTATATATACACATGGTGAATTGTGATTTGGTTAAGCACGAGAATGAGCATACGAGTGAGTACAGAGGATTTTTCGTTTTAAAACTAGACCATTTATAAGTATGGTCTAGTTTATTACAATTATTTATTATTAGACCTCTCCAGAGGAGGTCGACCTCACCAGAGGAGGAGTAGTAGAAGCCCGGCTGAGCGGGTGCCCCGTGAGGGGAGTAGTAGAAGTCTCATTGAGCGGGTGTCGTAGAAGTCCCGATGAGCGGGTGTCGTATAAGCCCGTTGAGCGGGTGCCCCAAGAAGGGAGTATAAGATCCACACAAGGGAGCCAAAGAAATGACAATTTAAATCATTCCCTTGTGTGAGATACAGGGATTGAACTTGGGACCTAAGCCCCAAGTGTGATGACCTTACCCACTTGGCCATCCAATCCCTATGGGTACAGAGGATTATTTGCCCTGTTTTTGGCATAATCTGATCACATTAAACGTTAGCAGTTCAATTGTCAGCAAATCCAACATAAATGTATACGTCTTAATACTCCGATTCAACATGCATATATATAGCCACAGATATTACCTTTTGCTTTGAATGAAAACCGTACAGGGAGGAGGGAGGAGATATGCACAACATTTGATGCTGTGATTCTATATAAGTGAAAATGAATCCAGCAATAGGAACAGAAATATGAAATGGACTTGCTGTGTTTCAAATAATTAACTAGTGGAATCTTTTTGTTACATCACCTGCAGAGAATTATAGAAACAAAGGAAAAAGAAAAAAATGAATTTGTACCTGAATTCGTTGTGAGCCTTCTCAAAACCTAATTGAGTCATGCCATTATAAACCTAATCATTCATGAAAGGACTTTAATCAGAAACCTCATTACTTAAAATGCATAAGCTTGGCCAGGTAATCGAGAATAATTGTATGGATTTCTTACAATCTCCCATGACCGAGGATGAAAGCCGACTGTGAAGCCTTGAAATACTCGCCCTCCTGGATTCTAACATAAATGGCAAGTTCAACAAGCGCTCTACTCCAACAGAAAAAGCTCTGATATAGTACATACCATGGAAGTACGAATGACAAGTATGTGGTTTGTCCCTTTGCAGTTCTCTCACCAACAGGGAGGAAGGAATTTGGTCCCCACAACCCTTAATTAATTATCTACTTCTCTAGAAAATAATAACCCGCCTCGGGAGTAAAGACAAGCCCAGGAGAAAAGACCAACGTCCACTATAAGCAGTACCCTGAAGGACATCAACCGGTCCCTTAATAAGCGGACGAACCACTGATATACGCGTCCAGGATTACAACTGCAAAAGAGTTATCGGCCCCACAATCTCCTTGGCCACTCCAAGGCAAGTTGTACATAGGGATCTATATAGATATGCTAGTACCCCGCTCCCCCAACTATACAATCGCGTGCGACCTAAACCAGCAAGGAACTGGAGATACCGCAACGGGGCGTGGATACCACTGTGATCACTGAAAAACTGTCCCCTTAACAACATAAGAATAAGACCCCGAGCAAGTCTAGAACAGTCTAAATCAATAGGATCATCTGGTAGAGGAGTCAAAACAAATTCCTCTAAACGTGATTTCACCAACTGATTACCTCGAATATCAGCATCTATAGGTCTAAATCCCAAACTAATATTAATATGCTCAATCCACTGCTCTTTTTTAAAATTATACTTACCCCAGTTAATTGGAAACCCCTCTACCGGCAAACCCCACAATACCGCCACATCCTGCAAGGTCACTGTCGCTTCACCTACTGTAAGGTGAAACGTGTGGGTCTCTGGATACCAACGCTCAACCAAAGCAATAATGAGCGTAAGATCAGTCTCCCTATACCCAATCCTAGCTAAGCCACCAAATCCCGCTCTATCAATCCAATCACGAACCCTTTCGTGAGCCCCAGAATAAACCTCCCAAAACACCTTATCAAACCTTCTAGCTATTAAGGTCGTATTATGTTGATTACCATCCCAAATTAAAGAAGACCGGTGTTCGGCTTACATAGTCAATCTGGGTTTAAAAAAGCGCGCCTAGGCGCGAGGCGACCTGACGTGAGGCCGCGAGGTGTGTCCACGAGGCAAGTGAGGCGACGAGGCGAGCCTGATCCTGAAACGACCGAGGCGAGCTTGAGGTGCACAAAAATGAAAAAAATTGCATCATAGGCTAAAAATTCTCTTTGACCAAATTTAAAAAAGATGGCCACTTTTCTTTTTGTCTTCTGCCTCAGAAATTCTGGTATCTGCTCCTCAGAACTTTCATCTTTCTACTCATAACTTTCTGTTCTGCTCCTCGGTACGTTCTTCTTCCTTCATCTCTTTCTTCTTCTTCTTTAAATTTCTTTATCCTCTCCTCTTCTTCTTTTTTTTTTTTAATAATATTTCATCTTATTTTATTATCCTATATTTAATCCTTTTTTCGGATATTTTTTTCCAAAATTTTTTTTCTGACTTTTTCCAGATTCTCTGCTCTCTGCTCCTTAGGTACGTTCTTCTTTATTTTCTGATTTTTTTTCCGATTTTTTGTTTTCAGATTTTCTATTTCTTGATTTTTACAGATTTTTTATTTCAACTATGGATCCTAATGCTCCATCATCGGGTAATGCTCCATCGTCGGGTGACCCTGCAAGAAAATATAGTAAGCAAGATGTCACAAATAGAACTAATTTCACTTGTGACTTTTGTAATCTAATGTTCCTTAACCCAGTGGGGCAAGGGCCTGCCCACAACCTTGAGGTTGTGGGTTCGATACCCACCTCACACAAGGGGAATGATTTAATTGTCATTTCTTTGGGTTCCCTTGTGTGGGTCTTATACTCCCCCTCATGGGGCACCCGCTCAGCCGGGCTTCCCTCAACGGGCTTCTACGACACCCGCTCAACGGGACTTCTACTACTCCCCTCACGGGGAACCCGCTCAACGGGACTTCTACTACTCCCCTCACGGGGCACCCGCTCAGCTGAGCTTCTACTACTCCTCCTCTGGTGAGGTCCAATAAATAATTGTAATAGAAAAAAAAATTTTAAAATAAAATAAAATAAAAACTTGTGACTTTTGTAAGAAAGTAATTAAATGAGGAGTTCAACGAATGAAACAACATCTAGTTGGAGGATTTAGTATAAAATATATGCTTTTATCTAGTATTTATAATATTGAAATAATGTTTATAATACAAAATTGTATATATATATATAAAGAGATTGAGAATTTTTACCAAAATGAGAACTTTTTGAGGAAGAAGATTGTTGAGGAGAAGTTTTTTTTGAGGAAGAATATTGTAGGTGTAGAATTTTGCCAAAGTTGCTTCAAGTTGTACAATTTCGCCAAGGTTTTTTTGGAGGAAATAGAGAGAAAGGGAAGAATTCTTCACTGGCTGCGGCTAAGAGGAGAAGAAAGGGAGGAAAGAGAGAAATGGAGGAAATATGTGGGTTTTGGGTACAACGCATGACCTACATGCGTTGTACACTGAGTTGCGCATGGTCTTCGTGCGTTGTTCTGTACAACGCATGTAGGTAATGCGTTGTGCTATCAATGACGCATTATAACAGTGCGTTATGCCTAGTTTCGAAACACAAAAAAAAGGTGTCTATTTCAGTGCACTGGTACAAAAAGTGCCTAAACTAAGTAAAAGCCCCAAAAGCTAATCAAAGAAAGGACAGATGTATCAAGTGCTTTGGCCCAGTGGGCAAGTGCTTGGCCCGGGACCGAGAGGTCCCGGGTTCGATACCTCCCTCACACAAGGGGAATGGTTTAATTGTCATTTCTTTGGGTTCCCTTGTGTGAGGTCTTATACGCCCCTGCAACGGGACTTCTACGACATCCGCTCAACGAGGTCATCTACTTCTCCCCTCTCGGGGTCCACCCGCTCAACGGGACTTCTACTACTCCCCTCACGGGGCACCCGCTCAACGGGCTTCTTCGCTCAACGGGACTTCTACGACCCTTACGGGACACCCGCTCACCGGGACTTCTACGACACCCGCTCAACGGGACTTCTACTCTTCCCCTCACGGGGCACCCGCTCAAAGGGCTTCTACTACTCCTCCTCTGGTGAGGTCGACCTCCTCTGGAGAGGTCTAATAATATAATTGTAATAAATTAGACCATACTTATAAATGGTCTAGTTTTTTTTAAAAAAAAAAGAAAGAAAAAAAAAGAAAGGACAGATGTATGAATTAGTAAGTTCTTGACATATTTTAGTTTTTTCAGTATCATGATAGGTTAAGATGTTTTTGTTTCATTATAACATACTCATTATACAATATGTAGGATAATTAGATGTTAGGTCAAGTTGGTATTGTCCCTTTGTCTCTGTGATAGCCAAATAATACAATTTTGATGTCAGCAAATTAAATTGATAACCACCCTAAAGAACCTCTACCAGCCATACCCATCATTAAAAACTATACCTATCTGCTCTATCTTTTCGGTTCGGTTATGATGTTGAACAGAAAAAATTCAATACATATATGAAATTTTAAAGTCGTCGGATAAAAAATTTAAGAGTTCAGATTTTTTAGAGCGAACATGTGATTTTGTAATATCTGTTGCGTAAAACAAATGTTACATGTCTTGGGACATGTGTCAGTCAAGAGAAAACACATATTACATAGAATGTAACACTTGTCTAAAAGTATGCAACAAATGTAAAAAAAGTGTCAGTATATATTGACATTTTTTTTATAGGTATTTTGCACTATAGTAGCGGCTCCATCTTTTGACCATTAATATTCCACATAGAATATGTTACTCTTTTGATCTCGAATTGAATGTCCAATTTCTACTTTAATTGATTCCAAAATGAACATATACTTTTCAAAATGAATGTGTTTTCTCCTTAAACTTTCATAAGTAACCTTGTGCATTTAAGTGATATATATATTATCGAAGGCACGGTAGCCCAGTGGGTAACATCCACTGCCTGAGACCGAGAGGTCCAGGTTCGATACCCACCTCACACAAGGGGAATGATTTAATTGTCATTTCTTTAGGGTTCCCTTGTGTGAGGTCTTATACTCCCCTCACGGGGCACCCGCTCAACGGGACTTCTACTACTCCCCTCACGGGGCACCCGCTCAACGGGCTTCTACGACACCCTCTCATCGGGACTTCTACGACCCTCACGGGACACCCGCTCAACGGGCTTCTACGACACCCGCTCATCGGGACTTCTACTACTTCTCCTCCTCTGGTGAGGTCTTATAAATAAATAATTGTAATAAACTAAACCATACTTATAAATGGTCTAGTTTTGAAAAGAAAAAAAAAAGTGATATATATACACACACACAAGAATCCTCTTAGATTTAAAAATATTATAATAATTTACTTAGGTCAAATTACTCATGTTAAAGTGATGAAAACTCATTTACATGTGGACATTTGATTCTTGATGGTGATTTTTTAGCATAAGCAAAAGAAGGAAAAAAATGATCAAGAACTTGGTATATGTCACAACTTTGCATCAATCTAATTTCATCTCAGTAAAAGGCAAATACAAAGTTGGAATTTCACACACTCTTAATTGATCACACACTACATTTTCAGTTAAATATTACATTTGTCCCCTACCCCTTTCATTCATATAGCTCATTGCCTATGTACATTTGCATATACTATCAGCTTAGCTCGAAACTTTATGTCACACCCATTGCCTATGTACATTTGCATATACTATCAGCTTAGCTCGAAACTTTATGTCACACCCCGTCTCCGGAGTGACAATGCTTCATTGGTTAATAAAGCACCAAAGGCACAGTCAGAGAATTACTAAATAAAGGAGTTCATTATTCAAACTCCATAAATAGTAATAAATGCACTAGCGGAAGCATAATTCTAAAAAGGAAATACGTTGAAGTTATTACATCTGAAAAAGGAAACTACAAGTTCCAAAATAACTACTAAATGAAATAACAAGTGTGAACTATCCAATTAGAATAACTCTTCGTAATCCCCATCCCAAGATCAATCATCATAGGTAGAATCAACATCTACAAAACCTGAAACAGCAAAACCGGATATGGACTGAGCTCCGGTGCTCAGCAGGGACCTAAAAAAGTAATAATGATAATAACGACAGAACAGAAACAACAAAAAACAGTTACAGATAATGTAGATGCCTGTTTCCTAAAATACCCCTATGGAAGTATATGCAAATGACTCGTCCCAAGTCTACCAAGACCATAGTTGTGAATAGCGGCGCTACCGCGGTTTGGCATCGCGTCGCGGTCGACTACGAGAAATCCCGATATAGCGGCGAATCGCGGCGCTATAGCGGAAAATCGGGAGTGTTTATAATTGTTATAAGTTTGTGATATAATTTTGTGATGTATTGATGAGTTTCTTAATTTTTGTAATTGAATATGATTTAATAGAATATGTAATTGATATTTTGAATATGTTTAATTCTTTTTAAAAAATGGATTCCGGTTCTTCTAGTGCTCCTATATCTTCCCAAATTGGCTCTTCATCTACGAAAGATAAAGATGTAGGATGGGATTATGCCACACCCGAAGGGACTAATGGAATTAAGTGTATTTTTTGCAATAAACATGGAAGAATTTAACTAAATGTTTACAAGTATTACTAATTTTGTGTCATATATCTATATAAATATGTCATATCAGAAACTCCGAAAAAGTACCGCGTCGCGACACAGCTATAGCTTTTGAAGCTTCACCGCGACGGACCGCGAAACGCTATTAGCAACTTTGACCAAGACTCAGAACTCAATGCAGGACAGTGCAATACAATATAGAATGTATCATAACAGAACAGATGGTTTAGAATATAACAGAACAGTGTACTGCACAACTGCAATTTTCAGAAGAATGGATATAAAACTCGTGCAAAAGTTCACCAAAATATTACCTAACATCCCAACTCATATGGAACCAAATAGACTCCAAGCAAACAACATATAATGACCAAAACAAGAACGAACACATAGAATGTAACAATTAAGCAAATAACCACCTTCTTCGCACATAAACGATTCCATAACCGAGTATACGACAAGCACAACGTGTTGCCCATCTGGTACACCCAATCACATACTCGTCTTAGATACTTAGAACGTAGCTACCTACTATGACATGACTCCCACCACATGAGCTCACATATCTAATCTCTACTATTCAGCAATAACGGCGGTGATCCTAGTTATCAACCAAACTAGGACGGTTTCAGTAAACTCGTGGGTTCGGATTCTCCCCAAACTACGGGACACGGATTTTAAGGTTCTATCTTTATATTGTCTCATCATCCCCAACCAGAGACTCTACAAAATCACTAACGTACTTAATGATTAACCTCATTAAGTATGGGTCACACGACATACAGAGCAGAAGACCTCTTGAGGTCACATGTCAGAGAGCAGAACAGAATGCAGACTGAACCTGATAACTAACGATCCTAGATACGAGTATAGGGGCGACAACTCGGTCGACCAAACAAATTAGGACAAAAACAATGACATCGATTAAAGACTTAATTTTGTCTCGGCTGACTATTCTGAGTTTTTTTTCCGGAATTAAAAAAAAAAAAAAAAAAAGAAAAAAAGGAGGGGCGGTAACGTGTTTGCTGTTATTCGAACCCAAGTCTTTACGGCAAAAGGCATGCCACCCAATGGACTACCGCCAACGGATTTGCCGAGGATATTATATTGCAGTACAAAAAAACATAATAAAAATTGGGCAAATAAGGCATGTGTGAGTTCTGGCAATAGTACTAGTTCACTCAATTTTATTATTGACCCTACAGTCTTTTCACATAAATTGAACGGATTCTACATCTGCAGGTAAACTTCATACAATTAATGTAAATGAGAGGTGAGGTCAGTCACAAGAACGATTATATGATTGAATTTTTCACAACACTAATGCCTAGTCTGAGACCTGGATTTTCTAACACTATTTACTATCATTTCTAAAATATTAATGATTTACTAGGAGTGCTTTAGCATTATTAGTCCACAATAGAATTTAAGAATTTGAATCAATCAAAACATTTCATGTCTAAATAATATATAGAATGTAGTAAAAGATTCAAAATCATTTTTTAATGGTGTACCAAGTAGTATTAAGAGTACAAATAATTGTCATTATGATGCAATAATTGGAAATCAAATATATAATATATTGAAATTGTTTAATATTGTACTTTGATATATTTCTCCTTCAAACATTGAATCTCCTCTTTATGGGCGCATTTCGGATAACCAAAGAAAATGGAAAATCTACAAATGTTTTAGATAAACACTTGAAAGTAGTTTTGTAGCGTAAGCTGCATAAACACAAGATGACCAATGAGACGGAGACATGAAGAATTGGACAAGAATGGAGAAGAAAGAAAATGAGCAGAAATATCATACCAAGCATTGAGAAAGCCACACAAGAACGTGAATCATTCTTTCTTAAAATTACATTAATTTAAGTAGCAATTTTTTTAGCCAGAAATCTTCTGTCTCAATCTTCATTACTGTTCTTCCTATAATATCACGTCACGTGGTCTATTAATCTCAACACTAAAACATCTATTGTCAAAACTGTTTAACAGTGTTGAGAGTGGTAATGTACGTGAATTTTATAGCAAAATCGTTTAACATAGTTGAAAGTGAGATTAAGTGACGTGATGTTATAGAAGGGACAGAGATAAAGGGCAAATAATCCTCTGTACCCGCTCGTGTACCCATTCCTGTGCCCAACCAACCACAATTCACCATGTGTATATATAATTTAAAAAAATGATCAAATGGAGAATTCTTATTGGTTGGGCACAAGAATGGGTACACAGGAATTCTTATTGGTTGATTTTTTTGAGTTCTTGAATTTCTAGGTTTTGCGTTAGAACCTCAAATAATGTTCTTGAATTTATGGGTTTAATTATTATTTTTACTTCAAAACGAATTGCACTATCTATCTTGAATGATTTTCTTGTTGTGAAACAGAAGAAAAATATGAATATCAGTAGAAAGATACCATATTTCTTGGACATGTGGCCATGCCTTGTTTAGTGTATATTTATTTTCTTTGGAGCTGATTTATTGGTGGAGGTGGGTGGCGGTGTGGTGGAGGTAGGTGTTGTAGGTGGTGGTGGTGGAGGAGAAGAGTGGAGGATGAAGATGGGTTTACATTTTTTTGTTAGTGTAAATTAAGTATTCATAGATATTTTATTTAACAATTGAATCCACATATTTTTCTTGTGTGAAATAGAATAAAATGTCTAAAATACCCTTAAATAGTGTCTCACGTGTGAGACATATGCCTGTGTTGACGGAAAAGAGACAGAAAATTGGATGGAAGTCCTCAATTGGCATGTCGTAAAAACATGCTAGACCTTAAAAGTCGAAATAAAACATACAGGACCTTATCTTCAATGCGGAAATACATACATGACCAAATAGGCTATTTTGCCAACAAAAAAAAATAGACATCTAATTTGGAGAAGATCGCGTGAATCAAATTCTTTCCGAGACATCTATATCATTTTTTTCAAGGTTCTATTTGGGTATTTTTGTTAAAAATTCACTTTTTTTTTCTAATCGAGCTTAAGCTTTCACTGGGACGAAAGTGGGAATTTGGGGGGAAATATCCTCGCTTTTCTCCAATTGGGGGTGGGCCTCCACATGAGCTGGGGATGGGATGCCCATCCATCCCAGTGATAGGGTTGGGCCGGGGATGAGGATACGATGGAATAGGTGAGGATGAAGCTGGAGATCATAGTAACCGCCCCCACCTGATCCATTGACATCCGACTTGTAAGCCTCTTTCATTCTAGCCTCAATTAAACGACAAATAATCCTCTATACCCATCTATACCCAAGCATGTGCCCAACCAATCACAATTCACCATGTATATATATATAATTAAAAAAAAATAATCACATTGCAAATTCTGATTGGTTGGGCACAGGGATGGGAACATACATGGGTATAGAGGATTTTCACCCCAATTAAACTGCAATTTGGCTTAATAAACATGTGTATTTTGTGCATTTTAAATATATAACTTCTTGTTTTATTTGGTTTGAAATCATTTATTTGGTTCATGTAGCCGAGTTCAATCGGATTTTTAGACTCAAGGTTGTTAAAAACGTTATTCTATGTAGACTCAGAAGGAGGTGCAGAATCGTAAACTCGTGAATCGTAAAATAAAATTTAAAATCATACAATATTAACTTTTTAAATATTTATTTAAAATAAAAAGTAACATATAAATTATATCGTATGGTTCCACAATATGAATTAGGTTTTGCTCTCCAAATTAGGCGACCTGACCTTGACTAACAAGAACCCGACCCTCTATACTATTTTGTAGACTCGGTAGAAACGTTTACGTTTTTATGATTCGATTCAACGATTCTACCCGTTTTTACCATATTGCGATTTTACTCCCGATTCAACACGTTTTGCTTAGAATCGTGCAATTTTATGAATTAACTCGCGGTTTTAACAATATTATTTGGACTAATGCTTGGTTGTTGTTGTTATATTAAGAGAGGTTAAACTTTTGCGCGTATTTTTTTTTTTTTTGCTAAATAAATTATATTTCCATTAATCACAAATAGCCGAGGCCATTACAATCAAAGGAAAATCTGCAAATACAGAAAGTAATAGTTATACAATGATTTAAAAAATCACGATAACAGACAAAAGACACACCCAAGAAAACCTGGATGGTTAGGAAAAACAACTAATAAAACTAGCAAACTAAACAAATACATAATCTTCTTCTTCAAAGCATCTTCATTGCAATCCTCGAAACACAGGGACAGGAGAATATCACTTTCAACATCTTCCTTAGGGGTCGACAATTTATAGGACCATGGGCGTATCAACCGTCCTATAAATTGTCTCGGGAAGATATAAAAAGATGATAAAGGGCCCAGATCAAACTTTTGCGCGTATTGCAGGGAGCTTTATAGGAACAATATATGAGGAAAAATTCCCAAGGAGTTGGGTAATTTGGAAAGCCTGATTAGCATGGATCTCTATAACAATAGATTTGAAGGGGGAATCCCCAAGTCCCTTTCCAAATTGAAGTCTTTTTTTTTTCTTGCAAGTATTACTTTCTCTAAGAAACCATGATCTCAAAATATAATTCTTTGATAGGGATTGGATGGCCAAGTGGGTAAGGCCATCACACTTGGGGCTTAGGTCCCAAGTTCAATCCCCATATCTCACACAAGGGAATGATTTAATTGTCATTTCTTTGGGCTCCTTTGTGTGGATATTATACTCCCCTCTTGGGGCACCCGCTCATCGGGCTTATACGACACCCACTCAACACGGGACTTCTACGACACCCGCTCAACGGGACTTCTACTACTCCTCTCACGGGGCACCCGCTCAGCCGGGCTTCTACTACTCCTCCTCTGGTGAGGTCGACCTCCTCTGGAGAGGTCTAATAATAAATAATTGTAATAAACTAAACCATACTTATAAATGGTCTAGTTTTAAAAAAAAAAAAATATATATATAATTCTTTGTTTTTTTTTTTTTTTTTGCCAAGTTAATTCTTGAACTGGTGTTAATTTGATTACACAGACAGCTAAACGACAACAAGCTGACAGGATCAATTCCGAGGGATCTGACGAAGCTTTCCAATCTTAAATTTTTGTAAGTTTATACATAAAATTATCTTGCTCAACCCTCTCTAAGAGAGAAATGAAATTGAAGGATTAATTCTTCTTTAGATCACCTTACAAAATTTTGTTTGAATCTTTAATTTTTGCAGTAATGTATCTAACAATGAGCTTTGTGGAACAATTCCTATGGATGGTCCATTTGCTAGTTTTCCAATTGAAAGGTACATTTTTTTGTTCCTTTGCTCGAGTCCCGTCAATTACAGTTTCCTAGCCCAGTATTGAGTTAGAAATCAATAGATTCTTGGACATGAAAATTACCTGTATATTACTCCATCTAATTCTTAATATAAAACTGTCAGAACATATAGCGAATATTAATGAAGCAAAATTTAAAATATTTTTTTAATCAAAATACTAATATTATTATCTTAAATAAAACTTGTTTGCCACTAATTCTATTTAAGAGAGTAAAATTGATATTTTGTTTTAAAAAATCTTAATTTTTTCTTTCTTAATTTTCGCTACTTGTCCTAAAAGTCTTATATTTAGGAATGGAGGTAGTATTACCATGATCTGGTTGAAATGCATAATTTTTTTTCTATTGAGGACCAAATTTTTCATAAAGTCATTGTTATAAACATTATTATCAATGGACGGTATATACCTTTAGAGACACTTGCGTAGCGTCGTGCATCAATGTTGCGGGAATAGCGAAGCTATTTTGGATCATAGCTAAAAACCTTTTTTGGCCCTTAACAATAGTAATCAAAATTATTGGCTTCTGTTTTTGCCAATTTTCAGGTCAAGAAAATAAAGTCAGAAGAATAGGACGAGCATTCTCTTGTTAGAAACATGATCTCCACTGTAATAATATAGTCCTCGTAGTAATTGCTAATATACTTTTATTCAAAATATTAATATTAATCTATAAAATAAAATTAGTGGTATTAATTTTTTATACATGTCTTAAACGACATAGATTAAGGAAAAGAGGAAATATCATTTTCTAATTACAAAACACTTATCAATTGGTTGGTCAACGGGTTGAATGAGTTAATTTGACAACTAATTTACAACCTCCCTAGAGATTTGTTATTCTTGTTACCTTCTAGTTTAGAGAATTGGAATAACGAATTTGGTTGTCAAATACAGTAAAACCTGTATATAGTAATACTCTATATAAGAATAACCTCCTTATAGTAATAAAAAAATCTTGGTCCCAACTCGGGACCAGTTATAAATAAGAATAAACTCTACATTGTAATATTTCATGTTTTTTTAGGAGCATCCTTAATAAATTTACCTCCATATAGTAATAAAATAACATTAAATTTTAAATATATTTATATATCTATATAAAATAACAACTTAATCTTATGGGTATCTTTTAACCATTTTGCAAGATATTTTTTTCTTTCAATTTGGGTTGGTTTATTTCATTTTGAGCAACTCGACACGAATACTCCACTGGATAAATGCCACGAAAAGTTATTTAAGTGCCATAAAACTAGGGATGGCAATGGGGCAGATCGGGGCGGATATCCGAAATACCAGATCCGATCCGCGATTGCAAAGGGCCGATCCGATCCGATCCGCGATCCGTCCCGGATCAGATTTTGTTGCTCCGTGATCTGCTCCGTCCGGAGCAGATCGGATCATTCAATTTTTTTTTTTAAATTTTTTTTAACAGATGTATCGCCGGAAAGAAAAAGAGAATACCATGTATTCGCCGGAGAAGACGACGGCCCCAGCGGTGGAGATGGAGATAGGGAGGTAGCCTGGTAAGGTGACTTACCGGTGGAGGCAACGAGCAGCGGTGGAGATGGAGGAGCCGCGACAGGGGAAAAAAAAGAGGAGCAGCGGACCGAGGAAGAAGAAGAGAATGGGGGAGCCGCGGCTGAGGAGAAGCAAAGAGAGAAGGCGAAGAGAAGGAAAAAAAAGAGGGGAAAAAAAGGAAGGACGAAGGAGAGAGTAGAAAGAGGCGGCGGTGGTTGGGCGCCGGAGAAGGAGAAGAGGAGGCGGGCGCCGCTGAGGAGGAAGCGGGGTGTAGATTTTTGGGATTTTTCTTCTAGGGTTCTCTTAAGACTATATATAATCTGGACTAAAAGCGCAATTAAAATATTAGCACATAAAATCCTCTTATTATTATATATGTGCGGGGCGGATCGGGGCGAGGGTGAAAACCGAATTTGATTTGCTCCGTTCGCGGAGCAGATCTGATCTGCCCCATTTTCTATACGGGGCAGATTTGATTTGCCCCAAAAGCTATCGGAGCGGAGCGGATCAACGGATCACGGGTCAAATTGCCATCCCTACATAAAACTACTTTTGTGGCACTTGTGCGACACTTTTTGAGTGTGCCCCCACAAGTGGTGTCGTTTTTTTCCGTGGCACTAATGAAGTGCCATAAATAAATTGGCGGCACAATTTGTGGCACTTTTTAAATGCCACAAACACATTGAAAATATGACACATTTTGCGGCACTTTTTGGTAAATGCTGCGAAAATAATTTACTGTTTTTAAAAAAAATTAAAAAAAATATTTAAAAAGAAAATAAAATAAAAAGAGGATCCTTAAGCATTATCCATAATTTAATATCTGCGTTTGACAGGATTCGAACACTTAATCTGTCACTGAAAATACTAACGCTCTAACCAATGAACCACAATGACTTTTGTTTTAATTTTAATCAAATTTGTTTATATAACATAACAATAAATTTTATTTAATTACTTTTAAATTTGATATTTATATTTATTAATGTATATTAACAACAACCAATTAGAAATAAATATTTTTTAAAACAAAAATTGAGTAGAAATAAAATACTAAATGAAAACCAGATACAAATTTTAATCTTAACATCATACGAATTATAGAATAAGTTATAAACTAATAAGTTTATTTATTATATTTTTTTAGTTATATATATTATTGTTAATATAATATTTTTAAAATTTGATAACAATATATATATTTTTTTAAATTTGATAACATGAATTCAATAACTAAATATTTTCCATTTCTTTTGTAATACTTGAAAATGTAATAAAATTGATATAAGAAATGTATAATATAGAATATATGAAATTTCGTGCAATGTGAGTTTTTTTTGTATTTCATCTAAAATATTTTGTTTAATAATTTTAAAATGAAAAAATTAATTAATTTCATAGTCAATTAATTATAATTATTTATTATCATTAATAAAATATATCTTATTAACTTTTAAAATTGAAACACTCAAATAGTAATATCAATATTTTTTCTTTAAATTACTTTTAATATAAATTTCATTTATAATGTTTCATTATCTTTATGAAATTAACTGGTTAATTATCTTATGGAATATTATGTAGTACTTTTACCGTACATGCCACAAATTTTAAGATAATAGTTTAAAAATGCCATTGAAATATGAAATTTTGATAGATTGTCATAAACTTTGTGGCACTATATGTGGCAATTGAACAAATTCCACAATGTTTTGTGTCACTTGTTAAAAAGTGCCACAAAAATGTGACATTTTCTCAAAATTGCCATAATTATGTGGCACTTCATGAGTTAATTGAAAAAAAAGCCATATATTTTGTGGCAATTGAACAAATGCCACAATATTTTGTGGCACTTGTTAAAAAATGCCACGAAAATGTGGCATTTTCTCAAAATTGCCATAATTATGTGGCACTTCATGAGGCAATTGAAAAAATGCCATAAATTTTGTAGCACTTATTATAAAGTGCCACAAAACTATGGCATTTTCACATAAATGCTGTAAATAAATGACATATATCATAAGTGCCACAAGCTAAGTGTCACCAAAGCCCAATTTTGCCATAGTGGAAGGATCTTGAAGAAAGAAACAACCATGGAAGAAGCACTGTTGCCTGAACAAAGCAAAGAAAGTAGAAGAGAAGAAAAAAGGAAGAATTATTATATGGAAGAGGTGAAGAAAGTGAATGGCATAGCAATTCCAATGATAGTTGTAACTGTTTCTCAGTACTCCCTCCGTTCCTAAATATAAGACTCTTTAGACAATTTGAGAAAATTAAGGAAGTTGTCATTTTCACCTAAGCTTTCAATATTACCCCCACCTTCCCCCTCTCTCACTAATACGTCATAAAGAAAAGAAAGGAAAATGTTGAGGATATAATTGAAATAAATTGTTGACAACTAATAAAAGAACCTTTAAACGACAATTAATTTGGATACCTAGATATCTCCTAAACGACAATTAATAGGGAATGGAGGGAGTACCTCTTTAAGAGTTTTTCCAATAATTATGTTAGGACATCTTGGTGAACTCTCTCTTTCTAGCGCCTCCATTGCCACTTCCCTTTCCAAGACACAAGTTTCAGTGTTCTCTTGTAAGTTCTCCTCTCTCTTTCTTAAATTTCCAACTTCAACTATGTACCATGGTTCATACCAGTAGCGGATTTAAGAGGCGGGGTGATTGATATTTCCGCCAAATACAAAATATTTGGGGAGTGTAATACAAAGAAAATTAGAACGGGAACCATTTGCGCAAAAAAATGGAAAATAGAGACTAAATCCACCAATTTACCTTCTTTTTTTTGGCTTTTTTCTTATTTTTGGTGAAAATCTTAGAAAAAATCTAAAATAAAGTGATCAAGACCTCGTTGTTCAGAATTTCCCATAGAAATTAAAAAATTAAGAAAAACAATTTCTCCTAATAGGGAGATTTTTTTTTTTATGAATAAAAAAGAAGGTGCAAGTGATGGTGACCAACACTTCCCGCTATCTCATGTTCGGACTTTCGTGTTTATCAGCGAATATATCATACTTAACTGAACAACCAGCACATGCTAATAGAGAAATTCAATACTAGACGCGGGATGCCCACCAAAAGAGTGAAATAAAAGTGGCGACAATAGGAGGACTATATGGTACTTCCTTCTTTGTACGCACTAATCTTGTCTGTAAGTGCATCAATTATAGGGAATATGTGTGTTTATACATCGGACTGAATGAACTCTGATTTTGATTTATTTAATTCGTGTCAACTTTTCATTTGATCTAAAATCACCAAGCAAATCTAATTACCTTTTTGAACGCTGAAGCGCCCCATGAACGGGGAGAGAACACCCCATGAGCGGGGAGAGAACATCCCTAGATCAGGGAGAATAAAGCTCACCGCAACGCTGGCGGAGGGTATCGAACCCAGGACCTCTCGATCCCGGGCCAAGTACTTACCCACTTGGGCAAAGCACTTGATGATAAATCTAATTACCTTAGTAGAGGATAATTGGAATTGTCACGTATTTAATTTTTTTTACGGGTAATACAATTTTTTTTAGATTATAAATATTTTAATTAAAAAAAGGTAAAAAGTGTCCACGCCCCCTAAAATTTTTTCGATTTTGGTTTTTTATCCTAAACTAAAAAACGCAAAGTCCTTGACCCTGAACTTTTATGGAGTGTTAATGTTTCCCTTTCCATCCAATTCCCACCGTTAAATCTAACGGAATGCAACATGTGACTTTCACATGACTTAACTCATGCACATTTTTAGATTATTCACTAACTTTTTAGAGTAAAGTAAGTTGATTACTTTTGAGTCGTTTTCTTATCCCATTTTGATTTTTTTAGGTCATAATATATTTTTTCTTAAAATGCCCCTAAGTTAAGTCATGTGAGAGTTAGATGTTGCTATTCTATTAGAGTTAACGATGGAATTGGATGGAAAGGGAAATATTAACGCTCCATAAAAGTTCAGGGTCAAGGATTTTGCATTTTTTAGTTCAGGGTTAAAAACCAAAATTAAGAAAAGTTTAGTGGGTGTGAGCACCTTTTACCCATTAAAAAATCGATACATATCAACGTCTTAATGATGAAATAGAAGATCATCACCGATATTTGCAAATCTTACATACAAATACTGTAATGCGAATATATGTTGTGAATGTTGCATGGCCCTACATGCAAGTAATGCCGAATAAATATTATCAATGTAGTATGAGACGATTAATAGACTGGTCCACTTTTAATTTTCTTTTCAGAGTTCGATTAGGTGCCATTTTTTTTTTTTCTCTTTTCGATCAAACTTGGTGTATGCGTGATGCAGAAGGAAGAATTTTCAAGCACTAGTCCTGGCGATTTTTAACACGTTGACATTAGTGTAACAGAATTTTTTAGCCAAAAAACCATTTGTACCTGTGTATATTCTCATTCATATACTTAACCACTTACAATTCATCATGTGTATATATAATTAAAAGAAATATTCACCTGGCGAAGTCTGAGTGATTGAACACAAAAATGAAAACATACACAGATACAAACGATTTTCACCCAATTTTCTACGGCCCCGTTGATATTGTTTTTTTGTTTTTTTTTATTTTTAATAATGGTGTCTTAGTTATGTTTTACTCGATGTGCATTAGTGTATCATTTTGACACAATTTTAAACATAATATTTTACTCTAGATCTCATATATTTTCTCACGAATATGTTATTTTTTAATACACAAAATTGTCAAATAAAAAAATCAATACAAATAAGTTTATAGTTTCTAGTCAAAGTGTTGCATCACCTGGATTAATCTGAATATAAGGCTATCAATATATAGAGGGAAATGGTCAAGAAGGTCGTAGGCCAGTGGGGTAAGTCTCTATCCATGACCAAGAGGTTCCGAGTTCGGCATCCTCCTCCTACGTGGGGCAATAAAATTATCCTCCTATGGTGAGGCAAGAATTAAGGTTGCTGACAAAAATTGAGGGAAATGGAATTCAAGATGAAAGAACTCGAAATCATATGTTTTAAATTTAACGTATGCTTATATAATAAAAAAATTTAGAAAATAAATGTGCCCTAAAAAAGGAGTAATTAGGGGAATGGAACTGGTCCATTAGCGGACCCCACTTCTACCAGTAGTGCAATTTAGGGTAAATTTTATGTGTGGGAGGCGGGACTAGTTCAATAAATCAGTTTCACCTCTTATTTTTTTGAAGGAATAAAAGAGAAAAGAAAACGTCAACATATAACCCAAATCAGTTCAAATCTGGTGCTTAACGCACATTTTCCAGTATGTGCAAAATAATTGAATTCGTTGAATAAAAAAAAAAATCAACAGCTAAGATATTTTAGGCTATTTTCTAACAAGTATTAAAACGGGTTTAAAATACATTTTTTATAGGTGTCCGTGATTTTTCGCGCGCTCTAACACCTTTTTAAGCCTGTTTCTCACGTGTTGAACAAAAGCATGTTAACATTGGGAAATTTTTATTGTAGAACTGTAATTGTGAGACTGACTCTACAACTCTCTTACATGAATAAGGGCAGAGTCTATCTTGTAAGTAAGTCATAACCAACTCATACTCACGTAAAAGGGATGTGAGACCAGTCTCATACACGCGACTCTCCAGTGACCCTCTACACCGTTGAAAAACGAAAGAATCGCTCATAACGGATAGTTTTCTCTTCTTTTAAAAAATACAGAAAAAAATAACGCTTCCCTTCCATTCCAAGAATTCCTTCCACCTCTTAATCATAAAAAATGAAGAAATACCCATCGAATCGTACTCTCACTCTCTCAATTACTCCAAAGATCCTTCAGCAAGAATCCAGTAAAGGGAATCATCCTTCTTCGATTTTATCAACAAAATCTTGCGAATCCCTGAAAGTTGAAGAACAAGTAGTAGTTGGAAATGGATCTTGGTTGCTTGGATATGGGCTGCATCGAACGGAAAATTAAATAATCGTCTTCTCCTGATAAAGAGAGTAGTACCAGTAGCGGTGGCGGTTCTAGTGAGTCTCTCACCGCAACTTCTAAAATTGGGAAGGTAATTTGTACATAAATCTATGAAATTGAGTTTAATTATTGTTTATTTTTGTGGTTATCAACGTGGGGTTTCTTGGGAAATCTAATTCGATTGCAAAATTTTGTAAAGCTTGGCAGTAAACCCTGAAAATCAAATCTGTTTCTTTTTGTGTATTTGATTATGGATTTAGTTATTATTAGCTAATTTGGGTTTAGGGTTTAGGGTTTTAGGGTAATAATTTTAGGAAACAAACAGCAATAATGAGAGAGAAATCGAGATCTAATTTCTCACAAGAAATTGTTTTTTTTTTTTTTTTTTTAAAATTAGACCATTTATAAGTATGGTCTAGTTTATTACAATTATTTATAATTAGACCTCTCCAGAGGAGGTCGACCTCACCAGAGGAGGAGTAGTAGAAGCCCGGCCGAGCGGGGTGCCCCGTGAGGGGAGTAGTAGAAGTCCCGTTGAGCGGGTGTCGTAGAAGTCCCGATGAGCGGGTGCCCCAAGAGGGGAGTATAAGATCCACACAAGGGAGCCAAAGAAATGAGAATTAAATCATTCCCTTATGTGAGATATAGGGATTGAACTTGGGACCTAAGCCCCAAGTGTGATGACCTTACCCACTTGGCCATCCAATCCCTATTCACAAGAAATTGTTAACTCATGAGTTCATCAAGGAATTAATTACAATTTTATGTGGACGGGCCATGAACAGAAAAGCCCAAACCCTAGTTGGACGGACACCATCACGGGTCGTTTACTTGGTACCTCAGGCTCTATAACTTAACAAATAATTCCTTCAAAAAAAAAAAAGAGGGGGTGAAATAAGGCAGATGTCTGTCAGTACTGCTTAAAGTTGAGGAAGACTAATCGAGGCAATCGTGTTATATGTCTCTAACTGGAAAAATTAAGATTAGTCAGTAAATCTTAGAACATGTATATACTTCAAAGAAAATGAACCTACATTTTGGTGCTTAATTGAATTGTTGGTTCGGTTTACAATTCATTTGCTCGTCGTTATGTTTCTGCTGCAGTAATGAATGTGATCATGGAGAAACCTGTGTTAATGATGAAGTGTTCTTTCACCAAGGAAAATATGACATGGTTTTTCATATAGAAGTAATAAGAGTGCCTCGTACTCGTAAATACAAACCTGCTATGTTAATCGTAGGCGTAAAGTAGAATGATGAAATATGTCGCTATGAAAAAAGCGCCTAAAGAGGCTATCGACTCCGCAACTTCTATGCATGATCAGTTAGTATAGCAAGAGCTTACCTTCAAACTAACAAGCTTACTAGTTCAATCTGTGTTACAACCTTTCAATTTCTTAGTTTCAGATGGGACGGAAAATGATATGTACAGTCTGCAATGTTAACTCTTTATACTTGTTTTCTCTCTTTTCTCAATTCCTCTTCCCCGACTGATGCAGAACAAGGGTATGAAAGAGGCTGTCCAGTCTAGTTCGAGCACTTTAAACAAATGCACGTCACAAATTAGAAAGCCTTCTCACTGCAAAACATCACCCCTGAACTGGTTCCCTCGTAAAAAGGTGGATTCGTACTTGAAAAGGAAAATTCGATTATTACAGGTAGCTAATAAACATTCTTCCCATAATCTATTGTCTTTCCCGCCAGGTTCTTACTGTATTGCTCTTTTTGTACACAGGAAATAGATGGAATGAATTCGACTCTAGATGAGGCTCTAGGTGATTCAAATCCTCATTACTCAAAAGTACTGAAAGAGAAGATTGCATTAAGAGAAGCAGCAACGAAGGCAATGGAGGCTCGAAAGGCTGCAATGGTGGAAGCATCTTGGTGCAAAATACTTCATACAGCTGGTATGCTTGCGATTCCCAAATAGCGGCAATAGGATAAATATTAAACACATTTATCCTTGTTTTGAATTTTTCTTCGTTTTCCCCCTTTAATATACATGATAGAATGTAAAGACCGTGAAGCTCATCTGTTGGAGGCAGAAAAAAATGCAGCAGATGCTTTTGGAGCTGCAAATTACATTGGAGTAATCATGTATGATATTGCAGATGGTCCACAAAAGTACTACAAAGTAGAAACATCAGCTGCCAAGGGAGGTTCTACTACCCATACTGTATCGGCATCTTTTGAGACAGCTTTTGAAGTGGATAACCAAGTTGCTGCTGCGGTCAAGGTAGCATTCACCAAGCTCGCAAATTGTCCCTCCATAAATAAAGATGAATTCAAGGAGCTCCTGAGGAAAATCAGTCAGAATCCTGATTCAGAAGAAAATTCCCAGGAGTTTTCTGAGTTTACTTCTGGACCTGAATCAGATACTAGTTCAGAATTTGAAATGGGATTGAATGAGGATGGAAGTAATCATAAGGAGGACTTGTCAGGAATGAGTCGAATGAAGTTTCAGAAAAAGAAGGATTCCAAAAAGTTCAACACTACTAATCTTGTAGAGATGATGCTCGAAAGGCTTAAAGGTCTGCGAGAAGATCAGCTTGCTTCTCTTGCCACCATAGTTGCCACTTGTGGGCTGAGTGCTGCTCTAGCTGAAGGAGAATGTATTGGATCAGTTGGAAACTCAAGAATTGATGGTGGGCTGACAATGAAGAGAATGCCGCCAGAAACAGAACTTCCCAGTCTCGACAAGTTTCTAGTAAAGCGGTTAACAAGGCTTGAAAGAGAGATGCTAGAAGCAAAGAATGCCAGAAAGAATGAAGCTAAGGATGGTAATCAACAGAAGCCGGAGAAATATATGCATCAAAATCCAGGCCAATTTGACAACAGTTCTGACCTTGGTACCATACTAATGAAGCATTCTTCAAAGCTTGAGAAAGAGAAGGCAGAGGCAAGAAGGAAAAACGGGATAGCATTTGGAACAAATAGCAAAATGCGGGACAGATGGGAGAATACTCAAGCTGAGATGCCTAGTCTTGACAAATATCTTGTCAAACACTTGTCTAGGCTTGAAAAGGAGGTCGAGAAATCAAAGAACCGAAGAAATTTTGTCGCCGTTGAAGGCGCTGAGATTGCTAAGACCAAACAGACCGCTTCTACTATTATTACTGTAATTGGAGGAGAGACTTCAGTGCACTCTGATGAAGTTCCAACCGGGAAGGAAAATATTGACCGAAATAACACTGGAGATGCTCAAATAAGCTGTGAAAGTCTCGACAAAGTTTTAGTGAAGCGTGTTTCAAAGCTGGAGAAAGAGAAAATGAAGCTTAATGAAAATGAGGAAATGGTCATGAAGGTGAAGCGGAATGAGAATGGCAAAGACAAGGAGGGCGGTGAAGAGAGTCTAGACCAGATTTGGTTAAACACAAATCCAGACTTGAGAGAGAAAAGACTGAGGGAATTCACTTACTCGTCAAGAAGCAAAGGAGAAAGAGCTGCAATACTTGGGGAGGTTTAAGTCTTGGAAATTCTATAAAACCCCATATATCTAAACTGGAAAGCGAAAAGGCAAGTTCACAGAATCAGATTAGATATTCATCTGTTCGTAAAGAAGAAAGGGATAAAGAGTTGCAAGATTCTTGGGGAGGTTTGAGTTTAGGAAACTCTATATGACCCCATATCTCTAAACTAGAAAAAGAAAAGGCGAGTTCAGAGGATCAGATTATACATTCATCTGTCCGTAAAGAAGCAAGGAAGAAAGAGCTCCAAGGTTCTTGGGGAGGCCTAAGTCTCGAAAATTCAATTCTACCTCATGTCTCTAGGCTCGAAAGGGATAAGGCAAGTTCTAATGAAACTTTCTCACTATATATAATGTTCTTTTCATACTCAAAAGTTGTAAGGCTTGAAGTTTTAACATGGTATGCGTCTTTTTTCGCCTTTTTTAATAGGCTTCTTGGATTAAAGCTGAAGATGATGAAAGAAGAGCAGCAATAGAGCAATTATGAACACGAAACCAGTGCAATCGTTGAATGTTTGACGTACCAAAATACATGTTTTGGAGAGCCTTTGCAACTGCATTGATCAAATTGTCCCTGCTTCTTGCAGCCCCCTCTTACGCCGCGATCTGTCAAGGAACAAGCTGAGAAAGCAAGAGCATATCTGGTGACAACTATTAGCCCTTGTATAAACCAAAAAAGTAAAAATTGTTGTGTCCCCCACCCCCACGCCACAAAAAAAAAAGGATTTGTACAATTTTTATTAGTTTTTATAGTTGAAAGGAATAATATTAATAATTTCTACTAATGAGATGCTAAGAGAAGAAAGTTTCGGGTGATGCTCTAATATAACATGAGTCCTCACATCTTTTCCATTTCTTCATTTCCGTCTTGGGGAGAACGAAAATGCCAATTCCGTTCTCGGCTAACGTGGCACATTCTTGACGCACCTCGCCACGTCAGTCAAGAACGGAATTGGCACTTCCGTCCTCAACTTGGCATATGTCTCATAAAGGCATCATATGAGGAGGGAGGAAGAAGTGTAATGTTTGGTGTGATTTGTGATTTGTAATTTTTCTAGCCAATATGCAATTGACCAAGAAAGGAACTAACTAATTGTTAGTGCCGCGTTTTTCAAAATAGGAAAAATAGCCTATATTTGGAAGAACTAAAAGAATCGTTTTAAACGATTATTTTAATAAGGCACCAACTCATCTAAATATACGGTTCCATTATGTGTCCCGTTCAATATCCCATCAATACGAAATTGTCACGTGTTAATTTTTTAATTAGAAACTATACTTTTAAAAAAATAGTGAAACCTTCAGTGAAAATAACAATACATATCAATTTTTATTGATGAGATAGATAACGAGACACAGAAATGCGGGTCTTAGCCCTAAAGAGAGCATATGTAATGCATACATATCGGTTAGCTTCCAAATTCATATGTATTCAAAGTGTTATGACATTTTGAAAACTTTAAGAATTTGTACACAAGGACGAAGACAGGCCCGAAGGTAGCCGCCCCCGAGATTCATAGTCCCTGAACTTATTTCATTAAGTTTCGAGAATCTCTGTGATGTTTTAGTTGCATAAAGAATCTCTCAACATTTTACGTTCTACCTACATAGTCCTAACCACCCTTTTTGCAATGGTTTCCAGCAACTTTTGTGCACGCGACTTGCACATGACTTGCGCCATTAAAAGAAGGTAAATATATATATATATATATATATATATATATATATATATATATATATATATATATATATATCACAATACTTATATGCTTAAAAATATTGATGGATCCTTTGAACAATTTCATATGTTTTTCTCGTAATTCTATTCGGGTTTTTGAAATAATTAAGCCCCAATTGAATGTTTTCCCTATTTTTCTTTTACTCCAGGAAATGCTTACAATTTTGGATATTTCTTGTTTTTTGTTGTTTTTTTCTCTAGGAAATGATTTACATGCTTATGAGGAGTAGACTTGTTGATCCCAAAAATGTTTTTCATGGGATCCTATTACAAATCATTGTTTCTGGCTTCATGTCACCTGCGACGCCGACAACCACGTCGTCCGCTTGTAAGATCTTTAAACTTTTTGTTGCTTTATCATATGTAATTCTAATTATTTACTCCGAATTTTCTAATACATTATTTAGTAAATAAATGGAATTGTTATACAAGTAGTAATATTATTGTACGAAGGTGAAATAATGAATTTGGACTAATCACATCGCTGTGATATTTTAGATGCATAAAGTATCTCTCAACATTTTGCGTTCTGCCTACATAGTCCTAACCACCCATTTTGCAGTGGTTTTCAGAAACTTTTGTGCACGCGACTTGCACATGACTTTTAATGGAGAGTATATTTGTCATTTCATTATTTAAATACTAACTCTCCATTCTCTTACTCCTCCTCAATTTCTTCTTGTTTGTGTTTTTTAATTTAAATAATGAAATGACAAATACATCCTCCATTAAAAGTCATGTGCAAGTCGCGTGCACAAAATGGGTAGTTAGGACTATGTAGGCAGAACATAAACTGCTGAGGGATTCTTTATGCAACTAAAACATCACAGGGATTCTCGAAGCTTAATGAAATAAGTTCAGGGACTATTTGGGTTGATTTTCCTTCTAGTTAATTTTATTTTATTTTTCTAATTTCTAGAAATTTGATCTACTGCCTACATTTTTTTTGGGGGTGTGTGTTAGCATATTAGTGAAGTAAATGTAATTTAGGTTCTCTTTATTTGGTGGATACTTTTATAAGTGATTATATTTTATGGGGATAAAAGAATTGACCTAATCAATATTAAATTAAATTGCACAATATAGTTTGTTAGGGTCTCATTCTATTGAGTCTGAGTGGTTTGGCTTGAGATTCAATTTTAGACTCAATGCTACAAGAAGTTGTGCCTCTGTCTTCATCTCATAGATATCCAACTCGTCACTCGAATCTTGTCCCTAACCAAAGTAGAATTGTTACTCCCCTAAGTTTCCCAAATCAAAGGGAAATAGGAACATGTTTTTTACTGGGGCAATGAGAGTTTTACAGGAAGGGAAAAATAATGCATGTGCCTCGAAGCAAAATGAACAATTATTAGAGGGTCTTTCAAAACTCCATCTTCGAAATCAGGTAATCTTAAATAATCCATGTTCTTTCTTGCGGGATTTTATTGAAGTGTTTCCTGATCTGTTATGTTACTTAATAATATTTTTTTCTTCATTTTGTTATTCTCTACAGGGCTCAAACGCCTCATCAATCCATTCCAGTGAATGTCCCACGAAGGGGAAAGGTCCAACGTCTCTGTACAATTATGTTGGACACGAGTCAGAGAATTGGTTGGCTCCCATTAGTAAGCAAGTCGAAAACTTGACTTCAGGAATCCTTAAATTTCAAACACACCATTCAAGCTACATAACTTGACAGTGAAAAAAAAGCAGAATAATGATTTTTAGTTTAATAAATAGGATAGTTCTGATATGGACCAGGGCCACTGGTAGAGCCCTGGTCCACTTGGCTGTAAAAGAGCCACGTCGCCCCCCTCCTCCAAAAAATTTCTCTCCGTCACAGTTAAAATACAAAAAAGATTGTTCTGATATGGACACAGTTAAAAGTAAAAAAATTGTACAAATTTGTCACATCACTATAAAATGAGGAAAGAGACAATTTTTGACTTTTAACTGTGTCCATATCAGAACAATTTTTTTGTATTTTAACTGTGATTGGGAGAAATTTTTGGAGGAGGGGGCGAGCTCTTTTTGAGCTAGTGACTGCGTCTCTAGCACTACTCATCATATCAATTTTCCTAATAAATAAGTGCAAGGATCAGTAGCTCTGTTCACATAACTATAGTCTATAAACTACTTGCATGTATCTTAGTTTCCCTTCCAAGATATTTCTTCCTCTTGTTAATTGATGTATTCTGCACACAGAGAAACCTGTATATTACTCCCTCCATTTCTTAATATAAAACTTTCAGGACATGTAGCGAAAATTAAGGAAGCAAAATTCAAGATATTTTGTTAATCAAAATACTAATATTATTATCTTAAATAAAATTCGTTTGCCACTAATTCTATTTAAGAGAATAAAATTGATATTTTGTTTAAAAAAACATCTTAATTTTTTCTTACTTAATTTTCGCTATTTGTCTTGAAATTATTAGGAATGAAGGTAGTATTACAATGTTCTGGTTGAAATGCACAATTTTTTTTTTCCCATTGAGGACCAATTTTTTTCTTAAAGCTATTGTTGTAAACATTGTTATCAATAGTGTCGCTATAACGGGTTATACCAGCCCTATACCCCTATGGACACTTGTATAGCTTCATGCATCAATGTTACGAGCGGCACTATTTTGGATCATGGCTAAAAACCCTTTTTGGCCATTAACAATAGTAATAAAAATTATTGGCTAAAGAAATTATTGAATCATTGGCTTCTGTTTTTTTTTGTGCCAATTTTCAGGTCAAGAAAATAAAGTCAGAAGAATAGGATGAGCCTTCTCTTGTTAGAAACATTGATCTCCACTCTAATAAATATAGTCGTCGTAGTAATTGCTAATATACTTTTATTCAAAATGTCAATATTAATCTACTAAATAAAAGTAGTGGTATATTAGTGCTACTTAATAAAGTAATATTGATAGGGACCGAAACGGAATTCTAGAAGTTTTCGAGCCCCCTTTTTTTTTCTTTTTCTCTCTCTTCTCTCTCTTCCCCCCTCTGTTTCTTCCTGCGTTTCTCCCCTTTGCTGCCGGCCAGATTTGGCCATTGGCTCAGGCCAATGGTCAAATCTTGGTCCTTTTGTTCCGTTAATATTACTCTATTTTGTACTACGAATCATATGAAACCTTTTTCAGAGTTTTTTTTCTTCAAGATTCAAGACGCAGTGGTTAGATGAGTCTCAGATCTTCGCAGATCTAGATTTTTTTTCTATTGTTCTAGGAGGATGTGTTCAACCTGGACTTGATCTGGGCCCTTTATCATCTTTTTATATCTTCCCGAGACAATTTATAGGACGGTTGATACGCCCATGGTCCTATAAATTGTCGACCCCTAAGGAAGATGTTGAAAGTGATATTCTCCTGTCCCTGTGTTTCGAGGATTGCAATGAAGAAGCTTTGAAGAAGAAGATTATGTATTTGTTTAGTTTGCTATTTTTATTAGTTGTTTTTCCTTACCATCCAAGTTTTCTTGGATGTGTATTTTGTCTGTTATCGTGATTTTTTAAATCATTGTATAACTGTTACTTTTCTGTATTTTCAGATTTTCCTTTGATTGTAATGGCCTCGGCTATTTGTGATTAATGGAAATATAATTTATTTAGCAAAAAAAAAAAAAAAAAAGTAATATTGATATTTTGACTCTTGCTTTTTTACTTTTTTAATTTTTGCGAAATATTCTAAAATATTTATATTATAGAATTGACGGGAGTATTATGTATTTCATTTTTACTGTTTTTTTTGGGAAAATCATTTTTACTGTTAAGAAGAAAAAAAAAAGTTTCATTTTTCCATATCTTCAACCATGCTATGGCGGCTGCTGAGGTCTCTTCCTTATCTTTTTGAACGCCCAAGGCGAGCCCCATAAACGAGTGAGATAGAAAGCATTTCCCATGAGCGGGAGAGAAACGTCCTAGATCAGGGAGAATAAAGTTCACCGCAACGCTGGCGGAGGGTATCGAACCCGGGACCTCTCGGTCCCGGGCCAAGCACTTGATGATGTCTCTTCCTTATCTTTAGAAGGTCAATTATTGATGAATTGGTGAACAAAAAGAGATAGATGTGCCATGTTAAATCATGAGGTAGTTCCAGTGCCTAACAGGGGTAATTTTGCACCAACAAATTGTTTTTCATCTGTTATATTAAAATTTTGACGGTTAAGATTGATTTAAAACAGACACTTATTATGAGTCTCAGTATAATTGTTGTATATTTTAGCCCTAGGATACCTGTCCTGAACCTCAGACTACTTGTCCTGAGACGTTATATATGTATTGAAAAATGTTATTCCGCATAGGATCTGGATTGGTTAATTCATTAGGGATACTATGCAAAACAACTTTTTTTCAATATATTTGGAACGTTTCAGAACAAGTGTTTTAAGACTAAAGACATGTATCTTGAGACTCATAATAGGTGTTTCGTGTAGTAAAAGAGATTCAGAATAGGTGTTTCGTATAGTAAACACATAACATGTATTTTGAGGCTTACAAACATGTGTTCATTTTAAATCAATTTTAATCGTAAAAAATTTAATCTAACGAACGAGAAAAGTTTCGTAAATGCAGAATTTATTCTATTTAGCAATGGAGTTGTGGCGGCAGCGATCCATGGTGGTGCGCTATACTTTGTTTTTGCATCATGCGGCAGCGATCTGTTTTGCTGTATAGTTGAAAGCGGCTCGTCACAGTGGATCAGCGAGCCTCTCAGCACATGTGTGGTAATTATTGGGTGCGGGCATCGGTTTTGTGCAAGGCTGACTGGCCAAAGGATATACAAGGCATTTTGCATCCTGCGGTTGGAGGCTGCTTTGCTATGCTATCCACGGTGGTGCGCTACACTGGATCAGGATTTCTTTTCAGCAAGCCGCCTTTTGGCGTAGTGGACTGTTGACATTTTACTATTTCCAGGCGACTTTTTGCTATTCCAGGGAGACTTTTGCCTACTGAAGACCCTTCCGTTTACTATCTTCATGTTTTCAATTTTTAAAGACCCCTTTCATTCCGAGTCAAAAATACGATTTTGACAACATTGCTCTACACCGTTGAAAAAACGAAAGAATCGCTCATAACGGATAGTTTTCTCTTCTTTTAAAAAAAACAGAAAAAAATAACGCTTCCCTTCCATTCCAAAAATTCCTTCCACCTCTTAATCATAAAAAATGAAGAAATACCCATCGAATCGTACTCTCACTCTCTCAATTACTCCAAAGACCCTTCAGCTAGAATCCAGTAAAGGGAATCATCCTTCTTCGATTTTATCAACAAAATCTTGCGAATCCCTGAAAGTTGAAGAACAAGTAGTAGTTGGAAATGGATCTTGGTTGCTTGGATATGGGCTGCATCGAACGGAAAATTAAATAATCGTCTTCTCCTGATAAAGAGAGTAGTACCAGTAGCGGTGGCGGTTCTAGTGAGTCTCTCACCGCAACTTCTAAAATTGGGAAGGTAATTTGTACATAAATCTATGAAATTGAGTTTAATTATTGTTTATTTTTGTGGTTATCAACGTGGGGTTTCTTGGGAAATCTAATTCGATTGCAAAATTTTGTAAAGCTTGGCAGTAAACCCTGAAAATCAAATCTGTTTTTTTTTGTGTATTTGATTATGGATTTAGTTAGTATTAGCTAATTTGGGTTTAGGGTTTTAGGGTAATAATTTTAGGAAATAAACAGCAATAATGAGAGAGAAATCGAGATCTAATTTCTCACAAGAAATTGTTAACTCATGAGTTCGTCAGGGAATTAATCAAGTCTGGGTTGCTACCAAGCTAGGATGTTTTCTATTTTGAGATAGAATA
The DNA here is from genome assembly GCA_026122235.1 of Vinca minor. Taxonomy (NCBI): domain Eukaryota; kingdom Viridiplantae; phylum Streptophyta; class Magnoliopsida; order Gentianales; family Apocynaceae; genus Vinca; species Vinca minor. The sequence continues at coordinate 243,783 of JAOCZM010000002.1, forward strand.
TTTAGGATTCATAGGTAGACTAATTACAATTTTATGTGGACGGGCCATGAACAGAAAAGCCCAAACCCTAGTTGGATGGACACCATCACGGGTCGTTTACTTGGTACCTCAGGCTCCATAACTTAACAAATAATTCCTTCAAAAAAAAAGAGGGGGTGAAATAAGGCAGATGTCTGTCAGTACTGCTTAAAGCTGAGGAAGACTAATCGAGGCAATCGTGTTATATGTCTCTAACTGGAAAAATTAAGATTAGTCAGCAAATCTTAGAACATGTATATACTTCAAAGAAAATGAACCTACATTTTGGTGCTTAATTGAATTGTTGGTTCGGTTTACAATTCATTTGCTCGTCGTTATGTTTCTGCTGCAGTAATGAATGTGATCATGGAGAAACCTGTGTTAATGATGAAGTGTTCTTTCACCAAGGAATATATGACATGGTTTTTCATATAGAAGTAATAAGAGTGCCTCGTACTCGTAAATACAAACCTGCTATGTTAATCGTAGGCGTAAAGTAGAATGATGAAATATGTCGCTATGAAAAAAGTGCCTAAAGAGGCTATCGACTCCGCAACTTCTATGCATGATCAGTTAGTATAGCAAGAGCTTACCTTCAAACTAACAAGCTTACTAGTTCAATCTGTGTTACAACCTTTCAATTTCTTAGTTTCAGATGGGACGGAAAATGATATGTACAGTCTGCAATGTTAACTCGTTATACTTGTTTTCTCTCTTTTCTCAATTCCTCTTCCCCGACTGATGCAGAACAAGGGTATGAAAGAGGCTGTCCAGTCTAGTTCGAGCACTTTAAACAAATGCACGTCACAAATTAGAAAGCCTTCTCACTACAAAACATCACCCCTGAACTGGTTCCCTCGTAAAAAGGTGGATTCGTACTTGAAAATGAAAATTCGATTATTACAGGTAGCTAATAAACATTATTCCCATAATCTATTGTCTTTCCCGCCAGGTTCTTACTGTATTGCTCTTTTTGTACACAGGAAATAGATGGAATGAATTCGACTCTAGATGAGGCTCTAGGTGATTCAAATCCTCATTACTCAAAAGTACTGAAAGAGAAGATTGCATTAAGAGAAGCAGCAACGAAGGCAATGGAGGCTCGAAAGGCTGCAATGGTGGAAGCATCTTGGTGCAAAATACTTCATGCAGCTGGTATGCTTGCGATTCCCAAATAGCGGCAATAGGATAAATATTAAACACATTTATCCTTGTTTTGAATTTTTCTTCGTTTTCCCCCTTTAATATACAGGATAGAATGTAAAGACCGTGAAGCTCATCTGTTGGAGGCAGAAAAAAATGCAGCAGATGCTTTTGAAGCTGCAAATTACATTGGAGTAATCATGTATGATATTGCAGATGGTCCACAAAAGTACTACAAAATAGAAACATCAGCTGCCAAGGGAGGATCTACTACCCATACTGTATCGGCATCTTTTGAGACAGCTTTTGAAGTGGATAAGCAAGTAGCTGCTGCGGTCAAGGTAGCATTCACCAAGCTCGCAAATTGTCCCTCCATAAATAAAGATGAATTCAAGGAGCTCCTGAGGAAAATCAGTCAGAATCCTGATTCAGAAGAAAATTCCCAGGAGTTTTCTGAGTTTACTTCTGGACCTGAATCAGATACTAGTTCAGAATTTGAAATGGGATTGAATGAGGATGGAAGTAATCATAAGGAGGACTTGTCAGGAATGAGTCGAATGAAGTTTCAGAAAAAGAAGGATTCCAAAAAGTTCAACACTACTAATCTTGTAGAGATGATGCTCGAAAGGCTTAAAGGTCTGCGAGAAGATCAGCTTGCTTCTCTTGCCACCATAGTTGCCACTTGTGGGCTGAGTGCTGCTCTAGCTGAAGGAGAATGTATTGGATCAGTTGGAAACTCAAGAATTGATGGTAGGCTGACAATGAAGAGAATGCCGCCGGAAACAGAACTTCCCAGTCTCGACAAGTTTCTAGTAAAGCGGTTAACAAGGCTTGAAAGAGAGATGCTAGAAGCAAAGAATGCCAGAAAGAATGAAGCTAAGGATGGTAATCAACAGAAGCCGGAGAAATATATGCATCAAAATCCAGGCCAATTTGACAACAGTTCTGACCTTGGTACCATACTAATGAAGCATTCTTCAAAGCTTGAGAAAGAGAAGGCAGAGGCAAGAAGGAAAAACGGGATAGCATTTGGAACAAATAGCAAAATGCGGGACAGATGGGAGAATACTCAAGCTGAGATGCCTAGTCTTGACAAATATCTTGTCAAACACTTGTCTAGGCTTGAAAAGGAGGTCGAGAAATCAAAGAACCGAAGAAATTTTGTCGCCGTTGAAGGCGCTGAGATTGCTAAGACCAAACAGACCGCTTCTACTATTATTACTGTAATTGGAGGAGAGACTTCAGTGCACTCTGATGAAGTTCCAACCGGGAAGGAAAATATTGACCGAAATAACACTGGAGATGCTCAAATAAGCTGTGAAAGTCTCGACAAAGTTTTAGTGAAGCGTGTTTCAAAGCTGGAGAAAGAGAAAATGAAGCTTAATGAAAATGAGGAAATGGTCATGAAGGTGAAGCGGAATGAGAATGGCAAAGACAAGGAGGGCGGTGAAGAGAGTCTAGACCAGATTTGGTTAAACACAAATCCAGACTTGAGAGAGAAAAGACTGAGGGAATTCACTTACTCGTCGAGAAGCAAAGGAGAAAGAGCTACAATAGTTGGGGAGGTTTGAGTCTTGGAAATTCTATAATACCCCATATATCTAAACTGGAAAGCGAAAAGGCAAGTTCACAGAATCAGATTAGATATTCATCTGTTCGTAAATAAGCAAGGGAGAAAGAGTTGCAAGATTCTTGGGGAGGTTTGAGTTTAGGAAACTCTATACGACCCCATATCTCTAAACTAGAAAAAGAAAAGGCGAGTTCAGAGGATCAGATTATACATTCATCTGTCCGTAAAGAAGCAAGGAAGAAAGAGCTCCAAGATTCTTGGGGAGGCCTGAGTCTCGGAAATTCAATTCGACCTCATGTCTCTAGGCTCGAAAGGGATAAGGCAAGTTCTAATGAAACTTTCTCACTATATATAATGTTCTTTTCATACTCAAAAGTTGTAAGGTTAGAAGTTTTAACATGGTATGCATCTTTTTTCGTCTTTTTTAATAGGCTGCTTGGATTAAAGCTGAAGATGATGAAAGAAGAGCAGCAATGGAGCAATTATGAACAAGAAACCAGTGCAATCGTTGAACGTTTGACGTACCAAAATACATGTTTTGGAGAGCCTTTGCAACTGCATTGATCAAATTGTCCCTGCTTCTTGCAGCCCCCTCTTACGCCGCGATCTGTCAAGGAACAAGCTGAGAATGCAAGAGCATATCTAGTGACAACTATTAGCCCTTGCATAAACCAAAAAAGTAAAAATTGTTGTGCCCTCCCTCTCCCACCCCACAAAATTGTACAATTTTTATTAGTTTTTACAGTTGAAAGGAATAATATTAATAATTTCTACTAATGAGATGCTAAGAGAAGTGAGTTTCTGGTGATGCTCTAATATAACATGAGTACCTCACATCTTTTCCATTTCTTCATTTCAGTAATGTAAAAGATGAATGTGCAATCCCACAAATATGTTTGCAGCTTTTTTGTCGGGAGCAAGGTATCATCATTCTAAAACTTGCTCCCGAATCAATGAGTTCATTATATGTAGGCTTGAAAGGTCGGGCATTGCATTGGAGTGACCATGGTTTGGCATAAAGGGCCAACCATGACAGTCTTTTTTTTTAGATCAGTATTTTTGTCCAGAACAGAAGTGGGGAGAACGAAAATGCCAATTCCGTTCTCGGCTGACGTGGCGAATGTGCCACGTCAGCCGAGAACGGAAGTGCCACTTCCGTCCTCAACTTGGCATATGTCTCATAAAGGCATCATTATGAGGAGGGAGGAATAAGTGTAATGTTTGGTGTGATTTGTGATTTGTAATTTTTCTGGCCAATATGCAATTGACCAAGAAAGGAACTAACTAAATGTTAGTGCCACGTTTTTTTTTCAAAATAGGAAAAATATCCTATATTTGGAAGAACTAAAAGAATCGTTTTAAACGATTATTTTAATAAGGCACCAACTCATCTAAATATACGGTTCCATTCTGTGTCCCGTTCAAGATCCCATCAATACGAAATTGTCACGTGTTAATTTTTTAATTAAAAACTATAATTTAAAAAAAAAATTGTGAAACCTTCAGTGAAAATAACAATACATATCAATTTTTATTGATGAGATAGAAAACGAGACACATAAATGCGGGGTTTTGCCCTAAAGAGAGCATATGTAATGCATACATATCGGTTAACTTCCAAATTCATATGTATTCAAAGTGTTATGACATTTTGAAAACTTTAAGAATTTGTACACAGCGACGAAGACAGGGCCGAAGGCAGCCGCCCCCAAGATTCATATGTATTCATAGTCCCTGAACTTATTTCATTAAGCTTTGAGAATCTTTGTGATGTTTTAGTTGCATAAAGAATCTCTCAACATTTTACGTTCTACCTACATAGTCCTAACCATCCTTTTTGCAGTGGTTTCCAGCAACTTTTGTGCACGCGACTTGCACATGACTTTTAATGGAGAGTATATTTGTCATTTCATTATTTAAAATAAAACAAACACTAACTCTCCATTATCTTCTTCTTCCTTCCTTTCTTCTTGTTTGTGTTTTTTTAATTTAAATAATGAAATGACAAATACATCCTCCATTAAAAGTCATGTGCAAGTCGCGTGCACAAAAATTGCTGGAAGCCACTTCAAATTGGGTGGTTAGGACTATGTTGGCAGAACGTAAAATGTTGAGGGATTCTTTATCCAATTGAAACATCATTGGGCTGTTTTGCCGATTTAAATCCTTCATATCTTAGCATGTTTGCATCAAATGAGTTTATCCAACCATAAAATTAGTTTTATGTAAGGATGGCAAATTGGTGGATTTTGTCACTAACTAATTTCGAACTAGATATAAGGTCCCTAAACAACATTTACAATTATTTTATCCTTAAACAATTTACATTTTGTACCTGAGAAACTTCCATCTAAAAAATGACGAGTCAAATATAATTGTAAAAAAAAAAAAATTTGAGTCAACTCAAATAGTTTAAGGACATTTGTCGTATATTACACTAAAAATACCTACACTATCAGAAAGTCCCATCTTCCTTGTTCATCTCTCTCACCCCCACCAACACCAACAGCGCACACTCCTACCCACCCTATCCGTCCATCTTCATCTTCCACCACCATCAAAGAAATGAGAATTCAAAGACTACATGTGCGGGTCCCATGGAAGGAAGAAGTTACTTGGAAAGTTGAAATCATGACTCCAGGAATAGCTAACAAACTTATTCCTTCCTTCCCAACACTGTTAAGACAGTCTCGAACTAAATATAAAAATTGCAAAAAAAAAAATGTTTAGGGGCAAATTTGATCAAATACATTCCGAACTACATATAAAATTTACCATATCTAATAAGATTTATAAAAAATTTACCATATCTAATAAGATTTATAAAAATCTCGGGGCGACTGCATCCACCCGTCCCTTGTCTTCGTCCCTGTTTTTTTTTTTTTTTTGGATGAATCTGCTAACACAGTAAATACAAGTAGTGGTTGTGGACTTGTGGTTGGTTTCAAAAGCTGAGTTGACTCGTCGCTTGCTACAATAACATTTTCCTTCCATTAATTCTTCACATTCTTCCTTCGAAGCTCAGTGCTTTTTCATATTCTTCCTTTAATGGCTTCCTCTTCTTCTTTTTTCTTCTTTCTATTTTCTTCTTCCTCTTCCCTGCCCTCTCCACCGATAAAGAAGGTAATATATATATATATATATATATATAATAATACTCATTTGCTTAAAAATATTGATGGATCCTTTGAACAATTTCATATATTTTTCTTGTAATTCTATTCGGGGTTTTGAAATAATTAAGCCCCAATTGAATGTTTTCCCTGTTTTTCTTTTACTCCAGGAAATGCTTACAATTTTGGATATTTCTTGTTTTTTGTTGTTGTTTTCTCTAGGAAATCCTTTACATGCTATGAGGAGTAGACTTGTTGATCCCAATAATGTTCTTCATGGGATCCTATTACAAATCAGTGTTTCTAGCTTCATGTCACCTGCGACGCCGACAACCACGTCATTCGATTGTAAGATCTTTAAGCTTTTGTTGCTTTATCATATGTAATTCTAATTATTTACTCCGAATTTTCTAATACATTATTTAGTAAATAAATGGAATTGTTATACAAGTAGTAATATTATTGTACGAAGGTGAAATAATGAATTTGGACTAATCACATCGCTATGATGTTTTAGATGCATAAAGAATCTCTCAACATTTTACGTTCTACCTATATAGTCCTAACCACCCATTTTGCAGTGGTTTCCAGAAACTTTTGTGCACGCGACTTGCACATAACTTTTAATGGATAGTATATTTGTCATTTCATTATTTAAATACTAACTCTCCATTCTCTTCTTCCTCCTCCCTTTCTTCTTGTTTGTGTTTTTTTAATTTAAATAATGAAATGACAAATACATCCTCCATTAAAAGTCATGTGCAAGTCGCGTGCACAAAATGGGTAGTTAGGACTATGTAGGCAGAACGTAAACTGTTGAGGGATTCTTTATGCAACTAAAACATCACAGGGATTCTCGAAGCTTAATGAAATAAGTTCAGGGACTATTTGGGTTGATTTTCCTTCTAGTTAATTTTAATTTATTTTTCTAATTTCTAGAAATTTGATCTACTGCCTACATTTTTTTTTGGGTGTGTGTTAGCATATTAGTGAAGTAAATGTAATTTAGGTTCTCTTTATTTGGTGGATACTTTATAAGTGATTATATTTTATGGGGATAAAAGAATTGACCTAATCAATATTAAATTAAATTGCACAATATAGTTGGTTAGGGTCTCATTCTATTGAGCCTAAGTGGTTTGGCTTGAGATTCAATTTTAGACTCAATGCTACAAGAAGTTGTGCCTCTGTCTTCATCTCATAGATATCCAACTCGTCACTCGAATCTTGTCCCTAACCAGAGTAGAATTGTTACTCCCCTAAGTTTCCCAAATCAAAGGGAAATACGAACTTGTTTTTTACTGGGGCAAGGAGAGTTTTACAGGAAGGGAAAAATAATGCATGTGCCTCGAAGAAAAATGAACAATTATTAGAGGGTCTTTCAAAACTCCATCTTCGAAATCAGGTAATCTTAAATAATCCATGTTCTTTCTTGCGGGATTTTATTGAAGTGTTTCCTGATCTGTTATGTTACTTAATAATATTTTTTTTCTTCCTTTTGTTATTCTCTACAGGGCTCAAACGCCTCATCAATCCATTCCAGTGAATGTCCCACGAAGGGGAAAGGTCCAACGTCTCTGTACAATTATGTTGGACACGAGTCAGAGAATTGGTTGGCTCCCATTAGTAAGCACGTCGAAAACTTGACTTCAGGAATCCTTAAATTTCAAGAGCCTGAAAGAATTCAGCCAAATGCTTCACTCCTCCATGGCATCAGGAACCAATTGAGAATCCTTTACCTAATGAAGAAGCTAATGTGGGATTGAATGTTACATCGTATGTGTCGGAGAAGACTGCACCCATTAACTTTCCTAAATCTCAGCCAAATGCTTTATTCGTTCCATCGCATCAAGAACCGATCGAGAATAATTTGCCTAATGAATAAGCTAATGTGGGATTGAATGCTACATCCGATGTGCCAGAAAAGAGTGCAGCTAGTCATGTTGGGAAGCGTCGTGGGCAAAATGAATCGAGTATTAACCTTACAGAGATGGCTTTAAAGGTCCGTGAGACACTTTCTGACGATGAAGAGGTTGAATCTGCAATTGATCCTTCTTTAGTTACTGTCCATGGTCATATAGTGGAGGAAGAAGTTGCTCCTTTGCTTAGAGAAATCATTAAAAAGCACAGAGACATTGCCAGGGACTGCATTTGCGAGTCTTCAAGGGCTCGTGCAGCTTTTCTCGATAATCTCTGTGATGTTTTAGTTGCTAAACAGTCCTAACCACCCATTTTGCAGTGGTTTCCAACAATTTTTGCGCACGCGACTTGCACATGACTTTTAATGGAGAGTATATTTGTCATTTCATTATTTAAACTAAAACAAACAGTAACTCTCCATTCTCTTTTTCTTCCTCCCTTTCTTCTTGTTTGTGTTTTTTTAATTTAAATAATGAAATGACAAATACATCCTCCATTAAAAGCCATGTGCAAGTCACGTGCAAGTTGCGTGCACAAAAGTTGCTGGAAACCACTGCATTCAATTTTTCAAAATGTTATAGGCAGAAGGTAGGAAAATATAAAAATAAAGGAAGAGCTAAATAGATTGTGTCAAGTAAATATTGTGTAAAAGAACTATTTCGTGGTCACTAAAATGTTCTACTAAGATTAAACAAGTTCTTGTCGGATAAACGAAGTAAACAAAAATAACAAAATTATACAGAGTAATCCAGGGAAAAATTCAAGGTGGGGCGGCCCTATGGGACATGGCCCACCTCCCCTCTCACATAAATTCCTGCAGGACCCACCTGTAAAATATTTTTAGGCGGGTCCGACATGAATTTATGTGAGATGAGAGGTGGGCCATGTCCCATAGGGCCGCCCCACCCCAGACTTACCCGTAATCCAGTAGAGATACAAGTACTAATGCAATAGTCAAAAAAATTAATAAAATATTCCAACACGGACCCCCTAAATTTTTTTGCTATAATTGTTTAACATGATTCAAATGTGGACTTTCCTAACGATGCGACCCGTTGAAAGTTAGCTTATTGACTGCTGACTTTTCAACAAAGCTACCAAACATATGTTTGTTGCGTTCATCTTACGTTTATTAGCTTGTGAATATATTTAGGCAATATTGTTATTTGATTAATAACTTAATGGACGAATTAGACTTAGACTAGAGACGGATTCCTAATTGGAGTAGAAAAGGATCCAAGGGGAAAAATAACATTGCATTTTAGCTCTAAATATTGAATCTGCGTGTAGATGTAGTCACGTATTGAGTCTTCTGTGTATACTAGAGACGAATTCCTAGTTTTTTGTATAGGAAATATTGTTATTTGACTAATAACTTAATGGTCGAAATAGAATAGGGACTGATTTCGTCCATAGGAAAAATTAGGAAACATATTAGCCAATATTTCGTATATTCCAAGTGTTAACAATTCTTTGGCTGATGTACTGGCAAAATATGCCACGAAGACTAAAACCTCGTCTCAATGATTTAAGAATCCATCGAATTTTCTCCTACCACATATTTTCTCAGATTGTAAAACATAATTATTTTCTTCACTAAAAAGACTATTGAGTAGGATGTTGACCGGGGAGAAATAACGTAATATTTTAGCTCTAATTCCCTAGTAGGTTTTCAGGTGACATATCTGTTCCAAACTGAAGGAGTAGTTGCGTGTTTGTTTAGAACCGTTGGTCCGGGTTCAATCCGATCTCGGGCTGTCCGGTTCAATTTTGGGCATTACTACCCAAATGTTGACACACTTAATCTTGTGCCTTTTTGTATGTAAGAGCCATTTACTTCACATGCTTCTATTGCAATTCTTGGAACATTTAGTTGTGTTGCCGTGTTGGGTGCTTTCGGAAAGTTTCCTTGAATGTTGCTTGTAGATAAGGCAACTTAGGTATATCGGACTCGAGCAGTCGGCGGTTCTGACCGATAACTTGATCCATCTCGTGTTGTGCTGGCTTGAGAATGCTAGGGTTTCTCAACATCTCTGATAGTGCCCGTTCAATGATACGCGAAGATGTATCTGTGCCAACTGTGAACAAGTTCTAATGAAAAAATAGTAGTTATAAGGTCTCATCTGATATATGTATATATATAAAGGTGCAACATGTCTCTTTTTAACCGATGTCTGTATCACAATTTACAAAAAAAAAAATGAAAAGTTTTTTATTTAATACACCAATATAAAAATAAATCGAAAGATACTTAAAAAACAAAACAAGAAAATAAAGCTATATGTGAAAGTTATTACTCTTCAACAATAATAGTAATTTCTAGTGTGATAATGAGAGCAACTTTGCAATGCCAATTGAATATGTAAATATATAGTTCTAATTTAAAAATTGTTACTTTTTTTCCCGGGTATGAGATTGGATTACAGGATCGAGAATTTTGGGCGATATTTTTTTGATTTTGTTAGACTTTTGGACCTTTGCCTTGCCCCTTCTTATAAAAACAAAAAAGGAATTTAGTAAAAAAAAAAACATTGTCTACTATATCTAAGACAAGTTGAGTAGTCACGTTTTGGTTTGAATATTATCTTTAGCTGTCTGCCCTTCAACTGGTGTAGGGATGGCAACGGGGCAGATCGGGCCGCGATCTGATTTGCTCCGCGATTGTAAGGGACTGATCCGATCCGATCCGTGATCCGCTCCGGATAAGATTTTGTTGATCCTTGATCTGCTCCGTCCGGAGCGGATCCGATCCGGCCTATTAATTTTTTTTTAACTGCTGTAATGTGTCACTGTGTAGGCTGCCTTTGTAAAAATGGAAGCCAAAATCTTGTATTTTCCCATTTCCTTCTCTAATAATGAGAACTATCTATTTTTTCTAGTGCAAATTAAAAACCTTATCACCTTTGCAAAAATCCAAGTAAATAAATACCAAATAAAACAAAAAAAAAAAAATACAATAATAAATACCAAATAAAATCCACAAGTTAAGGTTGTTGAACAAAAGCAAATTAGTCTAATACAAAATAAGATTACACCCTGGAAAATTTAGAAATCCTTCCAAAATCAACTACAAAGTAGTTTTGAGAATTCATCAAATTTGAGATAAACTTCTTCTAGGTCCAAGTAGTTTTGAGAATTCATCAAATTTGAGATAAACTTCTTGAGTCTTGATTGGCACAAACTAAACCTATAACAAGGAAAATTTGAACAACAATTATTACATTTTAAATAGTATCCGAAAGAGAATTAAACATAATGAAAGATAACATACCACAAGCACATTGTTATCATTATCTTCGGAATCATAAAGGATTGTTGAGTGTGCAATTTCCTTGGATGGATTACCTGAAATAGTAAAGGTTAGTGATCATTTACATGTATAAGCAACGAATATATTTTAATGTGGATACGTAATACCTTTTAACAACCAGATTTTCCACCTTTTTTAATTTCTTCTTTACTTTCATTATTCTCAACAGTAGTTGTAGTAGGCAAGTCAGGTGATGATGCTTCAAATTCATCTTCTTCTAGTGGAAATGAAAATTCAAAATCGGGGCCTGGGTTTTGAGAATTACCGAGTTCTCTTGCGGGTTGACATTGTAATTCAGATTCCATAGTGAAATAATAATACCCAAAGCCAAAACGTGCACTGCACAAAAAATTAAGACCTTGAACTAAATTAAGACAAGGGACAAAAAAATCAGTTCAGAATATATGACCTCTATAACAAGAAATATTGGTTATTTCATTCATGAACCACGGTAATTCTTATTTCATTCAAAATCTGAACCCCAGTAATTTCATTCAAAACATGCATGAACCACGGTTATTTCATTCAAAATCTGAAGGGTTATTGTTCTTCACAGAAGTAGGAAAAAGAAAAGGATTGGCCATAGTTAAAAATAAATTCATCGGAGAAAATAATTTAATCTGAGTATATTGGATCAAAGTCAACTTCTTCCTCAGTAAACAATTTAACCTGAGTATATTAGAAAAAATAAATTAGTAGCAGCCACTCAAAGAAGGTTAAACCGGAAATGTTCAGTGACAAACAAAGGGAGGTAGCCTGGTTGGTAGCCCCACTTACCGGTGGAGGAGCTTGAGGACAGCCGCGGTGGAGGAGCTTGAGGACAGCCGCGGTGGAGGAGGAAGAGAACAGCGGACCAAGGAGCCGAAGAGAGAAGGCGAAGGACAGAAGGCGAAGAGAAGGAGATAGTAGAAATCACTGAGACCGAGAGGGTGAAAAAGGAAAATGAGGATCTGAAGAGGAGAATTGAGGAACAGGGGATTAATGCCCGAGATGCTGAGAGGATGAAGATTGAAGAAAGAAGATGACCCATTTCTGGAATTTCGATTTCAGAAGGCGAAGAGAAGAGGGGAAGGAGAAGGAGAAGTGGGTGGCGGTGGTTGAGCGCCGCTGAGGAGGAAGAAACGGGGGGGAGTAAGGAAAAAATTTGGGGATATTTCTTCTAGGGTTCCCAAGGGATGTATATATAATCAGGACTAAAATCGCAATTAAATTATTAGCACATAACATCCTCTTATTATTATAAATGTACGGATCAGATCGGGGCGGATCGGGGCAGGGGTGAAATCCGAATTTGATCTGCTCCGTTCGCGGATCGGATCTGATCTGCCCCAAATTCTATACGGATCAGATCTGATTTGCTCCAAATTCTATCGGGGCGGTGCAGATCAACGGATCACGGGTCAAATTGCCATCCCTAAACTGGTGGACTGTAATGGTGTTTTGAATTTATGACCAAACAAAATACGAAGTAGATAGGAAAAGTAGGTCATTGCTTGGCTCTATCTACCACTCCGGATAAGGACGTCTTGAATCATGAATTTGTAGATAGATTACTATCAATCTATCCTAAGCAATCACATTCAATTCAAAGAACGTTATTTGTTTTGGTAAAATGAACTCTAGCAACTAGTTGGCTGCCCAATATTTTACCATTGATGTTTTTTGGCTCACATAAAATTTTCTGTCAATGAGAGTCCCAGCGCTTTTAACTGGTGCACGTGACTATTTTTTTTTTATTACAATTATTTAAAACGGAAATACAAACGGGCCAAAACATGACCTCGGACGATGCCCGGGACAATGTGATCGTCCGAACGGCCTAAAATTTTGGTCTGGTTGACCGAAGCTCGTCGGAAATTCGGACAGTATCCTAGTAGTTTGGTCTGGAAGATCTGTTTCTGATCTGGTATACCTAAGTGGTCGTCCGCGATTCAGAACATGCCACTTTTAATGCATTTTAACAAAGGAAAAGTCGTTTTCTGAAAAACCAAATGTCCCCAGCCAAAATATCAACTTGACAACTCAATTAAGCAATTTAACACATACAAATAACTCTGAAATACAATCAAGACACTTCACACCATCTCTACATCATACTTTCCACTCTTCTCAGTTAGCCTCAGCTAAGTGGTCTTAATAAACTCTTCTTCTCATTGGGCCTCAACCATTTGAGCTTTCTATACTTGGTATTTTTCTATAGGCATTAGCCCTCACCTAACCTCGGTCGGTGGAACTTACCCCACGGGGACTCGACCTCATGAGAATGATTATAAACTAGTCTGTCTCGCATTACCCCGGTCAGCAGTCCCGCAAGGCCTCGGCCTTATGATCACTTGTTGTGGGTACACATTAAATCTAAACTACCCTTACAACTTTCAGATTCTGCTAACCACACAATTGAACTGTATAACCATATATGAATACATTAATACTTCAAGTTATAGCATAGATTACATGTAATCCCACATTACAACACTTCATCCAATTTGATGTAATAAAATGAATGAGGAAAAAATGAGTGTAAGAACCATACCTTGGATGTTTAATCAAAATCCTCAAAACAAGAACAAAACCATAAATTCTAGATTCACAGTCCTAACTTCCGAAGCCAAAGTCTCTCAACTCCACCCTTAGAATCACGATCCCACAGTCCAGATTGTAGCTCTATCAGTCATTTAACTAAAGAAACAAGAATTACTACGATCAGACTTCGTTTGCTACCTCAAATAAGGAATTTGTCACAACCACTCTATTTTTCTAGAGTTCCTATCTCTTCTTTTCCCTCTCTTTTCTTTTCTTTCTTCTCCTTCTAACTTCCATCTCCATAAAAATCCAGCAATAACCCCCACTAACTACACCTCAACTCCCTTACAAAACACTCGCTCAACTTTCTAACATCCACACTCAAGTCCCCCAACTAACCAAGTACATCAAAACTCCACTTAACAAATAATGGACACAATATATAACACATGAAATCACTTAATATACAAAATCAATTACGGTCATGTTAAACACGTAAGCGAGAAAAGTTTTGGGTATCATAGAATTTTCCCTTTACAAAAGATTCATCCTCGAAACTTACACTCCCAACAAAACATAAGCACATTGACCCTCACACTAGATTCAATTTTGTCTCTATCCAGCTAGGTCGACGGGTCATTTTGTGTCGGGTTCGGATTCCCTTAGTTAAAAGATAGAAGGATCTAGTTGGAATCAACTCCTCGATTTTGTCAACTTCAATCAAGAATTAAGATTGGTTAGCTCTCTTATTCCACACCCTCTTAAGGAAGTTTTATCCAAAAGAATCTCAGTCATATTTTAAATTGGCATCAAATTATCATGAAATATTATATGAATAGTTTTAGTAGGATCTTCCAATTCGTACTACGATCATCGTGTTTACGAGTTTCCGAACCTTTTCCGTTTCGAATCAAAATTACGATATTGCCAATTCTGGTGTTGGGGATTGTGAGATTTAAAAGAAAGAAATAAGAAAAATAAAAAGGAGGGTGAATTATTAAATAAAATAGAATTATATACTTGGATGAAAATGACTTTAACTTTTACCTATTTTCTTCCTAAATTCGATCGCAATACTGCCTCAGAATGACCTTTTTCTGCCACTTTGGACATATTTTACACACCTTAAATTGTCATGGGTATATTTAGCAAAAAAAAATATTGGCATGGGTATAATAGGTATATAAAATAGCTTTGTGACATACTTGATATTGCTAAATAGTTACGGAGCATAAATGTTTATTTACTCAATAAAATACAATTCTTTCAAAAAAACAACAAAATGATGTAAACTGAAATATTTCTGAATTACTTCACTAGGATAAATGTAAGAACAATGTTAAAGTGGCTAAAATTAATAGGATAAATTGTTTAAATTATGGTAAAATTGTAAATAATCCACGACATTATTTTAATTAATCCGTTAATTTTTTTTGAATTGCAAGGGGGTTTGAAGTTTTAGTCAATTTTATCCAATTAGTTTTAGCCAATTTTTATAAATGTTATAGGCAGAAGGTAGGAAAATATAATAATAAAGGAAGAGTTAAATAGATTGTGTCAAGTAAATATTGTGTAAAAGAACTATTTCGTGGAAACTAAAATCTTTTTTTTTTTTTTTTGAGAACGCCCGAGGGACGGAACTCCAAAGGGGAGAGTAACAACCTCAAAGAGGAGAAGAGAGTAACCCTAGAAGGGAGTCAAACTAAAGCATGCCCCATGCGCAGGGAGGGTTGTTTTTGCCTCACCAGAGGAGGAGAATTATTGCCCCATGAACGGGGAGATACAGGAATTGAACCCAGGACCTATGACCCAAGGGAGAATAGCCTTACCCACTTGGCTATTTGATTCCTATCTAAAATGTTCTACTAAGATTAAACAAGTTCTTGTCGGATAATCGAAGTAAACAAAAATATAGGATGTCGGTAGCCGAAGTGGTAAGGCTATTCCAACGCTGGCCGAGAGGTCTTGTGCTCGAATCCTGTATGCCCCGAATTCCCCTCTCACCGTAAAAAAAAACAAAATTATACAGAGTAATCCAGTAGAGATACAAGTACTAATGCAATAGTCAAAAAAATTAATAAAATATTCCAACACGGACCCCCTAAATTTTTTTGCTATAATTGTTTAACATGATTCAAATGAGGACTTTCCTAACGATGCGACCCGTTGAAAGTTAGCTTATTGACTGCTGACTTTTCAACAAAGCTACCAAACATATGTTTGTTGCGTTCATCTTACGTTTATTAACTTGTGAATATATTTAGGCAATATTTTTATTTGATTAATAACTTAATGGACGAATTAGACTTAGACTTAGACTAGAGACGGATTCCTAATTGGAGTAGAAAAGGATCCAATGGGAAAAATAACATTGCATTTTAGCTCAAAATATTGAATCTGCGTGTAGATGTAGTCACGTATTGAGTCTTCCATGTATACTAGAGACGAATTCCTAGTTTTTTGTATAGGAAATATTGTTATTTGACTAATAACTTAATGGTCGAAATAGAATAGGGACTGATTTCGTCCATTGGAAAAATTAGGAAACATATTAGCCAATATTTCGTATATTCCAAGGATTAACAATTCTTTGGCTGATGTACTGGCAAAATATGCCACGAAGACTAAAACCTCGTCTCAATGATTTAAGAATCCATCGAATTTTCTCCTACCACATGTTTTCTCAGATTATAAAACATAATTATTTTCTTCTCTAAAAAGACTATTGAGTAGGATATTGACCGGGGAGAAATAACGTAATATTTTAGCTCTAATTCCCTGGTAGGTTTTCAGGTGACATATCTGTTCCAAACTGAAGGAGTAGTTGCGTTTTTGTTTAGAACCGTTGGTCCGGGCTCAATCCGATCTCGGGCGGTCCGGTTCAATTTTGGGCATTACTACCCAAATGTTGACACACTTAATCTTGTGTCTTTTTGTATGTAAGAGCCATTTACTTCACATGCTTCTATTGCAATTCTTGGAACATTTAGTTGTGTTGCCGTGTTGGGTGCTTTCGGAAAGTTTCCTTGAATGTTGCTTGTAGATAAGGCAACTTAGGTATATCGGACTCGAGCAGTCGGCGTTTCTGACTGATGACTTGATCCATCTCGTGTTGTGCTGGCTTGAGAATGCTAGGGTTTCTCAACATCTCTGATAGTGCCCGTTCAATGATACGCGAAGATGTATCTGTGCCAACTGTGAACAAGTTCTAATGAAAAAATAATAGTTATAAGGTCTCATCTGATATATGTATATATATAAAGGTGCAACATGTCTCTTTTTAACCGATGTCATTGAGTCGTCATTAAATCACCGTCACTAAAGCTCTGTAGTGACAACTTTCTATCTTGTCATTAAAAGGGACAATTTATTGACAAAAATTTTGTCATCACTAATGGTTGCAAGTTTTAGTGACAACAAATGTTATCACAATATCAGTTCGATATTGTCACTAATGATCCTGGGTTGTCACTGATTTAGCATCCTTTAGTGACTCTTGTCACTAAAATGCACCATTTTAGTGACAAGAATTATGTCGTCATAATGTTTTGCAGCGTTTTGTGACAACTTTTTTAACACAATTGATATCAATATATTGTCATTGATGCTCTTCATTTGCACTCATTTTGTGCGTTAGTGACGACTTTGTTACTCACTAAAATAAATTCATACAACATGATATATACAAAAGTAATGATGATTAGAAAATGTATAGAGCTCAAATTTCAATGTCATTAATACAATGGTAATGTAATATAGAGAGCTGTAAATTCTTACACGTTAACATAATAAATAAAAAAATTAATGATGACCCGGAATATTCATACTTATACTACAAATCATCATCAATTAGTTCTTCCTCGAGAGGTTCATATTCTTTCTCATTGACACCAACGACAAACATCGGTGCATCCTTGCTAGGAGCAGAAATGACAACCTTCTTTGCACCACCCTATTCATAATAAGGAAAAGGGAAAAAAAACATGGATCAAGCTTTCAACTAGTATGAATGAAGTTCAGACAATCTTGTCCAGAAAACTGACAGAATGTGACCCAAAGACCAAGCAACGCATCAAAAACTTATGTAAACTATTTCAAGGGGAAATGCATAGAGAAAATTCAAAATAACTCAAAACTTAGATACTCAAATTCAGAACAATACAAAAAAATAAATAAATAAAACACGTAAGATAAGAGTTTGTCTAAGGTGCAAAAATTTAGCCAAATCATTATAATTTGGAGAAATATCCAACCTTCCAGTCAATTTTGCAGGGCCTAGCTTTGCCAAAGCACGTTCCACTTCTTCACTTACCTGTACAGTTTCAGTTGGGGTATGAGAAGAAAGAAGCTCATGAAGCATGGGGGAAAATGGCAGAATGATGACTCATCATCAAAACGTGATTTTTTTTGCTTCATGCAGTCATAATTAGCTAGTGAATTCCATAAAGCTAAAAGCGACATAACATCCGAAAACTCCCCCCCCCCCCCCCAAAACGCACACATAGACCTTAAGGTGATAAGAGATACTACTATTACTCAATAAACAAACAAATAAAAATATGAAGGCAAGAATCAGTTTTGGTGGTTAAAATCAACTTTAACAAGCTTGTTTAGAACTTTTCCATTTTGAACAAGGATGTCTAATTCCGCCATCAATTTTCACAACATTATCTTTACTAAATTGAAAACATTGTTACTACACGGATACTCATTCTCCACAATGTCACCAAGTTGAGATCATCTATAGGACCATACAAGAAACTCAACAGAAAATCAATAAATATATGAAACCAAACAGCACAAAATACGACTTTGGATGCCAAATCCCCATGCTTTAATGAAGAAGCATCATTAACAAGAAAAACACACACAAAAAAAAAAAAAAAAAGAAACAATCATATCAAACAGGAAGAATAATTGTCGTTACACTGGCTCAATAGCATAGTGCACCAAGTGAAGAAAATACCGTTTGAGCAATGAACAACTGACATGACTCAAGAGAGATGGTTAAGCTTACAACTCTACGAAGAATCGGCTCCAAGGACGAGCAAAGTTTTTGCAGACCATCAACACTTAGAGCTTCAACAATGACACTGCATCAAACAGCAGAAAACCATACCGCAGTAAGTCAAATAGTGAACTCGGACACAACAGGAAAACAGAGAAACAGAGAAAGAAAATCACATCTGCATTCATAAATGAAAGTCTCACACAATCTCAAACACTCAACAGTTAATCAATAACAAATATAATCCTTAAAAGCCCCAAATCAAGAATTCCTCCCACAAGAGGGTAAATCAAAGAAAGAAAAAAACTTTCTCAACAAAATTGATGGAACTTGTATAAGAAAGATTCCAAAGAAAACAAAAATACCCGAAATTTAAAGAATTATACCTAGCCAAAGCAGGTCTTTTTCGCTCCTGCTGTTGATCATCATCCCCCTCTAAACTCCTCTTCCTTGTCTGCATTTCCAAGAAAAAAAACCTATCCCTAACCAATCAACCAAATCAAAATATCTCAAAACTCCCCAAAAAAATCCCCAATTATCCCTCAAAATCAATCAATCCACTCAAAACCCTAATTCTCTAACCCCCTTCCCAAAAAGGTATTCAGGTAAACCAAATCGCTTATGACAATGTTGTGTCTAGCAACTTTAAATTGGAGAATCAACAATATTGAGCTTTATTTATCTCAGATTTACAGTAATACAAGCTCAAGTTATGAGATATAGTAATTGAATTACAAGAAATGGTAAGGAAATCAGAGAGATGAGTTCTGAAAGTAATCTAGGGATCAGAAGAGAGAAATTGGGGAAGAAGGGGTAAGGAGAATTTCATAACTGCTTTCTAAAATATCTGAATGCATAATTCCCTCCCAAACTGGTCTATTTATAGACTCAGATTACCGGGTCATAGAAGACCCGCGAATTCTTCCCAGCCCGAACCGCTATGCTTATTTAACAGATCCTAAGATCGAACCCAACTTGTAGCAACCAAACTCCTTTATTTCTTCAAACATAACACTCTTCCCCCCTTAAATTTCAGCTTGTCCTCAAGCTGAAGCCTGAAATTGATGGGATGACCAACTGAAATCTGGCCATTTCTGGAGGAAGGAATTAGCATCCTCCCAAGTGGCATCTTCTACAGGAAGGTTGCTCCAAGATATCAGCCATTGCACCACAGGCTTATTATGCTTGTTAACTAACCTCCTATCTAACAAGTTTACTGGTTCAACCAAAATTTGGCCTTCAGCATTAGTGTCAGGCAAATCCACTGTTGCCACTTGGTCAGTACCAATCCTGAGCTTCAATTGGCTCACATGGAAAACTGGGTGAAGCTTGGACTCAGTTGGAAGAGCTAGTTCATAAGCAACAGCTCCAATCTTCTTTTTGATTTGATAAGGACCAAAAAATCTAGGAGAGATTTTCTGATTTTTCCTTAGAGCCAGTGAGTGTTGTCTATAAGGTTTGAGTTTGACAAACACATACTCCCCAACTTCAAAAACCTTCTCATTCCTGTTCTTATCTTCCTGCTGCTTCATCCTGTTAGCAGCCATAGCCAACTGCTCCTTGATAACAGCATCTAACCTCTGCCTCTCTTCCAACATGTGTGCTACTTCTCCATGCTTTACTTCTGCCACCAACATATTCTCCCCAAATCCTTGGGGTTTGAAGCCATAGAGTGCTTCAAATGGAGTCATCCTTATGGCTGTGTGGTAACAAGAATTATACCACCAAGCAGCTAAGGACAAATACCTGTGCCAAGTCTGTGGTTTCTGAGCTGCAAAACATCTCAGAAACATTTCCAAACACTGATTGACCCTTTCAGTTTGGCCATCTGTCTGGGGATGATATGCAGTGCTCATTCTAAGCTTAACTCCCAAAGTAGAGAACAAATCCTTCCAGAAATGGCTAGTGAAGACTCTGTCTCTATCACTGATAATGCTACTGGGTAAACCATGCATACAGAAAACAGTCTTCATGAATTCTTCTGACACCTTCTTGGCTGTAAAAGGATGTGTCAAGCCAATGAAGTGGCTAAACTTGGTGAATTTATCCACCACTACTAAAATGACATCCTTTCCCTCTGATTTTGGTAATCCTTCAATAAAATCCATGCTAATGTGAGAAAAGGGATGCTCTGGAATCTCCAAAGGTTGTAACAGACCAGCATAAGCAGTGTGATCATGTTTGCACCTTTGGCAAATTTCACACTGTTTGATTTTGTCCTGAATCTGCTTCTGCATAAGAGGCCAATAGAAAAGTTTCTTCAACCTTTGATATGTAGCCTGAACTCCTGAGTGACCTCCTACCACAGAACTATGTATGGAATCAATCAGTTGATCCCTATAGTTCCCATGACTTCCCACATAGATTCTCCCCTGATTCCTGAGGATGTCATTCTCATATGTGAAGTCTGGTAGTTCTCTTCCTAAAAGCAGCTGTGCCATCCATTCTTGAGCCTGTACATCCCCATCATAGCTCAACTTGATGTCCTCTATCCATTCAGGCACCATTACTGATATAGCATTGCATTCAGCCTTCCTTGACAAAGCATCAGCCACTTTGTTTTCCACACCCTTCTTATATTGAATTTCAAAATCAAATCCAAGAAGCTTAGATATCCACTTCTGCTGAGCTGCAGTGGAAATCTTCTGCTCAAAAAGGTGTTTCAAGCTTTTATGATCAGTTCTGATCACAAAGGCATGTCCATCCAAATAATGCTTCCATTTGAGTATGGAAGTAGATAATGCCATCAATTCCCTCTCATAAGTAGACATGGCCATGCACTTTGGTCCAAATGCCTTGCTGAAATATGCAAGTGGTCTCCCATCTTGCATAAGTACAGCCCCCATTCCTGTGTCACAAGCATCAGCTTCAATGACAAATTTTTTAGAAAAATCAGGAAGGGCTAAGACTGGTGGGCTGCTGAGAGCTTGTTTCAGTCTTAAGAAAGCTTCCTCAGCTTCTGGTCCCCAACAGAAACTATTCTTCTTGAGTAAAGAAGTCAAAGGTTTGCTCATCAACCCATAGTGTTTGATGAACCTTCTATAGTAACCTGAAAGACCAAGAAATCCTCTCAGTTGTTTGATGTTGGTAGGACTTTGCCAATTCATCATGTCTTGGATTTTCTTGGGATCAGCTTGTACCCCATTTCCAGTGATGAGGTGTCCCAAATACTCCACCTCCCTTTGGCCAAATGAGCACTTGCTCAATTTTCCATACAACTGATTGTCTTTCAAAGTCTTCAACACTAACATCAGATGTACTTTGTGTGTGTCTAAGTCAGGACTGTATATGAGTATGTCATCAAAAAATACAAGGACAAACTTCCTTAAGTATTCTCCAAAAACCTTGTTCATCAAGGATTGGAAAGTGGCAGGTGCATTGGTAAGCCCAAAGGGCATTACCTTGAATTCAAACAATCCAAAATGAGTGCTGAAAGCAGTCTTTTGGATGTCTTCCCTCTTCATCCTGATCTGGAAATACCCAGCCCTCAGATCAATCTTTGAGAAGTATTGAGCCCCATGAAGTTCATCAATGAGGTCATCCACCATTGGTATAGGAAACTTGTCTTTGATTGTCATCATATTAAGCTGTCTGTAGTCCACACAGAATCTCCAAGTCCCATCCTTCTTCTTGACAAGAATGATTGGAGATGAAAATGGACTATTACTAGCTTGTATGATTCCTTCCTGTAGCATCTCTTTAACCTGTCTCTCAATCTCATCCTTTTGAGAGTGTGGCACTCTATAGGATCTAAGTTTGACAGGTTGTGCTCCCTCTTTGAGTACAATTTGATGCTCATGACTCCTGCTTGGAGGTATTCCCTTAGGAATCTCAAAGACTTCAGGGAATTTTTCAAGAACTTCTTGGATAGACTCATGAATACTCTGTGATTCACCCACTTCTGAAACCAGAGAATTTAGTTGTCCCACCCAAACTTCTGAAGAATTCCCTAAGCTCTTGATGAGCTTCTTGGCTGATACTTCCTTCAGTGTTTTGAGAGGATGGTTACTCTTAACCACCAGTTCTTCTCCATCTTTAATGAACTTCACAGCCTGACTTCTGTAGTCCAACATGATTGGACTGTGATCTTGTAACCAATCAGCTCCCAAAATCATATCACTTCCCCCTAAAGTGAGTACATAAAGGTCTTGACAGAACCTTTTCCCTTCTATCCTCCAAATCACCTCCCTGCAACTCTCACCATACCATCTCTTCTCCCCATTACCCAACATAATGAGTAATGGTTTTGTATTCTCAACTCTCAGTCCAAGTTTCTTGACCAATTTTGGGTCAATGAAACTGTGTGTGCTGCCAGGATCAATAAGAATTGACACCTGTAGATTCTTGGCCACCACACCAGGAATCCTAAAAATCTCACCCCCTGTCC
This sequence comes from Vinca minor, assembly GCA_026122235.1. Taxonomy (NCBI): domain Eukaryota; kingdom Viridiplantae; phylum Streptophyta; class Magnoliopsida; order Gentianales; family Apocynaceae; genus Vinca; species Vinca minor. The sequence continues at coordinate 266,775 of JAOCZM010000002.1, forward strand.
TTCCACTCAAAGCACTCAGAGAGATGTGTGAGAGTTCAGCTATCTCCTCACCCAGATAGCCTTCATCATTACTCAAGTGTGGGTGTAGGAACTGCAACACAGCCTCCTCACTACTCTCCTCCACTTGATCACATATATATAGCATGTTCACCTCTGCTAAAGAGCACTTGTGCTGTGGAGAATATCTTTCTCCACATTTGAAACACAAGTTTTGCTCCCTCCTCTTTTGCAATTCCTCATTGCTCAACCTCTTAAACTTGATTGGTTCCTTGCTGAAGGTTTTGGCTCCCCAAAACTGTGTACCAGCAGGTTTTGTTACAGATGATCCACTAGTAACAGTCTTCTGAGAAACAGGAGTGTATTGAGACCTTGTGCTGGACTTAGCAGTGATTCCCAAACACATCTCCTGCTCTACTGCTAATCTAAAGGCATCTATCAAGGTAGCAGGCCTGTGCATGACTACAATTCCCTTGATTTCATCTTTCAGTCCACTAAGGAACAGTTCTATGAAGAACTCAGGAGCTGCTCTAGTCCTAGTGGTAACAAAGATGGCCTTGAGAGCTTCAAACTTCCTCATGTAGGTATGTACATCAGAAGTTTGCTTCAGTTTAGAAAACTCTCCCACAATTCCAGCCAAAGACTTGGCATCAAACCTAGCATACAAGGCTTTGATGAACCCTAGCCAGTCCTGAGTTCCAAACTCAGCAACATAGCTATGTCCCCAAAGACAAGCTTCTCCCCTCAGATACATCAAAGCTATGTCCAACTTCAATGGATCTGGAATTCTATGAAGCTTAAAATATTGATCAGCCTGTATAGTCCATTCCCTAGGTGATTCACCATCAAACTTAGGGAAGTCTAACTTAGGCAATTTTACTCCACCTCTATCAACATTTCCTAGGTCAAACCTAACCTCAGCATGTTGAACATTAGGCAAGTTAGGTTCATTATGATTTCCATAAGCATAATCAGTTCTCAAATGCATAACTGGAGGAGTAGTAATTCTAGCTCTGCTAGTATCAGCCACAGATGTTTTCTCCTTGAGCAGTTGAGTCAAATCATTCAATTGCTCCATCATGTGACTGATTTTTCCATCAGTTTCTACTTTACCATTTTTAATCAAGTTCATATCAGCACTCACAGTTGCATACATATTCCTAAGGTCATCTATTCGACAATCAATTTTTTTCACAGAAACTTCAAGCTCTACTAACCTCTGAGCTTGTTGCTCAATAGGAATTCGCATTTCCGAAGCATCTGGATTAGGAAGAATCGGAGAAGACACCGCTGCCTGCGAACCTCCGATTTGAGTCCTCGTAGTCACCATCGAAGCCAAGGATCACTGCTCTGATACCAAAAGTGTTGTGTCTAGCAACTTTAAATTGGAGAATCAACAATATTGAGCTTTATTTATCTCAGATTTACAGTAATACAAGCTCAAGTTATGAGATATAGTAATTGAATTACAAGAAATGGTAAGGAAATCAGAGAGATGAGTTCTGAAAGTAATCTAGGGATCAGAAGAGAGAAATTGGGGAAGAAGGGGTAAGGAGAATTTCATAACTGCTTTCTAAAATATCTGAATGCATAATTCCCTCCCAAACTGGTCTATTTATAGACTCAGATTACCCGGGTCATAGAAGACCCGCGAATTCTTCCCAGCCCGAACCGCTATGCTTATTTAACAGATCCTAAGATCGAACCCAACTTGTAGCAACCAAACTCCTTTATTTCTTCAAACATAACAGACAATTAAGAAAAAAGCAAAAACCCATCAATCCAAGAAACAAAACAGTAAAAAGCTACAATCTTTTTAACATGGGCACTAGTAGAAATCAAAGAAAAGGTTATTACGGATACCTGGTTTCATAGTCATTGGCGTTCTTCTTGAAACTGGAAGAAACTGAAAAGCTTCTGTAATTTGCAGGTCCTGTGGAAAGAAAGACATTGAAGGAAACAGAATGTCTTAGGCCGTTTGAATTGTAAGATGATTATTATGGTGGATAATGAATGACCTTTGAAAAGTGAGGGAGAATGATTAGGGGCGGTTAATCATATGAGAAGAACGGCAATTATTGTGAGATCATCGGCGGAGCAAGACGGCGGAGAAGGGCAACCGTCCCCAAAACTCCCTACCTCTCCGGCTTACAACTGCGCCTCAAACTTAAACTAATGAGGTTTTTAGTTCCTAATTAACTAAATATTAAGCATTCACAAAAAGCCCTAAAATTAAAAAGCCCTAAAATTCAAGCTACAAGAAGAGGAGAAGAGAAGAAGAAGAAAATTCAATCAAAGTAGACAACCGAGGGAGAGGAAAACATGAGAAAACTTTGAAGAACTTACTTTTGCCTTTGAGAAGTAGAAAAATCTCAAAATTTCACATATGTTTTTGTTCGAATTAATAGCCATCTTGGTCACTAAGTTATTTTCGGTCTGCCATTTTTGTCAAAAATAATTTTTTTTTAACTTTTTTCATCACTAAAGTTTTTTCATTCTGCCATTTTTGTCAAAATAATATATTTCTGCCATTTTTATCACTAAAGTTTTTTCGATCTTCCATTTTGGTCACTACAATTTTTTTAGTCTGCCATTTTGGTCACTAAAATTTTTTCATTATGCCATTTAGGTAGTGACCAAAATGGCAGAATGAAAAAACTTTAATGATAAAAATGGCAGAAAAATATTATTTTGACAAAAATGACAGAATGAAAAAACTTTAGTGATGAAAAAAGTTAAAAAAAATTATTTTTGACAAAAATGGCAGACCGAAAATAACTTAGTGACCAAGATGGCTATTAATTCGTTTTTGTTCCCTAAAAGTTTCCCCCTAAAACCAAATAAAAGAGGCAAAATTTTCAGCTTTCTTTGAGCTTCCCGCTTTATTATATATTTATTCAGTGACAAGTTGTCACTGATATGAAAAATATACTTGCCCAAAGCAATTCTTCTCACTATATGAACATTAGTGACAACATAATATGTTGTCACTAATAAGTGTATCATTTAGTAACAAGATATTTTTGGTTGTCACTAAAGAAGTTGCATCTTCATGATGGGAATATATTTAGTGACAACAACAATGACGACTTTTAGGTTGTCATTAAAAATGAGACCTCTAAGTTCTTCAGTGACAACATTTTCTGTCGTCATTAAATCTACACATTTAGTGACAATACTTTTTGTCGTCACATGAATTCTTGTCACTGAAAGCCATTTCTCCCGTAGTGACAAGAAAGAAGCTGCTAGGATTGAAGATATATCTTTTACGGACTAGAAGAGTTTTGGTGTATTTCAACTACCCTAAAGAATCTTGAAGAGTTGTGTTTTATGTCAACTACTTTAGAAGAGTAAGAGAGTTTTGATCTATGTCAATTACCTTAAGTTAGGAGATTTCTATTGCTATAAATACTTTTTACTAGTCTTAGCAAAAGATATTCAGTCATTATTAGATTATTCTAGGTTTTGATTTGTTATTGAATTTTTCTCTAGTATGAGCTAAACATTTATTCTAAGGCCATGATGTAGCTAGATTAATTTTATATATTATTCTTGTGCTTTTGTTATTCGATGAGTGTTGTGGAATTAATTTCTTATTATTGTTCTTAATGCTTTGGTGTGATTAGCTACCACTCAAATTGTCTTTACATTAACTTGGAAGATTTGCGACTGCTGACCTTGTTAATTAGGTTAAATAATCTGAACATAAATTGCATGCAAGATAGACATATACTTGTATGGTTTGTGCGATCTTTATGATTTCATATGTTTAATGCGTTTTTATGGGTTAAAATCAACATAGAAATATAGTTGGTTTATTCATGAGAATAGGTTTAATAAATCTTGAAAGAGGTTATTAGATATAATTGGAAATCGATCGATTAATTTGAAATTCCGTTTCTGCCCCTGACTGTACCAATTCTCTTTCTTTCCCCCAAATCAGAATCTGACAATGGTGCTTCCTTAATCTGCCCCAAAAGTGTAGGTTAAGCTACCAAAGCCGCCAAAACATTACCAGTATACTTAACGACCTCAATTTCAAACTTGTCAAACTCGACTATTAACTCTCGTTGATCGGTGATTAACGCCGCTAGTTGCCTTGAATTCTTCCTACTCAAGGCATCAACAACCTTATTAGCTAATTGTGAGGTCGCAGTCTTTCAACAATTCCAACCACCGCCTTTATCTCATGTTTAGCTCTTTTTAGGTGAAAAGATACTTAAGGCTTTGGTGATCGGTGAAGACTTCACAAGGTTTTCCATATAGATAGTGCTTCTAGATCTTCAAAACGAACACGATCGCTACCAACTCCAAGTCATGTGTGGGGTAGTTCTTCTCATACGGTTTCAATTATCTTGAAGTGTAGGCAATCACTTTCCCATTCTGCATCAATACACAACCCAGACTGGTGTTGGATGCATAACTATAATTGGTGAAACCCCTAGATTCTGCCGGTAATGCCAAGATCGATGTTGTAGTCAACTTCACTTTCAACTTCTAAAAGCTGCTCTCACATTCTGGTCCCCAACGGAATTTAACTCGTTTCTGTGTCAAACGAGTCAAATGTGCAGTTATCCTTGAAAATTCCTCCACAAACTTTCTGTATTACTAGCCAGCCCCAAAAATCTACGGATTTCTGCCAAGGTCCTCAGTGTAAGCCACTCAACAATAGCATCAATCTTGCTCGGGTCAACTGATACTGTTAGTAGTGCCCTAGGGCCATTAGCACATGTTGTGCGTTTTATTATCTTTTGAGCATGTAATTGAATAGTTAATTTTGCTTTTGATTATCAAATGTGTGATTTGACAGTAAAACTCATTAGCTTATGTAATTACTATTCTAGAAGTCCCTAGTTTTATGTAATGCTTAATTACTATGAAATAAAACTAGTATGATTGTTGATTGATGATCTTGTTTTACTGATCATGTGTAATGAATACAAATCACATCATAGATGCAATATATATAGGGATACATTGTATTGGGACGTGATCCAGTCGAGAAGTAATACTTCATGGTCTTAAGTCATAAGTATTACTTCATCAATACTATTTTAGAATCCTTAGACCTTATGTCTTCATTGATTCTAGTATGAATGGAGCCACGTTTTGACTCAGTCGGACGTTACTTGTAACAGAGTAATCAATACGACTGATGATCGGATGTAGTGTCCTATCATAGGTTGAATGTGAGAGACATTGTAAGGAATTTGTCCCTCTCTTATTAGAGAGAGATATCCATGGGCCCCCTCGATAGGGAAAGACTCGTTTAAATGCATGGTCAGTGTTCAAATGTATTTGATAAAGTGGTTATCAAATGCTATTTGTCGAAACAGTCTACCTGGAGATCGAGCATAAATACAATTAAGCTTAATAAGGGTGACGACCACCATGCCTTATGCTTAATTAGGATATCGCGAGACAAATGGATTAAATAGTGGATTGACATTAGGTTCCGTTGTAAATTCATTCACTTTGGGTAGTCACAATGCCCTGCTAGGGGCCGCTTGTGACTTATGAACTCACACTAATACTTTGTGTGTTTTCATTGCCATTGTGATATGAACCTACAGGGTCACACGCATAGACGAGCTAACGAGCTTCATGTCCAGATTCAATGAATCCAGAAAGTGCCTAGTTTCATTGTATCTGACATTTGTCTTTCTGAAAATAATAAAGTGTTTATTATTCGAATTAGAGATAGGGGCAATTTCGGTATTTTACCTATAGCTGGGATTACGTGGGAGTTATTATCCGATAAGGACTCCCACTACCAGCGAAAGTCTAGGGAACGTGGGATTCTGAGACTCCAACTGCCGAGAGAAGTTGAGTAGAGGTAGGAGTTGTTCTAGTAACAAACTCTCACACTCTATATAACATCTCTTAGCCGAAACCTAGAAAGCTAATGTTTTTCAGCCGAAATACCATATAGAATCAGAAAACCATTTTCTATTCTTTCTTCTCCCTTTTCTCTCTGATCCTCGAACTTTAGAAAGACGAAGAGCTAGCAATCACTGCCCGTTTCGTCGCGTGGATACTAGTAGAGGGACATTCCGCAAAGGGAATTCCATTGGTGACAACAAAGAATCCAAGAAACGTGATCTTCCATTCAAGAAATAGCTTCTTGAATTCGCAAAAGTAAGTTCTCTATTGCTTCTTTTTGAATTGTTTCATATGAGCGGATCCTTCAGGGGAGGACTCATGGGTGTTTGGAATGAGTTTCCGCCCATGAATCCCTTCAATTGTATCAGACTGCGTCGCCCCGATTCGTCGTTCCCCCGAATTAAGACTTTGTGTATGTACTCGTTGTTAATGTCATTTTGCTTTATGTGATTTTAGCATGGTGAATAGCATGGCCTACTATACCCCATTGTTTTACATATTTTGGTTGTAATTTTATAATACGGCCTGCGAGCCATTTTCAATGTTGTAAAATTGTAATCGCTTTATTAGATTAGCTTTACTGCTTTACATTGAAGGCTGGGTATGCCCATGCAAATATGTAACAAGGCTGGAGGCTGCTGGATCGAAGACTTTATCCATGAGATGGGAAAATAGTGATTTCCATATGCTTAGACATGGTTCGACTTAACTAGGCCATCAAAATAGTTTTGGGCCTAGGGCATAAAATGGGAAAAAGCCGGGACATATAGATGTCATTCCCATTAGATGATTTTACTTTAATTATGGGTGTTAAGCCAAAGCTTTCCTATAACTATTGTAAAATGTTTTTTCCCCACTATTTATCAAGTGTTGAAATTGTGGAAAATGTTTTTGCTCAAAAACTAATAACTTTGCAATTAACTTAATGTAGATAATGGCAACCAATACATCACACAATTCATTGCGATCTGTCCTTGAGAAGGAAAAACTAAGCGGGACCAATTTCATTGATTGAGCCCGCAACTTAAGGATTGTCCTTAAGCAGGAAAGAAAGTCATGACGTTCTTGATACTGGACATTCCCGAACAGCACTGCAAATAACGCCCCTAGAGCTGAAAGAGATACTTGGAAGAAGCATTTCGATGACTCTAACGATGTGACTTGTCTCATGTTAGTCACAATGAGCACTCGACCTTCAAAAACAGTTTGAAGGAGTTGAGGCTTTCCAGATGATGGGCCAGCTCAAGGAAATGTTCCAAGAGCAAGCTCGTCATGAAAGATTCCTCACAACTAAGGCGTTAGATAGTTGCAAAATGGCCCCTGGCACCTCTGTAAGTGCCCATGTTCTTAAGATGAAGGGCTATTTTGACCAACTTGACAAACTTGGGGCTCCCGTAAGTCATGACATGGCCACAGATATGATCTTGGGCTCACTCCCACCGGAGTATGACCAATTCATTATGAACTTCAACATGCATGCCATGGAGAAGACCATACATGAAATACACGGGATGCTCAAGCAGGCTGAATTGAACATTAAGAAGACCCCTGAAGTCTTAATGGTTCAAAAAGGGAATTTCAAGAAGAAAGGAAATGGAAAGCCCATGGCCAAGAAAGGCAAAGACAATGACAAGTCCAAGCCCCAGCCCAAGGCCAAGGCACCAAAGGAGGGAGTTTGCTTCCATTGCAATGAACCAGGTCATTGGAAACGGAACTGCAAGCTCTATTTGGAAGAGAAGAAAAAGGGAAAGGCCAGTTTGACTGTCTCTCCAGGTATTTATGTTATTGAAATTAACATGTCTGCTCCTACTTCATGGGTATTAGATACCGGTTGTGGATCTCACATTTGTGCAAATGTGCAGGGGTTCAAAAGGAGTAGATCACTGGCAAAAGGAGAAGTGGACCTGAGAGTAGCGAACGGAGCAAGAGTTGTTGTTGTAGCTACCGGGACATTTAATTTAGTTTTGCCAAGTGGCCTTATTATAGAACTGGATAATTGTCTTTATGTTCCAACTTTGAGTAGGAATATTATTTCAGTTTCTTGTTTGGATATTGATGGTTTTGAAATTAATATTATGAATAAAATTTGCACCGTTCATAAAGATCGTATCTTCTATGGAGATGCCTCTTTGATGAATGGGCTTTATGTTCTTAACCTCGATGATTCCATTAAAAGGCTCATCTATAACATTAATACTAAAAGGTTTAAATCAAATGATTTAAACCAGACCTACTTTTGGCACTGTCGTTTGGGCCACATAAATGAGAAATGCATATCAAAGCTCCATTCAGATGGAATTTTGACATCATTTGACTTAGAGTCTTATGAGACTTGTGATTCTTGCTTGTTAGGCAAAATGACTAAAGCTCTCTTTACTGGACAAAGTGAGAGAGCTTCCGATTTATTGGGCCTCATACATACAGATGTTTGTGGACCAATAAACACTAGTGCTAGAGGAGGGTTTCAGTACTTCATCACATTCACAGATGATTTCAGTAGATATGGCTACGTCTATCTACTGAAACATAAATCTCGACTAGTAGTTAAAGGTTATAGACAAGTTAATGGTATTGTACAGATGGAAGATAGAAGATAGAAGTAATACTTCCATTCAAGAAGTAGCTTCTTGAATCCGCAAAAGTAAGTTCTCTATTGCTGTTTTTCAAATTGTTTCATATGAGCGGATCCTTCAAGGGAGGACTCATGGGTGGTTGGAACGAGTTTCCGCCCATGAATCCCTTCAGATACCCCTTCTGCTAATACGACATTCCTAGAAATGACACATTCTTCAACCAAAACTCGCACTTACTGAACTTAGCATAGAATATCTCCTTCCTCAAAATCTCCAACGCCAATCTTCAGTGCATTTCGTGAGCTTCATCCGACGATGAATAAATCAGAATGTTGTCGATGAAGACCACCACAAATTTATCAAGACAGTCTTGAAAGACTCGGTTCATCATATCCATGAATGTCACTGTTGCGTTAGTCATTCCAAATTTATCAAGAAATTCATAGTGCCCTTATCGGGTTCGAAAGGCACTTTTCGAGATGTCATTGAGTTTGATGCTCACTTGGTGGTAGCCCAATCTCAAGTCTATCATAGAAAACATCATTACCCCTTACAACCGGTCAAACATATAATCAATACCTGGTAGAGGGTATTTAATCTTAATCGTTATCTTATTCAACTCCCGGTAGTCGATACACATCCACATACTACTGTCCTTCTTCACAAACATAACCGGAGTGCCCCAAGGTGAAATGCTCGGTCTTATGAACTTATTGTCAAGATTTTCTTGAAGTTGAACCTTCAACTCCTTTAAATCCACTGGTTCCATACAATATGAGGCCTTAGAGATAGGCTCCACATCAGGTTGTAGTGGGATCTCAAAAGTTGATCTCTCGGGCAGGTGTGTTAATAGTGCTCTAGGACCATTAGCATATGTTGTCCATTTTATATCTTTTTGAACATGTCACATTCGAATAGTTAATTTTACTTTTGAACATCAAATGCGTGATTTGATAGTAAAACTCATTAGCTTATCCAATTAGTATTCTAATTGTCTCTAGTTTTATGTAATGTTCTTTACAACGAAATAAAACAAGTATGATGCTTGAATGATGATTATGTTGTACTGATCATGTGTAATGGATACAAGTCATATCATAGATGCAATATATTGGGATATATTGTATCAGATGTGATCCTTTAGAGAAGTAATACTTCATGGTTCGTTAGTCATAAGTATTACTTCCTCAATACCATTTGGAATCCTTAGACCTTATGTCTCCATCGTTTCTAGCATGAATTAAACTATGTTTTGACTCAGTTGAATGTTAATTTTAATAGAGTAATCAATACGACTGATGATCGGATGTAGTATCCTATCATGGCTTGAATGTGAGAGGCATTGTAAGGGATTTGTCCCTCTCTTATTAGAGAGATATCCATGGGCCCCACGATAGGGTAAGACTGTTTAAATGCATGACCGTGCTCAAATGCATTTAATAAAGTGGTTATTAAATACTATTTGTTAGAACAGTCTACCTGGAGATCAAGCATAAATAAAATTATGCTTTATAAGGGTGACAACTACCATACCTTATGCCTAATTTGAATATCGCGAGACAAAGGGATCAAATAGTGGATTGATATTAGGTTCCACCGAACATCCATTACTCTGGGTAGTCACAATGTCCTGCTAGGGACCGCCTGTGATTTATGAACACATACTACTACTAAGCGTGTTTTCATTACCATTGTGATATGAACCTACACACGCATAGACGAGTTACCAAGCTTCATGTCCAGATTCAATGAATATAGAATGTGTCTAGGTTCATTGTATCTGACATTTATTTTTCTGAGACTAATAAAATGTTATTATTCAAATTAGAGATTAAGGAGGGGCTTTTTGGTATTTGGTCATAGTTGGGAATACGTGGGAGTTATTATACGATAAAGACTCTCTCTACCAACAGAGGTTGAGAGGACGTGGGAGTTAAAGACTCCCACTGCCAGAAGAGGTTGATAGGACGTGGGAGCTGGTTCTAGGAACAAACTCTCACACCCTATATAATCCTCTTTTGGTCGAAACCCTAGCTATCACTTTCAAAGCCGCAAAACAAAAATCCTAGAAATCAGATTTCTGATTTTCCTTCGCTCTAGATTATTCGAAACCCAGAAAAAGAGGAGCTAGCACTCACTGCTCGGTTCGTCGCGTGGATATCGGTAGAGAGCAATTCTGCAAGGGAAAGCTTTTGGTTGCAGCAACACACAATCTGAATTAAGAATCTTTAACCGAAAAATGTAAGTTTATCTCGTCATAATTTTCGATTCCCATGGTATGAGAGGATCCTTCAAGGGAGGATTCATGGGTGTTTAGAACTTGTTTCTGCCCATGAATCCCTTCAAGGTGGAATACCTGGTAGTTCATCAAAGAAACCCATCCCCAAACTCTCTCACTATAGGAACCTCCTCAAGTAGGACTTCCTCCACATCTTTCAACAGTGCATAAGCTAATTACCCTTCACAACCCTTCCTCAAATGTTTCGGAGCCCTAATGGCTGATATGATAGGCAAGCTACACTCATTCTTCTTCCGTTCAGACCCCAAAAATTCTAACACTTCCCATTCCTTGTTTATGAACTGTATCTTCTTCTCATGATAATCAACTAGTGCATGATGTGTACAACCAATCCATCCCCAAAATAAGGTCAAATCTACCATGTTCAACTGTATGAGGTCCGCTTCTAATACTTTGGAGTCTAATTTTAAACGACACCCATTATGTACCAAGTTAGGAACCATAACTCTATATGCATCCATAAGAATGGGCAGCTCCATAGTCAAATAGAACATAGGTACGGAATTAACTACGAGTGTACCTGTCATCACATCTAAAGCTGCTCCCGCCTCTTGCTGTGTCAAGGCGAAAACTCTTGCATTCGGTCCCGACTTAGTATTACCAATTCTTGGTGTAGATGCAACTGCTTGACCATAACCTCTGTTTGGCATAGTACACTGCCCAATCTGGTGACCCGTCTTACCACAACAGAAACAACCCCCGGTCCTCCAACGACATTCACCCGGATGTCTTCTACAACAAGTAGCACATAAAGGAGCAATGGCTGTAGTTGGTTGGTATGAACTTATTGTTAGTAGTGCCCTAGGACCATTAACATATGTTGTACATTTTATATCTTTTTGAGCATGTCATTTGAATAGTTAATTTTGCTTCTGAACATCAAATGCATGATTTGATAGTAAAACATGAAGTCTTGATGGTTCAAAAGGGGAATTTCAAGAACAAAGGAAAGGGAAAGCCCATGGCCAAGAAGGGCATAGGAAATAACAAGCCCAATCCCAAACCCAAGGCCAAGGCACCAAAGTAAGGGGTTTGCTTCCATTACAATGAACTAGGCCATTGGAAACGGAACTTCAAGCACTATTTGGAAGAGAAAGCCGAGAAAGCCAATTTGACTATCTCTCCAGGTATTTATGTTATTGAAATTAACATGTCTGATCTTACTTCATGGGCGGTTGTGGATCTCACATTTGTGCAAATGTGTAGGGGTTCAAAAGGAGTAGATCACTGGCAAAAAGAGAAGTGGACCTGAGAGTAGCAAATGGAGCAAGAGTTGTTGTTGTAGCTACAGGGACATTTATTTAGTTTTGCCCTGCGGCCTTATTATTGAAATAGATAATTTCCTTTATGTTCCAACTTTGAGTAGGAATAGTATTTCAGTTTCTTGTTTGGATATTGATGGTTTTGAAATAAATATTATGAATAAAATTTGTACCATTCATAAAGATCGTATCTTCTATGGAGATGGCTCTTTAATGAATGGGCTTTATATTCTTAACCTCGACGAGTCCATTAAAAGGTCTATCTATAACATTAATACAAAGAGGTTTAAATCAAATTACTTAAACCAAACCTACTTTTGGCATTGTCATTTGGTCCACATCAACGAGAAACGCATATAAAAACACCATCAAGAAGGAATTTTGAGATTATTTGACTTAGAGTCTTACGAGACATGTGATTCGTGTTTGTTAGGAAAAATGACTAAAGATCCCTTTACTGGACAAAGTGAGAGAGCTTCTGATTGTTGGGCCTCATACATACTGATGTGCGTGGACCAATAAACACAAGTGCTAGAGGAGGTTTTCAGTACTTCATCACATTCACAGATGATTTCAGTAGACATGGCTACGTCTATCTAATGAAACATAAATTAGAATCTTTGGGAAGATTCAAAGAATTTCAAATTGAAGTAAAAAATCAACTTGAAAAAAGTATTAAGATACTACGATCAGATCGAGGTGGCGAATACCTTAACCAAGAGTTTGACGAACATCTTAGAGGTTGTGGAATTGTTTCACAATTAACCCCTCTTGCACACCACAATGGAATGGTGTGTCAGAACGAAGGAATCGCACTTTACTAGATATGGTTCGATCTATGATGAGTCAAACTAGTCTTCCAATTTCCTTTTTGGGGCTACGCCCTAGAAACTGCTGCATTCATATTAAATAGAGTTCATTGTAAAGTTATTCAAAAAACCCATATGAGATATGGACAGGGAAACGACCCAGTTTGTCATTCCTCAAAATTTGGGGATGCGAGGCGTATGTAAAATGCTTATTATCTGATAAACTTGCCCCTAAATCCGACAAGTGTTTGTTTGTGGGATACCCGAAAGAAACTAAAGGATATTACTAATATCTTCCATCAGAGAACAACGTGTTTGTTGCTCGAAATGGTTAATTTCTTGAAAGGGAATTTATTTCCAAAAAGGATAGTGGGACTAAGATCCATCTTGAGGAAATTCAAGATCCCCAAACAACATCTGAACCAGCTTTGGAACTTCATGCAAGCTCACGTGCTGATACTGAGCTCCAATCTTTGGCACAAGGCCCAAGGAGGTCGTGTGGAGTACATCAACAGCCTGAGAGATATGGATTTCTCGTGACTGATGATCATCATATTGAACTGATTGATCAAGATGAACCCAATACCTATAAAGAGGCAAATGTAGTTCTAAGTCAAATAAGTGGCTAGAAGCTATGAAGTCTGAGATGCAATCCACGTACGATATAACAAGTGTGGACTTTGGTTGACCCACTCGAAGGGTATAAGGTCATTGATAACAAATGGCGTTTCAAAAAGAAAACCGACATGGATGGTAATGTACGCACTTTTAAATCTCGACTAGTAGCTAAAGGTTATAGACAAATTCATAGTATTGACTATGATGGAACATTTTCTCCTGTCGTTATGATAAAGCCTATTAGGATTTTGCTTGCCATAGCCGCATATTATGACTATGAGATATGACAAATGGATGTTAAGACTGCGTTTCTTAATGGAAACATTCTCGAGGATGTGTATATGACACAACTTGAGGGGTTTGTTGATCCATCAAATCCTAGCAAAGTGTGTAAGCTTCAAAGGTCCATTTATGTATTGAAGCAAGCATATTGAAGCTGGAATGGTAGCTTTGATGAAGAAATTAAAGAATTTGGTTTCTTCAAAAATGAAGAGGAGCCTTGTACGTGTTTATAAGAAAGTAACTGATAATGCAGTAGTGTTCCTTGTGCTTTATGTGGATGACATCTTACTGATTGGAAATGACATCCCCACATTACAAAGCGGAAAAGCTTGGTTGGGGAAGTTCTTTTCCATCAAAGACTTAGGCGAGGCTGCATACATTTTCGGTATAAGAATCTATAGAGGTCGATCTAACAAAATGATTGGCCTAAGCCAGACTGGATACATTGACAAAGTACTGAAATGGTTCAGTCTGCAAGTTTGCAAAAAGGGATTCTTACCCATGTCACATGGCATTAAACTCAGAATGACTCAAAGACCTTAAGGAAGACCAAGAGCACATGAGTAAGATCCCATATGCTTCAGGCATTGGGTCTATAATGTATGCATTGATATGCACTCACCCAGATGTCCCATTCGTGTTAAGTATGACTAGCATATATCAATCGGACCCTGGAGAGTCACATTGGACTGTAGTCAAGAGCATTCTTAAATACTTGAGAAGGACCAAATATATGTTCTTGGTTTCCGAAGGTCAGGAAGGAAGTCTGGTTGTAAATGGTTACACAGACTCAAGCTTCCAAACCGACGTAGATGATTTTAGATCGCAATATGGGTTTGTGTTTTGTTTGAATGGAGGTGTTGTGAGCTGGAAGACCTCAAAGCAAGAAATTGTGGCCGACTCTACAACAGAAGCTGAGTATCTGCCAGCCACTGAAGCAGTAATGAAGCTGTTTTGATCAGGAAATTTGTTGATGGATTAGGTATCATCCCTAGCATTGTGAACCCAGTGGACCTTTATTGTGATAGTACTGGTGCCATCTCACAAGCAAATGAACCTAGATCTCACCAACGATCCAAACACATTCTAAGGCGTTTCCATCTAATTAGAGAGATCATTGACAGATGAGAAGTTAGAATTTGCAAAGTTCATACAAACGAAAATAGACACAACACAACCCCCGGTTCTCCAACGGCATTCACCCGGATGTCTTCTACCACAAGCAGCACATAAATGAGCAATAGTTGTAGTTGGCTGGTATGAACTTATTGTTATTAGTGCCATAGGACCATTAGCATATGTTGTACATTTTATATCTTTTTGAGCATGTCATTTGAATAGTTAATTTTGCTTCTGAACATTAAATGCATTATTTGATTGTAAAACTCACAAGCTTATGTAATTACTATTCTAGTTGTCTCTATTTTTATGTAAGGTTCTTTACAATGAAATAAAACTAGTATGCTGTTTGATTGATGATTAAGTTTTACTGATCATGAGTAATTAATACAAATCATATCATAGATGCAATATATTGGGATATATTGTATTGGACGTGAACCATTAACGAAGTAATACTTCATGGTCCTTTAGTCATAATTATTACTTCCTCTACTATTTTAGAACCCTTAGACCTTATGTCTCCATCGATTCCAACATGAATGGAGCCACATTTTGATTCAGTCGGACTTACTTTTAATCGAGTAATCAATACGACTGATGATCGGATGTAGTGTCCTATCATGGCTTGAATGTGAGAAGCATTGTAAGGGATTTGTCTCTCTCTATTATTAGAGAGGGATATCCATGGGCCCCTCGATAAGGAAAGACTTTTTAAATGCATGGTCGTGCTCAAATGTATTCAATAAAGTGGTTATTAAATACTGTTTGTTGGAACAGTCTACTTGGAGATCGAGCATAAATACAATTAAGTTTTATAAGGGTGACGACAACCATGCATTATGCTTAAAGGAACTTCAAGAAGAACAAGCCCAAGAAGGGCAAAGGCAATAACAAGCCCAAGCTCAACAAGGCCATGGCACCAATGGAAGAGGTTTGCTTCCATTGTAATGAACCAGGTCATTGGAAATGGAACTGCAAGTTCTACTTGGAAGAGAAGAAAAAGGAAAAAGCCAGTTTGACTGTCTCTCCAGGTATTTATGTTATTGAAATTAACATGTTTGCTCCTAGTTCATGTATATTAGATACCAATTGTGGATCTCACAATTGTGCAAATGTGCAGGGGTTCATAAGGAGTATATCACTGGCAAAAGGAGAAGCTGACCTGAGAGTAGCGAATGGAGCAAGAGTTGTTTTTGTAGCTACAAGAACATTTAATTTAGTTTTGCCAAGTGGCCTTATTATTGAACTGAATAATTGTCTTTATGTTACAACTTTGAGTAGGAATATTATTTCAACTTCTTGTTTGGATATTGATGGTTTTGAAATAAATGTTAAGATTAAAATTTGTACCCTTCATAAAGATCGTATCTTTTATGGAGATGTCTCTTTGATTAATGGGCTTTGTATTCTTATCATCGATGAATCCATTAAAAGGACCATCTATGACATTAATACAAAAAGGTTTAAATCAAATGACTTAAGATACTTTGATTAGATCGAGGTGGCGAATACTTTAACCAAGAGTTTGACGAAATCTTAGAGGTTATGGAATTGTTTCACAATTAACTCCTCCAGACACACCACAATGAAATGGTGTATCAGAACGAAGGAATCGCGCCTTATTTATGATGCGCAAACCAGTCTTCCAATTTCCTTTTGGGGCTACTCCCAAGAAACTATTGCATTCATATTAAATAGAGTACCTTCTAAAGCGGTTCAGAAAACTCCATATGAGACGTGGACAGGGAAACGACCTAGTTTGTCATTTCTCAAAATTTGAGGATGCGAGGCTTATGTAAAATGCTCATTACCAGATAAACTTGCCCCTAAATCTAACAAGTGTTTGTTTGTGGGATATCCTAAAGAAACTAAAGGATATTACTTCTATTTTCCATCAGAGAACAAAGTATTTGTTGCTCGAAATTGTTTATTCCTTGAAAGGGAATTTATTTCCAAAAATGATAATGGGAGTAAAATCCATCTTGAGGAAATTTAAGATCCCCAAACAACATCTGAACCAGCTTTTAGAACTTCAAACAAGCTCACGTGCTGATACTGATCTTCAATCTTTGACACAAGGCCCAAGGAGGTCAAGTCGGGTACATCAACAGCCCGAGAGATATGGATTTCTTGTAACTGATGATCATCATATTGAACTGATTGATCAAGATGAATCTACTTCCTTCAAAGAGGCAATTCATTGTTCTGAGTCTGACAAATGGCTAGAAGCTATGAAGTCTAAGATGCAATCCATGTACGATAACCAAATGTGGACTTTGGTTGACCCACCCAAAGGGTGTAAGGTCATTGATAACAAATGGTGTTTCAAAAAGAAAAACTGTTAGTAGTGCCCTAGGACCATTAGCATATGTTGTACGTTTTATATCTTTTTGAGCATTTCATCTGAATAGTTAATTTTGCTTATGAACATCAAATGCGTGATTTGATAGTAAAACTCATTTGCTTATTTAATTACTATTCTAGTTGTCCCTAGTTTTATGTAATGCTTATTTACAATGAAACAAAACTAGTATGATGTATGATTGATGATCATGTTTTACTGGTCATGTGTAATGAATACAAATCACATCATAGATGCAATATATATAGGGATACATTGTATTGGACGTGATCCGTCAGAGAAGTAATACTTCATGGTCTTAAGTCATAAGTATTACTTCCTCAATACTATTTTAGAATCCTTAGACCTTATGTCTTCATTGATTCTAGTATGAATGGAGCCACGTTTTGACTCAGTCGGACGTTACTTGTAACATAGTAATCAATACGACTGATGATCGGATGTAGTGTCCTATCATGGCTTGAATGTGAGAGGCATTGTCAGGAATTTGTCCCTCTCTTATTAGAGAGAGATATCCATGGGCCCCTCGATAGGGAAAGACTGTTTAAAATGCATGACCGTGCTCAAATGTATTTAATAAAGTGGTTATTAAATATTGTTTGTTGGAACAGTCTACCTAGAGATCGAGCATAAATATAATTAAGCTTAATAAGGGTGACGACTACCATGCCTTATGCTTAATTAGGATATCGCGAGACAAAGGGATTAAATAGTGGATTGATATTAGGTTCCGTTGTATATTCATTCACTTTGGGTAGTTACAATGTCCTGCTAGGGACCGCTTGTGATTTATGAACTCACACTACTTCTAAGTGTGTTTTCATTGCCATTGTGATATGAACCTACAGGGTCACACGCATAGACGAGCTAACGAGCTTCATGTCCAGATTCAATGAATCTAGAATGTGTCTAGGTTCATTGTATCTGACAATCACTTTTCTGAGAATAATAAAGCGTTATTATTCGAATTAGAGATAAGGGGCATTTTCGGTATAGCTGGGATTGCGTGGGAGTTATTATCCGATAAAGACTCC
Source organism: Vinca minor (assembly GCA_026122235.1). Taxonomy (NCBI): domain Eukaryota; kingdom Viridiplantae; phylum Streptophyta; class Magnoliopsida; order Gentianales; family Apocynaceae; genus Vinca; species Vinca minor. Next base: position 285,016 of record JAOCZM010000002.1, read on the forward strand.
CACTACCAGCAGAAGTCTAGAGCACGTGGGAGTTATAGACTCCCACTGCTAAAAGAGGTGGATAGGACGTGGGAGTTGTTCTTGGAACAAACTCTCACACCCTATATAAACTTCTCTTGGCCGAAACCTAGAGGTTAATGGGTTTTCCAGCCGAAATACAAAAGACCTAGAAAATCAGATTTTCTATTCGGCTCTCTCCCTTTTTTCTCTAATTCCCGAAACTCATAAAAATGAAGAGCTAGCAATCACTGTTCGTTTTGTCGCATGGATACCGGTAGAGGAACATTCCGCAAAGGGAAATCAATTGGTGGCAGCAACGTATCCAAGAAACAACATCTTCCATTCAAGAATCAGATTCTTGAACCCAAAACGTAAGTCTTTTTCTTGAATTTTTCGATTCGTTTTGCATGAGCGGATCCTTCAGGGGAGGACTCATGGGTGTTTGGAACGAGTTTCCGCCCATTAGTCTGACAAATGGCTAGAAACTATGATGTCTAAGATGCAATCCATGTACAATAACCAAATGTGGACTTTGGTTGACCCACCCAAAGGGTGTAAGGTCATTGATAACAAATGGTGTTTCAAAAAGAAAAATGACATGGATGGTAAAGTACATACTTTTATATCACGACTAGTAGTTAAAAGTTATAGACAAATTCATGGTATTGACTATGATGAAACCTTTTCTCATGTGGTTATGATAAAGTCTATTAGGGTTTTAATTTCCATAGCCACATATTATGACTATGAGATATGTCAAATGGACGTTAAGACTGTGTTTCTTAATGGAAACCTTCTCGTGGATGTGTATATGACACAACCTGATGGGTTTGTTGATCCATCAAATCCTAGAAAAGTGTGTAAGCTTTAAAGGTCCATTTATGGATTGAAACAAGAATCTCGAAGCTGGAATCGTCGCTTTGATGAAGCAATTAAAGAATTTGGTTTCATAAAAAATAAAGACGAGCCTTGTGTTTATAAGAAAGTAACTAATAATGCAGTAGTGTTTCTTGTGCTTTATGTTGATGTCATCTTACTGATTGGCTATGACGTCCCCATATTGTAAAGCGTAAAAGCTTGGTTGTGGAAGTACTTTTCCATGAAAGACTTAGGCGAGGCTACATACATTTTGGGTATAAGAATCTATAGAGATAGATCCAACAAAATGATTGGCCTAAGCCAAAGTGGATACATTGACAAGGTACCGAAACGGTTCGATTTGTAAGATTCCAAAAATGGAATCTTGCCCATGTCAAATGGCATTAAACTCAGCAGAACTCAAGGACCTTCCACGAAGGAAGACCAAGAGAGCATGAGTAAGATCCCGTATGCTTCATCCATTGGGTCTATTATGTATGTCATGTTATGCACTCGCCCGGATGTCTCATTCGCGTTATGTATGACTAGCAGATATTAGTTTGACCCGGGAGAGTCATGCTGCACTGCAGTCAAGAGCATTCTTAAGTACTTGAGAAGGACTAAAGATATGTTCTTAGTTTTCAGAGGTCAGGAAGGAAGTCTGGTTGTAAATGGTTATACAGATGCAAGCTTTCAGACCGACGTAGATGATTTTAGATCGCAATCTGGTTTTGTGTTTTGTTTGAATGGAGGTGATGTGAGCTAGAAGAGCTCAAAGCAAGAAATCGTGGTCGACTCTACAACAGAAGCTAAGTATGTTGTTGCCTCTGAAGCAACTAAAGAAGCCGTTTGGATCAGGAAATTAGTTGATAGATTAGGTGTCATCCATAGCATTGTGAACCCAGTGGACCTTTGTTGTGATAGTATTGGTGCAATTTCACAAGCTAAGGAACCAAGATCTCACCAATGATCCAAGCACATTCTCAGGTGTTTCCATCTGATTAGAGAGATCATTGATAGATGAGATGTTAGAATTTGCAAAGTTCATACAGATAACAACATCGAAGATCCATTGACCAAGGCTCTCCCGTAACCTAAACATGAACGTCATACTAGGTCAATGGGATTGAGGATCATGTATGATTGGACCTAGGGCAAGTGGGAGATTGTTAGTAGTGCCCTAGGACCACTGCCATATGTTGTCCATTTTATATCTTTTTGAGCATGTCATTTGAATAGTTAATTTTTCTTTTGAACATCAAATACGTGATTTGATGGTAAAACTCATTAGCTTATGCAATTAGTATTCTAATTGTCCCAAGTTTTAAGTAATGTTCATTACAATGACATAAAACTAGTATGATGTTTGATTGATGATTATGTTTTACTGATCATGTGTAATGGATACAAATCATATCATAGCTGCAATATATTGGGATATATTGTATTGGACATGATCCGTTAGAGAAGCAATACTTCATGGTTCCTTAGTCATAAGTATTACTTCCTCAATACTATTTGGAATCCTTAGACCTTACGTCTCCATCGTTTCCAGCATGAATGGAGCTATGTTTTGTCTCAGCCGGACGTTACTTTTAATCGAGTAATCAATACGACTGATGATTGGATGTAGTATCCTATCATGGCTTGAATGTGAGAGGCATTGTAAGGGATTTGTCCCTCCCTTATTAGAGAGATATCCATGGGCCCCTCTATAGGGTAAGATTGTTTAAATGCATGGCCGTACTCAAATGTATTTAATAAAGTGGTTATGAAATACTTTTTGTTGGAATAGTCTATCTGGAGATCGAGCATAAATACAATTAAGGTTTATATGGGTGACAACTACCATGCCTTATTCTTAATTTGGATATCGCGTGACAAAGGGATCAAATAGTGGATTGATATTAGGTTCCACCATACATTCATTCACTCTGGGTAGTCATAATGTCCGGCTAGGGACCGCATATGATTTATGAACACATACTACTACTACTAAGCGTGTTTTCATTGCCAATATGATATGAACCTAAAGGGTTACACGCATAGACGAGTTAACGAGCTTCATGTCCAGATTTAATGAATCTAGAATGTGTCTATGTTCATTGTATCTGACATTTATTTTTCTGAGAATAATAAAACGTTATTATTTGAATTAGAGATTAAGGAGGGGCATTTTCGATATTTGGTTATAGCTTGGAATACGTGGGAGTTATTATGCGATAAAGACTCCCACTACCAGCAGAGATTGAGAGGAGGTGGAAGTTAAAGACTCCCACTGCCAGAAGAGGTTGATAGGATGTGGGAGTTGGTTCTAGGAACAATCTCTCACATCCTATATAATCCTCTTTTAGCCGAAACCCTAGCTATCACTTTTAGAGCCGCAAAACCAAAATCCTAGAAATCAGAATTTTGCTTTTCCCTTCTCTCTGGATTTTTCGAAACCCAGAAAAAGAATAGCTAGTACTAACTGCTTGGTTCGTCGCGTGGATACCAGTAGAGAGCAATTCCGCATGGGAAAACTATTGGTGGCAGCAGCAGCAGACAATCTGAATTCAGAATCTTTAACCGAAAACTGTAATTTTTTATTCCCATGGTATGAGCGGATCCTTCAGGGGAGGATTCATGGGTGTTTAGAACGTGTTTCGCACATGAATCCCTTCAAGGTGTAAAACCTAGTAGTTCGTCAAGAAACACATCCCCAAACTCTCTCACCATAGGAATGTCCTCAAGTAGGACTTCCTTCTCATCTTTCAACAGTGCATAGGTTAAGTACCCTTCACAACCCTTCCTCAAATGTTTCTGAGCCCTAACGGCTGATATGATAGGCAAGCTACACTCATTCTTCTTCCGTTCAGACCCCTAAAAATTCTAACACTTTCCATTCCTGATATGTGAACTGTATCTTCTTCTCACGATAATCAACTAGTGCATGATGTGTGTACAACCAATCCATCCCCAAAATGAGATCAAAATCTACCATGTTCAACTGTATGGTGTCCGCTTCTAATACTTTGTGGTCTAATGCTAAACGACACCCCTTATGTACCAAGTTAGACTCTAAGACCTTCATGTTAGGAACCTTAACTCTATATGAATCCATAATACAAGCAGGGGAAATCTTAAGAACCTTAGCAAATCTATGTGATACAAATGAATGGGCAGCTCCATAGTCAAATAACACATAAGCAGGTACTGAATTAACTACGAGTGCACCTATCATCATATCTGAAGCTGCTCCGCCTCTTGCTGTGTCAAGGCGAAAACTCTTGAATTCGGTCCCGACTTACTGTTACCAACTCTTGGTGTAGATACAGGTGCTTGACCATGACCTCTCTCTGGCATAGTACACTGCCCAATCTTACCACAACAGAAACAACCCCAGGTCCTCCAACGACATTCACCCTGATGTCTTCTACCACAAGTAGCACATATAAGAGCAATGGTTGTAGTTGGTTGGTATGAACTTGGTGCCGCTGCCGGTCCCCCAATCATCACTAAATTCGCCTCGCTTCTCATCGATGGCCTAGGATAATTAGCTTGTCCCGAGGTAGGTACAACCCATTTGCTAGCTGTCATCGGTGCAGAAGTGTTAGTATGTGATGATTGTCCCTGGTTCTTAGTAGAGAAAGACCTCTTACCAACTCTCTCAGTAGCTGTCCTAAAAAACTCGGCCTCAATGTCCAAGCTTCTCTGGTAAGTGTCTTGTAGGAGGTAGGACAAAAACTAGAAAGCTGCCTCCAATGCGTGCCAAAAGAACTCTCACGAACCTCTGAGTGAGGTTCGTGTAACGAGATCCTGAATGGTTGCCATTGCATACTTCCCCAAAGAAGTAAACCAGATTGCATACTCTGAGACTTTCATACCGTCTATTTGTTTGAGCTCGAAGAAGTGGTTTTGGCGCTCCTGATTGAGGTGTTAGGAAAGTACTTATTTAGGAAAGCTTTCTTGAGTCTTGTCCAAGTAACATGATGTCCTCCTTGTCCATAAATAAGCCCGACACCTTTCAACCATTATGAAGCTTCCATTGTAAGGAACCTGTGAAACCCCGTACTAATTTTAGTTAATAAGGATTAAGAAAAAAAGAAAATAAGAATCGGGTTGATTGGATATAACGACCTTCTTTTGGGACTGATGTGCAAATAGGATTTGTTTGTTTTGTAATGTGTGGCATTAAAAAGAAATGGAAAGACTTCGTGGGTTATTGGGGTTAGAGAATTTAGAAGGGTTAAAGAATTTAAATGGAAGAGCATAATGAGCATCAGCCGTTTCTTTAGATATATATATATATATATATATATATATATATATATATATATATATATATATATATATATATATATAGAAACAAGTTTCGTGGGGATCAGGGGTATCTCATCAATCAAAAACAAAGAGAAAGAAAAGGCAGCGGCTTAATTGAGCCGCGAGGCACTGAGGGTAAAACAGTGAGATTTTTGGTGAGTTTGATATTTTCTGGGCAGTATTTGAGTAGACTGTTGAAGGGGCTATAGTTGTCCGTTTTCAGTCCATAATATACCGATTCGAAGGCGCTCGAGTTAGCTTCGAGTGAACACAGACGGCACGTCATTTTGAGTCCCGAGCAGAATGTTATAGTTTCGAGAGTAAGACTGGGCAGTGCAGATTTTTGGATTTTCTGTTATCGCGTTGTGGTAAGGAATTGAACCCCTTCTTATTTTTAGATATACTAATGTTATAGTGATTCAATTGAAGTTTCGAAATGTTTATTTTTATATGAGAAAAAGAGGAATCAAGAATGATATTTACATGAATTGATTACGTATTATAAGGCCGTGATCTTTTTGATTGATTGTTCACAGGACCAGTAAATTGACTAAGTTGTATTCTGCTTTTGTTATATGAAATAGGGGTACATTTTGTTACAAACTTGATCTTCAATTTTGATGGAGAAATTGATCTTTATTAATCTCTTTTTTATTAATTCTTAGTAGACAGACACGGGAATGCAAAGCCTTACTTCCATTTTAAAAGGAGAAATCATAATGTAGTTTACATTGTTTTCCAACCAAGTCCTTCATTTTGTACCCTCTGTCCATTTGAAGAAATAATTTCATATTCTAATTTTTTTTTAAGTTTCAGAAACCAGAAACCTTCTTCAGTTTCATTGGTTTTAAAAAAAAAATGATATTTTTGGTATTTCAAAAGATTTTTGAAAACTCTTTTATGGCTTTAGTATGGTAATTGTTTCAGCGCCCGAAAGGTGAAGGACTCACTGAGTCAACTCAACAATTACCACAACCAAAGTCTAAAGGAATTTTGGAGTATAATCATTCTATTATATTAAAAAGTAAAGTATGTTTTATGGCTCAATTTAGCAATCATCGCTTGCGACCGAAGCCGAATGTTCGAAGTATACCCCCGGTTGAAGGACTCGATGCGTCGAATTCGATGTGTTATGAAAAAGAGACAGAATATAAATACTATTTTGAAAAGTTGAATGTTAAAGAAATTGTGGTCGGTTAAAGGACTCTTGTGAGTTAATGTTTTCCCCTAATCGACTAAAGTACCGTTTTACAGTAAAGTACCCTTGTGGTAAAGGACTCTTTCAAGTCAAGAATTTTCCTAACGAATATATGTTTTTCGAGCTAAAAGTCAAAGCAATTGTGATTGCTGAATGATGTTGTTACCTTTTGAATGAAAAGTTATTTGGGTCATAAGTTTAATGTTTCAAAGAAAGCTACTTGTGCTCTTTATGATTTTGAAACAATAAGTAAAAGTGTTTTCAAGCTGCTTGATTCCGAGAGGAGTTTAATTTCTTATTGAGTTGGAAGCTCACTCATTTCCATGTTGTTTTTCAGGTGAAGTTAGCAACAGTGATAATGATGTATGAGATTGAGAGAAGTGCCCTTCGGTGATGATGTTATGTGCTTTATGGATTTTAGTTTTGTTATGAAAGGTTTATTCTTAATGTTCACTAGAAGTTAGTTTCCGCTGCAATGTATAAGGTTATATCTTGTAAAGATGATTTTCCTTTGAAGTTATAGATGATGAAGTTTTAAGTCCATATATTTGTTTTTAACAAGCTTGAGGTTAAGAAGTAAGAGACCTTGTGTCAATAGTATGGGCTATTGACATGGTCGTGTCTCTGGAACGGGGTGTGACAGAGTGGTATCAGAAAGCAATAGGTTCATCAATCTTATTGAGGTGTCCTTTCTTGTGTTGGAGGAGGCTGTTGTGGAAGACCCATATATTGCTGTTGAGTATCTTGATCCATCCATGAAAAATTTGAGTGTGGCCTCCACCCCGAATTATAACTGTTCGAGTAAGCATCATTCCATTGAGACGTGCATTGCCCCTCAGCTCCCATATAATATGCTTCCTGGCATGGTGGATATCCAAAATTGTTTTGGTTGCTTTTTTGATTCATGAGGAGGCTAACTTTATTTGTCAATTCAGCCAATTTGGAAACCACCTCGAATTTTGTTGTCATGCCTAAAAAATATTAAATTAAATTAAATAAAGACCAAAGTAAAATTAAAATCACAAAGAAATAAAATTAATCAAATATTCCCCGGCAATGGCGCCAAAAACTTGATACGCAAAATCTATACTAGCAAGTATACTAGGTCGATGTTGGAGTAGTCAAGGTCGATCCCACAGAGAATAAAGATTAATTAATTCCTAAGTAAATAATTCTACAATGATCAAAAGCAAGTAAAATAAATCCGATGGTTGATGATGATTTAATTAAACTAAATTAATTAACTAACATAAAACAAATAACTTAAACAAGAAGTTTGATAAGAGAAAGATCTAAGGCACATGAATTCACTAAATTAACCAATATATTATCCTAACGATATGTTATTCTAGAGTGAGTTTCATTAATCGATCGATTTCCAATTATATCTAATAACCTCTTTCAAGACTTATTAAACCTATTCTCATGAATAAACCAACTATATTTCTATGTTGATTTTAACCCATAAAAACGCATTAAACATATGAAATCATAAAGATCGCACAAACCATACAAGTATATGTCTATCTTGCATGCAATTTATGTTCAGATTATTTAACCTAATTAACAAGGTCAGCTGTCGCAAATCTTCCAAGTTAATGTAAAGACAATTTGAGTGGTAGCTAATCACACAAAAGCATTAAGAACAATAATAAGAAATTAATTCCACAACACTCATCGAATAACAAAATCACAAGAATAATATATAAAATTAATTTAGCTACATCATGGCCTTAGAATAAATGTTTAGCTCATACTAGAGAAAAATTCAATAACAAATCAAAACCTAGAATAATCTAATAATGACTGAATATCTTTTCCTAAGACTAGTAAAGAGTATTTATAGCAATAGAAATCTCCTAACTTAAGGTAATTGACATAGATCAATACTCTCTTACTCTTCTAAAGGAGTTGACATAAAATACAACTCTTCAAGATTCTTTAAGGTATTTGAAATACACCAAAACTCTTCTAGTCCGTAAAAAAGATATATCTTCAATTCTAGCAACTTCTTTCTTGTTCTGCAAGTTTGATTCACTTTTACCCTTCAAAAGACTATTTTCCCCCTACAAATGCAAACACATAAAAGTGAGGATTATACCATTCTAACCTTAAAAATCGATATGTAAATACTTTTTGAAGCTCAAAATTACTATTAAAGTAGAAGAAAATATAGATAAATTTACGAGTTATCAATGCAACTAAAATTTCCACCCATATTTAGACAGTACCACCACTGAAGGTATTATCTAAATAACTCGATCAAGACGAGAAACCGACAAAAGTCAAGTAAAATAGCGATCAATGTAGAAATTTCACGATCTAAACATGCTCTTACAAACACAAGAACTCCAACCTAAACATGTTCTTAGTAAGCACATGACCTCCGACAAAAACTTGTGAATAAACAGGAATAAACCTCTTAAACAACATGATCATCCTTAGACATTAATTAATCAATTATCCCAAAAATTACTAAAAACGGTTTTCTTTGACCTTGATATCACGAGTATTGAAAAATGAATATACATATCCTTTTTTTTAGCAAAGCCACCTGTTCTGGTGGGGTTTGACATGGACCCCTACCCATTTATTGATTAGGCCAAAATAGGCAAAAAAAAAAATACATAGAGGGGGACTGAAGCCAAAAACCTCTAAGTAGGTGGAAACAAATCCACTCCATACAAGTATGAAACAATGCAAAAGAACTGCTCCATTTATCAATATGAAGCAGGTGGTACATGAGTCCTAGCAATGCTAGCATGCAATGAAATTGTAAAAGTATAGTAAAAGAAAAGATATAAAACACCTATACAAGTATCTATAAAAAACGCAAATAAGGTGTTTCTAATTTATCAAGAGTGCACAAACCTTGAGCTTAGGTTGGTAATTGTGTAAAAGTATCATAAATGTGTGATGTTCGTTCCTCAAAAGAATGTTTTGCTAAAGAATCTGCTACCTTGTTGATCTCCCACAGAATTGCTGTGATTGGTACCGAACCTAAGAGCTCGCAGTTCTGATGGAATAGAGCGTCCAACCACCAAGCATTGATATTGCCTCGTTTAATTGTTTCTACCATAAAAGAAGAATCAGATTGTACCTGAGTGATGCCGATGTCTCGTTCCTTTGCAAATTGAAGTCCCGATCTCAACACCTACAGTTTAGCCTTTCAGTTCATCTCTTTATCTGAAAGGAAAATGGAAAAACCAAAAAATAAAATGATCCGTACCTGTTATGATGATTCCCTCAATACAAGATGGCCCTGGGTTACCACGTGAAGCCCCATCAACATTAAGAATAACATCACCGGGACTAAATGATTGTTGCCATGTCATATTCACCGCTCGAGCCCTTGGATTCTCATAATCACTCTCGGATAGTTCAAGGCTATGATACTTTCCTTTGCTAAGAGATGCCGGATATAGTTATCAAATGCCGCCCGAAGTGGTTTTTAATGTGGTTTAGCTCCATCATGAACAAAGCGACAATGAAAGATCCATAATATCCACAAAACTGAGCGAGCTAAAATGACATATAGTTTATGTTTGACACCTCTACCTTTGTAAATCCAATATTTGAGCATCTGATGAGCCGAGCTAAAATTACTTAGAGCAAGTCGAATACCCACCATATTTCCATCATAACTCCAAAGATCAGTTGCCTATTTACAATTGACAAAAACATGATCCAGGTAACCAGGTCCGTTAAAAAATGAAGCAAATGGAATCCCATTTTTCATCTAACATCATCAAATGCCAAAATAAATTCCAAAAATGCCACAAAAACAATGATAAAGAGAGGGGTAAAAACCTGGACCATGTGATAAGCCGGGTTAAAATTGATGGATGAGTGATGCGCATGATGTCAATAGCTGATTTGAGCGTGAATTTCCATCGTTGTTCGGCTGCCAAAAAACCTTTTCCTTGCCGCGCCTCTGCTGTAATCTGACTTCCGGCAGTGCAGAATGGGCTGGCAACAGTAGGGACAGGGCACCCTATTCCAGTCGTCCTCCGTGCAGTAGTCTCGATTTTGAGCTACTAATAGGTCCTCCGGTGCATTATAGGCAGGCCATATCCTATGGAAACTCAAGTCACCTAGCATATTTTCAAAATATGGGGAAGAATCCCTCGTTCCGGACAAGTAACCCCATATGTCCTTCAACCAAATCTTACTTTGAGCATGTTACGCCAGGGTGTTGAAGTCAATGAATCATGTTCAACTTGCGAAGGATGAAGCAAGTCCCGAGCATATCTAGACTCAAGAAAGTCTTTCCATAAGGTTCTTTCACTTTGAAATCTCCACCACAATTTGCAAGTGAACGCTTGAGAATATTGCGCAAGAGTGAAGAACCCCAAACCATTTTCTTCTACGCTATTGCAGATCCGAGACAAAGACATCCAATGCCTTCTATGAACACCATCCGAATCCCCCCACAAGAACTGAGCCATAAGCCGCTCAATTTCTCCATAGGTCCGAGATGGGGGGTTCGTAACCGCCAAGATATGAAGGGGAACCGAATTGAGGGCATGCCGAATGAGAATAAGCCTCCCCACTATATTTAGAAGCTTGTGTTTCCATCCTTCGATCCGTCAACTAATAGAATCAACCAAGCCTTGATAATAAACCAATTTAGTGCGACCAGGATATAGAGGGCAGCCCAAATATGTCATAGGAAAGCTAGCTGAAGAAAAACCTATCAACTCTATTATCAATCTCGCGTATGCTTGAGTCGACTTGGAGGAAGTGTAAAAGGAGCTCTTATGGGCACTTATATGTTGTCCCGAGCAGTTTTGATACGCCACGAGAAATTCCATAAGGTTCTTCATAACATGCTTTTCCCCATTAACAAAAATATCCACATCATCAGTGAATTCTAGGTACGAAATACTAAGACAGCCACTCATCATTGCAAATGGTTGAATAAGTCCTTGATTCATATAGTGATTGAGACCACGAGATAGAAGCTCTGCTGAAATAATGAATAATAATGGTGACAGGGATCTCCTTGCTTGACGCCCCTCGTCGCTTTAAAAAATTAAGAGTTGCCATTTAGGAGTATAGAAAACCAATTAGAATTCAGAGCATTGTTGATCAAATTGCCAAAATATGGAGAAAATCCCAAAGCTTTCAAAATGTTTAGTAAATAGGAATGGGATACCCAGTCAAAGGCTTTCATCATGTCCAATTTAAAGAGAAAATTACCTCCTCTGACATTTCTATTCATACATTCCACCATCTCCATTGCAAGTAATATATTATCCGCGATGCTTCTCCCATTAATAACGTCAGATTGGTTCCCAGAGATAATATGTGGTAGAATATCTGCAGAGGGAGATAACTTTAGAAATGATTTTACCCGTGAAGGTGCAGAGGGAGATAGGACGGAAGTCATTAAAACCCATTGGAGCTGTCCCTTTAGGAATAAGAATCAGAAGTGAACTAGCCATTGATTTAGGAAGTGAAATGCCTGCCCAAAAAAGAACCAACGTCTTGAGTGACATCGTCTTGCACAATATCCCAACAAGTGTGGACAAAATTTCCACTATAACTGTCTAGGCCCGCAACACTGCCTTTTCCCAGAGCAAAGACAGTAGCTCTCACTTCAGCTTTAGTTGGCAGTCGGTCTAGGCCTTCATTGGTAGCTGCCGAGACATAAAGCGGGAAAAGATGAAGGAAAGGTTCTAAAGATGTCGGCGTTTGTTCTTCTGTAATAATGCTGAGTAATAATTCACCACTGCCTATCCAATCTGATCCGGATCATGAAGCCAATTTCCATCACTCTCTTTAATGGCTTCTATCAATATACGCTTGCAGCGATTGGAACAATAAGTGTGAAAAACCTAGTGTTTGCATCGCCTTCATTAATCCATTTCAATCTTGATTTTTGTCGCTAAAAAGTAGCTTCACTGCTTAATAAAAATTTATACCTCATAAATCGGGATTCCATGGACTTGTGTTGTTGGAAGGCCATTCTGCTTCTAGAAGATGTTTATCCACCTCTTGGATTTCCTCTCCCAAACGGCCAAAATGTTGTTTTCCCAAATCTCTCAAAGGGCCATTCAATCACTTAAGCTTCATCATAAGAACTACCATGCCATTCCCATCAATCAGAACATCCCATGAGGCCTTTACCATCTCCTTAAAACCTTTAATTTTGGACCACATACTTTGGTAGCGAAAAGCTCCTCCCAGGTTTCCCCATTCTGAAGAAGAGATAATAATAAGGGGCTGTGATCAGATTCTGCTCGAGACAAATGTTCCACTCGAGTCGAATAAAAGATACCATTCCAGTCACTGTTTACGAGAACACGGTCCAACCGTCTCATCAGAGGGCGTGGAGATGTTTAGGCCCAAGTAAATAAGCTACCCTGAATAGGTGCTTCAAATAGGCTATAATATGATATTGCTGAATTAAATTCTGACATAGGGAGCAAAGTCGGGATAGACCCAGAACTCTCTTCAACAGCGCAGACCACGTTAAAATCCACCCCAATAAGCCAAGGTCCAGACCTTCGCTCAGAGAAGTCAACCATCTCACCCCAAAGGTCACTCCGAAGAATATACGAGCATTTGGCATAAACAATATAGGAAAATAGATTGGTACCCGCAACCAATTTAATATGTAAATGTACAACCCTGTTCCAAATCACCAATAACTTCTTTATCGAGGCTGGCTTGCCAAAAGATATATATCTTACTATTTATATTACCCTAGCCAAAGTTAAATCCAAGACGATTAGTAGTAACAAATAAATCTTCCAAATGTAAGATGGGTTCTAAAACCACAACCAAAGTGAGAGAGTGTTGTTTCAGATGTTTTAAACGAGCAACCGAAGTATTACATATACCCTTGATGTTCCAAATGAGCCAATTCATGTAAAACTGATGGAGTAAAATATAAGAAATGATGTAAATCATTTAAATAGATGCATTGGCACTCTTACCAATGAGCTGAGCTGATCGCCGAACTGGCTTAACTGATTCTTTCTTCGTGTGCTGTTGCCGTGTTGTGGCTGTGCCGTCCTCGGTTGGGGAGTCAACTGTCAAAGGCGCCTGTTGTGCCTCAACCATTTGGCTCATAACATCTCCCAAGGGAAGAGAAGCCTCTTCATTGGAAATGACCATTCTAGGAATATCTCCCAAAGGAAGAGTAGCCTCTTCATGAGAATGTTCCAATGGTGGTGGAGTATTCACGATTTCCAATCCATTAAACTCTTCAGCAAAAGTCGTGAATTTCCCCCATTCCGCGAGAGCTTCCTCTAAAATGTGTTCAGGTCCTTTATAATTATTCACCGACCTATCTTCACGGGAAAACAGGATTGGGGAGTTATTTTGCAAATTGATATGAAGTGTTTACCATTTTCCTTCTGGGAACCAATGGTGTTGTGTCCAAGTGATCCTCATTTCTGCCCTGCCCCACGACACGGGATTGCGATGGTAAAACCTCTGTGTCTGCACTTCACACCAAATCCTCTTTGGTCAATAAGCTGGTAGGAGTCGTTGCACCCGACAAGGAAATTGTGGCAGTAGGCTCAAGTTCCATCACTGTTTCAGCGTTATTGCCAACTTGTTCAGTCACTAAATCCCCAGAATCCACGGGGTCTACAACATTAGGTGATTTCTGCAATTGCTCAGTTGTGTGTGATGATGGGAGCTGCTTAATTTCTACCAAAGAGTCCAGAATTGCAGGGATATGCTCTGTTGTAGCAATATCCGTAATTGGCTGAGCTGCAGCTGTCATTGGCGTAACAATGGGATTAGCCAAGACTTTATTTGGCACATTAATTCCAATAACAGAGCCTGTAATTTCCTCACTGAGTTGTGGAATTTCTCTTTGCGTAACATCAGTTAATAGCTTGGGGTCCTTCGCAATCCTACACATTTCGTCGAACACTTGGTGGCCCAACTCTGTTTTTTTCAAATTAAAGTTGACAACACGACCCGATTTCAAGAACTTAATTGATTGATCATGATCCGACGTCAACTAATCCGACGTCAAAGCCCTGGTGAGGACGTCCAGGACTTGTTCTTTATTACCAATATGACAAGTAGTGATTACACCGGACTGAAGTTTTTCACGCACAAAGTGACAATCAATTTCTATGTGTTTTGGTTCACTCATGGAATACAGGATTAGTAGCAATATCGAGGGCTGACTGATTGTCGCAATATAATCGTGCAGGTCCTAAGGAAACCTCAAGGAATTTGAGTAAGCTTTTGAGCCAAACTATTTCGCTTGTTGCATTTGCCATGGAACGATATTCAGCTTCTGCATAGGATCTTTAAACAGTTGTTTGTTTCTTGGATTTCCAAGATATAGGCGCATTTACCAACATGATGAATTATCCTGTAACAGAAAGCTGAGTCATAGGACAGACAGCCCAGTCTGAATCGCAATAAGCCACCAAATTTAAATCCGGATTGTTTTTAGGTAACAGTACTCCTCCACCAGGATTCCCTTTTATGAACCATACAACTCTGAGAGCAGTTTCCCAATGTCTTTGTCAAGGATTTTTCATAAACTGACTCAAAACATGAACTGAGTAAGTGATATCGGGTTGAGTAATGGTTAAATAAAGAAGTCAACCTACCATTCCCTGCTTGATGTCGCTACCGCAAAAATTGAATACGTTTGAAATTCCTTGACCACCATACCCAAGGCCAGACCAAGGCGTAGACCTTCACCCAATGCCTCCATTTCAGCCTTTGAGTTCCTTTCATGATTCCCAATATAAGTCGACAAAGCACCAATAAAGTTACATTCACCATGCCGTAAAATTCAGCCTTGATCCTTGCCCCCTATTGCTTTGTGGTATTGGGAGACCTTGTTGAGCCAATGGGTGATCCAACATGAAGTTCTCATAGAAAATTGATGATTCACCGTTAGGGACAAGCAAGTCAATGTTCGCTTCAGTTGGAGTTTACATTTGATATATATGCTCAATTGGACTGGGCAGGCTCAATTGGATTGAGCATACAATTGGACTAAGCAAAAGACCCGGTCGACCGATAGCTGCCTCATGTTGACTGATTTTTTGGTCACTCTGGTCTGCTGAGAACCATTTCTGCAGTCGAACAGACCAGTTGGACTTGGTAAAAATCGGCACATCTACATGTGTGAGGGAGTGTGTGGAGTGGGAGAGAAATATTGGGAGAGTTTGGTGAGTGGGTAATTCCACTTACCCCACACTAGATGATAATAGTTTTCATTCTAGCATTACACAAGTCTTGAAATCTCTCTTTTTCTCTCTACTCCAGCCGAACCAAAAGTATGAAGAAAACTGCATTTCCAAACTCCATAAAAATGGATTGTTGGAATCATTTAATTTTGAATCATATTATACATTTGAGCCTTTTTTAATGGGTAAGATGTCTGCTTCTCCTTTTACTAGAACTGGAGAACGTGCAAAGGATTTGTTGGAACTAATACATAGTGACGTATGTGGTCCATTCAACATCCATGCAAGAGGTGGTTATATATATATTTCATTACTTTTACTAACGATTTTAGTCATTTTGGATACATGTGTCTTATGAAATACAAGTCCGAGGCCTTTTAAAAGTTCAAAGAGTATAAGAATGAAGTAGAAAACCAGCTTGGCAAAAATATTAAGATGCTTAGATCCGATTGAGGTGGGGAATACGTAAGTCAAGAATTCTGTGACTATCTAAAGAGTTATAGAATTGTTTCACAAATTTCTCCTCCGGCTACTCCTCAATGGAATGGTGTAACCGAAAAGAGAAATCGAACTCTATTAGATTTGGTTCAATCAATGATGAGTCAAGCGAGTCTTCCAAACTCCTTTGAGGATATGCTTTAGAAGCAACAGTTTTAACACTAAACAGAGTTCCATCTAAATATGTTGAAATGACACCATATCAGATAAGGACTGGGTGGCATCCTAGTATGTCTTTCTTAAATATTTGGGGTTGTTAGGCATTTGTGAAACATCCAACTTTGGACAAGCTCAACCAAAAGTCGGTCAAGTGCACCTTTGTGGAGTATATAAGGAAACTAAAGGGTTCCACTTCTACATCCCGAACGAGAAGAAAATGTTTGTTGCTCGAAACAGAGTTTTTATAGAAGAGGAATTCCTTTATGGGAAAACAAGTGGGAGTCATGTGGAACTTAATGAAGTTCCTGAGCTTGGTGAAATTACAAGAGAACATGGTAAAGTTCCAGGCACAAGTGACCAAGTGGAATGGAACAAGCTACACAATATGATGTGGAGCCAATTCCGGAAACACAAGAATTTTTGTAGTCATCTTAGGAGACAAGATCTACAAAGTTAGATCACGTAGACTTCTAGGCCTAAGTCAGAGTACATATATACACAAAGTACTAAATCGGTTTAGCATGTAAGAGTCCAAAAAGGGCATTTATCCTATAGCACTTGGTACGGTTCTTTCAAGACAACAATGTGCTAAGACAATGGATGAGAAAGAAGGCATGAGTGAGATTCCAAATGCTTCGGCAATTGGATCTATCATGTATGCCATGTTGTGTACTCGCCCTGATGTTTGATATTCTTTGAGTATAATGAGCAGATAACAGTCTACTTAGGTAAATGTCACTGGATAGCTGTTAAGAACATCCTTAAGTACTTGTGAAGGACTAAGGACACATTCATTATCTATGGTGGGGGAAGACGAGCTCATTGTAAATGGTTACACTGATGCTAGTTTCCAAACATATAGAGACGACTTTAGATCGCAATCGGTTTATGTATTTTGCCTAAACAATGGTGTTGTGAGCACAAGGAGTTCAAAGCAATCAATCGTTGCGAATTCTACAACTGAAGTCGAGTATATAGTTGCATATGATGCTGCTAATGAAGCTGTTAGGATCCGAAAGTTCATTACTGAACTTGGTGTGGTGCCTAGCAATTCGAATCCGATTGATCTCTATTTTGAAAACAATGGAGCCATATCTCAATCAAAGGAACGACGGTCTCACCAAAGGTCAAAACATATATGGCTGCGGTATCACCTGATATATGAGATCATTGATAGAGAAGATGTGAAGATTTGCAAAGTTCATACAGACGATAACATTGCGACCCACACACAAAATCGCTGACACAGCAGCAGCATTATTGCCATACTTATAGCATGGGTATTAGATACCAAGAGAAATGGACTTAGAGATAGTTCTTAAGTGTAAGATTGTTGTCTTTAGTGTAAGTGAAAATTTGTTGTATTTTCTTTCATTTGATGAAATATTAAGGAATGAATTCCATTATAATTGTTTTAATTACGACTGTGCAAATGTATTAAACATAATAATGTCCTTAGATAGTTATGTAAGTGTTACATTGAACTATTCTAAAATGTCCCTATCCATCATTATTGTGGAATTTTGAGGAAGACTAGTATGTGTTGTGATTAAATATGGTGATATTAAGTTAAACACATGGGCATTTGATACTGGACAGAACCGCTTATAAGAACATTTCATGGATTGTTGAATAAATGTCAACAATGTTCTTATAATGATTTTGTTTGTATATGAATCCATCGACTTGAGATCACACAAGATTTCCTACATTGCAAATGGTATACTTTGATAGTGTCAAACGCCGTGGGTAACTAGATGGGCTATAAAGGCATTTGTTGTGTGTATTTATGAACCATGTGTAGGATGAGGTGTGATAGATAGAGGATTCTTCCCTCCTATACAACATGGTGATATCTTGGGCCCTTTGATGGAGTGAAACTAAATCATGGCCATGAACAAATGAATTAATATGAGATATTAATGCCATTTGATTAGTCTACTCACGAATCAAGAAACTGATTCATTGAACTATACAAGTGTGACATTCTCCATGACTTGTGTTCAATCTAGATATCAAGGACAAAGGGATTAATTCAAAAGTATCATATTTGTGATTACTTGAATCAACGGACTATTTGTGAATTGGAAGTAACAATGTGTTGCTACATACCTCTCATTAATGTTGACAATTGTTGTCACGACCAACATAGCAAATACCTAAAGTGTCGCACACTATAATCAACTGGATTAGGCTTGTTGAAGTTTAAAATTGATATAGGTGCTCAATTGGATTGGGCAAAACCGGACCAGGTTGGATCGTACCCAGAACCGATTTGTCACCCCGGTCGGTCAGTCAACCGGTCCAGTTAGACCAAGTCAAAACTAGCACATATCTTGTGTAAGAGAGTGGTATATGTTTAAAAGGTAATGGGAAGAGAAATGCGTGAGTGTGGAGTTAATGGGTGGTTCAACTAACACCACTTGATGAAGTGTTCATCAAAACAAACACAATTCAATCCCCATTCTCATACTACATCCTAACCGAAATTTAGAGAGAAATATTCTTTGAAATTTTTGCTCTCTAATATACTCTCTCAAGAACATAAAAAGAGAAATAAAAATTATTTTTCTTATCTCTAAATTACGATATATATTTCTATAGCAATAACGCTCACGAAGATCGTCTTCAACATTCCTAACTCTCGTGAGTAGCATCACAGGCACAACGAACAAGCTCAAGGTTGATCGGTGTCGATACCGGTAGTGACGGGAGTCCAAAAGATGCCGTTGGTGATTGAAAGTAGCAGAATCCACATTATTATTAGATCGAAAAAGCTATAATTCCTATCACAAAGTGATGGTTCTTTCTCATGAGTACACCTTTTTAAAGAACAGATTCCCATTTTATTTCCACTGCTTTATGTGGGATTCCGAATTTTTCCTTTCAGGCGGTGCTGAAAACTGCAGTTCGGGCTGATCCCAAGCAAGTTAGGCTTACGCCGACAGAGAACGGCATGGAAGAACGTAACGGTGAGACAGAAGGGGAAAAAAGGGAGATACGGCGGTGGATGATGTATCAAAGGAAGACCAAGGCCACAAACATATGAAAATTCTCGACGACATCTCCGTTCGGCTAGGAACTCTGGAGTCACCCCCACCTCACTAGCAACTTGTAAAGATGAATTCGTCATGAATATGACAATGACTTGGCTAATAAAAGTTGAGCGCCTGGCTTCCTCAGAGAACTTCAGCAACGGGCAGGATGGAAGGATTTTGTGGAATTCACCACTAAACATTATGCAAAAGAATCCGGGGGTGCAAGAAGAGGAATTATCAGCCGAGCCCAAGTATTTGGAGTTAGTGGTGGAGCTCTCAGGTTACGCCATACCATAAAACAATATGCAAAGGGACCCTGTTGTTGAAGGGTAGTCACAACAACGCCAGAAGCTCGGGAAGCACAAAATTCCAATTGGGGAGGTACGCAGGTCTTCAAGGCTTCTAGAAAGGTCAACCCCACAGTGATAAGTGAAGGGATTCATGGGCATAAACTCGTTCTAAACACCCATGAGTCCTCACCTGAAGGATCCGCTCATACAAAAACGAATCGAAAAATCGGGAAAAGGACTTACATTTTTCGGCTAAAGAAGGTATCTTTCGGCTCTCAGCAGCAACCACGCTTGAGTCCTCCCTTGTGAAATTACTCCCAACCGGTATCCGCGCGACGAAACGAACAGCGATTGCTAGCTCTTCATTTTTCTGAGTTTCGGGAATTATAGAGAAAAGGAGAGACAGAAAACAAGAAATCTGATTTCTTGGTTTTGGTAATTTTGCGGCTGAAAAACTAACCCCTAGGGTTTCGTCCAAGAGAGGTTTATATAGGGTGGGAGAAGTTGTTTAAAAAACAACTCCCACGTCCTTACCATCTCTCCCGGCAGTGGGAGTCTTTAACTCCCCAGTCCCCTAGACTTCTTCTGGTAGTGGGAGTCTTTATCGGATAATAACTCCCACGTAATCCCAGCTATGACCAAATACCAAAATGCCCCTTATGCATCTCTAATTCGAATAATAACGCTTTATTATTCTCAGAAAAATAAAAGTCAGATACAATGAACCTAGACACATTCTAGATTCATTAAATCTGGACATGAAGCTCTTTAGCTCGTCTATGCGTGTGACCCTGTAGGTTCATATCACAATGGCAATGAAAACACACTTAGTAGTAGTATGTGTTCATAAATCACAAGCGGTCCCTAGCAGGACATTGTGACTACCCAAAGTGAATGAATTTACGGTGGAACCTAATATCAATCCACTATTTAATCCCGTTGTCTCGCGTTATCCTAATTAAGCATAAGGCATGGTAGTCGTCACCCTTATTAAGCTTAATTGTATTTATGCTCGATCTCCAAGTAGACTGTTCCAACAAATAGTATTTAATAACCGTTTTATCAAATACATTTGAGCATGGTCATGCATTTAAACAGTCTTTCCCTATCGAGGGGCCCATGGATATGTGTCTCTAATAAGAGAGGGACAAATTCCTTACAATGCCTCTCACATTCAAGCCATGACAGGACACTACGTCCGATCATCAGTCGTATTGATTACTCGATTAAAAGTAACGTCCGACTGAGTCAAAACGTGGCTCCATTCATGCTTGAATCAATGGAGACATAAGGTCTAAGGATTCTAAAATAGTATTGAGGAAGTAATACTTATGACTAAGGACCATGAAGTATTACTTCTCTAACGGATCACGTCGGATACAATATATCTCAATATATTGCATCTATGATATGATTTGTATTCATTACACATGATTAGTAAAACATAATCATCAATCAAACATTATACTAGTTTTATTTCATTGTAATGAACATTACATAAAACTAGGGACAACTAGAATAGTAATTACATAAGCTAATGAGTCTTACTATCAAATCACGCATTTGATGTTCATAACCAAAATTAACTATTCAATTGACATGCTCAAAAATATATAAAACGTACAAATATGCTAATGGTCATAGGGTACTACTAACAATAAGGCGTAAATCTTACTTCCATTTTAACTTATTTAAATTTGGAATCCGCGTTGTATTAAAAAATGCCTCGGTTGGCAAAAATATTGAGGCGAGAGCATTACATATCACTTTTAGTGTTGCTTCAACCTATGTTAAAACTCTCGGAATTGCTGGTTTATTTCTCCAAGCTGGGGGTTAACATTGGTTACAGGAACATGAATAGCAAAATTTGGGTCTTTTGGAATGGCACACTAGACTGCAAGTTATCGAAGATCATGTGCAGGTGATTCAAGCGGAGGTGCTAAATTTTTCTGGTTGTCCAATTTTTTGTTCATTTATATATACTAAGTGTGCTTACACGCAACATAGATCATTATGGGGCCAATCTTGAATTCTCTGCGGCACAACGAGATTTTTTGGTTGTCCAATTTTGTGTTCCTTTTTATATACTAAGTGTGCTTACACGCAACGGAGATCATTATGAGCCAATCTTGAATCCTATGCGGCATGATCTTCGATAACTTGCAGTCTAGTGTGCCATTCCAGAAGACCCAAATTTTTGCCATGGCTTGTGGGGGTTGTTAGTAGTCCCACTACCAGAAGAGGTTGATAGGGCGTGGGTGTTGGTTTTCGGAACAAACTCTCACACCTATACAATCTATTTTGGATGAAACCCTTGGCGTATACTTCTTAGAGCCGCAAAAACCCCAATTCCCGAAATAAGATTTCTGCCATTCTCTTCTCTTTAGATTCCCGAAACTCAGAAACGAAGATCTAGCACTCGCTGCTCGTTTCTTGGTGTGGATACCGGTAGAGAGCAATTCCGCAAGGGAAGGCTATTGGTGGCAGTAGCACACATCCCAAATTAGAACCTTTAACTGAAAATTGTAAGTAATTTTCGCCTATTTTTCGATTCCTATGGTATGAGTGGATTCTTTAGGGGAGAATTCATGGGCGTTTAAAACGAATTTCTGTCCTTGAATCCCTTTAATGGTATCAGAGTCTTGCTCATACTATTCGAATTCGATAATGTTAATCATATCATAACACGTATCAATCTCGATTTAGTTTGTGTATGTGTGAAACATAAATATTGTTTTTGTGATTCTGTTACATATATGTGATATATGCATAAACTGATATCAATTAATTTTGTTAATTTTTAAACTGTTTATCTATAATGAATATGTTTCTTTAATTTGATCTATAATTAATTTGGTTAATTACGCATAAAGGGTTATCGTAAATCTGATTAATATGATTAATTACACATGAACTGTGATTATATGTTTCCTGTTGTTAATCCGATTAACTACTGCATAAACTGTTTATGTGTATGAATTACATCGTATAAACCTGTTTATTGGATTATATATGTTAGACATTTGAGGGTTAAATTGGGATCACCGCCTGCTCCGCGCACCACTCCGGTGGCGCTGCCCCTAGGACCTCGTCCGGGGGGCAGCCCTAAGACTTTGTATTTGTACTCGTTACTTGATTTCGTTATGCTTTATGTGAGTTTTAGCATGGTGAATAGCATGACCTACTATACCCCTTCTTGCTTTACATTTATTGTGTAATTTTATAATACGGCCTGCGAGCCGTTTTTCATTGTTGTAAAATTGTATTTGCTTTCTTAGATTAGTTTTATCACTTTATCTTGAAGACTGGGTATGCCCATGCATTTATGTAACAAGACTGGAGGACGTTGGATCGAAAACACTATCCATGAGATGGGTATTGACTTATATTGACCCTTGACTCCCACAAGGCTCGTGGGAGTCATCATAGGATTAGGCTATGCTATCTCACGTTTACATTTATGTTTTATATCTTGCATGTGATGTTATATTCTTGTCTTATGGGGGACTTAACAACTTATTCAAACTAAATCATTTTAATTAAGTCACAAAATGCCTACCATATCCTATGCACTCCTTGAGCTTGGATCATCATTTTGTCTGCTTGCCAAAGAAATACATAAGTGGTTATCTAAGCAAATGAAGATGGGAAAATAGTTATTTCCATAAGCTTACGCATTGTTCGACTTAACTAGGCTATCAAAATAGTTTTGAGCCTAGGGCATAGCATGGAAAATAGCCATGACATGTAGATGTCATTCCCATGGGTCGGTTTTACTTTAATTATGGGTGATAAGCCAAAGCTTACTTATAACTATCGTAAAATGGTATTCTCCACTATTCATCAAGTGTTGAAATTGTGGGAAGTTTTTCTGCTAAAAAACTACTTAATGACTTTGCAAATAATTTTTAATGTAGATAATGGCAACCAACACTTCATACAATTCATTGCGATCCGTTCTTGAAAAAGAAAAATTGAGTGGGTCCAATTTCTTTGATTGGGCCCGCAACTTAAGGATTGTCCTTAAGCAGGAAAGAAAGCTATACGTTCTCGACATTGATATTCCTGAACAGCCTGCAAACAACGCCCCTAGAGTAGAGAAAGATGGTTGGAAGAAGCATTGTGATGATTCTAACTATGTGACTTGTCTCATGTTAGCCACAATGAGCTCTGAGCTTCAAAAACAGTTTGAAGAGGCTGAGGCTTTCTAGAAGATAGGTCAGCTCAAAGAAATGTTCCAAGAGAAAGCCCATAAAAAAGGTTCCTCACCACTAAGGCGTTGAACAGTTGCAAGATGGCCCCTGACACCTCTGTGAGTGCACATGTTCCTAAGATAAAGGGCTATCTTGACAAACTTGAGAAACTTGGGCCTCCCATAGGTCATGACATGGCCACAAATATGATCTTGGGCTCACTCCCACCAGAGTATGACCAATTTGTGATGAAATTCAACATGCATTCCATGGAGAAGTCTATACATGAGATACACGAGATACTCAAGCATGCTAAACTGAGCATTAAGAAGACCCCTGAGGTCTTAATTCTTCAAAAAGGGAATTTCAAGAAGAATAAAGGAAAGGGAAAGCCCATGGCCAAGAAGGGAAAAGGCAATAACAAGCCCAAACCCAAGGCCAAGGCACCAAAGGAAGGGGTTTGCTTCCATTGTAATGAACCAGGTCATTGGAAACGGAACTGCAAGCTCTACTTGGAACAGAAGAAAAAGGAGAAGGCCAGTTTGACTGCCTCTCTAGGTATTTATGTTATTGAAATTAACATGTCTTCTCCTACTTCACGGGTATTATATACCGGTTGTGGATCTCACATTTGTGCAAATGTGCAGGGGTTCAAAAGGAGTGGATCACAGGCAAAAGGAGAAGTGGACCTAAGAGTAGCGAATGGACGAAGAGTTGCTGCTGTAGCTATAGGGACATTTAATTTAGTTTTGCCAAGTGACCTTATTATTGAACTGAATAATTGTCTTTATGTTCCAACTCTGAGTAGGAATATTATTTTAGTTTCTTGTTTGAATATTGATGGGTTTGAAATAAATATTAAGAATAAAATTTGTACCTTCATAAAGATGGTATCTTCTATTAAGATTCTTCTTTGATGAATGGGTTGTATATTCTGAACCTCGCCCATCTATAACATTAATACAATGAGGTTTAAATCAAATGACTTAAACCAAACCTACTTTTGGCATTGTCGTTTGGACCACGTCAACGAGAAACACATATCGAAACTCCATCAAGATGGAATTTTGACATCATTCGACTTAGAGTCTTATGAGACATGTGATTCTTGATTGTTAGGAAAAATGTTAAAGCTCCTTTTACTGGACAAAGTGAGAGAGCTTCCAATTTATTGGGCCACATACATATAGATGTATGTGGACCAATAAACACAAGTGCTAGAGGAGGGTTTCAGCACTTCACCACATTCACAGATGATTTTAGTAGATATGGCTATGTCTATCTAATGAAACATAAATCTGAATCTTTTGGAAGATTCAAAGAATTCCAAAATGAAGTACAAAATCAACTCGGTAAAAGTATTAAAATACTTCGATCATATCGAGGTGGCGAATACCTTAACCAAGAGTTTGACGAACATCTTAGAGGTTGTGGAATTGTTTCACAATTAACTCCTCCTGGTACACCACAATGTAATAGTGTGTCAGAATAAGAATCACACCTTATAATATTCCATTAAGTGTTCTTACCAGTATTATGATATCCAATATCACATACCAATGTGTTGATTAAATATCCAGTATCAATCACGACACATACTACTCTCAACACATTTTTATTGTCCTAAGCATTCCAAAATAATGATCGACTATGGACATTTATAATAGTTCAATGTAACAATTACAATAACTACTCAAAAGACGTTGTTATGTTTAATACAATTGCACAATAATAATATAACATAATAATTGAATTTTGCCTTTTTTTTGGGGAGATGCAGGATTCGAACGCAGGATTCGGGGGTTTGGGGGATGCAGGATTCGAACGCAGGACCGAAGCCCTGTGTTGGACGACCATTTCCACTGGGCCATCGAGAGTCCTACAATTGAATTTTTCCTTTAATATTTCATCACAATGAAAAAATACATACATCTCCCACTTCCACTAAAGACAAAAACCTTGCCTTTTAGTGCATACTGTACATAAGAAATATCTCTAAGACCAGTCCTCTTGGTATCGAATACCCATGCTACAAGTATGACGATCATGTTGCTATTGTGTCAGCGGTTTCGTCAGTTTATAGGCACTATTATCGTCCGTATGTACTTTGCAAATTTTTACATCACCCATATCAATAATCTGTCGGATTAGATGATATCGTCTGAGTATATGTTTGGACCTTTGGTGATATCTTTGTTCTTTAGACTGAGATATGGCCCCATTGTTGTTACAATAGAGATAAATCACATTCGCAATGTTAGGTACCACACCATGTTCAACAATAAACTTTCGGATACAAACTGCCTCCTTAGAAGCATGTGATGCAGCTATATACTAAGCTTCAGTTGTAGAGTCTACAATGGTTGCCTGCTTTGAACTGCTCCAACTCACAGCAACTTCGTTAAGGAAAAATACATAACTTGATGGCGATCTAAAGTCGTTTCTATCTGTTTGGAAACTAGAATCAGTATAACCACTTATAATAAGCTCGTCTTCCCCACCATAGTTTAAGAACGTATCCTTAGTCCTTCGTAAGTACTTTAGGATTTTCTTGACGACTATATAGGAGGAACAAATCCTCTATCTATCACACCTCATGCTACACATGGTTCATAAATATACCCAACAAATGCCTTTATTTGTAAGTTTGAACATTCCCTTCCATTCCCTTCCACCATAGTTTAAGAACGTATCCTTAGTCCTTCGTAAGTACTTTAGGATTTTCTTGACGACTGTATAGGAGGAACAAATCCTCTATCTATCACACCTCATGCTACACATGGTTCATAAATATACCCAACAAATGCCATTATTTGTAAGTTTGAACATTCCCTTCCATGTCAGTTTTCAATTCGAAAACCCACTTACACCCTATTGGGGTTCCCCCTCAAGCGGATCTACCAAGATCCATACTTAGTTAGTGTACATGGAATCCATTTCGGATCTCATTGAAGGGATTCATGGGCAGAAACTCGTTCTAAACACCCATGAGTCCACCTTTGAAGGATCCGATCATACAAAAACGAATCGAAAAACCGAGAAAAGGACTTACGTTTTTCGGCTAAAAATGGTATCTTTCGGCTCTCAGCAGCAACCACGCTTGAGTCCTCCCTTGCGGAATTACTCCCTACCGGTATCCACGCGACGAAACGGGAAGCGAGTGCTAGCTCTTCGTTCTTCTGAATTTCAATAATTAGAGAGAAAGGGAGAGGCAGAATTCAGAAATCTGATTTCGGGATTTTTAGGTTTATTGCGGCTGAATTGATTAGTGCCTAGGGTTTCGGCCAAGAGGGCTTTACATTTGGTGTGAGAAGTTGTTTCAAAAACAACTCCCACGTCTTAACCACCTCTCCCGGCAGTGGGAGTCTTTAACTCCCACGTCCCCTAGACTTCTGCTGGTAGTGGGAGTCTTTATCGGATAATAACTCCCACGTAATCCCAGTTGTACCGAAAATGCCCCTTATCTCTAATTCGAATACTAACGCTTTATTATTCTCAGAAAAATAAATGTTAGATACAATGAACCTAGACACATTCTAGATTCATTGAATCTGGACATGAAGCTCTTTAGCTCGTCTATGCGTGTGACCCTGTAGGTTCATATCACAATGGCAATGAAAACACACTTAGTAGTAGTATGTGTTCATAAATCACAAGCGGTCCCTAGCAGGACATTGTGACTACCCAAAGTGAATGAATTTACGATGGAACCTAATATCAATCCACTATTTAATCCCGTTGTCTCGCGTTATCCTAATTAAGCATAAGGCATGGTAGTCGTCACCCTTATTAAGCTTAATTGTATTTATGCTCGATCTCCAAGTAGACTGTTCCAACAAATAGTATTTAATAACCGTTTTATCAAATACATTTGAGCATGGTCATGCATTTAAACAGTCTTTCCCTATCGAGGGGCCCATGGATATGTGTCTCTAATAAGAGAGGGACAAATTCCATACAATGCCTCTCACATTCAAGCCATGACAGGACACTACGTCCGATCATCAGTCGTATTGATTACTCGATTAAAAGTAACGTCCGACTGAGTCAAAACGTGGCTCCATTCATGCTTGAATCAATGGAGACATAAGGTCTAAGGATTCTAAAATAGTATTGAGGAAGTAATACTTATGACTAAGGACCATGAAGTATTACTTCTCTAACGGATCACGTCCGATACATATCTCAATATATTGCATCTATGATATGATTTGTATTCATTACACATGATTAGTCAAACATCATCATCAATCATACATCATACATCATACTAGTTTTATTTCATTGTAAGGAAGATTACATAAAACTAGGGACAACTAGAATAGGAATTACATAAGCTAATGGGTTTTACTATCAAATCACGCATTTGATGTTCATAAGCAAAATTAACAATTCAGATGAAATGCTCAAAAGATATCAAACGTACAACATATGATAATGGTCCTAGGGCACTACTAATACTCATGGCCTCAAGCCATTTTCATAATCTAGACTAGTAATTGCTTGATTGTAGGTTGTAGGTTCATCGTGATCAATAAACATAACATCTCCATTTCTGTTACTAAAAATCCAATTTTTTTAGGTGA
Source organism: Vinca minor (assembly GCA_026122235.1). Lineage (NCBI taxonomy): Eukaryota > Viridiplantae > Streptophyta > Magnoliopsida > Gentianales > Apocynaceae > Vinca > Vinca minor. The sequence continues at coordinate 313,317 of JAOCZM010000002.1, forward strand.
TCTACGAACTCTACTAAACCTTTGTAATTATTGTGTTTCTGGAACTGGCTCCACAACAGCTTGTGTAGCTTGTTCCAATTCCACCCGGTCACTTGTGCCGTGAACTTCACCAAGTTTCCTTGGTATTTCTCAATGTTCTGAAACTTTATTACGTTCCACGTGGCTCCCACTTGTTTTCCCATAAAGAAACTTTTTCTCCAGAAAAACTCATTTTTTAGCAGCAAACACTTTGTTCTCATAAGTAATGTAGAAGTAGTATCATTTAGTTTCCTTAGGATACCCAACAAAAGTGCACTTGACCGACTTTAGGCTAAGCTTGTCCAAAGCTAGACGTTTCACAAATGCCTGAAACCCCAAAATATTTTAGAAAGACATAATAGTACGCTTCCCAGTTCAATATGATATAGTGTCGTTTCAATAGATTTGGATGGAACTCTGTTTAGTGTTAAAGCTGCTACTTCTAAAACATGTCCCCAAAAAGAGTTTGGAAGGCTCACGCGACTCATCATTTATTGAACCATATCTAATTTCTCGTTTCGGATACACCATTCCATTGAGGAGTAGCCAGAGGAGAAAGTTGTGAAACAATTCCACAACTCTTTAGATAGTCACGGAATTCTCGGCTTAATTATTCCCCACCCCGATCGGATCGAAGCATCTTAATACTTTTGCCAAGCTGGTTTTCTACTTCATTCTTGTACTCTTTGACCTTTTCAAAGGCCTCAGGCTAGTGTTTCATGAGAAACTCGTATCCAAAACGACTAAAATCATCAGTAAAAGTATGGAAATATAGATAACCACCTTTTGCATGGATATTGAATGGACCACATACATCACCATGTATTAGTACCAACAACTCTTCTAGTTCTCCAGTTCTATTAAAAGAAGAAGCTGTCATCTTACCCATTAAAAAGGGTTCGCATGTATCATATGATTCAAAATCAAATGATTCCAACAATCCATCTTTATGGAGTTTGGAAATGCGGTTTTTCGTTTATATGGACTAAGCCACAAAATGCCAGAGGTAGGTAAGATTAGACTCTTTAGTCTTTATCCTCTTTGTATTTATGTTATAAACTTATGACTCTAGGTCTAGCAAGTATAAACCATTCACTAATGTAGCACTATAATAAAAAATATCATTTAACGATAACAACATCCGTTGGTTTTTAATATGAATATCAAAACCCATCTTGTCCAAACAAGAGACCGAAATAATATTTTTGTTAAAGTAGGTACATAAAGAACAGTCTAAATATAGAACAATTCCAGAAGGCAAACTAAGACTATATATTCCTACAACTAATGAAGCAACTCTTGCTCCATTGCCAACTCGTAGGTCCACGTCGCCTTTTGCCAGCTCTATACTCCTTTGTAGTCCCTACACATTCATGAAAATGTGAGAACCACATATGGTATCTAATACCCAAGAGGAAATATAAGTAGACAAGTTGATCTCAATAACATAAATACTTAAGCCAGAAGCAACGTTTGCTCCCTTTCCAAGCTTTTTACCGGCAAGAAAACTAGGGCAGTTTCTCTCCCAGTGTCCTTTCGGTCCACAATGGAAACCATTTCCATCCTTAGCCACAGCGCCCTTGGGCTTCAGTGCTTTCTCAAAATAGTTAGGTTTGCCCGAAGGCTAGCCCTTAGGCTTACCTAAACCCTTGCCCCTGTTGTTGTTGACCATGTAAATGGCCTGGACTTGCCTATTTCTTTCTCGGCAGTCCTCAACAGGTTCAAAAATTTTGGGAGATGTTTGTCTATCTCTATGATGTTGTAGTTTAATACAACCAGACTGAATGATTCAGGCAGCGATTGCATAATCAAATTAGTGGATAGCTCCTTGCCCAAAGGAAATCCCAATCTTTCGAGGCCTATCATCTTCAGAACTTGAGTTCCGACTGGTTTTTCCTCTACCATTTTTCACTGAAAAAGAGATTTCGACACATCGAATCTCTTCTGGCGGGCTTGACCATGAAAGAGTTGCCTTAGATCATTAATCATATCGAAAGCTCCCATATCGTCATGTTACTTCTGAAGCTTACAGGTTATGGTCACTAACATAAGACTAGACACATCTAATGTGTCATCTAACTTCTTACGATAAGCATTTCTTTCAGCGGTCAGAGCCCCTGTGGCTGGTGGATCAGGAATTTGTTCCTCGAGAACATACAACTTTTTCTCGTGCTTGAGAACGATTCTCAAGTTCTTATACCGGTCGAGTAAGTTTCCTCCCTCAAGTTTATCCTTCTCAAGAACAGATCACAATGATAGTGAGTTTGATGCAACGATTGCATTTGCCGTTTTATCTATAGAGAAGAATTTGCAAAGTTTTAGTTGTCATATTTTAAAATCATTAAAATGATTTTATTTAATGATTCTCCCACTATTTTCTTCAATTGAATAACCCTCTAGTATTCATTCGGAAAGCTCAAAACTTTCTTGTAGGACCAAGATCCATATATCACCAATCTCGAGGCAGTTAGGCAACAAGGCTCAAGAAATGACTGTTTAGGTAAGGTACGTTTGCAAATCACATCAATTATCTGACTCTTGGTAGTTTAGTTGGTAGCACTTTCCCTATGTACATAAATGCACATCTTAACCTTTTGCCTCCTTACCAAATAACGAGGCAGCTTTGGCTACAAAGCTCAGTATTGGCAATCCTGTTAAGTATGACCCATGATTGCACCGTCGGATATCACTAACTTATCCTTCGCGCCTCACCAGGACATACAGGAACTTATTCCACTCGGAAGTTCACACTACTGTCGATCTTTGCCTTGACAAGAGCCAATCATGGAAGGCAATAAACTTAACATTTAAAATTGATGGTTTTTTTTTTAAATTGTCACACCAAAAGGTGTATAATCTGATTATACATTTGAATATGCATCTCATGCTAAAATATACTATAAGCATGCATCATGTATCTCATGCAAAATACTTAAAACAGTAAATAAATCGTGACATAGTAATAGCCCCTATGCGGATTTTCCGAGCCAACAGAAAATCCTAAGTCAATCTAAAAATGGAAAAGCAATAAATCATATCTATTGTCTTCCACCACCTTATGGTTTCCTCCATCTGATAGACGTCTTTCTTCATCATTTGTTACATATGTAAAAACATAAAATCCTATTCTATACTTTTACATAATTGAAAGAATTCTCGAGTTACATTCGAGGTTAAAATTACAACAAGAATTTGATAAAAGAAGGCACGACACGTGGGGTCGTATTATAATATAAAACCACTGGTCAAAGGCTATTACTATGCACCATGGTCAAAACAAACACAAAATCATGTTAAGAGCACAAATGCACACTCTGTGTCCCTTTTTGGACGACTCCGACCATACTCCCAGTCGACTGCGATAAGGAAATAACCAAAATAGTGTAAACATTACGCCACCTCGGTCGACCCAGAACATTTCTTATCGATCGGCTTGAAAATAGACTAACCTATAGACCGTGATTTCTCACTGGTCGGCCAAAATCTAGGCAGTAGCAAAATCCCATTTTCTAACACTTGTTCGGTCTGCCGCGAACCTCTTCCGGTCGACCAAACCTTTGCTAGAAAGAAAAAAAGAAAACAACCAAAAATACGAATTTATAATTCATTCTGGGATTCGTTTAACACTTAAACGACTACCCAGAGGCTGTAAAAAGGTACAAACATCCTATGGCATGCATTATCCATCTAATAAAAACATGATAACACATAAGCAAAGTTATTGGGTTCTCGTGATACGCTCTGATACCACTTGAAGGAAAAATTCGTAATCCCCACGTAGCGAAAATTAATAACGCAGGATTACGTTCCTTTAGAGGATCTACTCACGAGAAAGAAACAAAAACCCTGTGTTAGGAATTATACATTTGTGTTGATCTATTCAACGTTGCCCGGATTATGCTACTAATGATCACCGACATCAGCCTTTAGACTCCTGTCTCTATTAGTATCCACACATAACCTCTGAGCTTGTTACTCTATATTTTAGATTCTAGTCCAAGAACTACGAAGTTTGGCAAAACACGTTTTCCCGGAATCCACAAGGTATTGACAACTTAGGAAAACCGAAAATCAAAGAGATGAGAAAAATCGTATTTTTCTTTTCATTAATCCCAGATTTTTGCTTCTTGGATTTCGGCTAAGAGAATTAGAGAGAACAGAGAAAAAATTAATCACTCTTGAATGTGAGAATGATGAACATTTCATCATTTTGTGGTGTTAGTGGAATTACCCACACTCCATTTCCCCACTACTTACTTATCCACACACTCCATCACACATGTAGGTGTGCCGGTTTTGACCTTGTCCAATTGGTTCGGTCGACCGAAGAAATGGTCCTCGGCCGACCGGAGTGGCAAAAAGTTCAGTCGACCCGAGACAGCTCTCGGTCAAGCGGGTCTGGTCCAATCGGGTCCAGTTTTGCCCAATCCAATCGAACGCCCAATTCAATGGAGCCTGCCGAATCCAATTGAGCACCTATATCAAATGCAAACTCCAACAATTAAGAGTATGAGAAGTAAGCTTGATGCAATTACTTGTAATCTTGTTGATGTTGGATCATGTCCCTTTGATGACATTTTACATGGAGATAACTTATTGCGAGAGCTTCATGCGTTTGATGTTTCTCTTGCTAAGGTATCTAAAATATGCAACATCACAAGATTAGATGATTCTTGCTCTTATTTACATAAATCTCGTCAGAATAATCCTAGGTTCTTTGATATTGGATATGTTGATCCTAATGCACACACTTGCCACTTGAGAAAATGCTCTAACAATGAAGGACCTTTGAAAAAGGTACCATAAGTTTCTGAAGCTTCCCTTGTAGGTTCCAAGAGAGATAACTCTCATCTTAGAGAAATGAACCCCAAGGAATGGCAAAGCAAAGCTAAGACTCCAAGAAAAGAGTCATGTGGCAAGGACAACAAACTTGTGAATGCTCATTAAAGAACAACAAGGAAAACATCAATGATGACTTCACAAACCAAAAGGAGATTTCTTGTAATGCAACAAATGCAATGACCACAAGAAGAAACAATCAAAGAAAAACCCCTCCCAAGATACAAAGGGTCAAGATAAGGGTAAAACACTATGCCTCGTTGGTCTCATTGATGAAGATCAAAATGAAATTAAAATTTCAAAATTTATAGGCATTGAGGTACAATGCTCAAATCCTTCCCTTGATCTTGACTATGATAATGAGGAGGATCCTTATGTGTTTTTTAATGATTTATATGATGAAATGAAAATACTGTCTAAGAAGAACAAGATCACTAAAAAATGAACTTGCTTGCTCACAAAAAGAAAATTCTAAAATGCAAGTAGAATATGATAGTCTTCTTACTTCTTTTCACATCATATCAAATGAAAAAGAGAATGCTCTTTTATCTATAAATGATATGTCTCTTGAGTACCAAGCGTTGCTTGACAATGTGCACATTGTAGAATCTATACTTGTTGAGCATGATATCTTAAGGCACAAATATGATGTATTAACTACTTATGTAAATAAGTGTACATGTGCTAGAGATATCCTTGGTAATGTTCTTGTTTCTCCTCATGCTCATATTGCTAGTAATTTCCAAGAGAACAAGCACACACATAAAATTTCACACTCTACTTCTTTTAATGCAAGAACACCACATGCCACTATGCTAAACACTAATTGCCCTTATTGGGGTAAATGTGATCATCATGGTACCCATTGCATTAATAGGAAGAAGTTTGAAAAAGGTGCTAAGTCAATTTGGGTTGAAAAGAACCCCAAAACTAACCCCAAGGACCCAAAAGAAAATGGGTAACAAAATTGCATTTTGTTGCAGGAAACAGGGGACATTCGGCCAGCCAGAAAAGGAACCGGTCGACCGTAGTAATAGTCAAATTGCCTCAGTCAAATACAGGATATCCCGGTTGACCTCAACAAACTCCCGGTCAACCGCATTTAAAGGCCATTCAGTGACGGGTATCCGTTCGACCGACATCGCTTCTCGATCGTCCGAAATCTGGACAGAAAGAAATTCATATTTTAATTGGATGAGGGCGGGCGACAGGATAAGACCTCCGGTCGACCGAACTGTCACGATTTAGTTTAAATTAAGGGTTTCCAGTTCAAAATTTCAAAAGTCTCTTTTCCCTCTTCAAAATACTCTCAAACCCTTTCACCAAATTCTCTCAAAATCGAGACCTATACTATTCCAAACCTCAATTCCTTCCATATTCTGTCAATTCATATCAAGATGAAGACAACTTTAACCTCCAATCCACCTTCAAAATATTCCAAAGATCAATCCAAAGATGAACCTTCAAAGAAGAAACCTCCCACCAAAAGACCACTAGAAAAACCTCTAACAATTAGAGATTCAGTTGAACCCACTCCAAAGAGAGAAAACATCAAGAGAATGTTTGATAGAGGCAGAGGAAAAGCGAAAAGGACAAGCGACTCCAACGAAGATACGGTGTCCGATGATGATCATCTAATGCCACCTCCTCCCTCTCAATTTAAAGGTTAATCTTCCTCTTATACTACTACGAAAATGAATCCTAGATTTTATAAGAAGGAAGTTAGACCTATTTTTGAAAATTTAGTTCAACGTATGAGAGGTATAATCCATGGTGTACACAATGATTAGTGATATGTACCATAGACTTTGGAAGAAGTAGTTAAATACTTCATAGATATGAGTTGGTTGCATCTTTTCTCTCATAATTGAGAAATTTATCCATTAACCATTTATGAATTTGGAGCACATTTGAGAAAAGACGGATTAAAGGAGGATGGGATGTATTGGTTCTCGGGTTGAGAATTTGGAGTTTAGCTTCTCGGAGAGTATACTTTGTGAAATACTTGGGATTACATTTGAGTTGGACTCAATTAGGCATTTTGTTAACTCCGGGAATTTGCCAAGTGATGAAATCTTGGACATTGAAAGGTTCAAGCTCTATTTCAATATCGAATGGCCTTTCAATAAGTCTAAGGAAAGAGAAACCAACAAGTTGGATGAATACAGACGGATTCTTCATGACATGATATCCAACGTTGTTGTCCCCATCTCCAGTCACAAGAATTCGATCACCTACATCCAAATGATAATCATGCAATGGTTGGTTGAAAGGAAAAAGGCAATCTTTGCATTCTTAGCTATGAAGAACTTCATATATAGCTTGAATAAAGCCTCCAAGTTCTTGCCTTATTGGAGCTTATCGACTTTGTTATTCAAGAGATTCCAGCTCAAGCCACTCCCACACCAAGAAGTGATCGCTACAATATGTACAATGATGTCCGCTTCGATCAAATGCACATGGTATTGGTCAACAATAAGTGGAAGTTCCATTTTAGGTGCACCAATGAGGAACTTTTGGCCGCAATGATAGCTTACAACAAATCTTCAAACGTATGTGAGACATTGAAGAAAGAAATGGAGAAGACAGGACTCCAAATACTAAATGAGCAAGATGTGCCATTGAATGAGGGAGCCCCAAGGAAAAAAGGCCAAGGAGATGTTTATGATGACATTCACTTTGAGTTGAACGAAGAAGGGAATGTCCAAGTAAACTTTAAAAATCAAGAAGACATTCCAAGAGAAGATGTTGATAGAAGACCTCATCAACCAAGAAATGAAGCAAATAATGACATCCTTAACCAAATCAATGATAATTTGAAGATGATACTTGAGAAATTATCAAGCTTGGATGGTGAAGTTAAGGATTTAAAACAGCAAGTTTTGGATTTAAAGACAATGTTTAATGAGATGGACTACAAGGTTGATAATATCAATAGAAATACAAAGTCAAAGAAATCAACTTTTGTAGAAAATGAGGAGGAAGAACTTGAGGAGGAGAAAGAATAAGAAGATACTAATCTTGAAGGTTCCATTAACGAGGATAATGGAAATCAAGATGATATAGATGAAGAGGAGAAAAATGATGAGGAGCCTAAAGAGATTGTTAATCTTGAAGATGAATAAGATTTGGATCAAGAAAGGGTTGAAGATTTTGGGAATGATGGTCAAGAGGTTGACATGGACATTGAAGACAAGGATTCTTTGGGTAAAGAAGTTGGTGATAAGGAAGAAAATCCACCAAGTGTTGAAGCTTCACCAAAGGACATCAATGATGAAGAAAATTGAGAATATCAAAGGAACTCATTGAAGGAATTTAAAGTGCAAGAAGCCATCTTCAAATTCAATGAGAAATATATAAACTCAATCTTTTTACATTTCCTTGTATTTCATTTCATTTCCTCGTATTCCCTTTTGTTATCCTTTGTGTACCCTTAGCATATAAATTGTTGTTCTTACACCTTCAATTTCCTTGTATGAATTTCTTGTGTTAAAAAAGCACCTTGATGATTATAACATGTTTTGTTATTTAAATGTTTTGATCTTTTGAGCGTGTTGTACTTAGAGAGCTTAATGATTCGATCCTTGTGATGAAAGCTCATTTTTTAACCCTCTCCCCTCAATTCTTTTGTGTCTTATGCTTTGGGGGAATTTGTTTATGCTATGTTTGGCTTTTAACTTGATCTATATAGCATATGGGGTTGTTTTGTTGTTTATATTCAAGTCTTAAGCATGTATATTGATACGAGACCAAGCCAAGGGCAGCCCTACTCAAAAGATCCTCTTGACAACATTCAAGGACCAATGACAAGATCAAGAACGAGGAAGACTTTAGAGAATATGGCAACCCTAATCCGAGACATTAAAGTTAAAGAGGAAGTGGACCTTCAACTAGAAGATGATGACAAAGTCAACCTCTTAACTTTCAAGAAGATACAAATCGGCCCAAAGAAGCAAAGTGGCTAAAAAGGGCATTTTGGTCTTTTTACACATTAAAGTCTATTTTAGCCTATTCTAGACTATTCTAGACTTTAATTATTTTCAGTATTGTTATTTCTCTTTTAGCCGTGTAATAGCAAGTAATTGCTATAATAAAGGACATGTTGTCCATGTGATAGTTAGTTGGTTAATAAAGTGTCCTAATGCAACTAGGACTCTTCATAGATTTGGTAGTTAGTTTGTTTTCTAGCCGCCACTTTATTGTTAGGTAGTTACTTGATAGCAAGTTGTTATTCAAGAGTCCTAATTCTTCAAGGACTCTTATTTGTTTTCAAGAGTCCTCATCCTTGAAGGACTCTTATTTCTTTTTATGGTTGTAACCGAAATCTCAACCTATTAAAGGGAGATTTCGGCCACTTTGATATTTACGTTAGATATATTGATATTTTGGTAAGGTTATTCCTTAGCTTCTCGTGTTTAAACTTCTAAGTATAAATTCATTCATTCTTGAGTTACTGTATCAACTAGCTTGTTTCTCTAGTTGTGGTGTTTCAGCCTCCATTGTTAATTAACCTCCCATAGTGTTGCGTTGATTGAATTCCCATAGAAACTAGTTCGAGAATTGGAGAAAGATCGGGCTCAAACTTAAGTCGAACCTTGCGGTTCTTCATCAGGTGGTATCAGAGAAAAAGGTTCTTCTCCAATTCCTGGTGTACCCTACGCACAATTTTTTTTCTTGTTTGCAGAAATTGACAAAAAAATACAAAAAAAAGCCGCGGCATTATTATTAAAAATTGGGCAGCCGATTACAAAAAGAAAAAGCCTCTCGGTGTAAAGAAATTGGAAGCCGAGTTAGTATAGATTGAATAGCGAACTATAAAGCCATAAGCAAACTTCTTGGATTGATAGCGTTGGCGCCTCGTCCAAGAATTGGCAAACGTTCCTCCTTTATTTTGAGCCGTGTTCAAAGATACATATACATCAAGAATTGATAGCGTTGGCGCCTCATTCATTGATACATCTCGGCCAAAGGTAAGGAAAAATTCAAGCAAACAAGAACATCAAGAACATCAAGAAGATCAAGATCATCAAGAACCGGTTTCCATTCTCGATTAGGACATCGTTTCTTCATCTTTTTCTTTCTAAAGCTTTTTGTTTAGGTCAAAGATAGGATTTCTTTCCTTATTTTTCAGCTTTGTGTCAACGCAACAAGTTAGGGACCCATTCTTTAAATCTAGAGTTTGAAGTTCTATACGAGCGGTGTTGGAATAAAGAGTGAATCTTTCTTTGCTATCTAACGTTTTTGAGTGTTTTTCTTATCTTATAACAATGTCTTTTCAAGGATCTTCATCAAAGAAAGGTGATACCTTTGATCAAGAAAAGATGTGCAAGATGATGGAGGATATGGCGAGACAAATGGCTGAATTAAGGGGCGAATTGGCGGACTCAAAAATCCACATTCAACAACTTCAAAATCAGCAACATCCTCCGCAAGATAATACCGAGATCAACCTTCAAAGAGTTGAGAACATGGAACCGCCAAGGGCTCCACAATTGCCGAGGGTAAATTTGGTAAATTCGGCAATTCAAGCAAATCGGATTATATAGGGATTGGATGGCCAAGTGGGTAAGGTCATCACACTTGGGGCTTAGGTCCCAAGTTCAATCCCCATATCTCACACAAGGGAATGATTTAATTGTCATTTCTTTGGCTCCCTTGTGTGGATCTTATACTCCCCTCTTGGGGCACCCGCTCAACGGGCTTATACGACACCCGCTCATCGGGACTTCTACGACACCCGCTCAACGGGACTTCTACTACTCCCCTCGCGGGGCACCCGCTCAACGGGCTCTTCTACGGCACCCGCTCAATGGGACTTCTACTACTCCCCTCACGGGGCACCCGCTCAGCCGGGCTTCTACTACTCCTCCTCTGGAGAGGTCGACCTCCTCTGGAGAGGTCTAATAATAAATAATTGTAATAAACTAGACCATACTTATAAATGGTCTAGTTTTTAAAAAAAAGAAAAAAAGAAAAAAAAAAAGCAAATCGGATTATCAACAATCCGGTATATCAGCCGAGAAGAGGGGACTATATTCAGCAAGTTGACACAAATCTTGGTTCCATCAAGACCAAGATTCCCCCTTTTGAAGGTACGAATGATCCCGAGTTATTTTTAGATTGGATTCATAAAATTAACCATGTTTTTGCTGTTCATAACTATTCGGAAGAAAAGAAAGTGAAGTTAGCAGCCATGGAGTTAATTTTATGGATATGCATCCATTTGGTGGGACAAAGAATCCGAAACAAGGGCAAAAGTGGAACAACCGAAAATTTCCACTTGGGTTGAGATGAAAGCGGTTATGAAGCGACGTTTTGTTCCTTTAAACTACTTAAGGGAACTTTACAACCGTCTACAAAGATTAAAGCAAGGTGATAAATCCGTCGATGAATACTACAAAGCCATGGAGATTGCAATGATTCGAGCCGATATTTGTGAAAGTGATGAGGCAACAATGGCTCGGTTCTTGGCTGGTCTAAACGACAAAAATCCGAACAAATGTAGAACGTGCTAATCTTGATAATATTACATCTATGTTATATTATTCTGAGCAAAATCGAAAGACAGCAAAAGGAAAAGAGTTTAAATGCAAAACCGGCAACTTTCCAAACTTGGAGGAAGCCGAATTCAACTCAGCAGTTTTCTACTGTTTTGCCGAGCCAAAGCAAGGGCAAAGAGGTATTTTATGAGGGGAAAATAGCCCCAGGACAGTTTGGGGGCAGCAAGGTCTCAAAACCCATCAAATCCGACCAATACGAAGGTAAATTCGACTCCATTTGTGCCCCCGGGAACGCTTTAAATGTAGGGGCAAAGGACATATTGCTAGGGACTGCCCTAACAAGAGTACAATGATAATGTTGGACGATGGATCGTGGGTAAGTGATGAGGAATCCGAGACACCAAATTTGGAGGAAGAAACAGACCGAATTCCGGAAATTTCGTGTTGTGGTCAACTTTTGGTTACAAGGAAACTTCTTCATTCTCAACCTTTGGATGATCTTCACCTACACAGAAGTAATCTCTTCCAAATCAAATGCGAGGTTAAAGGCAAGTCTGTTTTAGTAATTATCGATAATGGAAGTTGTACTAACGTTTGCTCTTATGATATGGTTTCCGCACTTGATTTACCATGTAAGGCACATCCTATGCCTTATAAATTATCGTGGTTGAATAATAATGGTGAAATCAAGGTGGATAAGCAAGTTGAGATAGATTTCGAGATCGGGAGATATAAGGACTCGGTTTTATGTGATGTGGTCCCGATGACTGCAAGTCACATGTTTTTGGGAAGGCCATGGCAATATGATCGAAGTGCAAATCACATGGGTAGAGAAAATACATATAAACTTCAAAAGGATGATTTAAAGTTTCTACTAATTCCTTTATCTTTAAATGCAGCATGTGAGGTACATAAACAAATGGCCATCAATAGAGAGAAGAGAGAAAAGAAAAGAAAAGAGAGTGAGGGGAAAAAGCCGAGTGATCCGAACCTTGAGGTAAAAACCGAGAGGAAAAATGAGGTAAAAGCCGTGAGCTTAGTGAGACAAAAGGAAAGTTCCACCAAAGAGAGAAAAGAGTGTTTGTTTATCAACCCGGGAAAGGTAGATAGGGCAATACGTGCAAAACAACCACTTGTTTTGTTGGTATTCCGAGAAGCCGAAAGGTCTCTCCTTTCTAATGATTTTTCTTTTGATCTAACATCATCTTCTCTCCCTAGTCTTGCTTTTGATCTTTTACAGGAATTCCAAGACGTATTTCCCAAGGAGTTTCCGAGGGGGCTGCCTCCAATTCGAGGAATCGAGCATCAAATCGACTTCATTCCGGGAGCAAATTTGCCAAACCGGGCTGCCTACCGAGCCAATCCGGATGAAACCCGAGAAATACAAAGGCAAGTCGATTTACTCCTTGAAAAGGAGCAGGTAAGAGAATCTTTAAGTCCTTGTGCTAGTCCTATAATTTTAGTACCTAAGAGAGAAGGAACTTTCAGATTATGTACGGATTGTCGTGATATTAATAAAATAACTATTAAATATAGACATCCGATTCCTCGCTTAGATGATATGCTAGATGAGTTAAGTGGCGCTTTAATATTTTCTAAAATTGATTTAACTCAAGGCTATCACCAAATTAGAATGAAAGAAGGTGATGAATGGAAAACCGCTTTTAAGACTAAATATGGATTATGTGAATGGATTGTTATGCCTTTTGGTCTTACTAATGCACCTAGTACTTTCATGAGATTAATGAACTACATATTTAGGCATTGTTTTGGCAAATTTGTTGTAGTTTATTTCGATGATATTCTTGTTTATAGTAAAAACTTAGAGGAGCATATAGAACATCTTAAGGTTGTTTTTACTATTTTAAGAGATCAAACCTTATATGCTAAACTTGAAAAATGTGTTTTTTGCACTAATTCGGTTAACTTTCTTGGCTATATAGTTAGTTCTCAAGGTATTTGTGTTGATCTAGTTAAAATTCAAGCCATTCAAGAATGGCCGAGACCAACAAGTGTGACACAAGTTAGATCGTTTTATGGGTTAGCAAGCTTTTATAGGCGTTTTATTCGTGATTTTAGCACGATGGCTGCCCCATTAAATGAAGTAATGAAGAAAGACGTCTCATTATTTTGGGACAAGCCGCAAGAAGAATGCTTCGAGAAGATGAAACAATTACTTACTTGTTCTCCTGTTTTATCTATACCTAACTTTGATTTAATGTTTGAAGTTGAATGTGATGCTTCAGGTTTAGGTATTGGGGCTGTTTTACAACAACAAGGTAAACCTTTAGCATATTTTAGTGAGAAATTAAGCAATGCTTCGCTTAATTATCCTACTTATGATAAGGAGTTATATGCCATTGTTAGAGCTTTAGAAACTTGGCAACACTACTTGATCGCAAAGGAATTTGTCATTCATACCGATCATGAGTCAATCAAGTATCTAAAAGGCCAAAGTAAGTTGAATAAAAGACATGCAAGGTGGGTTTCTTTTATCGATACTTTTCCATACACCATCAAATACAAGAAAGGTAAAGAAAACATCGTTGCCGATGCTCTATCTCGAAGATATACTTTGCTTTCCTTAATGCATGTTAAATTACTTGGTTTTGATCATATCAAAGCATTATATAAGGATGATTTAGAATTTTCTGATTTATATGCCAAATGTGAGCTCTCGGCTCAAAATCAATTTTTCAGATTTAAAGATTTCTTATTCAAAAGCAATAGATTGTGTATTCCATCATGCTCTATTCGAGAATTAATTGTTAGGGAATCACATTGTGGTGGTTTAATGGGTCATTTTGGTGTTTTATTAAAACTTTAGATATTTTACATGAACACTTTTATTGGCCTAAAATGAAAAGGGATGTTAGGAAAATATGTGAACTTTGTCTCAAATGTAAACAAGCTAAAAGTACAAGCAAAGCTCATGGATTATACATGCCTTTACCTGTTCCCTCTTCACCTTGGATTGACTTATCCATGGATTTCATCTTAGGATTACCGAGGTCTCAAAGAGGTAATGATAGTATCATGGTCGTCGTAGATCGTTTTTCTAAAATGTCTCATTTTATTCCTTGTAGGAAAACAAACGATGCAAGTCATGTTGCGGATTTATTCCTAAAAGAAGTGGTGCGGCTTCATGGGATTCCGAGAACATAGTAAGTGATAGGGACGTAAAGTTCTTAAGTTACTTTTGGAAGACATTATGGAATAAATTGGGGACTAAATTACTATTTTCCACATCTAGTCATCCTCAAACCGACGGCCAAACTGAGGTAACAAATAGAACTTTAGGGGTTTTACTTCGTGCTTTAATTCAAAAGAACTTAAAAGGTTGGGAAGAATGTTTACCTATTGCTGAATTTGCATATAATAGAACTTTACATTCTACTACAAATAATTCTCCGTTTGAAGTTGTTTATGGTTTTAATCCTTTAACCCCGTTGGATTTAACTCCTTTACCTGTTGATGAGTATTATAATATAGAAGGTGACTCTAGAGCTGATTATATAAAAAAAGTTACATCAACAAGTAGCCGAGAATATCAAGAAAAGGAATCAACAAGTTGCAAATCAAGCCAACAAGGGCTGCAAGCAAATTTCATTTGATGTTGGAGATTGGGTTTGGTTACACCTTCGGAAAGGTCGCTTCCCAAATGAAAGAAAGAGTAAATTACATCCAAGGGGAGATGGACCATTCCAAGTCGTTGCAAGGGTCAATGATAATGAATACAAGATAGATTTAAAAGGTGAGTACGGCGTACATTCTACTTTTAATGTTTCTGACTTATCTCCTTTCGATTTTGATGCAGAATTGGTGGCTGATCACGATGATGATTCGGGGACGAATCATTCTTTTCAAGGGGGAGGGGATGATACGAGACCAAGCCAAGGGCAGCCCTACTTAAAAGATCCTCTTGTCAACATTCAAGGACCAATGACAAGATCAAGAACGAGGAAGACTTTAGAGAATATGGCAACCCTAATCCGAGACATTAAAGTTAAAGAGGAAGTGAACCTTCAACTAGAAGATGATGACAAAGTCAACCTCTTAACTTTCAAGAAGTTACAAATCGGCCCAAAGAAGCAAAGTGGCTAAAAAGGGCATTTTGGTCTTTTTACACATTAAAGTCTATTTTAGCCTATTCTAGACTTTAATTATTTTCAGTATTGTTATTTCTCTTTTAGCCGTGTAATAGCAAGTAATTGCTATAATAAAGGACATGTTGTCCATGTGATAGTTAGTTGGTTAATAAAGAGTCCTAATGCAACTAGGACTCTTCATAGATTTGGTAGTTAGTTTATTTTCTAGCTGCCACTTTATTGTTAGGTAGTTACTTGATAGCAAGTTGTTATTCAAGAGTCCTAATTCTTCAAGGACTCTTATTTGTTTTCAAGAGTCCTCATCCTTTAAGGACTCTTATTTTTTTTTTATGGTTGTAACCGAAATCTCAACCTATTAAAGGGAGATTTCGGCCACTTTGATATTTACGTTAGATATATTGATATTTTGGTAAGGTTATTCCTTAGCTTCTCGTGTTTGAACTTCTAAGTAGAAATTCATTCATTCTTGAGTTACTGTATCAACTAGCTTGTTTCTCTAGTTGTGGTGTTTCAGCCTCCATTGTTAATTAACCTCCCTTAGTGTTGCGTTGATTGAATTCCCATAGAAACTAGTTCGAGAATTGAAGAAAGATCGGGCTCAAACTTAAGTCGAACCTTGCGGTTCTTCATCATATATTATGTGGTTGATTGTCTAGATACTCGACATAGGATTAAATTGTTAGTGTGGCATTGAATATGCATGCGTTGTGTTTATTTGGGTGTTTGGTAGTGGCTTTAACCGAAATTGCAAGTTTTTTCTGTCTTTTGCCAAAAGTCCGGGCTACCGGACTGCAGGGCTCAGGTCAACCGAACCTTTACAGTCGAACAGAGGTCCCCTATGCGGTCGACCGTGATAGCTAAATTTCAGTAAATTTCAATCTTCAACTTTTGTAATTTGTAAGTTTTGCTGCTTTATCCATATATGCACAAACTTAGGGGGCGTTTTCAAATGTTTTCTTCCTTTACTCCCTCAAAATATGTGATGTATGCTAAATTATTCATATTTTACCTCATCACAACACTTGTTGGCTTGCTTTCATCTTTTATCTCTTATAGCCAACTTATGTAATTTTTTTATTTTTATTTTCGAAAAAGCCACCTGTTATGTGGGGGAGGGGGGTTTGGCATGGACCCCTACTCGTTTATTGAATAAAGCCAAATTAGCAAAAGAATACACAGAGGGGGACATAAAGACAAAACCTCTAAATAGGTGGAAACAAATCCAATCCATACAATGATAGAACAATGCAGAAAACCATTCCATTTATGTCATGGAATAGATGATACATCAAACCTGTAACTAAATGCGAAGCTAGAAATACAAGATGAAAGAAATATATCCTAACGAATACGCAAATAAGGTGTCCTTCTTTTATCTAGCACTATTAAACCACAAGTTTCAGAAGGTAAGAGATTGTAATCCAATAAGAAATAGAAAGGCGAGTTGTAGTTGCCAAATTGGTCAATGCATCTGCAACTGAGTTTACTTCAGGATATATGTGTACAATCCTGCGATTACCAAGAAGAGAAATAGCCTAACGAAAAACACAATCAAGCTTCCAAGAAGCGAGCATACCTGTAGTGACAGCTTGCACCAAAACTGCGGAATCTGACTGCACCAAAAAAACTCAATAACCCACACCTGGCTGCCAAACAAAGGCCTTCAAAAAAATGCTGCAAGCTCGGCTTCCATGCTCGTTCGGTGCTCACTAATATATAAGGAGAATGCCGAAATAAAATTTCCAGAATTATCTCGAATAACACCTCCAATACCCGCCAATCCCGGATTACCCTTGCATGCCCCTATCAATATTAAGCACCGCACTAATATCACCTATATCGCTTCCCCATTTTACCACAATAACCTTTCTCGGCACAAAGGATTGTGTACCTATATTAATCCGAAGGCCCTTCGCTTTCATTGAGGTTGTGTAGTAGGCGCGGAATTGTGCCAAAATACTTGACTGAGAAGTGGCTTTTCCCTCATATACAAAATGACATCGATGAAGGGATTCATGGGCGGAAACTCGTTCCAAATACCCATGAGTCCTCCCCTGAAGGATCCGCTCATACAAAACGAATCGAAAAACAGCAAGAAAAGACTTACAATTTCGGGTTCAAGAAGCTACTTCTTGAATGGAGGATGACGTTTCTTGAAAGCTAATCTGCCACCAACGGAATTCCCTTTGTGGAATATCCATCTACCGGTATCCACGCGATGAGACAGGCAGCGAGTGCAGCTCTACGTCTTTCTGAGTTTCGGAATTGTGAGAGAAAAGGGAGACCGAAAACTGAAATCGAATTTCAGAGAGTCGGTGTTTTTTTTCGGCTGAAAAATTGATAGGCTAGGGTTTCGGCCAAGAGATCATTATATAAGGTATGAGAGTTTGTTCCCATAACTAACTCTCACATCCTCAACTCCTCTCGGCAGTGGGAGTCCTCAACTCCCACGTCCTCTAGACTTCTGCTGGTAGTGGGATTCTTTATCGGATGATAACTCCCACGTAATTCCAGCTATACCAAAAATGCCCCTTATCTCTAATTCGAATAATAACACTTTATTATTCTCAGAAAAGTGAATGCCAGATACAATGAACCTAGACACATTCTAGATTCATTGAATCTAGACATGAAGCTCGTTAACTCGTCTATGCGTGTGACCCTGTAGGTTCATATCACAATGGCAATGAAAACACACTTAGTAGTAGTGTGAGTTCATAAATCACAAGCGGTCCCTAGCAGGACATTGTGACTACCCAAAGTGAATGAATATACAACGGAACCTAATATCAATCTACTATTTAATCCCTTTGTCTCGCGATATCCTAATTAAGCATAAGGCATGGTGGTCGTCTCCCTTATTAAGCTTAATTGTATTTATGCTCGATCTCCAGGTAGACTGTTCCAACAAATAGTATCTGATAACCACTTTATCAAACAAATAGTATCTGATAACCAATTGAAGAAAGATATTATATCCAACATTCTCCTCCAATCTCTGTGAAATGGCACCAGTACTATCACAATAGAGGTCCACTGCGTTCACAATGCTAGGGACGACACCTAGTTCATCAACAAACTTCCTGATCCAAACAGCTTCTTTAGCTGCTTCAGAGGCAGCTAGATACTCAGCTTCTGTTGTAGAGTCGGCCACGGTTTCTTGCTTTGAGCTCTTCCAGCTCACAGCACCTCCATTCAAACAAAACACAAAACCAGATTGCGATCTATAATCGTCTACGTCGGTCTGGAAGCTTGCGTCTGTGTAACTATTTACAACCAGACTTCATTCCTGACCTCCGTAAACTAAGAACACATCTTTAGTCCTTCTCAAGTACTTAAGAATGCTCTTGACTGTAGTCCAATGTGACTCACCAAGGTCAGATTGATATCTGCTTGTCATATTTAAAGCAAATGAGACATCCGGGCGAGTACATATCATGGCGTACATAATAGACCCAATGGCCGAAGCATATGGGATCTTACTCATGCGCTCTTGGTCATCCCTTGTGGAAGGTCCTTGAGTTCTGCTGAGTTTAACGCCATGTGACATGGGCAAGAATCCCTTTTTGGAGTCTTGCAAACCGAACCGTTTTAGTACCTTGTCAATGTATCCACTCTGGCTCAGGCCAATCATTTTGTTAGATCTATCTCTATAGATTCTTATACCTAAAATGTATGTGGCCTCGCCTAAGTCTTTCATGGAAAAGCACTTCCCCAACCAAGCTTTTACACTTTGTAATGTGGGGATGTCATTTCCAATCAGTAATATGTCGTCCACATAAAGCACAATGAACACTACTACATTATTAGTTACTTTCTTATAAACACAAGGCTCGTCTTCGTTTTTGATGAAACCGAATTCTTTAATACGTTCATCAAAGCGACGATTCCAGCTTCGAGATGCTTGCTTCCATCCATAAATGGACCTTTGAAGCTTACACACTTTGCTAGGATTTGATGGATCAACAAACCCCTCAGGTTGTGTCATAAACACATCCTCGAGAAGGTTTCCATTAAGAAACGCAGTCTTAACATCCATTTGCCATATCCCATAGTCATAATATGCGGCTATGGCAAGTAAAATCCTAATTGACTTTATCATCACGACAGGGGAAAAGGTTTCGTCATAGTCAATACCATGAACTTGTCTATAACCTTTGACTACTAGTCGCGATTTAAAAGTGTGTACATTACCATCCATGTCGGTCTTCTTTTTATAACACCATTTGTTACCAATGACCTTGCACCCTTCGGGTGGGTCAACCAAAGTCCATACTTGGTTGTCGTACATGGATTTCATCTCGGACTTCATAGCTTCTAGCCACTTATCTGACTCAGAACTACGAATTACCTCTTTGTAGGTAGTGGGTTCATCTTGATCAATCGAGTTCAACTCTGATGATCACCGATCACGAGAAATCCATATCTCTCGAGTCGTTGATGTACCCGACTCGACCTCCTTGGGCCTTGTGTCAAAGATTGAAGTTCAGTATCAGCACGTGAGCTGCTTTGAACTTCTGAAGTTGGTTCAGATGTTGTTTGGGGATCTTGAATCTCCTCAAGATGGATCTTACTCCCACTATCCTCTTTGGAAATAAATTCCCTTTCAAGGAATAAACCATTACGAGCAACAAACACTTTGTTCTCTAATGGAAGATAGAAGTAATATCCTTTAGTTTCTTTAGGATATCCCACAAACAAACACTTGTCGATTTGAGGGCGAGTTTATCGGATAACAAGCGTTTTACGTACGCCTCGCATCCCCAAATTTTGAGAAATGACAAACTAGGTCGTTTCCCAGTCCCATATCTCATATGGAGTTTTTACGAACCGCTTTAGAAGGAACTCTATTTAATATAAATGCAGCAGTTTCTGGGCGTAGCCCTCAAAAGGAAATGGAAGATTAGTTTGACTCATCATAGATCGAACCATATCTAATAAGGTGCGATTCCTCCGTTTACGACACGCCATTCCATTGTGGTGTGCCAGGAGGAGTTAATTGTGAAACAATTCCACAACCACTAAGATGTTCGTCAAACTCTTGGTTAAGGTATTCGCCACCTCGATCTGATCGAAGTATCTTAATTCTTTGAATCTTCCAAAAGACTCTAATTTATGTTTCATTAGATAGACGTAGCCATATCTACTGAAATCATCTGTGAATGTGATGAAGTACTGAAACCCTCCTCTAGCACTTGTGTTCATTGGTCCACAAACATCTGTATGTATGAGGCCCAACAAATCGGAAGCTCTCTCACTTTGTCCAGTAAAAGGAGCTTTAGTCAGTTTGCCCAACAAGCAAGATTCACACGTCTCATAAGACTCTAAGTCAAATGATGTTAAAATTCCATCTGTATGGAGTTTTTATATGCGTTTCTCGTTTATGTGGCCCAAACGACAGTGCCAAAAGTAGGTTTGGTTTAAGTCATTTGATTTAAACCTTTTAGTATTAATGTTATAGATGGGCCTTTTAATTGAATCATCGAGGTTAAGAACATAAAGCCCATTCATCAAAGAGGCATCTCCATAAAAGATACGATCCTTATGAATGGTGCAGATTTTATTCATAATATTTAATTCAAAACCTTCAATATCCAAACAAGAAAATTGAAATAATATTCCTACTCAAAGTTGGAACATAAAGACAATTATTCAGTTCTATAATAAGGCCACTTGGCAAAACTAAGTTAAATGTCCCGGTAGCTACATCAACAACTCTTGCTCCGTTCGCTACTCTCAGGTCCACTTCTCCTTTTGCCAGTGATCTACTCCTTTTGAATCCCTGCACATTTGTATAAATGTGAGATCCACAACCAGTATCTAATACCCACGAAGTAGGAGCAGACATGTTAATTTCAATAACATAAATACCTGGAGAGACAGTCAAACTGGTCTTTCCCTTTTTCTTCTCTTCCAAATAGAGCTTGCAGTTCCGTTTCCAATGACCTGGTTCATTGCAATGGAAGCAAACTCCCTCCTTTGGTGCCTTGGCTTTGGGCTTGGGCTTGGGCTTGGGCTTGTCATTGCCTTTGCCTTTGCCTTTCTTGGCCATAGGTTTCCCTTTCCTTTATTCTTGAAATTCCCTTTTTGAACCATTAAGACTTCAGGGGTCTTCTTAATGTTCAGTTCAGCCTGCTTGAGCATCCCGTGTATTTTGTGTATGGTCTTCTCCATGGCATGCATGTTGAAGTTCATAACGAATTGGTCATACTCCGGTGGGAGTGAGCCCAAGATCATATCTGTGGCCATGTCATGACTTACGGGAGCCCCAAGTTTTTCAAGTTGGTCAAAATAGCCCTTCATCTTTAGAACATGTGCACTTACAGATGTGCCAGGGGCCATTTTGCAACTATTCAACGCCTTAGTAGTGAGGAATCTTTCATGACGAGCTTGCTCTTGGAACATTTCCTTGAGCTGGCCCATCATCTGGAAAGCCTCAACTCCTTCAAACTGTTTTTTAAGGTCAGTGCTCATAGTGACTAACATGAGACAAGTCACATCGTTAGAGTCATCGAAATGCTTCTTCCAAGTATCTCTTTCAGCTCTAGGGGCGTTGTTTTGCGAGGTTGTTCGAGAATGTCCCAGTATCAAGAACGTACTGACTTTCTTTCCCGCTTAAGGACAATCCTTAAGTTGCGGGCCCAATCAAGGAAATTGGTCCCGCTCAGTTTTTCCTTCTCAAGGACGGATCGCAGTGAATTGTGTGATGAATTGGTTGCCATTATCTACATTAAATTATTTGCAAAGTTTATTAGTTTTGAGCAAAAAATATTTTCCACAATTTCAACACTTGATAAATAGTGGGGGAAAACATTTTACAATAGTTATGGGAAAGCTTTGGCTTTACACCCATAATTAACGTAAAATCACGTAATGGGATTGACATATATATATGTCCCGGCTATTTCCCATTGTATGCCCTAGTCCCAAAACTATTTTGATAGCCTAGTTAAGTCGGACCATGTCTAAGCATTATGGAAATCACTATTTTCCCATCTCCCTTTACTTAGGTAACCACTTTATTTGTTGCTTTGGCAAGCAAAAAAATGATGATCCAAGCTTATGGAGTGCTTAGGTTATGGTAGGCACTTTAAGACTTAATTAAAACCATTTAATGTGACGTCTAAAATAAATCCATCCAGACATAAAATAAACATCACACGCAGGGTATGAAGCGAAAATGTAAATGTGATATAGCATGGCCTATTCCTATAATGACTCCCACGAGCCTTGTGGCAGTCAAGGGTCAATCTAGGTCAAAATCCATCTCATGGATAATGTCTTCCATCCAGCAGCCTCCAGTCTTGTTACATAATTGCTTGGGCATACCCAGCCTTCAATGACTAATCTAAGAAAGCAGTTGCGATTGTACATCATAAAGAAAAACGACTCGCATGTCGTATTATAAAATTACAATCCAAACATGTAAAACAAGAGGTATAATAGGCCATGCTATTCACCATGCTAATATCACATAAAACATGACATAAATAATTCGTGGATATAAATACAAGTTTATATGTGTTGCCACTACGCAGAGCTGGCGGCGGTCCCCTTGGCAGCGCCCCTGGAAGAAAAATCTGATTATACATCAGCTCATCGGATGAGTTTTTCTGTCCCGATTTACCCCTCAATTGCCTAACTTACATAATCAGATTATGCATTGGTTAATCGAATTAACCAAATTGACAACCAATTCATAAACAGTTTATGCATATAATCAGATTCATAATCATAAACAGTTTATGCATATTACCGAATTAATCTAATTAATTACAGATTCACAGTTTATGCAAATTAATCGAATTAAATTTCAAACCGAATCATGCTAAGGCAGTTCATGCAGAATCATGAAACCGAAAACAGTTTATGCCTATATCACATATATTCAACAAAAGATGCAATCTTTTTTGTTTTCACACATACACATACCAAATCGGAATTGATAGTGTTTTGGTGTGATTAACAATATCGAATCCGAATCGTATGAGCAAGGCTCTGATACCACTGAAGGGATTCATGGGAGAAAACTCGTTCCAAACACCCATGAGTCCTCCCCTATAGGATCCGCTCATACAAAACGAATCAAAAAACAGCAAGAAAAGACTTACAATTTCGGGTTCAAGAAGCTACTTCTTGAATGGAGGATGACGTTTCTTGGATGCTAATCTGCCACCAATGGAATTCCCTTTGCGGAATATCCCTCTACCGGTATCCACGCGACGAGACGGGCAGCGAGTGCTAGCTCTATGTCTTTCTGAGTTTCGGAATTGTGAGAGAAAAGGGAGACCAAAAACTGAAATCGAATTTCAGAGAGTTGGTGTTTTTTTTTTCGGCTGAAAAATTGATAGGCTAGGGTTTCGGCCAAGAGATCATTATATAAGGTATGAGAGTTTGTTCCCATAACTAACTCTCACATCCTCAACTCCTCTCGGCAGTGGGAGTCCTCAACTCCCACGTCCTCTAGACTTCTGCTGGTAATGGGAGTCTTTATCGGATAATAACTCCCACGTAATTCCAGCTATACCGAAAATGCCCCTTATCTCTAATTCGAATAATAATACTTTATTATTCTCAGAAAAGTGAATGTCAGATACAATGAACCTAGACACATTCTAGATTCATTGAATCTGGACATGAAGCTCATTAGCTCGTCAATGCGTGTGACCCTGTAGGTTCATATCACAATGGCAATGAAAACACACTTAGTAGTAGTGTGAGTTCATAAATCACAAGCGGTCCCTAGCAGGACATTGTGACTACCTAAAGTGAATGAATATACAACGGAACTTAATATCAATCTACTATTTAATCCCTTTGTCTCGCGATATCCTAATTAAGCATAAGGCATGGTGGTCGTCACCCTTATTAAGCTTAATTGTATTTATGCTCGATCTCTAGGTAGACTGTTCCAACAAATAGTATCTGATAACCACTTTATCAAATACATTTGAGCACGGCCATGCATTTAGACAGTCTTTCCCTATCGAGGGGCCCATGGATATCTCTCTCTAATAATAGAGAGGGACAACTTCCTTACAATGCCTCTCACATTCAAGCCACGATAGAACGCTACATCCGATCATCAGTCGTATTTATTACTCGATTAAAAGCAACGTACGACTGAGTCGAAACGTGGCTCCATTCATGCTAGAATCAATGGAGACATAAGGTCTAAGGATTCTAAAATAGTATTGAGGAAGTAATACTTATGACTAAGGACCATGAAGTATTACTTCTCTAACGGATCACGTCCAATACAATGTATCCCTATATATTGCATCTATGATATGATTTGTATTCATTACACATTATTAGTAAAACGTAATCATCAATCAAACATCATACTAGTTTTATTTCATTGTAAAATAGATTACATAAAACTAGGGACAACTAGAATAGTAATTACATAAGCAAATGAGTTTTACTATCAAATCACGCATTTGATGTTCATAAGCAAAATTAACTATTCATATGAAATGCTCAAAAGGATAAAACGTACAACATATGCTAATGGTCCTAGGGCACTACTAACAATCGAGCCTTCCGTAAAACCGATTGGTTCGACGGGTAACACTAGGTCCACACTAATTGACGCCTCCTGCCAAACAACTTTTGCTAGAGGACATTGAAGAAAGATATTATATCCAACATTCTCCTCCAATCTCTGTAGAAATTTATGAACCAAAACAACTACTTTTCTGTTCTGAACATAGCTCTGATACCATGTGAAAATTAACTCATGGGCCTCCATATCCTCTCAAAACCAATTGGCAATGAGTGGTGTTACCCCATAAGCTTATAAGTTTTTTGGATCATCCTTAGGTACTCGATGTGGGACTTTATATTTCAACATGTCCCAAACTCTTTCTACTTAAGGCATCGACTACCCGGTTAGCTTTTCCGGGGTGGTATCTAATCGTGAGGTCGTAGTCCTTAAGAAACTTATCTAAACAATCCTGGAATACTCGATTCATCATGTCCATGAAAGTTTTCGGAGCATTAGTCATACCAAATGGCATAACAAGGAACACATAGTGCCCATACCGAGTTAATCTTGTATTTACTGTCCTAAAACCTTATTAATTGTGTAGTTCAAGTACTGGAAATTACATATAAGGAATTTAAATGTGAAGGGATTCATGGGCAGAAACTCGTTCTAAACACCCATGAGTCCTCCCTTGAAGGATCCGCTCATACAAAAACGAATCGAAAAACCAGAAAAAGAACTTACGTTTTCGGCTAAAGATGGTATCTTACGTCTCTCAGCAGCAAGCACCTTGAGTCCACCCTTGCGGAATTACTCCCTACCGGTATCCACGCGACGAAACAAGCAGCTAGTGCTAGCTCTTCTGATTTTCTAAGTTTCAGGAATATATAGAGAAAGGGAGGCAGAGAGCAAGAAATCTGATTTCTTGGTATTTTGGTATTTTGTGCGGCTCAAGCATTAGTCCCTAGGTTTCGGCCAAGAGAAATTTATATAAGGTGTGAGAGTTTGTTCAAAGAACAACTCCCACGTCCTATCCACCTCTTCTAGCTGTGGGAGTCTTAAACTCCCGCGTCTCCTAGACTTCTGCTAGTAGTGGGAGTCTTTATCGGATCATAACTCCCACATAATCCCAGCTATACCGAAAATGTCCCTTATCCCTAATTTGAATAATAACGTCTTATTATCCTCAGAAAAATAAATGTCAGATACAATGAACCTAGACACATTCTAGATTCATTGAATCTGGACATGAAGCTCATTAGCTCGTCAATGCGTGTGACCCTGTAGGTTCATATCACAATGGCAATGAAAACACACTTAGTAGTAGTGTGAGTTCATAAATCACAAGCGGTCCCTAGCAGGACATTGTGACTACCTAAAGTGAATGAATATACAACGGAACTTAATATCAATCTACTATTTAATCCCTTTGTCTCGCGATATCCTAATTAAGCATAAGGCATGGTGGTCGTCACCCTTATTAAGCTTAATTGTATTTATGCTCGATCTCCAGGTAGACTGTTCCAACAAATAGTATCTGATAACCACTTTATCAAATACATTTGAGCACGGCCATGCATTTAGACAGTCTTTCCCTATCGAGGGGCCCATGGATATCTCTCTCTAATAATAGAGAGGGACAACTTCCTTACAATGCCTCTCACATTCAAGCCACGATAGAACGCTACATCTGATCATCAGTCGTATTTATTACTCGATTAAAAGCAACGTACGACTGAGTCGAAACGTGGCTCCATTCATGCTAGAATCAATGGAGACATAAGGTCTAAGGATTCTAAAATAGTATTGAGGAAGTAATACTTATGACTAAGGACCATGAAGTATTACTTCTCTAACGGATCACGTCCAATACAATGTATCCCTATATATTGCATCTATGATATGATTTGTATTCATTACACATTATTAGTAAAACGTAATCATCAATCAAACATCATACTAGTTTTATTTCATTGTAAAATAGATTACATAAAACTAGGGACAACTAGAATAGTAATTACATAAGCAAATGAGTTTTACTATCAAATCACGCATTTGATGTTCATAAGCAAAATTAACTATTCATATGAAATGCTCAAAAGGATAAAACGTACAACATATGCTAATGGTCCTAGGGCACTACTAACAATCGAGCCTTCCGTAAAACCGATTGGTTCGACGGGTAACACTAGGTCCACACTAATTGACGCCTCCTGCCAAACAACTTTTGCTAGAGGACATTGAAGAAAGATATTATATCCAACATTCTCCTCCAATCTCTGTAGAAATTTATGAACCAAAACAACTACTTTTCTGTTCTGAACATAGCTCTGATACCATGTGAAAATTAACTCATGGGCCTCCATATCCTCTCAAAACCAATTGGCAATGAGTGGTGTTACCCCATAAGCTTATAAGTTTTTTGGATCATCCTTAGGTACTCGATGTGGGACTTTATATTTCAACATGTCCCAAACTCTTTCTACTTAAGGCATCGACTACCCGGTTAGCTTTTCCGGGGTGGTATCTAATCGTGAGGTCGTAGTCCTTAAGAAACTTATCTAAACAATCCTGGAATACTCGATTCATCATGTCCATGAAAGTTTTCGGAGCATTAGTCATACCAAATGACATAACAAGGAACACATAGTGCCCATACCGAGTTAATCTTGTATTTACTGTCCTAAAACCTTATTAATTGTGTAGTTCAAGTACTGGAAATTACATATAAGGAATTTAAATGTGAAGGGATTCATGGGCAGAAACTCGTTCTAAACACCCATGAGTCCTCCCTTGAAGGATCCGCTCATACAAAAACGAATCGAAAAACCAGAAAAAGAACTTACGTTTTCGGCTAAAGATGGTATCTTACGTCTCTCAGCAGCAAGCACCTTGAGTCCACCCTTGCGGAATTACTCCCTACCGGTATCCACATGACGAAACAAGCAGCTAGTGCTAGCTCTTCTGATTTTCTAAGTTTCAGGAATATATAGAGAAAGGGAGGCAGAGAGCAAGAAATCTGATTTCTTGGTATTTTGGTATTTTGTGCGGCTCAAGCATTAGTCCCTAGGTTTCGGCCAAGAGAAATTTATATAAGGTGTGAGAGTTTGTTCAAAGAACAACTCCCACGTCCTATCCACCTCTTCTAGCTGTGGGAGTCTTAAACTCCCGCGTCTCCTAGACTTCTGCTAGTAGTGGGAGTCTTTATCGGATCATAACTCCCACATAATCCCAGCTATACCGAAAATGTCCCTTATCCCTAATTTGAATAATAACGTCTTATTATCCTCAGAAAAATAAATGTCAGATACAATGAACCTAGACACATTCTAGATTCATTGAATCTGGACATGAAGCTCGTTAGCTCGTCTATGCGTTTGACCCTGTAGTTTCATATCACAA
The DNA here is from genome assembly GCA_026122235.1 of Vinca minor. Lineage (NCBI taxonomy): Eukaryota > Viridiplantae > Streptophyta > Magnoliopsida > Gentianales > Apocynaceae > Vinca > Vinca minor. The sequence goes on from JAOCZM010000002.1 coordinate 341,675, forward strand.
TGGCAATGAAAACACACTTAGTAGTAGTGTGTGTTCATAAATCACAAGCGGTCTAGCAGGACATTGTGACTATCCAAAGTGAATGAATTTACGGTGGAACCAAATGTCAATCCACTATTTAATCTCTTTGTCTCGCGATATCCTAATTAAGCATAAGGCATGGTAGTCGTCACCCTTATTAAGCTTAATAAATACATTTGATTCCAGGTAGACTGTTCCATCAAACAAGATTTAGTAACCACTTTATTAAATACATTTGAGCACGGCCATGCATTTAAACAGTCTTTCCCTAACGAGGGGCCCATGGATATCTCTCTCTGATAAGAGAGGGACAAATTCCTTACAATGCCTCTCACATTCTAGCCATGATAGGACACTACATCCGATCATCTGTCGTATTGATTACTCGATTAAGAGTAACGTCCGACTGAGTCAAAACGTGGTTCCATTCATGCTAGAATCAATCGAGACATAAGGTCTAAGGATTCTGAAATAGTATTGATGAAGTAATACTTATGAGTAAGGACCATGAAGTATTACTTCTCTAACGGATCACGCCCGATACAATATATCTCAATATATTGCATCTATGATATGATTTGTATTCATTACACATGATTAGTAAAACATAATCATCAATCAAACATCATACTAGTTTTATTTCATTGTAAAGAGAATTGCATAAAACTAGGGACAACTAGAATAGTAATTACATAAGCGAATGAGTTTTACTATCAAATCACGCATTTGATGTTCATAAGCAAAATTAACTATTCAGATAAAATGCTCAAAAAGATATAAAACGTAAACATATGCTAATGGTCCTAGGGCAATACTAACAATCTCCCACTTGCCCTAGGTCCAATCATACATGATCAACAATCCCATTGACCTAGTATGACTCTCATGCTTAGGCCGCGGGAGTGGCTTCGTTAATGGATCTGCAATGTTGTCGTCTGTATGAACTTTGCCAATTCTAACGTCTCCTTTGTCAATGATCTCTCTAATCAAATGGAAAAGCCTGAGAATGTGTTTGGATCGTTATTGATATCTAGGTTCCTTAGCTTGTGAAATGGCACTAGTACTATCACAATAGAGGTCCAATGGGTTCACAATGTTATGGACGACACCTAATTCATCAACAAATTTCCAGATCCAAACAGATTCTTTAGCTGCTTCAGAGGCAGCTAGATACTCAGCTTCTGTTGTAGAGTCGGCCACAGTTTCCTGCTTTGAGCTCTTCCAGCTCACAACACCTCCATTCAAACAAAACACAAAACCAGATTGCGATCTAAAGTCATCTACGTCGGTCTAGAAGCTTGCGTCTGTGTACCATTTACAACAAGAATTCCTTCCTGACCTCCGTAAACTAAGAACATATCTTTAGTCCTTCTCAAGTACTTAAGAATTCTCTTGACTGCAGTCCAATGTGACTCTCTAGGGTCAGATTGATATCTGCTAGTCATACTTAACGCGAATGAGACATCCGGGAGAGTGCATATCATGGCATACATAATAGACCCAATGCCTGAAGCATATGGGATCTTACTCATGCGCTTTTGGTCCTCTTTTGTGGAAGGTCCTTGAGTTCTGCTAAGTTTAATGCCTTGTGACATGGGCAAGAATCCCTTTTTGGAGTCTTGCAAACTGAACCGTTTCAGTACCTTGTCAATGTATCCACTCTGGCTTAGGCCAATCATTTTGTTAGATCTATCTCTATAGATTCTTATACCCAAAATGTATGTAGCCTCGCCTAAGTATTGTGGGGATGTCACTTCCCCAACCAAGCTTTTACAATTTGTAATGTGGGGATGTCATTTCCAATCAGTAAGATGTCATCCACATAAAGCACAAGGAACACTACTGCATTATTGGTTACTTTCTTATAAACACAAGGCTCGTCTTCGTTTTTGATGAAACCAAATTCTTTAATTGCTTCATCAAAGCGACGATTCCAGCTTCGAGATTCTTGCTTCAATCCATAAATGGACCTTTGAAGCTTACACACTTTGCTAGGATTTGATGGATCAACAAACCCCTCAGGTTGTTTCATATACACATCCTCGAGAAGATTTCCTTTAAGAAACGCAGTCTTAACATCCATTTGCCATATTTCATAGTCATAATATGCAGCTATGGCAAGTAAAATCCTAATAGACTTTATCATAACGATAGGAGAAAAGGTTTCGTCATAGTCAATACCATGAACTTGTCTATAACCTTTAACTACTAATCGAGATTTAAAAGTGTGTACATTACCATCCATGTCGGTTTTCTTTTTGATACACCATTTGTTATCAATGACCTCACACCCTTCGGGTGGGTCAACCGAAGTCCACACTTGGTTATCGTACATGGATTGCATCTCATACTTCATAGCTTCTAGCCACTTATCTAACTCAGAAATACGAATTGCCTCTTTTTAGGTAGTGGGTTAATCTTGATCAATCAGTTCAACCTGATTATCATCAATCACTAGAAATTCATATCTCTCAGGATGTTGATGTACCCGACTAGACCTCCGTGGGTCTTGTGTCAAAGATTGAAGCTCAGTATCAGCACGTGAGCTTGCTTGAAGTTCCATAGCTGGTTCAGATGTTGTTTGGGGATCTTGAATTTCCTCAAGATGGATCTTGCTCCCACTATCCTCTTTGGATATAAATTCCATTTCAAGGAATAAACCATTATGAGCAACAAACACTTTGTTCTCTGATGGAAGATATAAGTAATATCCTTTAGTTTCTTTAGGATATCCCATAAACAAACACTTGTCAGAATTAGGGGCGAGTTTATCAGATAATAAGCGTTTTACATACGCCTCGCATCCCCAAATTTTGAGAAATTACAAACTAGGTCGTTTCCCAGTCTATATCTCATATGGAGTTTTCTGAACCGCTTTAAAAGGAACTCTATTCAATATAAATGCAGCAGTTTCTAGGGCGTAGCCCCAAAAGGAAATTGGAAGACTTGTTTGACTCATCATAGATCGAACCATATCTAGTAAGGTGCGATTCCTCCGTTCCGATACACCATTCCAATGTGGTGTGCCAGAAGGAGTTAATTGTGAAACAATTCCACAACCCCTAAGATCTTCGTCAAACTCTAGGTTAAGGTATTTGCCACCTCAATCTGATCGAAGTATCTTAATACTTTTACCAAGTTGATTTTGTACTTCATTTTGAAATTCTTTGAATCTTCTAAAAGATTCTGATTTATGTTTTATTAGATCGACGTAGCCATATCTACTGAAATCATCTGTGAATGTGATGAAGTACTGAAACCCTCCTCTAGCACTTGTGTTCATTGGTCCACAAACATCTGTATGTATGAGGCCCAACAAATCGGAAGCTCTCTCACTTTGTCCAGTAAAGGGAGCTTTAGTCATTTTGCCCAACAAGCAAGATTCACACGTCTCATAAGACTCTAAGTCAAATGATGTCAAAATTCCATCTTGATGGAGTTTTGATATGCGTTTCTCATTTATGTGGCCCAAACGACAGTGCCAAAAGTCGGTTTGGTTTAAGTAATTGGATTTAAACCTCTTAGTGTTAATGTTATAGATGGGCCTTTTAATGGATTCATCGAGGTTAAGAACATAAAGCCCATTCATCAAAGAGGCATCTCCATAGAAGATACGATCTTTATGAATGGTGCAAATTTTATTCTTAATATTTAATTCAAAACCTTCAATATCCAAACAAGAAACTGAAATAATATTTCTACTCAAAGTTGGAACATAAAGACAATTATCAGTTCTATAATAAGGCCACTTGGCAAAACTAAATTAAATGTCCCGGTAGCTACAACAACAACTCTTGCTCTGTTCGCTACTCTCAGGTCCATTTCTCCTTTTGCCAGTGATCTACTCCTTATAACCCCTACACATTTGCAAAAATGTGAGATCCACAACCGGTATCTAATACCCATGAAGTAGGAGCAGACATGTTAGTTTCAATAACATAAATACCTGGAGAGACAGTCAAACTGGCTTTCCCCATTTTCTTCTCTTCCAAATAGAGCTTGCAGTTCCGTTTCCAATGACCTGGTTCATTGCAATGGAAGAAAACTCCATCCTTTGGTGCCTTGGCCTTGGGTTTGGGCTTGTTATTTCCTTTGCCCTTCTTAGCCATGGTCTTACCATTTCCTTTCTTCTTGAAATTCCCTTTTTGAACCATTAAGACTTCAGGGGTCTTCTTAATGTTCAGTTCAGCCTGCTTGAGCATCCCGTGTATCTCATGTATGGTCTTCTCCATGGCATGCATGTTGAAGTTCATCACGAATTGGTCATACTCCGGTGGGAGTGAGCCCAAGATCATATTTGTGGCCATGTAATGACCTACATGAGCCCTAAGCTTCTCAAGTTGGTCAAGATAGCCCTTCATTTTAAAAACATGTTCACTCACAGAGGTGTCAGGGGTCATCTTGCAACTATTCAACCCCTTAGTGGTGAGGAATATTTCTTGACGGGCTTGCTCTTGGAACATTTCCTTGAGCTGGCCCATCATCTGGAAAGCCTCAACCCCTTCAAACTGTTTTTGAAGGTCAGTGCTCATTGTGACTAACATGAGACAAGTCACATCGTTAGAGTCATCACAATGTTTCTTCCAAGCATCTCTTTCAGCTCTAGGGGCGTTGTTTGCAGGCTGTTCAGGAATATCTTTATCAAGAACGTATAGCTTTCTTTCCTTCTTAAGGACAATCCTTAAGTTGCGGGTCCAATCAAGAAAATTGGTCCCGCTCAGTTTTTCCTTCTCAAGGACGGATCACAATGTATTGTGTGAAGTGTTGGTTGCCATTATCTACATTAAATTATTTGCAAAGTTATTAGTTTTTGAGCAAAAACCTTTCCACAATTTCAACATTTGATAAAAGGTGGAAAATAACATTTTACGATAGTTATAAGTTAGCTTTGGCTTATCCCCATAATTAAAGTAAAATCAACCTATGGGAATGACATCTATATGTCCCGTCTATTTCCCATTTTATGCCCTAGGCTCAAAACTATTTTGGTAGCCTAGTTAACTCGAACCATGTCTAAACATATGGAAATCACTATTTCCCATCTCCTTTTGCTTAGATAACCATTTATCTATTGCTTTGGCAAGCAGACAAAATGATGATCCAAGCTCAAGGAGTGCTTAGGATATGGTAGGCATTTTAAGACTTAATTAAAACCATTTGATGTGAATAAACTGTTAAACCCCATAAGACAATAAATAAAAGCATCTCATGCAATATATAAAGCATAAGGTAAACGTGAGATAGCATGGCCTAATCCTATGATGACTCCCGCGAGCCTTGTGGGAGCCAAGGGTCAATCTAAGTCAATATCCATCTCATGGATAAAGTCTTCGATCCAGTGTCCTCCATTCTTGTTACATAATTGCATGGGCATACCCAGCCTTCAATGTAAAGCCGTAAAACTAATCTAATAAAGCAATTACAATTTTACATCATAGGAAAAACGACTCGCAGGTCGTATTATAAAATTACAACCCAATTAAATGTAAAACAAGAGGGGGTATAGTAGGCCATGCTATTCACCCTGCTAAAACTCACATAAAGCATAATGAAATAAAAACGAGTACATATACAAAGTCGTAGGTCAGCGTAACGTCAGTTAATCGGATTAACAGAAGGAAGCATATAATCAGTTTATGCGTAATTAACATATTAAATTACAGACCGAATCATGCTATAGCAGTTCATGCGGTATTAATCGAATTAATAACATACGTAACAGTTTATGCATATCAGATTCACAGAAACTTATGAAAATAGTCAGAGAAACAATCTTTTAAGTTTTTCACACACACACATACCAAATCGGATTTGATACGTGTTATGATGTGATTAACAATATCGAATTCGAATCGTATGAACCTAGCTCTGATACCACTGAAGGGATTCATGGGCAGAAACTCGTTCCAAACACCCATGAGTCCTTCCCTGAAGGATCCTCTCATACAAAAACGAATCGAAAAACCGGAAAAAGAACTTACGTTTTCGGCTAAATATGGTATCTTTCGGCTCTCAGCAGCAAGCACCTTGAGTCATCCCTTGCAGAATTACTCCCTACCGGTATCCACGCGACGAAACGGGCAGCGAGTGCTAGCTCTTCTGATTTTCAAAGTTTCGGGAATATAGAGAGAAAGGGATGTAGAGAACAAGAAATCTGATTTCTTGGAATTTTGGTATTTTGTGTGGCTCAAGCATTAGTCTCTAGGTTTCGGACAAGAGAAGTTTATATAGGGTGTGAGAGTTTGTTCCAAGAACAACTCCCACGTCCTATCCTCCTCTTCTGGCAGTGGGAGTCTTAAACTCCCACATCCCCTAGACTTTCTGTGGTAGTGGGAGTCTTTATCGGATAATAACTCCCACATAATCCCAGCTATACCTAAAATGTCCCTTATCTCTAATTCGAATAATAACATCTTATTATCCTCAGAAAAATAAATGTCAGATACAATGAACCTAGACACATTCTAGATTCATAGAATCTGGACATGAAGCTCGTTAGCTCGTCTATGCGTGTGACCCTGTAGGTTCATATCACAATGGCAATTAAAACACACTTAGTAGTATTGTGTGTTCATAAATCACAAGCGGTCCCTAGCAGGACATTGTGACTACCCAAAGAGAATGAATTTATAGTGGAACCTAGTGTCAATTCACTATTTAATCCCTTTATCTCGCGATATCCTAATTAAGCATAAGGAATGGTAGTCGTCACCCTTATAAAGCTTAATTATATTTATACTCGATCTCCAAGTAGACTGTTCCATCAAACAATACTTAATAACCACTTTATTAAATACATTTGAGCACGACCATGCATTTAAACAGTCTTTCCCTATCGAGGGGCCTATGGATCTCTCTCTCTGATAAGAGAGGGACAAATTCCTTATAATGCTTCTCACATTCAAGCCTTGATAGGACACTACTTCCGATCATCAGTCGTATTGATTACTCAATTAAGAGTAACGTCCAACTGAGTCAAAACGTGGCTCCATTAATGCTAGAATCAATGGATACATAAGGTTTAAGGATTCTAAAATAGTATTGAGGAAGTAATACTTATGACTAAGGACCATGAAGTATTACTTCTCTAACGGATCACGTCCCGATACAATATATCTCAATATATTGCATCTATGATATGATTTGTATTCATTACACATGATTAGTAAAACATAATCACCAATCAAACATCATACTAGTTTTATTTCATTGTAAAGAGCATTGCAAAAAACTAGGGACAAGTAGAATAGTAATTACATAAGCTAATGACTTTTACTATCAAATCACGCATTTGATGTTCATAAGAAAAATTAACTATTCAGATAAAATGCTCAAAATGATATAAAACGTACAACATATGCTAATGGTCCTAGGGCACTACTAACAGAGTCCTCCCCTGAAGGATCCGCTCATAAAAAATGAATCGAAAGCATACGAAAAGACTTCCACTTTGCGGCTCAAGAATCTGATTCTTGAATGAAAGATTCTGTCTTTGGGCTCTTAGTAACTATCACCTTGAGTCCTCCCTTGCAGAATTACTCCCTACCGGTATCCACGCGACGAAACGAACAAGTATTGTTAGCTCTTCGTTTCTCTTCGTTTCGTTAATATAGAGAGAAAGAGTGGGGTAAAATTGCAGAAATCTGATTTCGGGATGTTATGGTTTATTTCGGCTCAAGCATTAGTCTCTAGGGTTTCGGCCAAGAGAGGTTTATATAGGTTGTGAGAGTTTGTTTCAAGAATAACTCCCACGTCCTATCCACCTCTTTTGGCAGGGGGAGTTTTTAACTCCCAAGTCCCCTAGCCTTCTGCTGGTAGTGGGAGTCTTTATCGGATAATAACTCCCACATAATCCCATCTATACCGAAAATTCCCCTTGTCCCTAATTCGAATAATAACGCTTTATTATCCTCAGAAAATAAATGTCAGATACAATGAACCTAGACACATTCTATTCGACATGAAGCTCGTTAACACATCTATGCATGTGACCTTGTAGGTTCATATCACAATAGCAATGAAAATACACTTGGAAGTAGTATATGTTCATAAATCACAAGTGGTCCCTAGCAGGACATTGTGACTACCCCAAAGTGAATGAATTTACGGTGGAACCTAATATCAATCCACTATTTAATCCCTTTGTCTCGTGATATCCTAATTAAGCATAAGGCATTGGTAGTCGTCACCCTTATAAAGCTTAATTATATTTATACTCGATCTCCAAGTAGACTGTTCCAACAAATAGTACTTAATAACCACCTTATTAATTACATTTGAGCACGACCATGCATTCAAACAGTCTTGCCCTATCGAGGGGCCCATGGATATATCTCTCTAATAATAGAGAGGGACAAATTCCGTACAATGCCTCTCACATTCAAGCCATGATAGGACATTACTTCCGATCATCAGTCGTATTGATTACTCGATTCAAAGCAACGTCCGACTGAGTCAAAACGTGGCTCCATTAATGCTAGAATCAATGGTGACATAAGGTCTAAGGATTCCAAAATAGTATTGAGGAAGTAATCCTTATGACTAAGGACCATGAAGTATTACTTCTCTAACGGATCACGTCCGATACAATGTATCTCAATATATTGCATCTATGATATGATTTGTATCCATTACACATTATTAGTAAAACATAATCATCAATTATACATCATACTAGTTTTATTTCATTGTAAAGAACATTACATAAAACTAGGGACAACTAGAATAGTAATTACATAAGCTAATGAGTTTTACTATCAAATCACATATTTGATGTTCAAAAGCAAAATTAACTATTCAAAGACATGCTCAAAAGGTATAAAACGTACAACATATGCTAATGGTCCTAGGGCACTACTAACAATATGATGTTTTATTGCATTGGATAAAATGCTGAATTGTTCATACTTGTGTGGTGGATCGTAGGGTCTAAATGCGTATGTTATTTGCATATCTCATATGGTTGTCGTTGTTACTTCTTTTGGAGTCTTAAATGTTATGTTTGTTGTGTCGTGACCTCGCTTGAGCTCTTATCCAAGAATGTATCCATTGTAGGATTCATTCTTCTACATGTGTGTGTATCATCGCTTGAACCCCGGGAGTTCACGTTGCTAAGTACTGTAATCTGAACTTTGGGACCTTTCCTAATTGAGCAAGGAATTAGGGACTACAAACTTTCGTTGTGGAGTCCACAGTGGTGGGGAATGACATAATGTTAATGAATTCTTAAATATTGGCCCCTTCGTTCAGGGGAATATCTGGACACATGACATAAATGTTTCCCATATTTTGGTATAAGTTGGGGACCGTTGTATTAATTGCTTTAGATTTGTGAATGGATAATTGAGCGCAGTCGGTGTGATTTGTTTGAGTCATAGCATGGACCATATTCGAAGAGTCTAATGTGAAGTATGTCTGTATAATGGTATGAGTAATATATGGTGCTCGTGGCACATTTTTTTATGTACAAGTGTTAGACTCTAATGTTAGACTATTGAATTACTCTGATAATAATGTAAGATTGTGTTCCTTTATTAGTAATAATATAACTGGACTTATCATATCTGTTCTGGGTTCGGTGCCTCATTGGTAGATGAGGTGCTGCCAGGTTATCACCCGGGCACGGGATGTGACATAAGTGGTATCAGAGTAGGTCGAACCTTAGTGTTTAAACCTGAAATGAATATAGGATGGAATTGGTAAATAACATGTGAGATGTGTGATGGCTAGAGATTCTGGCATATGTTGTATCTGTTTACTTATCGCTTTATACACTTTTGTTAACTGAGATGTTACGTTATTATTTATATGTTGTGTTACTATATCATGTGATATATGCTATGCCATGTTATTTTCTTAGTGTGCCATGTTATGTTTTTAACTTGTTAGCATGCTATGTGAGTTATATTCTAACCATATATATTGTCGGTGTTCTAGGGTCAAGATGGACCGAAACCAGGACAACATTGATGACCTCGACATACCAATCACCGCCTTAGGCTGCTAGGGTCCTAGGGGTAACCGCCGACAATTTGTGGGGTTCATCAAGTCAGCAACAATGAAACCGGGGCTGATTTTGTACCACCACCAATCAATCATGGAACACAAACTGACTTCAGAGCTTTCTTCAGTATGTTAAGTCAAGTTCTACAAAACAAGCAACATTAGATAAACCAGAATGCTGGGGCAGTCAGAGTACCTAGGGTTGAGGTAGATTCGGGGACTTACTATGAACGGTTACAGAAGATGAGGATGGTGTCTTTCGATGGTACTATAAGGCTGAATCAAGATAAAGAATGGTTGGAAGAAATGGAACATAATTTGAGGATAATGAGGATGTTCCACCTGCCCGGGAAATCGACTTCGAGATTTTATTAAAACTAGGTGTGAAGCCTATCTCTAAGGCCCTATAGCGTATGACACCAACGGAGTTGAAGGCTCAACTTAAAGAGCTTATTGACAAGAAGATCGGAAGACCGAGTGTTTCACCTTGGGGCACACTGGTTTGGTTTGTGTAGAAGAAAGATGGTGGTATGATGATGTGTATTTGAACGGAAGAATTTAGAATCCCCACATAAAAACATCGGAAAGTAAAATGGGATTCCATTCCTTTAGAGGATATTGTGATAGGACTTATACATTTTTCGATCAAATCGAAATAGCCCGGATTCTGCAACTTTGAATCACCAGCAGTAGCCTTCGAACTCCCATCTCTACCGGTATCCACACGGTCAACCTAGAGCTTGTTCGTTGAGCCTCTATTGCTAGTCACAAGTGCTACGAACGTTGAAGACGATGTTTAGGAGCTTCATAGATATAGATATGTTGGAAAAACAAAACAAACCGGAAACTAGAGATTAGAAAAATGATTTTTCTCTCTCTTTTGTGTTCTTGAGAGTATGTTCTAGAGAGTTAAAATTCAGAGAATTTTTCTTTTTTTCCGGCTATAGTAGTGTAGATTTGTGAGTGAATTAGTTGAGAAAATGTGAGATTGATGAACATTTCATCAAGAAGTGTTAGTGGAACCACCCACTAACTCCACACTCACACTTTTCTCTCTCCACTACTCTCTTCACACACACACACACACTCTCTCTCTCGCTCACACAAGACATGTGCCGGCTTTGACTTTGTCCAACTGGTTCGATCGATCGGAGAAATAGATTTCGGCCGACCGGTGTAACAAATTGGTTCGGTCGACCCGAGACAATTATCGGTCGACCGTTCTAGTCGGGTCCGGTTCTGCCCAATCCAACTGAGTCTGCCTAATCTAATTAAGCACCTATATAAAATGTAAACTCCAACAAACCAATCTAGTTGATTATAACGTGCAACCCATTAAGTATTTGATATGTTGGTCGTGACAATAGTTGTCAATAGTAATGAGAGGTATCTAGCGACACATCATTACTCCCAATTCACGAATAGTCCGGTGATTCAAGTAATCACAAATATTATCTTTTGTATTAATCCCTTTGTCCTCGATATCTATATTGAACACAAGTCATGGAGAATGTCACACCTGTATAGTTCAATCAATTAGTTTCTTGATTCTCAAGTAGACAAATCAAATGACATTAATATCTCATATTAATTCATTTGCTCAATGCCATGAATTAGTCTCACTCTATCAAGGGGCCCAAGATATCACTCATGTTATATATGAGGGAGAAATCCTCTATCTATCACACCACATCCTACACATGGTTCATAAATATACCCAACAAAAGCCTTTACTATAGCCCATCTAGTTACATACGGTGCTTAAGGTTCACATTATAATGAGCTGGTCACCCGTAGGCTAAAAAAATCGTACTTTGGAAGAATTGAATCAGTAGATGAGTTATAAAAAAATAATCATACTGTTAGTAGTGCCCTAGGACCATTAGCACATGTTGTGCGTTTTATTATCTTTTGAGCATGTAATTGAATAGTTAATTTTTCTTTTGATTATCAAATGTGTGATTTGATAGTAAAACTCATTAGCTCATGTAATTACTATTCTAGAAGTCCCTAGTTTTATGTAATGCTTAATTACAATGAAATAAAACTAGTATGATTGTTGATTGATGATCTTGTTTTACTGATCATGTGTAATGGATACAAATCACATCATAGATGCAATATATAGGGATACATTGTATTGGACGTGATCCGTCAGAGAAGTAATACTTCATGGTCTTAAGTCATAAGTATTACTTCCTCAATACTATTTTAGCATCCTTAGACCTTATGTCTTCATTGATTCTAGTATGAATGGAGCCACATTTTGACTCGATCGGACGTTACTTGTAACAGAGTAATCAATACTGATCGATGATTGGATGTAGTGTCCTATCATAGCTTGAATGTGAGAGACATTGTAAGGAATTTGTCCCTCTCTATTATTAGAGAGAGATATCCATGGGCCCCTCGATAGGGAAAGACTGATTTAAATGCATGGCCGTGCTCAAATGTATTTGATAAATTGGTTATCAAATGCTATTTGTCTAAACAGATCTACACGGAGATCGAGCATAAATACAATTAAGCTTAATAAGGGTGACGACCACCATGCCTTATGCTTAATTAGGATATCGCGAGACAAAGGGATTAAATAGTAGATTGATATTAGGTTCCGTTGTATATTCATTCACTTTGGGTAGTCACAATGTCTTGCTAGGGACCGCTTGTGATTTATGAGCTCACACTACTATTAACTGTGTTTTCATTGCCATTGTGATATGACCCTACAGGGTCACACGCATAGACGAGCTAACGAGCTTCATGTCCAGATTCAATGAATCTAGAATGTGTCTAGGTTCATTGTATCTGACATTCACTTTTCTGAGAATAATAAAGTGTTATTATTCGAATTAGAGATAAGGGGCATTTTCGGTATAGCTGGAATTACGTGGGAGTTATTATCCGATAAAGACTCCCACTACCAATAGAAGTCTAGTGCACGTGGGAGTTATAGACTCCCACTGCCAAAAGAAGTTGAAAAGGACGTGGGAGTTTAGACTCCCACTGCTGAGAGAAGTGGAGGACGTGAGAGTTGGTTATGGGAACAAACTCTCACACCCTATATAATTAACTCTCAACCGAAACCCTAGTCTGGCCTTGCTTCAGCCGCAATTAAACAATTCACCCGAAATCAGATTTCGGATTTTTGTGCCTCTCCCTTTTCTCTCTAATTCCCGAATCTCAGAAAAACGAAGAGCTAGCAGTCGCTGCCCGTTTCGTCGCGTGGATACCGGTAGAGGGACTTTTCGCAAAGGAAAATCAATCGGTAGCAGCATCCGATCCAAAAAACGTCATTCTCCATTCAAGAAGTAGCTTCTTGAACCCGAAAACGTAAGTCTTTTCTTGCTTCTTTCGATTCGTTTTGTATGAGCGGATCCTTCAGGGGAGGACTCATGGGTGTTTGGAACGAGTTTCCGCCCATGAATCCCTTCAGTGGTATCAGAGCCTTGCTCATACGATTCGGATTTGATATTGTTAATCACACCATAACACTATCAATTCCGATTTGGTATGTGTATGTGTGAAAACATAAAAGATTGCATCTTTGTTGAATATATGTGATATAGGCATAAACTGTTTTCGGTTTCATGATTCTGCATGAACTGCCTTAGCATGATTCAGTTTGAAATTTAATTCGATTAATTTGCATAAACTGTGAATCTGTAATTAATTAGATTAATTCGGTAATATGCATAAACTGTTTATGATTATGAATCTGTTTATGAATCTGATTATATGCATAAACTGTTTATGAATCGGTTGTCAATTCGGTTAATTCGATTAACCAATGCATAATCCGATTATGTAAGTTAGGCAATTGAGGGGTAAATCGGGACCGCTGCCAGCTCTGCGTAGTGGCAACACATATAAACTTGTATTTATATCCGCGAATTATTTATGTCATGTTTTATGTGATATTAGCATGGCCTATTATACCTCTTGTTTTACATGTTTGGATTGTAATTTTATGATACGACCTGCGAGTCGTTTTTTCTTTATGATGTACAATTGTAACTGCTTTCTTAGATTAGTCATTGAAGGCTGGGTATGCCCAAGCAATTATGTAACAAGACTGGAGGCTGCTGGATCGAAGACATTATCCATGAGATGGATTTTGACCTAGATTGACCCTTGACTGCCACAAGGCTCATGGGAGTCATTATAGGAATAGGCCATGCTATATCACATTTACATTTTCGCTTCATATCCTGCGTGTGATGTTTATTTTATGTCTGGATGGATTTATTTTAGACGTCACATCAATTTAATTAAGTCTTAAAGTGCCTACCATAACCTAAGCACTCCATAAGCTTGGATCATCATTTTTCTGCTTGCCAAAGCAACAGATAAAGTGGTTACCTAAGTAAAAGGAGATGGGAAAATAGTGATTTCCATAATGCTTAGACATGGTCCGACTTAACTAGGCTATCAAAATAGTTTTGGACCTAGGGAATACAATGGGAAATAGTCGGGACATATATATATATATATATATATATATATATATATATATATATATATGTCAATCCCATTACGTGATTTTTACGTTAATTATGGGTGTAAAGCCAAAGCTTTCCCATAACTATTGTAAAATGTTTTTCCCCACTATTTATCAAGTGTTGAAATTGTGGAAAATATTTTTTGCTCAAAACTAATAAACTTTGCAAAAAATTCAATGTAGATAATGGCAACCAATTCATCACACAATTCATCGCGATCCGTCCCTGAGAAGGAAAAAGCTGAGCGGGACCAATTTCCTTGATTGGGCCCGCAACTTAAGGGATTGTCCTTAAGCGGGGAAAGAAAGTCATACGTTCTTGAAACGGACATTCCCTGAACGACACTGCAAACAACGCCCCTAGAGCTGAAAGAGATGCTTGGAAGAAGCATTTCGATGACTCTAACGATGTGACTTGTCTCATGTTAGTCACGATGAACACCGACCTTCAAAAAGCAGTTTGAAGGAGTTGAGGCTTTCCAGATGATGGGCCAGCTCAAGGAAATGTTCCAACAGCAAGCTCGTCATGAAAGATTCCTCACAACTAAGGCGTTAAATAGTTGCAAAATGGCCCCAGGAACCTCTGTCAGTGCACATGTTCTTAAGATGAAGGTCTATTTTGACCAACTTGAGAAGCTTGGAGCTACCGTAGGTCATGACATGGCCACATATATGATCTTGGGCTCACTCCCACCGGAGTATGACCAATTCGTTATGAACTTCAACATGCATGCCATGGAGAAGACCATACATGAAATACACGGGATGCTCAAGCAGGCTGAACTGAACATTAAGAAGACCCATAAAGTCTTAATGGTTCAAAAAGGGAATTTCAAGAAGAAAGGCAAGGGAAATCCCATGGCCAAGAGAAGCAAAGGCAAAGGCAATGACAAGCCCAAGCCCCAACCCAAAGCCAAGGCACCAAAGGAGGGAGTTTGCTTCCATTGCAATGAACCAGGTCATTGGAAACGGAACTGCAAGCTCTATTTGGAAGAGACGAAAAAGGGAAAGGCCAGTTTGACTGTCTCTCCAGGTATTTATGTTATAGAAATTAACATGTCTGCTCCTACTTCATGGGTATTAGATACCGGTTGTGGATCTCACATTTGTGCAAATGTGCAGGGGTTCAAAAGGAGTAGATCACTGGCAAAAGGAGAAGTGGACCTCAGAGTAGCCAACGGAGCAAGAGTTGTTGCTGTAGCTACTGGGACATTTAATTTAGTTTTTGCCAAGTGGCCTTATTATAGAACTCGGATAATTGTTTGTATGTTCCAACTTTGAGTAGGAATATTATTTCGCTTTCTTGTTTGGATATTGAAGGTTTTGAAATTAATATTTTGAATAAGATTTGCACCATTCATAAAGATTGTATCTTTTATGGAGATGCCTCTTTGATGAATGGGCTTTATATTCTTAACCTCGATGATTCCATTAAAAGGCCCATCTATAACATTAATACTAAAAGGTTTAAATCAAATGACTTAAACCAAACCTACTTTTAGCACTCGTCGTTTGGGCCACATAAACGAGAAATGCATATCAAAACTCCATACAGATGGAATATTAACATCATTTGACTTAGAGTCTTATGAGACGTGTGAATCTTGCTTGTTGGGCAAAATGACTAAAGCTCCCTTTACTGGACAAAGTGAGAGAGCTTCCGATTTGTTGGGCCTCATACATACGGGATGTTTGTGGACCAATGAACACAAGTGCTAGAGGAGGGTTTCAGTACTTCATCACATTCACAGATGATTTCAGTAGATATGGCTACGTCGATCTAATGAAACATAAATCAGAGTCTTTTGGAAGATTCAAAGAATTTCAAAATGAAGTACAAAATCAACTTGGCAAAAGTATTAAGATACTTCGATCAGATCGAGGTGGCGAATACCTTAACCAAGAGTTTGATGAACATCTTAGTGGTTGTGGAATTGTTTCACAATTAACTCCTCCTGGCACACCACAATGGAATGGCGTGTCAGAACGGAGGAATCGTACCTTATTAGATATGGTTCGATCTATGATGAGTCAAACAAATCTTCCAATTTCCTTTTGGGGCTACACCCTAGAAACTGCTGCATTTATATTAAATAGAGTTCCTTCTAAAGCGGTTCAGAAACTTCGATATGAGATATGAACTGGGAAACGACCTAGCTTGTCATTTCTCAAAATTTGGGGATGCGAGGCGTACGTAAAACGCTTGTTATCTGATAAACTCGCCCCTAAATCTGACAAATGTTTGTTTGTGGGATATCCTAAAGAAACTAAAGGATATTACTTCTATCTTCCATCGAGAGAACAAAGTGTTTGTTGCTCGTAATGGTTTATTCCTTGAAAGGGAATTTATTTCCAAAGAGGATAGTGGGAGTAAGATCCATCTAGAGGAAATTCAAGATCCCCAAACAACATCCGAACCAACTTTGGAAGTTCAAGCAAGTTCACGTGCCGACATCGAGCTTCAATCTTTGACACAAGGCCCAAGAAGGTCGAGTCGGGTACATCAACGACCGAGAGATATGGATTTCGTGATCGATGATCATCGAGTTGAATCGATTGATCAAGATGAACCCGCTACCTACAAAAGAGGTAATTCGTAGTTACGAGTCGGATAAGTGGCTAGAAGCTATGAAGTCCGAGATGCAATCCATGTACGACAACCAAGTATGGACTTTGGTTGACCCACTCGAAAGGGTGCAAGGTCATTGATAACAAATGGTGTTATAAAAAAGAAGACCGACATGGATGGTAATGTACACACTTTTAAGTCGCGACTAGTAGTTAAAGGTTATAGACAAGTTCATGGTATTGACTATGACGAAACCTTTTTCCCCTGCCGTGATGATAAAGTCAATTAGGATTTTACTTGCCATAGCCGCATATTATGACTATGAGATATGGCAAATGGATGTTAAGACTGCGTTTCTTAATGGAAACCTTCTCGAGGATGTGTATATGACACAAAGCGAGGGGGTTTATTGATCCAACAAATCCTAGCAAAGTGTGTAAGCTTCAAAGGTCCATTTATGGATTGAAGCAAGCATCTCGAAAGTCGAATCGTCGCTTTGATGAACGTATTAAAGAATTCGGTTTCATCAAAAACGAAGACGAGCCTTGTGTTTATAAGAAAGTAACTAATAATGCAGTAGTGTTCCTTGTGCTTTATGTGGGACGACATCTTATCGATTGGAAATGACATCCCCACATTACAAAGCGTAAAAGCTTGGTTGGGGAAGTGCTTTTCCATAAAAGACTTAGGCGAGGCCACATACATTTTGGGTATAAGAATCTATAGAGATAGAACTAACAAAATGATTGGCTCTGAGCTGATTGGATACATTGACAAGGTACTCGAAAGCGGTTCGGGCTTTGCAAGACTCCAAAAATGGATTCTTGCCCATGTCACATGGCATTAAACTCAGCAGAACTCAAGGACCTTCCACAAGGGAGGACCAAGAGCGCATGAGTAAGATCCCATATGCTTCGGCCATTGGGTCTATCATGTACGCCATGATATGTACTCGCCCTGGGATGTCTCATTTGCTTTAGTATGACTAGCGGGATATCAATCGACTCTGGTGAGTCACATTGGGATCGCAATCAAGAGCATTCTTAAGTACTTGAGAAGGACTAAAGATATGTTCTTAGTTTACTGAGGTCGTGAAGGAAGTCCGGTTGTAAATGGTTACACAGACGCAAGCTTCCGGACCGACGTAGACGATTATAGATCGCAACTGGTTTTGTGTTTTGTTTGAATGGAGGTGCTCGTGAGCTGGAAGAGCTCAAAGCAAGAAACCGTGGCCGACTCTACAATGTGAGGCTGGGTATCTAGTCGCCTCAAGCGACTAAAGAAGGCTGCTTTGGATCGTGAAGTTTGTTGATGAATTAGGTGTTGTCCCTAGATCCAAACACATTCTCAGGCGTTTCCATCTGATTAGAGAGATCATCGACAGAGGAGACGTTAGTATTTGCAAAGTTCATACAGACGACAACATTGCAGATCCATTGACCAAGCCACTCCCACGAGCTCTAAACATGAGAGTCATACTAGGTCAATGGGATTGAGGATCATGTATGATTGGACCCAGGGCAAGTGGGAGATTGTTAGTAGTGCCCTAGGACCATTAGCACATGTTGTGCGTTTTATTATCTTTTGAGCATGTAATTGAATAGTTAATTTTTCTTTTGATTATCAAATGTGTGATTTGATAGTAAAACTCATTAGCTCATGTAATTACTATTCTAGAAGTCCCTAGTTTTATGTAATGCTTAATTACTATGAAATAAAACTAGTATGATTGTTGATTGATGATCTTGTTTCTATCGATTGTAATGGATACAAATCACATCATAGATGCAATATATAGGGATACATTGTATTGGGACGTGATCCGTCGAGAAGTAATACTTCATGGTCTTAAGTCATAAGTATTACTTCCTCAATACTATTTTAGCATCCTTAGACCTTATGTCTTCATTGATTCTAGTATGAATGGAGCCACATTTTGACTCGCTCGGACGTTACTTGTAACGTAGTAATCAATACGACCGATGATCGGATGTAGTGTCCTATCATAGCTTGAATGTGAGAGACATTGTAAGGGAATTTGTCCCTCTCTATTATTAGAGAGAGATATCCATGGGCCCCTCGATAGGGAAAGACTGTTTAAATGCATGGCCGTGCTCAAATGTATTTGATAAATTGGTTATCAAATGCTATTTGTCTAAACAGATCTCACCGGAGATCGAGCATAAATACAATTAAGCTTAATAAGGGGTGACGACCACCTACGCCTTATGCTTAATTAGGATATCGCGAGACAAAGTGGATTAAATAGTAGATTGATATTAGGTTCCGTTGTATATTCATTCACTTTGGGTAGTCACAATGTCTTGCTAGGGACCGCTTGTGATTTATGAGCTCACACTACTATTAACCGTGTTTTCATTGCCATTGTGATATGAACCTACTGGGGTCACACGCATAGACGAGCTAACGAAGCTTCATGTCCGATTCAATGAATCTAGAATGTGTCTAGGTTCATTGTATCCGACATTCACTTTTCCGAGAATAATAAAGTGTTATTATTCGAATTAGAGATAAGGGGCATTTTTCGGGTATAGTTTGGAATTACGTGGGAGTTATTATCCGATAAAGACTCCCACTACCAAATAGAAGTCTAGTGCACGTGGGAGTTATAGACTCCCACGCCAAAAGAAGTTGAAAGGACGTGGGAGTTTAGACTCACCACTTTCGAGAGAAGTGGAGGACGTGAGAGTTGGTTATGGGAACAAACTCTCACACCCTATATAATTAACTCTCAACCGAAACCCTAGTCTGGCCTTGCTTCAGCCGCAATTAAACAATTCACCCGAAATCAGATTTCGGATTTTTGTGCCTCTCCCTTTTCTCTCTAATTCCCGAATCTCAGAAAAATGAAGAGCTAGCAATCGCTGCCCGTTTCGTCGTGTGGATACCAGTAGAGGGACTTTCCGCAAAGGGAAATCAATCGGTAGCAGCATCCGATCCAAGAAACGTCATTCTCCATTCAAGAAGTAGCTTCTTGAACCCGAAAACGTAAGTCTTTTCTTGCTGTTTTCGATTCGTTTTGTATGAGCGGATCCTTCAGGGGAGGACTCATGGGTGTTGGGAACGAGTTTCCGCCCATGAATCCCTTCACATACAAAGTAGCCCTTCAGGTGATCCGCTTAGTTTGATTTAATATTTTTTCATCAACTGGTATGAAGGAAGCTATGAGGTAAGGTCCTACTAGTGAGTTTAAAGAAGGGGTTACAGCGTTGGTAAGCAATGACCTTACGCGAGTCTAAAGGGAAGGTTAGACCTTTGGGTTGACACCATCAAAGCATATCATTAGCCATGTAGGAAATCTTGTGTAATCTCAAGTCGAAGGATTCAGACACAAACAGAATCATTATAAGAACATTGTTGACATTCATATAACAATCCATGAAATGCTTTTATAAGCGAGTCGGTCCATTATCAAATACCCATGTCTTTGACTTAATATGACCACATTTAATCACAACACATACTAGTCTCCACACATTATCGTTGTCCTCAAAATTCCACAATAATGATTGACTAGGGACATTTTAGAATAGTTCAATATAACAATTGCATAATTATGTAAGGACGTTATTATGTTTTGTTATATTTGTACAGCCATAATTAAAACACTAATAATGGAATTCATTCCTTTAATACTTCATCAAATGAAAATAATACAACAACTCCCACTTGCACTAAAGACAACACCCTTGCCTTTTAGTGCATATTGTACATAAGAACTATCTCTAAGACTAGTTCTCTTGGTATCTAATACCCATGCTACAAGTATGACGATCATGCTGCTGTGTCAGCGGCTTCGTCTATGGGTCAATGATGTTATCCTTCGTATGTACTTTGAAAATCCTCACATCTCATCTATCAATGATCTCACATATATGAGATACCGCCGCAGTATATGTTTGTACATTTGGTAAGACCGTGGTTCCTATGATTGATATATGGCTCCATTCACAATGGAAGTCAATCGCATTCAAAATGCTAGGTACCACACCAAGTTCAGTAATGAAATTTTGAATCCAAATCTCTTTAGCAGCATCTGATGAAGCTATATACTCAGCTTTAGTTGTAGTAGCGCAGTGAATAACCCAACTGCGATCTAAAGTCGTCTTTATCGGTTTGGAAACTAGCATTAGTGTAACCACTTACAATGAGCTCATCTTCCCCACCATAGATTAAGAACGTATCCGTAGTCCTTCTTAAGTGATATGGAACCTTAATAACTTGTATCAAGATTCAATAACAATAGGGTTGAACAGATCTTTCTATTCTTGAAATAGTTTTAAAGGGGAATACAATCAACGCAACTCTAAGAAGGTTAATTATCAATGGGGTCTGAAAGACCACACCAAGTGAAACTATCTTATTGATACAACAACTCAAGAATGAATGAAAATCTAAATAGAAGTTTAATTCAGAAGTATCTAAGGAATAACCTTACCAAATATCATATATCTAACGTTAATAATATGTTGGCCGAATTACCTCCTAAATAGAGTAGGAATTTCGGTTCACAAGCCTTACAAAGGAACAGTCTTATTCGAGTTAGGGCTCTGCAATCCCTAGCATAACAAACTTTTTATTAAAAAACACTAACTAAACACATGGACAACATGTCCTTTATTCTAGCACCACTAGTACTACTCGACTATAACTACTAAAACAGACTTTTAAAATAATAAGAGTAATTTGCCCTAAATGGACACCAACTATTTTTGATTTTCTATTTCTAACCAAATATATTTATTTTAGTGGTTTATAACCATCAACAATTTACGACCTGCGGATAATAACTCCGGCGTACCTTTCTGGCCAATTTCTTATTTTTTTTTTGCCTAAAAGTGTAAAAAGACCATTTTAGCCCTTATCTAACAAACAAATAAATAAAATTATGATCGTCACCCGATCCAACTCGCTCCACCCCACCCGACCCGACCCAATATTCCCATTTCTAACTATGTCACCCGACCCGACCCCTTTCCCATGGAAGAATACCATCTCCTTCCACAAATATCATGACCAATACCTAGAACCACCATACAGGGGATTTGTTTAAAGAAATGTGAGGAACAACCCCAGAACCCTTCTAATGCTCTGCTTTTAAAAGAATAAGAATACAAATACCATTGAATTGCAGAAACTTATCAAATATCACCATAAAATGCATTTCATTTAAATCCCACCAATTCTAGTTCACTAATTTACCCAAAAAACAAAACAAATTGAGAATCCTAGTTATACTTTAATTGAGATGGAGATGAGAAAATGAAATCGGTAAAAGCTTGAATCGGTAAATTGCCCAATTAGAGTTTTATTCTTATTGTTTGTGTTGCTTTTGCTGGAATTATACTAGTCATTGAATTATTGAAGTTGACCTCTTCTTTGAAGAATCGTGTGGAGGCTTTGCAATAGATTGAGATTTCTTGAACGATGGATTGTTTTCTATTTTTTTGGTTGTTTTTTTCTTTAAATTTTGGCATACGGTAGATGTAGGATTGATGGTGAAGAAATTACGTTTGGGTTACAAACTAAAGTGAAAATGGGAGAGGAGAATGGTTGTTCTATATACAGGTGAGGGATGCGGTGGTGGTTGGCGGAGCTGTGACGGGGTGGTGCTTTTGCAGAGGTGTGTTGTTGGTTTGGAGAAAAAGAAACGGACGATTGCGGTTCGGTGGCTGGATCGGGTCGAAAAGGCATGGAGAAAATGGAGTTTAGAGGTGGGAACAAAATTTGATGGACGGAATTGCCCCTCACGTGAGGGTTTTTAAAAAAAAAATTTGCCGGAAAAGTACGCCGGAGTTAGTATCTGCAGGTCGTATATTATGGATGGCTATAAATCACTAAAATAAATGTATTTGGTTGGAAAGAAAAATTCGAAAATAGTTGGTGGCCATTTAGTGTAAATTACTCAAATAATAAATATAAAGCTGAGAAACAATTAAATAATAACTAAACTTGGAAAAACAAAGATTAATTCCCGCCCAAAATTTGGACAACATGATGTAGTAATTTGAACGACGATTTAGGACTTCACAACGGCAGAATCTGATCTTGTGGTCTTGTGAGAGTTGTAGATCTTCCTCTTATCTTTCCATATAATCTTGAATGAGCTCCATTGGATTCCTGGATCGAAGGTTATGGCCATTACACCAAATTGTCGCAAAGCGGAAATTAATGTCGATCCAAGTTGGTGATAGTTCTCATTGCGTAGAGTCTTTGGGTCTCCAAAATGACTGATGTGTTGTTAGAGCTTGAGTCCTAGATCTCCTTTTGGACATTATCCAAACCTTATTATTCCTTGAAGTATCGGTATATGAGTCCTCAACATTCCCCCTTTCTTCAAAAAAATTCATCCTCTAATCTTGAAAGTTAACGAAAGGACCATAGCTTCAATTTTGTAGCAATTATTTTGGTAAATCCGTTAAAAATGCAGCCGTGTACTCCTGTTTAAAATAAGAAACAATATTAGGAAGAGTAGGATTTGTTATATCAAGAGTAGTAAACGAAAAAGATGATGCTTTTGACTCTTCAAAAATCATTGCAACAAGAGGATCTTTTTCCTCATCAAGAAATTGTGGTTCATGTAAGTTTTTCAACTCATCACTCATCAGTTTTTCCTCTTCTTTCAATTTGGCATCTTCTTGCAATCTTGCCTTTTCCTTCTCTCTTAATTGTTGAGCAGTTTCTTCCAAAGAAGGTATTTGTTTTCTCAGTTTTTGGGGAGTTTGCAGCCCATGAGAACATTCAAGAGAGTTTGATCTCTTATCTAACATCTCAAATATCTCTTCGATTTTGTCAAAAATATTTTGTTGTAGATATAAGTCCTCCATCATCGCTCAAATCAAAAAATTAAGGAAAGGTGAAACATTAGGAAGGTGGAAAAATTAGGAAAGTTCATAATTTTTTCTTTGTCGAAATAAAGAGACCAAGTAATTTGGTAATTGACTCTTTTATTTCTTTTCTCTTGTGTTTCGGCTGAAAGAAGAAATCAAGAAAGCAATAAAAGATACACCAAGAAAGAGATCAACCTTGAACTTTGATACCAACTGATGAGGAACCTTTGATAAATTGTATAAAAGATTCAACAGCAAACTGTTCAAACGGATCTTTCTCTTCCTTGAAAGTAGTTTACGGGGGAATATAATCAACACAACCCTAAGAAGGTTAATTATAAATGGGGGATGAAACACCACAATAAGCAAAACTAGACTTATTGATACAGTAACTCAAGAATAAATGAAAAGGTAAAACCTCACATCATATTCCAAAAATATATTGTATAAAAACAAGAAATCTATTTAATAAGGTGGCCGAATTCCCTCTTAAATATAGTAGGAAATTCGGCTCAAAGAACCACAAAGGAAGAGTGCTATTCTAATTAGGGCTCTTCAACCTCTAGAATAACAAACTTTCTATAAAAGAAACACTACTTAATTAAATGGACCACATGTCATTTATTATAGCACCTCTAAGATATACTAATTAAAAGGAATTAAAATAACAATTAATAAAGCTAAGTTCGATTAATTAAATATTAATTGAACTTGGAGAGCAAGATCTTTGATTACTTGTATCAAAGATTCAACAACAAAAGGTTGAAACGGATCTTTCTCTTCCTTGAAAGTAGTATACTGGGGAATATAATCAACGCAACTATAAGAAGGTTAATTATCAATGACTGAAATACCAAAATAAGCAAAACTTTACTCATTGATACAGTAACTCAAGAATGAATGAAAAGGTAAAAACCTTACATCATATTCCAAAAATATATTGTATAAAAACAAGAAATCTAATTAATAAGGTGGCTGAATTACCTCTTAAATAGAGTAGGAATTTCAGCTCAAAGAATCCACAAAGGAAGAGTCATATTCTAATTAGGGCTCTTCAACCTCTAGAATAACAAACTTGCTCGATAGTTATGACCATTACACCAAACTGTCGCAAAGTTGTCCATGTCCTCACCAGTAAGTACTTGAGGATATTCTTGACGGCTATTCAGTGATGTTCACCGAAAGCTTACTGGTATCTTCTCGTTATACTCAAAGCATTCGAGACATCTCGAAGAGTACACAACATGGCATACATGATAGATCCAATAGTCGAAGCATATGTAATCTAACTCATGCGTTCTTTCTCATCCAGTGTCTTAGCACACTGTTGTCTTGAAAAACTCTGTTACAAGAAACAAACACTTTGTTCTCGTTAGGGATGTAGAAGTAGTACCCTTTATGTCCATGTTCAATTACGAAAAATTCAATTTTTTCTGGTGAACTACGAACTCTACAAGACCTACGCAATTCTTGTGTTTCCGAAACTAGCTCCACAATAGCTTGTGTAGCTTGTTCCAATTCCACCTGGTCACTTCTTCCTGGAATTTCACCAAGTTTCGGAACTTCATTAAGTTCCACGTGGCTCCCACTTGTTTTCCCATAAAAGAATTCCTCTTCTAGAAAAACTCTATTACGAGCAACAAACACTTTGTTCTCGTTAGGGATGTAGAAGTAGTACCCTTTAGTTTCCTTAGGATTCCCCACAAATGCGCACTTGACCGACTTTGGGCTGAGCTTGTCCAAAGTTGGACATTTCACAAATGCCTCGCAACCCCAAATCTTTAAGAAAGACATACTAGGACGCCTCACAATCCATATCTTATATGGTGTCATTTCAAAAGATTTAGATGGAACTCTGTTTAGTATTAAAGTTGCTGCTTATAAAGCATGTCCCAAAAAAGAGTTTGGAAGGCTCGCGTGACTCAAACCATATCTAATAGAATTCGATTACTCATTTTGGATACACCATTCAATTGAGGAGTAGCCGGTGGAGAAAGTTGTAAAACAATTCCACGATTTTTTATATAGTCACGGAATTCTCGACTTAAGTATTCCCCACCTCGATCAGAATGAAGCATCTTAATACTTTTGCCAAGCTGGTTTTCTACTTCATTCTTATACTCTTTGAACTTTTTAAAGGCCTTAGACTTGTGTTTCATAAGAAACACGTATCCAAAATGACTAAGATCGTCAATAAAAGTAATGAAATATAGATAACCACCCCTTACATGAATATTGAATGGACCACATACATCACTATGTATTAGTTCCAACAAATCGTTTGCTCGTTCTCCAGTTCTAGTAAAAGGAGAAGCAGTCATCTTACCCATTAAACAAGGTTTGCATGTATCATATGATTTAAAATCAAATGATTCCAACAATCCATCTTTATGGAGTTCGGAAATGTGGTTTTCGTTTATATGGCATAAGCGACAATGTTGGAGGTATGTAGGATTAAACTCTTTAGTCTTTATTCTGTATTTATGTTATAAACCGGTGAATCTAGGTCTAACAAATATAAACCATTCACCAAAGTAGCATTACAATAAAAGATATCATTTAACGATAATGGCATTTGTTGGTTTTTAATATGAATATCAAAACCCATCTTGTCCAAACAAGAGATCGAAATAATATTTTTAGTTAAAGTAGGTATATAAAGACAATTGTCTAAGTCTAGAACAATTCCAGAAGGCAAACTAAGACTAAATGTTCCTACAACTAATGCAGCAACACTTGCTCCATTGCCAACGCATAGGTCACGTCACCCTTTGCCAGCTCCCTACTCCTTTGTAGTCCATGCACATTCATGCAAATGTGAGAACCACATTTGGTATCAAATACCCATGATGAAGTAATGGTAGACAAATTGATCTCAATAACCTAAAAACCTGAGCCAGAAGAAACATTTTCTCCCTTTCCAAGCTTATTACCCGCAAGATAACTTGGGCAGTTTCTCATAAGAGTCCTTTCTGTCAACAATGGATACAATTTTCATCTTTAGTCACAACGCCATTGGGTTTCAGTGCTTTTTAAGAATGGTTCGGTTTTCCCGTAGGCTTGCCTTTAGGCTTACCAAAACCCTTGTTCCTGTTGTTGTTGACTATATAAATGGCTTTGGACTTGCCTATTTCCTTCTCGGCAATCCTCAACAGATTCAACAATTCTGGGAGAGGTTTGTCTATCTTGTTCATGTTGTAGTTCAATACAACCTAAATGAATGATTCAGGAAACGATTTCAGAATGAAGTCGGTGGATAGCTCCTGGCCAAGAGGAAATTATAGTCTTTCGAGGCTCTCAATATAGTCTATCATCTTCCAATCCCAAGGCAGCTTTGGATACAAAGTTCGGGATTGGCAATCCGGTTAAGTATGACACAAGATTGCACGACAGATATAACTAACTTATCTTTCGTGCCTCACTCGGATAGATAGGCGCTTATTCCACTTGGAAGTTCACATTACTGTCGATCTTGGCATTAACGAGGGCCAATCATGCAAGGCATAGACAATATTTAAAAATTTGTGGGATTTTAATTGTCTCACCAAACGGTGTATAATCTAATTATACGCCTGTAACCCATGCCATAAAACTGTCAAAACATGCACCATGCATCTCATAATGATGAGGAACCGAGTTACAAAGTATCAATATTCGACACTTAAGTTTAGATTTTGGATATTTCTCTATTCTTGAACTAGTTTCAATGGGAATATACTCAATGCAACTCTAAAGAGGGCTAAGTATCAATGGAGGCTGAATCACCACAACAAGTGAAACTAACTCGAAAGAATGAATGAATTCAATAAAGAAGTTCAATAACTCAAAGAATGAATGAATTCTATAAAGAAGTTCAATTCACGAGGATCTAAGGAATAACCTTACCAAATAGCATATATCTAACGTAATTACAATGTGACCTAAATCCCTCTTAAATAGAGTAAGATTTTGGTTAACAAGCCTTACAAATAAGAGTCCTTCTAGGATTAGGACTATACAGCTACTAGATAACTAATAACTTAACCATTATCTAAAACATGGACAACATGTCCTTTATTAGAGCATGCACTACTAGATAATGCGGCTATCACACGTAATAATAATAAAACATAAAGCTGAAAACTAATTAAAGTCTAGAATAAACTTTAAATTACAAGATTACTAAAATGCCCTTCTTAGCCACTTTGCTTGGTAAGGCCGAATTGTACACTCTCTAAACTTAAGAGGATGACTATAATATCATCTTCTAGTTGAAGTTTAGCTTCCTCTATAGTCTTGATGTCTCGGATCAATGTTGCAATTCTTTCTAGAGTCTTCTTTTCTCTTGCTCTTGTCATAGGTCCTTGAAGGTTGACTAGTGGATCCTTTGAATAGGGAAACCCTTTGGATGGTCCCTCATCTTCCTCTCCTCCTTGAAAAGAATGATTTGTCCTCGAATCATCATCAACAACATAATCTGAATCAAAATCAAAAGGGGACAAGTCGAAAACATTAAAAGTAGAATGTACACCATACTCACCTTTCAAGTCTATCTTGTATGCATTATCATTGATCTTAGCAACAATTTGAAAAGGACCATCGCCTCTTAGGGTACAATTTACTCTTTCTTTCATTAGGAAATCAGACTTTCCTAAGGTGTAACCAAACCCAATCTCCTATTTCAAAGGAAACTTGCTTACAGCCTTTGTTGGCATTCTTTGCCATTTGTGATTTCCTCCATCTGATGGATGCCTTTCTTCAACACTTGTTACATGTGTAAAACATAAAATTCTATTCTATGCTTTTATATAATTGGAAAGAATTCTCAAGTTACATTCCAGATTTAAATTACAACAAAAATAAAGAGATAAGGCACGACACGCAGGCCGTATTATAATAAAATCACTGAGGTCAAGGGCTATTACTATGTACTATGCTAAAATAACTTGACAATCATGCTGAAAAGCGCAAATACCCATTTTCGGTCTACCCATGCCATACTCCGGGACTGCCACGATAAGGAAGTTAGGAAAAAATTTAAAATTAGGCCACCTTGGTCAACCTAGAACATTTCTGATCGACCGACCCAAAAAATAGACTAGCTTCGGTCGATCGTGATTGCTCACCGTCGTCGAAATTAGAGGCAGTAGCAAAATCCCATTTTCTAGAACCTGTTTGGTCTGCCGCGAACCTCTTCCAGTCGATCGAACATTTTCCATAAATAGAAAAAAGCCAAAAACATGAATCAACAATTCGTTTAACACTTAAACGACTTCCCAGAGGCTGTACAAAAGTAAACACATCCAATGACATGCATTATTCGACTACAAAAATCATGATAACACATAATCAAAGTAAATGGGTTCTCGTGATAGGCTCTAATACCATTGAAAGTAAGAAATTCAGAATCCCCACATAAAAGAAAAAGAAAGTAAAATGGGATTCCATTCCTTTAGAAGATCTTTTCATGTGAAAAAACCAGTACCTTGGGATAGGAATTATACATTTTTCGATCTAATCAGCCTGCTTGAAGTGTTGCTTGCCATTAGCTACATTAAAATTATTTGCAATGTCATTAATTAGTTTTTGAGCAAAAAACTTCTCACAATTTCAACACTGGATAAATAGTGGAGAATACCATTTTACGATAGTTATAAATAAGCTTTAGTTTATCACCCATAATTAAAGTAAAATCAACCCATGGGAATGACATCTATATGTCCCGGCTATTTCCCATGTTATGCCCTAGGCTCAAAACTATTTTGATAGCCTAGTTAAGTCAAACCATATCTAAGCTTATGGAAATCACTATTTTCCCATCTCTTTTTGCCTAGATAACTACTTATTATCTGTTGCTTTGGCAAGCACACAAAATGATGATCCAAGCTTAAGAAGTGCCTAGGACATGGTATGCATTTTAAGACTTAATTAAAACAATTTAAAGTGACGTGTAAATAATTAAGGCCCCATAAGACAAAAATAAGCATCACATGCAAGATATAGGACGTAAATGTAAACGTGAGATAGCATTGCCTAATCATATGATGACTCCCACGAGCCTTGTGTGAGCCAATGGTCAATCTAAGTCAATACCCATCTCATGGATAGTGTCTTCGATCCACTGTCCTCCAGTCTTGTTACATAAATGCATGGGCATACACAGCCTTCAAGATAAAGCGATAAAACTAATCTAAGAAAGCAATTATAATTTTACAATATTGAAAAACGACTTGCAGACCGTACTATAAAATTACAACCCAATAAATGTAAAGCAAGATAGGGTATAGTAGGCCATGCTATTCACCATGCTAGAATTCACAGAAAACATAATAAATAAGGTAACGAGTACAAATACAAAGTCTTAAGTGTTGCCACTACGCAGAGTAGTCGACGGTCCCGCTAGCCAGTTAGCGGGCGGGGGTCAAGGGGGCAGCGGCCCTCTTGCGGTCACAGTTTATGCTTAATTAATCTTATTAATAACATATCTGATCACGCGATAGCAGTTTATCCAATATAATCGAATTAAAATAGATTAACATATATCACATATATCATAATCAAAGAAACAATATTTTATGTTTCACATATACACATACCAAATCGAAATTGATACGTGTTATGATGTGACTAACATAATCTAATTCGAATAGTATGAGAAAGGCTATGACACCACTGAAGGGATTCATAGGCAGAAACACGTTCTAAACACCCATGAATCCTCCCCTGAAAGATCCGCACATACCATGGGAATCTAAAATTCAAACGATAAACTTATAATTTTCGGTTAAAGATTCTAATTTCAGATTATGTGTGGCTTCCACCAATAGTTTTCCTTTGCAGAATTGCTATCTACCGGTATCCACACGACGAACCGAACAACGAGTGCTAGGTCTTCATTTTTCTAGGTTTCGAATAAACTCGAGAAAAGGAAAAGCAGAAACCTGATTTCTGCAATTTTGGTTTTGCGGCTCTAAAAATGATCGCTAGGGTTTCGGCCAAAAGAGGAATATATGGTGAGAGAGTTTGTTCCTAGAACCAACTCCCACATCCAATCAACCTCTTATGGCAGTGGGAGTCTTTAACTCCCACGTCCTCTATACTTCTACTGGTAGTGGGAGTCTTTATCGCATAATAACTCAAATGTCAGATACAATGAACCTAGACACATTCTAGATTCATTGAATCTGGACATGAAGCTCGTTAGCTCGTCTATGCGTGTGACCCTGTAGGTTCATCTCACAATGGCAATGAAAACACACTTAGTAGTATGTGTTCATAAATCACAAGCGGTCCCTAGCAAGACATTGTGACTACCCAGAGTGAATAAATTTAAGGTGGAACCTAATATCAATCCACTATTCGATCCCTTTGTCTCGCGATATCCAAATAAAGAATAAGGCATGGTTGTCAATATTTTTGGTGTAAATGATTGAAACGAGACATAGCCGACTTTTTGGCTAGGTGTCTCATATGTCAATAAGTAAAGGCGGAAGATTAAATACCCGTCGGTTTACTTAAGCCACTAGAAATTCCAATTTGGAAGGCGGAACAAACCACTATGGATTTTGTGGTCGATTTGCCTAAGGAAAAAATTGGAAAAGACACGATTTCGGTGATTGTTGACCTACTCACAAAATTTCCCACTTTTTGCCAATGAAGATCACCGCTTCGATGGATACCTTAGTTCAGATGTACATGAATGAGATTTTCCGTCTGCACGGTATTCCGGTAAGTATTGTATCGGACCGAGACTCACGTTTTGTATCGCGGTTTTGGCCAAGTTTTAACGAGGCTTTGGGGATGACATTGTCACTTAGCACTGCTTATCATCCTCAAACCGATGGGCAGTCGAAAAGGGCAATTCAGACTTTGGAAGACATGTTAAGAGCCTGCGTTTTACACTTCAAATGTAGTTGGGTGGATCACTTGACTTTGGTGGAATTGGCTTACAAAAATAGTCACCAAGCAATTACCGATATGACACCTTATGAGGCATTATATGGTAGAAGATGTTGGTCACCGATATCTTGGGATTATATTGGTGATAAAACAGTAACGGGACCAGAATTAGTACAAGTGACAATGGCGGTGGTACCGTGTATTCGGGAAAGGCTAAAGACAGCTCAAGGAAGACATAATTGTTGGGCTAATAGTAATCAAAGGCCATTAGAACTTCAAGTGGGCGACTATGTGTGCTTACGGGTTTTGCTAAAGAAAGGAGTGATGTGGTTTGGTAAGAGTAGAAAGTTGAGCCCGAGATATATGTGTCCATATGAGATTTGGAAAAGGGTCAAAGTTTTAATTTATCATTTGGCATTGATGCCAACGTTGTCACGAATACACAACACATTTCACGTGTCATAGTTAAGGCGGTATGTACCCAACCCTAGTCATGTGTTGGAAGTGAAACCATTGGAACTTCGGGAGAATTTATTCTATCAAGAGGCGTCGGTGATGATTGTTGATCGGAAGGATCAGATTTTGAGGCGAATGACCATATTCTATGTCAAGATATAGTGGTCGAATCATACTGAAAGGGAAACAATATGGGAACTCGATGAAGAAGCCCGACAGAAATATCCACAGTTCTTTAAAACCTAAGGGGAGTAAGTTTCGAGGATGGAACTTCTGTAAGGGGGAACGATGTGATAACATGAACTTTTTGAACCTATATGATTATCATGCATATTTGATTATTTACGCTACATGTTAATTGTATGTTATTTATGGTTGATTAGTTGTTTAAGGGAAGCCTTAATGATACTCGTAACTTGATGAACTTAAGTGGATGAACTAGATACTAGTGGGGTGGTTAATAACCTTTTGAATAGTTGTTAGTTGGTAGTTGTGGCTGGAGAAAAAGAGAAGTTAGAAAGGCAAAATGGAAGTTAGAGAAAAGGATAGAAGAAAAAAAATCTTGGAAAGGTGAGTGCTGTGAGTAAATTTCATAATTGTAAGGGCTATAGCTGAGCGGTGACATGTTTACAATTCGATTTTCTAGTAGTGAGGAATCGAAGTTAGAGGTATGTGCTTGGTTTAAATTGTTAAGATTTCAAAGCAAGGATCTTCACTCTTGTATTTACTGTCCTTAAAACTCATGAATTATGTAGTTTAGGTACTGAAAATTATGTTTAAGAAATTTAAATCATGTTTTATTGCATTGGATAAAATGTTGGATTGTTCATACTTGTGTGGTGGATCATAGGGTCTAAATGCGTACGTTATTTGCCTATCTCAACTTGTTGTCATTATTACTGCTTTTGGTGTCTTAAATGATATGTGTGTTGTGTCATCACCGATCTTGAGCTCTTTTCTAGGAACATCTCCATTGCAGGATTCATTCTTCTGCTTTTGTGTGTGTGTATCATCGCTTGAACCCGGGAATTAGCGTTGCTAAGTACTGTAATCTGATCTCTGGGACCTCTCATAATTGGGCAAAGAATTAGGGACTACAAACGGTTGTTGTGGAGTCCACGGTGGAGGGTCCGTATGAGATTTTGAAAAGGGTCGAAGATTTAGCTTATCGTTTGGCATTGATGCCAACGTTGTCACGAATACACAAAGAATTTTACGTGTCATAGTTGAGGCGGTATATGCCCATCCCTAGTCATGTGTTGGAAGCGGAACCGTTGAAATTTCTGGACAAATTGTTCTATCAAGAGGTGTCGTTGATGATTATAGACTGGAAGGATTAGATTTTGAGGCTAATGACCATACTCTATGTCAAGATATAGTGGTCGAATCATACAGAAAGGGAAACCACATGGGAACTCAAGGAAAAAGCCCGATAGAAATATCCACATTTGTTTAAAACCTGAGGGGAGTAAGTTTTGAGGATGAAACTTCTGTAAGGGGGAAATATGTGATAACATGAACTTTTTGAACCTATATGATTATCATGCATATTTGATTATTTACGCTACAACTTAATTGTATGTTATTTATGGTTGATTAGTTGTTTAAGGGAAGCCTTAATGATACTCGTAACTTGATGAACTTAAGTGGATGAACTATATACTTGTGGGGTGGTTTATAACCTTTTGAATAGTTGTTAGTTGGTAGTTGTGGCTGGAGAAAAAGAGAGGGTAGAAAGGGGAAATGGCAGAGCTAGCAATTGGTCTTTCTTTAATCACTAGATTCTTTAGCAGGAGTTCCTTTGTTAGAGAAAAGGATAGAAGAAAATGAAAAAGAAAAAGAAAGAAAACCTTGGAAAGGTGAGTGATGTGAGTAAATTTCATAATTGAAAGTGCTACAACTGAGCCGTGACAGGTTTACATTTTGAGTTTCTGGAATTCTGTGCTTGGTTTAAATTGTTAAGATTTCAAGGTAATGATCTTCACTCTTGTATTTACTGTCCTAAAAACTCAAGAATTATGTAGTGCATGTACTGGAAATTATGTTTAAGGAATTTAAATCATGTTTTATTGCATTGGATAAAATGTTGAATTGTTCATACTTCTGAGGTGGATCGTATGGTCTAAATACGCATGTTATTTGCATATCTCATATTGTTTTCATTGTTACTGCTTTTGGTGTCTTAAATGATATGTGTGTTGTGTCGTCAACGATCTTGAGCTATTGTCTAGGAAAGTCTCCATTGTAGGTTTCATTCTTCTTCTTGTGTGTGTGTGTGTGTATCATCGCTTGAATCCGGGAGTTAGCGTTGTTAAGTACTTTAATCAGAACTCTGGGCCCTCTCCTATTTGGGAAAAGAATTAGGGACTAAAAATGGTCGTTGTGGAGTCCACGATGGAGAGTCCGTATGAGATTTTGAAAAGGGTGGTCGAAGGTTAAGCTTGTCATTTGGCATTGATGCCAACGTATTTCACGTGTCGTAGTTGAGGCGGTATGTGCCCAACCCTAGTAATTTGTTGGAAGCAGAACCGTTGGAACTTCAGGAGAATTTGTCATATCAAGAGGTGTCGTTGATGATTGTAGACCGGAAGGATAAGATTTTGAGGCGAATGACCATACTCTATGTTAAGATATAGTGGTCGAATCATACTAAAAGGGAAACCTTGAACTATTTACACTTTGATGTTTGGCATTCAAACATTTTTAGGTTAATTATACCACTCTAGTATTTAAATGTGGCTGAAAATAAACTGACACTGTTTTTATGGTGGCTTTTGGCCAAATTAGAAATGTGTCGGGAATGTGGAAAATAATCCAAGGAAACAATTAGTGGTGCACAAGTTGTATTTAATAGAGTAATGTATCAATCATTAAAAAAAAGATTCGACGTGGGACTTAAACTATTGAAACTAAAGATGAAGGATTAAGTTAACAACTCCATATAAGCAGTTTAATAACATAGGACTCCCCGCCGTAGTTGTCGCGTGTCGGGGCCTTACAACACCGGCAACCACTTGAAAAGAGAATTCCATATGTCAAAATGAAATTTCTTTCCACATCATTTTACTAGAATTATACATGGCCACCAAACCACTCATATTACTAGAGTTTAGGCCACGTGCGTTCCACGGAATATTTTAAATATTTTATAAAAAAGATAAAAAGAAGTTTTACTAAGAAGAAATATTTAATGTTTATTTAAAAAAAATATTATATTTTCACGTGCAAATATTAGTTTTGTTTGATAACTTTAAAAAACTTTTTTAGGATTACAAAATCGTTCATGTAATCGTAATGTAAACCCGATATTTCACAAAATAATGGGAGCGATTGTACGGTAAGGAAACACATTAAATTGTTAAATATTTAAATCACAGATTCAGTTCAATTGCAAATATTAGCAAATGTGCCTTTTGTTTTTTTATTGGATATTCAAAGTGCGTTCATGTTATCTAAAATTTAAATTTTTTGAAAATTACCTCAATAGATAGATTATACGAATTAAAGGTATCTTATTTGAGATTGTTTGGCATAGTAATCCTATCTTTTTAAAAAATATATGTATTCAGTGAAAATCCAAAAATAAATGAATAAAATTCACATCATTGATTTTTACAAACACCTAAACAATGATCGATGCAATGCTTTAAAAAATCTAGAAATTGATCAAGACAGCCGAGGATTTGGAGTTCTTGGAGAATGAATATGTATTAGCATCATTTGAAGTTATTGTAAAAGGGGGTAAATAGCTATTTAGGTCATTGAACTATTTACACTTTGATGTTTGGCATTCAAATATTTTACCACTCTAGTATTTAAATGTGGCTGAACATAAACTGACACTGTTTTTATGGTGGCTTTCGGCCAAATTAGAAACGTGTCGGGAATGTGGAAAATAATCCAAGGAAACAATTAGTGGTGCACAAGTTGTATTTAAGAGAGTAATGTATCAATCATTAAAAAAAAGATTCGACGTGGGACTTAAACTATTGAAACTAAAGATGAAGGATTAAGTTAACAACTCCATATAAGCAGTTTAATAACATAGGACTCCCCGCTGTAGTTGTCGCGTGTCGGGGGCCTTACAACACCGTCAACCACTTGAAAAGAGAATTCCATATGTCAAAATGAAATTTCTTTCCACATCATTTTACTAGAATTATACGTGGCCACCAAACCACTCATATTACTAGAGTTTAGGCCACGTGCGTTCCACGGAATATTTTAAATATTTTATAAAAAAAGATAAAAGAAGTTTTACTAAGAAGAAATATTTAATGTTTATTTAAAAAAATATTATATTTTCACGTGCAAATATTAGTTTTGTTTGATAACTTTAAAAACTTTTTTAGGATTACAAAATCGTTCATGTAATCGTAATGTAAACCGATATTTCACAAAATAATGTAGCGATTTGTACGGTAAGGAAACACATTAAATTGTTAAATATTTAAATCACACATTCGAGTTCAATTGCAAATATTAGCAAATGTGCCTTTTGTTTTTTTATTGGATATTCAAAGTGCGTTCATGTTATCAAAATTTAAATTTTTTGAAATTACCTCAATAGATAGATTATACGAATTAAAGGTATCTTATTTGAGATTGTTTGGCATAGTAATCCTATCTTTTTAAAAAATATATGTATTCAGTGAAAATCCAAAAATAAATAAATAAAATTCACATCGTTGATTTTAACAAACACCTAAACAATGATCGATGCAATGCTTTAAAAAATCTAGAAATTGATCAAGACAGCCGAGGATTTGGAGTTCTTGGAGAATGAATATGTATTAGCATCATTTGAAGTTATTGTAAAAGGGGGTAAATAGCTATTTAGGTCATTGAACTATTTACACTTTGATGTTTGGCATTCAAATATTTTACCACTCTAGTATTTAAATGTGGCTGAACATAAACTGACACTGTTTTTATGGTGGCTTTCGGCCAAATTAGAAACGTGTCGGGAATGTGGAAAATAATCCAAGGAAACAATTAGTGGTGCACAAGTTGTATTTAAGAGAGTAATGTATCAATCATTAAAAAAAAGATTCGACGTGGGACTTAAACTATTGAAACTAAAGATGAAGGATTAAGTTAACAACTCCATATAAGCAGTTTAATAACATAGGACTCCCCGCCGTAGTTGTCGCGTGTCGGGGCCTTACAACACCGGCAACCACTTGAAAAGAGAATTCCATATGTCAAAATGAAATTTCTTTCCACATCATTTTACTAGAATTATACATGGCCACCAAACCACTCATATTACTAGAGTTTAGGCCACGTGCGTTCCACGGAATATTTTAAATATTTTATAAAAAAGATAAAAGAAGTTTTACTAAGAAGAAATATTTAATGTTTATTTAAAAAAATATTATATTTTCACGTGCAAATATTAGTTTTGTTTGATAACTTTAAAAACTTTTTTAGGATTACAAAATCGTTCATGTAATCGTAATGTAAACCAGTATTTCACAAAATAATGTAGCGATTGTACGGTAAGGAAACACATTAAATTGTTAAATATTTAAATCACACATTCGAGTTCAATTGCAAATATTAGCAAATGTGCCTTTTGTTTTTTTATTGGATATTCAAAGTGCGTTCATGTTATCTAAAATTTAAATTTTTTTGAAATTACCTCAATAGATAGATTATACGAATTAAAGGTATCTTATTTGAGATTGTTTGGCATAGTAATACTATCTTTTTTAAAAAAATATATGTATTCGGTGAAAATCCAAAAATAAATAAATAAAATTCACATCATTGATTTTAACAAACACCTAAACAATGATCGATGCAATGCTTTAAAAAATCTAGAAATTGATCAAGGCAGTAGAGGATTTGGAGTTCTTGGAGAATGAATATGTATTAGCATCATTTGAAGTTATTGTAAAAGGGGGGTAAATAGCTATTTAGGTCATTGAACTATTTACACTTTGATGTTTGGCATTCAAATATTTTACCACTCTAGTATTTAAATGTGGTGAACATAAAGCCCGACACTTGTTTTTATGGTGGCTTTCGGCCAAATTAGAAATGTGTCGGGAATGTGGAAAATAATCCAAGGAAACAATTAGTGGTGCACAAGTTGTATTTAAAGAGAGTAATGTATCAATCATTAAAAAAAAAGATTCGACGTGGGACTTAAACTATTGAAACTAAAGATGAAGGATTAAGTTAACAACTCCATATAAGCGAGTTTAATAACATAGGACTCCCGCCGTAGTTGTCGCGTGTCGGGGCCTTACAACACCGGCAACCACTTGAAAAGAGAATTCCATATGTCAAAATGAAATTTCTTTCCACATCATTTTACTAGAATTATACATGGCCACCAAACCACTCATATTACTAGAGTTTAGGCCACGTGCGTTCCACGGAATATTTTAAATATTTTATAAAAAAAGATAAAAGAAGTTTTACTAAGAAGAAATATTTAATGTTTATTTAAAAAAAATATTATATTTTCACGTGCAAATATTAGTTTTGTTTGATAACTTTAAAAACTTTTTTAGGATTACAAAATCGTTCATGTAATCGTAATGTAAACGATATTTCACAAAATAATGGAAGCGATTGTACGGTAAGAAACACATTAAATTGTTAAATATTTAAATCACACATTCGAGTTCAATTGCAAATATTAGCAAATGTGCCTTTTGTTTTTTTATTGGATATTCAAAGTGCGTTCATGTTATCTAAAATTTAAATTTTTTTGAAATTACCTCAATAGATAGATTATCACGAATTAAAGGTATCTTATTTGAGATTGTTTGGCATAGTAATACTATCTTTTTTAAAAAAATATATGTATTCGGTGAAAATCCAAAAATAAATAAATAAAATTCACATCATTGATTTTTAACAAACACCTAAACAATGATCGATGCAATGCTTTAAAAAAATCTAGAAATTGATCAAGGCAGCCGAGGATTTGGAGTTCTTGGAGAATGAATATGTATTAGCATCATTTGAAGTTATTGTAAAAGGGGGTAAATAGCTATTTAGGTCATTGAACTATTTACACTTTGATGTTTGGCATTCAAATATTTTACCACTCTAGTATTTAAATGTGGCTGAACATAAACTGACACTGTTTTTATGGTGGCTTTTCGGCCAAATTAGAAATGTGTCGGGAATGTGGAAAATAATCCAAGGAAACAATTAGTGGTGCACAAGTTGTATTTAAGAGAGTAATGTATCAATCATTAAAAAAAAGATTCGACGTGGGACTTAAACTATTGAAACTAAAGATGAAGGATTAAGTTAACAACTCCATATAAGCGAGTTTAATAACATAGGACTCCCGCCGTAGTTGTCGCGTGTCGGGGCCTTACAACACCGACAACCACTTGAAAAGAGAATTCCATATGTCAAAATGAAATTTCTTTCCACATCATTTTACTAGAATTATACATGGCCACCAAACCACTCATATTACTAGAGTTTAGGCCACGTGCGTTCCACGGAATATTTTAAATATTTTATAAAAAAGATAAAAGAAGTTTTACTAAGAAGAAATATTTAATGTTTATTTAAAAAAATATTATATTTTCACGTGCAAATATTAGTTTTGTTTGATAACTTTAAAAACTTTTTTAGGATTACAAAATCGTTCATGTAATCGTAATGTAAACGATATTTCACAAAATAATGTAGCGATTGTACGGTAAGGAAACACATTAAATTGTTAAATATTTAAATCACACATTCAGTTCAATTGCAAATATTAGCAAATGTGCCTTTTGTTTTTTTATTGGATATTCAAAGTGCGTTCATGTTATCTAAAATTTAATTTTTTTGAAATTACCTCAATAGATAGATTATACGAATTAAAGGTATCTTATTTGAGATTGTTTGGCATAGTAATACTATCTTTTTAAAAAATATATGTATTCAGTGAAAATCCAAAAATAAATAAATAAAATTCACATCATTGATTTTAACAAACACCTAAACAATGATCGATGCAATGCTTTAAAAAATCTAGAAATTGATCAAGACAGCCGAGGATTTGGAGTTCTTGGAGAATGAATATGTATTAGCATCATTTGAAGTTATTGTAAAAGGGGGTAAATAGCTATTTAGGTCATTGAACTATTTACACTTTGATGTTTGGCATTCAAATATTTTACCACTCTAGTATTTAAATGTGGCTGAACATAAACTGACACTGTTTTTATGGTGGCTTTCGGCCAAATTAGAAATGTGTCGGGAATGTGGAAAATAATCCAAGGAAACAATTAGTGGTGCACAAGTTGTATTTAAAGAGAGTAATGTATCAATCATTAAAAAAAAGATTCGACGTGGGACTTAAACTATTGAAACTAAAGATGAAGGATTAAGTTAACAACTCCATATAAGCAGTTTAATAACATAGGACTCCCCGCCGTAGTTGTCGCGTGTCGGGGCCTTACAACACCGGCAACCACTTGAAAAGAGAATTCCATATGTCAAAATGAAATTTCTTTCCACATCATTTTACTAGAATTATACATGGCCACCAAACCACTCATATTACTAGAGTTTAGGCCACGTGCGTTCCACGGAATATTTTAAATATTTTATAAAAAAAGATAAAAGAAGTTTTACTAAGAAGAAATATTTAATGTTTATTTAAAAAAAATATTATATTTTCACGTGCAAATATTAGTTTTGTTTGATAACTTTAAAAACTTTTTTAGGATTACAAAATCGTTCATGTAATCGTAATGTAAACGATATTTCACAAAATAATGTAGCGATTGTACGGTAAGGAAACACATTAAATTGTTAAATATTTAAATCACACATTCGAGTTCAATTGCAAATATTAGCAAATGTGCCTTTTGTTTTTTTATTGGATATTCAAAGTGCGTTCATGTTATCTAAAATTTAAATTTTTTTGAAATTACCTCAATAGATAGATTATACGAATTAAAGGTATCTTATTTGAGATTGTTTGGCATAGTAATACTATCTTTTTTAAAAAAATATATGTATTCGGTGAAAATCCAAAAATAAATAAATAAAATTCACATCATTGATTTTAACAAACACCTAAACAATGATCGATGCAATGCTTTAAAAAAATCTAGAAATTGATCAAGGCAGTAGAGGATTTGGAGTTCTTGGAGAATGAATATGTATTAGCATCATTTGAAGTTATTGTAAAAGGGGGGTAAATAGCTATTTAGGTCATTGAACTATTTACACTTTGATGTTTGGCATTCAAATATTTTACCACTCTAGTATTTAAATGTGGTGAACATAAAGCCCGACACTTGTTTTTATGGTGGCTTTCGGCCAAATTAGAAATGTGTCGGGAATGTGGAAAATAATCCAAGGAAACAATTAGTGGTGCACAAGTTGTATTTAAGAGAGTAATGTATCAATCATTAAAAAAAAAGATTCGACGTGGGACTTAAACTATTGAAACTAAAGATGAAGGATTAAGTTAACAACTCCATATAAGCGAGTTTAATAACATAGGACTCCCGCCGTAGTTGTCGCGTGTCGGGGCCTTACAACACCGGCAACCACTTGAAAAGAGAATTCCATATGTCAAAATGAAATTTCTTTCCACATCATTTTACTAGAATTATACATGGCCACCAAACCACTCATATTACTAGAGTTTAGGCCACGTGCGTTCCACGGAATATTTTAAATATTTTATAAAAAAGATAAAAGAAGTTTTACTAAGAAGAAATATTTAATGTTTATTTAAAAAAATATTATATTTTCACGTGCAAATATTAGTTTTGTTTGATAACTTTAAAAACTTTTTTAGGATTACAAAATCGTTCATGTAATCGTAATGTAAACCAGTATTTCACAAAATAATGGAGCAGTTGGCACGGTAAGGAAACACATTAAATTGTTAAA
This sequence comes from Vinca minor, assembly GCA_026122235.1. Classification (NCBI taxonomy): domain Eukaryota; kingdom Viridiplantae; phylum Streptophyta; class Magnoliopsida; order Gentianales; family Apocynaceae; genus Vinca; species Vinca minor. Next base: position 383,829 of record JAOCZM010000002.1, read on the forward strand.
TATTTAAATCACACATTCAGTTCAATTGCAAATATTAGCAAATGTGCCTTTTGTTTTTTTATTGGATATTCAAAGTGCGTTCATGTTATCTAAAATTTAAATTTTTTGAAATTACCTCAATAGATAGATTATACGAATTAAAGGTATCTTATTTGAGATTGTTTGGCATAGTAATACTATCTTTTTAAAAAATATATGTATTCAGTGAAAATCCAAAAATAAATAAATAAAATTCACATCATTGATTTTAACAAACACCTAAACAATGATCGATGCAATGCTTTAAAAAATCTAGAAATTGATCAAGACAGCCGAGGATTTGGAGTTCTTGGAGAATGAATATGTATTAGCATCATTTGAAGTTATTGTAAAAGGGGGGTAAATAGCTATTTAGGTCATTGAACTATTTACACTTTGATGTTTGGCATTCAAATATTTTACCACTCTAGTATTTAAATGTGGCTGAACATAAACTGACACTGTTTTTATGGTGGCTTTCGGCCAAATTAGAAATGTGTCGGGAATGTGGAAAATAATCCAAGGAAACAATTAGTGGTGCACAAGTTGTATTTAAGAGAGTAATGTATCAATCATTAAAAAAAAGATTCGACGTGGGACTTAAACTATTGAAACTAAAGATGAAGGATTAAGTTAACAACTCCATATAAGCGAGTTTAATAACATAGGACTCCCGCCGTAGTTGTCGCGTGTCGGGGGCCTTACAACACCGGCAACCACTTGAAAAGAGAATTCCATATGTCAAAATGAAATTTCTTTCCACATCATTTTACTAGAATTATACATGGCCACCAAACCACTCATATTACTAGAGTTTAGGCCACGTGCGTTCCACGGAATATTTTAAATATTTTATAAAAAAGGTAAAAGAAGTTTTACTAAGAAGAAATATTTAATGTTTATTTAAAAAAATATTATATTTTCACGTGCAAATATTAGTTTTGTTTGATAACTTTAAAAACTTTTTTAGGATTACAAAATCGTTCATGTAATCGTAATGTAAACCAGTATTTCACAGAATAATGGAGCAGTTGGCACGGTAAGGAAACACATTAAATTGTTAAATATTTAAATCACACATTCAGTTCAATTGCAAATATTAGCAAATGTGCCTTTTGTTTTTTTATTGGATATTCAAAGTGCGTTCATGTTATCTAAAATTTAAATTTTTTGAAATTACCTCAATAGATAGATTATACGAATTAAAGGTATCTTATTTGAGATTGTTTGGCATAGTAATACTATCTTTTAAAAAAATATATGTATTCAGTGAAAATCCAAAAATAAATAAATAAAATTCACATCATTGATTTTAACAAACACCTAAACAATGATCGATGCAATGCTTTAAAAAATCTAGAAATTGATCAAGACAGCCGAGGATTTGGAGTTCTTGGAGAATGAATATGTATTAGCATCATTTGAAGTTATTGTAAAAGGGGGGTAAATAGCTATTTAGGTCATTGAACTATTTACACTTTGATGTTTGGCATTCAAATATTTTACCACTCTAGTATTTAAATGTGGCTGAACATAAACTGACACTGTTTTTATGGTGGCTTTCGGCCAAATTAGAAATGTGTCGGGAATGTGGAAAATAATCCAAGGAAACAATTAGTGGTGCACAAGTTGTATTTAAGAGAGTAATGTATCAATCATTAAAAAAAAGATTCGACGTGGGACTTAAACTATTGAAACTAAAGATGAAGGATTAAGTTAACAACTCCATATAAGCGGTTTAATAACATAGGACTCCCGCCGTAGTTGTCGCGTGTCGGGGCCTTACAACACCGGCAACCACTTGAAAAGAGAATTCCATATGTCAAAATGAAATTTCTTTCCACATCATTTTACTAGAATTATACATGGCCACCAAACCACTCATATTACTAGAGTTTAGGCCACGTGCGTTCCACGGAATATTTTAAATATTTTATAAAAAAGATAAAAGAAGTTTTACTAAGAAGAAATATTTAATGTTTATTTAAAAAAATATTATATTTTCACGTGCAAATATTAGTTTTGTTTGATAACTTTAAAAACTTTTTTAGGATTACAAAATCGTTCATGTAATCGTAATGTAAACGATATTTCACAAAATAATGTAGCGATTGTACGGTAAGGAAACACATTAAATTGTTAAATATTTAAATCACACATTCGAGTTCAATTGCAAATATTAGCAAATGTGCCTTTTGTTTTTTTATTGGATATTCAAAGTGCGTTCATGTTATCTAAAATTTAAATTTTTTTGAAATTACCTCAATAGATAGATTATACGAATTAAAGGTATCTTATTTGAGATTGTTTGGCATAGTAATACTATCTTTTTTAAAAAAATATATGTATTCGGTGAAAATCCAAAAATAAATAAATAAAATTCACATCATTGATTTTAACAAACACCTAAACAATGATCGATGCAATGCTTTAAAAAAATCTAGAAATTGATCAAGGCAGTAGAGGGATTTGGAGTTCTTGGAGAATGAATATGTATTAGCATCATTTGAAGTTATTGTAAAAGGGGGGTAAATAGCTATTTAGGTCATTGAACTATTTACACTTTGATGTTTGGCATTCAAATATTTTACCACTCTAGTATTTAAATGTGGTGAACATAAAGCCCGACACTTGTTTTTATGGTGGCTTTCGGCCAAATTAGAAATGTGTCGGGAATGTGGAAAATAATCCAAGGAAACAATTAGTGGTGCACAAGTTGTATTTAAAGAGAGTAATGTATCAATCATTAAAAAAAAAGATTCGACGTGGGACTTAAACTATTGAAACTAAAGATGAAGGATTAAGTTAACAACTCCATATAAGCGAGTTTAATAACATAGGACTCCCGCCGTAGTTGTCGCGTGTCGGGGCCTTACAACACCGGCAACCACTTGAAAAGAGAATTCCATATGTCAAAATGAAATTTCTTTCCACATCATTTTACTAGAATTATACATGGCCACCAAACCACTCATATTACTAGAGTTTAGGCCACGTGCGTTCCACGGAATATTTTAAATATTTTATAAAAAAAGATAAAAAGAAGTTTTACTAAGAAGAAATATTTAATGTTTATTTAAAAAAAATATTATATTTTCACGTGCAAATATTAGTTTTGTTTGATAACTTTAAAAACTTTTTTAGGATTACAAAATCGTTCTTGTAATGGTAATGTAAACAATATTTCACAAAATAATGGAGCGATTGTACGGTAAGGAAACACATTAAATTGTTAAATATTTAAATCACACATTCGAGTTCAATTGCAAATATTAGCAAATGTGCCTTTTGTTTTTTTATTGGATATTCAAAGTGCGTTCATGTTATCTAAAATTTAAATTTTTTGAAATTACCTCAATAGATAGATTATACGAATTAAAGGTATCTTATTTGAGATTGTTTGGCATAGTAATACTATCTTTTTTAAAAAAATATATGTATTCAGTGAAAATCCAAAAATAAATAAATAAAATTCACATCATTGATTTTAACAAACACCTAAACAATGATCGATGCAATGCTTTAAAAAATCTAGAAATTGATCAAGGCAGTAGAGGGATTTGGAGTTCTTGGAGAATGAATATGTATTAGCATCATTTGAAGTTATTGTAAAAGGGGGGTAAATAGCTATTTAGGTCATTGAACTATTTACACTTTGATGTTTGGCATTCAAATATTTTTAGGTTAATTATACCACTCTAGTATTTAAATGTGGTGAACATAAAGCGACACTTGTTTTTATGGTGGCTTTCGGCCAAATTAGAAATGTGTCGGGAATGTGGAAAATAATCCAAGGAAACAATTAGTGGTGCACAAGTTGTATTTAAGAGAGTAATGTATCAATCATTAAAAAAAAAGATTCGGCGTGGGACTTAAACTATTGAAACTAAAGATGAAGGATTAAGTTAACAACTCCATATAAGCGGTTTAATAACATAGGACTCCCGCCGTAGTTGTCGCGTGTCGGGGCCTTACAACACCGGCAACCACTTGAAAAGAGAATTCCATATGTCAAAATGAAATTTCTTTCCACATCATTTTACTAGAATTATACATGGCCACCAAACCACTCATATTACTAGAGTTTAGGCCACGTGCGTTCCACGGAATATTTTAAATATTTTATAAAAAAAGATAAAAGAAGTTTTACTAAGAAGAAATATTTAATGTTTATTTAAAAAAAATATTATATTTTCACGTGCAAATATTAGTTTTGTTTGATAACTTTAAAAACTTTTTTAGGATTACAAAATCGTTCATGTAATCGTAATGTAAACCCGATATTTCACAAAATAATGTAGCGATTGTACGGTAAGGAAACACATTAAATTGTTAAATATTTAAATCACACATTCGAGTTCAATTGCAAATATTAGCAAATGTGCCTTTTGTTTTTTTATTGGATATTCAAAGTGCGTTCATGTTATCTAAAATTTAAATTTTTTGAAATTACCTCAATAGATAGATTATCACGAATTAAAGGTATCTTATTTGAGATTGTTTGGCATAGTAATACTATCTTTTTAAAAAAATATATGTATTCGGTGAAAATCCAAAAATAAATAAATAAAATTCACATCATTGATTTTAACAAACACCTAAACAATGATCGATGCAATGCTTTAAAAAATCTAGAAATTGATCAAGGCAGTAGAGGATTTGGAGTTCTTGGAGAATGAATATGTATTAGCATCATTTGAAGTTATTGTAAAAGGGGGGTAAATAGCTATTTAGGTCATTGAACTATTTACACTTTGATGTTTGGCATTCAAATATTTTACCACTCTAGTATTTAAATGTGGTGAACATAAAGCCCGACACTTGTTTTTATGGTGGCTTTCGGCCAAATTAGAAATGTGTCGGGAATGTGGAAAATAATCCAAGGAAACAATTAGTGGTGCACAAGTTGTATTTAAGAGAGTAATGTATCAATCATTAAAAAAAAAGATTCGACGTGGGACTTAAACTATTGAAACTAAAGATGAAGGATTAAGTTAACAACTCCATATAAGCGATTTAATAACATAGGACTCCCGCCGTAGTTGTCGCGTGTCGGGGCCTTACAACACCGGCAACCACTTGAAAAGAGAATTCCATATGTCAAAATGAAATTTCTTTCCACATCATTTTACTAGAATTATACATGGCCACCAAACCACTCATATTACTAGAGTTTAGGCCACGTGCGTTCCACGGAATATTTTAAATATTTTATAAAAAAAGATAAAAGAAGTTTTACTAAGAAGAAATATTTAATGTTTATTTAAAAAAAATATTATATTTTCACGTGCAAATATTAGTTTTGTTTGATAACTTTAAAAACTTTTTTAGGATTACAAAATCGTTCATGTAATCGTAATGTAAACGATATTTCACAAAATAATGTAGCGATTGTACGGTAAGGAAACACATTAAATTGTTAAATATTTAAATCACACATTCGAGTTCAATTGCAAATATTAGCAAATGTGCCTTTTGTTTTTTTATTGGATATTCAAAGTGCGTTCATGTTATCTAAAATTTAAATTTTTTGAAATTACCTCAATAGATAGATTATACGAATTAAAGGTATCTTATTTGAGATTGTTTGGCATAGTAATACTATCTTTTTAAAAAATATATGTATTCAGTGAAAATCCAAAAATAAATAAATAAAATTCACATCATTGATTTTAACAAACACCTAAACAATGATCGATGCAATGCTTTAAAAAATCTAGAAATTGATCAAGACAGCCGAGGATTTGGAGTTCTTGGAGAATGAATATGTATTAGCATCATTTGAAGTTATTGTAAAAGGGGGGTAAATAGCTATTTAGGTCATTGAACTATTTACACTTTGATGTTTGGCATTCAAATATTTTACCACTCTAGTATTTAAATGTGGCTGAACATAAACTGACACTGTTTTTATGGTGGCTTTCGGCCAAATTAGAAATGTGTCGGGAATGTGGAAAATAATCCAAGGAAACAATTAGTGGTGCACAAGTTGTATTTAAGAGAGTAATGTATCAATCATTAAAAAAAAGATTCGACGTGGGACTTAAACTATTGAAACTAAAGATGAAGGATTAAGTTAACAACTCCATATAAGCAGTTTAATAACATAGGACTCCCCGCCGTAGTTGTCGCGTGTCGGGGCCTTACAACACCGGCAACCACTTGAAAAGAGAATTCCATATGTCAAAATGAAATTTCTTTCCACATCATTTTACTAGAATTATACATGGCCACCAAACCACTCATATTACTAGAGTTTAGGCCACGTGCGTTCCACGGAATATTTTAAATATTTTATAAAAAAGATAAAAGAAGTTTTACTAAGAAGAAATATTTAATGTTTATTTAAAAAAATATTATATTTTCACGTGCAAATATTAGTTTTGTTTGATAACTTTAAAAACTTTTTTAGGATTACAAAATCGTTCATGTAATCGTAATGTAAACCAGTATTTCACAAAATAATGTAGCGATTGTACGGTAAGAAACACATTAAATTGTTAAATATTTAAATCACACATTCAGTTCAATTGCAAATATTAGCAAATGTGCCTTTTGTTTTTTTATTGGATATTCAAAGTGCGTTCATGTTATCAAAATTTAAATTTTTTGAAATTACCTCAATAGATAGATTATACGAATTAAAGGTATCTTATTTGAGATTGTTTGGCATAGTAATCCTATCTTTTTAAAAAAAATATATGTATTCAGTGAAAATCCAAAAATAAATAAATAAAATTCACATCGTTGATTTTAACAAACACCTAAACAATGATCGATGCAATGCTTTAAAAAATCTAGAAATTGATCAAGACAGCCGAGGATTTGGAGTTCTTGGAGAATGAATATGTATTAGCATCATTTGAAGTTATTGTAAAAGGGGGTAAATAGCTATTTAGGTCATTGAACTATTTACACTTTGATGTTTGGCATTCAAATATTTTACCACTCTAGTATTTAAATGTGGCTGAACATAAACTGACACTGTTTTTATGGTGGCTTTCGGCCAAATTAGAAATGTGTCGGGAATGTGGAAAATAATCCAAGGAAACAATTAGTGGTGCACAAGTTGTATTTAAGAGAGTAATGTATCAATCATTAAAAAAAAGATTCGACGTGGGACTTAAACTATTGAAACTAAAGATGAAGGATTAAGTTAACAACTCCATATAAGCGAGTTTAATAACATAGGACTCCCGCCCCGTAGTTGTCGCGTGTCGGGGCCTTACAACACCGGCAACCACTTGAAAAGAGAATTCCATATGTCAAAATGAAATTTCTTTCCACATCATTTTACTAGAATTATACATGGCCACCAAACCACTCATATTACTAGAGTTTAGGCCACGTGCGTTCCACGGAATATTTTAAATATTTTATAAAAAAGATAAAAGAAGTTTTACTAAGAAGAAATATTTAATGTTTATTTAAAAAAATATTATATTTTCACGTGCAAATATTAGTTTTGTTTGATAACTTTAAAAACTTTTTTAGGATTACAAAATCGTTCATGTAAACGCAATGAGTATTTCACAAAATAATGGAGCGATTGTACGGTAAGGAAACACATTAAATTGTTAAATATTTAAATCACACATTCGAGTTCAATTGCAAATATTAGCAAATGTGCCTTTTTGTTTTTTTATTGGATATTCAAAGTGCGTTCATGTTATCTAAAATTTAAATTTTTTTGAAATTACCTCAATAGATAGATTATACGAATTAAAGGTATCTTATTTGAGATTGTTTGGCATAGTAATACTATCTTTTTAAAAAATATATGTATTCAGTGAAAATCCAAAAATAAATAAATAAAATTCACATCATTGATTTTAACAAACACCTAAACAATGATCGATGCAATGCTTTTAAAAAATCTAGAAATTGATCAAGGCAGTAGAGGATTTGGAGTTCTTGGAGAATGAATATGTATTAGCATCATTTGAAGTTATTGTAAAAGGGGGTAAATAGCTATTTAGGTCATTGAACTATTTACACTTTGATGTTTGGCCTTCAAATATTTTTACGTATCGAAGGCATGGTAGCCCGATGGGTAACATCTACTCGCTCGTGACCGAGAGGTCCAGGGTTCGATACCCACCTCACACATAGGGGGAATGATTTAATTGTCATTTTCTTTGGGTTCCCTTGTGTGGGTCTTATACTGCCCTCACGGGGCACCCGCTCAACGGGACTTCTACGACACCCGCTCAAAAAACGGGCTTCTACTACTCCCCACACGGGGCACCCGCTCAATGGGCTTCTACTACTCCTCATCACGGTGATGTCTTATAATAAATAATTGTAATAAACTGGACCATACTTACAAATGGTCTAGTTTTTTTAAATATTTTTAGGTTAATTATACCACTCTAGTATTTAAATGTGGATGAAAATAAAGCCCAGACCTTGTTTTTATGGTGGCTTTCGCCAAATTAGAAATGTGTCGAGGAATGTGGAAAAATAATCCAAGGAAACAATTAGTGGTGCACAAGTTGTATTTAAGAGAGTAATGTATCAATCATTAAAAAAAAGATTCGACGTGGGACTTAAACTATTGAAACTAAAGATGAAGGATTAAGTTAACAACTCCATATAAGCGAGTTTAATAACAAAGGACTCCCGCGCCGTGGTTGTCGCATGTCGGGGCCTTACAACACCGGCAACCACTTGAAAAGAGAATTCCATATGTCAAAATGAAATTTCTTTCCACGTCATTTTACTAGAATTATACATGGCCACCAAACCACTCATATTACTAGAGTTTAGGCCACGTGCATTCCAAGGAATAATTTTTTTTGTAAAACTAGAGCATTTATAAGTATGGTCTAGTTTTTATTACAATTATTTATTTATTAAAGACCTCTCCGGAGGAGGTCGACCTCACGAGGAGGAGTAGTAGATGTCCCGATGAGCGGGTGTCGTAGAAGTCCCATGTTGAGCGGGTGTCGTAGAAGTCCCGTTGATCGGGTGGCCCGTGAGGGGAATATAAGAATCACACAAGAGAAGCCAACGAAAATGACAATTAAATCATTTCTCTTGTGTGAGGAGGGTATCGAACCTTGGACCTCTCGGTCACAGGCAATGGATGTTATCCATTGGGCTACTATGCCTTCGATTACGGAATATTTTAAATATTTTATAAAAAAGATAAAAGAAGTTTTACTAAGAAGAAATATTTAATGTTTATTTAAAAAAATATTTTATTTTCACGTGCAAATATTAGTTTTGTTTGATAACTTTAAAAACTTTTTTAGGATTACAAAATCGTTCATGTAATCGTAATGTAAACCCGAGTATTTCACAAAATAACGGAGGCGATTTGGCACGGTAAGGAAACACATTAAATTGTTAAATATTTAAATCACACATTCAGTTCAATTGCAAATATTAGCAAATGTTCCTTTTGTTTTTTTATTGGATATTCAAAGTGCGTTCATGTTATCTAAAATTTAAATTTTTTGAAATTACCTCAATAGATAGATTATACGAATTAAAGGTATTTTATTTGAGATTGTTTGGCATAGTAATACTATCTTTTTAAAAAATATATGTATTCAGTGAAAATCCAAAAATAAATAAATATAATTCACATCGTTGATTTTAACAAACACCTAAACAATGATCGATGCAATGCTTTAAAAAATCTAGAAATTGATCAAGACAGCCGAGGATTTGGAGTTCTTGGAGAATGAATATGTATTAGCATCATTTGAAGTTATTGTAAAAGGGGGTAAATAGCTATTTAGGTCATTGAACTATTTACACTTTGATGTTTGGCATTCAAATATTTTTAGGTTAATTATACCACTCTAGTATTTAAATGTGGCTGAAAATAAACTGACACTGTTTTTATGGTGGCTTTCGGCCAAATTGGAAATGTGTCGGGAATGTGGAAAATAATCCAAGGAAACAATTAGTGGTGCACAAGTTGTATTTAAGAGAGTAATGTATCAATCATTAAAAGAAAGATTCGACGTGGGACTTAAACTATTGAAACTAAAGATGAAGGATTAAGTTAACAACTCCATATAAGCAGTTTAATAACAAAGGACTCCCCGCCGTAGTTGTCGCATGTCGGGGCCTTACAACACCGGCAACCACTTGAAAAGAGAATTCCATATGTCAAAATGAAATTTCTTTCCACATCATTTTACTAGAATTATACATGGCCACCAAACCACTCATATTACTAGAGTTTAGGCCACGTGCGTTCCACGGAATATTTTAAATATTTTATAAAAAAGATAAAAGAAGTTTTACTAAGAAGAAATATTTAATGTTTATTTAAAAAAATATTATATTTTCACGTGCAAATATTAGTTTTGTTTGATAACTTTAAAAACTTTTTTAGGATTACAAAATCGTTCATGTAAACCGATGATTTCACAAAATAATGGAGCGATTGTACAGTAAGGAAACACATTAAATTGTTAAATATTTAAATCACACATTCAGTTCAATTGCAAATATTAGCAAATGTGCCTTTTGTTTTTTTATTGGATATTCAAAGTGCGTTCATGTTATCTAAAATTTAAATTTTTTTGAAATTACCTCAGTAGATAGATTATATGAATTAAAGGTATCTTATTTGAGATTGTTTGGCATAGTAATACTATCTTTTTAAAAAATATATGTATTCAGTGAAAATCCAAAAATAAATAAATAAAATTCACATCATTGATTTTAACAAACACCTAAACAATGATCGATGCAATGCTTTAAAAAATCTAGAAATTGATCAAGACAGCCGAGGATTTGGAGTTCTTGGAGAATGAATATGTATTAGCATCATTTGAAGTTATTGTAAAAGGGGGTAAATAGCTATTTAGGTCATTGAACTATTTACACTTTGATGTTTGGCCTTCAAATATTTTTACGTATCGAAGGCATGGTAGCCCAGTGGGTAACATCTACTGCCTGTGACCGAGAGGTCCAGGTTCGATACCCACCTCACACATGGGGAATGATTTAATTGTCATTTTCTTTGGGTTCCCTTGTGTGGGTCTTATACTGCCCTCACGGGGCACCCGCTCAACGGGACTTCTACGACACCCGCTCAAAAAACGGGCTTCTACTACTCCCCACACGGGGCACCCGCTCAATGGGCTTCTACTACTCCTCATCTGGTGATGTCTTATAATAAATAATTGTAATAAACTGGACCATACTTACAAATGGTCTAGTTTTTTTAATATTTTTTAGGTTAATTATACCACTCTAGTATTTAAATGTGGATGAAAATAAAGCCCCGACACTTGTTTTTTATGGTGGCTTTCGCCAAATTAGAAATGTGTCGGGAATGTGGAAAATAATCCAAGGAAACAATTAGTGGTGCACAAGTTGTATTTAAGAGAGTAATGTATCAATCATTAAAAAAAAGATTCGACGTGGGACTTAAACTATTGAAACTAAAGATGAAGGATTAAGTTAACAACTCCATATAAGCAGTTTAATAACAAAGGACTCCCCGCCGTAGTTGTCGCATGTCGGGGCCTTACAACACCGGCAACCACTTGAAAAGAGAATTCCATATGTCAAAATGAAATTTCTTTCCACGTCATTTTACTAGAATTATACATGGCCACCAAACCACTCATATTACTAGAGTTTAGGCCACGTGCATTCCAAGGAATAATTTTTTTTGTTTTTTTTTAAAACTAGAGCATTTATAAGTATGGTCTAGTTTTATTACAATTATTTATTTATTAAAGACCTCTCCAGAGGAGGTCGACCTCACCGGAGGAGGAGTAGTAGATGTCCCGATGAGCGGGTGTCGTAGAAGTCCCATGTTGAGCGGGTGTCGTAGAAGTCCCGTTGATCGGGTGGCCCGTGAGGGGAATATAAGAATCACACAAGAGAAGCCAACGAAAATGACAATTAAATCATTTCTCTTGTGTGAGGAGGGTATCGAACCTTGGACCTCTCGGTCACAGGCAATGGATGTTATCCATTGGGCTACCATGCCTTCGATCACGGAATATTTTAAATATTTTATAAAAAAGATAAAAGAAGTTTTACTAAGAAGAAATATTTAATGTTTATTTAAAAAAATATTATATTTTCACGTGCAAATATTAGTTTTGTTTGATAACTTTAAAAACTTTTTTAGGATTACAAAATCGTTCATGTAATCGTAATGTAAACCAGTATTTCACAAAATAACGGAGCAGTTGGCACGGTAAGGAAACACATTAAATTGTTAAATATTTAAATCACACATTCAGTTCAATTGCAAATATTAGCAAATGTGCCTTTTGTTTTTTTATTGGATATTCAAAGTGCGTTCATGTTATCTAAAATTTAAATTTTTTGAAATTACCTCAATAGATAGATTATACGAATTAAAGGTATCTTATTTGAGATTGTTTGGCATAGTAATACTATCTTTTTAAAAAATATATGTATTCAGTGAAAATCCAAAAATAAATAAATAAAATTCACATCATTGATTTTAACAAACACCTAAACAATGATCGATGCAATGCTTTAAAAAATCTAGAAATTGATCAAGACAGCCGAGGATTTGGAGTTCTTGGAGAATGAATATGTATTAGCATCATTTGAAGTTATTGTAAAAGGGGGTAAATAGCTATTTAGGTCATTGAACTATTTACACTTTGATGTTTGGCATTCAAATATTTTTAGGTTAATTATACCACTCTAGTATTTAAATGTGGCTGAAAATAAACTGACACTGTTTTTATGGTGGCTTTCGGCCAAATTGGAAATGTGTCGGGAATGTGGAAAATAATCCAAGGAAACAATTAGTGGTGCACAAGTTGTATTTAAGAGAGTAATGTATCAATCATTAAAAGAAAGATTCGACGTGGGACTTAAACTATTGAAACTAAAGATGAAGGATTAAGTTAACAACTCCATATAAGCAGTTTAATAACAAAGGACTCCCCGCCGTAGTTGTCGCATGTCGGGGCCTTACAACACCGGCAACCACTTGAAAAGAGAATTCCATATGTCAAAATGAAATTTCTTTCCACATCATTTTACTAGAATTATACATGGCCACCAAACCACTCATATTACTAGAGTTTAGGCCACGTGCGTTCCACGGAATATTTTAAATATTTTATAAAAAAGATAAAAGAAGTTTTACTAAGAAGAAATATTTAATGTTTATTTAAAAAAATATTATATTTTCACGTGCAAATATTAGTTTTGTTTGATAACTTTAAAAACTTTTTTAGGATTACAAAATCGTTCATGTAAACCAGTATTTCACAAAATAATGGAGCAGTTGGCACGGTAAGGAAACACATTAAATTGTTAAATATTTAAATCACACATTCAGTTCAATTGCAAATATTAGCAAATGTGCCTTTTGTTTTTTTATTGGATATTCAAAGTGCGTTCATGTTATCTAAAATTTAAATTTTTTGAAATTACCTCAATAGATAGATTATACGAATTAAAGGTATCTTATTTGAGATTGTTTGGCATAGTAATACTATCTTTTTAAAAAATATATGTATTCAGTGAAAATCCAAAAATAAATAAATAAAATTCACATCATTGATTTTAACAAACACCTAAACAATGATCGATGCAATGCTTTAAAAAATCTAGAAATTGATCAAGACAGCCGAGGATTTGGAGTTCTTGGAGAATGAATATGTATTAGCATCATTTGAAGTTATTGTAAAAGGGGGGTAAATAGCTATTTAGGTCATTGAACTATTTACACTTTGATGTTTGGCCTTCAAATATTTTTTACGTATCGAAGGCATGGTAGCCCAATGGGTAACATCTACCCGCCCTGTGACCGAGAGGTCCAGGTTCGATACCCACCTCACACAAGGGGAATGATTTAATTGTCATTTTCTTTGGGTTCCCTTGTGTGGGTCTTATACTGCCCTCACGGGGCACCCGCTCAACGGGACTTCTACGACACCCGCTCAAAAAATGGGCTTCTACTACTCCCCACACGGGGCACCCGCTCAATGGGCTTCTACTACTCCTCCTCTGGTGATGTCTTATAATAAATAATTGTAATAAACTGGACCATACTTACAAATGGTCTAGTTTTTTTATATTTTTAGGTTAATTATACCACTCTAGTATTTAAATGTGGATGAAAATAAACCATACCTTGTTTTTTATGGTGGCTTTCGCCAAATTAGAAATGTGTCGGGAATGTGGAAAATAATCCAAGGAAACAATTAGTGGTGCACAAGTTGTATTTAAGAGAGTAATGTATCAATCATTAAAAAAAAGATTCGACGTGGGACTTAAACTATTGAAACTAAAGATGAAGGATTAAGTTAACAACTCCATATAAGCAGTTTAATAACAAAGGACTCCCCGCGCGTAGTTGTCGCATGTCGGGGCCTTACAACACTGAGCAACCACTTGAAAAGAGAATTCCATATGTCAAAATGAAATTTCTTTCCACGTCATTTTACTAGAATTATACATGGCCACCAAACCACTCATATTACTAGAGTTTAGGCCACGTGCATTCCAAGGAATAATTTTTTTTTTTAAAACTAGAGCATTTATAAGTATGGTCTAGTTTTATTACAATTATTTATTTATTAAAGACCTCTCCAGAGGAGGTCGACCTCACCGGAGGAGGAGTAGTAGATGTCCCGATGAGCGGGTGTCGTAGAAGTCCCATGTTGAGCGGGTGTCGTAGAAGTCCCGTTGATCGGGTGGCCCGTGAGGGGAATATAAGAATCACACAAGAGAAGCCAACGAAAATGACAATTAAATCATTTCTCTTGTGTGAGGAGGGTATCGAACCTTGGACCTCTCGGTCACAGGCAATGGATGTTATCCATTGGGCTACCATGCCTTCGATCACGGAATATTTTAAATATTTTATAAAAAAGATAAAAGAAGTTTTACTAAGAAGAAATATTTAATGTTTATTTAAAAAAATATTATATTTTCACGTGCAAATATTAGTTTTTGTTTGATAACTTTAAAAACTTTTTAGGATTACAAAATCGTTCATGTAATCGTAATGTAAACGATATTTCACAAAATAATGGAAGCGATTGTACGGTAAGGAAACACATTAAATTGTTAAATATTTAAATCACACATTCGAGTTCAATTGCAAATATTAGCAAATGTTCCTTTTGTTTTTTTATTGGATATTCAAAGTGCGTTCATGTTATCTAAAATTTAAATTTTTTTGAAATTACCTCAATAGATAGATTATACGAATTAAAGGTATCTTATTTGAGATTGTTTGGCATAGTAATACTATCTTTTTAAAAAAATATATGTATTCGGTGAAAATCCAAAAATAAATAAATAAAATTCACATCGTTGATTTTAACAAACACCTAAACAATGATCGATGCAATGCTTTAAAAAATCTAGAAATTGATCAAGGCAGTAGAGGATTTGGAGTTCTTGGAGAATGAATATGTATTAGCATCATTTGAAGTTATTGTAAAAGGGGGGTAAATAGCTATTTAGGTCATTGAACTATTTACACTTTGATGTTTGGCATTCAAATATTTTTAGGTTAATTATACCACTCTAGTATTTAAATGTGGTGAAAATAAAGCTGACACTTGTTTTTATGGTGGCTTTCGGCCAAATTAGAAATGTGTCGGGAATGTGGAAAATAATCCAAGGAAACAATTAGTGGTGCACAAGTTGTATTTAAGAGAGTAATGTATCAATCATTAAAAAAAAGATTCGACGTGGGACTTAAACTATTGAAACTAAAGATGAAGGATTAAGTTAACGACTTCATATAAGCAGTTTAATAACATAGGACTCCCCCTGTAGTTGTCGCGTGTCGGGGCCTTACAACACCGGCAACCACTTGAAAAGAGAATTCCATATGTCAAAATGAAATTTCTTTCCACATCATTTTACTAGAATTATACATGGCCACCAAACCACTCATATTACTAGAGTTTAGGCCACGTGCGTTCCACGGAATATTTTAAATATTTTATAAAAAAGATAAAAGAAGTTTTACTAAGAAGAAATATTTAATGTTTATTTAAAAAAATATTATATTTTCACGTGCAAATATTAGTTTTGTTTGATAACTTTAAAAACTTTTTTAGGATTACAAAATCGTTCATGTAATCGTAATGTAAACCAGTATTTCACAAAATAATGTAGCAGTTGGCACGGTAAGGAAACACATTAAATTGTTAAATATTTAAATCACACATTCAGTTCAATTGCAAATATTAGCAAATGTGCCTTTTGTTTTTTTATTGGATATTCAAAGTGCGTTCATGTTATCTAAAATTTAAATTTTTTGAAATTACCTCAATAGATAGATTATACGAATTAAAGGTATCTTATTTGAGATTGTTTGGCATAGTAATACTATCTTTTTAAAAAATATATGTATTCAGTGAAAATCCAAAAATAAATAAATAAAATTCACATCATTGATTTTAACAAACACCTAAACAATGATCGATGCAATGCTTTAAAAAAATCTAGAAATTGATCAAGGCAGTAGAGGATTTGGAGTTCTTGGAGAATGAATATGTATTAGCATCATTTGAAGTTATTGTAAAAGGGGGGTAAATAGCTATTTAGGTCATTGAACTATTTACACTTTGATGTTTGGCATTCAAATATTTTTAGCCACTCTAGTATTTAAATGTGGTGAACATAAAGCGACACTTGTTTTTATGGTGGCTTTTCGGCCAAATTAGAAATGTGTCGGGAATGTGGAAAAATAATCCAAGGAAACAATTAGTGGTGCACAAGTTGTATTTAAGAGAGTAATGTATCAATCATTAAAAAAAAAGATTCGGCGTGGGACTTAAACTATTGAAACTAAAGATGAAGGATTAAGTTAACAACTCCATATAAGCGAGTTTAATAACATAGGACTCCCCGCCGTAGTTGTCGCGTGTCGGGGCCTTACAACACCGGCAACCACTTGAAAAGAGAATTCCATATGTCAAAATGAAATTTCTTTCCACATCATTTTACTAGAATTATACATGGCCACCAAACCACTCATATTACTAGAGTTTAGGCCACGTGCGTTCCACGGAATATTTTAAATATTTTATAAAAAAGATAAAAAGAAGTTTTACTAAGAAGAAATATTTAATGTTTATTTAAAAAAAATATTATATTTTCACGTGCAAATATTAGTTTTGTTTGATAACTTTAAAAAACTTTTTTAGGATTACAAAATCGTTCATGTAATCGTAATGTAAACGATATTTCACAAAATAATGTAGCGATTGTACGGTAAGGAAACACATTAAATTGTTAAATATTTAAATCACACATTCAGTTCAATTGCAAATATTAGCAAATGTGCCTTTTGTTTTTTTATTGGATATTCAAAGTGCGTTCATGTTATCTAAAATTTAAATTTTTTGAAATTACCTCAATAGATAGATTATACGAATTAAAGGTATCTTATTTGAGATTGTTTGGCATAGTAATACTATCTTTTTTAAAAAAATATATGTATTCGGTGAAAATCCAAAAATAAATAAATAAAATTCACATCATTGATTTTAACAAACACCTAAACAATGATCGATGCAATGCTTTAAAAAAATCTAGAAATTGATCAAGGCAGTAGAGGATTTGGAGTTCTTGGAGAATGAATATGTATTAGCATCATTTGAAGTTATTGTAAAAGGGGGGTAAATAGCTATTTAGGTCATTGAACTATTTACACTTTGATGTTTGGCATTCAAATATTTTACCACTCTAGTATTTAAATGTGGCTGAACATAAAGCCCGACACTTGTTTTTATGGTGGCTTTCGGCCAAATTAGAAATGTGTCGGGAATGTGGAAAAATAATCCAAGGAAACAATTAGTGGTGCACAAGTTGTATTTAAAGAGAGTAATGTATCAATCATTAAAAAAAAAGATTCGACGTGGGACTTAAACTATTGAAACTAAAGATGAAGGATTAAGTTAACAACTCCATATAAGCGAGTTTAATAACATAGGACTCCCCGCCGTGGTTGTCGCGTGTCGGGGCCTTACAACACCGGCAACCACTTGAAAAGAGAATTCCATATGTCAAAATGAAATTTCTTTCCACATCATTTACTAGAATTATACATGGCCACCAAACCACTCATATTACTAGAGTTTAGGCCACGTGCGTTCCACGGAATATTTTAAATATTTTATAAAAAAAGATAAAAGAAGTTTTACTAAGAAGAAATATTTAATGTTTATTTAAAAAAAATATTATATTTTCACGTGCAAATATTAGTTTTTGTTTGATAACTTTAAAAACTTTTTTAGGATTACAAAATCGTTCATGTAATCGTAATGTAAACGATATTTCACAAAATAATGTAGCGATTGTACGGTAAGGAAACACATTAAATTGTTAAATATTTAAATCACACATTCGGTTCAATTGCAAATATTAGCAAATGTGCCTTTTTTTTTTATTGGATATTCAAAGTGCGTTCATGTTATCTAAAATTTAAATTTTTTGAAATTACCTCAATAGATAGATTATACGAATTAAAGGTATCTTATTTGAGATTGTTTTGCATAGTAATACTATCTTTTTAAAAAAAATATGTATTCAGTGAAAATCCAAAAATAAATAAATAAAATTCACATCATTGATTTTAACAAACACCTAAACAATGATCGATGCAATGCTTTAAAAAATCTAGAAATTGATCAAGACAGCCGAGGATTTGGAGTTCTTGGAGAATGAATATGTATTAGCATCATTTGAAGTTATTGTAAAAGGGGGTAAATAGCTATTTTGGTCATTGAACTATTTACACTTTGATGTTTGGCATTCAAATATTTTTAGGTTAATTATACCACTCTAGTATTTAAATGTGGCAGAACATAAACTGACACTGTTTTTATGGTGGCTTTCGGCCAAATTAGAAATGTGTCGGGAATGTGGAAAATAATCCAAGGAAACAATTAGTGGTGCACAAGTTGTATTTAAGAGAGTAATGTATCAATCATTAAAAGAAAGATTCGACGTGGGACTTAAACTATTGAAACTAAAGATGAAGGATTAAGTTAACAACTCCATTTAAGCAGTTTAATAACATAGGACTCCCCGCCGTAGTTGTCGCGTGTCGGGGCCTTACAACACCGACAACCACTTGAAAAGAGAATTCCATATGTCAAAATGAAATTTCTTTCCACATCATTTTACTAGAATTATACATGGCCACCAAACCACTCATATTACTAGAGTTTAGGCCACGTGCGTTCCACGGAATATTTTAAATATTTTATAAAAAAGATAAAAGAAGTTTTACTAAGAAGAAATATTTAATGTTTATTTAAAAAAATATTATATTTTCACGTGCAAATATTAGTTTTGTTTGATAACTTTAAAAAACATTTTTAGGATTACAAAATCGTTCATGTAATCGTAATGTAAACGATATTTCACAAAATAATGGAGCGATTGTACGGTAAGGAAACACATTAAATTGTTAAATATTTAAATCACACATTCAGTTCAATTGCAAATATTAGCAAATGTGCCTTTTGTTTTTTTATTGGATATTCAAAGTGCGTTCATGTTATCTAAAATTTAAATTTTTTGAAATTACCTCAATAGATAGATTATACGAATTAAAGGTATCTTATTTGAGATTGTTTGGCATAGTAATACTATCTTTTTAAAAAATATATGTATTCAGTGAAAATCCAAAAATAAATAAATAAAATTCACATCATTGATTTTAACAAACACCTAAACAATGATCGATGCAATGCTTTAAAAAATCTAGAAATTGATCAAGACAGCCGAGGATTTGGAGTTCTTGGAGAATGAATATGTATTAGCATCATTTGAAGTTATTGTAAAAGGGGGGTAAATAGCTATTTAGGTCATTGAACTATTTACACTTTGATGTTTGGCATTCAAATATTTTACCACTCTAGTATTTAAATGTGGTGAACATAAAGCGACACTTTGTTTTTATGGTGGCTTTCGGCCAAATTAGAAACGTGTCGGGAATGTGGAAAATAATCCAAGGAAACAATTAGTGGTGCACAAGTTGTATTTAAGAGAGTAATGTATCAATCATTAAAAAAAAGATTCGACGTGGGACTTAAACTATTGAAACTAAAGATGAAGGATTAAGTTAACAACTCCATATAAGCGAGTTTAATAACATAGGACTCCCCGCCGTGGTTGTCGCGTGTCGGGGGCCTTACAACACCGGCAACCACTTGAAAAGAGAATTCCATATGTCAAAATGAAATTTCTTTCCACATCATTTTACTAGAATTATACATGGCCACCAAACCACTCATATTACTAGAGTTTAGGCCACGTGCGTTCCACGGAATATTTTAAATATTTTATAAAAAAAGATAAAAGAAGTTTTACTAAGAAGAAATATTTAATGTTTATTTAAAAAAAATATTATATTTTCACGTGCAAATATTAGTTTTGTTTGATAACTTTAAAAAACTTTTTAGGATTACAAAATCGTTCATGTAATCGTAATGTAAACGGTATTTCACAAAATAATGGGAGCGATTGTACGGTAAGGAAACACATTAAATTGTTAAATATTTAAATCACACATTCAGTTCAATTGCAAATATTAGCAAATGTGCCTTTTGTTTTTTTATTGGATATTCAAAGTGCGTTCATGTTATCTAAAATTTAAATTTTTTGAAATTACCTCAATAGATAGATTATACGAATTAAAGGTATCTTATTTGAGATTGTTTGGCATAGTAATACTATCTTTTTAAAAAAAATATGTATTCAGTGAAAATCCAAAAATAAATAAATAAAATTCACATCATTGATTTTAACAAACACCTAAACAATGATCGATGCAATGCTTTAAAAAATCTAGAAATTGATCAAGACAGCCGAGGATTTGGAGTTCTTGGAGAATGAATATGTATTAGCATCATTTGAAGTTATTGTAAAAGGGGGTAAATAGCTATTTAGGTCATTGAACTATTTACACTTTGATGTTTGGCATTCAAATATTTTTAGGTTAATTATACCACTCTAGTATTTAAATGTGGCTGAACATAAACTGACACTGTTTTTATGGTGGCTTTCGGCCAAATTAGAAATGTGTCGGGAATGTGGAAAATAATCCAAGGAAACAATTAGTGGTGCACAAGTTGTATTTAAGAGAGTAATGTATCAATCATTAAAAAAAAGATTCGACGTGGGACTTAAACTATTGAAACTAAAGATGAAGGATTAAGTTAACAACTCCATATAAGCAGTTTAATAACATAGGACTCCCCGCCGTAGTTGTCGCGTGTCGGGGCCTTACAACACCGGCAACCACTTGAAAAGAGAATTCCATATGTCAAAATGAAATTTCTTTCCACATCATTTTACTAGAATTATACATGGCCACCAAACCACTCATATTACTAGAGTTTAGGCCACGTGCGTTCCACGGAATATTTTAAATATTTTATAAAAAAAGATAAAAAGAAGTTTTACTAAGAAGAAATATTTAATGTTTATTTAAAAAAAATATTATATTTTCACGTGCAAATATTAGTTTTGTTTGATAACTTTAAAAACTTTTTTAGGATTACAAAATCGTTCATGTAATCGTAATGTAAACCGATATTTCACAAAATAATGTAGCGATTGTACGGTAAGGAAACACATTAAATTGTTAAATATTTAAATCACACATTCGAGTTCAATTGCAAATATTAGCAAATGTGCCTTTTGTTTTTTTATTGGATATTCAAAGTGCGTTCATGTTATCTAAAATTTAAATTTTTTGAAATTACCTCAATAGATAGATTATACGAATTAAAGGTATCTTATTTGAGATTGTTTGGCATAGTAATACTATCTTTTTAAAAAATATATGTATTCAGTGAAAATCCAAAAATAAATAAATAAAATTCACATCATTGATTTTAACAAACACCTAAACAATGATCGATGCAATGCTTTAAAAAAATCTAGAAATTGATCAAGGCAGTAGAGGATTTGGAGTTCTTGGAGAATGAATATGTATTAGCATCATTTGAAGTTATTGTAAAAGGGGGTAAATAGCTATTTAGGTCATTGAACTATTTACACTTTGATGTTTGGCATTCAAATATTTTTTAGGTTAATTATACCACTCTAGTATTTAAATGTGGTGAACATAAAGCGACACTGTTTTTATGGTGGCTTTCGGCCAAATTAGAAATGTGTCGGGAATGTGGAAAATAATCCAAGGAAACAATTAGTGGTGCACAAGTTGTATTTAAGAGAGTAATGTATCAATCATTAAAAAAAAGATTCGACGTGGGACTTAAACTATTGAAACTAAAGATGAAGGATTAAGTTAACAACTCCATATAAGCAGTTTAATAACATAGGACTCCCCGCCGTAGTTGTCGCGTGTCGGGGCCTTACAACACCGGCAACCACTTGAAAAGAGAATTCCATATGTCAAAATGAAATTTCTTTCCACATCATTTTACTAGAATTATACATGGCCACCAAACCACTCATATTACTAGAGTTTAGGCCACGTGCGTTCCACGGAATATTTTAAATATTTTATAAAAAAGATAAAAGAAGTTTTACTAAGAAGAAATATTTAATGTTTATTTAAAAAAATATTATATTTTCACGTGCAAATATTAGTTTTGTTTGATAACTTTAAAAACTTTTTTAGGATTACAAAATCGTTCATGTAATCGTAATGTAAACCAGTATTTCACAAAATAATGTAGCAGTTGGCACGGTAAGGAAACACATTAAATTGTTAAATATTTAAATCACACATTCAGTTCAATTGCAAATATTAGCAAATGTGCCTTTTGTTTTTTTATTGGATATTCAAAGTGCGTTCATGTTATCTAAAATTTAAATTTTTTGAAATTACCTCAATAGATAGATTATATGAATTAAAGGTATCTTATTTGAGATTGTTTGGCATAGTAATACTATCTTTTTAAAAAATATATGTATTCAGTGAAAATCCAAAAATAAATAAATAAAATTCACATCATTGATTTTAACAAACACCTAAACAATGATCGATGCAATGCTTTAAAAAATCTAGAAATTGATCAAGACAGCCGAGGATTTGGAGTTCTTGGAGAATGAATATGTATTAGCATCATTTGAAGTTATTGTAAAAGGGGGGTAAATAGCTATTTAGGTCATTGAACTATTTACACTTTGATGTTTGGCCTTCAAATATTTTTAGGTATCGAAGGCATGGTAGCCGATGGGTAACATCTACTCGCTCGTGACCGAGAGGTCCAGGTTCGATACCCACCTCACACAAGGGGAATGATTTAATTGTCATTTTCTTTGGGTTCCCTTGTGTGGGTCTTATACTGCCCTCACGGGGCACCCGCTCAACGGGACTTCTACGACACCCGCTCAAAAAACGGGCTTCTACTACTCCCCACACGGGGCACCCGCTCAATGGGCTTCTACTACTCCTCCTCTGGTGATGTCTTATAATAAATAATTGTAATAAACTGGACCATACTTACAAATGGTCTAGTTTTTTAAAAAAAAATAAAAAAAAAATATTTTTAGGTTAATTATACCACTCTAGTATTTAAATGTGGATGAAAATAAACTGACACTGTTTTTATGGTGGCTTTCGGCCAAATTAGAAATGTGTCAGGAATGTGGAAAATAATCCAAGGAAACAATTAGTGGTGCACAAGTTGTATTTAAGAGAGTAATGTATCAATCATTAAAAAAAAGATTCGACGTGGGACTTAAACTATTGAAACTAAAGATGAAGGATTAAGTTAACAACTCCATATAAGCAGTTTAATAACATAGGACTCCCCGCCGTAGTTGTCGCGTGTCGGGGCCTTACAACACCGGCAACCACTTGAAAAGAGAATTCCATATGTCAAAATGAAATTTCTTTCCACATCATTTTACTAGAATTATACATGGCCACCAAACCACTCATATTACTAGAGTTTAGGCCACGTGCGTTCCACGGAATATTTTAAATATTTTATAAAAAAGATAAAAGAAGTTTTACTAAGAAGAAATATTTAATGTTTATTTAAAAAAATATTATATTTTCACGTGCAAATATTAGTTTTGTTTGATAACTTTAAAAACTTTTTTAGGATTACAAAATCGTTCATGTAATCGTAATGTAAACCAGTATTTCACAAAATAATGTAGCAGTTGGCACGGTAAGGAAACACATTAAATTGTTAAATATTTAAATCACACATTCAGTTCAATTGCAAATATTAGCAAATGTGCCTTTTGTTTTTTTATTGGATATTCAAAGTGCGTTCATGTTATCTAAAATTTAAATTTTTTGAAATTACCTCAATAGATAGATTATACGAATTAAAGGTATCTTATTTGAGATTGTTTGGCATAGTAATACTATCTTTTTAAAAAATATATGTATTCAGTGAAAATCCAAAAATAAATAAATAAAATTCACATCATTGATTTTAACAAACACCTAAACAATGATCGATGCAATGCTTTAAAAAATCTAGAAATTGATCAAGACAGCCGAGGATTTGGAGTTCTTGGAGAATGAATATGTATTAGCATCATTTGAAGTTATTGTAAAAGGGGGTAAATAGCTATTTAGGTCATTGAACTATTTACACTTTGATGTTTGGCATTCAAATATTTTTAGGTTAATTATACAACTCTAGTATTTAAATGTGGCTGAACATAAACTGACACTGTTTTTATGGTGGCTTTCGGCCAAATTAGAAATGTGTCGGGAATGTGGAAAATAATCCAAGGAAACAATTAGTGGTGCACAAGTTGTATTTAAGAGAGTAATGTATCAATCATTAAAAAAAAGATTCGACGTGGGACTTAAACTATTGAAACTAAAGATGAAGGATTAAGTTAACAACTCCATATAAGCAGTTTAATAACATAGGACTCCCCGCCGTAGTTGTCGCGTGTCGGGGCCTTACAACACCGTCAACCACTTGAAAAGAGAATTCCATATGTCAAAATGAAATTTCTTTCCAAATCATTTTACTAGAATTATACGTGGCCACCAAACCACTCATATTACTAGAGTTTAGGCCACGTGCGTTCCACGGAATATTTTAAATATTTTATAAAAAAGATAAAAGAAGTTTTACTAAGAAGAAATATTTAATGTTTATTTAAAATATTTTATATTTTCACGTGCAAATATTAGTTTTGTTTGATAACTTTAAAAAACTTTTTAGGATTACAAAATCGTTCATGTAATCGTAATGTAAACGATATTTCACAAAATAATGTAGCAGTTGGCACGGTAAGGAAACACATTAAATTGTTAAATATTTAAATCACACATTCAGTTCAATTGCAAATATTAGCAAATGTGCCTTTTGTTTTTTTATTGGATATTCAAAGTGCGTTCATGTTATCTTAAATTTAAATTTTTGAAATTACCTCAGTAGATAGATTATATGAATTAAAGGTATCTTATTTGAAATTGTTTGGCATAGTAATACTATCTTTTTAAAAAATATATGTATTCAGTGAAAATCCAAAAATAAATAAATAAAATTCACATCATTGATTTTAACAAACACCTAAACAATGATCGATGCAATGCTTTAAAAAATCTAGAAATTGATCAAGACAGCCGAGGATTTGGAGTTCTTGGAGAATGAATATGTATTAGCATCATTTGAAGTTATTGTAAAAGGGGGTAAATAGCTATTTAGGTCATTGAACTATTTACACTTTGATATTTGGCCTTCAAATATTTTTACGTATCGAAGGCATGGTAGCCCAGATGGGTAACATCTACACCCTGTGGCCCGAGAGGTCAGGTTCGATACCCACCTCACACAAGGGAATGATTTAATTGTCATTTTCTTTGGGTTCCCTTGTGTGGGTCTTATACTGCCTCTCACGGGGCACCCGCTCAACGGGACTTCTACGACACCCGCTCAAAAAAGCGGGCTTCTACTACTCCCCACACGGGGCACCCGCTCAATGGGCTTCTACTACTCCTCCTCTGGTGATGTCTTATAATAAATAATTGTAATAAACTGGACCATACTTACAAATGGTCTAGTTTTTTAACAAAAAATAAAAAAAAATATTTTTAGGTTAATTATACCACTCTAGTATTTAAATGTGGATGAAAATAAACTGACACTGTTTTTATGGTGGCTTTCGGCCAAATTAGAAATGTGTACGGGAATGTGAGAAAATAATCCAAGGAAACAATTAGTGGTGCACAAGTTGTATTTAAGAGAGTAATGTATCAATCATTAAAAAAAAGATTCGACGTGGGACTTAAACTATTGAAACTAAAGATGAAGGATTAAGTTAACAACTCCATATAAGCAGTTTAATAACAAAGGACTCCCCGCTACGTAGTTGTCGCATGTCGGGGCCTTACAACACCGGCAACCACTTGAAAAAGAGAATTCCATATGTCAAAATGAAATTTCTTTCCACATCATTTTACTAGAATTATACATGGCCACCAAACCACTCATATTACTAGAGTTTAGGCCACGTGCGTTCCACGGAATATTTTAAATATTTTATAAAAAAGATAAAAGAAGTTTTACTAAGAAGAAATATTTAATGTTTATTTAAAAAAATATTATATTTTCACGTGCAAATATTAGTTTTGTTTGATAACTTTAAAAACTTTTTTAGGATTACAAAATCGTTCATGTAAACCAGTATTTCACAAAATAATGGAGCAGTTGGCACGGTAAGGAAACACATTAAATTGTTAAATATTTAAATCACACATTCAGTTCAATTGCAAATATTAGCAAATGTGCCTTTTGTTTTTTTATTGGATATTCAAAGTGCGTTCATGTTATCTAAAATTTAAATTTTTTGAAATTACCTCAATAGATAGATTATACGAATTAAAGGTATCTTATTTGAGATTGTTTGGCATAGTAATACTATCTTTTTAAAAAATATATGTATTCAGTGAAAATCCAAAAATAAATAAATAAAATTCACATCATTGATTTTAACAAACACCTAAACAATGATCGATGCAATGCTTTAAAAAATCTAGAAATTGATCAAGACAGCCGAGGATTTGGAGTTCTTGGAGAATGAATATGTATTAGCATCATTTGAAGTTATTGTAAAAGGGGGTAAATAGCTATTTAGGTCATTGAACTATTTACACTTTGATGTTTGGCCTTCAAATATTTTTACGTATCGAAGGCATGGTAGCCCAGTGGGTAACATCTACTGCCTGTGACCGAGAGGTCCAGGTTCGATACCCACCTCACACAAGGGGAATGATTTAATTGTCATTTTCTTTGGGTTCCCTTGTGTGGGTCTTATACTGCCCTCACGGGGCACCCGCTCAACGGGACTTCTACGACACCCGCTCAAAAAACGGGCTTCTACTACTCCCCACACGGGGCACCCGCTCAATGGGCTTCTACTACTCCTCCTCTAGTGATGTCTTATAATAAATAATTGTAATAAACTGGACCATACTTACAAATGGTCTAGTTTTTTAAAAAAAAAAAAAAAAAATATTTTTAGGTTAATTATACCACTCTAGTATTTAAATGTGGATGAAAATAAACTGACACTGTTTTTATGGTGGCTTTCGGCCAAATTAGAAATGTGTCAGGAATGTGGAAAATAATCCAAGGAAACAATTAGTGGTGCACAAGTTGTATTTAAGAGAGTAATGTATCAATCATTAAAAGAAAGATTCGACGTGGGACTTAAACTATTGAAACTAAAGATGAAGGATTAAGTTAACAACTCCATTTAAGCAGTTTAATAACATAGGACTCCCCGCCGTAGTTGTCGCGTGTCGGGGCCTTACAACACCGGCAACCACTTGAAAAGAGAATTCCATATGTCAAAATGAAATTTCTTTCCACATCATTTTACTAGAATTATACATGGCCACCAAACCACTCATATTACTAGTGTTTAGGCCACGTGCGTTCCACGGAATATTTTAAATATTTTATAAAAAAGATAAAAGAAGTTTTACTAAGAAGAAATATTTAATGTTTATTTAAAAAAATATTATATTTTCACGTGCAAATATTAGTTTTGTTTGAAAACTTTAAAAACTTTTTTAGGATTACAAAATCGTTCATGTAATCGTAATGTAAACCAGTATTTCACAAAATAATGTAGCAGTTGGCACGGTAAGGAAACACATTAAATTGTTAAATATTTAAATCACACAATCAGTTCAATTGCAAATATTAGCAAATGTGCCTTTTGTTTTTTTATTGGATATTCAAAGTGCGTTCATGTTATCTAAAATTTAAATTTTTTGAAATTACCTCAATAGATAGATTATACGAATTAAAGGTATCTTATTTGAGATTGTTTGGCATAGTAATACTATCTTTTTAAAAAATATATGTATTCAGTGAAAATCCAAAAATAAATAAATAAAATTCACATCGTTGATTTTAACAAACACCTAAACAATGATCGATGCAATGCTTTAAAAAATCTAGAAATTGATCAAGACAGCCGAGGATTTGGAGTTCTTGGAGAATGAATATGTATTAGCATCATTTGAAGTTATTGTAAAAGGGGGTAAATAGCTATTTAGGTCATTGAACTATTTGCACTTTGATGTTTGGCATTCAAATATTTTTCGGTTAATTATACCACTCTAGTATTTAAATGTGGCTGAAAATAAACTGAAACTGTTTTTATGGTGGCTTTCGGCCAAATTGGAAATGTGTCGGGAATGTGGAAAATAATCCAAGGAAACAATTAGTGGTGCACAAGTTGTATTTAAGAGAGTAATGTATCAATCATTAAAAAAAAGATTCGACGTGGGACTTAAACTATTGAAACTAAAGATGAAGGATTAAGTTAACAACTCCATATAAGCAGTTTAATAACATAGGACTCCCCGCCGTAGTTGTCGCGTGTCGGGGCCTTACAACACCGGCAACCACTTGAAAAGAGAATTCCATATGTCAAAATGAAATTTCTTTCCACATCATTTTACTAGAATTATACATGGCCACCAAACCACTCATATTACTAGTGTTTAGGCCACGTGCGTTCCACGGAATATTTTAAATATTTTATAAAAAAGATAAAAGAAGTTTTACTAAGAAGAAATATTTAATGTTTATTTAAAAAAATATTATATTTTCACGTGCAAATATTAGTTTTGTTTGATAACTTTAAAAACTTTTTTAGGATTACAAAATCTTTCATGTAATCGTAATGTAAACCAGTATTTCACAAAATAACGGAGCAGTTGGCACGGTAAGGAAACACATTAAATTGTTAAATATTTAAATCACACAATCAGTTCAATTGCAAATATTAGCAAATGTGCCTTTTGTTTTTTTATTGGATATTCAAAGTGCGTTCATGTTATCTAAAATGTAAATTTTTTGAAATTACCTCAATAGATAGATAATACGAATTAAAGGTATCTTAATTGAGATTGTTTGGCATAATAATACTATCTTTTAAAAAAATATATGTATTCAGTGAAAATCCAAAAATAAATTAATAAAATTCACATCATTGATTTTAACAAACACCTAAACAATGATCGATGCAATGCTTTAAAAAATCTAGAAATTGATCAAGACAGCCGAGGATTTGGAGTTCTTGGAGAATGAATATGTATTAGCACCATTTGAAGTTATTGTAAAAGGGGGTAAATAGCAATTTAGGTCATTGAACTATTTACACTTTGATGTTGGCATTCAAATATTTTTAGGTTAATTATACCACTCTAGTATTTAAATGTGGCTGAAAATAAATTGACACTGTTTTTATGGTTGTTTTCGGCCAAATTAGAAATGTGTCGGGAATGTGGAAAATAATCCAAGGACACAATTAGTGTGCACAAGTTGTATTTAAGAGAGTAATGTATCAATCATTAAAAAAAAGATTCAACGTGGGACTTAAACTATTGAAACTAAAGATGAAGGATTAAGTTAACAACTCCATATAAGCAGTTTAATAACATAGGACTCCCCGCCGTAGTTGTCGCGTGTCGGGGCCTTACAACACCGGCAACCACTTGAAAAGAGAATTCCATATGTCAAAATGAAATTTCTTTCCACATCATTTTACTAGAATTATACATGGCCACCAAACCACTCATATTACTAGTGTTTAGGCCACGTGCGTTCCACGGAATATTTTAAATATTTTATAAAAAAGATAAAAGAAGTTTTACTAAGAAGAAATATTTAATGTTTATTTAAAAAAATATTATATTTTCACGTGCAAATATTAGTTTTGTTTGAAAACTTTAAAAACTTTTTTAGGATTACAAAATCGTTCATGTAATCGTAATGTAAACCAGTATTTCACAAAATAATGTAGCAGTTGGCACGGTAAGGAAACACATTAAATTGTTAAATATTTAAATCACACATTCAGTTCAATTGCAAATATTAGCAAATGTGCCTTTTGTTTTTTTATTGGATATTCAAAGTGCGTTCATGTTATCTAAAATTTAAATTTTTTGAAATTACTTCAATAGATAGATTATATGAATTAAAGGTATCTTATTTGAGATTGTTTGGCATAGTAATACTATCTTTTTAAAAAATATATGTATTCAGTGAAAATCCAAAAATAAATAAATAAAATTCACATCATTGATTTTAACAAACACCTAAACAATGATCGATGCAATGCTTTAAAAAATCTAGAAATTGATCAAGACAGCCGAGGATTTGGAGTTCTTGGAGAATGAATATGTATTAGCATCATTTGAAGTTATTGTAAAAGGGGGTAAATAGCTATTTAGGTCATTGAACTATTTGCACTTTGATGTTTGGCATTCAAATATTTTTAGGTTAATTATACCACTCTAGTATTTAAATGTGGCTGAAAATAAACTGACACTGTTTTTATGGTGGCTTTCGGCCAAATTAGAAATGTGTCGGGAATGTGGAAACATAATCCAAGGAAACAATTAGTGGTGCACAAGTTGTATTTAAGAGAGTAATGTATCAATCATTAAAAAAAAGATTCAACGTGGGACTTAAACTATTGAAACTAAAGATGAAGGATTAAGTTAACAACTCCATATAAGCAGTTTCATAACATAGGACTCCCCGCCGTAGTTGTCGCGTGTCGGGGCCATACAACACCGGCAACCAATTGAAAAGAGAATTCCATATGTCAAAATTAAATTTCTTTCCACTTCATTTTACTAGAATTATACATGGCCACCAAACCACTCATATTACTAGAGTTTAGGCCACGTGCGTTCCATGGAATATTTTAAATATTTTATAAAAAAGATAAAAGAAGTTTTACTATGAAGAAATATTTAATGTTTATTTAAAAAAATATTATATTTTCACGTGCAAATATTAGTTTTGTTTGATAACTTTAAAAACTTTTTTAGGATTACAAAATCGTTCATGTAATCGTAATGTAAACCAGTATTTCACAAAATAATGTAGCGATTGTACAGTAAGGAAACACATTAAATTGTTAAATATTTAAATCACACATTCAGTTCAATTGCAAATATTAGAAAATGTGCCTTTTGTTTTTTTATTGGATATTCAAAGTGCGTTCATGTTATCTAAAATGTAAATTTTTTGAAATTACCTCAATAGATAGATAATACGAATTAAAGGTATCTTATTTGAGATTGTTTGGCATAATAATACTATCTTTTAAAAAAATATATGTATTCAGTGAAAATCCAAAAATAAATTAATAAAATTCACATCATTGATTTTAACAAACACCTAAACAATGATCGATGCAATGCTTTAAAAAAGCTAGAAATTGATCAAGACAGCCGAGGATTTGGAGTTCTTGGAGAATGAATATGTATTAGCATCATTTGAAGTTATTGTAAAAGGGGGTAAATAGCTATTTAGGTCATTGAACTATTTACACTTTGATGTTGGCATTCAAATATTTTTAGGTTAATTATACCACTCTAGTATTTAAATGTGGCTGAAAATAAATTGACACTGTTTTTATGGTGGTTTTCGGCCAAATTAGAAATGTGTCGGGAATGTGGAAAATAATCCAAGGACACAATTAGTGTGCACAAGTTGTATTTAAGAGAGTAATGTATCAATCATTAAAAAAAAGATTCGACGTGGGACTTAAACTATTGAAACTAAAGATGAAGGATTAAGTTAACAACTCCATATAAGCAGTTTCATAACATAGGACTCCCCGCCGTAGTTGTCGCGTGTCGGGGCCATACAACACCGGCAACCAATTGAAAAGAGAATTCCATATGTCAAAATTAAATTTCTTTCCACTTCATTTTACTAGAATTATACATGGCCACCAAACCACTCATATTACTAGAGTTTAGGCCACGTGCGTTCCATGGAATATTTTAAATATTTTATAAAAAAGATAAAAGAAGTTTTACTATGAAGAAATATTTAATGTTTATTTAAAAAAATATTATATTTTCACGTGCAAATATTAGTTTTGTTTGAAAACTTTAAAAACTTTTTTAGGATTACAAAATCGTTCATGTAATCGTAATGTAAACCAGTATTTCACAAAATAATGTAGCAGTTGGCACGGTAAGGAAACACATTAAATTGTTAAATATTTAAATCACACATTCAGTTCAATTGCAAATATTAGCAAATGTGCCTTTTGTTTTTTTATTGGATATTCAAAGTGCGTTCATGTTATCTAAAATGTAAATTTTTTGAAATTACCTCAATAGATAGATAATACGAATTAAAGGTATCTTAATTGAGATTGTTTGGCATAATAATACTATCTTTTAAAAAAATATATGTATTCAGTGAAAATCCAAAAATAAATTAATAAAATTCACATCATTGATTTTAACAAACACCTAAACAATGATCGATGCAATGCTTTAAAAAAATCTAGAAATTGATCAAGGCAGTAGAGGATTTGGAGTTCTTGGAGAATGAATATGTATTAGCATCATTTGAAGTTATTGTAAAAGGGGGTAAATAGCTATTTAGGTCATTGAACTATTTACACTTTGATGTTTGGCATTCAAACATTTTTAGGTTAATTATACCACTCTAGTATTTAAATGTGGTGAACATAAAGCGACACTTTGTTTTTATGGTGGCTTTCGGCCAAATTAGAAATGTGTCGGGAATGTGGAAAATAATCCAAGGAAACAATTAGTGGTGCACAAGTTGTATTTAAGAGAGTAATGTATCAATCATTAAAAAAAAAGATTCGACGTGGGACTTAAACTATTGAAACTAAAGATGAAGGATTAAGTTAACAACTCCATATAAGCGGTTTAATAACATAGGACTCCCCGCCGTGGTTGTCGCGTGTCGGGGGGCCTTACAACACCGGCAACCACTTGAAAAGAGAATTCCATATGTCAAAATGAAATTTCTTTCCACATCATTTTACTAGAATTATACATGGCCACCAAACCACTCATATTACTAGAGTTTAGGCCACGTGCGTTCCACGGAATATTTTAAATATTTTATAAAAAAGATAAAAGAAGTTTTACTAAGAAGAAATATTTAATGTTTATTTAAAAAAATATTATATTTTCACGTGCAAATATTAGTTTTGTTTGATAACTTTAAAAACTTTTTTAGGATTACAAAATCGTTCATGTAAACCAGTATTTCACAAAATAATGGAGCAGTTGGCACGGTAAGGAAACACATTAAATTGTTAAATATTTAAATCACACATTCAGTTCAATTGCAAATATTAGCAAATGTGCCTTTTGTTTTTTTATTGGATATTCAAAGTGCGTTCATGTTATCTAAAATTTAAATTTTTTGAAATTACCTCAATAGATAGATTATACGAATTAAAGGTATCTTATTTGAGATTGTTTGGCATAGTAATACTATCTTTTTAAAAAAAATATGTATTCAGTGAAAATCCAAAAATAAATAAATAAAATTCACATCATTGATTTTAACAAACACCTAAACAATGATCGATGCAATGCTTTAAAAAAATCTAGAAATTGATCAAGGCAGTAGAGGATTTGGAGTTCTTGGAGAATGAATATGTATTAGCATCATTTGAAGTTATTGTAAAAGGGGGTAAATAGCTATTTAGGTCATTGAACTATTTACACTTTGATGTTTGGCATTCAAACATTTTTAGGTTAATTATACCACTCTAGTATTTAAATGTGGCTGAACATAAAAGCTGACACTTGTTTTTATGGTGGCTTTCGGCCAAATTAGAAATGTGTCGGGAATGTGGAAAATAATCCAAGGAAACAATTAGTGGTGCACAAGTTGTATTTAAAGAGAGTAATGTATCAATCATTAAAAAAAAGATTCGACGTGGGACTTAAACTATTGAAACTAAAGATGAAGGATTAAGTTAACAACTCCATATAAGCAGTTTAATAACATAGGACTCCCCGCCGTAGTTGTCGCGTGTCGGGGCCTTACAACACCGGCAACCACTTGAAAAGAGAATTCCATATGTCAAAATGAAATTTCTTTCCACATCATTTTACTAGAATTATACATGGCCACCAAACCACTCATATTACTAGAGTTTAGGCCACGTGCGTTCCACGGAAATATTTTAAATATTTTATAAAAAAAGATAAAAGAAGTTTTACTAAGAAGAAATATTTAATGTTTATTTAAAAAAAATATTATATTTTCACGTGCAAATATTAGTTTTGTTTGATAACTTTAAAAAACCTTTTTTAGGATTACAAAATCGTTCATGTAATCGTAATGTAAACGATATTTCACAAAATAATGGAGCGATTGTACGGTAAGGAAACACATTAAATTGTTAAATATTTAAATCACACATTCAGTTCAATTGCAAATATTAGCAAATGTGCCTTTTTGTTTTTTTATTGGATATTCAAAGTGCGTTCATGTTATCTAAAATTTAAATTTTTTGAAATTACCTCAATAGATAGATTATACGAATTAAAGGTATCTTATTTGAGATTGTTTGGCATAGTAATACTATCTTTTTAAAAAATATATGTATTCAGTGAAAATCCAAAAATAAATAAATAAAATTCACATCATTGATTTTAACAAACACCTAAACAATGATCGATGCAATGCTTTAAAAAATCTAGAAATTGATCAAGACAGCCGAGGATTTGGAGTTCTTGGAGAATGAATATGTATTAGCATCATTTGAAGTTATTGTAAAAGGGGGTAAATAGCTATTTAGGTCATTGAACTATTTACACTTTGATGTTTGGCATTCAAACATTTTTAGGTTAATTATACCACTCTAGTATTTAAATGTGGCTGAACATAAACTGACACTGTTTTTATGGTGGCTTTCGGCCAAATTAGAAATGTGTCGGGAATGTGGAAAATAATCCAAGGAAACAATTAGTGGTGCACAAGTTGTATTTAAGAGAGTAATGTATCAATCATTAAAAAAAAGATTCGACGTGGGACTTAAACTATTGAAACTAAAGATGAAGGATTAAGTTAACAACTCCATATAAGCAGTTTAATAACATAGGACTCCCCGCCGTAGTTGTCGCGTGTCGGGGCCTTACAACACCGGCAACCACTTGAAAAGAGAATTCCATATGTCAAAATGAAATTTCTTTCCACATCATTTTACTAGAATTATACATGGCCACCAAACCACTCATATTACTAGAGTTTAGGCCACGTGCGTTCCACGGAATATTTTAAATATTTTATAAAAAAAAGATAAAAGAAGTTTTACTAAGAAGAAATATTTAATGTTTATTTAAAAAAAATATTATATTTTCACGTGCAAATATTAGTTTTGTTTGATAACTTTAAAAACTTTTTTAGGATTACAAAATCGTTCATGTAAACCCAGAGTATTTCACAAAATAATGGAGCGATTGTACAGTAAGGAAACACATTAAATTGTTAAATATTTAAATCACACATTCAGTTCAATTGCAAATATTAGCAAATGTGCCTTTTGTTTTTTTATTGGATATTCAAAGTGCGTTCATGTTATCTAAAATTTAAATTTTTTGAAATTACCTCAATAGATAGATTATACGAATTAAAGGTATCTTATTTGAGATTGTTTGGCATAGTAATACTATCTTTTTAAAAAATATATGTATTCAGTGAAAATCCAAAAATAAATAAATAAAATTCACATCATTGATTTTAACAAACACCTAAACAATGATCGATGCAATGCTTTAAAAAATCTAGAAATTGATCAAGACAGCCGAGGATTTGGAGTTCTTGGAGAATGAATATGTATTAGCATCATTTGAAGTTATTGTAAAAGGGGGTAAATAGCTATTTAGGTCATTGAACTATTTACACTTTGATGTTTGGCATTCAAACATTTTTAGGTTAATTATACCACTCTAGTATTTAAATGTGGCTGAACATAAACTGACACTGTTTTTATGGTGGCTTTCGGCCAAATTAGAAATGTGTCGGGAATGTGGAAAATAATCCAAGGAAACAATTAGTGGTGCACAAGTTGTATTTAAGAGAGTAATGTATCAATCATTAAAAAAAAGATTCGACGTGGGACTTAAACTATTGAAACTAAAGATGAAGGATTAAGTTAACAACTCCATATAAGCAGTTTAATAACATAGGACTCCCCCTGTAGTTGTCGCGTGTCGGGGCCTTACAACACCGGCAACCACTTGAAAAGAGAATTCCATATGTCAAAATGAAATTTCTTTCCACATCATTTTACTAGAATTATACATGGCCACCAAACCACTCATATTACTAGAGTTTAGGCCACGTGCGTTCCACGGAATATTTTAAATATTTTATAAAAAAGATAAAAGAAGTTTTACTAAGAAGAAATATTTAAT
This sequence comes from Vinca minor, assembly GCA_026122235.1. Lineage (NCBI taxonomy): Eukaryota > Viridiplantae > Streptophyta > Magnoliopsida > Gentianales > Apocynaceae > Vinca > Vinca minor. The sequence goes on from JAOCZM010000002.1 coordinate 420,496, forward strand.
GTTTATTTAAAAAAATATTATATTTTCACGTGCAAATATTAGTTTTGTTTGATAACTTTAAAAACTTTTTTAGGATTACAAAATCGTTCATGTAAACCAGTATTTCACAAAATAATGGAGCAGTTGGCACGGTAAGGAAACACATTAAATTGTTAAATATTTAAATCACACATTCAGTTCAATTGCAAATATTAGCAAATGTGCCTTTTGTTTTTTTATTGGATATTCAAAGTGCGTTCATGTTATCTAAAATTTAAATTTTTTGAAATTACCTCAATAGATAGATTATACGAATTAAAGGTATCTTATTTGAGATTGTTTGGCATAGTAATACTATCTTTTTAAAAAATATATGTATTCAGTGAAAATCCAAAAATAAATAAATAAAATTCACATCATTGATTTTAACAAACACCTAAACAATGATCGATGCAATGCTTTAAAAAATCTAGAAATTGATCAAGACAGCCGAGGATTTGGAGTTCTTGGAGAATGAATATGTATTAGCATCATTTGAAGTTATTGTAAAAGGGGGTAAATAGCTATTTAGGTCATTGAACTATTTACACTTTGATGTTTGGCATTCAAACATTTTTAGGTTAATTATACCACTCTAGTATTTAAATGTGGCTGAACATAAACCCGACACTGCTTTTTATGGTGGCTTTCGCCAAATTAGAAATGTGTCGGGAATGTGGAAAATAATCCAAGGAAACAATTAGTGGTGCACAAGTTGTATTTAAGAGAGTAATGTATCAATCATTAAAAAAAGATTCGACGTGGGACTTAAACTATTGAAACTAAAGATGAAGGATTAAGTTAACAACTCCATATAAGCACTTTAAAAACATAGGACTCCCCGCCGTAGTTGTCGCGTGTCTGGGGCCTTACAACACCGGCAACCACTTGAAAAGAGAATTCCATATGTCAAAATGAAATTTCTTTCCACATCATTTTACTAGAATTATACATGGCCACCAAACCACTCATATTACTAGAGTTTAGGCCACGTATGCTCCACTGAATATTTTAAATATTTTATAAAAAAAGATAAAAGAAGTTTTACTAAGAAGAAATATTTAATGTTTATTTAAAAAAATATTATATTTTCACGTGCAAATATTAGTTTTGTTTGATAACTTTAAAAACTTTTTTAGGATTACAAAATCGTTCATGTAAACCAATATTTCACAGAATAATGGAGCAGTTGGCACGGTAAGGAAACACATTAAATTGTTAAATATTTAAATCACACATTCAGTTCAATTGCAAATATTAGCAAATGTGCCTTTTGTTTTTTTATTGGTATTTCAAAGTGCGTTCATGTTATCTAAAATTTAAATATTTTGAAATTACCTCAATAGATAGATTATACGAATTAAAGGTATCTTATTTGAGATTGTTTGGCATAGTAATACTATCTTTTTAAAAAAAAATATGTATTCAGTGAAAATCCAAAAATAAATAAATAAAATTCACATCATTGATTTTAACAAACACCTAAACAATGATCGATGCAATGCTTTAAAAAATCTAGAAATTGATCAAGACAAATTGAGGATTTGGAGTTCTTGGAGAATGAATATGTATTAGCATCATTTGAAGTTATTGTAAAAAGGGGGTAAATAGCTATTTAGGTCATTGAACTATTTACACTTTGATGTTTGGCATTCAAATATTTTTAGGTTAATTATACCACTCTAGTATTTAAATGTGGCTGAACATAAACTCGACTACTCGCTTTTTATGGTGGCTTTCGCCAAATTAGAAATGTGTCGGGAATGTGGAAAATAATCCAAGGAAACAATTAGTGGTGCACAAGTTGTATTTAAGAGAGTAATGTATCAATCATTAAAAAAAAGATTCGACGTGGGACTTAAACTATTGAAACTAAAGATGAAGGATTAAGTTAACAACTCCATATAAGCAGCTTTAATAACATAGGACTCCCCGCCGTAGTTGTCGCGTGTCGGGGCCTTACAACACCGGCAACCACTTGAAAAGAGAATTCCATATGTCAAAATGAAATTTCTTTCCACATCATTTTACTAGAATTATACATGGCCACCAAACCACTCATATTACTAGAGTTTAGGCCACGTATGCTCCACTGAATATTTTAAATATTTTATAAAAAAAGATAAAAGAAGTTTTACTAAGAAGAAATATTTAATGTTTATTTTAAAAAAATATTATATTTTCACGTGCAAATATTAGTTTTGTTTGATAACTTTAAAAACTTTTTTTAGGATTACAAAATCGCTCATGTAATCGTAATGTAAACCAAGATTTCACAAAATAATGTAGCAAATGGCACTGTAAGGAAACACATTAAATTGTTAAATATTTAAATCACACATTCAGCTCAATTGCAAATATTAGCAAATGTGCCTTTTGTTTTTTTATTGATATTCAAAGTGCGCTCATGTTATCTAAAATTTAAATTTTTTTGAAATTACCTCAATAGATAGATTATACGAATTAAAGGTATCTTATTTGAGATTGTTTGGCATAGTAATACTATCTTTTTAAAAAATATATGTATTCAGTGAAAATCCAAAAATAAATAAATAAAATTCACATCATTGATTTTAACAAACACCTAAACAATGATCGATGCAATGCTTTAAAAAATCTAGAAATTGATCAAGACAGCCGAGGATTTGGAGTTCTTGGAGAATGAATATGTATTAGCATCATTTGAAGTTATTGTAAAAGGGGGGTAAATAGCTATTTAGGTCATTGAACTATTTACACTTTGATGTTTGGCATTCAAATATTTTTAGGTTAATTATACCACTCTAGTATTTAAATGTGGCTGAACATAAACCGACACTCGCTTTTTATGGTGGCTTTCGCCAAATTAGAAATGTGTCGGGAATGTGGAAAATAATCCAAGGAAACAATTAGTGGTGCACAAGTTGTATTTAAGAGAGTAATGTATCAATCATTAAAAAAAAGATTCGACGTGGGACTTAAACTATTGAAACTAAAGATGAAGGATTAAGTTAACAACTCCATATAAGCAGTTTAATAACATAGGACTCCCCGCCGTAGTTGTCGCGTGTCTGGGGCCTTACAACACCGGCAACCACTTGAAAAGAGAATTCCATATGTCAAAATGAAATTTCTTTCCACATCATTTTACTAGAATTATACATGGCCACCAAACCACTCATATTACTAGAGTTTAGGCCACGTATGCTCCACTGGAATATTTTAAATATTTTATAAAAAAAGATAAAAGAAGTTTTACTAAGAAGAAATATTTAATGTTTATTTAAAAAAATATTATATTTTCACGTGCAAATATTAGTTTTGTTTGATAACTTTAAAAACTTTTTTAGGATTACAAAATCGTTCATGTAATCGTAATGTAAACCAGTATTTCACAAAATAATGGAGCAGTTGGCACGGTAAGGAAACACATTAAATTGTTAAATATTTAAATCACACATTCAGCTCAATTGCAAATATTAGCAAATGTGCCTTTTGTTTTTTTTATTGATATTCAAAGTGCGCTCATGTTATCTAAAATTTAAATTTTTTTGAAATTACCTCAATAGATAGATTATACGAATTAAAGGTATCTTATTTGAGATTGTTTGGCATAGTAATACTATCTTTTTTAAAAAATATATGTATTCAAAGTGAAAATCCAAAAAATAAATAAATAAAATTCACATCATTGATTTTAACAAACACCTAAACAATGATCGATGCAATGCTTTAAAAAATCTAGAAATTGATCAAGACAGCCGAGGATTTGGAGTTCTTGGAGAATGAATATGTATTAGCATCATTTGAAGTTATTGTAAAAAGGGGGGTAAATAGCTATTTAGGTCATTGAACTATTTACACTTTGATGTTTGGCATTCAAATATTTTTAGGTTAATTATACCACTCTAGTATTTAAATGTGGCTGAACATAAACTCGACACTCGCTTTTTATGGTGGCTTTCGCCAAATTAGAAATGTGTCGGGAATGTGGAAAATAATCCAAGGAAACAATTAGTGGTGCACAAGTTGTATTTAAGAGAGTAATGTATCAATCATTAAAAAAAAGATTCGACGTGGGACTTAAACTATTGAAACTAAAGATGAAGGATTAAGTTAACAACTCCATATAAGCAGTTTAATAACATAGGACTCCCCGCCGTAGTTGTCGCGTGTCTGGGGCCTTACAACACCGGCAACCACTTGAAAAGAGAATTCCATATGTCAAAATGAAATTTCTTTCCACATCATTTTACTAGAATTATACATGGCCACCAAACCACTCATATTACTAGAGTTTAGGCCACGTATGCTCCACTGAATATTTTAAATATTTTATAAAAAAAGATAAAAGAAGTTTTACTAAGAAGAAATATTTAATGTTTATTTAAAAAAATATTATATTTTCACGTGCAAATATTAGTTTTGTTTGATAACTTTAAAAACTTTTTTTAGGATTACAAAATCGCTCATGTAAACCAAGATTTCACAAAATAATGGAGCAGTTTGGCACTGTAAGGAAACACATTAAATTGTTAAATATTTAAATCACACATTCAGCTCAATTGCAAATATTAGCAAATGTGCCTTTTGTTTTTTTTATTGATATTCAAAGTGCGTTCATGTTATCTAAAATTTAAATTTTTTTGAAATTACCTCAATAGATAGATTATACGAATTAAAGGTATCTTATTTGAGATTGTTTGGCATAGTAATACTATCTTTTTAAAAAAATATATGTATTCAAAGTGAAAATCCAAAAATAAATAAATAAAATTCACATCATTGATTTTAACAAACACCTAAACAATGATCGATGCAATGCTTTAAAAAATCTAGAAATTGATCAAGACAAATTGAGGATTTGGAGTTCTTGGAGAATGAATATGTATTAGCATCATTTGAAGTTATTGTAAAAAGGGGGTAAATAGCTATTTAGGTCATTGAACTATTTACACTTTGATGTTTGGCATTCAAATATTTTTAGGTTAATTATACCACTCTAGTATTTAAATGTGGCTGAACATAAACTCGATCACTCGCTTTTTATGGTGGCTTTCGCCAAATTAGAAATGTGTCGGGAATGTGGAAAATAATCCAAGGAAACAATTAGTGGTGCACAAGTTGTATTTAAGAGAGTAATGTATCAATCATTAAAAAAAAGATTCGACGTGGGACTTAAACTATTGAAACTAAAGATGAAGGATTAAGTTAACAACTCCATATAAGCAGCTTTAATAACATAGGACTCCCCGCCGTAGTTGTCGCGTGTCTGGGGCCTTACAACACCGGCAACCACTTGAAAAGAGAATTCCATATGTCAAAATGAAATTTCTTTCCACATCATTTTACTAGAATTATACATGGCCACCAAACCACTCATATTACTAGAGTTTAGGCCACGTATGCTCCACTGAATATTTTAAATATTTTATAAAAAAAGATAAAAGAAGTTTTACTAAGAAGAAATATTTAATGTTTATTTAAAAAAATATTATATTTTCACGTGCAAATATTAGTTTTGTTTGATAACTTTAAAAACTTTTTTTAGGATTACAAAATCGCTCATGTAATCGTAATGTAAACCAAGATTTCACAAAATAATGGAGCAAATTGGCACTGTAAGGAAACACATTAAATTGTTAAATATTTAAATCACACATTCAGCTCAATTGCAAATATTAGCAAATGTGCCTTTTGTTTTTTTTATTGATATTCAAAGTGCGCTCATGTTATCTAAAATTTAAATTTTTTTGAAATTACCTCAATAGATAGATTATACGAATTAAAGGTATCTTATTTGAGATTGTTTGGCATAGTAATACTATCTTTTTAAAAAAATATATGTATTCAAAGTGAAAATCCAAAAAATAAATAAATAAAATTCACATCATTGATTTTAACAAACACCTAAACAATGATCGATGCAATGCTTTAAAAAATCTAGAAATTGATCAAGACAAATCGAGGATTTGGAGTTCTTGGAGAATGAATATGTATTAGCATCATTTGAAGTTATTGTAAAAGGGGGGTAAATAGCTATTTAGGTCATTGAACTATTTACACTTTGATGTTTGGCATTCAAATATTTTTAGGTTAATTATACCACTCTAGTATTTAAATGTGGCTGAACATAAACTCGACACTCGCTTTTTATGGTGGCTTTCGCCAAATTAGAAATGTGTCGGGAATGTGGAAAATAATCCAAGGAAACAATTAGTGGTGCACAAGTTGTATTTAAGAGAGTAATGTATCAATCATTAAAAAAAAGATTCGACGTGGGACTTAAACTATTGAAACTAAAGATGAAGGATTAAGTTAACAACTCCATATAAGCAGTTTAATAACATAGGACTCCCCGCCGTAGTTGTCGCGTGTCTGGGGCCTTACAACACCGGCAACCACTTGAAAAGAGAATTCCATATGTCAAAATGAAATTTCTTTCCACATCATTTTACTAGAATTATACATGGCCACCAAACCACTCATATTACTAGAGTTTAGGCCACGTATGCTCCACTGAATATTTTAAATATTTTATAAAAAAGATAAAAGAAGTTTTACTAAGAAGAAATATTTAATGTTTATTTAAAAAAATATTATATTTTCACGTGCAAATATTAGTTTTGTTTGATAACTTTAAAAACTTTTTTTAGGATTACAAAATCGTCTCATGTAAACCAAGATTTCACAAAATAATGGAGCAAACTGGTACTGTAAGGAAACACATTAAATTGTTAAATATTTAAATCACACATTCAGCCTAATTGCAAATATTAGCAAATGTGCCTTTTGTTTTTTTATTGATATTCAAAGTGTGCTCATGTTATCTAAAATTTAAATTTTTTTGAAATTACCTCAATAGATAGATTATACGAATTAAAGGTATCTTATTTGAGATTGTTTGGCATAGTAATACTATCTTTTTAAAAAAATATATGTATTCAAAGAAAATCCAAAAAATAAATAAATAAAATTCACATCATTGATTTTAACAAACACCTAAACAATGATCGATGCAATGCTTTAAAAAAATCTAGAAATTGATCAAGACAAATTGAGGATTTGGAGTTCTTGGAGAATGAATATGTATTAGCATCATTTGAAGTTATTGTAAAAGGGGGGTAAATAGCTATTTAGGTCATTGAACTATTTACACTTTGATGTTTGGCATTCAAATATTTTTAGGTTAATTATACCACTCTAGTATTTAAATGTGGCTGAACATAAACTCGACACTGCTTTTTATGGTGGCTTTCGCCAAATTAGAAATGTGTCGGGAATGTGGAAAATAATCCAAGGAAACAATTAGTGGTGCACAAGTTGTATTTAAGAGAGTAATGTATCAATCATTAAAAAAAAGATTCGACGTGGGACTTAAACTATTGAAACTAAAGATGAAGGATTAAGTTAACAACTCCATATAAGCAGCTTAATAACATAGGACTCCCCGCCGTAGTTGTCGCGTGTCTGGGGCCTTACAACACCGGCAACCACTTGAAAAGAGAATTCCATATGTCAAAATGAAATTTCTTTCCACATCATTTTACTAGAATTATACATGGCCACCAAACCACTCATATTACTAGAGTTTAGGCCACGTATGCTCCACTTTAAATATTTTAAATATTTTATAAAAAAGATAAAAGAAGTTTTACTAAGAAGAAATATTTAATGTTTATTTTAAAAAAATATTATATTTTCACGTGCAAATATTAGTTTTGTTTGATAACTTTAAAAACTTTTTTTAGGATTACAAAATCGCTCATGTAATCGTAATGTAAACCAAGATTTCACAAAATAATGGAGCAAACTTGGCACGGTAAGGAAACACATTAAATTGTTAAATATTTAAATCACACATTCGAGCTTAATTGCAAATATTAGCAAATGTGCTTTTTGTTTTTTTTATTGATATTCAAAGTGCGCTCATGTTATCTAAAAATTTAAATTTTTTTGAAATTAGCTCAATAGATAGATTATACTGAATTAAAGGTATCTTATTTGAGATTGTTTGGCATAGTAATACTATCTTTTTAAAAAAATATATGTATTCAAAGTGAAAATCCAAAAATAAATAAATAAAATTCACATCGTTGATTTTAACAAACACCTAAACAATGATCGATGCAATGCTTTTAAAAAATCTAGAAATTGATCAAGACAAACTGAGGATTTGGAGTTCTTGAAAATGAATATGTATTAGCATCATTTGAAGTTATTGTAAAAGGGGGGTAAATAGCTATTTAGGTCATTGAACTATTTACACTTTGATGTTTGGCATTCAAACATTTTTAGGTTAATTATACCACTCTAGTATTTAAATGTGGTCGAACATAAACCGACACTCGCTTTTTATGGTGGCTTTCGCCAAATTAGAAATGTGTCGAATGTGGAAAATAATCCAAGGAAACAATTAGTGGTGCACAAGTTGTATTTAAGAGAGTAATGTATCAATCATTAAAAAAAAGATTCGACGTGGGACTTAAACTATTGAAACTAAAGATGAAGGATTAAGTTAACAACTCCATATACGCAGTTTAATAACATAGAACACCCCGCCGTAGTTGTCGCGTGTCGGGGCCTGACAACACCCACAACCACCCGAAAAGCGAATTCCCTATGTCAAAATGATATTTCTTTCTACGAACCTTACATTGTATGCGAACTTGCTATGACAAAATGGATATCTCGAGACGATAATGAATGTTTAAGTTTATGATTATTGACTATATTTCATTTAGAGTTATCTCATTCGGGACTGGAGTTCACAACATTTTCTACATCAGCGCCAAAATTATACACGGCGACAAAACCACACTTAATACTAGAATATAGGCCTCGTTCGTTGCACGGAATATTTTAAATATGTTATAAAAAAGATAAAAGAAGTTTTACTAAGACGACTAATTTAATATTTATTTGATAAAATCTTGTATTTTCGCTTACAAATATTAGTTTTGTTTGATAACTTCAAATACTTTCTTAGGATTTAGAAATCTTTCAAGTAATCGTAATGCAAACCAGTATTTTACAAAATAATGGAGCAGTTGGCACAGTAAGGAAAAACATTAAATTGTTAAATATTTAAATCACAGATTCAGTTCAATTGCAAATATTAGCAAATGTGCGTTTTCATTTTTTATTGGATATTCAAAGTGCGTTCATGCTATCTAAAATTTAAATTTTTAGAGATTACCCCTATAGATAGATAATACGAAGTAAAGGTATCTTATTCGAGATTGTTCGGCATAGTAATACTCTCTTTTTAAAAATATATGTATATTCAGTCAAAATCCAAAAATAAATAAATAAAATTCACAACATTGATTTTAACAAACACCTAATCAATAACCGATGCAATGCTTTAAAAAATCTAGAAATTGATCAAGAGAGCTGCAGCTTTGGAGTTCTAGGAGAATGAATATGTATTAGCATCTTTTGAAGTCATTGTAAAAGGGGGTAAATAGCTATTTAGGTCATAAAACTATTTACACTTTGATGTTTTGGCATTCAAATATTTTTTGGTTAATTATACCACTCTAGTATTTAAGAGCGGCTGAAAATAAACTGACATTTATGGTGGTTTTCGGCCAAATTAGAAATGTGTCGGAAATGTTGCAAATAATCCAGGGAAACAATTAGTGGTGTACAAGTTATATTTAAGAGAGTAATGTATCAATCATTAAAAAAAATATTCAATGTGGAACTTAAAGTATTGAAACTAAAGATAAGGGATTAAGTTAACAACTCCATATACGCAGTTTAATAACATAGAACACCCCGCCGTAGTTGTCGCGTGTCGGGGCCTGACAACACCCACAACCACCCGAAAAGCGAATTCCCTATGTCAAAATGATATTTCTTTCTACGAACCTTACATTGTATGCGAACTTGCTATGACAAAATGGATATCTCGAGACGATAATGAATGTTTAAGTTTATGATTATTGACTATATTTCATTTAGAGTTATCTCATTTGGGACTGGAGTTCACAACATTTTCTACATCGCGCCTAAATTATACACGGCGACAAAACCACACTTATTACTAGAATATAGGCCTCGTTCGTTGCACGGAATATTTTAAATATGTTATAAAAAAGATAAAAGAAATTTTACTAAGACGACTAATTTAATATTTATTTGATAAAATCTTATATTTTCGCTTACAAATATTAGTTTTGTTTGATAACTTCAAATACTTTCTTAGGATTTAAAAATCTTTCAAGTAATCGTAATGCAAACCAGTATTTTACAAAATAATGGAGCAGTTGGCACAGTAAGGAAAAACATTAAATTGTTAAATATTTAAATCACAGATTCAGTTCAATTGCAAATATTAGCAAATGTGCGTTTTCATTTTTTATTGGATATTCAAAGTGCGTTCATGCTATCTAAAATTTAAATTTTTAGAGATTACCCCTATAGATAGATAATACGAAGTAAAGGTATCTTATTCGAGATTGTTCGGCATAGTAATACTCTCTTTTTAAAAATATATGTATATTCAGTCAAAATCCAAAAATAAATAAATAAAATTCACAACATTGATTTTAACAAACACCTAATCAATAACCGATGCAATGCTTTAAAAAATCTAGAAATTGATCAAGAGAGCTGCAGCTTTGGAGTTCTAGGAGAATGAATATGTATTAGCATCTTTTGAAGTCATTGTAAAAGGGGGTAAATAGCTATTTAGGTCATAAAACTATTTACACTTTGATGTTTTGGCATTCAAATATTTTTTGGTTAATTATACCACTCTAGTATTTAAGAGCGGCTGAAAATAAACTGACATTTATGGTGGTTTTCGGCCAAATTAGAAATGTGTCGGAAATGTTGCAAATAATCCAGGGAAACAATTAGTGGTGTACAAGTTATATTTAAGAGAGTAATGTATCAATCATTAAAAAAAATATTCAATGTGGAACTTAAAGTATTGAAACTAAAGATAAGGGATTAAGTTAACAACTCCATATACGCAGTTTAATAACATAGAACACCCCGCCGTAGTTGTCGCGTGTCGGGGCCTGACAACACCCACAACCACCCGAAAAGCGAATTCCCTATGTCAAAATGATATTTCTTTCTACGAACCTTACATTGTATGCGAACTTGCTATGACAAAATGGATATCTCGAGACGATAATGAATGTTTAAGTTTATGATTATTGACTATATTTCATTTAGAGTTATCTCATTCGGGACTGGAGTTCACAACATTTTCTACATCAGCGCCAAAATTATACACGGCGACAAAACCACACTTAATACTAGAATATAGGCCTCGTTCGTTGCACGGAATATTTTAAATATGTTATAAAAAAGATAAAAGAAGTTTTACTAAGACGACTAATTTAATATTTATTTGATAAAATCTTGTATTTTCGCTTACAAATATTAGTTTTGTTTGATAACTTCAAATACTTTCTTAGGATTTAGAAATCTTTCAAGTAATCGTAATGCAAACCAGTATTTTACAAAATAATGGAGCAATGGCACAAGAAAGGAAAAACATTAAATTGTTAAATATTTAAATCACGTATTCAGCTCAATTGCAAATATTAGCAAATGTGCGTTTTCATTTTTTATTGGATATTCAAAGTGCGTTCATGCTATCTAAAATTTAAATTTTTAGAGATTACCCCTATAGATAGATAATACGAAGTAAAGGTATCTTATTCGAGATTGTTCGGCATAGTAATACTCTCTTTTTAAAAAATATATGTATATTCAAAGTCAAAAATCCAAAAATAAATAAATAAAATTCACAACATTGATTTTAACAAACACCTAATCAATAACCGATGCAATGCTTTAAAAAATCTAGAAATTGATCAAGAGAGCTGCAGCTTTGGAGTTCTAGGAGAATGAATATGTATTAGCATCTTTTGAAGTCATTGTAAAAAAGGGGGTAAATAGCTATTTAGGTCATAAAACTATTTACACTTTGATGTTTTGGCATTCAAATATTTTTTTGGTTAATTATACCACTCTAGTATTTAAGAGCGGCTGAAAATAAACTGACATTTATGGTGGTTTTCGGCCAAATTAGAAATGTGTCAGAAATGTTGCAAATAATCCAGGGAAACAATTAGTGGTGTACAAGTTATATTTAAGAGAGTAATGTATCAATCATTAAAAAAAATATTCAAGTTGGGACTTAAAGTATTGAAACTAAAGATAAGGGATTAAGTTAACAACTCCATATACGCAGCTTTAATAACATAGAACACCCCGCCGTAGTTGTCCCGTGTCGTGGCCTGACAACACCCACAACCACCCGAAAAGCGAATTCCCTATGTCAAAATGATATTTCTTTCTACGAACCTTACATTGTATGTGAACTTGCTATGACAAAATGGATATCTCGAGACGATAATGAATGTTTAAGTTTATGATTATTGACTATATTTCATTTAGAGTTATCTCATTTGGGGACTCGGAGTTCACAACATTTTCTACATCAGCGCCTAAATTATACACGGCGACAAAACCACACTTATTACTAGAATATAGGCCTCGTTCGTTGTACGGAATATTTTAAATATGTTATAAAAAAAGATAAAAGAAATTTTACTAAGACGACTAATTTAATATTTATTTGATAAAATCTTATATTTTCGCTTACAAATATTAGTTTTGTTTGATAACTTCAAATACTTTCTTAGGATTTAAAAATCTTTCAAGTAATCGTAATGCAAACCAAGATTTTACAAAATAATGGAGCAAATTGGCACAGATAAGGAAAAACATTAAATTGTTAAATATTTAAAATCACAGATTCGAGCTCAATTGCAAATATTAGCAAATGTGCGTTTTCATTTTTTATTGGATATTCAAAGTGCGTTCATGCTATCAAAAATTTAAATTTTTAGAGATTACCCCTATAGATAGATAATACGAAGTAAAGGTATCTTATTCGAGATTGTTCGGCATAGTAATACTCTCTTTTTAAAAATATATGTATATTCAAATCAAAAATCCAAAAAATAAATAAATAAAATTCACAACATTGATTTTAACAAACACCTAATCAATAACCGATGCAATGCTTTTAAAAAATCTAGAAATTGATCAAGAGAGTCGCAGACTTTGGAGTTCTAGGAGAATGAATATGTATTAGCATCTTTTGAAGTCATTGTAAAAGGGGGTAAATAGCTATTTAGGTCATAAAACTATTTACACTTTGATGTTTTGGCATTCAAATATTTTTTGGTTAATTATACCACTCTAGTATTTAAGAGTGGCTGAAAATAAACAGCGCCAAAATTTTCACAACATTTTCTACATCAGCGCCAAAATTATACACGGCGACAAAACCACACTTATTACTAGAATATAGGCCTCGTTCGTTGCACGGAATATTTTAAATATGTTATAAAAAAGATAAAAGAAGTTTTACTAAGACGACTAATTTAATATTTATTTGATAAAATCTTATATTTTCGCTTACAAACATTAGTTTTGTTTGATAACTTCAAATACTTTCTTAGGATTTAGAAATCTTTCAAGTAATCGTAATGCAAACCAGTATTTTACAAAATAATGGAGCAGTTGGCACAAATGAAGGGAAAAAACATTAAATTGTTAAATATTTAAATCACGTATTCAGCTCAATTGCAAATATTAGCAAATGTGCGTTTTCATTTTTTATTGGATATTCAAAGTGCGTTCATGCTATCTAAAATTTAAATTTTTAGAGATTACCCCTATAGATAGATAATACTGAAGTAAAGGTATCTTATTTGAGATTGTTCGGCATAGTAATACTCTCTTTTTAAAAAATATATGTATATTCAAAGTCAAAATCCAAAAAATAAATAAATAAAATTCACAACATTGATTTTAACAAACACCTAATCAATAACCGATGCAATGCTTTAAAAAAATCTAGAAATTGATCAAGAGAGTCAGCACTTTGGAGTTCTAGGAGAATGAATATGTATTAGCATCTTTTGAAGTCATTGTAAAAAGGGGGTAAATAGCTATTTAGGTCATAAAACTATTTACACTTTGATGTTTTGGCATTCAAATATTTTTTTGGTTAATTATACCACTCTAGTATTTAAGAGCGACTGAAAATAAACCGACATTTATGGTGGTTTTCGCCAAATTAGAAATGTGTCTGAAATGTTGCAAATAATCCAGGGAAACAATTAGTGGTGTACAAGTTATATTTAAGAGAGTAATGTATCAATCATTAAAAAAAATATTCAAGTTGGGGACTTAAAGTATTGAAACTAAAGATAAGGGATTAAGTTAACAACTCCATATACGCAGCTTTAATAACATAGAACACCCCCGCCGTAGTTGTCCCGTGTCTGGGCCTCGACAACACCCACAACCACCCGAAAAGCGAATTCCCTATGTCAAAATGATATTTCTTTCTACGAACCTTACATTGTATGCGAACTTGCTATGACAAAATGGATATCTCGAGACGATAATGAATGTTTAAGTTTATGATTATTGACTATATTTCATTTAGAGTTATCTCATTTGGGACTCGGAGTTCACAACATTTTCTACATCGCGCCTAAATTATACACTGCGACAAAACCACACTTATTACTAGAATATAGGCCTCGTTCGCTGTACGGAATATTTTAAATATGTTATAAAAAAAGATAAAAGAAATTTTACTAAGACGACTAATTTAATATTTATTTGATAAAATCTTATATTTTCGCTTACAAATATTAGTTTTGTTTGATAACTTCAAATACTTTCTTAGGATTTAGAAAATCTTTCAAGTAATCGTAATGCAAACCAAAGATTTTACAAAATAATGGAGCAAATGGCACAAGAAGGAAAAACATTAAATTGTTAAATATTTAAAATCACGATTCGACTCAATTGCAAATATTAGCAAATGTGCGTTTTCATTTTTTATTGGATATTCAAAGTGCGTTCATGCTATCTAAAATTTAAATTTTTAGAGATTACCCCTATAGATAGATAATACGAAGTAAAGGTATCTTATTCGAGATTGTTCGGCATAGTAATACTCTCTTTTTAAAAATATATGTATATTCAAATCAAAAATCCAAAAATAAATAAATAAAATTCACAACATTGATTTTAACAAACACCTAATCAATAACCGATGCAATGCTTTTAAAAAAATCTAGAAATTGATCAAGAGAGTCATGCAGCTTTGGAGTTCTAGGAGAATGAATATGTATTAGCATCTTTTGAAGTCATTGTAAAAGGGGGTAAATAGCTATTTAGGTTATAAAACTATTTACACTTTGATGTTTTGGCATTCAAATATTTTTTGGTTAATTATACCACTCTAGTATTTAAGAGTGGCTGAAAATAAACAGTGCCAAAATTTTCACAACATTTTCTACATCAGCGCCAAAATTATACACGGCGACAAAACCACACTTATTACTAGAATATAGGCCTCGTTTCGCTGCACGGAATATTTTAAATATGTTATAAAAAAAGATAAAAGAAGTTTTACTAAGACGACTAATTTAATATTTATTTGATAAAATCTTATATTTTTCGCTTACAAACATTAGTTTTGTTTGATAACTTCAAATACTTTCTTAGGATTTAGAAATCTTTCAAGTAATCGTAATGCAAACCAGTATTTTACAAAATAATGGAGCAGTTGGCACAGTAAGGAAAAACATTAAATTGTTAAATATTTAAATCACAGATTCAGTTCAATTGCAAATATTAGCAAATGTGCGTTTTCATTTTTTATTGGATATTCAAAGTGCGTTCATGCTATCTAAAATTTAAATTTTTAGAGATTACCCCTATAGATAAATAATACGAAGTAAAGGTATCTTATTTGAGATTGTTCGGCATAGTAATACTCTCTTTTTAAAAAATATATGTGTATTCAAATCAAAAATCCAAAAAATAAATAAATAAAATTCACAACATTGATTTTAACAAACACCTAATCAATAACCGATGCAATGCTTTAAAAAATCTAGAAATTGATCAAGAGAGCTGCAGCTTTGGAGTTCTAGGAGAATGAATATGTATTAGCATCTTTTGAAGTCATTGTAAAAGGGGGTAAATAGCTATTTAGGTCATAAAACTATTTACACTTTGATGTTTTGGCATTCAAATATTTTTTTGGTTAATTATACCACTCTAGTATTTAAGAGTGGTCGAAAATAAACAATACCAAAATTTTCACAACATTTTCTACATCAGCGCCAAAAATTATACACGGCGACAAAACCACACTTATTACTAGAATATAGGCCTCGTTCGTTGCACTGAATATTTTAAATATGTTATAAAAAAAGATAAAAGAAGTTTTACTAAGACGACTAATTTAATATTTATTTGATAAAATCTTATATTTTCGCTTACAAATATTAGTTTTGTTTGATAACTTCAAATACTTTCTTAGGATTTAGAAATCTTTCAAGTAATCGTAATGCAAACCAGTATTTTACAAAATAATGGAGCAAATGGCACAAAGTAAGGAAAAACATTAAATTGTTAAATATTTAAATCACGTATTCAGCTCAATTGCAAATATTAGCAAATGTGCGTTTTCATTTTTTATTGGATATTCAAAGTGCGTTCATGCTATCTAAAATTTAAATTTTTAGAGATTACCCCTATAGATAGATAATACGAAGTAAAGGTATCTTATTCGAGATTGTTCGGCATAGTAATACTCTCTTTTTAAAAAATATATGTATATTCAGTAAAAATCCAAAAATAAATAAATAAAATTCACAACATTGATTTTAACAAACACCTAATCAATAACCGATGCAATGCTTTAAAAAATCTAGAAATTGATCAAGAGAGCTGCAGCTTTGGAGTTCTAGGAGAATGAATATGTATTAGCATCTTTTGAAGTCATTGTAAAAAGGGGGTAAATAGCTATTTAGGTCATAAAACTATTTACACTTTGATGTTTTGGCATTCAAATATTTTTTTGGTTAATTATACCACTCTAGTATTTAAGAGCGACTGAAAATAAACCGACATTTATGGTGGTTTTCGCCAAATTAGAAATGTGTCTGAAATGTTGCAAATAATCCAGGGAAACAATTAGTGGTGTACAAGTTATATTTAAGAGAGTAATGTATCAATCATTAAAAAAAATATTCAAGTTGGGACTTAAAGTATTGAAACTAAAGATAAGGGATTAAGTTAACAACTCCATATACGCAGTTTAATAACATAGAACACCCCGCCGTAGTTGTCCCGTGTCGGGGCCTGACAACACCCACAACCACCCGAAAAGCGAATTCCCTATGTCAAAATGATATTTCTTTCTACGAACCTTACATTGTATGCGAACTTGTTACGACAAAATGGATATCTCGAGACGATAATGAATGTTTAAGTTTATGATTATTGACTATATTTCATTTAGAGTTATCTCATTTGGGACTGGAGTTCACAACATTTTCTACATCAGCGCCAAAATTATACACGGCGACAAAACCACACTTATTACTAGAATATAGGCCTCGTTCGTTGCACGAAATATTTTAAATATGTTATAAAAAAGATAAAAGAAGTTTTACTAAGACGACTAATTTAATATTTATTTGATAAAATCTTGTATTTTCGCTTACAAATATTAGTTTTGTTTGATAACTTCAAATACTTTCTTAGGATTTAAAAATCTTTCAAGTAATCGTAATGCAAACCAGTATTTTACAAAATAATGGAGCAGTTGGCACAGTAAGGAAAAACATTAAATTGTTAAATATTTAAATCACAGATTCAGTTCAATTGCAAATATTAGCAAATGTGCGTTTTCATTTTTTATTGGATATTCAAAGTGCGTTCATGCTATCTAAAATTTAAATTTTTAGAGATTACCCCTATAGATAAATAATACGAAGTAAAGGTATCTTATTTGAGATTGTTCGGCATAGTAATACTCTCTTTTTAAAAATATATGTGTATTCAGTCAAAATCCAAAAATAAATAAATAAAATTCACAACATTGATTTTAACAAACACCTAATCAATAACCGATGCAATGCTTTAAAAAATCTAGAAATTGATCAAGAGAGCTGCAGCTTTGGAGTTCTAGGAGAATGAATATGTATTAGCATCTTTTGAAGTCATTGTAAAAGGGGGTAAATAGCTATTTAGGTCATAAAACTATTTACACTTTGATGTTTTGGCATTCAAATATTTTTTGGTTAATTATACCACTCTAGTATTTAAGAGCGGCTGAAAATAAACTGACATTTATGGTGGTTTTCGGCCAAATTAGAAATGTGTCGGAAATGTTGCAAATAATCCAGGGAAACAATTAGTGGTGTACAAGTTATATTTAAGAGAGTAATGTATCAATCATTAAAAAAAATATTCGAAGTTGGGACTTAAAGTATTGAAACTAAAGATAAGGGATTAAGTTAACAACTCCATATACGCAGTTTAATAACATAGAACACCCCGCCGTAGTTGTCCCGTGTCGGGGCCTGACAACACCCACAACCACCCGAAAAGCGAATTCCCTATGTCAAAATGATATTTCTTTCTACGAACCTTACATTGTATGCGAACTTGCTATGACAAAATGGATATCTCGAGACGATAATGAATGTTTAAGTTTATGATTATTGACTATATTTCATTTAGAGTTATCTCATTTGGGACTGGAGTTCACAACATTTTCTACATCAGCGCCAAAATTATACACGGCGACAAAACCACACTTATTACTAGAATATAGGCCTCGTTCGTTGCACGGAATATTTTAAATATGTTATAAAAAAGATAAAAGAAGTTTTACTAAGACGACTAATTTAATATTTATTTGATAAAATCTTATATTTTCGCTTACAAACATTAGTTTTGTTTGATAACTTCAAATACTTTCTTAGGATTTAGAAATCTTTCAAGTAATCGTAATGCAAACCAGTATTTTACAAAATAATGGAGCAGTTGGCACAGTAAGGAAAAACATTAAATTGTTAAATATTTAAATCACAGATTCAGTTCAATTGCAAATATTAGCAAATGTGCGTTTTCATTTTTTATTGGATATTCAAAGTGCGTTCATGCTATCTAAAATTTAAATTTTTAGAGATTACCCCTATAGATAAATAATACGAAGTAAAGGTATCTTATTTGAGATTGTTCGGCATAGTAATACTCTCTTTTTAAAAATATATGTGTATTCAGTCAAAATCCAAAAATAAATAAATAAAATTCACAACATTGATTTTAACAAACACCTAATCAATAACCGATGCAATGCTTTAAAAAATCTAGAAATTGATCAAGAGAGCTGCAGCTTTGGAGTTCTAGGAGAATGAATATGTATTAGCATCTTTTGAAGTCATTGTAAAAGGGGGTAAATAGCTATTTAGGTCATAAAACTATTTACACTTTGATGTTTTGGCATTCAAATATTTTTTGGTTAATTATACCACTCTAGTATTTAAGAGCGGCTGAAAATAAACTGACATTTATGGTGGTTTTCGGCCAAATTAGAAATGTGTCGGAAATGTTGCAAATAATCCAGGGAAACAATTAGTGGTGCACAAGTTATATTTAAGAGAGTAATGTATCAATCATTAAAAAAAATATTCGAAGTTGGGGCTTAAAGTATTGAAACTAAAGATAAGGGATTAAGTTAACAACTCCATATACGCAGTTTAATAACATAGAACACCCCGCCGTAGTTGTCCCGTGTCGGGGCCTGACAACACCCACAACCACCCGAAAAGCGAATTCCCTATGTCAAAATGATATTTCTTTCTACGAACCTTACATTGTATGCGAACTTGCTATGACAAAATGGATATCTCGAGACGATAATGAATGTTTAAGTTTATGATTATTGACTATATTTCATTTAGAGTTATCTCATTTGGGACTGGAGTTCACAACATTTTCTACATCAGCGCCTAAATTATACACGGCGACAAAACCACACTTATTACTAGAATATAGGCCTCGTTCGTTGCACGGAATATTTTAAATATGTTATAAAAAAGATAAAAGAAATTTTACTAAGACGACTAATTTAATATTTATTTGATAAAATCTTATATTTTCGCTTACAAATATTAGTTTTGTTTGATAACTTCAAATACTTTCTTAGGATTTAAAAATCTTTCAAGTAATCGTAATGCAAACCAGTATTTTACAAAATAATGGAGCAGTTGGCACAGTAAGGAAAAACATTAAATTGTTAAATATTTAAATCACAGATTCAGTTCAATTGCAAATATTAGCAAATGTGCGTTTTCATTTTTTATTGGATATTCAAAGTGCGTTCATGCTATCTAAAATTTAAATTTTTAGAGATTACCCCTATAGATAGATAATACGAAGTAAAGGTATCTTATTCGAGATTGTTCGGCGTAGTAATACTCTCTTTTTAAAAATACATGTATATTCAGTCAAAATCCAAAAATAAATAAATAAAATTCACAACATTGATTTTAACAAACACCTAATCAATAACCGATGCAATGCTTTAAAAAATCTAGAAATTGATCAAGAGAGCTGCAGCTTTGGAGTTCTAGGAGAATGAATATGTATTAGCATCTTTTGAAGTCATTGTAAAAGGGGGTAAATAGCTATTTAGGTTATAAAACTATTTACACTTTGATGTTTTGGCATTCAAATATTTTTTGGTTAATTATACCACTCTAGTATTTAAGAGTGGCTGAAAATAAACAGCGCCAAAATTTTCACAACATTTTCTACATCAGCGCCAAAATTATACACGGCGACAAAACCACACTTATTACTAGAATATAGGCCTCGTTCGTTGCACGGAATATTTTAAATATGTTATAAAAAAGATAAAAGAAGTTTTACTAAGACGACTAATTTAATATTTATTTGATAAAATCTTATATTTTCGCTTACAAACATTAGTTTTGTTTGATAACTTCAAATACTTTCTTAGGATTTAGAAATCTTTCAAGTAATCGTAATGCAAACCAGTATTTTACAAAATAATGGAGCGAGTTAGTACGATGAGGAAAAACATTAAATTGTTAAATATTTAAATCACAGATTCGGTTCAATTGCAAATATTAGCAAATGTGCGTTTTCATTTTTATTGGATATTCAAAGTGCGTTCATGCTATCTAAAATTTAAATTTTTAGAGATTACCCCTATAGATAAATAATACGAAGTAAAGGTATCTTATTTGAGATTGTTCGGCATAGTAATACTCTCTTTTTAAAAATATATGTGTATTCAGTCAAAATCCAAAAATAAATAAATAAAATTCACAACATTGATTTTAACAAACACCTAATCAATAACCGATGCAATGCTTTAAAAAAATCTAGAAATTGATCAAGAGAGACTGCTGACTTTGGAGTTCTAGGAGAATGAATATGTATTAGCATCTTTTGAAGTCATTGTAAAAGGGGGTAAATAGCTATTTAGGTCATAAAACTATTTACACTTTGATGTTTTGGCATTCAAATATTTTTTGGTTAATTATACCACTCTAGTATTTAAGAGCGGCTGAAAATAAACTGACATTTATGGTGGTTTTCGGCCAAATTAGAAATGTGTCGGAAATGTTGCAAATAATCCAGGGAAACAATTAGTGGTGCACAAGTTATATTTAAGAGAGTAATGTATCAATCATTAAAAAAAATATTCGAAGTTGGGGCTTAAAGTATTGAAACTAAAGATAAGGGATTAAGTTAACAACTCCATATACGCAGTTTAATAACATAGAACACCCCGCCGTAGTTGTCCCGTGTCGGGGCCTGACAACACCCACAACCACCCGAAAAGCGAATTCCCTATGTCAAAATGATATTTCTTTCTACGAACCTTACATTGTATGCGAACTTGCTATGACAAAATGGATATCTCGAGACGATAATGAATGTTTAAGTTTATGATTATTGACTATATTTCATTTAGAGTTATCTCATTTGGGACTGGAGTTCACAACATTTTCTACATCAGCGCCAAAATTATACACGGCGACAAAACCACACTTATTACTAGAATATAGGCCTCGTTCGTTGCACGAAATATTTTAAATATGTTATAAAAAAGATAAAAGAAAGTTTTACTAAGACGACTAATTTAATATTTATTTGATAAAATCTTATATTTTTCAGCTTACAAATATTAGTTTTGTTTGATAACTTCAAATACTTTCTTAGGATTTAGAAAATCTTTCAAGTAATCGTAATGCAAACCAAGTATTTTACAAAATAATGGAGCGATTAGCACTGATAAGGAAAAACATTAAATTGTTAAATATTTAAATCACGATTCAGTTCAATTGCAAATATTAGCAAATGTGCGTTTTCATTTTTATTGGATATTCAAAGTGCGTTCATGCTATCTAAAATTTAAATTTTTTAGAGATTACCCCTATAGATAAATAATACGAAGTAAAGGTATCTTATTTGAGATTGTTCGGCATAGTAATACTCTCTTTTTAAAAATATATGTGTATTCAGTCAAAATCCAAAAATAAATAAATAAAATTCACAACATTGATTTTAACAAACACCTAATCAATAACCGATGCAATGCTTTAAAAAATCTAGAAATTGATCAAGAGAGCTGCAGCTTTGGAGTTCTAGGAGAATGAATATGTATTAGCATCTTTTGAAGTCATTGTAAAAGGGGGTAAATAGCTATTTAGGTCATAAAACTATTTACACTTTGATGTTTTGGCATTCAAATATTTTTTGGTTAATTATACCACTCTAGTATTTAAGAGTGGCTGAAAATAAACAGCGCCAAAATTTTCACAACATTTTCTACATCAGCGCCAAAATTATACACGGCGACAAAACCACACTTATTACTAGAATATAGGCCTCGTTCGTTGCACGGAATATTTTAAATATGTTATAAAAAAGATAAAAGAAGTTTTACTAAGACGACTAATTTAATATTTATTTGATAAAATCTTATATTTTCGCTTACAAATATTAGTTTTGTTTGATAACTTCAAATACTTTCTTAGGATTTAGAAATCTTTCAAGTAATCGTAATGCAAACCAGTATTTTACAAAATAATGGAGCAGTTGGCACAGTAAGGAAAAACATTAAATTGTTAAATATTTAAATCACAGATTCAGTTCAATTGCAAATATTAGCAAATGTGCGTTTTCATTTTTTATTGGATATTCAAAGTGCGTTCATGCTATCTAAAATTTAAATTTTTAGAGATTACCCCTATAGATAGATAATACGAAGTAAAGGTATCTTATTCGAGATTGTTCGGCATAGTAATACTCTCTTTTTAAAAATATATGTATATTCAGTCAAAATCCAAAAATAAATAAATAAAATTCACAACATTGATTTTAACAAACACCTAATCAATAACCGATGCAATGCTTTAAAAAATCTAGAAATTGATCAAGAGAGCTGCAGCTTTGGAGTTCTAGGAGAATGAATATGTATTAGCATCTTTTGAAGTCATTGTAAAAGGGGGTAAATAGCTATTTAGGTCATAAAACTATTTACACTTTGATGTTTTGGCATTCAAATATTTTTTGGTTAATTATACCACTCTAGTATTTAAGAGCGGCTGAAAATAAACTGACATTTATGGTGGTTTTCGGCCAAATTAGAAATGTGTCAGAAATGTTGCAAATAATCCAGGGAAACAATTAGTGGTGTACAAGTTATATTTAAGAGAGTAATGTATCAATCATTAAAAAAAATATTCGAAGTTGGGACTTAAAGTATTGAAACTAAAGATAAGGGATTAAGTTAACAACTCCATATACGCAGTTTAATAACATAGAACACCCCGCCGTAGTTGTCCCGTGTCGTGGCCTGACAACACCCACAACCACCCGAAAAGCGAATTCCCTATGTCAAAATGATATTTCTTTCTACGAACCTTACATTGTATGCGAACTTGCTATGACAAAATGGATATCTCGAGACGATAATGAATGTTTAAGTTTATGATTATTGACTATATTTCATTTAGAGTTATCTCATTTGGGGACTCGGAGTTCACAACATTTTCTACATCAGCGCCTAAAATTATACACGGCGACAAAACCACACTTATTACTAGAATATAGGCCTCGTTCGTTGCACGGAATATTTTAAATATGTTATAAAAAAGATAAAAGAAATTTTACTAAGACGACTAATTTAATATTTATTTGATAAAATCTTATATTTTCGCTTACAAATATTAGTTTTGTTTGATAACTTCAAATACTTTCTTAGGATTTAGAAATCTTTCAAGTAATCGTAATGCAAACCAGTATTTTACAAAATAATGGAGCAGTTGGCACAGTAAGGAAAAACATTAAATTGTTAAATATTTAAATCACAGATTCAGTTCAATTGCAAATATTAGCAAATGTGCGTTTTCATTTTTTATTGGATATTCAAAGTGCGTTCATGCTATCTAAAATTTAAATTTTTAGAGATTACCCCTATAGATAGATAATACGAAGTAAAGGTATCTTATTCGAGATTGTTCGGCATAGTAATACTCTCTTTTTAAAAATATATGTATATTCAGTCAAAAATCCAAAAATAAATAAATAAAATTCACAACATTGATTTTAACAAACACCTAATCAATAACCGATGCAATGCTTTAAAAAATCTAGAAATTGATCAAGAGAGCTGCAGCTTTGGAGTTCTAGGAGAATGAATATGTATTAGCATCTTTTGAAGTCATTGTAAAAGGGGGTAAATAGCTATTTAGGTCATAAAACTATTTACACTTTGATGTTTTGGCATTCAAATATTTTTTGGTTAATTATACCACTCTAGTATTTAAGAGTGGCTGAAAATAAACAGCGCCAAAATTTTCACAACATTTTCTACATCAGCGCCAAAATTATACACGGCGACAAAACCACACTTATTACTAGAATATAGGCCTCGTTCGTTGCACGGAATATTTTAAATATGTTATAAAAAAGATAAAAGAAGTTTTACTAAGACGACTAATTTAATATTTATTTGATAAAATCTTATATTTTTCGCTTACAAACATTAGTTTTGTTTGATAACTTCAAATACTTTCTTAGGATTTAGAAATCTTTCAAGTAATCGTAATGCAAACCAAGTATTTTACAAAATAATGGAGCAGATGGCACAGATAAGGGAAAAAACATTAAATTGTTAAATATTTAAATCACGATTCGGTTCAATTGCAAATATTAGCAAATGTGCGTTTTCATTTTTTATTGGATATTCAAAGTGCGTTCATGCTATCTAAAAATTTAAATTTTTAGAGATTACCCCTATAGATAGATAATACGAAGTAAAGGTATCTTATTTCGAGATTGTTCGGCATAGTAATACTCTCTTTTTAAAAAATATATGTATATTCAGTCAAAAATCCAAAAATAAATAAATAAAATTCACAACATTGATTTTAACAAACACCTAATCAATAACCGATGCAATGCTTTAAAAAATCTAGAAATTGATCAAGAGAGCTGCAGCTTTGGAGTTCTAGGAGAATGAATATGTATTAGCATCTTTTGAAGTCATTGTAAAAAGGGGGTAAATAGCTATTTAGGTCATAAAACTATTTACACTTTGATGTTTTGGCATTCAAATATTTTTTGGTTAATTATACCACTCTAGTATTTAAGAGCGGCTGAAAATAAACTGACATTTATGGTGGTTTTCGGCCAAATTAGAAATGTGTCGGAAATGTTGCAAATAATCCAGGGAAACAATTAGTGGTGTACAAGTTATATTTAAGAGAGTAATTTATCAATCATTAAAAAAAATATTCGAAGTTGGGACTTAAAGTATTGAAATTAAAGATAAGGGATTAAGTTAACAACTCCATATACGCAGTTTAATAACATAGAACACCCCGCCGTAGTTGTCCCGTGTCGGGGCCTGACAACACCCACAACCACCCGAAAAGCGAATTCCCTATGTCAAAATGATATTTCTTTCTACGAACCTTACATTGTATGCGAACTTGCTATGACAAAATGGATATCTCGAGACGATAATGAATGTTTAAGTTTATGATTATTGACTATATTTCATTTAGAGTTATCTCATTTGGGACTGGAGTTCACAACATTTTCTACATCAGCGCCAAAATTATACACGGCGACAAAACCACACTTATTACTAGAATATAGGCCTCGTTCGTTGCACGGAATATTTTAAATATGTTATAAAAAAGATAAAAGAAATTTTACTAAGACGACTAATTTAATATTTATTTGATAAAATCTTATATTTTCGCTTACAAATATTAGTTTTGTTTGATAACTTCAAATACTTTCTTAGGATTTAGAAATCTTTCAAGTAATCGTAATGCAAACCAGTATTTTACAAAATAATGGAGCAGTTGGCACAGTAAGGAAAAACATTAAATTGTTAAATATTTAAATCACAGATTCAGTTCAATTGCAAATATTAGCAAATGTGCGTTTTCATTTTTTATTGGATATTCAAAGTGCGTTCATGCTATCTAAAATTTAAATTTTTAGAGATTACCCCTATAGATAGATAATACGAAGTAAAGGTATCTTATTCGAGATTGTTCGGCATAGTAATACTCTCTTTTTAAAATTATATGTATATTCAGTAAAAATCCAAAAATAAATAAATAAAATTCACAACATTGATTTTAACAAACACCTAATCAATAACCGATGCAATGCTTTAAAAAATCTAGAAATTGATTAAGAGAGCTGCAGCTTTGGAGTTCTAGGAGAATGAATATGTATTAGCATCTTTTGAAGTCATTGTAAAAGGGGGTAAATAGCTATTTAGGTCATAAAACTATTTACACTTTGATGTTTTGGCATTCAAATATTTTTTGGTTAATTATACCACTCTAGTATTTAAGAGTGGCTGAAAATAAACAGCGCCAAAATTTTCACAACATTTTCTACATCAGGGCCAAAATTATACACGGCGACAAAACCACACTTATTACTAGAATATAGGCCTCGTTCGTTGCACGGAATATTTTAAATATGTTATAAAAAAGATAAAAGAAGTTTTACTAAGACGACTAATTTAATATTTATTTGATAAAATCTTATATTTTTCGCTTACAAATATTAGTTTTGTTTGATAACTTCAAATACTTTCTTAGGATTTAGAAATCTTTCAAGTAATCGTAATGCAAACCAAAGATTTTACAAAATAATGGAGCAAATGGCACGATGAAGGAAAAACATTAAATTGTTAAATATTTAAATCACGATTCAGCTCAATTGCAAATATTAGCAAATGTGCGTTTTCATTTTTTATTGGATATTCAAAGTGCGTTCATGCTATCTAAAATTTAAATTTTTAGAGATTACCCCTATAGATAGATAATACGAAGTAAAGGTATCTTATTCGAGATTGTTCGGCATAGTAATACTCTCTTTTTAAAAAATATATGTATATTCAAACTAAAATCCAAAAATAAATAAATAAAATTCACAACATTGATTTTAACAAACACCTAATCAATAACCGATGCAATGCTTTAAAAAAATCTAGAAATTGATCAAGAGAGTCTGCAGCTTTGGAGTTCTAGGAGAATGAATATGTATTAGCATCTTTTGAAGTCATTGTAAAAAAGGGGGTAAATAGCTATTTAGGTCATAAAACTATTTACACTTTGATGTTTTGGCATTCAAATATTTTTTTGGTTAATTATACCACTCTAGTATTTAAGAGCGGCTGAAAATAAACCGACATTTATGGTGGTTTTCGCCAAATTAGAAATGTGTCGAAATGTTGCAAATAATCCAGGGAAACAATTAGTGGTGTACAAGTTATATTTAAGAGAGTAATGTATCAATCATTAAAAAAAATATTCAATGTGGGAACTTAAAGTATTGAAACTAAAGATAAGGGATTAAGTTAACAACTCCATATACGCAGCTTTAATAACATAGAACACCCCCGCCGTAGTCGTCCCGTGTCGTGGCCTGACAACACCCACAACCACCCGAAAAGCGAATTCCCTATGTCAAAATGATATTTCTTTCTACGAACCTTACATTGTATGCGAACTTGCTATGACAAAATGGATATCTCGAGACGATAATGAATGTTTAAGTTTATGATTATTGACTATATTTCATTTAGAGTTATCTCATTTGGGACTGGAGTTCACAACATTTTCTACATCAGCGCCAAAATTATACACGGCGACAAAACCACACTTATTACTAGAATATAGGCCTCGTTTCGCTGCACGGAATATTTTAAATATGTTATAAAAAAGATAAAAGAAGTTTTACTAAGACGACTAATTTAATATTTATTTGATAAAATCTTATATTTTCGCTTACAAATATTAGTTTTGTTTGATAACTTCAAATACTTTCTTAGGATTTAGAAATCTTTCAAGTAATCGTAATGCAAACCAGTATTTTACAAAATAATGGAGCAGTTGGCACAGTAAGGAAAAACATTAAATTGTTAAATATTTAAATCACAGATTCAGTTCAATTGCAAATATTAGCAAATGTGCGTTTTCATTTTTTATTGGATATTCAAAGTGCGTTCATGCTATCTAAAATTTAAATTTTTAGAGATTACCCCTATAGATAGATAATACGAAGTAAAGGTATCTTATTCGAGATTGTTCGGCATAGTAATACTCTCTTTTTAAAAATATATGTATATTCAGTAAAAATCCAAAAATAAATAAATAAAATTCACAACATTGATTTTAACAAACACCTAATCAATAACCGATGCAATGCTTTAAAAAATCTAGAAATTGATCAAGAGAGCTGCAGCTTTGGAGTTCTAGGAGAATGAATATGTATTAGCATCTTTTGAAGTCATTGTAAAAGGGGGTAAATAGCTATTTAGGTCATAAAACTATTTACACTTTGATGTTTTGGCATTCAAATATTTTTTGGTTAATTATACCACTCTAGTATTTAAGAGCGGCTGAAAATAAACTGACATTTATGGTGGTTTTCGGCCAAATTAGAAATGTGTCGGAAATGTTGCAAATAATCCAGGGAAACAATTAGTGGTGTACAAGTTATATTTAAGAGAGTAATGTATCAATCATTAAAAAAAATATTCAATGTGGAACTTAAAGTATTGAAACTAAAGATAAGGGATTAAGTTAACAACTCCATATACGCAGTTTAATAACATAGAACACCCCGCCGTAGTTGTCCCGTGTCGTGGCCTGACAACACCCACAACCACCCGAAAAGCGAATTCCCTATGTCAAAATGATATTTCTTTCTACGAACCTTACATTGTATGCGAACTTGCTATGACAAAATGGATATCTCGAGACGATAATGAATGTTTAAGTTTATGATTATTGACTATATTTCATTTAGAGTTATCTCATTTGGGACTCGGAGTTCACAACATTTTCTACATCGCGCCAAAATTATACACTGCGACAAAACCACACTTATTACTAGAATATAGGCCTCGCTTTCGCTGTACGGAATATTTTAAATATGTTATAAAAAAAGATAAAAGAAAGTTTTACTAAGACGACTAATTTAATATTTATTTGATAAAATCTTATATTTTCGCTTACAAATATTAGTTTTGTTTGATAACTTCAAATACTTTCTTAGGATTTAGAAATCTTTCAAGTAATCGTAATGCAAACCAAAGATTTTACAAAATAATGGAGCAGTTGGCACAAGTAAGGAAAAACATTAAATTGTTAAATATTTAAATCACAGATTCAGTTCAATTGCAAATATTAGCAAATGTGCGTTTTCATTTTTTATTGGATATTCAAAGTGCGTTCATGCTATCTAAAATTTAAATTTTTAGAGATTACCCCTATAGATAGATAATACGGAAGTAAAGGTATCTTATTCGAGATTGTTCGGCGTAGTAATACTCTCTTTTTAAAAATATATGTATATTCAAATCAAAAATCCAAAAATAAATAAATAAAATTCACAACATTGATTTTAACAAACACCTAATCAATAACCGATGCAATGCTTTAAAAAAATCTAGAAATTGATCAAGAGAGTCATGCACTTTGGAGTTCTAGGAGAATGAATATGTATTAGCATCTTTTGAAGTCATTGTAAAAAGGGGGTAAATAGCTATTTAGGTCATAAAACTATTTACACTTTGATGTTTTGGCATTCAAATATTTTTTGGTTAATTATACCACTCTAGTATTTAAGAGTGGCTGAAAATAAACAAAGCGCCAAAATTTTCACAACATTTTCTACATCAGCGCCAAAATTATACACGGCGACAAAACCACACTTATTACTAGAATATAGGCCTCGCTTTCGTTGCACGGAATATTTTAAATATGTTATAAAAAAAGATAAAAGAAGTTTTACTAAGACGACTAATTTAATATTTATTTGATAAAATCTTATATTTTCGCTTACAAACATTAGTTTTGTTTGATAACTTCAAATACTTTCTTAGGATTTAGAAATCTTTCAAGTAATCGTAATGCAAACCAGTATTTTACAAAATAATGGAGCAGTTGGCACAGTAAGGAAAAACATTAAATTGTTAAATATTTAAATCACAGATTCAGTTCAATTGCAAATATTAGCAAATGTGCGTTTTCATTTTTTATTGGATATTCAAAGTGCGTTCATGCTATCTAAAATTTAAATTTTTAGAGATTACCCCTATAGATAGATAATACGAAGTAAAGGTATCTTATTCGAGATTGTTCGGCATAGTAATACTCTCTTTTTAAAAATATATGTATATTCAGTCAAAATCCAAAAATAAATAAATAAAATTCACAACATTGATTTTAACAAACACCTAATCAATAACCGATGCAATGCTTTAAAAAATCTAGAAATTGATCAAGAGAGCTGCAGCTTTGGAGTTCTAGGAGAATGAATATGTATTAGCATCTTTTGAAGTCATTGTAAAAGGGGGTAAATAGCTATTTAGGTCATAAAACTATTTACACTTTGATGTTTTGGCATTCAAATATTTTTTGGTTAATTATACCACTCTAGTATTTAAGAGCGGCTGAAAATAAACTGACATTTATGGTGGTTTTCGGCCAAATTAGAAATGTGTCAGAAATGTTGCAAATAATCCAGGGAAACAATTAGTGGTGTACAAGTTATATTTAAGAGAGTAATGTATCAATCATTAAAAAAAATATTCAATGTGGAACTTAAAGTATTGAAACTAAAGATAAGGGATTAAGTTAACAACTCCATATACGCAGTTTAATAACATAGAACACCCCGCCGTAGTTGTCCCGTGTCGTGGCCTGACAACACCCACAACCACCCGAAAAGCGAATTCCCTATGTCAAAATGATATTTCTTTCTACGAACCTTACATTGTATGCGAACTTGCTATGACAAAATGGATATCTCGAGACGATAATGAATGTTTAAGTTTATGATTATTGACTATATTTCATTTAGAGTTATCTCATTTGGGGACTCGGAGTTCACAACATTTTCTACATCAGCGCCTAAATTATACACGGCGACAAAACCACACTTATTACTAGAATATAGGCCTCGCTTTCGTTGTACTGAATATTTTAAATATGTTATAAAAAAAGATAAAAGAAAGTTTTACTAAGACGACTAATTTAATATTTATTTGATAAAATCTTATATTTTCGCTTACAAATATTAGTTTTGTTTGATAACTTCAAATACTTTCTTAGGATTTAGAAATCTTTCAAGTAATCGTAATGCAAACCAAAGATTTTACAAAATAATGGAGCAATGGCACAGATAAGGAAAAACATTAAATTGTTAAATATTTAAATCACGATTCGAGTTCAATTGCAAATATTAGCAAATGTGCGTTTTCATTTTTTATTGGATATTCAAAGTGCGTTCATGCTATCTAAAATTTAAATTTTTAGAGATTACCCCTATAGATAGATAATACTGAAGTAAAGGTATCTTATTTCGAGATTGTTCGGCATAGTAATACTCTCTTTTTAAAAAATATATGTATATTCAAATCAAAAATCCAAAAATAAATAAATAAAATTCACAACATTGATTTTAACAAACACCTAATCAATAACCGATGCAATGCTTTTAAAAAATCTAGAAATTGATCAAGAGAGTCATAGACTTTGGAGTTCTAGGAGAATGAATATGTATTAGCATCTTTTGAAGTCATTGTAAAAAGGGGGTAAATAGCTATTTAGGTCATAAAACTATTTACACTTTGATGTTTTGGCATTCAAATATTTTTTGGTTAATTATACCACTCTAGTATTTAAGAGTGGTCGAAAATAAACAAATGCCAAAATTTTCACAACATTTTCTACATCAGCGCTAAAATTATACACTGCGACAAAACCACACTTATTACTAGAATATAGGCCTCGTTCGTTGCACGGAATATTTTAAATATGTTATAAAAAAGATAAAAGAAGTTTTACTAAGACGACTAATTTAATATTTATTTGATAAAATCTTATATTTTCGCTTACAAACATTAGTTTTGTTTGATAACTTCAAATACTTTCTTAGGATTTAGAAATCTTTCAAGTAATCGTAATGCAAACCAGTATTTTACAAAATAATGGAGCAGTTGGCACAAGTAAGGAAAAACATTAAATTGTTAAATATTTAAATCACAGATTCGACTCAATTGCAAATATTAGCAAATGTGCGTTTTCATTTTTTATTGGATATTCAAAGTGCGTTCATGCTATCTAAAATTTAAATTTTTAGAGATTACCCCTATAGATAAATAATACGAAGTAAAGGTATCTTATTTGAGATTGTTCGGCATAGTAATACTCTCTTTTTAAAAAATATATGTGTATTCAAAGTCAAAAATCCAAAAATAAATAAATAAAATTCACAACATTGATTTTAACAAACACCTAATCAATAACCGATGCAATGCTTTAAAAAATCTAGAAATTGATCAAGAGAGCTGCAGCTTTGGAGTTCTAGGAGAATGAATATGTATTAGCATCTTTTGAAGTCATTGTAAAAGGGGGTAAATAGCTATTTAGGTCATAAAACTATTTACACTTTGATGTTTTGGCATTCAAATATTTTTTTGGTTAATTATACCACTCTAGTATTTAAGAGTGGTCGAAAATAAACAATACCAAAATTTTCACAACATTTTCTACATCAGCGCTAAAATTATACACGGCGACAAAACCACACTTATTACTAGAATATAGGCCTCGTTCGCTGTACTGAATATTTTAAATATGTTATAAAAAAAGATAAAAGAAGTTTTACTAAGACGACTAATTTAATATTTATTTGATAAAATCTTATATTTTCGCTTACAAATATTAGTTTTGTTTGATAACTTCAAATACTTTCTTAGGATTTAGAAATCTTTCAAGTAATCGTAATGCAAACCAGTATTTTACAAAATAATGGAGCAGTTGGCACAGTAAGGAAAAACATTAAATTGTTAAATATTTAAATCACGTATTCAGCTTCAATTGCAAATATTAGCAAATGTGCGTTTTCATTTTTTATTGGATATTCAAAGTGCGTTCATGCTATCTAAAATTTAAATTTTTAGAGATTACCCCTATAGATAGATAATACGAAGTAAAGGTATCTTATTCGAGATTGTTCGGCATAGTAATACTCTCTTTTTAAAAATATATGTATATTCAAAGTCAAAATCCAAAAATAAATAAATAAAATTCACAACATTGATTTTAACAAACACCTAATCAATAACCGATGCAATGCTTTAAAAAATCTAGAAATTGATCAAGAGAGCTGCAGCTTTGGAGTTCTAGGAGAATGAATATGTATTAGCATCTTTTGAAGTCATTGTAAAAAAGGGGGTAAATAGCTATTTAGGTCATAAAACTATTTACACTTTGATGTTTTGGCATTCAAATATTTTTTTGGTTAATTATACCACTCTAGTATTTAAGAGCGGCTGAAAATAAACCGACATTTATGGTGGTTTTCGCCAAATTAGAAATGTGTCGAAATGTTGCAAATAATCCAGGGAAACAATTAGTGGTGTACAAGTTATATTTAAGAGAGTAATGTATCAATCATTAAAAAAAATATTCAATGTGGGAACTTAAAGTATTGAAACTAAAGATAAGGGATTAAGTTAACAACTCCATATACGCAGCTTTAATAACATAGAACACCCCCGCCGTAGTTGTCCCGTGTCGTGGCCCGACAACACCCACAACCACCCGAAAAGCGAATTCCCTATGTCAAAATGATATTTCTTTCTACGAACCTTACATTGTATGCGAACTTGCTATGACAAAATGGATATCTCGAGACGATAATGAATGTTTAAGTTTATGATTATTGACTATATTTCATTTAGAGTTATCTCATTTGGGGACTCGGAGTTCACAACATTTTCTACATCAGCGCCTAAATTATACACGGCGACAAAACCACACTTATTACTAGAATATAGGCCTCGTTTCGTTGTAACGGAATATTTTAAATATGTTATAAAAAAGATAAAAGAAGTTTTACTAAGACGACTAATTTAATATTTATTTGATAAAATCTTATATTTTCGCTACAAATATTAGTTTTGTTTGATAACTTCAAATACTTTCTTAGGATTTAGAAATCTTTCAAGTAATCGTAATGCAAACCAAAGATTTTACAAAATAATGGAGCAAATGGCACAATGAAGGAAAAACATTAAATTGTTAAATATTTAAATCACGTATTCGACTCAATTGCAAATATTAGCAAATGTGCTTTTCATTTTTTATTGGATATTCAAAGTGCGTTCATGCTATCTAAAATTTAAATTTTTAGAGATTACCCCTATAGATAGATAATACTGAAGTAAAGGTATCTTATTTGAGATTGTTCGGCATAGTAATACTCTTTTTTTAAAAAATATATGTATATTCAAATCAAAAATCCAAAAATAAATAAATAAAATTCACAACATTGATTTTAACAAACACCTAATCAATAACCGATGCAATGCTTTAAAAAATCTAGAAATTGATCAAGAGAGCTGCAGCTTTGGAGTTCTAGGAGAATGAATATGTATTAGCATCTTTTGAAGTCATTGTAAAAGGGGGTAAATAGCTATTTAGGTCATAAAACTATTTACACTTTGATGTTTTGGCATTCAAATATTTTTTTGGTTAATTATACCACTCTAGTATTTAAGAGTGGTCGAAAATAAACAATGCCAAAATTTTCACAACATTTTTCTACATCAGCCAAAATTATACACTGCGACAAAACCACACTTATTACTAGAATATAGGCCTCGTTCGTTGCACGGAATATTTTAAATATGTTATAAAAAAGATAAAAGAAGTTTTACTAAGACGACTAATTTAATATTTATTTGATAAAATCTTATATTTTCGCTTACAAACATTAGTTTTGTTTGATAACTTCAAATACTTTCTTAGGATTTAGAAATCTTTCAAGTAATCGTAATGCAAACCAGTATTTTACAAAATAATGGAGCAGTTGGCACAGTAAGGAAAAACATTAAATTGTTAAATATTTAAATCACGATTCGACTCAATTGCAAATATTAGCAAATGTGCGTTTTCATTTTTTATTGGATATTCAAAGTGCGTTCATGCTATCTAAAATTTAAATTTTTAGAGATTACCCCTATAGATAAATAATACGAAGTAAAGGTATCTTATTTGAGATTGTTCGGCATAGTAATACTCTCTTTTTAAAAATATATGTGTATTCAGTCAAAATCCAAAAATAAATAAATAAAATTCACAACATTGATTTTAACAAACACCTAATCAATAACCGATGCAATGCTTTAAAAAATCTAGAAATTGATCAAGAGAGCTGCAGCTTTGGAGTTCTAGGAGAATGAATATGTATTAGCATCTTTTGAAGTCATTGTAAAAGGGGGTAAATAGCTATTTAGGTCATAAAACTATTTACACTTTGATGTTTTGGCATTCAAATATTTTTTGGTTAATTATACCACTCTAGTATTTAAGAGTGGTCGAAAATAAACAATGCCAAAATTTTCACAACATTTTCTACATCGCGCCAAAATTATACACGGCGACAAAACCACACTTATTACTAGAATATAGGCCTCGTTCGCTGTACACTGAATATTTTAAATATGTTATAAAAAAAAGATAAAAGAAGTTTTACTAAGACGACTAATTTAATATTTATTTGATAAAATCTTATATTTTCACTTACAAATATTAGTTTTGTATGATAACTTCAAATACTTTCTTAGGATTTAGAAATCTTTCAAGTAATCGTAATGCAAACCAAGATTTTACAAAATAATGGAGCAAATTGGCACAAATGAAGGAAAAACATTAAATTGTTAAATATTTAAATCACGTATTCAGATTCAATTGCAAATATTAGCAAATGTGCGTTTTCATTTTTTATTGGATATTCAAAGTGCGTTCATGCTATCTAAAATTTAAATTTTTAGAGATTACCCCTATAGATAGATAATACGAAGTAAAGGTATCTTATTCGAGATTGTTCGGCATAGTAATACTCTCTTTTTAAAAATATATGTATATTCAGTCAAAATCCAAAAATAAATAAATAAAATTCACAACATTGATTTTAACAAACACCTAATCAATAACCGATGCAATGCTTTAAAAAAATCTAGAAATTGATCAAGAGAGTCATGCACTTTGGAGTTCTAGGAGAATGAATATGTATTAGCATCTTTTGAAGTCATTGTAAAAGGGGGTAAATAGCTATTTAGGTCATAAAACTATTTACACTTTGATGTTTTGGCATTCAAATATTTTTTGGTTAATTATACCACTCTAGTATTTAAGAGTGGCTGAAAATAAACAGCGCCAAAATTTTCACAACATTTTCTACATCGCCAAAATTATACACGCGACAAAACCACACTTATTACTAGAATATAGGCCTCTGTTCGTTGTACTGAATATTTTAAATATGTTATAAAAAAGATAAAAGAAGTTTTACTAAGACGACTAATTTAATATTTATTTGATAAAATCTTATATTTTCGCTTACAAACATTAGTTTTGTTTGATAACTTCAAATACTTTCTTAGGATTTAGAAATCTTTCAAGTAATCGTAATGCAAACCAGTATTTTACAAAATAATGGAGCAAGTTGGCACAGAAGGAAAAACATTAAATTGTTAAATATTTAAATCACAGATTCAGTTCAATTGCAAATATTAGCAAATGTGCGTTTTCATTTTTTATTGGATATTCAAAGTGCGTTCATGCTATCTAAAATTTAAATTTTTAGAGATTACCCCTATAGATAGATAATACGAAGTAAAGGTATCTTATTCGAGATTGTTCGGCATAGTAATACTCTCTTTTTAAAAATATATGTATATTCAGTCAAAATCCAAAAATAAATAAATAAAATTCACAACATTGATTTTAACAAACACCTAATCAATAACCGATGCAATGCTTTAAAAAATCTAGAAATTGATCAAGAGAGCTGCAGCTTTGGAGTTCTAGGAGAATGAATATGTATTAGCATCTTTTGAAGTCATTGTAAAAGGGGGTAAATAGCTATTTAGGTTATAAAACTATTTACACTTTGATGTTTTGGCATTCAAATATTTTTTGGTTAATTATACCACTCTAGTATTTAAGAGTGGCTTAAAATAAACAAGTACCCAAAATTTTCACAACATTTTCTACATCAGCGCCAAAAATTATACACTGCGACAAAACCACACTTATTACTAGAATATAGGCCTCTGTTCGTTGTAACGGAATATTTTAAATATGTTATAAAAAAAGATAAAAGAAGTTTTACTAAGACGACTAATTTAATATTTATTTGATAAAATCTTATATTTTTCGCTTACAAACATTAGTTTTGTTTGATAACTTCAAATACTTTCTTAGGATTTAGAAATCTTTCAAGTAATCGTAATGCAAACCAAGTATTTTACAAAATAATGGAGCAAATGGTACAATGAAGGAAAAAACATTAAATTGTTAAATATTTAAATCACGTATTCAGCTCAATTGCAAATATTAGCAAATGTGCGTTTTCATTTTTTATTGGATATTCAAAGTGCGTTCATGCTATCTAAAATTTAAATTTTTTAGAGATTACCCCTTATAGATAGATAATACGAAGTAAAGGTATCTTATTCGAGATTGTTCGGCATAGTAATACTCTCTTTTTAAAAATATATGTATATTCAGACAAAATCCAAAAATAAATAAATAAAATTCACAACATTGATTTTAACAAACACCTAATCAATAACCGATGCAATGCTTTAAAAAAATCTAGAAATTGATCAAGAGAGTCATGCACTTTGGAGTTCTAGGAGAATGAATATGTATTAGCATCTTTTGAAGTCATTGTAAAAGGGGGTAAATAGCTATTTAGGTTATAAAACTATTTACACTTTGATGTTTTGGCATTCAAATATTTTTTGGTTAATTATACCACTCTAGTATTTAAGAGTGGCTGAAAATAAACAGCGCCAAAATTTTCACAACATTTTCTACATCAGCGCCAAAATTATACACTGCGACAAAACCACACTTATTACTAGAATATAGGCCTCTGCTCGATGTACACGGAATATTTTAAATATGTTATAAAAAAGATAAAAAGAAGTTTTACTAAGACGACTAATTTAATATTTATTTGATAAAATCTTATATTTTTCGCTTACAAACATTAGTTTTGTTTGATAACTTCAAATACTTTCTTAGGATTTAGAAATCTTTCAAGTAATCGTAATGCAAACCAAGATTTTACAAAATAATGGAGCAGATGGCACAAGAAGGAAAAAACATTAAATTGTTAAATATTTAAATCACGTATTCAGCTCAATTGCAAATATTAGCAAATGTGCGTTTTCATTTTTTATTGGATATTCAAAGTGCGTTCATGCTATCTAAAATTTAAATTTTTAGAGATTACCCCTATAGATAAATAATACGAAGTAAAGGTATCTTATTTGAGATTGTTCGGCATAGTAATACTCTCTTTTTAAAAATATATGTGTATTCAGTCAAAATCCAAAAATAAATAAATAAAATTCACAACATTGATTTTAACAAACACCTAATCAATAACCGATGCAATGCTTTAAAAAATCTAGAAATTGATCAAGAGAGCTGCAGCTTTGGAGTTCTAGGAGAATGAATATGTATTAGCATCTTTTGAAGTCATTGTAAAAGGGGGTAAATAGCTATTTAGGTCATAAAACTATTTACACTTTGATGTTTTGGCATTCAAATATTTTTTGGTTAATTATACCACTCTAGTATTTAAGAGTGGCTGAAAATAAACAGCGCCAAAATTTTCACAACATTTTCTACATCAGCGCCAAAATTATACACGGCGACAAAACCACACTTATTACTAGAATATAGGCCTCGTTCGTTGCACGGAATATTTTAAATATGTTATAAAAAAGATAAAAGAAGTTTTACTAAGACGACTAATTTAATATTTATTTGATAAAATCTTATATTTTCGCTTACAAACATTAGTTTTGTTTGATAACTTCAAATACTTTCTTAGGATTTAGAAATCTTTCAAGTAATCGTAATGCAAACCAGTATTTTACAAAATAATGGAGCAATGGTACAAGAAGGAAAAAACATTAAATTGTTAAATATTTAAATCACGTATTCAGCTCAATTGCAAATATTAGCAAATGTGCGTTTTCATTTTTTATTGGATATTCAAAGTGCGTTCATGCTATCTAAAATTTAAATTTTTAGAGATTACCCCTATAGATAAATAATACTGAAGTAAAGGTATCTTATTTGAGATTGTTCGGCATAGTAATACTCTCTTTTTAAAAAATATATGTGTATTCAAATCAAAAATCCAAAAATAAATAAATAAAATTCACAACATTGATTTTAACAAACACCTAATCAATAACCGATGCAATGCTTTAAAAAAATCTAGAAATTGATCAAGAGAGTCTGCAGCTTTGGAGTTCTAGGAGAATGAATATGTATTAGCATCTTTTGAAGTCATTGTAAAAAGGGGGTAAATAGCTATTTAGGTTATAAAACTATTTACACTTTGATGTTTTGGCATTCAAATATTTTTTTGGTTAATTATACCACTCTAGTATTTAAGAGTGGTCGAAAATAAACAATACCCAAAATTTTCACAACATTTTCTACATCAACGCCAAAATTATACACGCGACAAAACCACACTTATTACTAGAATATAGGCCTCTGCTCGTTGCACGGAATATTTTAAATATGTTATAAAAAAGATAAAAAGAAGTTTTACTAAGACGACTAATTTAATACTTATTTGATAAAATCTTATATTTTTCGCTTACAAACATTAGTTTTGTTTGATAACTTCAAATACTTTCTTAGGATTTAGAAATCTTTCAAGTAATCGTAATGCAAACCCAAAGATTTTACAAAATAATGGAGCAGATGGCACAAGAAGGAAAAACATTAAATTGTTAAATATTTAAATCACGATTCAGCTCAATTGCAAATATTAGCAAATGTGCGTTTTCATTTTTTATTGGATATTCAAAGTGCGTTCATGCTATCTAAAATTTAAATTTTTTAGAGATTACCCCTATAGATAAATAATACGAAGTAAAGGTATCTTATTTGAGATTGTTCGGCATAGTAATACTTTCTTTTTAAAAAATATATGTGTATTCAAATCAAAATCCAAAAAATAAATAAATAAAATTCACAACATTGATTTTAACAAACACCTAATCAATAACCGATGCAATGCTTTTAAAAAATCTAGAAATTGATCAAGAGAGCTGCAGCTTTGGAGTTCTAGGAGAATGAATATGTATTAGCATCTTTTGAAGTCATTGTAAAAGGGGGGTAAATAGCTATTTAGGTCATAAAACTATTTACACTTTGATGTTTTGGCATTCAAATATTTTTTGGTTAATTATACCACTCTAGTATTTAAGAGTGGCTGAAAATAAACAGCGCCAAAATTTTCACAACATTTTCTACATCAGCGCCAAAATTATACACGGCGACAAAACCACACTTATTACTAGAATATAGGCCTCGTTCGTTGCACGGAATATTTTAAATATGTTATAAAAAAGATAAAAGAAGTTTTACTAAGACGACTAATTTAATACTTATTTGATAAAATCTTATATTTTCGCTTACAAACATTAGTTTTGTTTGATAACTTCAAATACTTTCTTAGGATTTAGAAATCTTTCAAGTAATCGTAATGCAAACCAGTATTTTACAAAATAATGGAGCAGTTGGCACAGTAAGGAAAAACATTAAATTGTTAAATATTTAAATCACAGATTCAGTTCAATTGCAAATATTAGCAAATGTGCGTTTTCATTTTTTATTGGATATTCAAAGTGCGTTCATGCTATCTAAAATTTAAATTTTTAGAGATTACCCCTATAGATAAATAATACGAAGTAAAGGTATCTTATTTGAGATTGTTCGGCATAGTAATACTTTCTTTTTTAAAAAATATATGTGTATTCAAATCAAAAATCCAAAAAATAAATAAATAAAATTCACAACATTGATTTTAACAAACACCTAATCAATAACCGATGCAATGCTTTAAAAAATCTAGAAATTGATCAAGAGAGTCGCAGACTTTGGAGTTCTAGGAGAATGAATATGTATTAGCATCTTTTGAAGTCATTGTAAAAGGGGGTAAATAGCTATTTAGGTCATAAAACTATTTACACTTTGATGTTTTGGCATTCAAATATTTTTTGGTTAATTATACCACTCTAGTATTTAAGAGTGGTCGAAAATAAACAATACCAAAATTTTCACAACATTTTCTACATCAGCGCCAAAATTATACACGGCGACAAAACCACACTTATTACTAGAATATAGGCCTCGTTTCGCTGTAACGGAATATTTTAAATATGTTATAAAAAAAGATAAAAGAAGTTTTACTAAGACGACTAATTTAATACTTATTTGATAAAATCTTATATTTTCGCTTACAAACATTAGTTTTGTTTGATAACTTCAAATACTTTCTTAGGATTTAGAAATCTTTCAAGTAATCGTAATGCAAACCCAAAGATTTTACAAAATAATGGAGCAGATGGCACAAGAAGGGAAAAACATTAAATTGTTAAATATTTAAATCACGATTCAGCTCAATTGCAAATATTAGCAAATGTGCGTTTTCATTTTTATTGATATTCAAAGTGCGTTCATGCTATCTAAAATTTAAATTTTTAGAGATTACCCCTATAGATAGATAATACGAAGTAAAGGTATCTTATTCGAGATTGTTCTGGCATAGTAATACTCTTTTTTAAAAAATATATGTATATTCAAATCAAAAATCCAAAAAATAAATAAATAAAATTCACAACATTGATTTTAACAAACACCTAATCAATAACCGATGCAATGCTTTAAAAAAATCTAGAAATTGATCAAGAGAGTCATGCAGCTTTGGAGTTCTAGGAGAATGAATATGTATTAGCATCTTTTGAAGTCATTGTAAAAAGGGGGTAAATAGCTATTTAGGTTATAAAACTATTTACACTTTGATGTTTTGGCATTCAAATATTTTTTTGGTTAATTATACCACTCTAGTATTTAAGAGTGGCTGAAAATAAACAATACCAAAATTTTCACAACATTTTCTACATCAGTCCCCAAAATTATACACTGCGACAAAACCACACTTATTACTAGAATATAGGCCTCTGCTTCGCTGTAACGGAATATTTTAAATATGTTATAAAAAAAGATAAAAGAAGTTTTACTAAGACGACTAATTTAATACTTTATTTGATAAAATCTTATATTTTCGCTACAAACATTAGTTTTGTTTGATAACTTCAAATACTTTCTTAGGATTTAGAAATCTTTCAAGTAATCGTAATGCAAACCAAGATTTTACAAAATAATGGAGCAAATTGGCACAAGAAGGAAAAACATTAAATTGTTAAATATTTAAATCACAGATTCAGTTCAATTGCAAATATTAGCAAATGTGCGTTTTCATTTTTTATTGGATATTCAAAGTGCGTTCATGCTATCTAAAATTTAAATTTTTAGAGATTACCCCTATAGATAAATAATACGAAGTAAAGGTATCTTATTTGAGATTGTTCTAGCATAGTAATACTCTCTTTTTAAAAATATATGTGTATTCAAATCAAAAATCCAAAAATAAATAAATAAAATTCACAACATTGATTTTAACAAACACCTAATCAATAACCGATGCAATGCTTTAAAAAATCTAGAAATTGATCAAGAGAGCTGCAGCTTTGGAGTTCTAGGAGAATGAATATGTATTAGCATCTTTTGAAGTCATTGTAAAAGGGGGTAAATAGCTATTTAGGTCATAAAACTATTTACACTTTGATGTTTTGGCATTCAAATATTTTTTGGTTAATTAT
Organism: Vinca minor; assembly: GCA_026122235.1. Taxonomy (NCBI): domain Eukaryota; kingdom Viridiplantae; phylum Streptophyta; class Magnoliopsida; order Gentianales; family Apocynaceae; genus Vinca; species Vinca minor. Next base: position 463,718 of record JAOCZM010000002.1, read on the forward strand.
ACCACTCTAGTATTTAAGAGTGGTGAAAAATAAACAATACCAAAATTTTCACAACATTTTCTACATCAGCGCCAAAATTATACACTACGACAAAACCACACTTATTACTAGAATATAGGCCTCGTTCGCTGTAACGGAATATTTTAAATATGTTATAAAAAAAGATAAAAGAAGTTTTACTAAGACGACTAATTTAATATTTATTTGATAAAATCTTATATTTTCGCTTACAAATATTAGTTTTGTATGATAACTTCAAATACTTTCTTAGGATTTAGAAATCTTTCAAGTAATCGTAATGCAAACCAGTATTTTACAAAATAATGGAGCAGTTGGCACAAGAAGGGAAAAACATTAAATTGTTAAATATTTAAATCACGTATTCAGCTCAATTGCAAATATTAGCAAATGTGCGTTTTCATTTTTTATTGGATATTCAAAGTGCGTTCATGCTATCTAAAAATTTAAATTTTTAGAGATTACCCCTATAGATAGATAATACTGAAGTAAAGGTATCTTATTCGAGATTGTTCGGCATAGTAATACTCTCTTTTTTAAAAATATATGTATATTCAAATCAAAATCCAAAAATAAATAAATAAAATTCACAACATTGATTTTAACAAACACCTAATCAATAACCGATGCAATGCTTTAAAAAAATCTAGAAATTGATCAAGAGAGTCGCAGCTTTGGAGTTCTAGGAGAATGAATATGTATTAGCATCTTTTGAAGTCATTGTAAAAGGGGGTAAATAGTTATTTAGGTTATAAAACTATTTACACTTTGATGTTTTGGCATTCAAATATTTTTTGGTTAATTATATCACTCTAGTATTTAAGAGTGGCTGAAAAATAAACAATACTCAAAATTTTCACAACATTTTCTACATCAGGCCAAAATTATACACTACGACAAAACCACACTTATTACTAGAATATAGGCCTCGTTTCGCTGTAACTTTGAATATTTTAAATATGTTACAAAAAAGATAAAAGAAGTTTTACTAAGACGACTAATTTAATATTTATTTGATAAAATCTTATATTTTCGCTTACAAACATTAGTTTTGTTTGATAACTTCAAATACTTTCTTAGGATTTAGAAATCTTTCAAGTAATCGTAATGCAAACCAAAGATTTTACAAAATAATGGAGCAATGGCACAAGAAGGGAAAAACATTAAATTGTTAAATATTTAAATCACGATTCAGCTCAATTGCAAATATTAGCAAATGTGCGTTTTCATTTTTTATTGATATTCAAAGTGCGTTCATGCTATCTAAAAATTTAAATTTTTAGAGATTACCCCTATAGATAGATAATACTGAAGTAAAGGTATCTTATTCGAGATTGTTCGGCATAGTAATACTCTCTTTTTAAAAATATATGTATATTCAAATCAAAATCCAAAAATAAATAAATAAAATTCACAACATTGATTTTAACAAACACCTAATCAATAACCGATGCAATGCTTTAAAAAAATCTAGAAATTGATCAAGAGAGTCTGCAGCTTTGGAGTTCTAGGAGAATGAATATGTATTAGCATCTTTTGAAGTCATTGTAAAAAGGGGTAAATAGCTATTTAGGTCATAAAACTATTTACACTTTGATGTTTTGGCATTCAAATATTTTTTGGTTAATTATACCACTCTAGTATTTAAGAGCGACTGAAAATAAACCCGACATTTTATGGTGGTTTTCGCCAAATTAGAAATGTGTCTGAAATGTTGCAAATAATCCAGGAAACAATTAGTGGTGTACAAGTTATATTTAAGAGAGTAATGTATCAATCATTAAAAAAAATATTCAAGTTGGGACTTAAAGTATTGAAACTAAAGATAAGGGATTAAGTTAACAACTCCATATACGCAGCTTTTAATAACATGGAACACCCCGCCGTAGTTGTCCCGTGTCTGGGCCTCGACAACACCCACAACCACCCGAGTGCTGAATTCCCTATGTCAAAATGATATTTCTTTCTACGAACCTTACATTGTATGCGAACTTGCTATGACAAAATGGATATCTCGAGACGATAATGAATGTTTAAGTTTATGATTATTGACTATATTTCATTTAGAGTTATCTCATTTGGGGACCTGGAGTTCACAACATTTTCTACATCGCGCCTAAATTATACACTGCGACAAAACCACACTTATTACTAGAATATAGGCCTCGCTTCGCTGTACTGGAATATTTTAAATATGTTACAAAAAAAAGATAAAAGAAATTTTACTAAGACGACTAATTTAATATTTATTTGATAAAATCTTATATTTTCGCTTACAAATATTAGTTTTGTTTGATAACTTCAAATACTTTCTTAGGATTTAGAAATCTTTCAAGTAATCGTAATGCAAACCAGTATTTTACAAAATAATGGAGCAGTTGGCACAGTAAGGAAAAACATTAAATTGTTAAATATTTAAATCACAGATTCAGTTCAATTGCAAATATTAGCAAATGTGCGTTTTCATTTTTTATTGGATATTCAAAGTGCGTTCATGCTATCTAAAATTTAAATTTTTAGAGATTACCCCTATAGATAGATAATACGAAGTAAAGGTATATTATTCTAGATTGTTCGGCATAGTAATACTCTCTTTTTAAAAATATATGTATATTCAGTCAAAATCCAAAAATAAATAAATAAAATTCACAACATTGATTTTAACAAACACCTAATCAATAACCGATGCAATGCTTTAAAAAATCTAGAAATTGATCAAGAGAGCTGCAGCTTTGGAGTTCTAGGAGAATGAATATGTATTAGCATCTTTTGAAGTCATTGTAAAAAGGGGTAAATAGCTATTTAGGTCATAAAACTATTTACACTTTGATGTTTTGGCATTCAAATATTTTTTGGTTAATTATACCACTCTAGTATTTAAGAGCGGCTGAAAATAAACCTGACATTTTATGGTGGTTTTCGCCAAATTAGAAATGTGTCGGAAATGTTGCAAATAATCCAGGGAAACAATTAGTGGTGTACAAGTTATATTTAAGAGAGTAATGTATCAATCATTAAAAAAAATATTCAAGTTGGGACTTAAAGTATTGAAACTAAAGATAAGGGATTAAGTTAACAACTCCATATACGCAGCTTTTAATAACATAGAACACCCCCGCCGTAGTTGTCCCGTGTCGGGGCCTGACAACACCCACAACCACCCGAAAAGCGAATTCCCGTATGTCAAAATGATATTTCTTTCTACGAACCTTACATTGTATGCGAACTTGCTATGACAAAATGGATATCTCGAGACGATAATGAATGTTTAAGTTTATGATTATTGACTATATTTCATTTAGAGTTATCTCATTCGGGACTGGAGTTCACAACATTTTCTACATCAGCGCCAAAATTATACACGGCGACAAAACCACACTTAATACTAGAATATAGGCCTCGTTCGTTGCACGGAATATTTTAAATATGTTATAAAAAAGATAAAAGAAGTTTTACTAAGACGACTAATTTAATATTTATTTGATAAAATCTTATATTTTCGCTTACAAATATTAGTTTTGTTTGATAACTTCAAATACTTTCTTAGGATTTAAAAATCTTTCAAGTAATCGTAATGCAAACCAGTATTTTACAAAATAATGGAGCAGTTGGCACAGTAAGGAAAAACATTAAATTGTTAAATATTTAAATCACAGATTCAGTTCAATTGCAAATATTAGCAAATGTGCGTTTTCATTTTTTATTGGATATTCAAAGTGCGTTCATGCTATCTAAAATTTAAATTTTTAGAGATTACCCCTATAGATAGATAATACGAAGTAAAGGTATATTATTCTAGATTGTTCGGCATAGTAATACTCTCTTTTTAAAAATATATGTATATTCAGTCAAAATCCAAAAATAAATAAATAAAATTCACAACATTGATTTTAACAAACACCTAATCAATAACCGATGCAATGCTTTAAAAAATCTAGAAATTGATCAAGAGAGCTGCAGCTTTGGAGTTCTAGGAGAATGAATATGTATTAGCATCTTTTGAAGTCATTGTAAAAGGGGGTAAATAGCTATTTAGGTCATAAAACTATTTACACTTTGATGTTTTGGCATTCAAATATTTTTTGGTTAATTATACCACTCTAGTATTTAAGAGCGGCTGAAAATAAACTGACATTTATGGTGGTTTTCGGCCAAATTAGAAATGTGTCAGAAATGTTGCAAATAATCCAGGGAAACAATTAGTGGTGTACAAGTTATATTTAAGAGAGTAATGTATCAATCATTAAAAAAAATATTCAATGTGGAACTTAAAGTATTGAAACTAAAGATAAGGGATTAAGTTAACAACTCCATATACGCAGTTTAATAACATAGAACACCCCGCCGTAGTCGTCCCGTGTCGTGGCCTGACAACACCCACAACCACCCGAAAAGCGAATTCCCTATGTCAAAATGATATTTCTTTCTACGAACCTTACATTGTATGTGAACTTGCTATGACAAAATGGATATCTCGAGACGATAATGAATGTTTAAGTTTATGATTATTGACTATATTTCATTTAGAGTTATCTCATTTGGGACTGGAGTTCACAACATTTTCTACATCGCCCAAAATTATACACTGCGACAAAACCACACTTAATACTAGAATATAGGCCTCGCTTTCGCTGTAACTGAAATATTTTAAATATGTTATAAAAAAAGATAAAAGAAGTTTTACTAAGACGACTAATTTAATATTTATTTGATAAAATCTCATATTTTCGCTTACAAATATTAGTTTTGTTTGATAACTTCAAATACTTTCTTAGGATTTAAAAATCTTTCAAGTAATCGTAATGCAAACCAGTATTTTACAAAATAATGGAGCAAATGGCACAAGTAAGGGAAAAACATTAAATTGTTAAATATTTAAATCACAGATTCAGTTCAATTGCAAATATTAGCAAATGTGCGTTTTCATTTTTTATTGGATATTCAAAGTGCGTTCATGCTATCTAAAATTTAAATTTTTAGAGATTACCCCTATAGATAGATAATACGAAGTAAAGGTATCTTATTCGAGATTGTTCGGCATAGTAATACTCTCTTTTAAAAATATATGTATATTCAAATCAAAATCCAAAAATAAATAAATAAAATTCACAACATTGATTTTAACAAACACCTAATCAATAACCGATGCAATGCTTTAAAAAAATCTAGAAATTGATCAAGAGAGCCGAGGCTTTGGAGTTCTAGGAGAATGAATATGTATTAGCATCTTTTGAAGTCATTGTAAAAGGGGGGTAAATAGCTATTTAGGTCATAAAACTATTTACACTTTGATGTTTTGGCATTCAAATATTTTTTTTGGTTAATTATACCACTCTAGTATTTAAGAGTGGTCGAAAATAAAGCTGACATTTATGGTGGTTTTCGCCAAATTAGAAATGTGTCGTAAATGTTGCAAATAATCCAGTGAAACAATTAGTGGTGTACAAGTTATATTTAAGAGAGTAATGTATCAATCATTAAAAAAAATATTCAATGTGGAACTTAAAGTATTGAAACTAAAGATAAGGGATTAAGTTAACAACTCCATATACGCAGCTTAATAACATAGAACACCCCGCCGTAGTTGTCCCTGCCGTGGGCCCTCGACAACACCCACAACCACCCGAAAAGCGAATTCCCTATGTCAAAATGATATTTCTTTCTACGAACCTTACATTGTATGTGAACTTGTTATGACAAAATGGATATCTCGAGACGATAATGAATGTTTAAGTTTATGATTATTGACTATATTTCATTTAGAGTTATCTCATTCTGGGACCTGGAGTTCACAACATTTTTCTACATCGCGCCAAAAATTATACACGGCGACAAAACCCACACTTATTACTAGAATATAGGCCTCGCTTTCACGGTACCTAAATATTTTAAATATGTTATAAAAAAGATAAAAGAAGTTTTACTAAGACGACTAATTTAATATTTATTTGATAAAATCTTGTATTTTCGCTTACAAATATTAGTTTTGTTTGATAACTTCAAATACTTTCTTAGGATTTAAAAATCTTTCAAGTAATCGTAATGCAAACCAGTATTTTACAAAATAATGGAGCAAATGGCACAAAGAAGGGAAAAACATTAAATTGTTAAATATTTAAATCACAGTATTCAGCTCAATTGCAAATATTAGCAAATGTGCTTTCATTTTTTATTGATATTCAAAGTATGCTCATGCTATCTAAAATTTAAATTTTTTAGAGATTACCCCTATAGATAGATAATACGAAGTAAAGGTATCTTATTCGAGATTGTTCGGCGTAGTAATACTCTCTTTTTAAAAATACATGTATATTCAGCCAAAATCCAAAAATAAATAAATAAAATTCACAACATTGATTTTAACAAACACCTAATCAATAACCGATGCAATGCTTTAAAAAATCTAGAAATTGATCAAGAGAGCTGAGGCTTTGGAGTTCTAGGAGAATGAATATGTATTAGCATCTTTTGAAGTCATTGTAAAAGGGGGTAAATAGCTATTTAGGTCATAAAACTATTTACACTTTGATTTTTTGGCATCCAAATATTTTTTTGTTAATTATACCACTCTAGTATTTAAGAGTGGCTGAAAATAAAGTGACATTTATGGTGGTTTTCGGGCAAATTAGAAATGTGTCGGAAATGTTGCAAATAATCCAGGGAAACAATTAGTGGTGTACAAGTTATATTTAAGAGAGTAATGTATCAATCATTAAAAAAAATATTCGAAGTGGGACTTAAAGTATTGAAACTAAAGATAAGGGATTAAGTTAACAACTCCATATACGCAGTTTAATAACATAGAACACCCCGCCGTAGTTGTCCCGTGTCGGGGCCTGACAACACCCACAACCACCCGAAAAGCGAATTCCCTATGTCAAAATGATATTTCTTTCTACGAACCTTACATTGTATGCGAACTTGTTACGACAAAATGGATATCTCGAGACGATAATGAATGTTTAAGTTTATGATTATTGACTATATTTCATTTAGAGTTATCTCATTTGGGACTGGAGTTCACAACATTTTCTACATCAGCGCCAAAATTATACACGGCGACAAAACCACACTTATTACTAGAATATAGGCCTCGCTTTCACGGTACCTAAATATTTTAAATATGTTATAAAAAAAGATAAAAGAAGTTTTACTAAGACGACTAATTTAATATTTATTTGATAAAATCTTGTATTTTCGCTTACAAATATTAGTTTTGTTTGATAACTTCAAATACTTTCTTAGGATTTAAAAATCTTTCAAGTAATCGTAATGCAAACCAGTATTTTACAAAATAATGGAGCAGTTGGCACAGTAAGGAAAAACATTAAATTGTTAAATATTTAAATCACGTATTCAGCCTAATTGCAAATATTAGCAAATGTGCTGTTTCATTTTTTTATTGATATTCAAAGTGCGTTCATGCTATCTAAAAATTTAAATTTTTAGAGATTACCCCCTATAGATAGATAATACGAAGTAAAGGTATCTTATTCGAGATTGTTCGGCGTAGTAATACTCTTTTTAAAAAATACATGTATATTCAGTCAAAATCCAAAAATAAATAAATAAAATTCACAACATTGATTTTAACAAACACCTAATCAATAACCGATGCAATGCTTTAAAAAATCTAGAAATTGATCAAGAGAGCTGAGGCTTTGGAGTTCTAGGAGAATGAATATGTATTAGCATCTTTTGAAGTCATTGTAAAAGGGGGTAAATAGCTATTTAGGTCATAAAACTATTTACACTTTGATTTTTTGGCATCCAAATATTTTTTTTTGTTAATTATACCACTCTAGTATTTAAGAGTGGCTGAAAAATAAAGTGACATTTATGGTGGTTTTCGGGCAAATTAGAAATGTGTCGGAAATGTTGCAAATAATCCAGGGAAACAATTAGTGGTGTACAAGTTATATTTAAGAGAGTAATGTATCAATCATTAAAAAAAATATTCGAAGTGGGACTTAAAGTATTGAAACTAAAGATAAGGGATTAAGTTAACAACTCCATATACGCAGTTTAATAACATAGAACACCCCGCCGTAGTTGTCCCGTGTCGGGGCCTGACAACACCCACAACCACCCGAAAAGCGAATTCCCTATGTCAAAATGATATTTCTTTCTACGAACCTTACATTGTATGCGAACTTGTTACGACAAAATGGATATCTCGAGACGATAATGAATGTTTAAGTTTATGATTATTGACTATATTTCATTTAGAGTTATCTCATTTGGGACTGGAGTTCACAACATTTTCTACATCAGCGCCAAAATTATACACGGCGACAAAACCACACTTATTACTAGAATATAGGCCTCGCTTTCACTGTACCTAAATATTTTAAATATGTTATAAAAAAGATAAAAGAAGTTTTACTAAGACGACTAATTTAATATTTATTTGATAAAATCTTGTATTTTCGCTTACAAATATTAGTTTTGTTTGATAACTTCAAATACTTTCTTAGGATTTAAAAATCTTTCAAGTAATCGTAATGCAAACCAGTATTTTACAAAATAATGGAGCAAATGGCACAAGAAGGGAAAAACATTAAATTGTTAAATATTTAAATCACGCATTCAGCCTAATTGCAAATATTAGCAAATGTGCTGTTTCATTTTTTTATTGATATTCAAAGTGCGTTCATGCTATCTAAAATTTAAATTTTTAGAGATTACCCCTATAGATAGATAATACGAAGTAAAGGTATCTTATTCGAGATTGTTCGGCGTAGTAATACTCTCTTTTTAAAAATACATGTATATTCAGTCAAAATCCAAAAATAAATAAATAAAATTCACAACATTGATTTTAACAAACACCTAATCAATAACCGATGCAATGCTTTAAAAAATCTAGAAATTGATCAAGAGAGCTGAGGCTTTGGAGTTCTAGGAGAATGAATATGTATTAGCATCTTTTGAAGTCATTGTAAAAGGGGGTAAATAGCTATTTAGGTCATAAAACTATTTACACTTTGATTTTTTGGCATCCAAATATTTTTTTGTTAATTATACCACTCTAGTATTTAAGAGTGGCTGAAAATAAAGTGACATTTATGGTGGTTTTCGGGCAAATTAGAAATGTGTCGGAAATGTTGCAAATAATCCAGGGAAACAATTAGTGGTGTACAAGTTATATTTAAGAGAGTAATGTATCAATCATTAAAAAAAATATTCGAAGTGGGACTTAAAGTATTGAAACTAAAGATAAGGGATTAAGTTAACAACTCCATATACGCAGTTTAATAACATAGAACACCCCGCCGTAGTTGTCCCGTGTCGGGGCCTGACAACACCCACAACCACCCGAAAAGCGAATTCCCTATGTCAAAATGATATTTCTTTCTACGAACCTTACATTGTATGCGAACTTGTTACGACAAAATGGATATCTCGAGACGATAATGAATGTTTAAGTTTATGATTATTGACTATATTTCATTTAGAGTTATCTCATTCTGGGACCTGGAGTTCACAACATTTTCTACATCGCCAAAATTATACACTGCGACAAAACCACACTTATTACTAGAATATAGGCCTCGCTTTCACTGTACCTAAATATTTTAAATATGTTATAAAAAAGATAAAAGAAGTTTTACTAAGACGACTAATTTAATATTTATTTGATAAAATCTTGTATTTTCGCTTACAAATATTAGTTTTGTTTGATAACTTCAAATACTTTCTTAGGATTTAAAAATCTTTCAAGTAATCGTAATGCAAACCAGTATTTTACAAAATAATGGAGCAGTTGGCACAGTAAGGAAAAACATTAAATTGTTAAATATTTAAATCACGCATTCAGCTCAATTGCAAATATTAGCAAATGTGCGTTTTCATTTTTTATTGATATTCAAAGTGCGTTTCATGCTATCTAAAAATTTAAATTTTTAGAGATTACCCCTATAGATAGATAATACGAAGTAAAGGTATCTTATTCGAGATTGTTCGGCGTAGTAATACTCTCTTTTTAAAAATACATGTATATTCAGTCAAAATCCAAAAATAAATAAATAAAATTCACAACATTGATTTTAACAAACACCTAATCAATAACCGATGCAATGCTTTAAAAAATCTAGAAATTGATCAAGAGAGCTCGAGGCTTTGGAGTTCTAGGAGAATGAATATGTATTAGCATCTTTTGAAGTCATTGTAAAAAGGGGGGTAAATAGCTATTTAGGTCATAAAACTATTTACACTTTGATTTTTTGGCATCCAAATATTTTTTTTTGTTAATTATACCACTCTAGTATTTAAGAGTGGCTGAAAATAAAGTGACATTTATGGTGGTTTTCGGGCAAATTAGAAATGTGTCGGAAATGTTGCAAATAATCCAGGGAAACAATTAGTGGTGTACAAGTTATATTTAAGAGAGTAATGTATCAATCATTAAAAAAAATATTCGAAGTGGGACTTAAAGTATTGAAACTAAAGATAAGGGATTAAGTTAACAACTCCATATACGCAGTTTAATAACATAGAACACCCCGCCGTAGTTGTCCCGTGTCGGGGCCTGACAACACCCACAACCACCCGAAAAGCGAATTCCCTATGTCAAAATGATATTTCTTTCTACGAACCTTACATTGTATGCGAACTTGTTACGACAAAATGGATATCTCGAGACGATAATGAATGTTTAAGTTTATGATTATTGACTATATTTCATTTAGAGTTATCTCATTCTGGGACTCGGAGTTCACAACATTTTCTACATCGCCAAAATTATACACTGCGACAAAACCACACTTATTACTAGAATATAGGCCTCTGCTCACTGTACCTAAATATTTTAAATATGTTATAAAAAAAGATAAAAGAAGTTTTACTAAGACGACTAATTTAATATTTATTTGATAAAATCTTGTATTTTCGCTACAAATATTAGTTTTGTTTGATAACTTCAAATACTTTCTTAGGATTTAAAAATCTTTCAAGTAATCGTAATGCAAACCAAAGATTTTACAAAATAATGGAGCAAACTGGCACAAGTAAGGAAAAACATTAAATTGTTAAATATTTAAATCACGTATTCAGCTCAATTGCAAATATTAGCAAATGTGCTGTTTCATTTTTTTATTGGATATTCAAAGTGCGTTCATGCTATCTAAAAATTTAAATTTTTAGAGATTACCCCTATAGATAGATAATACGAAGTAAAGGTATCTTATTCGAGATTGTTCGGCGTAGTAATACTCTCTTTTTAAAAATACATGTATATTCAGTCAAAATCCAAAAATAAATAAATAAAATTCACAACATTGATTTTAACAAACACCTAATCAATAACCGATGCAATGCTTTTAAAAAATCTAGAAATTGATCAAGAGAGCTCGAGGCTTTGGAGTTCTAGGAGAATGAATATGTATTAGCATCTTTTGAAGTCATTGTAAAAGGGGGGTAAATAGCTATTTAGGTCATAAAACTATTTACACTTTGATGTTTTTGGCATTCAAATATTTTTTTTTGTTAATTATACCACTCTAGTATTTAAGAGTGGCTGAAAATAAAGCGACATTTATGGTGGTTTTCGGGCAAATTAGAAATGTGTCGGAAATGTTGCAAATAATCCAGGGAAACAATTAGTGGTGTACAAGTTATATTTAAGAGAGTAATGTATCAATCATTAAAAAAAATATTCAAGTGGGACTTAAAGTATTGAAACTAAAGATAAGGGATTAAGTTAACAACTCCATATACGCAGCTTAATAACATAGAACACCCCCGCCGTAGTTGTCCCGTGTCGTGGGCCTCGACAACACCCACAACCACCCGAAAAGCGAATTCCCTATGTCAAAATGATATTTCTTTCTACGAACCTTACATTGTATGCGAACTTGCTATGACAAAATGGATATCTCGAGACGATAATGAATGTTTAAGTTTATGATTATTGACTATATTTCATTTAGAGTTATCTCATTCTGGGACTCGGAGTTCACAACATTTTCTACATCAGCGCCAAAATTATACACGGCGACAAAACCACACTTATTACTAGAATATAGGCCTCTGCTCACTGTACCTGAAATATTTTAAATATGTTATAAAAAAAGATAAAAGAAGTTTTACTAAGACGACTAATTTAATATTTATTTGATAAAATCTTATATTTTCGCTTACAAATATTAGTTTTGTTTGATAACTTCAAATACTTTCTTAGGATTTAGAAATCTTTCAAGTAATCGTAATGCAAACCAAAGATTTTACAAAATAATGGAGCAATGGCACAAGTAAGGGAAAAACATTAAATTGTTAAATATTTAAATCACGTATTCAGCCTAATTGCAAATATTAGCAAATGTGCTGCTCATTTTTTTATTGGATATTCAAAGTGCGTTCATGCTATCTAAAATTTAAATTTTTAGAGATTACCCCTATAGATAGATAATACGAAGTAAAGGTATCTTATTCGAGATTGTTCGGCATAGTAATACTCTCTTTTTAAAAAATATATGTATATTCAAACCAAAATCCAAAAATAAATAAATAAAATTCACAACATTGATTTTAACAAACACCTAATCAATAACCGATGCAATGCTTTTAAAAAATCTAGAAATTGATCAAGAGAGTCGCAGCTTTGGAGTTCTAGGAGAATGAATATGTATTAGCATCTTTTGAAGTCATTGTAAAAGGGGGGTAAATAGCTATTTAGGTCATAAAACTATTTACACTTTGATGTTTTGGCATTCAAATATTTTTTTTGGTTAATTATACCACTCTAGTATTTAAGAGCTAGCTGAAAATAAACCTGACATTTATGGTGGTTTTCGGCCAAATTAGAAATGTGTCGTAAATGTTGCAAATAATCCAGGGAAACAATTAGTGGTGTACAAGTTATATTTAAGAGAGTAATGTATCAATCATTAAAAAAAATATTCAATGTGGGAACTTAAAGTATTGAAACTAAAGATAAGGGATTAAGTTAACAACTCCATATACGCAGCTTAATAACATAGAACACCCCCGCCGTAGTCGTCCCCGTGTCGTGGCCCTCGACAACACCCACAACCACCCGAAAAGCGAATTCCCTATGTCAAAATGATATTTCTTTTCTACGAACCTTACATTGTATGTGAACTTGCTATGACAAAATGGATATCTCGAGACGATAATGAATGTTTAAGTTTATGATTATTGACTATATTTCATTTAGAGTTATCTCATTCTGGGACCTGGAGTTCACAACATTTTCTACATCAGCGCCAAAATTATACACGGCGACAAAACCACACTTAATACTAGAATATAGGCCTCGCTTTCGCTGTACTGAATATTTTAAATATGTTATAAAAAAAGATAAAAGAAGTTTTACTAAGACGACTAATTTAATATTTATTTGATAAAATCTCATATTTTCGCTTACAAATATTAGTTTTGTTTGATAACTTCAAATACTTTCTTAGGATTTAGAAATCTTTCAAGTAATCGTAATGCAAACCAAGATTTTACAAAATAATGGAGCAAACTGGCACAAGAAGGGAAAAACATTAAATTGTTAAATATTTAAATCACAGTATTCAGCCTAATTGCAAATATTAGCAAATGTGCTTTTTCATTTTTTATTGGATATTCAAAGTGCGCTCATGCTATCTAAAATTTAAATTTTTAGAGATTACCCCTATAGATAGATAATACGAAGTAAAGGTATCTTATTCGAGATTGTTCTGGCATAGTAATACTCTTTTTAAAAAATATACGTATATTCACCAAAATCCAAAAAATAAATAAATAAAATTCACAACATTGATTTTAACAAACACCTAATCAATAACCGATGCAATGCTTTTAAAAAATCTAGAAATTGATCAAGAGAGCTCGCAGCTTTGGAGTTCTAGGAGAATGAATATGTATTAGCATCTTTTGAAGTCATTGTAAAAGGGGGGTAAATAGCTATTTAGGTCATAAAACTATTTACACTTTGATGTTTTGGCATTCAAATATTTTTTTTGGTTAATTATACCACTCTAGTATTTAAGAGCGGCTGAAAATAAACCTGACATTTATGGTGGTTTTCGGCCAAATTAGAAATGTGTCGTAAATGTTGCAAATAATCCAGGAAACAATTAGTGGTGTACAAGTTATATTTAAGAGAGTAATGTATCAATCATTAAAAAAAATATTCAATGTGGAACTTAAAGTATTGAAACTAAAGATAAGGGATTAAGTTAACAACTCCATATACGCAGCTTAATAACATAGAACACCCCCGCCGTAGTCGTCCCCGTGTCGTGGCCCTCGACAACACCCACAACCACCCGAAAAGCGAATTCCCTATGTCAAAATGATATTTCTTTTCTACGAACCTTACATTGTATGTGAACTTGCTATGACAAAATGGATATCTCGAGACGATAATGAATGTTTAAGTTTATGATTATTGACTATATTTCATTTAGAGTTATCTCATTCTGGGACCTGGAGTTCACAACATTTTCTACATCAGCGCCAAAATTATACACGGCGACAAAACCACACTTAATACTAGAATATAGGCCTCTGCTCGCTGCACTGAATATTTTAAATATGTTATAAAAAAAGATAAAAGAAGTTTTACTAAGACGACTAATTTAATATTTATTTGATAAAATCTCATATTTTCGCTTACAAATATTAGTTTTGTTTGATAACTTCAAATACTTTCTTAGGATTTAGAAATCTTTCAAGTAATCGTAATGCAAACCAAGATTTTACAAAATAATGGAGCAAACTGGCACAAGAAGGAAAAACATTAAATTGTTAAATATTTAAATCACGTATTCAGCCTAATTGCAAATATTAGCAAATGTGCTTTTTCATTTTTTATTGGATATTCAAAGTGCGTTCATGCTATCTAAAATTTAAATTTTTAGAGATTACCCCTATAGATAGATAATACGAAGTAAAGGTATCTTATTCGAGATTGTTCGGCATAGTAATACTCTTTTTAAAAAATATACGTATATTCACCAAAATCCAAAAATAAATAAATAAAATTCACAACATTGATTTTAACAAACACCTAATCAATAACCGATGCAATGCTTTTAAAAAATCTAGAAATTGATCAAGAGACTCGCAGCCTTTGGAGTTCTAGGAGAATTAATATGTATTAGCATCTTTTGAAGTCATTGTAAAAGGGGGTAAATAGCTATTTAGGTCATAAAACTATTTACACTTTGATGTTTTGGCATTCAAATATTTTTTTTGGTTAATTATACCACTCTAGTATTTAAGAGCGGCTGAAAATAAACCTGACATTTATGGTGGTTTTCGGCCAAATTAGAAATGTGTCAGAAATGTTGCAAATAATCCAGGGAAACAATTAGTGGTGTACAAGTTATATTTAAGAGAGTAATGTATCAATCATTAAAAAAAATATTCAATGTGGAACTTAAAGTATTGAAACTAAAGATAAGGGATTAAGTTAACAACTCCATATACGCAGCTTAATAACATAGAACACCCCCGCCAGTAGTCGTCCCCGTGTCGTGGCCCTCGACAACACCCACAACCACCCGAAAAGCGAATTCCCTATGTCAAAATGATATTTCTTTCTACGAACCTTACATTGTATGTGAACTTGCTATGACAAAATGGATATCTCGAGACGATAATGAATGTTTAAGTTTATGATTATTGACTATATTTCATTTAGAGTTATCTCATTCTGGGACTCGGAGTTCACAACATTTTCTACATCAGCGCCAAAATTATACACGGCGACAAAACCACACTTAATACTAGAATATAGGCCTCTGCTCGCTGTAACTGAATATTTTAAATATGTTATAAAAAAAGATAAAAGAAGTTTTACTAAGACGACTAATTTAATATTTATTTGATAAAATCTCATATTTTCGCTTACAAATATTAGTTTTGTTTGATAACTTCAAATACTTTCTTAGGATTTAGAAATCTTTCAAGTAATCGTAATGCAAACCAAGATTTTACAAAATAATGGAGCAAACTGGCACAAGAAGGAAAAACATTAAATTGTTAAATATTTAAATCACGTATTCAGCCCTAATTGCAAATATTAGCAAATGTGCTTTTTCATTTTTTTATTGGATATTCAAAGTGCGTTCATGCTATCTAAAATTTAAATTTTTAGAGATTACCCCTATAGATAGATAATACGAAGTAAAGGTATCTTATTCGAGATTGTTCGGCATAGTAATACTCTCTTTTTAAAAAATATACGTATATTCAGCCAAAATCCAAAAATAAATAAATAAAATTCACAACATTGATTTTAACAAACACCTAATCAATAACCGATGCAATGCTTTAAAAAATCTAGAAATTGATCAAGAGACCTGCAGCTTTGGAGTTCTAGGAGAATTAATATGTATTAGCATCTTTTGAAGTCATTGTAAAAGGGGGTAAATAGCTATTTAGGTCATAAAACTATTTACACTTTGATGTTTTGGCATTCAAATATTTTTTGGTTAATTATACCACTCTAGTATTTAAGAGCGGCTGAAAATAAACTGACATTTATGGTGGTTTTCGGCCAAATTAGAAATGTGTCGGAAATGTTGCAAATAATCCAGGAAACAATTAGTGGTGTACAAGTTATATTTAAGAGAGTAATGTATCAATCATTAAAAAAAATATTCAATGTGGAACTTAAAGTATTGAAACTAAAGATAAGGGATTAAGTTAACAACTCCATATACGCAGTTTAATAACATAGAACACCCCCGCCGTAGTCGTCCCCGTGTCGTGGCCCTCGACAACACCCACAACCACCCGAAAAGCGAATTCCCTATGTCAAAATGATATTTCTTTCTACGAACCTTACATTGTATGTGAACTTGCTATGACAAAATGGATATCTCGAGACGATAATGAATGTTTAAGTTTATGATTATTGACTATATTTCATTTAGAGTTATCTCATTCTGGGACCTGGAGTTCACAACATTTTCTACATCAGCGCCAAAATTATACACGGCGACAAAACCACACTTAATACTAGAATATAGGCCTCGCTCGCTGTAACTGAATATTTTAAATATGTTATAAAAAAAGATAAAAGAAGTTTTACTAAGACGACTAATTTAATATTTATTTGATAAAATCTCATATTTTCGCTTACAAATATTAGTTTTGTTTGATAACTTCAAATACTTTCTTAGGATTTAGAAATCTTTCAAGTAATCGTAATGCAAACCAAAGATTTTACAAAATAATGGAGCAAATGGCACAAGAAGGGAAAAACATTAAATTGTTAAATATTTAAATCACGTATTCAGCCTAATTGCAAATATTAGCAAATGTGCTTTTTCATTTTTTATTGGATATTCAAAGTGCGCTCATGCTATCTAAAATTTAAATTTTTAGAGATTACCCCTA
Organism: Vinca minor; assembly: GCA_026122235.1. Lineage (NCBI taxonomy): Eukaryota > Viridiplantae > Streptophyta > Magnoliopsida > Gentianales > Apocynaceae > Vinca > Vinca minor. Next base: position 481,097 of record JAOCZM010000002.1, read on the forward strand.
TAGATAGATAATACGAAGTAAAGGTATCTTATTCGAGATTGTTCGGCATAGTAATACTCTCTTTTTAAAAATATACGTATATTCACCAAAATCCAAAAAATAAATAAATAAAATTCACAACATTGATTTTAACAAACACCTAATCAATAACCGATGCAATGCTTTTAAAAAATCTAGAAATTGATCAAGAGAGCTCGCAGCTTTGGAGTTCTAGGAGAATGAATATGTATTAGCATCTTTTGAAGTCATTGTAAAAGGGGGGTAAATAGCTATTTAGGTCATAAAACTATTTACACTTTGATGTTTTGGCATTCAAATATTTTTTTTGGTTAATTATACCACTCTAGTATTTAAGAGCGGCTGAAAATAAACCGACATTTATGGTGGTTTTCGGCCAAATTAGAAATGTGTCGTAAATGTTGCAAATAATCCAGGAAACAATTAGTGGTGTACAAGTTATATTTAAGAGAGTAATGTATCAATCATTAAAAAAAATATTCAATGTGGAACTTAAAGTATTGAAACTAAAGATAAGGGATTAAGTTAACAACTCCATATACGCAGCTTAATAACATAGAACACCCCCGCCGTAGTCGTCCCCGTGTCGTGGCCCTCGACAACACCCACAACCACCCGAAAAGCGAATTCCCTATGTCAAAATGATATTTCTTTCTACGAACCTTACATTGTATGTGAACTTGCTATGACAAAATGGATATCTCGAGACGATAATGAATGTTTAAGTTTATGATTATTGACTATATTTCATTTAGAGTTATCTCATTCTGGGACTCGGAGTTCACAACATTTTCTACATCAGCGCCAAAATTATACACGGCGACAAAACCACACTTAATACTAGAATATAGGCCTCGCTCGCTGTAACTGAATATTTTAAATATGTTATAAAAAAAGATAAAAGAAGTTTTACTAAGACGACTAATTTAATATTTATTTGATAAAATCTCATATTTTCGCTTACAAATATTAGTTTTGTTTGATAACTTCAAATACTTTCTTAGGATTTAGAAATCTTTCAAGTAATCGTAATGCAAACCAGTATTTTACAAAATAATGGAGCAAACTGGCACAAGAAGGGAAAAACATTAAATTGTTAAATATTTAAATCACGTATTCAGCCTAATTGCAAATATTAGCAAATGTGCTTTTTCATTTTTTATTGGATATTCAAAGTGCGTTCATGCTATCTAAAATTTAAATTTTTAGAGATTACCCCTATAGATAGATAATACGAAGTAAAGGTATCTTATTCGAGATTGTTCGGCATAGTAATACTCTCTTTTTAAAAATATACGTATATTCACCAAAATCCAAAAATAAATAAATAAAATTCACAACATTGATTTTAACAAACACCTAATCAATAACCGATGCAATGCTTTAAAAAATCTAGAAATTGATCAAGAGAGCTGCAGCTTTGGAGTTCTAGGAGAATGAATATGTATTAGCATCTTTTGAAGTCATTGTAAAAGGGGGTAAATAGCTATTTAGGTCATAAAACTATTTACACTTTGATGTTTTGGCATTCAAATATTTTTTGGTTAATTATACCACTCTAGTATTTAAGAGCGGCTGAAAATAAACTGACATTTATGGTGGTTTTCGGCCAAATTAGAAATGTGTCAGAAATGTTGCAAATAATCCAGGGAAACAATTAGTGGTGTACAAGTTATATTTAAGAGAGTAATGTATCAATCATTAAAAAAAATATTCAATGTGGAACTTAAAGTATTGAAACTAAAGATAAGGGATTAAGTTAACAACTCCATATACGCAGTTTAATAACATAGAACACCCCGCCGTAGTCGTCCCGTGTCGTGGCCTGACAACACCCACAACCACCCGAAAAGCGAATTCCCTATGTCAAAATGATATTTCTTTCTACGAACCTTACATTGTATGTGAACTTGCTATGACAAAATGGATATCTCGAGACGATAATGAATGTTTAAGTTTATGATTATTGACTATATTTCATTTAGAGTTATCTCATTCTGGGACCTGGAGTTCACAACATTTTCTACATCAGCGCCAAAATTATACACTGCGACAAAACCACACTTAATACTAGAATATAGGCCTCTGCTTTCGCTGTACTGAATATTTTAAATATGTTATAAAAAAGATAAAAGAAGTTTTACTAAGACGACTAATTTAATATTTATTTGATAAAATCTCATATTTTCGCTTACAAATATTAGTTTTGTTTGATAACTTCAAATACTTTCTTAGGATTTAGAAATCTTTCAAGTAATCGTAATGCAAACCAGTATTTTACAAAATAATGGAGCAAACTGGCACAAGAAGGGAAAAACATTAAATTGTTAAATATTTAAATCACGTATTCAGCTCAATTGCAAATATTAGCAAATGTGCTTTTCATTTTTTATTGGATATTCAAAGTGCGTTCATGCTATCTAAAATTTAAATTTTTAGAGATTACCCCTATAGATAGATAATACGAAGTAAAGGTATCTTATTCGAGATTGTTCGGCATAGTAATACTCTCTTTTTAAAAATATACGTATATTCACCAAAATCCAAAAATAAATAAATAAAATTCACAACATTGATTTTAACAAACACCTAATCAATAACCGATGCAATGCTTTAAAAAATCTAGAAATTGATCAAGAGAGCTGCAGCTTTGGAGTTCTAGGAGAATGAATATGTATTAGCATCTTTTGAAGTCATTGTAAAAGGGGGTAAATAGCTATTTAGGTCATAAAACTATTTACACTTTGATGTTTTGGCATTCAAATATTTTTTGGTTAATTATACCACTCTAGTATTTAAGAGCGGCTGAAAATAAACTGACATTTATGGTGGTTTTCGGCCAAATTAGAAATGTGTCAGAAATGTTGCAAATAATCCAGGGAAACAATTAGTGGTGTACAAGTTATATTTAAGAGAGTAATGTATCAATCATTAAAAAAAATATTCAATGTGGAACTTAAAGTATTGAAACTAAAGATAAGGGATTAAGTTAACAACTCCATATACGCAGTTTAATAACATAGAACACCCCGCCGTAGTCGTCCCCGTGTCGTGGGCCTCGACAACACCCACAACCACCCGAAAAGCGAATTCCCTATGTCAAAATGATATTTCTTTCTACGAACCTTACATTGTATGTGAACTTGCTATGACAAAATGGATATCTCGAGACGATAATGAATGTTTAAGTTTATGATTATTGACTATATTTCATTTAGAGTTATCTCATTCGGGACTGGAGTTCACAACATTTTCTACATCAGCGCCAAAATTATACACGGCGACAAAACCACACTTAATACTAGAATATAGGCCTCTGCTTTCGCTGTAACTGAATATTTTAAATATGTTATAAAAAAGATAAAAAGAAGTTTTACTAAGACGACTAATTTAATATTTATTTGATAAAATCTCATATTTTCGCTTACAAATATTAGTTTTGTTTGATAACTTCAAATACTTTCTTAGGATTTAGAAATCTTTCAAGTAATCGTAATGCAAACCAGTATTTTACAAAATAATGGAGCAAACTGGCACAAGAAGGGAAAAACATTAAATTGTTAAATATTTAAATCACGTATTCAGCCTAATTGCAAATATTAGCAAATGTGCGTTTTCATTTTTTATTGATATTCAAAGTGCGTTCATGCTATCTAAAATTTAAATTTTTAGAGATTACCCCTATAGATAGATAATACGAAGTAAAGGTATCTTATTCGAGATTGTTCGGCATAGTAATACTCTCTTTTTAAAAATATACGTATATTCACCAAAATCCAAAAATAAATAAATAAAATTCACAACATTGATTTTAACAAACACCTAATCAATAACCGATGCAATGCTTTTAAAAAATCTAGAAATTGATCAAGAGAGTCGCAGCTTTGGAGTTCTAGGAGAATGAATATGTATTAGCATCTTTTGAAGTCATTGTAAAAGGGGGGTAAATAGCTATTTAGGTCATAAAACTATTTACACTTTGATGTTTTGGCATTCAAATATTTTTTTGGTTAATTATACCACTCTAGTATTTAAGAGCGGCTGAAAATAAACCTGACATTTATGGTGGTTTTCGGCCAAATTAGAAATGTGTCAGAAATGTTGCAAATAATCCAGGGAAACAATTAGTGGTGTACAAGTTATATTTAAGAGAGTAATGTATCAATCATTAAAAAAAATATTCAATGTGGAACTTAAAGTATTGAAACTAAAGATAAGGGATTAAGTTAACAACTCCATATACGCAGCTTAATAACATAGAACACCCCCGCCGTAGTCGTCCCCGTGTCGTGGGCCCTCGACAACACCCACAACCACCCGAAAAGCGAATTCCCTATGTCAAAATGATATTTCTTTCTACGAACCTTACATTGTATGTGAACTTGCTATGACAAAATGGATATCTCGAGACGATAATGAATGTTTAAGTTTATGATTATTGACTATATTTCATTTAGAGTTATCTCATTCTGGGACCTGGAGTTCACAACATTTTCTACATCAGCCAAAATTATACACGTGCGACAAAACCACACTTAATACTAGAATATAGGCCTCTGCTTCGCTGTAACTGAATATTTTAAATATGTTATAAAAAAAGATAAAAAGAAGTTTTACTAAGACGACTAATTTAATATTTATTTGATAAAATCTCATATTTTCGCTTACAAATATTAGTTTTGTTTGATAACTTCAAATACTTTCTTAGGATTTAGAAAATCTTTCAAGTAATCGTAATGCAAACCAAAGATTTTACAAAATAATGGAGCAAATGGCACAAGAAGGGAAAAACATTAAATTGTTAAATATTTAAATCACGTATTCAGCCCTAATTGCAAATATTAGCAAATGTGCTTTTCATTTTTTATTGATATTCAAAGTGCGTTCATGCTATCTAAAATTTAAATTTTTAGAGATTACCCCTATAGATAGATAATACGAAGTAAAGGTATCTTATTCGAGATTGTTCGGCATAGTAATACTCTCTTTTTAAAAATATACGTATATTCAGTCAAAATCCAAAAATAAATAAATAAAATTCACAACATTGATTTTAACAAACACCTAATCAATAACCGATGCAATGCTTTAAAAAATCTAGAAATTGATCAAGAGAGCTGCAGCTTTGGAGTTCTAGGAGAATGAATATGTATTAGCATCTTTTGAAGTCATTGTAAAAGGGGGTAAATAGCTATTTAGGTCATAAAACTATTTACACTTTGATGTTTTGGCATTCAAATATTTTTTGGTTAATTATACCACTCTAGTATTTAAGAGCGGCTGAAAATAAACTGACATTTATGGTGGTTTTCGGCCAAATTAGAAATGTGTCAGAAATGTTGCAAATAATCCAGGGAAACAATTAGTGGTGTACAAGTTATATTTAAGAGAGTAATGTATCAATCATTAAAAAAAATATTCAATGTGGAACTTAAAGTATTGAAACTAAAGATAAGGGATTAAGTTAACAACTCCATATACGCAGTTTAATAACATAGAACACCCCGCCGTAGTCGTCCCGTGTCGTGGCCTGACAACACCCACAACCACCCGAAAAGCGAATTCCCTATGTCAAAATGATATTTCTTTCTACGAACCTTACATTGTATGTGAACTTGCTATGACAAAATGGATATCTCGAGACGATAATGAATGTTTAAGTTTATGATTATTGACTATATTTCATTTAGAGTTATCTCATTCGGGACTGGAGTTCACAACATTTTCTACATCAGCGCCAAAATTATACACGGCGACAAAACCACACTTAATACTAGAATATAGGCCTCTGCTTCGCTGTAACTGAATATTTTAAATATGTTATAAAAAAAGATAAAAGAAGTTTTACTAAGACGACTAATTTAATATTTATTTGATAAAATCTCATATTTTCGCTTACAAATATTAGTTTTGTTTGATAACTTCAAATACTTTCTTAGGATTTAGAAAATCTTTCAAGTAATCGTAATGCAAACCAAAGATTTTACAAAATAATGGAGCAAATGGCACAAGAAGGGAAAAACATTAAATTGTTAAATATTTAAATCACGTATTCAGCCTAATTGCAAATATTAGCAAATGTGCTTTTCATTTTTTATTGATATTCAAAGTGCGTTCATGCTATCTAAAATTTAAATTTTTAGAGATTACCCCTATAGATAGATAATACGAAGTAAAGGTATCTTATTCGAGATTGTTCGGCATAGTAATACTCTCTTTTTAAAAATATACGTATATTCACCAAAATCCAAAAATAAATAAATAAAATTCACAACATTGATTTTAACAAACACCTAATCAATAACCGATGCAATGCTTTTAAAAAATCTAGAAATTGATCAAGAGAGCTCGCAGCTTTGGAGTTCTAGGAGAATGAATATGTATTAGCATCTTTTGAAGTCATTGTAAAAGGGGGTAAATAGCTATTTAGGTCATAAAACTATTTACACTTTGATGTTTTGGCATTCAAATATTTTTTTGGTTAATTATACCACTCTAGTATTTAAGAGCGGCTGAAAATAAACCCGACATTTATGGTGGTTTTCGCCAAATTAGAAATGTGTCAGAAATGTTGCAAATAATCCAGGGAAACAATTAGTGGTGTACAAGTTATATTTAAGAGAGTAATGTATCAATCATTAAAAAAAATATTCGAAGTGGGACTTAAAGTATTGAAACTAAAGATAAGGGATTAAGTTAACAACTCCATATACGCAGTTTAATAACATAGAACACCCCGCCGTAGTTGTCCCGTGTCGGGGACTGACAACATCACCAACCACCTGAAAAGCGAATTTCCTATGTCAAAATGATATTTCCTTCTACGAACCATACATTGTAAGCGAACTTGCTATGACAAAATGGATATCTCGAGACGATAATAAATGTTTAAGTCTATGATTATTGACTATATTTCATTTAGAGTTATCTCATTTGGGACTGGAGTTCACAACATTTTCTACATCAGCGCCAAAATTATACACGGCGACAAAACCACACTTATTACTAGAATTTAGGCCTCGTTCGTTGCACGGAATATTTTAAATATGTTATAAAAAAGATAAAAGAAGTTTTACTAAGACGACATATTTAGTATTTATTTGATAAAATCTTATATTTTCGCTTACAAATATTAGTTTTGTTTGATAACTTCAAAAACTTTCTTAGAATTTAAAAATATTTCAACTAATCGTAATGCAAACCAGTATTTTACAAAATAATGGAGCAGTTGGCACAGTAAGGAAAAACATTAAATTGTTAAATATTTAAATCACACATTCAGTTCAATTGCAAATATTAGCAAATGTGCGTTTTCATTTTTTATTGGATATTCAAAGTGCGTTCATGCTATCTAAAATTTAAATTTTTAGAGATTACCCCTATAGATAGATAATACGAAGTAAAGGTATCTTATTCGAGATTGTTCGGCATAGTAATACTCTCTTTTTAAAAATATACGTATATTCAGTCAAAATCCAAAAATAAATAAATAAAATTCACAACATTGATTTTAACAAACACCTAATCAATAACCGATGCAATGCTTTAAAAAATCTAGAAATTGATCAAGAGAGCTGAGGCTTTGGAGTTCTAGGAGAATGAATATGTATTAGCATCTTTTGAAGTCATTGTAAAAGGGGGTAAATAGCTATTTAGGTCATAAAACTATTTACACTTTGATTTTTTGGCATCCAAATATTTTTTTGTTAATTATACCACTCTAGTATTTAAGAGTGGCTGAAAATAAAGTGACATTTATGGTGGTTTTCGGGCAAATTAGAAATGTGTCGGAAATGTTGCAAATAATCCAGGGAAACAATTAGTGGTGTACAAGTTATATTTAAGAGAGTAATGTATCAATCATTAAAAAAAATATTCAAGTGGGACTTAAAGTATTGAAACTAAAGATAAGGGATTAAGTTAACAACTCCATATACGCAGCTTTTAATAACATAGAACACCCCGCCGTAGTTGTCCCGTGCCTGGGGCCTCGACAACACCCACAACCACCCGAAAAGCGAATTCCCTATGTCAAAATGATATTTCTTTCTACGAACCTTACATTGTATGCGAACTTGTTATGACAAAATGGATATCTCGAGACGATAATGAATGTTTAAGTTTATGATTATTGACTATATTTCATTTAGAGTTATCTCATTTGGGACTGGAGTTCACAACATTTTCTACATCAGCGCCAAAATTATACACGGCGACAAAACCACACTTATTACTAGAATTTAGGCCTCGTTCGTTGCACGGAATATTTTAAATATGTTATAAAAAAGATAAAAGAAGTTTTACTAAGACGACATATTTAATATTTATTTGATAAAATCTTATATTTTCGCTTACAAATATTAGTTTTGTTTGATAACTTCAAAAACTTTCTTAGAATTTAAAAATCTTTCAAGTAATCGTAATGCAAACCAGTATTTTACAAAATAATGGAGCAGTTGGCACAGTAAGGAAAAACATTAATTTGTTAAATATTTAAATCACACATTCAGTTCAATTGCAAATATTAGCAAATGTGCGTTTTCATTTTTTATTGGATATTCAAAGTGCGTTCATGCTATCTAAAATTTAAATTTTTAGAAATTACCCCTATAGATAGATAATACGAAGTAAAGGTATCTTATTCGAGATTGTTCGGCATAGTAATACTATCTTTTAAAAATATTTATATATATATATATATATATATATATATATTCAGTCAAAATCCAAAAATAAATAAATAAAATTCACAACATTGATTTTAACAAACACCTAATCAATAACCGATGCAATGCTTTAAAAAATCTAGAAATTGATCAAGAGAGCTGAGGCTTTGGAGTTCTAGGAGAATGAATATGTATTAGCATCTTTTGAAGTCATTGTAAAAGGGGGTAAATAGCTATTTAGGTCATTAAACTATTTACACTTTTATGTTTTGGCATTCAAATATTTTTAGGTTAATTATACCACTCTAGTATTTAAGAGTGGCTGAAAATAAACTGACATTTATGGTGGTTTTCGGCCAAATTAGAAATGTGTCGGAAATGTTGCAAATAATCCAGGGAAACAATTAGTGGTTTACAAGTTATATTTAAGAGAGTAATGTATCAATCATTAAAAAAATATTCGAAGTGGGACTTAAAGTATTGAAACTAAAGATAAGGGATTAATTTAACAACTCCATATACGCAGTTTAATAACATAGAACACCCCGCCGTAGTTGTCCCGTGTCGGGGCCTGACAACATCACCAACCACCTGAAAAGCGAATTTCCTATGTCAAAATGATATTTCCTTCTACGAACCATACATTGTAAGCGAACTTGCTATGACAAAATGGATATCTCGAGACGATAATAAATGTTTAAGTCTATGATTATTGACTATATTTCATTTAGAGTTATCTCATTTGGGACTGGAGTTCACAAAATTTTCTACATCAGCGCCAAAATTATACACGGCGACAAAACCACACTTATTACTAGAATTTAGGCCTCGTTCGTTGCACGGAATATTTTAAATATGTTATAAAAAAGATAAAAGAAGTTTTACTAAGACGACATATTTAGTATTTATTTGATAAAATCTTATATTTTCGCTTACAAATATTAGTTTTGTTTGATAACTTCAAAAACTTTCTTAGAATTTAAAAATCTTTCAACTAATCGTAATGCAAACCAGTATTTTACAAAATAATGGAGCAGTTGGCACAGTAAGGAAAAACATTAATTTGTTAAATATTTAAATCACACATTCAGTTCAATTGCAAATATTAGCAAATGTGCGTTTTCATTTTTTATTGGATATTCAAAGTGCGTTCATGCTATCTAAAATTTAAATTTTTTGAAATTACCCCTATAGATAGATAATACGAAGTAAAGGTATCTTATTCGAGATTGTTCGGCATAGTAATACTATCTTTTAAAAATATTTATATATATATATATATATATATATATATATTCAGTCAAAATCCAAAAATAAATAAATAAAATTCACAACATTGATTTTAACAATCACCTAATCAATGCTTTAAAAAATCTAGAAATGGATCAAGAGAGCTGAGGCTTTGGAGTTCTAGGAGAATGAATATGTATTAGCATCTTTTGAAGTCATTGTTTAAGGGGGTAAATAGCTATTTAGGTCATTAAACTATTTACACTTTGATGTTTTGGCATTCAAATATTTTTTGGTTAATTATACCACTCTAGTATTTAAGAGTGGCTGAAAATAAACTAACATTTATGGTGGTTTTCAGCCAAATTAGAAATGTGTCGGAAATGTTGCAAATAATCAAGGGAAACAATTAGTGGTGTACAAGTTATATTTAAGAGAGTAATGTATCAATCATTAAAAAAAATATTCGACGTGGGACTTAAAGTATTGAAACTAAAGATACGGGATTAAGTTAACAACTCCATATACGCAGTTTAATAACATAGGACTCCCCGCCGTAGTTATCCCGTGTCGGGGCCTGACAACACCCACAGCACCACCTGAAAAGCGAATTCCCTATGTCAAAATGATATTTCTTTCTACGAACCTTACATTGTAAGCGAACTTGTTATGACAAAATGGATATCTGGAGACGATAATGAATGTTTAAGTTTATGATTATTGACTATATTTCATTTAGAGTTATCTCATTTGGGACTGGAGTTCACAACATTTTCTACATCAGCGCCAAAATTATACACGGCGACAAAACCACATTTATTACTAGAATATAGGCCTCGTTCGTTGCACGGAATATTTTAAATATGTTATAAAAAAGATAAAAGAAGTTTTACTAAGACGACATATTTAATATTTATTTCATAAAATCTTATATTTTCGCTTACAAATATCAGTTTTGTTTGATAACTTTAAATACTTTTTTAGGATTTAAAAAACTTTCAAGTAATCGTATAATGCTAACCAGTATTTTACAAAATAATGGAGCAGCTGACACAGTAAGGAAAAACATTAAATTGTTAAATATTTAAATCACACATTCAGTTCAATTGCAAATATTAGCAAATGTGCGTTTTCAATTTTTATTGGATATTCAAAGTGCGTTCATGATATCTAAAATTTAAATTTTTTGAAATTGCCCCTATAGATAGATAATACGAAGTAATGGTATCTTATTCGAGATTGTTCGGCATAGTAATACTATCTTTTTAAAAATTTATATATATTCAGTCAAAATCCAAAAATAAATAAATAAAATTCACAACATTGAATTTAACAAACACCTAATCAATAACAGATGCAAAGCTTTAAAAAATCTAGAAATTGATCAAGAGAGCTGAGGCTTTGGAGTTCTAGGAGATTGAATATGTATTAGCATCTTTTGAAGTCATTGTAAAAGGGGGTAAATAGCTATTTAGGTCATTAAACTATTTACGCTTTGATGTTTTGGCATTCAAATATTTTTTGGTTAATTATACCACTCTAGTATTTTTGAGTGGCTGAAAATAAAGTGACATTTATGGTGGTTTTCGGGCAAATTAGAAATGTGTCGGAAATGTTGCAAATAATCCCGGGAAACAATTAGTGGTGTACAAGTTATATTTAAGAGAGTAATGTATCTATCCCGGGAAAAAAATATTCGACGTGGGACTTAAAGAATTGAAACTAAAGATACGGGATTAAGTTAACAACTCCATATACGCAGTTTAATAACATAGGAATCCCCGCCGTAGTTGTCCCTTGTCGGGGCCTGACAACACCACCAATCACCTGAAAAGCGAATTCCCTAGGTCAAAATGATATTTCTTTCTACGAACCTTACAATGTAAGCGAACTTGCTATGACAAAATGGATATCTCGAGACGATAATGAATGTTTAAGTTTATGATTATTGACCATATTTCACTTAGAGTTATCTCATTTGGGACTGGAGTTCACAACATTTTCTACATCAGCGCCAAAATTATACACGGTGACAAAACCACACTTATTACTAGAATTTAGGCCTCGTTCGTTGCACAGAATATTTTAAATATGTTATAAAAAAGATAAAAGAAATTTTACTAAGACGACATATTTAATATTTATTTGATAAAATCTTATATTTTCGCTAACAAATATTTGTTTTGTTTGATAACTTTAAATACTTTCTTAGGATTTAAAAAACTTTCAAGTAATCGTAATGCAAACCAGTAGTTTTCAAAATAATGGAGCAGTTGGCACAGTAAGGAAAAACATTAAATTGTTAAATATTTAAATCACACATTCAGTTCAATAGCAAATATTAGCAAATGTGCGTTTTCATTTTTTATTGGATATTCAAAGTGCGTTCATGCCATTTAAAATTTAATTTTTTGAAATTACCCCTATAGATAGATAATACGAAGTAAAGGTATCTTATTCGAGATTGTTTGGCACAGTAATAATATCTTTTTAAAAATATATATATATTCAGTCAAAATCCAAAAATAAATAAATAAAATTTACAACATTGATTTTAACAAACACCTAATCAATAACAGATGCAATGCTTTAAAAAATCTAGAAATTTTATTGGATATTCAAAGTGTGTTCATGCTATCTAAAATTTAAATTTTTTGAAATTACCCCAATAGATAGATAATACGAAGTAAAGGTATCTTATTCGAGATTGTTCGGCACAGTAATAATATCTTTTTAGAATATATATTCAGTCAAAATCCAAAAATAAACAAATAAAATTCACAACATTGATTTTAACAATCACCTAATCAATGCTTTAAAAAATCTAGAAATTGATCAAGAGAGCTGAGGCTTTGGAGTTCTAGGAGAATGAATATGTATTAGCATCTTTTGAAGTCATTGTAAAAGGGGGTAAATAGCTATTTAGGTCATTAAACTATTTACACTTTGATGTTTTGGCATTGAAACATTTTTTGGTTAATTAGACCACTCTAGTATTTAAGAGTGGCTGAAAATAAACTAACATTTATGGTGGTTTTCGGCCAAATTAGAAATGTGTCGGTAATGTTGCAAATAATCAAGTGAAACAATTAGTGGTGTACAAGTTATATTTAAGAGAGTAATGTATCAATCATTAAAAAAAAAATATTCGACGTGGGACTTAAAGTATTGAAGCTAAAGATACGGGATTAAGTTAACAACTCCATATACGTAGTTTAATAACATAGGACTCCCCGCCGTAGTTGTCCCGTGTCGGGGCCTGACAACACCCACAACCACCTGAAAAGCGAATTCCCTATGTCAAAATGATATTTCTTTCTACGAACCTTACATTGTATGCGAACTTGCTATGACAAAATGGATATCTCGAGACGATAATGAATGTTTAATTTTATGATTATTGACTATATTTCATTTAGAGTTATCTCATTTGGGACTGGAGTTCACAACATTTTCTACATCAGCGCCAAAATTATACACGGCGACAAAACCACAATTATTACTAGAATTTAGGCCTCGTTCGTTGCACGGAATATTTTAAATATGTTATAAAGAAGATAAAAGAAGTTTTACTAAGACGACTAATTTAATATTTATTTGATAAAATCTTATTTTTTGGCATACAAATATTAGTTTTGTTTGATAACTTCAAATACTTTCTTAGGATTTAAAAATCTTTCAAGTTATCGTAATGCAAACCAGTATTTTACAAAATAATAGAGCAGTTGGCACAGTAAGGAAAAACATTAAATTGTTAAATATTTAAATCACACATTCAGTTCAATTGTAAATATTAGCAAATGTGCGTTTTCATTTTTTATTGGATATTCAAAGTGCGTTCATGCTATCTAAAATTTAAATTTTTAGAAATTACCCCCTATAGATAGGTAATACGAAGTAAAGGTATCTTATTAGAGATTGTTTGGCATTGTAATACTCTCTTTTTAAAAATATATGTATATTCAGTCAAAATCCAAAAATAAATAAATAAAATTCACAACATTGATTTTAACAAACACCTAATCCATAATCGATGCAATGCTTTAAAAAATCTAGAAATTGATCAAGAGAGCTGAGGCTTTGGAGTTCTAGGAGATTGAATATGGATTAGCATCTTTTGAAGTCATTGTAAAAGGGGGTAAATAGCTATTTAGGTCATTAAACTATTTACACTTTGATGTTTTGGCATTCAAATATTTTTAGGTTAATTATACAACTCTAGTATTTAAGAGTGGCTGAAAATAAACTGACATTTATGGTGGTTTTCGGCCAAATTAGAAATGTGTCGGAAATGTTGCAAATAATCCCGGAAAACAATTAGTGGTGTACAAGTTATATTTAAGAGAGTAATGTATCAATCATTAAAAAAAATATTCGACGTTGGACTTAAAGAATTGAAACTAAAGATACGGGATTAAGTTAACAACTCCATATACGCAGTTTAACAACATAGGACTACCAGCCGTAGTTGTCGCGTGTCGGGGCCTGACAACATCACCAACCACCTGAAAAGCGAATTCCCTATGTCAAAATGACATTTCCTTCTACGAACCTTACATTGTAAGCGAACTTTCTATGACAAAATGGATATCTCGAGACGATAATGAATGTTTAAGTTTATGATTATTGACCATATTTCATTTAGAGTTATCTCATTTGGGACTGGAGTTCACAACATTTTCTACATCAGCGCCAAAATTATACACGGCGACAAAACCACAATTATTTCTAGAATATAGGCCTCGTTCGTTGCACGGAATATTTTAAATATGTTATAAAGAAGATAAAAGAAGTTTTACTAAGACGACTAATTTAATATTTATTTAATAAAATCTTATTTTTTGGCTTACAAATATTAGTTTTGTTTGATAACTTCAAATACTTTATTAGGAATTAAAAATCTTTCAAGTAATCGTAATGCAAACCAGTATTTTACAAAATAATGGAGCAGTTGGCACAGTAAGGAAAAACATTAAATTGTTAAATATTTAAATCACACATTCAGTTCAATTGCAAATATTAGCAAATGTGCGTTTTCATTTTTTATTGGATATTCAAAGTGCGTTCATGCTATCTAAAATTTAAAATTTTAGAGATTACCCCTATAGATAGATAATACGAAGTAAAGGTATCTTATTCGAGATTGTTCGGCATAGTAATACTCTCTTTTTAAAAATATATGTATATTCAGTCAAAATCCAAAAATAAATAAATAAAATTCACAACATTGATTTTAACAAACACTTAATCCATAATCGATGCAATGCTTTAAAAAATCTAGAAATTGATCAAGAGAGCTGAGGCTCCGGAGTTCTAGGAGAATGAATATGTATTAGCATCTTTTGAAGTCATTGTAAAAGGGGTAAATAGCTATTTAGGTCATAACTATTTACACTTTTATGTTTTGGCATTCAAATATTTTTAGGTTAATTAGACCATTCTAGTATTTAAGAGTGGCTGAAAATAAACTGACATTTATGGTGGTTTTCGGCCAAATTAGAAATGTGTTGGAAATGTTGCAAATAATCCCGGGAAACAATTAGTGGTGTACAAATTATATTTAAGAGAGTAATGTATCAATCATTAAAAAAAATATTCGACGTTGGACTTAAAGAATTGAAACTAAAGATACGGGATTAAGTTAACAACTCCATATACGCAGTTTAACAACATAGGACTACCAGTCGTAGTTGTCGCGTGTCGGGGCCTGACAACATCACCAACCACCTGAAAAGCGAATTCCCTATGTCAAAATGACATTTCCTTCTACGAACGTTACATTGTAAGCGAAATTGCTATGACAAAATGGATATCTCGAGACGATAATGAATGTTTAAGTTTATGATTATTGACCATATTTCATTTAGAGTTATCTCATTTGTGACTGCAGTTCACAACATTTTCTACATCAGCGCCAAAATTATACATGGCGACAAAACCACAATTATTACTAGAATATAGGCCTCGTTCGTTGTACGAAATACTTTAAATATGTTATAAAGAAGATAAAAGAAGTTTTACTAAGACGACTAATTTAATATTTATTTGATAAAATCTTATTTTTTGGCTTACAAATATTAGTTTTGTTTGATAACTTCAAATACTTTCTTAGGATTTAAAAAACTTTCAAGTAATCTTATAATGCAAACCTGTATTTTACAAAATAATGGAGTTGCTGGTACAGTAAGGAAAAACATTAAATTGTTAAATATTTAAATCACATATTCAGTTCAATTGCAAATATTAGCAAATGTGCGTTTTCATTTTTTATTGGATATTCAAAGTGCGTTCATGCTATCTAAAATTTAAATTTTTTGAAATTACCCCTATAGATAGATAATACGAAGTAAAGGTATCTTACAATATATATGTATAGTCAAAATCCAAAAATAAATAAATAAAATTCACAACATTGATTTTAACAAACACCTAATCCACAATCGATGCAATGCTTTAAAAAATCTAGAAATTGATCAAGAGAGCTGAGGCTTTGGAGTTCTAGGAGAATGAATATGTATTAGCATCTTTTGAAGTCATTGTAAAAGGGGTAAATAGCTATTTAGGTCATTAAACTATTTACACTTTGATGTTTTGGCATTCAAATATTTTTAGGTTAATTATACCACTCTAGTATTTAAGAGTGGCTGAAAATAAACTGACATTTATGGTGGTTTTCGACAAATTAGAATTGTGTCGGAAATGTTGCAAATAATCCCGGGAAACAATTAGTGGTGTACAAGTTATATTTAAGAGAGTAATGTATCAATCATTAAAAAAAATATTCGACATTGGACTTAAAGAATTGAAACTAAAGATACGGGATTAAGTTAACAACTCCATATACGCAGTTTAACAACATAGGACTACCAGCCGTAGTTGTCGCGTGTCGGGGCCTGACAACATCACCAACCACCTGAAAAGCGAATTCCCTATGTCAAAATGACATTTCCTTCTACGAACGTTACATTGTAAGCGAAATTGCTATGACAAAATGGATATCTCGAGACGATAATGAATGTTTAAGTTTATGATTATTGACCATATTTCATTTAGAGTTATCTCATTTGTGACTGGAGTTCACAACATTTTCTACATCAGCGCCAAAATTATACACGGCGACAAAACCACAATTATTACTAGAATATAGGCCTCGTTCGTTGCACGGAATATTTTAAATATGTTATAAAGAAGATAAAAGAAGTTTTACTAAGACGACTAATTTAATATTTATTTGATAAAATCTTATTTTTTGGCTTACAAATATTAGTTTTGTTTGATAACTTCAAATACTTTCTTAGGATTTAAAAATCTTTCAAGTAATCGTAATGCAAACCAGTATTTTACAAAATAATGGAGCAGTTGGCACAGTAAGGGAAAACATTAAATTGTTAAATATTTAAATCATAGAATCAGTTCAATTGCAAATATTAGCAAATGTATTCATTTTTTATTGGATATTCAAAGTGCGTTCAAGCTATCTAAAATTTAAATTTTTAGAAATTACCCCTATAGATAGATAATACGAAGTAAAGGTATCTTTTTCGAGATTGTTCAGCATAGTAATACTACTATCTTCTTAAAAAAATATATATATTCAGTCAAAATCCAAAAATAAATAAATAAAATTCACAACATTGTTTTTAACAATCACCTAATCAGTGCTTTAAAAAATCTAGAAATTGATCAAGAGAGCTGAGGCTTTGGAGTTCTAGGAGAATGAATATGTATTAGCATCTTTTGAAGTCATTGTAAAAGGGGGTAAATAGCTATGCAGGTCATAAAACTATTTACACTTTGATGTTCTGGCATTCAAATATTTTTTGGTTAATTATACCACTCTAGTATTTAAGAGTGGCTGGAAATAAACTAACATTTATGGTGGTTTTCGGCCAAATTAGAAATGTGTCGGAAATGTTGCAAATAATCAAGGGAAACAATTATTGGTGTACAAGTTATATTTAAGAGAGTAATGTATCAATCATTTAAAAAAATATTCGACGTGGGACTTCAGGTATTGAAACTAAAGATACGGGATTAAGTTAACAACTCCATATACTCAGTTTAATAACATAGGACTCCCCGCCGTAGTTGTCCCGTGTCGGGGCCTGACAACCCCCACAGCCACCTGAAAAGCGAATTCCCTATGTCAAAATGATATTTCTTTCTGCGAACCTTACATTGTAAGCGAACTAGCTATGACAAAATGGATATCTCGAGACGATAATGAATGTTTAAGTTTATGATTATTGACCATGTTTCATTTAGAGTTATCTCATTTGGGGACTGGAGTTCACAACATTTTTCTACATCAGTGCCAAAAATTATACACGGCGACAAAACCACACTTATTACTAGAATTTAGGCCTCGTTTCGTTGCACGGAATATTTTAAATATGTTATAAAAAAAGATAAAAGAAGTTTTACTAAGGCGACATATTTAATATTTATTTGATAAAATCTTATATTTTTCAGCTTACAAATATTAGTTTTCTTTGATAACTTTAAATACTTTCTTAGGATTTAAAAATCTTTCAAGTAATCGTAATGCAAACCAGTATTTTACAAAATAATGGAGCAGTTGGCACAGTAAGGAAAAACATTAAATTGTTAAATATTTAAATCACACAATCAGTTCAATTGCAAATATTAGCAAATGTGCGTTTTCATTTTTTATTGGATATTAAAAGTGCGTTCATGCTATCTAAAGTTTAAATTTTTTGAAATTACCCCTATAGATAGATAATACGAAGTAAAGGTATCTTATTCGAGATTGTTCGGCGTAGTAATACTCTCTTTTTAAAAATATATGTATATTCAGTCAAAATCCAAAAATAAATAAATAAAATTCACAACATTGATTTTAACAAACACCTAATCAATAACCGATGCAATACTAT
This sequence comes from Vinca minor, assembly GCA_026122235.1. NCBI lineage: Eukaryota > Viridiplantae > Streptophyta > Magnoliopsida > Gentianales > Apocynaceae > Vinca > Vinca minor. Next base: position 499,908 of record JAOCZM010000002.1, read on the forward strand.
AAAAAATCTAGAAATTGATCAAGAGAGCTGAGGCTTTGGAGTTCTAGGAGAATGAATATGTATTAGCATCTTTTGAAGTCATTGTAAAAGGGGGTAAATAGCTATTTAGGTCATAAAACTATTTACACTTTGATTTTTTGGCATTGAAATATTTTTTGGTTAATTATACCACTCTAGTATTTAAGAGCGGCTGAAAATAAACTGACATTTATGGTGGTTTTCGGCCAAATTAGAAATGTGTCGGAAATGTTGCAAATAATCCAGGGAAACAATTAGTGGTGTACAAGTTATATTTAAGAGAGTAATGTATCAATCATTAAAAAAAATATTCGAAGTGGGACTTAAAGTATTGAAACTAAAGATAAGCGATTAAGTTAACAACTCCATATACGCAGTTTAATAACATAGAACACCCCGCCGTAGTTTGCCCGTGTCGGGGCCTGACAACACCCACAACCACCCGAAAAGCGAATTCCCTATGTCAAAATGATATTTCTTTCTACGAACCTTACATTGTATGCGAACTTGTTATGACAAAATGGATATCTCGAGACGATAATGAAGGTTTAAGTTTATGATTATTGACTATATTTCATTTAGAGTTATCTAATTTGGGACTGGAGTTCACAACATTTTCTACATCAGCGCCAAAATTATACACGGCGACAAAACCACACTTATTACTAGAATATAGACCTCGTTCGTTGCACGAAATATTTTAAATATGTTATAAAAAAGATAAAGGAAGTTTTACTAAGACGACTAATTTAATATTTATTTGATAAAATCTTGTATTTTCGCTTACAAATATTAGTTTTGTTTGATAATTTTAAATACTTTCAAGTAATAGTAATGCAAACCAGTATTTTAAAAAATAATGGAGCAGTTGGCACAGTAAGGAAAAACATTAAATTGTTAAATATTTAAATCACACATTCATTTCAATTGCAAATGTTAGCAAATGTGCCTTTTCATTTTTTATTGGATATTCAAAGTGCGTTCATGCTATCTAAAATTTAAATTTTTAGAAATTACCCCCTATAGATAGATAATACGAAGTAAAGGTATCTTATTCGAGATTGTTCGGCATAGTAATACTATCTTTTTTAAAATATATATATATATATATTCAGTCAAAATCCAAAAATAAATAAATAAAATTCACAACATTGATTTTAACAATCACCTAATCAATAACAGATGCAACGCTTTAAAAAATCTAGAAATTGATAAAGGGAACTGAGGCTTTGGAGTTCTAGGAGATTGAATATGGATTAGCATCTTTTGAAGTCATTGTAAAAGGGGGTAAATAGCTATTTAGGTCATTAAAGTGTTTACACTTTGATGTTTTGGCATTCAAATATTTTTTCGTTAATTATACCACTCTATTATTAAGAGTGGCTGAAAATAAACTGACATTTATGGTGGTTTTCTGCCAAATTAGAAATGTGTCGGAAATGTTGCAAATAATCCAGGGAAACAATTAGTGGTGTTCAAGTTATATTTAAGAGAGTAATGTATCAATCATTATAAAAAATATTCGACGTGGGACTTAAAGAATTCAAACTAAAGATACGGGATTAAGTTAACAACTCCATATACACAGTTTAATAACATAGGACTCCCCGCCGTAGTTGTCCCGTGTCGTGGCCTGACAACACCCACAACCACCTGAAAAGCGAATTCCCTATGTCAAAATGATATTTCTTTCTACGAACCTTACATTGTAAGCGAACTTGCTATGACAAAATGGATATCTCGACACGATAATGAATGTTTAAGTTTATGATGATTGACTATATTTCATTTAGAGTTATCTCATTTGGGACTGGAGTTCACAACATTTTCTACATCAGCGCCAAAATTATACACGGCGACAAAACCAAACTTATTACTAGAATTTAGGCCTCGTTCGTTGCACGGAATATTTTAAATATGTTTTAAAAAAGATAAAAGAGGGTTTACTAAGACGACATATTTAATATTTATTTGATAAAATCTTATATTTTCGCTTACAAATATTAGTTTTCTTTGATAACTTTAAATACTTTCTTAGGATTTAAAAATCTTTCAAGTAATCGTAATGCAAACCAGTTTTTTACAAAATAATGGAGCAGTTGGCACAGTAAGGAAAAACATTAAATTGTTAAATATTTAAATCACACAATCAGTTCAATTGCAAATATTAGCAAATGTGCGTTTTCATTTTTTATTGGATATTAAAAGTGCGTTCATGCTATCTAAAGTTTAAATTTTTTGAAATTACCCCTATAGATAGATAATACGAAGTAATGGTATCTTATTCAAGATTGTTCAGCATAGTAATACTATCTTTTTAAAAATTTATATATATTCAGTCAAAATCCAAAAATAAATAAATAAAATTCACAACATTGATTTTAACAAACACCTAATCAATAACAGATGCAATGCTTTAAAAATCTAGAAATTGATCAAGAGAACTGAGGCTGTGAAGTTCTAGGAGATTGAATATTTATTAGCATCTTTTGAAGTCATTGTAAAAGGGGGTAAATAGCTATTTAGGTCATTAAACTATTTACACTTTGATGTTTTGGCATTCAAATATTTTTTGGTTAATTATACCACTCTAGTATTTAAGAGTGGCTGAAAATAAACTGACATTTATGGTGGTTTTCGGCCAAATTAGAAATGTGTCGGAAATGTTGCAAATAATCCAGGGAAACAATTAGTGGTGTACAAGTTATATTTAAGAGAGTAATGTATCAATCATTAAAAAAAATATTCGATGTGGGACTTAAAGTATTGAAACTAAAGATACGGGATTAAGTTAACAACTCCATATACGCAGTTTAATAACTTAGGACTCCCCAGCGTAGTTGTCCCGTGTCGGGGCCTGACAACACCCACAACCACCTGAAAAGCGAATTCCCTATGTCAACATGATATTTCTTTCTACGGACCTTACATTGTAAGGGAACTAGCTATGACAAAATGGATATCTCGAGACGATAATGAATGTTTAAGTTTATGATTATTGACTATATTTCATTTAGAGTTATCTCATTTGGGACTGGAGTTCACAACATTTTCTACATCAGCGCCAAAATTATACATGTCGACAAAACCACACTTATTACTAGAATTTAGGCCTCGTTCGTTGCACGGAATATTTTAAATATGTTACAAAAATGATAAAAGAAGTTTTACTAAGACGACATATTTAATATTTATTTGATAAAATCTTATATTTTTGGTTACAAATATTAGTTTTGTTTGATAATTTTAAATACTTTCAAGTAATAGTAATGCAAACCAGTATTTTAAAAAATAATGGAGCAGTTGGCACAGTAAGGAAAAACATTAAATTGTTAAATATTTAAATCACACATTCATTTCAATTGCAAATGTTAGCAAATGTGCCTTTTCATTTTTTATTGGATATTCAAAGTGCGTTCATGCTATCTAAAATTTAAATTTTTAGAAATTACCCCCTATAGATAGATAATACGAAGTAAAGGTATCTTATTCGAGATTGTTCGGCATAGTAATACTATCTTTTTTAAAATATATATATATATATTCAGTCAAAATCCAAAAATAAATAAATAAAATTCACAACATTGATTTTAACAATCACCTAATCAATAACAGATGCAACGCTTTAAAAAATCTAGAAATTGATAAAGGGAACTGAGGCTTTGGAGTTCTAGGAGATTGAATATGGATTAGCATCTTTTGAAGTCATTGTAAAAGGGGGTAAATAGCTATTTAGGTCATTAAAGTGTTTACACTTTGATGTTTTGGCATTCAAATATTTTTTCGTTAATTATACCACTCTATTATTAAGAGTGGCTGAAAATAAACTGACATTTATGGTGGTTTTCTGCCAAATTAGAAATGTGTCGGAAATGTTGCAAATAATCCAGGGAAACAATTAGTGGTGTTCAAGTTATATTTAAGAGAGTAATGTATCAATCATTATAAAAAATATTCGACGTGGGACTTAAAGAATTCAAACTAAAGATACGGGATTAAGTTAACAACTCCATATACACAGTTTAATAACATAGGACTCCCGCACGTAGTTGTCCCAGTGTCGTGGCCCGACAACACCCACAACCACCCTGAAAAGCGAATTCCCCTATGTCAAAATGATATTTCTTTCTACGAACCTTACATTGTAAGCGAACTTGCTATGACAAAATGGATATCTCGACACGATAATGAATGTTTAAGTTTATGATGATTGACTATATTTCATTTAGAGTTATCTCATTTGGGACTGGAGTTCACAACATTTTCTACATCAGCGCCAAAATTATACACGGCGACAAAACCAAACTTATTACTAGAATTTAGGCCTCGTTCGTTGCACGGAATATTTTAAATATGTTTTAAAAAAGATAAAAGAGGGTTTACTAAGACGACATATTTAATATTTATTTGATAAAATCTTATATTTTCGCTTACAAATATTAGTTTTGTTTGATAACTTCAAATACACTTTTAGGATTTAAAAAACTTTCAAGTAATCGTATAATGCAAACCAGTATTTTACAAAATAATGGAGCAGTTGGCATAGTAAGGAAAAACATTAAATTGTTAAATATTTAAATCACACATTCAATTCAATTGCAAATATGTGCAAATCTGCGTTATCATTTTTTATTGGATATTCAAAGTGCGTTCATGCTATCTAAAATTTAAATTTTTTGAAATTACTCCTATAGATAGATAATACGAAGTAAAGGTATCTTTTTCGAGATTGTTCAGCATAGTAATATTATCTTCTAAAAAAAAATAAATATTCAGTCAAAATCCAAAAATAAATAAATAAAATTAACAACATTGATTTTAACAATCACTTAATCAGTGCTTTAAAAAATCTAGAAATTGATCAAGAGAGCTGAGGCTTTGGAGTTCTAGGAGAATGAATATGTATTAGCATCTTTTGAAGTCATTGTAAAGGGGGTAAATAGCTATTCAGGTCATAAAACTATTTACACTTTGATGTTTTGGCATTCAAATATTTTTTGGTTAATTATACCACTCTAGCATTTAAGAGTGGCTGAAAATAAACTGACATTTATGGTGGTTTTCGGCCAAATTAGAAATGTGTCGGAAATGTTGCAAATAATCTCGGGAAACAATTAGTGGTGTACAAGTTATATTTAAGAGAGTAATGTATCAATCATTTAAAAAAATATTCGACGTGGGACTTAAAGAATTGAAATTAAAGATACGGGATTAAGTTAACTACTCCATATACGCAGTTTAATAACATAGGACTCCCCGCCGTTGTTGTCCCGTGTCGGGGCCTGGCAACACCACCAACCTCCTGAAAAGCGAATTCCCTATGTCAAAATGATATTTCTTTATACGAACCTTACATTGTAATCGAACTTGCTATGACAAAATGGATATCTCGAGACGATAATGAATGTTTAAGTTTATGATTATTGACCATATTTCTTTTAGAGTTATCTCATTTGGGACTGGAGTTCACAACATTTTTTACATCAGCGGCAAAATTATACACGGCGACAAAACCACACTTATTACTAGAATTTAGGCCTCGTTCGTTGCACGGAATATTTTAAATATGTTATAAAAAAGATAAACAGAAGTTTTACTAAGACGACATATTTAATATTTATTTGATAAAATCTTATATTTTTGCTTACAAATATTAGTTTTGTTTGATAACTTTAAATACTTTCTTAGGATTTAAAAATCTTTCAAGTAATCGTAATGCAAACCAGTATTTTACAAAATAATGAAGCAGTTGGCACAGTAAGGAAAAACATTAAATTGTTAAATATTTAAATCACACATTCAGTTCAATTGCAAATATTAGCAAATGTGCGTTTTCATTTTTATTGGATATTCAAAGTGCGTTCATGCTATCTAAAATTTAAATTTTTAGAAATTACCCCTATAGATAGATAATACGAAGTAAAGGTATCTTATTCGAGATTGTTTGGCATAGTAATACTATCTTTTTAAAAATATATATATATTCAGTCAAAATCCAAAAATAAATAAATAAAATTCACAACATTGATTTTAACAAAAACACCTAATCAATGCTTAAAAAATTTAGAAATTGATCAAGACAGCTGAGGCTTTGGAGTTCTAGGAGAATGAGTATGTATTTGCATCTTTTGAAGTCATTGTAAAAGGGGGTAAATAGCTATTTAGCTCATTAAACTGTTTACACTTTTATGTTTTGGCATTCAAATATTTTTTGGTTAATTATACCACTCTAGTATTTAAGAGTGGCTGAAAATAAACTGACATTTATGGTGGTTTTCGGCCAAATTAGAAATGTGTCGGAAATGTTGCAAATAATCCAGGGAAACAATTAGTGGTGTTGAAGTTATATTTAAGAGAGTAATGTATCAATCATTAAAAAAAATTATTCGACGTGGGACTTAAAGAATTGAAACTAAAGATACGGGATTAAGTTAACAACTCCATATACGCAGTTTATTAACATAGGACTCCCCGCCGTAGTTGTCCCGTGTCGGGGCCTGACAACACCCCACAACCACCTGAAAAGCGAATTCCCTATGTCAAAATGATATTTCTTTCTACGAACCTTACATTGTAAGCGAACTTACTATGACAAAATGGATATCTCGAGACGATAATGAATGTTTAAGTTTATGATTATTGGCCATATTTCTTTTAGAGTTATCTCATTTGGGACTGGAGTTCACAACATTTTCTACATCAGCGCCAAAATTATACACGGCGACAAAACCACACTTATTACTTGAATTTAGGCCTCGTTCGTTGCACGGAATATTTTAAGTATGTTATAAAAAAGATAAAAAGAAGTTTTACTAAGACGACATATTTAATATTTATTTGATAAAATCTTATATTTTCGCTTACAAATATTAGTTTTGTTTCATTACTTTAAACACTTTCTTAGGATTTAAAAAACTTTCAAGTAATCGTAATGCAAACCAGTATTTTAAAAAATAATGGAGCAGTTGGCACAGTAAGGAAAAACATTAAATTGTTAAATATTTAAATCACACATTCAGTTCAATTGCAAATATTAGCAAATGTGCGTTTTCATTTTTATTGGATATTCAAATTGCGTTCATGCTATCTAAAATTTAAATTTTTAGAAATTACCCCTATAGATAGATAATACGAAGTAAAGGTATCTTATTCGTGATTGTTTGGCATAGTAATACTATCTTTTTAAATATATATATATATATATATATATATATATATATATATATTCAGTCAATATCCAAAAATAAATAAATAAAATTCACAACAATGATTTTAACAAACACCTAATCAATGCTTTAAAAAAATCTAGATATTGATCAAGAGAGATGAGGCTTTGGAGTTCTAGGAGAATGAATATGTATTAGCATCTTTTGAAGTCATTGTAAATGGGGGTAAATAGCTATTTAGGTCATTAAACTGTTTACACTTTGATGTTTGGCATTCAAATATTTTTTGGTTAATTATACCACTCTATTATTTAAGAGTGGCTGAAAATAAACTGACATTTATGGTGGTTTTCGGCCAAATTAGAAATGTGTCGGAAATGTTGCAAATAATCCAGGGAAACAATTAGTGGTGCACAAGTTATATTTAAGAGTGTAATGTATCAATCATTAAAAAAAATATTCGACGTGGGACTTAAAGTATTGAAACTAAAGATACGGGATTAAGTTAACAACTCCATATACGCAGTTTAATAACATAGGACTCCCCGCCGTAGTTGTCCCGTGTCGGGGCCTGACAACACCCACAACCACCTGAAAAGCGAATTCCCTATGTCAAAATGATATTTCTTTCTACGAACCTTACATTGTAAGCAAACTTGCTATGACAAAATGGATATCTCGAGACGATAATGAATTTTTAAGTTTATGATTATTGACTATATTTCATTTAGAGTTATCTCATTTGGGACTGGAGTTCACAACATTTTCTACATCAGCGCCAAAATTATACACGGCGACAAAACCACACTTATTACTAGAATTTAGGCCTCGTTCGTTGCACGGAATATTTTAAATATGTTATCAAAAAGATAAAAGAAGTTTTACTAAGACGACATATTTAATATTTATTTGATAAAATCTTACATTTTCGCTTACAAATATTAGTTTTGTTTAAAAACTTTAAATACTTTCTTAGGATTTAGAAATCTTTCAAGTAATCGTAATGCAAACCAGTATTTTACAAAATAATGGAGCGGTTGGCACAGTAAGGAAAAACATTAAATTATTAAATATTTAAATCACACATTCAGTTCAATTGCAAATATTAGCAAATGTGCGTTTTCATTTTTTATTGGATATTCAAAGTGCGTTCATGTTATCTAAAATTAATTTTTTTTGAAATTACCCCTATAGATAGATAATACGAAGTAAAGGTATCTTATTAGAGATTGTTTGGCATAGTAATACTATCTTTTTAAAAGTATATATATTCAGTCAAAATCCAAAAATAAATAAATAAAATTCACAGCATTGATTTTAACAAACACCTAATCAATAACCGATGCAATGCTTTAAAAAATCAAGAAATTGATCAAGAGAGCAGAGGCTTTGGAGTTCTAGGAGAATGAATATGTAATAGCATCTTTTGAATTCATTGTAAAAGAGGGTAAATAGCTATTTAGGTCATTAAACTATTTACAATTTGATGTTTTGGCATACAAATATTTTTTGGGTATTTATTCCACTCTAGTATTTAAGAGTGGCAGAAAATAAACTAACATTTATGGTGGTTTTCGGCCAAATTAGAAATGTGTCGGAAATGTTGCAAATGATCATGGGAAACAATTAGTGGTATAGAAGTTATATTTAAGAGAGTAATGTATCAATCATTAAAAAAAATATTCGACGCGGGACTTAAAGTATTGAAACAAAAGATACGGGATTAAGTTAACAACTCCATATACGCATTTTAATAACTTAGGACTCCCCGCCGTAGTTGTCCCGTGTCGGGGCCAGACAACAGCACCAACCACCTGAAAAGCGAATTCCCTATGTCAAAATGATATTTCTTTCTACGAACCTTACAATGTAAGCGAACTTGCTATGACAAAATGGATATCTCAAGACGATAATGAATGTTTAAGTTTTTGATTATTGACTATATTTCATTTAGAGTTATCTCATTTGGGACTGGAGTTCACAACATTTTCTACATCAGCGCCAAAATTATACACGCCGACAAAACAACACTTATTACTAGAATTTAGGCCTCGTTCGTTGCACGGAATATTTTAAATATGTTATAAAAAAGATAAAAGAAGTTTTACTAAGACAACATATTTAATATTTATTTGATAAAATCTTATATTTTCGCTTACAAATATTAGTTTTGTTTGATAACTTTAAATACTTTCTTAGGATTTAAAAATCTTTCAAGTAATCGTAATGCAAACCAGTAATTTACAAAATAATAGAGCAGTTGGCACAGTAAGGAAAAACATTAAATTGTTAAATATTTAAATCACACATTCAGTTCAATTGCAAATATTAGCAAATGTGCGTTTTCATTTTTTATTGGATATTCAAAGTGCGTTCATGCTATCTAAAATTTAATTTTTTGGAAATTACCCCTATAGATAGATAATACGAAGTAAAGGTATCTTATTCGAGATTGTTCGGCATAGTAATACTATCTTTTAAAAAATATATATATTCAGAGAAAATCCAAAAATGAATAAATAAAATTCACATCATTGATTTTAACAAACACCTAATCAATAACAGATGCAATGCTTCAAAAAATCTAGAAATTGATCAAGAGAGTTGTGGCTTTGGAGTTCTAGGAGAATGAATATGTATTAGCATCTTTTGAAGTCATTGTAAAATGGGGTAAATAGCTATTTAGGTCATTAAACTGTTTACACTTTGATGGTTTGGCATTCAAATATTTTTTGGTTAATTATACCACTCTATTATTTAAGAGTGGCTGAAAAAAATTAACATTTATGGTGGATTTCGGCCAAATTAGAAATGTGTTGGAAATGTTGCAAATAATCCAGGGAAACAATTAGTGGTGTACAAGTTATATTTAAGAGAGTAATGTTTCAATCATTATAAAACATATTCGACGTTGGACTTAAAGAATTGAAACTAAAGATACGGGATTAAGTTAACAACTCCATATACGCAGTTTAATAACATAGGACACCCCGCCGTAGTTGTCCCGTGTCGGGGCCTGACAACACCCACAACCACCTGAAAAGCGAATTCCCTATGTCAAAATGATATTTCTTTCTACGAACTTTACATTGTAAGCGAACTTGCTATGACAAAATGGATATCTCCAGACGATAATGAATGTTTAAGTTTATGATTATCGAGTATATTTCATTTAGAGTTATCTCATTTGGGATTGGAGTTCACAACATTTTCTACATCAGCGCCAAAATTATACTCGGCGACAAAACCATACTTATTACTAGAATTTAGGCCTCGTTCGTTGCACGGAATATTTTAAATATGTTATAAAAAAGATAAAAGAAGTTTTACTAAGACAACATATTTAATATTTATTTGATAAAATCTTATATTTTCGCTTACAAATATTAGTTTTGTTTGATAACTTTAAATACTTTCTTAGGATTTAAAAATCTTTCAAGTAATCGTAATGCAAACCAGTATTTTACAAAATAATGGAGCAGTTGGCACAGTAAGGAAAAACATTAAATTGTTAAATACTTAAATCACACATTCAGTTCAATTGCAAATATTAGCAAATGTGCGTTTTCATTTTTTATTGGATATTCAAAGTGCGTTCAAGTTATATAAAATTTAAATTTTGAGAAATTACCCCTTAAGATAGATAATACGAAGTAAAGGTATCTTATTCGAGATTGTTTGGCATAGTAATACTATCTTTTTAAAAATATATATATATATATATATATATATATATATATATATTCAGTCAAAATCCAAAAATAAATAAATAAAATTCACAACATTGATTTGAACAAACACCTAATCAATAACCGATGCAATGCTTTAAAAAATCTAGAAATTGATCAAGAGGGCTGAGGCTTTGGAGTTTTAAGAGAATGAATATGTATTAGCATCTTTTGAAGTCATTGTAAAAGGGGGTAAATAGCTATTTAGGTCATTAAACTATTTACACTTTGATGTTTTGGCATTCAAATATTTTTAGGTTAATTATACCACTCTAGTATTTAAGAGTGGCTGAAAAAAACTAACATTTATGGTGGATTTCGGCCAAATTAGAAATGTGTCGAAAATGTTGCAAATAATCCAGGGAAACAATTAGTGGTGTACAAGTTATATTTAAGAGAGTAATGTATCAATCATTAAAAAAAATATTCGACGTGGGACTTAAAGTATTGAAACTAAAGATACGGGATTAAGTTAACAACTCCATATACGCAGTTTCATAACATAGGATTCCCCGCCGTAGTTGTCCCGTGTCGGGGCCTGACAACACCCACAACCACCTGAAAAGCGAATTCCCTATGTCAAAATGATATTTCTTTCTACGAACTTTACATTGTAAGCGAACTTGCTATGACAAAATGGATATCTCCAGACGATAATGAATGTTTAAGTTTATGATTATTGAGTATATTTCATTTAGAGTTATCTCATTTGGGACTGGAGTTCACAACATTTTCTACATCACTGCCAAAATTATACACGGCGACAAAACCACACTTACTACTAGAATTTAGGCCTCGTTCGTTGCACGTAATAATTTAAATATGTTATAAAAAAGATAAAAGAAGTTTTACTAAGACAACATATTTAATATTTATTTGATAAAATCTTATATTTTTGCTTACAAATATTAGTATTGTTTGATAACTTTAAATACTTTCTAAGGATTTAAAAATCTTTCAAATAATCGTAATGCAAACCAGTATTTTACAAAATAATGGAGCAGTTGGCACAGTAAGGAAAAACATTAAATTGTTAAATACTTAAATCACACATTCAGTTCAATTGCAAATATTAGCAAATGTGCGTTTTCATTTTTTATTGGATATTCAAAGTGCGTTCAAGTTATATAAAATTTAAATTTTGAGAAATTACCCCTTAAGATAGATAATACGAAGTAAAGGTATCTTATTCGAGATTGTTTGGCATAGTAATATTATCTTTTTAAAAATATATATATATATATATATATATATATATATATATATTCAGTCAAAATCCAAAAATAAATAAATAAAATTCACAACATTGATTTGAACAAACACCTAATCAATAACCGATGCAATGCTTTAAAAAATCTAGAAATTGATCAAGAGGGCTGAGGCTTTGGAGTTTTAAGAGAATGAATATGTATTAGCATCTTTTGAAGTCATTGTAAAAGGGGGTAAATAGCTATTTAGGTCATTAAACTATTTACACTTTGATGTTTTGGCATTCAAATATTTTTAGGTTAATTATACCACTCTAGTATTTAAGAGTGGCTGAAAATAAACTGACATTTATAGTGGTTTTTGGCCAAATTAGAAATGTGTCAAAAATGTTGCAAATAATCCAGGGAAACAATTAGTGGTGTACAAGTTATATTTAAGAGAGTAATGTATCAATCATTAAAAAAAATATTCGACGTGGGACCTTAAAGTATTGAAACTAAAGATACGGGATTAAGTTAACAACTCCATATACGCAGTTTAATAACATAGGACTCCCCGCCGTAGTTGTCCCGTGTCGGGGCCTGACAACACCCACAACCACCTGAAAAGCGAATTCCCTATGTCAAAATGATATTTCTTTCTACGAACTTTACATTGTAAGCGAACTTGCTATGACAAAATGGATATCTCCAGACGATAATGAATGTTTAAGTTTATGATTATTGAGTATATTTCATTTAGAGTTATCTCATTTGGGACTGGAGTTCACAACATTTTCTACATCAGCGCCAAAATTATACACGGCGACAAATCCATACTTATTACTAGAATTTAGGCCTCGTTCGTTGCACGGAATATTTTAAATATGTTATAAAAAAGATAAAAGAAGTTTTACTAAGACGAAATATTTAATATTTATTTGATAAAATCTTATATTTTTGCTTACAAATATTAGTATTGTTTGATAACTTTAAATACTTTCTTAGGATTTAAAAATCTTTCAAGTAATCGTAATGCAAACCAGTATTTTACAAAATAATGGAGCAGTTGGCATAGTAAGGAAAAACATTAAATTGTTAAATATTTAAATCACACATTCAGTTCAATTGCAAATATTAGCAAATGTGCGTTTTCATTTTTTATTGGATATTCAAAGTGCGTTCAAGCTATCTAAAATTTAAATTTTGAGAGATTACCCCTTTAGATAGATAATACGAAGTAAAGGTATCTTATTCGAGATTGTTTGGCATAGTAATACTATCTTTTTAAAAAAATATATATATATATATATATATATATATATATATATATATATATATCGAGTCAAAATCCAAAAATAAATAAATAAAATTCACAACATTGATTTGAACAAACACCTAATCAATAACGGATGCAATGTTTTAAAAAATCTAGAAATTGATCAAGAGAGCTGAGGCTTTGGAGTTTTAAGAGAATGAATATGTATTAGCATCTTTTGAAGTCATTGTAAAAGTGGGTAAATAGCTATTTAGGTCATTAAACTATTTACACTTTGATGTTTTGGCATTCAAATATTTTTAGGTTAATTATACCACTCTAGTATTTAAGAGTGGTGAAAATAAAGCTGACATTTATGGTGGTTTTCGGCCAAATTAGAAATGTGTCAAAAAATGTTGCAAATAATCCAGGGAAACAATTAGTGGTGTACAAATTATATTTAAGAGAGTAATGTATCAATCATTAAAAAAAATATTCGACGTGGGACTTAAAGTATTGAAACAAAAGATACGGGATTAAGTTAACAACTCCATATACGCAGTTTAATAACATAGGACTCCCGCAGTAGTTGTCCCAGTGTCGGGGGCCCGACAACACCCACAACCACTTGAAAAGCGAATTCCCTTTGTCAAAATGATATTTCTTTCTACGAACTTTACATTGTAAGCTGAACTTGCTATGACAAAATGGATATCTCCAGGGACGATAATGAATGTTTAAGTTTATGATTATTGAGTATATTTCATTTAGAGTTATCTCATTTGGGGACTGGAGTTCACAACATTTTCTACATCAGCGCCAAAAATTATACACGGCGACAAAACCACACTTATTACTAGAATTTAGGCCTCGTTCGTTGCACGGAATATTTTAAATATGTTTTAAAATAGATAAAAGAAGTTTTACTAAGGCGACATATTTAATATTTATTTGATAAAATCTTATATTTTTCAGCTTACAAATATTAGTATTGCTTGATAACATTAAATACTTTCTTAGGATTTAAAAATCATTCAAGTAATCGTAATGCAAACAGTATGTTACAAAATAATGGAAGCGGTTGTACGATGAGGAAAAAACATTAAATTGTTAAATATTTAAATCACACATTCGAGTTCAATTGGAAATATTAGCAAATGTGCGTTTTCATTTTTATTGGATATTCAAAGTGCGTTAATGCTATCTAAAATTTAAATTTTGAGAAATTACCCCTTTAGATAGATAATACTGAAGTAAAGGTATCTTATTCGAGATTGTTTGGCATAGTAATACTATCTTTTTTAAAAAAAATATATATTCGGTCAAAATCCAAAAATAAATAAATAAAATTCACAACATTGATTTGAACAAACACCTAATAAATAACCGATGTAATGCTTTAAAAAATCTAGAAATTGATCAAGAGAGCTGAGGCTTTGGAGTTTTAAGAGAATGAATATGTATTAGCATCTTTTGAAGTCATTGTAAAAGTGGGTAAATAGCTATTTAGGTCATTAAACTATTTACACTTTGATGTTTTGGCATTCAAATATTTTTAGGTTAATTATACCACTCTAGTATTTAAGAGTGGCTGAAAATAAACTGACATTTATGGTGGTTTTCGGCCAAATTAGAAATGTGTCAAAAATGTTGCAAATAATCCAGGGAAACAATTAGTGGTGTACAAATTATATTTAAGAGAGTAATGTATCAATCATTAAAAAAAATATTCGACGTGGGACTTAAAGTATTGAAACAAAAGATACGGGATTAAGTTAACAACTCCATATACGCAGTTTAATAACATAGGACTCCCCGCCGTAGTTGTCCCGTGTCGGGGCCTGACAACACCCACAACCACTTGAAAAGCGAATTCCCTTTGTCAAAATGATATTTCTTTCTACGAACTTTACATTGTAAGCGAACTTGCTATGACAAAATGGATATCTCCAGACGATAATGAATGTTTAAGTTTATGATTATTGAGTATATTTCATTTAGAGTTATCTCATTTGGGACTGGAGTTCACAACATTTTCTACATCAGCGCCAAAATTATACACGGCGACAAAACCACACTTATTACTAGAATTTAGGCCTCGTTCGTTGCACGGAATATTTTAAATATGTTTTAAAATAGATAAAAGAAGTTTTACTAAGACGACATATTTAATATTTATTTGATAAAATCTTATATTTTCGCTTACAAATATTAGTATTGCTTGATAACATTAAATACTTTCTTAGGATTTAAAAATCATTCAAGTAATCGTAATGCAAACCAGTATGTTACAAAATAATGGAGCAGATTGTACAGATAAGGAAAAAACATTAAATTGTTAAATATTTAAATCACACATTCGAGTTCAATTGGAAATATTAGCAAATGTGCGTTTTCATTTTTTATTGGATATTCAAAGTGCGTTAATGCTATCTAAAATTTAAATTTTGAGAAATTACCCCTTTAGATAGATAATACGAAGTAAAGGTATCTTATTCGAGATTGTTTGGCATAGTAATACTATCTTTTTAAAAAAATATATATATTCAGTCAAAATCCAAAAATAAATAAATAAAATTCACAACATTGATTTGAACAAACACCTAATAAATAACCGATGCAATGCTTTAAAAAATCTAGAAATTGATCAAGAGAGCTGAGGCTTTGGAGTTTTAAGAGAATGAATATGTATTAGCATCTTTTGAAGTCGTTGTAAAAGTGGGTAAATAGCTATTTAGGTCATTAAACTATTTACACTTTGATGTTTTGGCATTCAAATATTTTTAGGTTAATTATACCTCTCTAGTATTTAAGAGTGGCTGAAAAAAACTAACATTTATGGTGGATTCGACCCAAATTAGAAATGTGTTGGAAATGTTGCAAATAATCCAGGGAAACAATTAATGGTGTACAAGTTATATTTAAGAGAGTAATGTTTCAATCATTAAAAAACATATTCGACGTGGGACTTAAAGAATTGAAACTAAAGATACGGGATTAAGTTAATAACTCCATATACGCAGTTTAATACCATAGGACTCCCCGCCGTAGTTGTCCGTGTCGGGGCTCGACAACACCACCAACCACCTTAAAAGCGAATTCCCTATGTCAAAATGATATTTCTTTATACGAACCTTACACTTTGTAGCGAACTTGCTATGACAAAATGGATATCTCCAGACGATAATGAATGTTTAAGTTTATGATTATTGAGTATATTTCATTTAGAGTTATCTCATTTGGGGACTGGGGAGTTCACAACATTTTCTACATCATCGCCAAAAATTATACACGGCGACAAAACCACACTTATTACTAGAATTTAGGCCTCGTTCGTTGCACGGAATATTTTAAATATGTTATAAAAAAGATAAAAGAAGTTTTACTAAGACGACATATTTAATATTTATATGATAAAATCTTATATTTTCGCTTACAAATATTAGTATTGTTTGATAACTTTAAATACTTTCTTAGGATTTAAAAATCTTTCAAGTAATCGTAATGCAAACCAATATTTTACAAAATAATGGAGCGATTGTACAGATAAGGAAAAAACATTAAATTGTTAAATATTTAAATCACACATTCGAGTTCAATTGGAAATATTAGCAAATGTTCGTTTTCATTTTTTATTGGATATTCAAAGTGCGTTCATGCTATCTAAAATTTAAATTTTTGAGAAATTACCCCTTTAGATAGATAATACTGAAGTAAAGGTATCTTATTCAAGATTGTTTGGCATAGTAATACTATCTTTTTAAAAAAGTATATATATTCAGTCAAAATCCAAAAATAAATAAATAAAATTCACAACATTGATTTTAACAAACACCTAATCAATAACCGATGCAATGCTTTAAAAAATCTAGAAATTGATCAAGAGAGCTGATGCTTTGGAGTTCTAGGAGAATGAATATGTATTAGCATCTTTTGAAGTCATTGTAAAAGGGGGTAAATAGCAATTTAGGTCATTAAACTGTTTACACTTTGATATTTTGGCATTCAAATATTTTTTGATTAATTATACCACTCTATTATTTAAGAGTGGCTGAAAATAAACTGACATTTATGGTGGTTTTCGGCCAAATTAGAAATGTGTCGGAAATGTTGCAAATAATCCAGGGAAACAATTAGTGGTGTACAAGTTATATTTAAGAGAGTAATGTATCAATCATTAAAAAAAATATTCGACGTGGGACTTAAAGAATTGAAACTAAAGATACGGGATTAAGTTAACAACTCCATATACGCAGTTTAATAACATAGGACACCCCGCCGTAGTTGTCCCGTGTCGGAGCTTGACAACACCACAAACCACCTGAAAAGCGAATTCCCCATGTCAAAATTATATTTCTTTCTACGAACCTTACAATGTAAGCGAACTTGCTATGACAAAATTGAAATCTCGAGACGATAATGAATGTTTAAGTTTATGATTATTGACTATATTTCATTTAGAGTTATCTCATTTGGGACTGGAATTCACAACATTTTCTACATCAGCACCAAAATTATACACGGCGACAAAACCACACTTATTACTAGAATTTAGGCCTCGTTCGTTGCACGGAATATTTTAAATATGTTATAAAAAAGATAAAAGAAGTTTTACTAAGACGACATATTTAATATTTATTTGATAAAATCTTATATTTTCGCTTACAAATATTAGTTTTGTTTGATAACTTTAAATACATTCTTAGGATTTAAAAAACTTTCAAGTAATCGTAATGCAAACCTGTATTTTACAAAATCATGGATCAGTTGGCACAGTAAGGAAAAACATTAAATTGTTAAACATTTAAATCACACATTCAGTTCAATTGCAAATATTAGCAATTGTGCGTTTTCATTTTTTATTGGATATTCAAAGTGCGTTCATGCTATCTAAAATTAAATTTTTTTGAAATTACCCCTATAGATAGATAATACGAAGTAAAGGTATCTTATTCGAGATTGTTTGGCATAGTAATACTATCTTTTTAAATATAAATATATATATATATATATATATATATTCAGTCAAAATCAAAAATAAATAAATAAAATTCACAGCATTGATTTTAACAAACACCTAATCAATAACCGATGCAATGCTTTAAAAAATCTAGAAATGAGAGCTGAGGCTTTGGAGTTCTAGGAGAATGAATATGTATTAGCATCTTTTGAAGTCATTGTAAAAGGGGGTAAATAGCTATTTAGGTCATTAAACTGTTCACACTTTGATGTTTTGGCATTCAAATATTTTTAGGTTAATTATACCACTCCCGTATTTAAGAGTGACTGAAAATAAACTGACATTTATGGTGGTTTACGGCCAAATTAGAAATGTTTCGGAAATGTTGCAAATAATCCCGTGAAACAATTAGTGGTGTACAAGTTATATATAAGAGAGTAATGTATCAATCGTTAAAAAAAATATTCGACGTTGGACTTAAAGAATTGAAACTAAAGATACGGGATTAAGTTAACAACTCCATATACGCAGTTTAATAACGTAGGACTCCCCGCCGTAGTTGTCCCGTGTCGGGGCCTGACAACACCACCAACCACCTGAAAAGCGAATTCCCTATGTCAAAAGGATATTTCTTTCTACGCTCCTTACATTGTAAACGAACTTGCTATGACAAAATGGATATCTCCAGACGATAATGAATGTTTAAGTTTATGATTATTGACTATATTTCATTTAGAGTTATTCATTTGGGACGGGAGTTCACAACATTATCTACATCAGCGCCAAAATTATACACGGCGACAAAACCACACTTATTACTAGAATATAGGCCTCGTTCGTTGCACGGAATATTTTAAATATGTTATAAAAAAGATAAAAGAAGTTTTACTAAGACGACATATTTAATATTTATATGATAAAATCTTATATTTTCGCTTACAAATATTAGTATTGTTTGATAACTTTAAATACTTTCTTAGGATTTAAAAATCTTTGAAGTAATCGTAATGCAAATCAGTATTTTACAAAATAATGGAGCGATTGGGCTGATAAGGAAAAAACATTAAATTGTTAAATATTTAAACCACACATTCAGTTCAATTGCAAATATTAGCAATTGTGCGTTTTCATTTTTTGTTGGATATTCAAAGTGCGTTCATGCTATCTAAAATTTAAATTTTTAGAAATTACCGCTTTGGATAGATAATACGAAGTAAAGGTATCTTATTCGAGATTGTTTGGCATAGTAATACTATCTTTTTAAAATATATATATATATATATATATATATATATATATATATATTCAGTAAAAATCCAAAAATAAATAAATAAAATTCACAACATTGATTTTAACAAACACCTAATCAATAACCGATGCAATGCTTTAAAAAATCTAGAAATTGATCAAGAGAGCTGAGGCTTTGGAGTTCTAGGAGAATGAATATGTATTAGCATCTTTTGAAGTCATTGTAAAAGGGGGTAAATAGCTATTTAGGTCATTAAACTATTCACACTTTGATGTTTTGGCATTCAAATATTTTTAGGTTAATTATACCACTCCAGTATTTAAGAGTGACTGAAAATAAACTGACATTTATGGTGGTTTACGGCCAAATTAGAAATGTTTCGGAAATGTTGCAAATAATCCCGTGAAACAATTAGTGGTGTACAAGTTATATATAAGAGAGTAATGTATCAATCGTTAAAAAAAATATTCGACGTTGGACTTAAAGAATTGAAACTAAAGATACGGGATTAAGTTAACAACTCCATATACGCAGTTTAATAACGTAGGACTCCCCGCCGTAGTTGTCCCGTGTCGGGGCCTGACAACACCACCAACCACCTGAAAAGCGAATTCCCTATGTCAAAATGATATTTCTTTCTACGCTCCTTACATTGTAAACGAACTTGCTATGACAAAATGGATATCTCCAGACGATAATGAATGTTTAAGTTCATGATTATTGACTATATTTCATTTAGAGTTATCTCATTTGGGACTGGAATTCACAACATTTTCTACATCAGCACCAAAATTATACACGGCGACAAAACCACACTTATTACTAGAATTTAGGCCTCGTTCGTTGCACGGAATATTTTAAATATGTTATAAAAAAGATAAAAGAAGTTTTACTAAGACGACATATTTAATATTTATTTGATAAAATCTTATATTTTCGCTTACAAATATTAGTTTTGTTTGATAACTTTAAATACTTTCTTAGGATTTAAAAATCTTTCACGTAATCGTAATGCAAACCAGTATTTTACAAAATAATGGAGCAGTTGTCACAGTAAGGAAAAACATTAAATTGTTAAATATTTAAATCACACATTCAGTTCAATTGCAAATATTAGCAAATGTGCGTTTTCATTTTTTATTGGATATTCAAAGTGCGTTCATGCTATCTAAAATTAAATTTTTTTGAAATTACCCCTATAGATAGATAATACGAAGTAAAGGTATCTTATTCGAGATTGTTTGGCATAGTAATACTATCTTTTTAAATATAAATATATATATATATATATATATATATTCAGTCAAAATCAAAAATAAATAAATAAAATTCACAGCATTGATTTTAACAAACACCTAATCAATAACCGATGCAATGCTTTAAAAAATCTAGAAATGAGAGCTGAGGCTTTGGAGTTCTAGGAGAATGAATATGTATTAGCATCTTTTGAAGTCATTGTAAAAGGGGGTAAATAGCTATTTAGGTCATTAAACTGTTCACACTTTGATGTTTTGGCATTCAAATATTTTTAGGTTAATTATACCACTCTAGTATTTAAGAGTGACTGAAAATAAACTGACATTTATGGTGGTTTACGGCCAAATTAGAAATGTTTCGGAAATGTTGCAAATAATCCCGGGAAACAATTAGTGGTGTACAAGTTATATATAAGAGAGTAATGTATCAATCGTTAAAAAAAATATTCGACGTGGGACTTAAAGAATTGAAACTAAAGATACGGGATTAAGTTAACAACTCCATATACGCAGTTTAATAACATAGGACACCCCGCCGTAGTTGTCCCGTGTCGGGGCCTGACAACACCACCAACCACCTGAAAAGTGAATTCCCTATGTCAAAATGATATTTCTTTCTACGCACCTTACATTGTGAGCGAACTTGCTATGACAAAATGGATATCTCGAGACGATAATGAATGTTTAAGTTTATGATTATTGACTATATTTCATTTAGAGTTATCTCATTTGGGACTGGAGTTCACAACATTTTCTGCATCAGCGCCAAAATTATACACGGCGACAAAACCACACTTATTACTAGAATTTAGGCCTCGTTCGTTGCACGGAATATTTTAAATTTGTTATAAAAAAGATAAAAGAAGTTTTACAAAGACGACATATTTAATATTTATTTGATAAAAACTTATATTTTCTCTTACAAATATTAGTTTTGTTTGATAACTTTAAATACTTTCTTAGGATTTAAAAATCTTTCAAGTAATCGTAATGCAAACCAGTATTTTACAAAATAATGGAGCAGTTGGCACAGTAAGGAAAAAACATTAAATTGTTAAATATTTAAATCACATATTCAGTTCAATTGCAAATATTAGCAAATGTGCGTTTTCATTTTTTATTGGATATTCAAAGTGCGTTCATGCTATCTAAAATTAATTTTTTTTGAAATTACCCCTATAGATAGATAATACGAAGTAAAGGTATCTTATTCGAGATTGTTTGGCATAGTAATACTATCTTTTTAAATATACATATATATATATATATATATATATATATATATATATATATTCAGTCAAAATCCAAAAATAAATAAATAAAATTCACAGCATTGATTTTAACAAACACCTAATCAATAACCGATGCAATGCTTTAAAAAATCTAGAAATTGATCAAGAGAGCTGAGGCTTCGGAGTTATAGGAGAATGAATATGTATTAGCATCTTTTGAAGTCATTGTAAAAGGGGGTAAATAGCTATTTAGGTCATTAAACTGTTCACACTTTGATGTTTTGGCATTCAAATATTTTTAGGTTAATTATACCACTCTAGTATTTAAGAGTGGCTGAAAATAAACTGACATTTATGGTGGTTTTCGGCCAAATTAGAAATGTGTCAAAAATGTTGCAAATAATCCAGGGAAACAATTAGTGGTGTACAAATTATATTTAAGAGAGTAATGTATCAATCATTAAAAAAAATATTCGACGTGGGACTTAAAGTATTGAAACAAAAGATACGGGATTAAGTTAACAACTCCATATACGCAGTTTAATAACATAGGACTCCCCGCCGTAGTTGTCCCGTGTCGGGGCCTGACAACACCCACAACCACTTGAAAAGCGAATTCCCTTTGTCAAAATGATATTTCTTTCTACGAACTTTACATTGTAAGCGAACTTGCTATGACAAAATGGATATCTCCAGACGATAATGAATGTTTAAGTTTATGATTATTGAGTATATTTCATTTAGAGTTATCTCATTTGGGACTGGAGTTCACAACATTTTCTACATCAGCGCCAAAATTATACACGGCGACAAAACCACACTTATTACTAGAATTTAGGCCTCGTTCGTTGCACGGAATATTTTAAATATGTTTTAAAATAGATAAAAGAAGTTTTACTAAGACGACATATTTAATATTTATTTGATAAAATCTTATATTTTCGCTTACAAATATTAGTATTGCTTGATAACATTAAATACTTTCTTAGGATTTAAAAATCATTCAAGTAATCGTAATGCAAACCAGTATGTTACAAAATAATGGAGCAGTTGGCACAGTAAGGAAAAACATTAAATTGTTAAATATTTAAATCACACATTCAGTTCAATTGGAAATATTAGCAAATGTGCGTTTTCATTTTTTATTGGATATTCAAAGTGCGTTAATGCTATCTAAAATTTAAATTTTGAGAAATTACCCCTTTAGATAGATAATACGAAGTAAAGGTATCTTATTCGAGATTGTTTGGCATAGTAATACTATCTTTTTAAAAAAATATATATATTCAGTCAAAATCCAAAAATAAATAAATAAAATTCACAACATTGATTTGAACAAACACCTAATCAATAACCGATGCAATGCTTTAAAAAATCTAGAAATTGATCAAGAGAGCTGAGGCTTTGGAGTTTTAAGAGAATGAATATGTATTAGCATCTTTTGAAGTCATTGTAAAAGGGGGTAAATAGCGATTTAGGTCATTAAACTATTTACACTTTGATGTTTTGGCATTCAAATATTTTTAGGTTAATTATACCACTCTAGTATTTAAGAGTGGCTGAAAATAAACTGACATTTATGGTGGTTTTCGGCCAAATTAGAAATGTGTCAAAAATGTTGCAAATAATCCAGGGAAACAATTAGTGGTGTACAAATTATATTTAAGAGAGTAATGTATCAATCATTAAAAAAAATATTCGACGTGGGACTTAAAGTATTGAAACAAAAGATACGGGATTAAGTTAACAACTCCATATACGCAGTTTAATAACATAGGACTCCCCGCCGTAGTTGTCCCGTGTCGGGGCCTGACAACACCCACAACCACTTGAAAAGCGAATTCCCTTTGTCAAAATGATATTTCTTTCTACGAACTTTACATTGTAAGCGAACTTGCTATGACAAAATGGATATCTCCAGACGATAATGAATGTTTAAGTTTATGATTATTGAGTATATTTCATTTAGAGTTATCTCATTTGGACGGGAGTTCACAACATTTTCTACATCACTGCCAAAATTATACACGGCGACAAAACCACACTTATTACTAGAATTTAGGCCTCGTTCGTTGCACGGAATATTTTAAATATGTTATAAAAAAGATAAAAGAAGTTTTACTAAGACGACATATTTAATATTTATATGATAAAATCTTATATTTTCGCTTACAAATATTAGTATTGTTTGATAACTTTAAATACTTTCTTAGGATTTAAAAATCTTTCAAGTAATCGTAATGCAAACCAATATTTTACAAAATAATGGAGCAGTTGGCACAGTAAGGAAAAACATTAAATTGTTAAATATTTAAATCACACATTCAGTTCAATTGGAAATATTAGCAAATGTGCGTTTTCATTTTTTATTGGATATTCAAAGTGCGTTCATGCTATCTAAAATTTAAATTTTGAGAAATTACCCCTTTAGATAGATAATACGAAGTAAAGGTATCTTATTCGAGATTGTTTGGCATAGTAATACTATCTTTTTAAAAAAATATATATATTCAGTCAAAATCCAAAAATAAATAAATAAAATTCACAACATTGATTTGAACAAACACCTAATCAATAACCGATGCAATGCTTTAAAAAATCTAGAAATTGATCAAGAGAGCTGAGGCTTTGGAGTTTTAAGAGAATGAATATGTATTAGCATCTTTTGAAGTCATTGTAAAAGGGGGTAAATAGCTATTTAGGTCATTAAACTATTTACACTTTGATGTTTTGGCATTCAAATATTTTTAGGTTAATTATACCTCTCTAGTATTTAAGAGTGGCTGAAAAAAACTAACATTTATGGTGGATTCCGGCCAAATTAGAAATGTGTTGGAAATGTTGCAAATAATCCAGGGAAACAATTAATGGTGTACAAGTTATATTTAAGAGAGTAATGTTTCAATCATTAAAAAACATATTCGACGTGGGACTTAAAGAATTGAAACTAAAGATACGGGATTAAGTTAATAACTCCATATACGCAGTTTAATACCATAGGACTCCCCGCCGTAGTTGTCCCGTGTCGGGGCCTGACAACACCACCAACCACCTTAAAAGCGAATTCCCTATGTCAAAATGATATTTCTTTATACGAACCTTACACTGTAAGCGAACTTGCTATGACAAAATGGATATCTCCAGACGATAATGAATGTTTAAGTTTATGATTATTGAGTATATTTCATTTAGAGTTATCTCATTTGGGACGGGAGTTCACAACATTTTCTACATCACTGCCAAAATTATACACGGCGACAAAACCACACTTATTACTAGAATTTAGGCCTCGTTCGTTGCACGGAATATTTTAAATATGTTATAAAAAAGATAAAAGAAGTTTTACTAAGACGACATATTTAATATTTATATGATAAAATCTTATATTTTCGCTTACAAATATTAGTATTGTTTGATAACTTTAAATACTTTCTTAGGATTTAAAAATCTTTCAAGTAATCGTAATGCAAACCAATATTTTACAAAATAATGGAGCAGTTGGCACAGTAAGGAAAAACATTAAATTGTTAAATATTTAAATCACACATTCAGTTCAATTGGAAATATTAGCAAATGTGCGTTTTCATTTTTTATTGGATATTCAAAGTGCGTTCATGCTATCTAAAATTTAAATTTTGAGAAATTACCCCTTTAGATAGATAATACGAAGTAAAGGTATCTTATTCAAGATTGTTTGGCATAGTAATACTATCTTTTTAAAAAAGTATATATATTCAGTCAAAATCCAAAAATAAATAAATAAAATTCACAACATTGATTTGAACAAACACCTAATCAATAACCGATGCAATGCTTTAAAAAATCTAGAAATTGATCAAGAGAGCTGAGGCTTTGGAGTTTTAAGAGAATGAATATGTATTAGCATCTTTTGAAGTCATTGTAAAAGGGGGTAAATAGCTATTTAGGTCATTAAACTATTTACACTTTGATGTTTTCGCATTCAAATATTTTTAGGTTAATTATACCACTCTAGTATTTAAGAGTGGCTGAAAAAAACTAACATTTATGGTTGATTTCGGCCAAATTAGAAATGTGTTGGAAATGTTGCAAATAATCCAGGGAAACAATTAGTGGTGTACAAGTTATATTTAAGAGAGTAATGTTTCAATCATTAAAAAACATATTCGACGTGGGACTTAAAGAATTGAAACTAAAGATACGGGATTAAGTTAATAACTCCATATACGCAGTTTAATAACATAGGACTCCCCGCCGTAGTTGTCCCGTGTCGGAGCTTGACAACACCACAAACCACCTGAAAAGCGAATTCCCCATGTCAAAATTATATTTCTTTCTACGAACCTTACATTGTAAGCGAACTTGCTATGACAAAATTGAAATCTCGAGACGATAATGAATGTTTAAGTTTATGATTATTGACTATATTTCATTTAGAGTTATTCATTTGGGACGGGAGTTCACAACATTATCTACATCAGCGCCAAAATTATACACGGCGACAAAACCACACTTATTACTAGAATTTAGGCCTCGTTCGTTGCACGGAATATTTTAAATATGTTATAAAAAAGATAAAAGAAGTTTTACTAAGACGACATATTTAATATTTATTTGATAAAATCTTATATTTTCGCTTACAAATATTAGTTTTGTTTGATAACTTTAAATACATTCTTAGGATTTAAAAAAACTTTCAAGTAATCGTAATGCAAACCTGTATTTTACAAAATAATGGAGCAGTTGGCACAGTAAGGAAAAACATTAAATTGTTAAATATTAAAATCACACATTCAGTTCAATTAAAAATATTAGCAAATGTGCGTTTTCATTTTTTATTGGATATTCAAAGTGCGTTCATGCTATCTAAAATTTAAATTTTTAGAAATTACCGCTATAGATAGATAATACGAAGTAAAGGTATCTTATTCGAGATTGTTTGGCATAGTAATACTATCTTTTTTAAAAAATATATATATATATATATATATATATACATATATATATATATATATATATATATATATATATATATATATATGTATATATTCAGTCAAAATCCAAAAATAAATAAATAAAATTCACAACATTGATTTGAACAAACACCTAATCAATAACCGATGCAATGCTTTAGAAAATCTTGAAATTGATCAAGAGAGCAGAGGCTTTGGAGTTTTAAGAGAATGAATATGTATTAGCATCTTTTGAAGTCATTGTAAAAGGGCGTAAATAGCTATTTAGGTCATTAAACTATTTACACTTTAATGTTTTGGCATTCAAATATTTTTAGGTTAATTATACCACTCTAGTATTTAAGAGCGGCTGAAAATAAACTGACATTTATGGTGGTTTTCGGCCAAATAAGAAATGTGTCGGAAATGTTGCAAATAATCCAGGGAAACAATTAGTGGTTTACAAGTTATATTTAAAAGAGTAATGTATCAATCATTAAAAAAAATATTCGACGTGGAACTTAAAGTATTGAAACTAAAGATACGGGATTAAGTTAACAACTCCATATACGCAGATTAATAACATAGGACTCCCCGCCGTAGTTGTCCCGTGTCGGGGCCTGACAACACCCACAACCACCTGAAAAGTGAATTCCCTATGTCAAAATGATATTTCTTTCTACGAACCTTACATTGTAAGCGAACTTGCTATGACAAAATTGATATCTCCAGACGATAATGAATGTTTAAGTTTATGATTATTGACTATATTTCATTTAGAGTTATCTCATTTGGGACTGGAGTTCACAACATTTTCTACATCAGCGCCAAAATTATACACGGCGACAAAACCACACTTATTACTAGAATTTAGGCCTCGTTCGTTGCACGGAATATTTTAAATATGTTATAAAAAAGATAAAAGAAGTTTTATTAAGACGACATATTTAATATTTATTTGATAAAATCTTATATTTTTGCTTAAAATATTAGTATTGTTTGATAACTTTAAATACTTTCTTAGGATTTAAAAATCTTTCAAGTAATCGTAATGCAAACCAGTATTTTACAAAATCATGGATCAGTTGGCCCAGTAAGGAAAAACATTAAATTGTTAAACATTTAAATCACACATTCAGTTCAATTGCAAATATTAGCAATTGTGCGTTTTCATTTTTTATTGGATATTCAAAGTGCGTTCATGCTATCTAAAATTTAAATTTTTAGAAATTACCTCTTGGGATAGATAATACGAAGTAAAGGTATCTTATTCGAGATTGTTTGGCATAGTAATACTATCTTTTTAAAATATGTATAAATATATATATATATATATATATATATATATATATTCAGTCAAAATCCAAAAATAAATAAATAAAATTCACAACGTTGATTTTAACAAACACCTAATCAATAACCGATGCAATGCTTTAAAAAATCTAGAAATTGATCAAGAGAGCTGATGCTTTGGAGTTCTAGGAGAATGAATATGTTTTAGCATCTTTTGAAGTCATTGTAAAAGGAGGTAAATAGCTATTTAGGTCATTAAACTGTTTACACTTTGATATTTTGGCATTCAAATATTTTTTGATTAATTATACCACTCTATTATTTAAGAGTGGCTGAAAATAAACTGACATTTATGGTGGTTTTCGGCCAAATTAGAAATGTGTCGGAAATGTTGCAAATAATCCAGGGAAACAATTAGTGGTGTACAAGTTATATTTAAGAGAGTAATGTATCAATCATTAAAAAAAATATTCGACGTGGGACTTAAAGTATTGAAACTAAAGATACGGGATTAAGTTAACAACTCCATATACGCAGTTTAATAACGTAGGACTCCCCGCCGTAGTTGTCCCGTGTCGGGGCCTAACAACACCCACAACCACCTGAAAAGCGAATTCCCTATGACAAAATGATATTTCTTTCTACGAACCTTACATTGTAAGCGAACTTGCTATGACAAAATGGATATCTCGAGACGATAATCAATGTTTAAGTTTATGATTATTGACTATATTTCATTTAGAGTTATCTCATTTGGGACTAGAGTTCACAACATTTTCTACATCAGCGCCAAAATTTTACACGGCGACAAAACCACACTTATTACTACAATTTAGGCCTCGTTCGTTGCACGGAATATTTTAAATATGTTATAAAAAAGATAAAAGAAGTTTTATTAAGACGACATATTTAATATTTATTTGATAAAATCTTATATTTTTGCTTACAAATATTAGTATTGTTTGATAACTTTAAATACTTTCTTAGGATTTAAAAATCTTTCAAGTAATCGTAATGCAAATCAGTATTTTACAAAATAATGGAGCAGTTGGCCCAGTAAGGAAAAACATTAAATTGTTAAATATTTAAACCACACATTCAGTTCAATTGCAAATATTAGCAATTGTGCGTTTTCATTTTTTGTTGGATATTCAAAGTGCGTTCATGCTATCTAAAATTTAAATTTTTAGAAATTACCGCTTTGGATAGATAATACGAAGTAAAGGTATCTTATTCGAGATTGTTTGGCATAGTAATACTATCTTTTTAAAATATATATATATATATATATATATATATATATATATATATATATTCAGTAAAAAATCCAAAAAATAAATAAATAAAATTCACAACATTGATTTTAACAAACACCTAATCAATAACCGATGCAATGCTTTAAAAAAATCTAGAAATTGATCAAGAGAGCTGAGGCTTTGGAGTTCTAGGAGAATGAATATGTATTAGCATCTTTTGAAGTCATTGTAAAAGGGGGGTAAATAGCTATTTAGGTCATTAAACTATTCACACTTTGATGTTTTGGCATTCAAATATTTTTTAGGTTAATTATACCACTCCCAGTATTTAAGAGTGACTGAAAATAAACCGACATTTATGGTGGTTTACGGCCAAATTAGAAATGTTTCGGAAATGTTGCAAATAATCCCGTGAAACAATTAGTGGTGTACAAGTTATATATAAGAGAGTAATGTATCAATCGTTAAAAAAAATATTCGACGTTGGACTTAAAGAATTGAAACTAAAGATACGGGATTAAGTTAACAACTCCATATACGCAGTTTAATAACGTAGGACTCCCCGCCGTAGTTGTCCCGTGTCGGGGCTAACAACACCCACAACCACCTGAAAAGCGAATTCCCTATGACAAAATGATATTTCTTTCTACGAACCTTACATTGTAAGCGAACTTGCTATGACAAAATGGATATCTCCAGACGATAATGAATGTTTAAGTTTATGATTATTGACTATATTTCATTTAGAGTTATCTCATTTGGGACTGGAATTCACAACATTTTCTACATCAGCACCAAAATTATACACGGCGACAAAACCACACTTATTACTAGAATTTAGGCCTCGTTCGTTGCACGGAATATTTTAAATTTGTTATAAAAAAGACAAAAGAAGTTTTACAAAGACGACATATTTAATATTTATTTGATAAAAACTTATATTTTCTCTTACAAATATTAGTTTTGTTTGATAACTTTAAATACTTTCTTAGGATTTAAAAATCTTTCAAGTAATCGTAATGCAAACCAGTATTTTACAAAATAATGGAGCAGATTGCACTAAAGAAAGAAAAAAACATTAAATTGTTAAATATTTAAATCACATATTCAGTTCAATTGCAAATATTAGCAAATGTGCGTTTTCATTTTTTATTGGATATTCAAAGTGCGTTCATGCTATCTAAAATTAATTTTTTTGGAAATTACCCCTATAGATAGATAATACGAAGTATAGGTATCTTATTCGAGATTGTTTGGCATAGTAATACTATCTTTTTAAATATAAATATATATATATATATATATATATATATATATATATATATATATATATTCAGTCAAAATCAAAAATAAATAAATAAAATTCACAGCATTGATTTTAACAAACACCTAATCAATAACCGATGCAATGCTTTAAAAAATCTAGAAATGAGAGCTGAGGCTTTGGAGTTCTAGGAGAATGAATATGTATTAGCATCTTTTGAAGTCATTGTAAAAGGGGGTAAATAGCTATTTAGGTCATTAAACTGTTCACACTTTGATGTTTTGGCATTCAAATATTTTTAGGTTAATTATACCACTCTAGTATTTAAGTGTGGCTGAAAATAAACTGACATTTATGGTGGTTTACGTCCAAATTAGAAATGTTTCGGAAATGTTGCAATTAATCCCGGGAAACAATTAGTGGTGTACAAGTTATATTTAAGAGAGTAATGTATCAATCATTAAAAAAAATATTCGACGTTGGACTTAAAGAATTGAAACTAAATATACGGGATTAAGTTAACAGCTCCATATACGTAGTTTAATAACATAGGACTCCCCGCCGTAGTTGTCCCGTGTCGGGGCCCCGACAACACCACCAACCACCCTGAAAAGCGAATTCCCTATGTCAAAATGATATTTCTTTCTACTGAACCTTACATTGTAAGCTGAACTTGCTATGACAAAATGGATATCTCCAGACGATAATGAATGTTTAAGTTTATGATTATTGACTATATTTCATTTAGAGTTATCTCATTTGGGACTGGAGTTCACAACATTTTCTACATCAGCGCCAAAATTATACACGACGACAAAACCACACTTATTACTAGAATATAGGCCTCGTTAGCTTTGCACTGGAATATTTTAAATATGTTATAAAAAAAGATAAAAGAAGTTTTACTAAGACGACATATTTAATATTTATTTGATAAAATCTTATATTTTCGCTTACAAATATTAGTTTTGTTTGATAACTTTAAATACTTTCTTAGGATTTAAAAATCTTTCACGTAATCGTAATGCAAACCAGTATTTTACAAAATAATGGAGCAGTTGTCACAGTAAGGAAAAACATTAAATTGTTAAATATTTAAATCACACATTCAGTTCAATTGCAAATATTAGCAAATGTGCGTTTTCATTTTTTATTGGATATTCAAAGTGCGTTCATGCTATCTAAAATTAAATTTTTTTGAAATTACCCCTATAGATAGATAATACGAAGTAAAGGTATCTTATTCGCGATTGTTTGGCATAGTAATACTATCTTTTTAAAAATATATATATGTTCAGTCAAAATCCAAAAATAAATAAATAAAATCCACAGCATTGATTTTAAAAAACACCTAATCAATAACCGATGCAATGCTTTAAAAAATCTAGAAATTGATCAAGAGAGCTGAGGCTTCGGAGTTATAGGAGAATGAATATGTATTAGCATCTTTTGAAGTCATTGTAAAAGGGGGTAAATAGCTATTTAGGTCATTAAACTATTCACACTTTGATGTTTTGGCATTCAAATATTTTTAGGTTAATTATACCACTCTAGTATTTAAGAGTGGCTATCAAATATTCGACGTGGGACTTAAAGAATTGAAACTAAAGATACGGGATTAAGTTAACAACTCCATATACGCAGTTTAATAACATAGGACACCCCACCGTAGTTGTCCCGTGTCGGGGCCTAACAACACCACCAACCACCTGAAAAGTGAATTCCCTATGTCAAAATGATATTTCTTTCTACGCACCTTACATTGTAAGCGAACTTGCTATGACAAAATGGATATCTCGAGACGATAATGAATGTTTAAGTTTATGATTATTGACTATATTTCATTTAGAGTTATCTCATTTGGGGACCTGGAGTTCACAACATTTTCTCGCATCAGCGCCAAAATTATACACGGCGACAAAACCACACTTATTACTAGAATTTAGGCCTCGTTCGTTGCACGGAATATTTTAAATTTGTTATAAAAAAGATAAAAGAAGTTTTACAAAGACGACATATTTAATATTTATTTGATAAAAACTTATATTTTCTCTTACAAATATTAGTTTTGTTTGATAACTTTAAATACTTTCTTAGGATTTAAAAATCTTTCAAGTAATCGTAATGCAAACCAAGATTTTACAAAATAATGGAGCAATTTGGCACAGATAAGGAAAAAAACATTAAATTGTTAAATATTTAAATCACATATTCGAGTTCAATTGCAAATATTAGCAAATGTGCGTTTTCATTTTTTATTGGATATTCAAAGTGCGTTCATGCTATCTAAAATTAATTTTTTTTTGAAATTACCCCTATAGATAGATAATACGAAGTAAAGGTATCTTATTCGAGATTGTTTGGCATAGTAATACTATCTTTTTAAATATACATATATATATATATATATATATATATATTCAGTCAAAATCCAAAAATAAATAAATAAAATTCACAGCATTGATTTTAACAAACACCTAATCAATAACCGATGCAATGCTTTAAAAAATCTAGAAATGAGAGCTGAGGCTTTGGAGTTCTAGGAGAATGAATATGTATTAGCATCTTTTGAAGTCATTGTAAAAGGGGGTAAATAGCTATTTAGGTCATTAAACTGTTCACACTTTGATGTTTTGGCATTCAAATATTTTTTAGGTTAATTATACCACTCTAGTATTTAAGTGTGGCTGAAAATAAACTGACATTTATGGTGGTTTACGTCCAAATTAGAAATGTTTCGGAAATGTTGCAATTAATCCCGGGAAACAATTAGTGGTGTACAAGTTATATTTAAGAGAGTAATGTATCAATCATTAAAAAAAATATTCGACGTTGGACTTAAAGAATTGAAACTAAATATACGGGATTAAGTTAACAGCTCCATATACGTAGTTTAATAACATAGGACTCCCCGCCGTAGTTGTCCCGTGTCGGGGCCTGACAACACCACCAACCACCTGAAAAGCGAATTCCCTATGTCAAAATGATATTTCTTTCTACGAACCTTACATTGTAAGCGAACTTGCTATGACAAAATGGATATCTAGACGATAATCAATGTTTAAGTTTATGATTATTGACTATATTTCATTTAGAGTTATCTCATTTGGACTGGAGTTCACAACATTTTCTACATCAGCGCCAAAATTATACACGGCGACAAAACCACACTTATTACTAGAATTTAGGCCTCGTTCGTTGCACGGAATATTTTAAATATGTTATAAAAAAGATAAAAGAAGTTTTACTAAGACGACATATTTCATATTTATTTGATAAAAACTTATATTTTATCTTACAAATATTAGTTTTGTTTGATAACTTTAAATACTTTCTCAGGATTTAAAAATCTTTCAAGTAATCGTAATGCAAACCAGTATTTTACAAAATAATGGAGCATTTGGCACAGTAAGGAAAAACATTAAATTGTTAAATATTTAAATCACACATTCAGTTCAATTGCAAATATTAGCAAATGTGCGTTTTCATTTTTTATTGGATATTCAAAGTGCGTTCATGCTATCTAAAATTAAATTTTTTTGAAATTACCCCTATAGATAGATAATACGAAGTAAAGGTATCTTATTCGCGATTGTTTGGCATAGTAATACTATCTTTTTAAAAATATATATATGTTCAGTCAAAATCCAAAAATAACTAAATAAAATTCACAGCATTGATTTTAACAAACACCTAATCAATAACCGATGCAATGCTTTAAAAATTCTAGAAATTGATCAAGAGAGCTGAGGCTTCGGAGTTCTAGGAGAATGAATATGTATTAGCATCTTTTGAAGTCATTGTAAAAGGGGCTAAATAGCTATTTAGGTCATTAAACTATTTACACTTTGATGTTTTGGCATTCAAATATTTTTAGGTTAATTATACCCCTCTAGTATTTAAGAGTGGCTAAAAATAAACTGACATTTATGGTGGTTTACGGCCAAATTAGAAATGTTTCAAAAATGTTGCAAATAATCCCGGGAAACAATTAGTGGTGTACAAGTTATATATAAGAGAGTAATGTATCAATCATTAAAAAAAATATTCGACGTGGGACTTAAAGAATTGAAACTAAAGATACGGGATTAAGTTAACAACTCCATATACGCAGTTTAATAACATAGGACACCCCGCCGAAGTTGTCCCGTGTCGGGGCCACACAACACCACCAACCACCTGAAAAGTGAATTCCCTATGTCAAAATGATATTTCTTTCTACGCACCTTACATTGTAAGCGAACTTGCTATGACAAAATGGATATCTCGAGACGATAATGAATGTTTAAGTTTATGATTATTGACTATATTTCATTTAGAGTTATCTCATTTGGGACTGGAGTTCACAACATTTTCTACATCAGCGCCAAAATTATACACGGCGACAAAACCACACTTATTACTAGAATTTAGGCCTCGTTCGTTGCACGGAATATTTTAAATATGTTATAAAAAAGATAAAAGAAATTTTACTAACACGACATATTTCATATTTATTTGATAAAAACTTATGTTTTTTCTTACAAATATTAGTTTTGTTTGATAACTTTAAATACTTTCTCAGGATTTAAAAATCTTTCAAGTAATCGTAATGCAAACCAGTATTTTACAAAATAATGGAGCATTTGGCACAGTAAGGAAAAACATTAAATTGTTAAATACTTAAATCACACATTCAGTTCAATTGCAAATATTAGCAAATGTGCGTTTTCATTTTTTATTGGATATTCAAAGTGCGTTCATGCTATCTAAAATTAAATTTTTTTGAAATTACCCCTATTGATAGATAATACAAAGTAAAGGTATCTTATTCGCGATTGTTTGGCATAGTAATACTATCTTTTTAAAAATATATATATGTTCAGTCAAAATCCAAAAATAAATAAATAAAATTCACAGCATTGATTTTAACAAACACCTAATCAATAACCGATGCAATGCTTTAAAAAATCTAGAAATTGATCAAGAGAGCTGAGGCTTCGGAGTTCTAGGAGAATGAATATGTATTAGCATCTTTTGAAGTCATTGTAAAAGGGGGTAAATAGCTATTTAGGTCATTAAACTATTTACACTTTGATGTTTTGGCATTCAAATATTTTTAGGTTAATTATACCCCTCTAGTATTTAAGAGTGGCTAAAAATAAACTGACATTTATGGTGGTTTACGGCCAAATTAGAAATGTTTCAAAAATGTTGCAAATAATCCCGGGAAACAATTAGTGGTGTACAAGTTATATATAAGAGAGTAATGTATCAATCATTAAAAAAAATATTCGACGTGGGACTTAAAGAATTGAAACTAAAGATACGGGATTAAGTTAACAACTCCATATACGCAGTTTAATAACATAGGACACCCCGCCGAAGTTGTCCCGTGTCGGGGCCACACAACACCACCAACCACCTGAAAAGTGAATTCCCTATGTCAAAATGATATTTCTTTCTACGCACCTTACATTGTAAGCGAACTTGCTATGACAAAATGGATATCTCGAGACGATAATGAATGTTTAAGTTTATGATTATTGACTATATTTCATTTAGAGTTATCTCATTTGGGACTGGAGTTCACAACATTTTCTACATCAGCGCCAAAATTATACACGGCGACAAAACCACACTTATTACTAGAATTTAGGCCTCGTTCGGTTGCACGGAATATTTTAAATATGTTATAAAAAAGATAAAAGAAGTTTTACTAAGACGACATATTTCATATTTATTTGATAAAAACTTATGTTTTTTCTTACAAATATTAGTTTTGTTTGATAACTTTA
Source organism: Vinca minor (assembly GCA_026122235.1). Taxonomy (NCBI): domain Eukaryota; kingdom Viridiplantae; phylum Streptophyta; class Magnoliopsida; order Gentianales; family Apocynaceae; genus Vinca; species Vinca minor. The sequence continues at coordinate 536,483 of JAOCZM010000002.1, forward strand.
AATACTTTCTCAGGATTTAAAAATCTTTCAAGTAATCGTAATGCAAACCAGTATTTTACAAAATAATGGAGCAGTTGGCACAGTAAGGAAAAAACATTAAATTGTTAAATATTTAAATCACACATTCAGTTCAATTGCAAATATTAGCAAATGTGCGTTTTCATTTTTTATTGGATATTCAAAGTGCGTTCATGCTATCAAAATTAAATTTTTTTGAAATTACCCCTATAGATAGATAATACGAAGTAAAGGTATCTTATTCGAGATTGTTTGGCATAGTTATATTATCTTTTTTAAATATATATATATATATATATATATATATATATATATATATATATATATATTCATCAAAATCCAAAAATAAATAAATAAAATTCACAAAGATTGACTTTAACAAACACCTAATCAATAACCGATGCAATGCTTTAAAAAATCTAGAAATTGATCGAGAGAGCTGAGGCTTTGGAGTTCTAGGAGAATGAATATGTATTAGCATCTTTTGAAGTCATTGTAAAAGGGGGTAAATAGCTATTTAGGTCATTAAACTATTTACACTTTGATGTTTTGGCATTCAAATATTTTTAGGTTAATTATACCCCTCTAGTATTTAAGAGTGGCTGAAAATAAACTGACATTTATGGTGGTTTACGGCCAAATTAGAAATGTTTCGGAAATGTTGCAAATAATCCCGGGAAACAAAATTGTGGTGTACAAGTTATATTTAAGACAGTAATGTATCAATCCTTAAAAAAAATAATCGACGTGGGACTTAAAGAATTGAAAATAAAGATACGGGATTAAGTTAACAACTCCATATACCCAGTTTAATAACATAGGACACCCCGCCGTAGTTGTCCCGTGTCGGGGCCTGACAACACCACCAACCACCTGAAAAGTGAATTCCCTATGTCAAAATGATATTTCTTTCTACGAACCTTATATTGTAAGCGAACTTGCTATGACAAAATGGATATCTCGAGACGATAATGAATGTTTAAGTTTATGATTATTGACTATATTTCATTTAGAGTTATCTCATTTGGGACTGGAGTTCACAACATTTTCTACATCAGCGCCAAAATTATACACGGCGACAAAACCACACTTATTACTAGAATATAGGCCTCGTTCGTTGCACGGAATATTTTAAATATGTTATAAAAAAGATAAAAGAAGTTTTACTAAGACGACATATCTAATATTTATTTGATAAAAACTTATATTTTCTCTTACAAATATTTGTTTTGTTTGATAACTTTAAATACTTTCTTAGGATTTAAAAATCTTTCAAGTAATCGTTATGCAAACCAGTATTTTACAAAATAATGGAGCAGTTGGCACAGTAAGGAAAAACATTAAATTGTTAAATATTTAAATCACACACTCAGTTCAATTGCAAATATTAGCAAATGTGCGTTTTCATTTTTTATTGGATATTCAAAGTGCGTTCATGCTATATAAAATTTAAATTTTTTAAATTACCCCTATAGATAGATAATACGAAGTAAAGGTATCTTATTCGAGATTGTTTGGCATAGTAATACTATCTTTTTAAAAAAATATATATTCAGTCAAAATCACAAAATAAATAAATAAAATTCACAGCATTGATTTTAACAAACACCTAATCAATAAATGATGCAATGCTTTAAAAAATCTAGGAATTGATCAAGAGAGCTGAGGCTTTGGAGTTCTAGGAGAATGAATATGTATTAGCATCTTTTGAAGTCATTGTAAAAGGGGGTAAATAGCTATTTAGGTCGTTAAACTATTTACAATTTGATGTTTTGGCATTCAAATATTTTTAGGTTAATTATACCACTCTAGTATTTAAGAGTGGCTAAAAATAAACTGACATTTATGGTGGTTTACGGCCAAATTAGAAATGTTTCGGAAATGTTGCAAATAATCCCGGGAAACAATTAGTGGTGTACAAATTATATTTAAGAGAGTAATGTATCAATCATTAAAAAAAATATTCGACGTGGGAGTTAAAGAATTGAAACTAAAGATACGGGATTAAGTTAACAACTCCATATACGCAGTTCAATAACATAGGACACCCCGCCGTAGTTGTCCTGTGTCGGGGCCTGACAACACCACCAACCACCTTAAAAGCGAATTCCCTATGTCAAAATGATATTTCTTTCTACGAACCTTACATTGTAAGCGAACTTGCTATGACAAAATGTATATCTCGAGACGATAATGAATGTTTAAGTTTATGATTATTGACTATATTTCATTTAGAGTTATCTCATTTGGGACTGGAGTTCACAACATTTTCTACATCAACGCCAAAATTATACACGGCGACAAAAGCACACTTATTACTAGAATTTAGGCCTCGTTCGTTGCACGGAATATTTTAAATATGTTATAAAAAAGATAAAAGAAGTTTTACTAAGACGACATATTTAATATTTATTTGATAAAATCTTATATTTTCGCTTTCAAATATTAGTTTTGTTTGATAACTTTAAATACTTTCTTAGGATTTAAAAATCTTTCAAGTAATCGTAATGCAAACCAGTATTTTACAAAATCATGGATCAGTTGGCACAGTAAGGAAAAACATTAAATTGTTAAATATTTAAATTACTCATTCAGTTCAATTGCAAATATTAGCAAATGTGCGTTTTCATTTTTTATTGGATATTCAAAGTGCGTTCATGCTATATAAAATTTAAATTTTTTAAATTACCCCTATAGATAGATAATACGAAGTAAAGGTATCTTATTCGAGATTGTTTGGCATAGTAATACTATCTTTTTAAAAAAATATATATTCAGTCAAAATCACAAAATAAATAAATAAAATTCACAGCATTGATTTTAACAAACACCTAATCAATAAATGATGCAATGCTTTAAAAAATCTAGGAATTGATCAAGAGAGCTGAGGCTTTGGAGTTCTAGGAGAATGAATATGTATTAGCATCTTTTGAAGTCATTGTAAAAGGGGGTAAATAGTTATTTAGGTCATTAAACTATTTACACTTTGATGTTTTGGCATTCAAATAGTTTTAGGTTAATTATACCACTCTAGTATTTAAGAGTGGCTGAAAATAAACTGACATTTATGGTGGTTTACGGCCAAATTAGAAATGTTTCGGAAATGTTGCAAATAATCCCGGGAAACAATTAGTGGTGTACAAATTATATTTAAGAGAGTAATGTATCAATAATTAAAAAATATATTCGACGTGGGACTTAAAGAATTGAAACTAAAGATACGGGATTAAGTTAACAACTCCATATACACAGTTCAATAACATAGGACACCCCGCCGTAGTTGTCCCGTGTCGGGGCCTGACAACACCACCAACCACCTGAAAAGAGAATTCCCTATGTCAAAATGATATTTCTTTCTACGAACCTTACATTGTAAGCGAACTTGCTATGACAAAATGTATATCTCGAGACGATAATGAATGTTTAAGTTTATGATTATTGACTATATTTCATTTAGAGTTATCTCATTTGGGACTGGAGTTCACAACATTTTCTACATCAGCGCCAAAATTATACACGGCGACAAAACCACTCTTATTACTAGAATTTAGGCCTCGTTCGTTGCACGGAATATTTTAAATATGTTATAAAAAAGATTAAAAGAAGTTTTACTAAGACGACATATTTAATATTTATTTGATAAAATCTTATATTTTTGCTTACAAATATTAGTTTTGTTTGATAACTTTAAATACTTTCTTAGGATTTAAAAATCTTTCAAGTAATCGTTATGCAAACAAGAATTTTACAAAATAATGCAGCAGTTGGCACAATAAGGAAAAACATTAAATTGTTAAATATTTAAATCACACATTCAGTTCAATTGCAAATATTAGCAAATGAGCGTTTTCATTTTTTATTGGATATTCAAAGTGCGTTCATGCTATCTAAAATTAATAAAAATTTAAATTACCCTTATAGATAGATAATACGATGTAAAGGTATCTTATTCGAGATTGTTTGGCACAGTAATACTATCTTTTTAAAAATATATATATATATATATATATTCAGTCAAAATCCAAAAATAAATAAATAAAATTCACAGCATTGATTTTAACAAACACCTAATCAATAAACGATGGAATGCTTTAAAATATCTAGAAATTGATCAAGAGAGCTGAGGCTTTGGAGTTCTAGGAGAATGAATATGTATTAGCATCTTTTGAAGTCATTGTAAAAGGGGGTAAATAGTTATTTAGGTCATTAAACTATTTACACTTTGATGTTTTGGCATTCAAATAGTTTTAGGTTAATTATACCACTCTAGTATTTAAGAGTGGCTGAAAATAAACTGACATTTATGGTGGTTTTTGACCAAATTAGAAATGTTTCGGAAATGTTGCAAATAATCCCGGGAAACAATTAGTGGTGTACAAGTTATATTTAAGAGAGTAATGTATCAATCATTAAAAAAAAAAATTCGACGTGGGACTTAAAGAATTGAAACTAAAGATACGGGATTAAGTTAACAACTCCATATACGCAGTTCAATAACATAGGACTCCCCGCCGTAGTTGTCCCGTGTCGGGGCCTGACAACACCACCAACCACCTGAAAAGCGAATTCCCTATGTCAAAATGATATTTCTTTCTACGAACCTTACATTGTAAGCGAACTTGCTATGACAAAATGGATATCTCGAGACGATAATGAATGTTTAAGTTTAAGATTATTGACTATATTTCATTTAGAGTTATCTCATTTGGGACTGGAGTTCACAACATTTTCTACATCAGCGCCAAAATTATACACGGCGACAAAACCACACTTATTACTAGAATTTAGGCCTCGTTCGTTGCACGGAATACTTTAAATATGTTATAAAAAAGATAAAAGAAGTTTTACTAAGACGACATATTTAATATTTATTTGATAAAATCTTATATTTTCGCTTAAAATTTTTAGTTTTGTTTGATAACTTTAAATACTTTCTTAGGATTTAAAAATCTTTCAAGTAATCGTAATGCAAACCAGTATTTTACAAAATAATGGAGCAAGTTAGTACAAATGAAGGAAAAACATTAAATTGTCAAATATTTAAATCACACATTCAGTTCAATTGCAAATATTAGCAAATGAGCGTTTTCATTTTGTAATGGATATTCAAAGTGCGTTCTTGCTATCTAAAATTAAAGTTTTTTTGAAATTACCCCTATAGATAGATAATAAGAAGTAAAGGTATCTTATTTGAGATTGTTTGGCATAGTAATACTATCTTTTTAAATATATATATATATATATATATATATATATATATATATATATATTCGATCAAAATCCAAAAAATAAATAAATAAAATTCACAGCATTGATTTTAACAAACACCTAATCAATAACCGATGCAATGCTTTAAAAAATCTAGAAATTGATCAAGAGAGTTGAGGCTTTGGAGTTCTAGGAGAATGAATATGTATTAGCATCTTTTGAAGTCATTGTAAACGGGGGGTAAATAGCTATTTAGGTCATTAAACTATTTACACTTTGATGTTTTGGCATTCAAATATTTTTAGGTTAATTATACCACTCTAGTATTTAAGAGTGGCTGAAAATAAACTGACATTTATGGTGGTTTACGGCCAAATTAGAAATGTTTCGGAAATGTTGCAAATAATCCCGGGAAACAATTAGTGGTTTACAAATTATATTTAAGAGAGTAATGTAGCAATCATTAAATAAAATATTCGACGTGGGACTTAAAGAATTGAAACTAAAGATACGGGATTAAGTTAACAACTCCATATACGCAGCTTCAATAACATAGGACTCCCCGCCGTAGTTGTCCCGTGTCGGGGACTGACAACCCCACCAACCACCTGAAAAGCTAATTCCCTATGTCAAAATGATATTTCTTTCTACGAACCTTACATTGTAAGCGAACTTGCTATGACAAAATGGATATCTCGAGACGATAATGAATGTTTAAGTTTAAGATTATTGACTATATTTCATTTAGAGTTATCTCATTTGGGACTGGAGTTCACAACATTTTCTACATCAGCGCCAAAATTATACACGGCGACAAAACCACACTTATTACTAGAATTTAGGCCTCGTTCGTTGCACGGAATACTTTAAATATGTTATAAAAAAGATAAAAGAAGTTTTACTAAGACGACATATTTAATATTTATTTGATAAAATCTTATATTTTCGCTTAAAATTTTTAGTTTTGTTTGATAACTTTAAATACTTTCTTAGGATTTAAAAATCTTTCAAGTAATCGTAATGCAAACCAGTATTTTACAAAATAATGGAGCAGTTGGCACAGTAAGGAAAAACATTAAATTGTCAAATATTTAAATCACACATTCAGTTCAATTGCAAATATTAGCAAATGAGCGTTTTCATTTTTTAATGGATATTCAAAGTGCGTTCATGCTCTCTAAAATTTAATTTTTAGAAATTACCCCTATAGATAGATAATAAGAAGTAAAGGTATCTTATTCGAGATTGTTTGGCATAGTAATACTATCTTTTTAAATATATATATATATATATATATATATATATATATCAGTCAAAATCCAAAAATAAATAAATAAAATTCACAGCATTGATTTTAACAAACACCTAATCAATAACCGATGCAATGCTTTAAAAAATCTAGAAATTGATCAAGAGAGTTGAGGCTTTGGAGTTCTAGGAGAATGAATATGTATTAGCATCTTTTGAAGTCATTGTAAAAGGGGGTAAATAGCTATTTAGGTCATTAAACTATTTACACTTTGATGTTTTGGCATTCAAATATTTTTAGGTTAATTATACCACTCTAGTATTTAAGAGTGGCTGAAAATAAACTGACATTTATGGTGGTTTACGGCCAAATTAGAAATGTTTCGGAAATGTTGCAAATAATCCCGGGAAACAATTAGTGGTTTACAAATTATATTTAAGAGAGTAATGTAGCAATCATTAAATAAAATATTCGACGTGGGACTTAAAGAATTGAAACTAAAGATACGGGATTAAGTTAACAACTCCATATACGCAGTTCAATAACATAGGACTCCCCGCCGTAGTTGTCCCGTGTCGGGGACTGACAACCCCACCAACCACCTGAAAAGCTAATTCCCTATGTCAAAATGATATTTCTTTCTACGAACCTTACATTGTAAGCGAACTTGCTATGACAAAATGGATATCTCGAGACGATAATGAATGTTTAAGTTTAAGATTATTGACTATATTTCATTTAGAGTTATCTCATTTGGGACTGGAGTTCACAACATTTTCTACATCAGCGCCAAAATTATACACGGCGACAAAACCACACTTATTACTAGAATTTAGGCCTCGTTCGTTGCACGGAATACTTTAAATATGTTATAAAAAAGATTAAAGAAGTTTTACTAAGACGACATATTTAATATTTATTTGATAAAATCTTATATTTTCGCTTAAAATTTTTAGTTTTGTTTGATAACTTTAAATACTTTCTTAGGATTTAAAAATCTTTCAAGTAATCGTAATGCAAACCAGTATTTTACAAAATAATGGAGCAGTTGGCACAGTAAGGAAAAACATTAAATTGTCAAATATTTAAATCACACATTCAGTTCAATTGCAAATATTAGCAAATGAGCGTTTTCATTTTGTAATGGATATTCAAAGTGCGTTCTTGCTATCTAAAATTAAAGTTTTTTTTGAAATTACCCCTATAGATAGATAATAAGAAGTAAAGGTATCTTATTTGAGATTGTTTGGCATAGTAATACTATCTTTTTAAATATATATATATATATATATATATATATATATATATATATATTCAGTCAAAATCCAAAAAATAAATAAATAAAATTCACAGCATTGATTTTAACAAACACCTAATCAATAACCGATGCAATGCTTTAAAAAATCTAGAAATTGATCAAGAGAGTTGAGGCTTTGGAGTTCTAGGAGAATGAATATGTATTAGCATCTTTTGAAGTCATTGTAAAAGGGGGGTAAATAGCTATTTAGGTCATTAAACTATTTACACTTTGATGTTTTGGCATTCAAATATTTTTAGGTTAATTATACCACTCTAGTATTTAAGAGTGGCTGAAAATAAACTGACATTTATGGTGGTTTACGGCCAAATTAGAAATGTTTCGGAAATGTTGCAAATAATCCCTGGAAACAATTAGTGGTTTACAAATTATATTTAAGAGAGTAATGTAGCAATCATTAAATAAAATATTCGACGTGGGACTTAAAGAATTGAAACTAAAGATACGGGATTAAGTTAACAACTCCATATACGCAGTTCAATAACATAGGACTCCCCGCCGTAGTTGTCCCGTGTCGGGGACTGACAACCCCACCAACCACCTGAAAAGCTAATTCCCTATGTCAAAATGATATTTCTTTCTACGAACCTTACATTGTAAGCGAACTTGCTATGACAAAATGGATATCTCGAGACGATAATGAATGTTTAAGTTTAAGATTATTGACTATATTTCATTTAGAGTTATCTCATTTGGGACTGGAGTTCACAACATTTTCTACATCAGCGCCAAAATTATACACGGCGACAAAACCACACTTATTACTAGAATTTAGGCCTCGTTCGTTGCACGGAATACTTTAAATATGTTATAAAAAAGATTAAAGAAGTTTTACTAAGACGACATATTTAATATTTATTTGATAAAATATTATTATTTTTTCGCTTAAAATTTTTAGTTTTGTTTGATAACTTTAAATACTTTCTTAGGATTTAAAAATCTTTCAAGTAATCGTAATGCAAACCAGTATTTTACAAAATAATGGAGCGATTGCACAAATGAAGGAAAAACATTAAATTGTCAAATATTTAAATCACACATTCAGTTCAATTGCAAATATTAGCAAATGAGCGTTTTCATTTTGTAATGGATATTCAAAGTGCGTTCTTGCTATCTAAAATTAAAGTTTTTTTGAAATTACCCCTATAGATAGATAATAAGAAGTAAAGGTATCTTATTTGAGATTGTTTGGCATAGTAATACTATCTTTTTAAATATATATATATATATATATATATATATATATATATATTCAGTCAAAATCCAAAAAATAAATAAATAAAATTCACAGCATTGATTTTAACAAACACCTAATCAATAACCGATGCAATGCTTTAAAAAATCTAGAAATTGATCAAGAGAGTTGAGGCTTTGGAGTTCTAGGAGAATGAATATGTATTAGCATCTTTTGAAGTCATTGTAAAAGGGGGTAAATAGCTATTTAGGTCATTAAACTATTTACACTTTGATGTTTTGGCATTCAAATATTTTTAGGTTAATTATACCACTCTAGTATTTAAGAGTGGCTGAAAATAAACTGACATTTATGGTGGTTTACGGCCAAATTAGAAATGTTTCGGAAATGTTGCAAATAATCCCGGGAAACAATTAGTGGTTTACAAATTATATTTAAGAGAGTAATGTAGCAATCATTAAATAAAATATTCGACGTGGGACTTAAAGAATTGAAACTAAAGATACGGGATTAAGTTAACAACTCCATATACGCAGTTCAATAACATAGGACTCCCCGCCGTAGTTGTCCCGTGTCGGGGACTGACAACCCCACCAACCACCTGAAAAGCTAATTCCCTATGTCAAAATGATATTTCTTTCTACGAACCTTACATTGTAAGCGAACTTGCTATGACAAAATGGATATCTCGAGACGATAATGAATGTTTAAGTTTAAGATTATTGACTATATTTCATTTAGAGTTATCTCATTTGGGACTGGAGTTCACAACATTTTCTACATCAGCGCCAAAATTATACACGGCGACAAAACCACACTTATTACTAGAATTTAGGCCTCGTTCGTTGCACGGAATACTTTAAATATGTTATAAAAAAGATAAAAGAAGTTTTACTAAGACGACATATTTAATATTTATTTGATAAAATCTTATATTTTTCGCTTAAAATTTTTAGTTTTGTTTGATAACTTTAAATACTTTCTTAGGATTTAAAAATCTTTCAAGTAATCGTAATGCAAACAAGTATTTTACAAAATAATGGAGCAGTTGGCACAGTAAGGAAAAACATTAAATTGTCAAATATTTAAATCACACATTCAGTTCAATTGCAAATATTAGCAAATGAGCGTTTTCATTTTGTAATGGATATTCAAAGTGCGTTCTTGCTATCTAAAATTAAAGTTTTTTTGAAATTACCCCTATAGATAGATAATAAGAAGTAAAGGTATCTTATTTGAGATTGTTTGGCATAGTAATACTATCTTTTTAAATATATATATATATATATATATATATATATATATATATATATATATATTCAGTCAAAATCCAAAAATAAATAAATAAAATTCACAGCATTGATTTTAACAAACACCTAATCAATAACCGATGCAATGCTTTAAAAAATCTAGAAATTGATCAAGAGAGTTGAGGCTTTGGAGTTCTAGGAGAATGAATATGTATTAGCATCTTTTGAAGTCATTGTAAAAGGGGGTAAATAGCTATTTAGGTCATTAAACTATTTACACTTTGATGTTTTGGCATTCAAATATTTTTAGGTTAATTATACCACTCTAGTATTTAAGAGTGGCTGAAAATAAACTGACATTTATGGTGGTTTACGGCCAAATTAGAAATGTTTCGGAAATGTTGCAAATAATCCCGGGAAACAATTAGTGGTGTACAAATTATATTTAAGAGAGTAATGTATCAATCATTAAAAAAAATATTCGACGTGGGACTTAAAGAATTGAAACTAAAGATACGGGATTAAGTTAACAACTCCATATACGCAGTTCAATAACATAGGACTCCCCGCCGTAGTTGTCCCGTGTCGGGGCCTGACAACACCACCAACCACCTGAAAAGCGATTTCCCTATGTCAAAATGATATTTCTTTCTACGAACCTTACATTGTAAGCGAACTTGCTATGACAAAATGGATATCTCGAGACGATAATGAATGTTTAAGTTTATGATTATTGACTATATTTCATTTAGAGTTATCTCATTTGGGACTGGAGTTCACAACATTTTCTACATCAGCGCCAAAATTATACACGGCGACAAAACCACACTTATTACTAGAATTTAGGCCTCGTTCGTTGCACGGAATATTTTAAATATGTTATAAAAAAGATAAAAGAAGTTTTACTAAGACGACATATTTAATATTTATTTGATAAAATCTTATATTTTCGCTTACAAATATTAGTTTTGTTTGATAACTTTAAATACTTTCTTAGGATTTAAAAATCTTTCAAGTAATCGTAATGCAAACCAGTATTTTACAAAATAATGGAGCAGTTGGCACAGTAAGGAAAAACATTAAATTGTTAAATATTTAAATCACACATTCAGTTCAATTGCAAATATTAGAAAATGTGCGTTTTCATTTTTTATTGGATATTCAAAGTGCGTTCATGCTATCTAAAATTAAAGTTTTTTGAAATTACCCCTATAGATAGATAATAAGAAGTAAAGGTATCTTATTCGAGATTGTTTGGCATAGTAATACTATCTTTTTAAAAATATATATATATATATATATATATATTCAGTCAAAATCCAAAAATAAATAAATAAAATTCACAGCATTGATTTTAACAAACACCTAATCAATAACCGATGCAATGTTTTAAAAAATCTAGAAATTGATCAAGAGAGCTGAGGCTTTGGAGTTCTAGGAGAATGAATATGTATTAGCATCTTTTGAAGTCATTGTAAAAGGGGGTAGATAGCTATTTTGGTCATTAAACTATTTACACTTTGATGTTTTGGCATTCAAATATTTTTAGGTTAATTATACCACTCTTGTATTTAAGAGTGGTGAAAATAAACTCGACATTTATGGTGGTTTTCGGCCAAATTAGAAATGTTTCGGAAATGTTGCAAATAATCCCCGGGAAACAATTAGTGGTGTACAAATTATATTTAAGAGAGTAATGTATCAATCATCAAAAAAAATATTCGACGTGGGACTTAAAGAATTGAAACTAAAGATACGGGATTAAGTTAACAACTCCATATACACGAGTTGAATAACATAGGACACCCCGCCGTAGTTGTCCCTTGTCGTGGGCCCGACAACACCACCAACCACACGAAAAGAGAATTCCCTATGTCAAAATGATATTTCTTTCTACGAACCTTACATTGTAAGCGAACTTGCTATGACAAAATGTATATATCTCGAGATGATAATGAATGTTTAAGTTTTTGATTATTGACTATATTTCATTTAGAGTTATCTCATTTGGGACTGGAGTTCACAACATTTTCTACATCAGCGCCAAAATTATACACGGCGACAAAACCACACTTATTACTAGAAATAGGCCTCGTTCGTTGCACGGAATATTTTAAATATGTTACAAAAAAGATAAAAAGAAGTTTTACTAAGACGACATATTTAATATTTATTTGATAAAATCTTATATTTTCGCTTACAAATATTACTTTTGTTTGATAACTTTAAATACTTTCTTAGGATTTAAAAATCTTTCAAGTAATCGTAATGCAAACCAGTATTTTACAAAATAATGGAGAAGTTGGCACAGTAAGGAAAAACATTAAATTGTTAAATATTTAAATCACACATTCAGTTCAATTGCAAATATTAGCAAATGAGCGTTTTCATTTTTTATTGGATTTTCAAAGTGCGTTCATGCTATCTAAAATTAAAATTTTTTTAAATTACCCCTATAGATAGATAATACGAAGTAAAGGTATCTTATTCAAGATTGTTTGGCACAGTAATACTATCTTTTTAAATATATATATATATATATATATATATATTCAGTCAAAATCCAAAAATAAATAAATAAAATTCATAGCATTGATTTTAACAAACACCTAATCAATAAACGATGGAATGCTTTAAAATATTTAGAAATTGATCAAGAGAGCTGAGGCTTTGGAGTTCTAGGAGAATGAATATGTATTAGCATCTTTTGAAGTCATTGTAAAAGGGGGTAAATAGCTATTTTGGTCATTAAACTATTTACACCTTGATGTTTTGGCATTCAAATAGTTTTAGGTTAATTATACCACTCTAGTATTTAAGAGTGGCTGAAAATAAACTGACATTTATGGTGGTTTTCGGCCAAATTAGAAATGTTTCGGAAATGTTGCAAATAATCCCGGGAAACAATTAGTGGTGTACAAGTTATATTTAAGAGAGTAATGTATCAATCATTAAAAAATATATTCGACGTGGGACTTAAAGAATTGAAACTAAAGATACGGGATTAAGTTAACAACTCCATATACGCAGTTCAATAACATAGGACTCCCCGCCGTAGTTGTCCCGTGTCGGGGCCTGACAACACCACTAACCACCTGAAAAGCGAATTCCCTATGTCAAAATGATATTTCTTTCTACGAACCTTACATTGTAAGCGAACTTGCTATAACAAAATGGATATCGTGAGACGATAATGAATGTTTAAGTTTATGATTATTGACTATATTTCATTTAGAGTTATCTCATTTGGGACTGGAGTTCACAACATTTTCTACATCAGCGCAAAAATTATACAGGACGACCAAACCACACTTATTACTAGAATTTAGGCCTCGTTCGTTGCACGGAATATTTTAAATATGTTATAAAAAATATAAAAAGAAGTTTTACTAAGACGACATATCTAATATTTATTTGATAAAATCTTATATTTTCGCTTACAAATATTAGTTTTGTTTGATAACTTTAAATACTTTCTTAGGATTTAAAAATCTTTTAAGTAATCGTAATGCAAACCAGTATTTTACAAAATAATGGAGCAGATTAGTACGATAAGGAAAAACATTAAATTGTTAAATATTTAAATCACACATTCAGTTCAATTGCAAATATTAGCAAATGAGCATTTTCATTTTTTATTGGATATTCAAAGTGCGTTCATGCTATCTAAAATTAAATTTTTTGAAATTACCCCTATAGATAGATAATACGAAGTAAAGGTATCTTATTCGAGATTGTTTGGCATAGTAATACTATCTTTTTAAAAATATATATATATATATATATATATATATATATATTCAGTCAAAATCCAAAAATAAATAAATAAAATTCACAGCATTGATTTTAACAAACACCTAATCAATAACCGATGCAATGCTTTAAAAAATCTAGAAATTGATCAAGAGAGCTGAGGCTTCGGAGTTCTAGGAGAATGAATATGTATTAGCATCTTTTGAAGTCATTGTAAAAGGGGGTAAATATCTATTTTGGTCATTAAACTATTTACACTATGATGTTTTGGCATTCAAATATTTTTAGGTTAATTATACCACTCTTGTATTTAAGAGTGGCTGAAAATAAACTGACATTTATGGTGGTTTACTGCCAAATTAGAAATGTTTCGGAAATGTTGCAAATAATCTCGGGAAACAATTAGTGGTGTACAAATTATATTTAAGAGAGTAATGTATCAATCATTAAAAAAAATATTCGACGTGGGACTTAAAGAATTGAAACTAAAGATACGGGATTAAGTTAACAACTCCATATATACAGTTCAATAACATAGGACACCCCGCCGTAGTTGTCCCGTGTCGGGGCCTGACAACACCACCAACCACCTGAAAAGAGAATTCCTTATGTCAAAATGATATTTCTTTCTACGAACCTTACATTGTAAGCGAACTTGCTATGACAAAATGTATATCTCGAGACGATAATGAATGTTTAAGTTTATGATTATTGACTATATTTCATTTAGAGTTATCTCATTTGGGACTGCAGTTCACAACATTTTCTACATCAGCGCCAAAATTATACACGGCGACAAAACCACACTTATTACTAGAAATAGGCCTCGTTCGTTGCACGGAATATTTTAAATATGTAACAAAAAAGATAAAAAGAAGTTTTACTAAGACGACATATTTAATATTTATTTGATAAAATCTCATATTTTCGCTTACAAATATTAGTTTTGTTTGATAACTTTAAATACTTTCTTAGGATTTAAAAATCTTTCAAGTAATCGTTATGCAAACCAGAGTTTTACAAAATAATGGAGCAGTTGGCACAGTAAGGAAAAACATTAAATTGTTAAATATTTAAATAACACATTCAGTTCAATTGCAAATATTAGCAAATGAGCGTTTTCATTTTTTATTGGATTTTCAAAGTGCGTTCATGCTATCTAAAATTAAAAAAAAATTAAATTACCCCTATAGATATATAATACGAAGTAAAGGTATCTTATTCGAGATTGTTTGGCACAGTAATACTATCTTTTAAAAAAAAAAAAAATATATATATATATATTCAGTCAAAATCCAAAAATAAATAAATAAGATTCATAGCATTGATTTTAACAAATACCTAATCAATAAACGATGCAATGCTTTAAAATATTTAGAAATTGATCAAGAGAGCTGAGGCTTTGGAGTTCTAGGAGAATGAATATGTATTAGCATCTTTTGAAGTCATTGTAAAAGGGGGTAAATATCTATTTAGGTCATTAAACTATTTACACTTTGATGTTTTGGCATTCAAATAGTTTTAGGTTAATTATACCACTCTAGTATTTAAGAGTGGCTGAAAATAAACTGACATTTATGGTGGTTTTCGGCCAAATTAGAAATGTTTCGGAAATGTTGCAAATAATCCCGGGAAACAATTAGTGGTGTACAAGTTATATTTAAGAGAGTAATGTATCAATCATTAAAAAAAATATTCGACGTTGGACTTAAAGAATTGAAACTAAAGATACGAGATTAAGTTAACAACTCCATATACGCAGTTCAATAACATAGGACTCCCCGCCGTAGTTGTCCCGTGTCGGGGCCTGACAACACCACCAACCACCTGAAAAGCGAATTCCCTATGTCAAAATGATATTTCTTTCTACGAACCTTACATTGTAAGCGAACTTGCTATGACAAAATGGATATCTCGAGACGATAATGAATGTTTAAGTTTATGATTATTGACTATATTTCATTTAGAGTTATCTCATTTGGGACTGGAGTTCACAACATTTTCTACATCAGCGCCAAAATTATACAGGGCGACCAAACCACACTTATTACTAGAATTTAGGCCTCGTTCGTTGCACGGAATATTTTAAATATGTTATAAAAAAGATAAAAAGAAGTTTTACTAAGACGACATATTTAATATTTATTTTTATAAAATCTTATATTTTCGCTTACAAATATTACTTTTGTTTGATAACTTTAAATACTTTCTTAGGATTTAAAAATCTTTCAAGTAATCGTAATGCAAACCAGTATTTTACAAAATAATGGAGCAGTTGGCACAGTAAGGAAAAAACTTAAATTGTTAAATATTTAAATCACACATTCAGTTCAATTGCAAATATTAGAAAATGTGCGTTTTCATTTTTTATTGGATATTCAAAGTGCGTTCATGCTATCTAAAATTAAAGTTTTTTTGAAATTACCCCTATAGATAGATAATAAGAAGTAAAGGTATCTTATTCGAGATTGTTTGGCATAGTAATACTATCTTTTTAAAAATATATATATATATATATATATATATTCAGTCAAAATCCAAAAATAAATAAATAAAATTCACAGCATTGATTTTAACAAACACCTAATCAATAACCGATGCAATGTTTTAAAAAATCTAGAAATTGATCAAGAGAGCTGAGGCTTTGGAGTTCTAGGAGAATGAATATGTATTAGCATCTTTTGAAGTCATTGTAAAAGGGGGTAGATAGCTATTTTGGTCATTAAACTATTTACACTTTGATGTTTTGGCATTCAAATATTTTTAGGTTAATTATACCACTCTTGTATTTAAGAGTGGCTGAAAATAAACTGACATTTATGGTGGTTTCGGCCAAATTAGAAATGTTTCGGAAATGTTGCAAATAATCCCGGGAAACAATTAGTGGTGTACAAATTATATTTAAGAGAGTAATGTATCAATCATCAAAAAAAAAATATTCGACGTGGGACTTAAAGAATTGAAACTAAAGATACGGGATTAAGTTAACAACTCCATATACACAGTTGAATAACATAGGACACCCCGCCGTAGTTGTCCCTTGTCGGGGCCTGACAACACCACCAACCACCTGAAAAGAGAATTCCCTATGTCAAAATGATATTTCTTTCTACGAACCTTACATTGTAAGCGAACTTGCTATGACAAAATGTATATATCTCGAGATGATAATGAATGTTTAAGTTTTTGATTATTGACTATATTTCATTTAGAGTTATCTCATTTGGGACTGGAGTTCACAACATTTTCTACATCAGCGCCAAAATTATACACGGCGACAAAACCACACTTATTACTAGAAATAGGCCTCGTTCGTTGCACGGAATATTTTAAATATGTTACAAAAAAGATAAAAAGAAGTTTTACTAAGACGACATATTTAATATTTATTTGATAAAATCTTATATTTTCGCTTACAAATATTACTTTTGTTTGATAACTTTAAATACTTTCTTAGGATTTAAAAATCTTTCAAGTAATCGTAATGCAAACCGAGATTTTACAAAAATAATGGAGAAGTTGGCACGATGAGGGAAAAACATTAAATTGTTAAATATTTAAATCACACATTCAGTTCAATTGCAAATATTAGCAAATGAGCGTTTTCATTTTTTATTGGATTTTCAAAGTGCGTTCATGCTATCTAAAATTAAAATTTTTTTAAATTACCCCTATAGATAGATAATACGAAGTAAAGGTATCTTATTCAAGATTGTTTGGCACAGTAATACTATCTTTTTAAATATATATATATATATATATATATATATTCAGTCAAAATCCAAAAATAAATAAATAAAATTCATAGCATTGATTTTAACAAACACCTAATCAATAAACGATGGAATGCTTTAAAATATTTAGAAATTGATCAAGAGAGCTGAGGCTTTGGAGTTCTAGGAGAATGAATATGTATTAGCATCTTTTGAAGTCATTGTAAAAGGGGGTAAATAGCTATTTTGGTCATTAAACTATTTACACCTTGATGTTTTGGCATTCAAATAGTTTTAGGTTAATTATACCACTCTAGTATTTAAGAGTGGCTGAAAATAAACTGACATTTATGGTGGTTTTCGGCCAAATTAGAAATGTTTCGGAAATGTTGCAAATAATCCCGGGAAACAATTAGTGGTGTACAAGTTATATTTAAGAGAGTAATGTATCAATCATTAAAAAAAATATTCGACGTGGGACTTAAAGAATTGAAACTAAAGATACGGGATTAAGTTAACAACTCCATATACGCGAGTTCAATAACATAGGACTCCCCGCCGTAGTTGTCCCGTGTCGGGCCCGACAACACCACTAACCACTCGAAAAGCGAATTCCCTATGTCAAAATGATATTTCTTTCTACGAACCTTACATTGTAAGCGAACTTGCTATAACAAAATGGATATCGTGAGACGATAATGAATGTTTAAGTTTATGATTATTGACTATATTTCATTTAGAGTTATCTCATTTGGGGACTGGAGTTCACAACATTTTCTACATCAGCGCAAAATTATACGAGGGACGACCAAACCACACTTATTACTAGAATTTAGGCCTCGTTCGTTGCACGGAATATTTTAAATATGTTATAAAAAATATAAAAAGAAGTTTTACTAAGACGACATATCTAATATTTATTTGATAAAATCTTATATTTTCGCTTACAAATATTAGTTTTGTTTGATAACTTTAAATACTTTCTTAGGATTTAAAAATCTTTTAAGTAATCGTAATGCAAACCAGTATTTTACAAAATAATGGAGCAGTTGGCACAGTAAGGAAAAACATTAAATTGTTAAATATTTAAATCACACATTCAGTTCAATTGCAAATATTAGCAAATGAGCGTTTTCATTTTTTATTGGATTTTCAAAGTGCGTTCATGCTATCTAAAATTAAAAAAAAATTAAATTACCCCTATAGATATATAATACGAAGTAAAGGTATCTTATTCGAGATTGTTTGGCACAGTAATACTATCTTTTAAAAAAAAAATATATATATATATATATATATTCAGTCAAAATCCAAAAATAAATAAATAAAATTCATAGCATTGATTTTAACAAACACCTAATCAATAAACGATGGAATGCTTTAAAATATTTAGAAATTGATCAAGAGAGCTGAGGCTTTGGAGTTCTAGGAGAATGAATATGTATTAGCATCTTTTGAAGTCATTGTAAAAGGGGGTAAATAGCTATTTTGGTCATTAAACTATTTACACCTTGATGTTTTGGCATTCAAATAGTTTTAGGTTAATTATACCACTCTAGTATTTAAGAGTGGCTGAAAATAAACTGACATTTATGGTGGTTTTCGGCCAAATTAGAAATGTTTCGGAAATGTTGCAAATAATCCCGGGAAACAATTAGTGGTGTACAAGTTATATTTAAGAGAGTAATGTATCAATCATTAAAAAAAATATTCGACGTGGGACTTAAAGAATTGAAACTAAAGATACGGGATTAAGTTAACAACTCCATATATACAGTTCAATAACATAGGACACCCCGCCGTAGTTGTCCCGTGTCGGGGCCTGACAACACCACCAACCACCTGAAAAGAGAATTCCTTATGTCAAAATGATATTTCTTTCTACGAACCTTACATTGTAAGCGAACTTGCTATGACAAAATGTATATCTCGAGACGATAATGAATGTTTAAGTTTATGATTATTGACTATATTTCATTTAGAGTTATCTCATTTGGGACTGCAGTTCACAACATTTTCTACATCAGCGCCAAAATTATACACGGCGACAAAACCACACTTATTACTAGAAATAGGCCTCGTTCGTTGCACGGAATATTTTAAATATGTAACAAAAAAGATAAAAAGAAGTTTTACTAAGACGACATATTTAATATTTATTTGATAAAATCTCATATTTTCGCTTACAAATATTAGTTTTGTTTGATAACTTTAAATACTTTCTTAGGATTTAAAAATCTTTCAAGTAATCGTTATGCAAACCAGAGTTTTACAAAATAATGGAGCAGTTGGCACAGTAAGGAAAAACATTAAATTGTTAAATATTTAAATAACACATTCAGTTCAATTGCAAATATTAGCAAATGAGCGTTTTCATTTTTTATTGGATTTTCAAAGTGCGTTCATGCTATCTAAAATTAAAAAAAAATTAAATTACCCCTATAGATATATAATACGAAGTAAAGGTATCTTATTCGAGATTGTTTGGCACAGTAATACTATCTTTTATAAAAAAAATATATATATATATATATATATTCAGTCAAAATCCAAAAATAAATAAATAAGATTCATAGCATTGATTTTAACAAATACCTAATCAATAAACGATGCAATGCTTTAAAATATTTAGAAATTGATCAAGAGAGCTGAGGCTTTGGAGTTCTAGGAGAATGAATATGTATTAGCATCTTTTGAAGTCATTGTAAAAGGGGGTAAATATCTATTTAGGTCATTAAACTATTTACACTTTGATGTTTTGGCATTCAAATAGTTTTAGGTTAATTATACCACTCTAGTATTTAAGAGTGGCTGAAAATAAACTGACATTTATGGTGGTTTTCGGCCAAATTAGAAATGTTTCGGAAATGTTGCAAATAATCCCGGGAAACAATTAGTGGTGTACAAGTTATATTTAAGAGAGTAATGTATCAATCATTAAAAAAAATATTCGACGTTGGACTTAAAGAATTGAAACTAAAGATACGAGATTAAGTTAACAACTCCATATACGCAGTTCAATAACATAGGACTCCCCGCCGTAGTTGTCCCGTGTCGGGGCCTGACAACACCACCAACCACCTGAAAAGCGAATTCCCTATGTCAAAATGATATTTCTTTCTACGAACCTTACATTGTAAGCGAACTTGCTATGACAAAATGGATATCTCGAGACGATAATGAATGTTTAAGTTTATGATTATTGACTATATTTCATTTAGAGTTATCTCATTTGGGACTGGAGTTCACAACATTTTCTACATCAGCGCCAAAATTATACAGGGCGACCAAACCACACTTATTACTAGAATTTAGGCCTCGTTCGTTGCACGGAATATTTTAAATATGTTATAAAAAAGATAAAAAGAAGTTTTACTAAGACGACATATTTAATATTTATTTTTATAAAATCTTATATTTTCGCTTACAAATATTAGTTTTGTTTGATAACTTTAAATACTTTCTTAGGATTTAAAAATCTTTCAAGTAATCGTAATGCAAACCAGTATTTTACAAAATAATGGAGCAATTGGCACAGTAAGGAAAAAACTTAAATTGTTAAATATTTAAATCACACATTCAGTTCAATTGCAAATATTAGCAAATGAGCGTTTTCATTTTTTATTGGATATTCAAAGTGCGTTCATGCTATCTAAAATTAAATTTTTTGAAATTACCCCTATAGATAGATAATACGAAGTAAAGGTATCTTATTCGAGATTGTTTGGCATAGTAATACTATCTTTTTTAAAAAATATATATATATATATATATATATATATATATATATATATATATATCAATCAAAATCCAAAAATAAATAAATAAAATTCACGACGATTGATTTTAACAAACACCTAATCAATAACCGATGCAATGCTTTAAAAAATCTAGAAATTGATCAAGAGAGCTGAGACTTTGGAGTTCTAGGAGAATGAATATGTATTAGCATCTTTTGAAGTCATTGTAAAAGGGGGTAAATAGCTATTTTGGTCATTAAACTATTTACACTTTGATGTTTTGGCATTCAAATATTTTTAGGTTAATTATACCACTCTAGTATTTAAGAGTGGCTGAAAATAAACTGACATTTATGGTGGTTTACGGCCAAATTAGAAATGTTTCGGAAATGTTGCAAATAATCCCGGGAAACAAATAGTGGTATACAAATTGTATTTAAGAGAGTAATGTTCAATCATTAAAAAAAATATTCGACGTGGGACTTAAAGAATTGAAACTAAAGATACGGGATTAAGTTAACAACTCCATATACACAGTTCAATAACATAGGACACCCCGCCGTAGTTGTCCCGTGTCGGGGCCTGACAACACCACCAACCACCTGAAAAGAGAATTCCCTATGTCAAAATGATATTTCTTTCTACGAACCTTACATTGTAAGCGAACTTGCTATGACAAAATGTATATCTCGAGACGATAATGAATGTTTAAGTTTATGATTATTGACTATATTTCATTTAGAGTTATCTCATTTGGGACTGGAGTTCACAACATTTTCTACATCAGCGCCAAAATTATACACGGTGACAAAACCACATTATTAATAGAAATAGGCCTCGTTCGTTGCACGGAATATTTTAAATATGTTACAAAAAAGATAAAAAGAAGTTTTACTAAGACGACATATTTAATATTTATTTGATAAAATCTTATATTTTCGCTTACAAATATTAGTTTTGTTTGATAACTTTAAATACTTTCTTAGGATTTAAAAATCTTTCAAGTAATCGTTATGCAAACCAGTATTTTACAAAATAATGGAGCAGTTGGCACAGTAAGGAAAAACATTAAATTGTTAAATATTTAAATCACACATTCAGTTCAATTGCAAATATTAGCAAATGAGCGTTTTCATTTTTTATTGGATATTCAAAGTGCGTTCATGCTATCTAAAATTAAAATTTTTTTAAATTACCCCTATAGATAGATAATACGAAGTAAAGGTATCTTATTCGAGATTGTTTGGCACAGTAATACTATCTTTTTTAAAATATATATATATATATATATATATATATATATATATTCAGTCAAAATCCAAAAATAAATAAATAAAATTCATAGCATTGATTTTAACAAACACCTAATCAATAAACGATGGAATGCTTTAAAATATTTAGAAATTGATCAAGAGAGCTGAGGCTTTGGAGTTCTAGGAGAATGAATATGTATTAGCATCTTTTGAAGTCATTGTAAAAGGGGGTAAATAGCTATTTAGGTCATTAAACTATTTACACTTTGATGTTTTGGCATTCAAATAGTTTTAGGTTAATTATACCACTCTAGTATTTAAGAGTGGCTGAAAATAAACTAACATTTATGGTGGTTTTCGGCCAAATTAGAAATGTTTCGGAAATGTTGCAAATAATCCCGGGAAACAATTAGTGGTGTACAATTTATATTTAAGAGAGTAATGTATCAATCATTAAAAAAAATATTCGACGTGGGACTTAAAGAATTGAAACTAAAGATACGGGATTAAGTTAACAACTCCATATACGCAGTTCAATAACATAGGACTCCCCGCCGTAGTTGTCCCGTGTCGGGGCCTGACAACACCACCAACCACCTGAAAAGAGAATTCCCTATGTCAAAATGATATTTCTTTCTACGAACCTTACATTGTAAGCGAACTTGCTGTGACAAAATTGATATCGCGAGACGATAATGAATGTTTAAGTTTATGATTATTGACTATATTTCATTTAGAGTTATCTCATTTGGGACTGGAGTTCACAACATTTTCTACATCAGCGCCAAAATTATACAGGGCGACCAAACCACACTTATTACTAGAATTTAGGCCTCGTTCGTTGCACGAAATATTTTAAATATGTTATAAAAAAGATAAAAAGAAGTTTTACTAAGACGACATATCTAATATTTATTTGATAAAATCTTATATTTTCGCTTACAAATATTAGTTTTGTTTGATAACTTTAAATACTTTCTTAGGATTTAAAAATCTTTTAAGTAATCGTAATGCAAACCAGTATTTTAAATTATAATGGAGCAGTTGGCACAGTAAGGAAAAACATTAAATTGTTAAATATTTAAATCACACATTCAGTTCAATTGCAAATATTAGCAAATGAGCGTTTTCATTTTTTATTGGATTTTCAAAGTGCGTTCATGCTATCTAAAATTAATTTTTTTTGAAATTACCCCTATAGATAGATAATACGAAGTAAAGGTATCTTATTCGAGATTGTTTGGCATAGTAATACTATCTTTTTAAATATATATATATATATATATATATATATATATATTCAGTCAAAATCCAAAAATAAATAAATAAAATTCACAGCATTGATTTTAACAAACACCTAATCAATAACCGATGAAATGCTTTAAAAAATCTAGAAATTGATCAAGAGAGCTGAGGCTTTGGAGTTCTAGGAGAATGAATATGTATTAGCATCTTTTGAAGTCATTATAAAAGGGGGCAAATAGCTATTTAGGTCATTAAACTATTTACACTTTGATGTTTTGGCATTCAAATATTTTTAGGTTAATTATACCACTCTAGTATTTAAGAGTGGCTGAAAATAAACTGACATTTATGGTGGTTTACGGCCAAATTAGAAATGTTTCGGAAATGTTGCAAATAATCTCGGAAACAAATAGTGGTATACAAATTGTATTTAAGAGAGTAATGTATCAATCATTAAAAAAAATATTCGACGTGGGACTTAAAGAATTGAAACTAAAGATACGGGATTAAGTTAACAACTCCATATACACAGCTTCAATAACATAGGACACCCCGCCGTAGTTGTCCCTGTGTCTGGGGCCTCGACAACACCACCAACCACTCGAAAAGAGAATTCCCTATGTCAAAATGATATTTCTTTCTACGAACCTTACATTGTAAGCGTAACTTGCTATGACAAAATGTATATCTCGAGACGATAATGAATGTTTAAGTTTATGATTATTGACTATATTTCATTTAGAGTTATCTCATTTGGGGACTCGAGTTCACAACATTTTTCTACATCGCCAAAATTATACACGGCGACAAAACCACATTATTAATAGAAATAGGCCTCGTTTCGATGTACTTTTGAATATTTTAAATATGTTACAAAAAAGATAAAAAGAAGTTTTACTAAGACGACATATTTAATATTTATTTGATAAAATCTTATATTTTCGCTTACAAATATTAGTTTTGTTTGATAACTTTAAATACTTTCTTAGGATTTAAAAATCTTTCAAGTAATCGTAATGCAAACCAGTATTTTACAAAATAATGGAGCAGTTGGCACAGTAAGGAAAAACATTAAATTGTTAAATATTTAAATCACACATTCGACTCAATTGCAAATATTAGCAAATGAGCGTTTTCATTTTTTATTGGATTTTCAAAGTGCGTTCATGCTATCTAAAATTAATTTTTTTTGAAATTACCCCTATAGATAGATAATACGAAGTAAAGGTATCTTATTCGAGATTGTTTGGCATAGTAATACTATCTTTTTAAAAATATATATATATATATATATATATATATATTCAGTCAAAATCCAAAAATAAATAAATAAAATTCACAGCATTGATTTTAACAAACACCTAATCAATAACCGATGAAATGCTTTAAAAAATCTAGAAATTGATCAAGAGAGCTGAGGCTTTGGAGTTCTAGGAGAATGAATATGTATTAGCATCTTTTGAAGTCATTATAAAAGGGGGCAAATAGCTATTTAGGTCATTAAACTATTTACACTTTGATGTTTTGGCATTCAAATATTTTTAGGTTAATTATACCACTCTAGTATTTAAGAGTGGCTGAAAATAAACTGACATTTATGGTGGTTTTCGGCCAAATTAGAAATGTTTCGGAAATGTTGCAAATAATCCCGGGAAACAATTAGTGGTGTACAAGTTATATTTAAGAGAGTAATGTATCAATCATTAAAAAAAAATTCGACGTGGGACTTAAAGAATTTAAACTAAAGATACGGGATTAAGTTAACAACTCCATATACGCAGTTCAATAACATAGGACTCCCCGCCGTAGTTGTCCCGTGTCGGGGCCTGACAACACCACCAACCACCTGAAAAGCGATTTCCCTATGTCAAAATGATATTTCTTTCTACGAACCTTACATTGTAAGCGAACTTGCTATGACAAAATGGATATCTCGAGACGATAATGAATGTTTAAGTTTATGATTATTGACTATATTTCATTTAGAGTTATCTCATTTGGGACTGGAGTTCACAAAATTTTCTACATCTGCGCCAAAATTATACACGGCGACAAAACCACACTTATTACTAGAATTTAGGCCTCGTTCGTTGCACGGAATATTTTAAATATGTTATAAAAAAGATAAAAGAAGTTTTACTAAGACGACATATTTAATATTTATTTGATAAAATCTTATATTTTCGCTTACAAATATTAGTTTTGTTTGATAACTTTAAATACTTTCTTAGGATTTAAAAATCTTTCAAGTAATCGTAATGCAAACCAGTATTTTACAAAATAATGGAGCAGTTGGCACAGTAAGGAAAAACATTAAATTGTTAAATATTTAAATCACACATTCAGTTCAATTGCAAATATTAGCAAATGTGCGTTTTCATTTTTTATTGGATATTCAAAGTGCGTTCATGCTATCTAAAATTAATTTTTTTTGAAATTACCCCTATAGATAGATAATACGAAGTAAAGGTATCTTATTCGAGATTGTTTGGCATAGTAATACTATCTTTTTAAATATATATATATATATATATATATATATATATTCAGTCAAAATCCAAAAATAAATAAATAAAATTCACAGCATTGATTTTAACAAACACCTAATCAATAACCGATGCAATGCTTTAAAAAATCTAGAAATTGATCAAGAGAGCTGAGGCTTTGGAGTTCTAGGAGAATGAATATGTATTAGCATCTTTTGAAGTCATTGTAAAAGGGGGTAAATAGCTATTTAGGTCATTAAACTATTTACACTTTGATGTTTTGGCATTCAAATATTTTTAGGTTAATTATACCACTCTAGTATTTAAGAGTGGCTGAAAATAAACTGACATTTATGGTGGTTTTCGGCCAAATTAGAAATGTTTCGGAAATGTTGCAAATAATCCCGGGAAACAATTAGTGGTGTACAAGTTATATTTAAGAGAGTAATGTATCAATCATTAAAAAAAAATCGACGTGGGACTTAAAGAATTTAAACTAAAGATACGGGATTAAGTTAACAACTCCATATACGCAGTTCAATAACATAGGACTCCCCGCCGTAGTTGTCCCGTGTCGGGGCCTGACAACACCACCAACCACCTGAAAAGCGATTTCCTTATGTCAAAATGATATTTCTTTCTACGAACCTTACATTGTAAGCGAACTTGCTATGACAAAATGGATATCTCGAGACGATAATGAATGTTTAAGTTTATGATTATTGACTATATTTCATTTAGAGTTATCTCATTTGGGACTGGAGTTCACAAAATTTTCTACATCTGCGCCAAAATTATACACGGCGACAAAACCACACTTATTACTAGAATTTAGGCCTCGTTCGTTGCACGGAATATTTTAAATATGTTATAAAAAAGATAAAAGAAGTTTTACTAAGACGACATATTTAATATTTATTTGATAAAATCTTATATTTTCGCTTACAAATATTAGTTTTGTTTGATAACTTTAAATACTTTCTTAGGATTTAAAAAATCTTTCAAGTAATCGTAATGCAAACCAAGATTTTACAAAATAATGGAGCAATGGCACAAGAAGGAAAAACATTAAATTGTTAAATATTTAAATCACACATTCAGCTCAATTGCAAATATTAGCAAATGTGCGTTTTCATTTTTTATTGATATTCAAAGTGCGTTCATGCTATCTAAAAATTAATTTTTTTTGAAATTACCCCTATAGATAGATAATACGAAGTAAAGGTATCTTATTCGAGATTGTTTGGCATAGTAATACTATCTTTTTTAAAAATATATATATATATATATATATATATATATATATATATATATATATCAAAATCCAAAAAATAAATAAATAAAATTCACAAACGATTGATTTTAACAAACACCTAATCAATAACCGATGCAATGCTTTAAAAAATCTAGAAATTGATCAAGAGAGCTGAGGCTTTGGAGTTCTAGGAGAATGAATATGTATTAGCATCTTTTGAAGTCATTGTAAAAGGGGGTAAATAGCTATTTAGGTCATTAAACTATTTACACTTTGATGTTTTGGCATTCAAATATTTTTAGGTTAATTATACCACTCTAGTATTTAAGAGTGGCTGAAAATAAACTGACATTTATGGTGGTTTTCGGCCAAATTAGAAATGTTTCGGAAATGTTGCAAATAATCCCGGGAAACAATTAGTGGTGTACAAGTTATATTTAAGAGAGTAATGTATCAATCATTAAAAAAAAATCGACGTGGGACTTAAAGAATTTAAACTAAAGATACGGGATTAAGTTAACAACTCCATATACGCAGTTCAATAACATAGGACTCCCCGCCGTAGTTGTCCCGTGTCGGGGCCTGACAACACCACCAACCACCTGAAAAGCGATTTCCCTATGTCAAAATGATATTTCTTTCTACTGAACCTTACATTGTAAGTTTAACTTGCTATGACAAAATGGATATCTCGAGACGATAATGAATGTTTAAGTTTATGATTATTGACTATATTTCATTTAGAGTTATCTCATTTGGGGACTGGAGTTCACAAAATTTTCTACATCTCGCGCCAAAAATTATACACGGCGACAAAACCACACTTATTACTAGAATTTAGGCCTCGCTTTCGCTGTAACGGAATATTTTAAATATGTTATAAAAAAAGATAAAAGAAGTTTTACTAAGACGACATATTTAATATTTATTTGATAAAATCTTATATTTTCGCTTACAAATATTAGTTTTGTTTGATAACTTTAAATACTTTCTTAGGATTAAAAATCTTTCAAGTAATCGTAATGCAAACCAAGATTTTACAAAATAATGGAGCAAATGGCACAAGAAGGAAAAACATTAAATTGTTAAATATTTAAATCACACATTCAGCTCAATTGCAAATATTAGCAAATGTGCGTTTTCATTTTTTATTGATATTCAAAGTGTGCTCATGCTATCTAAAAATTAATTTTTTTTGAAATTACCCCTATAGATAGATAATATGAAGTAAAGGTATCTTATTCGAGATTGTTTGGCATAGTAATACTATCTTTTTTAAAAATATATATATATATATATATATATATATATATATATCATATCATAAAATCCAAAAAATAAATAAATAAAATTCACAAAGATTGATTTTAACAAACACCTAATCAATAACCGATGCAAATGCTTTAAAAAAATCTAGAAATTGATCAAGAGAGCTGAGGCTTTGGAGTTCTAGGAGAATGAATATGTATTAGCATCTTTTGAAGTCATTGTAAAAGGGGGGTAAATAGCTATTTAGGTCATTAAACTATTTACACTTTGATGTTTTGGCATTCAAATATTTTTTAGGTTAATTATACCACTCTAGTATTTAAGAGTGGCTGAAAATAAACCGACATTTATGGTGGTTTTCGACCAAATTAGAAATGTTTCGAAATGTTGCAAATAATCCCGGGAAACAATTAGTGGTGTACAAGTTATATTTAAGAGAGTAATGTATCAATCATTAAAAAAAAATCGACGTGGGACTTAAAGAATTTAAACTAAAGATACGGGATTAAGTTAACAACTCCATATACGCAGCTCAATAACATAGGACTCCCCCGCCGTAGTTGTCCCGTGCCTGGGGCCTCGACAACACCACCAACCACCCGAAAAGCGATTTCCCTATGTCAAAATGATATTTCTTTCTACTGAACCTTACATTGTAGTTTAACTTGCTATGACAAAATGGATATCTCGAGACGATAATGAATGTTTAAGTTTATGATTATTGACTATATTTCATTTAGAGTTATCTCATTTGGGGACTCGGAGTTCACAAAATTTTCTACATCTCGCGCCAAAATTATACACGGCGACAAAACCACACTTATTACTAGAATTTAGGCCTCGCTCACTGTAACTGAATATTTTAAATATGTTATAAAAAAGATAAAAGAAGTTTTACTAAGACGACATATTTAATATTTATTTGATAAAATCTTATATTTTCGCTTACAAATATTAGTTTTGTTTGATAACTTTAAATACTTTCTTAGGATTAAAAATCTTTCAAGTAATCGTAATGCAAACCAGTATTTTACAAAATAATGGAGCAGTTGGCACAGTAAGGAAAAACATTAAATTGTTAAATATTTAAATCACACATTCAGTTCAATTGCAAATATTAGCAAATGTGCGTTTTCATTTTTTATTGGATATTCAAAGTGCGTTCATGCTATCTAAAATTAATTTTTTTTGAAATTACCCCTATAGATAGATAATACGAAGTAAAGGTATCTTATTCGAGATTGTTTGGCATAGTAATACTATCTTTTTAAATATATATATATATATATATATATATATATATATATATTCAGTCAAAATCCAAAAATAAATAAATAAAATTCACAAAGATTGATTTTAACAAACACCTAATCAATAACCGATGCAATGCTTTTAAAAAATCTAGAAATTGATCAAGAGAGCTGAGGCTTTGGAGTTCTAGGAGAATGAATATGTATTAGCATCTTTTGAAGTCATTGTAAAAGGGGGGTAAATAGCTATTTAGGTCATTAAACTATTTACACTTTGATGTTTTGGCATTCAAATATTTTTTAGGTTAATTATACCACTCTAGTATTTAAGAGTGGCTGAAAATAAACCGACATTTATGGTGGTTTTCGCCAAATTAGAAATGTTTCTGAAATGTTGCAAATAATCCCGGGAAACAATTAGTGGTGTACAAGTTATATTTAAGAGAGTAATGTATCAATCATTAAAAAAAAATCGACGTGGGACTTAAAGAATTTAAACTAAAGATACGGGATTAAGTTAACAACTCCATATACGCAGTTCAATAACATAGGACTCCCCGCCGTAGTTGTCCCGTGTCGGGGCCTGACAACACCACCAACCACCTGAAAAGCGATTTCCCTATGTCAAAATGATATTTCTTTCTACGAACCTTACATTGTAAGTTTAACTTGCTATGACAAAATGGATATCTCGAGACGATAATGAATGTTTAAGTTTATGATTATTGACTATATTTCATTTAGAGTTATCTCATTTGGGACTCGGAGTTCACAAAATTTTCTACATCTCGCGCCAAAATTATACACTGCGACAAAACCACACTTATTACTAGAATTTAGGCCTCGTTTCACTGTAACGGAATATTTTAAATATGTTATAAAAAAAGATAAAAGAAGTTTTACTAAGACGACATATTTAATATTTATTTGATAAAATCTTATATTTTCGCTTACAAATATTAGTTTTGTTTGATAACTTTAAATACTTTCTTAGGATTTAAAAAATCTTTCAAGTAATCGTAATGCAAACCAAGATTTTACAAAATAATGGAGCAAATTGGCACAAGAAGGAAAAACATTAAATTGTTAAATATTTAAATCACACATTCAGCTCAATTGCAAATATTAGCAAATGTGCGTTTTCATTTTTTTATTGATATTCAAAGTGCGCTCATGCTATCTAAAAATTAATTTTTTTTGAAATTACCCCTATAGATAGATAATACGAAGTAAAGGTATCTTATTCGAGATTGTTTGGCATAGTAATACTATCTTTTTTAAAAATATATATATATATATATATATATATATATATATATTCACTAAAATCCAAAAATAAATAAATAAAATTCACAAAGATTGATTTTAACAAACACCTAATCAATAACCGATGCAATGCTTTAAAAAATCTAGAAATTGATCAAGAGAGCCGAGGCTTTGGAGTTCTAGGAGAATGAATATGTATTAGCATCTTTTGAAGTCATTGTAAAAGGGGGGTAAATAGCTATTTAGGTCATTAAACTATTTACACTTTGATGTTTTGGCATTCAAATATTTTTTAGGTTAATTATACCACTCTAGTATTTAAGAGTGGCTGAAAATAAACCGACATTTATGGTGGTTTTCGCCAAATTAGAAATGTTTCGAAATGTTGCAAATAATCCCGGAAACAATTAGTGGTGTACAAGTTATATTTAAGAGAGTAATGTATCAATCATTAAAAAAAAATCGACGTGGGACTTAAAGAATTTAAACTAAAGATACTGGGATTAAGTTAACAACTCCATATACGCAGCTCAATAACATAGGACTCCCCTCGCCGTAGTTGTCCCGTGCCTGGGGCCTCGACAACACCACCAACCACCCGAAAAGCGATTTCCCTATGTCAAAATGATATTTCTTTCTACGAACCTTACATTGTAAGTTTAACTTGCTATGACAAAATGGATATCTCGAGACGATAATGAATGTTTAAGTTTATGATTATTGACTATATTTCATTTAGAGTTATCTCATTTGGGACTCGGAGTTCACAAAATTTTCTACATCTCGCGCCAAAATTATACACGGCGACAAAACCACACTTATTACTAGAATTTAGGCCTCGTTTCGCTGTAACTGAATATTTTAAATATGTTATAAAAAAAGATAAAAGAAGTTTTACTAAGACGACATATTTAATATTTATTTGATAAAATCTTATATTTTCGCTTACAAATATTAGTTTTGTTTGATAACTTTAAATACTTTCTTAGGATTTAAAAAATCTTTCAAGTAATCGTAATGCAAACCAAAGATTTTACAAAATAATGGAGCAAATTGGCACAAGAAGGAAAAACATTAAATTGTTAAATATTTAAATCACACATTCAGCTTCAATTGCAAATATTAGCAAATGTGCTGTTTCATTTTTTTATTGATATTCAAAGTGCGCTCATGCTATCTAAAAATTAATTTTTTTTGAAATTACCCCTATAGATAGATAATACGAAGTAAAGGTATCTTATTCGAGATTGTTTGGCATAGTAATACTATCTTTTTTAAATATATATATATATATATATATATATATATATATATATTCACCAAAATCCAAAAATAAATAAATAAAATTCACAAAGATTGATTTTAACAAACACCTAATCAATAACCGATGCAATGCTTTAAAAAAATCTAGAAATTGATCAAGAGAGCCGAGGCTTTGGAGTTCTAGGAGAATGAATATGTATTAGCATCTTTTGAAGTCATTGTAAAAGGGGGGTAAATAGCTATTTAGGTCATTAAACTATTTACACTTTGATGTTTTGGCATTCAAATATTTTTTAGGTTAATTATACCACTCTAGTATTTAAGAGTGGCTGAAAATAAACCGACATTTATGGTGGTTTTCGCCAAATTAGAAATGTTTCGGAAATGTTGCAAATAATCCCGGGAAACAATTAGTGGTGTACAAGTTATATTTAAGAGAGTAATGTATCAATCATTAAAAAAAAAAAAATCGACGTGGGACTTAAAGAATTTAAACTAAAGATACGGGATTAAGTTAACAACTCCATATACGCAGTTCAATAACATAGGACTCCCCCGCCGTAGTTGTCCCGTGCCTGGGGCCTCGACAACACCACCAACCACCCGAAAAGCGATTTCCCTATGTCAAAATGATATTTCTTTCTACGAACCTTACATTGTGTTTAACTTGCTATGACAAAATGGATATCTCGAGACGATAATGAATGTTTAAGTTTATGATTATTGACTATATTTCATTTAGAGTTATCTCATTTGGGGACTCGGAGTTCACAAAATTTTCTACATCTCGCGCCAAAATTATACACGGCGACAAAACCACACTTATTACTAGAATTTAGGCCTCGCTTTCGCTGTAACTGAATATTTTAAATATGTTATAAAAAAAGATAAAAGAAGTTTTACTAAGACGACATATTTAATATTTATTTGATAAAATCTTATATTTTCGCTTACAAATATTAGTTTTGTTTGATAACTTTAAATACTTTCTTAGGATTTAAAAAAATCTTTCAAGTAATCGTAATGCAAACCAAAGATTTTACAAAATAATGGAGCAAATGGCACAAGAAGGAAAAACATTAAATTGTTAAATATTTAAATCACACATTCAGCCTCAATTGCAAATATTAGCAAATGTGCTTTTTCATTTTTTTATTGATATTCAAAGTGCGCTCATGCTATCTAAAAATTAATTTTTTTTGAAATTACCCCTATAGATAGATAATACGAAGTAAAGGTATCTTATTCGAGATTGTTTGGCATAGTAATACTATCTTTTTTTAAAATATATATATATATATATATATATATATATATATACATAAAATCCAAAAAATAAATAAATAAAATTCACAAAGATTGATTTTAACAAACACCTAATCAATAACCGATGCAATGCTTTTAAAAAAATCTAGAAATTGATCAAGAGAGCCGAGGCTTTGGAGTTCTAGGAGAATGAATATGTATTAGCATCTTTTGAAGTCATTGTAAAAGGGGGGTAAATAGCTATTTAGGTCATTAAACTATTTACACTTTGATGTTTTGGCATTCAAATATTTTTTAGGTTAATTATACCACTCTAGTATTTAAGAGTGGCTGAAAATAAACCGACATTTATGGTGGTTTTCGCCAAATTAGAAATGTTTCTGAAATGTTGCAAATAATCCCGGAAACAATTAGTGGTGTACAAGTTATATTTAAGAGAGTAATGTATCAATCATTAAAAAAAAATCGACGTGGGACTTAAAGAATTTAAACTAAAGATACGGGATTAAGTTAACAACTCCATATACGCAGCTTCAATAACATAGGACTCCCCCGCCGTAGTTGTCCCGTGCCTGGGGCCTCGACAACACCACCAACCACCCGAAAAGCGATTTCCCTATGTCAAAATGATATTTCTTTCTACGAACCTTACATTGTAGTTTAACTTGCTATGACAAAATGGATATCTCGAGACGATAATGAATGTTTAAGTTTATGATTATTGACTATATTTCATTTAGAGTTATCTCATTTGGGACTCGGAGTTCACAAAATTTTCTACATCTCGCGCCAAAAATTATACACGGCGACAAAACCACACTTATTACTAGAATTTAGGCCTCGCTTTCGCTGTAACTGAATATTTTAAATATGTTATAAAAAAAGATAAAAGAAGTTTTACTAAGACGACATATTTAATATTTATTTGATAAAATCTTATATTTTCGCTTACAAATATTAGTTTTGTTTGATAACTTTAAATACTTTCTTAGGATTTAAAAATCTTTCAAGTAATCGTAATGCAAACCAAGATTTTACAAAATAATGGAGCAAACTGGCACAAAGAAGGAAAAACATTAAATTGTTAAATATTTAAATCACACATTCAGCCCTAATTGCAAATATTAGCAAATGTGCTTTCACTTTTTTTATTGATATTCAAAGTGCGCTCATGCTATCTAAAAATTAATTTTTTTTTGAAATTACCCCTATAGATAGATAATACGAAGTAAAGGTATCTTATTCGAGATTGTTTGGCATAGTAATACTATCTTTTTAAAAATATATATATATATATATATATATATATATATATATACAAAATCCAAAAAATAAATAAATAAAATTCACAAAGATTGATTTTAACAAACACCTAATCAATAACCGATGCAATGCTTTAAAAAATCTAGAAATTGATCAAGAGAGCCGAGGCTTTGGAGTTCTAGGAGAATGAATATGTATTAGCATCTTTTGAAGTCATTGTAAAAGGGGGGTAAATAGCTATTTAGGTCATTAAACTATTTACACTTTGATGTTTTGGCATTCAAATATTTTTTAGGTTAATTATACCACTCTAGTATTTAAGAGTGGCTGAAAATAAACCGACATTTATGGTGGTTTTCGCCAAATTAGAAATGTTTCTGAAATGTTGCAAATAATCCCGGAAACAATTAGTGGTGTACAAGTTATATTTAAGAGAGTAATGTATCAATCATTAAAAAAAAATCGACGTGGGACTTAAAGAATTTAAACTAAAGATACTGGGATTAAGTTAACAACTCCATATACGCAGCTTCAATAACATAGGACTCCCCCGCCGTAGTTGTCCCGTGCCTGGGCCTCGACAACACCACCAACCACCCGAAAAGCGATTTCCCTATGTCAAAATGATATTTCTTTCTACGAACCTTACATTGTAAGTTTAACTTGCTATGACAAAATGGATATCTCGAGACGATAATGAATGTTTAAGTTTATGATTATTGACTATATTTCATTTAGAGTTATCTCATTTGGGACTGGAGTTCACAAAATTTTCTACATCTGCGCCAAAATTATACACGGCGACAAAACCACACTTATTACTAGAATTTAGGCCTCGTTTCACTGTAACTGAATATTTTAAATATGTTATAAAAAAGATAAAAGAAGTTTTACTAAGACGACATATTTAATATTTATTTGATAAAATCTTATATTTTCGCTTACAAATATTAGTTTTGTTTGATAACTTTAAATACTTTCTTAGGATTTAAAAATCTTTCAAGTAATCGTAATGCAAACCAAAGATTTTACAAAATAATGGAGCAAACTGGCACAAGAAGGGAAAAACATTAAATTGTTAAATATTTAAATCACACATTCAGCCTCAATTGCAAATATTAGCAAATGTGCTTTTCATTTTTTTATTGATATTCAAAGTGTGCTCATGCTATCTAAAAATTAATTTTTTTTTGAAATTACCCCTATAGATAGATAATACGAAGTAAAGGTATCTTATTCGAGATTGTTTGGCATAGTAATACTATCTTTTTTAAAAATATATATATATATATATATATATATATATATATATTCACAAAATCCAAAAAATAAATAAATAAAATTCACAAAGATTGATTTTAACAAACACCTAATCAATAACCGATGCAATGCTTTAAAAAATCTAGAAATTGATCAAGAGAGCCGAGGCTTTGGAGTTCTAGGAGAATGAATATGTATTAGCATCTTTTGAAGTCATTGTAAAAGGGGGGTAAATAGCTATTTAGGTCATTAAACTATTTACACTTTGATGTTTTGGCATTCAAATATTTTTTAGGTTAATTATACCACTCTAGTATTTAAGAGTGGCTGAAAATAAACCGACATTTATGGTGGTTTTCGCCAAATTAGAAATGTTTCTGAAATGTTGCAAATAATCCCGGAAACAATTAGTGGTGTACAAGTTATATTTAAGAGAGTAATGTATCAATCATTAAAAAAAAATCGACGTGGGACTTAAAGAATTTAAACTAAAGATACTGGGATTAAGTTAACAACTCCATATACGCAGCTTCAATAACATAGGACTCCCCCGCCGTAGTTGTCCCGTGCCTGGGCCTCGACAACACCACCAACCACCCGAAAAGCGATTTCCCTATGTCAAAATGATATTTCTTTCTACGAACCTTACATTGTAAGTTTAACTTGCTATGACAAAATGGATATCTCGAGACGATAATGAATGTTTAAGTTTATGATTATTGACTATATTTCATTTAGAGTTATCTCATTTGGGACTCGGAGTTCACAAAATTTTCTACATCTCGCGCCAAAATTATACACGGCGACAAAACCACACTTATTACTAGAATTTAGGCCTCGTTTCGCTGTAACTGAATATTTTAAATATGTTATAAAAAAAGATAAAAGAAGTTTTACTAAGACGACATATTTAATATTTATTTGATAAAATCTTATATTTTCGCTTACAAATATTAGTTTTGTTTGATAACTTTAAATACTTTCTTAGGATTTAAAAATCTTTCAAGTAATCGTAATGCAAACCAAAGATTTTACAAAATAATGGAGCAAACTTGGCACAAGAAGGAAAAACATTAAATTGTTAAATATTTAAATCACACATTCAGCCTCAATTGCAAATATTAGCAAATGTGCTTTTCATTTTTTATTGATATTCAAAGTGCGCTCATGCTATCTAAAAATTAATTTTTTTTTGAAATTACCCCTATAGATAGATAATACGAAGTAAAGGTATCTTATTCGAGATTGTTTGGCATAGTAATACTATCTTTTTAAAAATATATATATATATATATATATATATATATATATATATATCACAAAATCCAAAAATAAATAAATAAAATTCACAAAGATTGATTTTAACAAACACCTAATCAATAACCGATGCAATGCTTTTAAAAAATCTAGAAATTGATCAAGAGAGCTGAGGCTTTGGAGTTCTAGGAGAATGAATATGTATTAGCATCTTTTGAAGTCATTGTAAAAGGGGGGTAAATAGCTATTTAGGTCATTAAACTATTTACACTTTGATGTTTTGGCATTCAAATATTTTTTAGGTTAATTATACCACTCTAGTATTTAAGAGTGGCTGAAAATAAACTCGACATTTATGGTGGTTTTCGCCAAATTAGAAATGTTTCTGAAATGTTGCAAATAATCCCGGAAACAATTAGTGGTGTACAAGTTATATTTAAGAGAGTAATGTATCAATCATTAAAAAAAAATCGACGTGGGACTTAAAGAATTTAAACTAAAGATACTGGGATTAAGTTAACAACTCCATATACGCAGCTTCAATAACATAGGACTCCCCCGCCGTAGTTGTCCCGTGCCTGGGCCTCGACAACACCACCAACCACCCGAAAAGCGATTTCCCTATGTCAAAATGATATTTCTTTCTACGAACCTTACATTGTAAGTTTAACTTGCTATGACAAAATGGATATCTCGAGACGATAATGAATGTTTAAGTTTATGATTATTGACTATATTTCATTTAGAGTTATCTCATTTGGGGACTCGGAGTTCACAAAATTTTCTACATCTCGCGCCAAAAATTATACACGGCGACAAAACCACACTTATTACTAGAATTTAGGCCTCGTCTCGCTGTAACGGAATATTTTAAATATGTTATAAAAAAAGATAAAAGAAGTTTTACTAAGACGACATATTTAATATTTATTTGATAAAATCTTATATTTTCGCTTACAAATATTAGTTTTGTTTGATAACTTTAAATACTTTCTTAGGATTTAAAAAATCTTTCAAGTAATCGTAATGCAAACCAAAGATTTTACAAAATAATGGAGCAAATGGCACAAGAAGGAAAAACATTAAATTGTTAAATATTTAAATCACACATTCAGCCTAATTGCAAATATTAGCAAATGTGCTTTTCACTTTTTTATTGATATTCAAAGTGCGTTCATGCTATCTAAAATTAATTTTTTTTGAAATTACACCCTATAGATAGATAATAATGAAGTAAAGGTATCTTATTCGAGATTGTTTGGCATAGTAATACTATCTTTTTAAATATATATATATATATATATATATATAATCACAAAATCCAAAAAATAAATAAATAAAATTCACAAAGATTGATTTTAACAAACACCTAATCAATAACCGATGCAATGCTTTTAAAAAATCTAGAAATTGATCAAGAGAGCTCGAGGCTTTGGAGTTCTAGGAGAATGAATATGTATTAGCATCTTTTGAAGTCATTGTAAAAGGGGGGTAAATAGCTATTTAGGTCATTAAACTATTTACACTTTGATGTTTTGGCATTCAAATATTTTTTAGGTTAATTATACCACTCTAGTATTTAAGAGTGGCTGAAAATAAACTCGACATTTATGGTGGTTTTCTGCCAAATTAGAAATGTTTCTGAAATGTTGCAAATAATCCCGGAAACAATTAGTGGTGTACAAGTTATATTTAAGAGAGTAATGTATCAATCATTAAAAAAAAATCGACGTGGGACTTAAAGAATTTAAACTAAAGATACTGGGATTAAGTTAACAACTCCATATACGCAGCTTCAATAACATAGGACTCCCCCGCCGTAGTTGTCCCGTGCCTGGGCCTCGACAACACCACCAACCACCCGAAAAGCGATTTCCCTATGTCAAAATGATATTTCTTTCTACGTAACCTTACATTGTAGTTTAACTTGCTATGACAAAATGGATATCTCGAGACGATAATGAATGTTTAAGTTTATGATTATTGACTATATTTCATTTAGAGTTATCTCATTTGGGACTCGGAGTTCACAAAATTTTCTACATCTCACGCCAAAAATTATACACGGCGACAAAACCACACTTATTACTAGAATTTAGGCCTCGTCTCGCTGTACTGAATATTTTAAATATGTTATAAAAAAGATAAAAGAAGTTTTACTAAGACGACATATTTAATATTTATTTGATAAAATCTTATATTTTCGCTTACAAATATTAGTTTTGTTTGATAACTTTAAATACTTTCTTAGGATTTAAAAATCTTTCAAGTAATCGTAATGCAAACCAAAGATTTTACAAAATAATGGAGCAAATGGCACAAGAAGGAAAAACATTAAATTGTTAAATATTTAAATCACACATTCAGCCTAATTGCAAATATTAGCAAATGTGCTTTCACTTTTTTATTGATATTCAAAGTGCTCATGCTATCTAAAAATTAATTTTTTTTGAAATTACCCCTATAGATAGATAATACGAAGTAAAGGTATCTTATTCGAGATTGTTTGGCATAGTAATACTATCTTTTTAAAAAATATATATATATATATATATATATATATATATATATATCACCAAAATCCAAAAAATAAATAAATAAAATTCACAAAGATTGATTTTAACAAACACCTAATCAATAACCGATGCAATGCTTTTAAAAAATCTAGAAATTGATCAAGAGAGCTCGAGGCTTTGGAGTTCTAGGAGAATGAATATGTATTAGCATCTTTTGAAGTCATTGTAAAAGGGGGGTAAATAGCTATTTAGGTCATTAAACTATTTACACTTTGATGTTTTGGCATTCAAATATTTTTTAGGTTAATTATACCACTCTAGTATTTAAGAGTGGCTGAAAATAAACTCGACATTTATGGTGGTTTTCGCCAAATTAGAAATGTTTCTGAAATGTTGCAAATAATCCCGGAAACAATTAGTGGTGTACAAGTTATATTTAAGAGAGTAATGTATCAATCATTAAAAAAAAATCGACGTGGGACTTAAAGAATTTAAACTAAAGATACTGGGATTAAGTTAACAACTCCATATACGCAGCTTCAATAACATAGGACTCCCCCGCCGTAGTTGTCCCGTGCCTGGGCCTCGACAACACCACCAACCACCCGAAAAGCGATTTCCCTATGTCAAAATGATATTTCTTTCTACGTAACCTTACATTGTAAGCTTTAACTTGCTATGACAAAATGGATATCTCGAGACGATAATGAATGTTTAAGTTTATGATTATTGACTATATTTCATTTAGAGTTATCTCATTTGGGGACTCGGAGTTCACAAAATTTTCTACATCTCACGCCAAAAATTATACACTGCGACAAAACCACACTTATTACTAGAATTTAGGCCTCGCTCGCTGTAACTGAATATTTTAAATATGTTATAAAAAAAGATAAAAGAAGTTTTACTAAGACGACATATTTAATATTTATTTGATAAAATCTTATATTTTCGCTTACAAATATTAGTTTTGTTTGATAACTTTAAATACTTTCTTAGGATTTAAAAATCTTTCAAGTAATCGTAATGCAAACCAAAGATTTTACAAAATAATGGAGCAATGGCACAAGAAGGGAAAAACATTAAATTGTTAAATATTTAAATCACACATTCAGCTTAATTGCAAATATTAGCAAATGTGCTTTACTTTTTTATTGATATTCAAAGTGTGCTCATGCTATCTAAAAATTAATTTTTTTTGAAATTACCCCTATAGATAGATAATACGAAGTAAAGGTATCTTATTCGAGATTGTTTGGCATAGTAATACTATCTTTTTTAAAAATATATATATATATATATATATATATATATATATATATATATCACCAAAATCCAAAAAATAAATAAATAAAATTCACAAAGATTGATTTTAACAAACACCTAATCAATAACCGATGCAATGCTTTAAAAAATCTAGAAATTGATCAAGAGAGCCGAGGCTTTGGAGTTCTAGGAGAATGAATATGTATTAGCATCTTTTGAAGTCATTGTAAAAGGGGGGTAAATAGCTATTTAGGTCATTAAACTATTTACACTTTGATGTTTTGGCATTCAAATATTTTTTAGGTTAATTATACCACTCTAGTATTTAAGAGTGGCCGAAAATAAACCGACATTTATGGTGGTTTTCGCCAAATTAGAAATGTTTCTGAAATGTTGCAAATAATCCCTGAAACAATTAGTGGTGTACAAGTTATATTTAAGAGAGTAATGTATCAATCATTAAAAAAAAATCGACGTGGGACTTAAAGAATTTAAACTAAAGATACTGGATTAAGTTAACAACTCCATATACGCAGCTTCAATAACATAGGACTCCCCGCCGTAGTTGTCCCGTGCCTGGGCCTCGACAACACCACCAACCACCCGAAAAGCGATTTCCCTATGTCAAAATGATATTTCTTTCTACTTAACCTTACATTGTAAGTCTAACTTGCTATGACAAAATGGATATCTCGAGACGATAATGAATGTTTAAGTTTATGATTATTGACTATATTTCATTTAGAGTTATCTCATTTGGGACTCGGAGTTCACAAAATTTTCTACATCTCGCGCCAAAAATTATACACTGCGACAAAACCACACTTATTACTAGAATTTAGGCCTCGCTCGCTGTAACTGAATATTTTAAATATGTTATAAAAAAAGATAAAAGAAGTTTTACTAAGACGACATATTTAATATTTATTTGATAAAATCTTATATTTTCGCTACAAATATTAGTTTTGTTTGATAACTTTAAATACTTTCTTAGGATTTAAAAATCTTTCAAGTAATCGTAATGCAAACCAAAGATTTTACAAAATAATGGAGCAATGGCACAAGAAGGAAAAACATTAAATTGTTAAATATTTAAATCACACATTCAGCCTAATTGCAAATATTAGCAAATGTGCTTTCACTTTTTTATTGATATTCAAAGTGCGTTCATGCTATCTAAAAATTAATTTTTTTTGAAATTACCCCTATAGATAGATAATACGAAGTAAAGGTATCTTATTCGAGATTGTTTGGCATAGTAATACTATCTTTTTAAAAAAAAATATATATATATATATATATATATATATATATATATTCACCAAAATCCAAAAAATAAATAAATAAAATTCACAAAGATTGATTTTAACAAACACCTAATCAATAACCGATGCAATGCTTTAAAAAATCTAGAAATTGATCAAGAGAGCTGAGGCTTTGGAGTTCTAGGAGAATGAATATGTATTAGCATCTTTTGAAGTCATTGTAAAAGGGGGTAAATAGCTATTTAGGTCATTAAACTATTTACACTTTGATGTTTTGGCATTCAAATATTTTTTAGGTTAATTATACCACTCTAGTATTTAAGAGTGGCTGAAAATAAACTCGACATTTATGGTGGTTTTCGCCAAATTAGAAATGTTTCTGAAATGTTGCAAATAATCCCGGAAACAATTAGTGGTGTACAAGTTATATTTAAGAGAGTAATGTATCAATCATTAAAAAAAAAAATCGACGTGGGACTTAAAGAATTTAAACTAAAGATACGGGATTAAGTTAACAACTCCATATACGCAGTTCAATAACATAGGACTCCCCGCCGTAGTTGTCCCGTGCCTGGGGCCTCGACAACACCACCAACCACCCGAAAAGCGATTTTCCCTATGTCAAAATGATATTTCTTTCTACTTAACCTTACATTGTAAGTTTAACTTGCTATGACAAAATGGATATCTAGAGACGATAATGAATGTTTAAGTTTATGATTATTGACTATATTTCATTTAGAGTTATCTCATTTGGGGACTGGAGTTCACAAAATTTTCTACATCTACGCCAAAATTATACACGGCGACAAAACCACACTTATTACTAGAATTTAGGCCTCGCTTTCGCTGTAACGGAATATTTTAAATATGTTATAAAAAAAGATAAAAGAAGTTTTACTAAGACGACATATTTAATATTTATTTGATAAAATCTTATATTTTCGCTTACAAATATTAGTTTTGTTTGATAACTTTAAATACTTTCTTAGGATTTAAAAATCTTTCAAGTAATCGTAATGCAAACCAAAGATTTTACAAAATAATGGAGCAAATGGCACAAGAAGGGAAAAACATTAAATTGTTAAATATTTAAATCACACATTCAGCTTCAATTGCAAATATTAGCAAATGTGCTTTTCATTTTTTATTGATATTCAAAGTGTGCTCATGCTATCTAAAAATTAATTTTTTTTGAAATTACCCCTATAGATAGATAATACGAAGTAAAGGTATCTTATTCGAGATTGTTTGGCATAGTAATACTATCTTTTTTAAAAATATATATATATATATATATATATATATATATATATTCATCAAAATCCAAAAAATAAATAAATAAAATTCACAAAGATTGATTTTAACAAACACCTAATCAATAACCGATGCAATGCTTTAAAAAAATCTAGAAATTGATCAAGAGAGCTGAGGCTTTGGAGTTCTAGGAGAATGAATATGTATTAGCATCTTTTGAAGTCATTGTAAAAGGGGGGTAAATAGCTATTTAGGTCATTAAACTATTTACACTTTGATGTTTTGGCATTCAAATATTTTTAGGTTAATTATACCACTCTAGTATTTAAGAGTGGTCGAAAATAAACCGACATTTATGGTGGTTTTCGCCAAATTAGAAATGTTTCTGAAATGTTGCAAATAATCCCGGAAACAATTAGTGGTGTACAAGTTATATTTAAGAGAGTAATGTATCAATCATTAAAAAAAAATCGACGTGGGACTTAAAGAATTTAAACTAAAGATACTGGGATTAAGTTAACAACTCCATATACGCAGCTTCAATAACATAGGACTCCCCGCCGTAGTTGTCCCGTGCCTGGGCCTCGACAACACCACCAACCACCCGAAAAGCGATTTCCCTATGTCAAAATGATATTTCTTTCTACTGAACCTTACATTGTAAGTTTAACTTGCTATGACAAAATGGATATCTCGAGACGATAATGAATGTTTAAGTTTATGATTATTGACTATATTTC
The DNA here is from genome assembly GCA_026122235.1 of Vinca minor. Taxonomy (NCBI): domain Eukaryota; kingdom Viridiplantae; phylum Streptophyta; class Magnoliopsida; order Gentianales; family Apocynaceae; genus Vinca; species Vinca minor. Next base: position 581,304 of record JAOCZM010000002.1, read on the forward strand.
ATTTAGAGTTATCTCATTTGGGGACTCGGAGTTCACAAAATTTTCTACATCTCGCGCCAAAAATTATACACTGCGACAAAACCACACTTATTACTAGAATTTAGGCCTCGCTCGCTGTAACTGAATATTTTAAATATGTTATAAAAAAAGATAAAAGAAGTTTTACTAAGACGACATATTTAATATTTATTTGATAAAATCTTATATTTTCGCTTACAAATATTAGTTTTGTTTGATAACTTTAAATACTTTCTTAGGATTTAAAAATCTTTCAAGTAATCGTAATGCAAACCAAGATTTTACAAAATAATGGAGCAACTGGCACAAGAAGGGAAAAACATTAAATTGTTAAATATTTAAATCACACATTCAGCCTCAATTGCAAATATTAGCAAATGTGCTGTCATTTTTTATTGATATTCAAAGTGTGCTCATGCTATCTAAAAATTAATTTTTTTTGAAATTACCCCTATAGATAGATAATACGAAGTAAAGGTATCTTATTCGAGATTGTTTGGCATAGTAATACTATCTTTTTAAAAAAAAATATATATATATATATATATATATATATATATATATATCATCAAAATCCAAAAAATAAATAAATAAAATTCACAAAGATTGATTTTAACAAACACCTAATCAATAACCGATGCAAATGCTTTTAAAAAATCTAGAAATTGATCAAGAGAGCTGAGGCTTTGGAGTTCTAGGAGAATGAATATGTATTAGCATCTTTTGAAGTCATTGTAAAAGGGGGGTAAATAGCTATTTAGGTCATTAAACTATTTACACTTTGATGTTTTGGCATTCAAATATTTTTTAGGTTAATTATACCACTCTAGTATTTAAGAGTGGCTGAAAATAAACCGACATTTATGGTGGTTTTCGCCAAATTAGAAATGTTTCGGAAATGTTGCAAATAATCCCGGGAAACAATTAGTGGTGTACAAGTTATATTTAAGAGAGTAATGTATCAATCATTAAAAAAAAATCGACGTGGGACTTAAAGAATTTAAACTAAAGATACTGGGATTAAGTTAACAACTCCATATACGCAGCTTCAATAACATAGGACTCCCCGCCGTAGTTGTCCCGTGCCTGGGCCTCGACAACACCACCAACCACCCGAAAAGCGATTTCCCTATGTCAAAATGATATTTCTTTCTACGTAACCTTACATTGTAAGTTTAACTTGCTATGACAAAATGGATATCTCGAGACGATAATGAATGTTTAAGTTTATGATTATTGACTATATTTCATTTAGAGTTATCTCATTTGGGGACTCGGAGTTCACAAAATTTTCTACATCTCGCGCCAAAAATTATACACGGCGACAAAACCACACTTATTACTAGAATTTAGGCCTCGCTTCGCTGTAACGGAATATTTTAAATATGTTATAAAAAAAGATAAAAGAAGTTTTACTAAGACGACATATTTAATATTTATTTGATAAAATCTTATATTTTCGCTTACAAATATTAGTTTTGTTTGATAACTTTAAATACTTTCTTAGGATTTAAAAATCTTTCAAGTAATCGTAATGCAAACCAAGATTTTACAAAATAATGGAGCAGCATGGCACAAGAAGGAAAAACATTAAATTGTTAAATATTTAAATCACACATTCAGCCTAATTGCAAATATTAGCAAATGTGCGTTTTCATTTTTTATTGATATTCAAAGTGCTGCTCATGCTATCTAAAAATTAATTTTTTTTGAAATTACCCCCTATAGATAGATAATACGAAGTAAAGGTATCTTATTCGAGATTGTTTGGCATAGTAATACTATCTTTTTAAAAATATATATATATATATATATATATATATATATATATCACCAAAATCCAAAAAATAAATAAATAAAATTCACAAAGATTGATTTTAACAAACACCTAATCAATAACCGATGCAATGCTTTAAAAAATCTAGAAATTGATCAAGAGAGCTGAGGCTTTGGAGTTCTAGGAGAATGAATATGTATTAGCATCTTTTGAAGTCATTGTAAAAGGGGGGTAAATAGCTATTTAGGTCATTAAACTATTTACACTTTGATGTTTTGGCATTCAAATATTTTTTAGGTTAATTATACCACTCTAGTATTTAAGAGTGGCTGAAAATAAACCGACATTTATGGTGGTTTTCGCCAAATTAGAAATGTTTCGGAAATGTTGCAAATAATCCCTGAAACAATTAGTGGTGTACAAGTTATATTTAAGAGAGTAATGTATCAATCATTAAAAAAAAATCGACGTGGGACTTAAAGAATTTAAACTAAAGATACTGGGATTAAGTTAACAACTCCATATACGCAGCTTCAATAACATAGGACTCCCCGCCGTAGTTGTCCCGTGCCTGGGCCTCGACAACACCACCAACCACCCGAAAAGCGATTTCCCTATGTCAAAATGATATTTCTTTCTACGTAACCTTACATTGTGTTTAACTTGCTATGACAAAATGGATATCTCGAGACGATAATGAATGTTTAAGTTTATGATTATTGACTATATTTCATTTAGAGTTATCTCATTTGGGACTCGGAGTTCACAAAATTTTCTACATCTCGCGCCAAAAATTATACACGGCGACAAAACCACACTTATTACTAGAATTTAGGCCTCGCTCGCTGTACTGAATATTTTAAATATGTTATAAAAAAAGATAAAAGAAGTTTTACTAAGACGACATATTTAATATTTATTTGATAAAATCTTATATTTTCGCTTACAAATATTAGTTTTGTTTGATAACTTTAAATACTTTCTTAGGATTTAAAAAATCTTTCAAGTAATCGTAATGCAAACCAGTATTTTACAAAATAATGGAGCAGCTTGGCACAAGAAGGAAAAACATTAAATTGTTAAATATTTAAATCACACATTCAGCCTAATTGCAAATATTAGCAAATGTGCGTTTTCATTTTTTATTGATATTCAAAGTGTGCTCATGCTATCTAAAAATTAATTTTTTTTTGAAATTACCCCTATAGATAGATAATACGAAGTAAAGGTATCTTATTCGAGATTGTTTGGCATAGTAATACTATCTTTTTAAAAATATATATATATATATATATATATATATATATATATATTCAGTCAAAATCCAAAAAATAAATAAATAAAATTCACAAAGATTGATTTTAACAAACACCTAATCAATAACCGATGCAATGCTTTAAAAAATCTAGAAATTGATCAAGAGAGCTGAGGCTTTGGAGTTCTAGGAGAATGAATATGTATTAGCATCTTTTGAAGTCATTGTAAAAGGGGGTAAATAGCTATTTAGGTCATTAAACTATTTACACTTTGATGTTTTGGCATTCAAATATTTTTTAGGTTAATTATACCACTCTAGTATTTAAGAGTGGCTGAAAATAAACCGACATTTATGGTGGTTTTCGCCAAATTAGAAATGTTTCGGAAATGTTGCAAATAATCCCTGAAACAATTAGTGGTGTACAAGTTATATTTAAGAGAGTAATGTATCAATCATTAAAAAAAAATCGACGTGGGACTTAAAGAATTTAAACTAAAGATACTGGATTAAGTTAACAACTCCATATACGCAGCTCAATAACATAGGACTCCCCCGCCGTAGTTGTCCCGTGCCTGGGCCCTCGACAACACCACCAACCACCCGAAAAGCGATTTCCCTATGTCAAAATGATATTTCTTTCTACGTAACCTTACATTGTAAGTTTAACTTGCTATGACAAAATGGATATCTCGAGACGATAATGAATGTTTAAGTTTATGATTATTGACTATATTTCATTTAGAGTTATCTCATTTGGGACCTGGAGTTCACAAAATTTTCTACATCTCGCGCCAAAAATTATACACGGCGACAAAACCACACTTATTACTAGAATTTAGGCCTCGCTCGCTGTAACGGAATATTTTAAATATGTTATAAAAAAAGATAAAAGAAGTTTTACTAAGACGACATATTTAATATTTATTTGATAAAATCTTATATTTTCGCTTACAAATATTAGTTTTGTTTGATAACTTTAAATACTTTCTTAGGATTTAAAAATCTTTCAAGTAATCGTAATGCAAACCAGTATTTTACAAAATAATGGAGCAATGGCACAAGAAGGAAAAACATTAAATTGTTAAATATTTAAATCACACATTCAGCCTCAATTGCAAATATTAGCAAATGTGCGTTTTCATTTTTTATTGATATTCAAAGTGTGCTCATGCTATCTAAAAATTAATTTTTTTTGAAATTACCCCTATAGATAGATAATACGAAGTAAAGGTATCTTATTCGAGATTGTTTGGCATAGTAATACTATCTTTTTAAATATATATATATATATATATATATATATATATATATATATATATTCAGTCAAAATCCAAAAATAAATAAATAAAATTCACAAAGATTGATTTTAACAAACACCTAATCAATAACCGATGCAATGCTTTAAAAAATCTAGAAATTGATCAAGAGAGCTGAGGCTTTGGAGTTCTAGGAGAATGAATATGTATTAGCATCTTTTGAAGTCATTGTAAAAGGGGGTAAATAGCTATTTAGGTCATTAAACTATTTACACTTTGATGTTTTGGCATTCAAATATTTTTTAGGTTAATTATACCACTCTAGTATTTAAGAGTGGCTGAAAATAAACCGACATTTATGGTGGTTTTCGCCAAATTAGAAATGTTTCTGAAATGTTGCAAATAATCCCTGAAACAATTAGTGGTGTACAAGTTATATTTAAGAGAGTAATGTATCAATCATTAAAAAAAAATCGACGTGGGACTTAAAGAATTTAAACTAAAGATACTGGGATTAAGTTAACAACTCCATATACGCAGCTCAATAACATAGGACTCCCCCGCCGTAGTTGTCCCGTGCCTGGGCCTCGACAACACCACCAACCACCCGAAAAGCGATTTCCCTATGTCAAAATGATATTTCTTTCTACGTAACCTTACATTGTAAGTTTAACTTGCTATGACAAAATGGATATCTCGAGACGATAATGAATGTTTAAGTTTATGATTATTGACTATATTTCATTTAGAGTTATCTCATTTGGGACTCGGAGTTCACAAAATTTTCTACATCTCGCGCCAAAAATTATACACTGCGACAAAACCACACTTATTACTAGAATTTAGGCCTCGCTCGCTGTAACTGAATATTTTAAATATGTTATAAAAAAAGATAAAAGAAGTTTTACTAAGACGACATATTTAATATTTATTTGATAAAATCTTATATTTTCGCTACAAATATTAGTTTTGTTTGATAACTTTAAATACTTTCTTAGGATTTAAAAAATCTTTCAAGTAATCGTAATGCAAACCAAGATTTTACAAAATAATGGAGCAAATGGCACAAGAAGGAAAAACATTAAATTGTTAAATATTTAAATCACACATTCAGCTTCAATTGCAAATATTAGCAAATGTGCGTTTTCATTTTTTATTGATATTCAAAGTATGCTCATGCTATCTAAAAATTAATTTTTTTTGAAATTACCCCTATAGATAGATAATACGAAGTAAAGGTATCTTATTCGAGATTGTTTGGCATAGTAATACTATCTTTTTAAAATATATATATATATATATATATATATATATATATATATATTCACCAAAATCCAAAAAATAAATAAATAAAATTCACAAAGATTGATTTTAACAAACACCTAATCAATAACCGATGCAATGCTTTAAAAAATCTAGAAATTGATCAAGAGAGCTCGAGGCTTTGGAGTTCTAGGAGAATGAATATGTATTAGCATCTTTTGAAGTCATTGTAAAAGGGGGGTAAATAGCTATTTAGGTCATTAAACTATTTACACTTTGATGTTTTGGCATTCAAATATTTTTTAGGTTAATTATACCACTCTAGTATTTAAGAGTGGCTGAAAATAAACTCGACATTTATGGTGGTTTTCGCCAAATTAGAAATGTTTCTGAAATGTTGCAAATAATCCCTGAAACAATTAGTGGTGTACAAGTTATATTTAAGAGAGTAATGTATCAATCATTAAAAAAAAATCGACGTGGGACTTAAAGAATTTAAACTAAAGATACTGGATTAAGTTAACAACTCCATATACGCAGCTCAATAACATAGGACTCCCCCGCCGTAGTTGTCCCGTGCCTGGGCCTCGACAACACCACCAACCACCCGAAAAGCGATTTCCCTATGTCAAAATGATATTTCTTTCTACGAACCTTACATTGTAAGCTTTAACTTGCTATGACAAAATGGATATCTCGAGACGATAATGAATGTTTAAGTTTATGATTATTGACTATATTTCATTTAGAGTTATCTCATTTGGGACTCGGAGTTCACAAAATTTTCTACATCTCGCGCCAAAAATTATACACGGCGACAAAACCACACTTATTACTAGAATTTAGGCCTCGTTCACTGTAACTGAATATTTTAAATATGTTATAAAAAAAGATAAAAGAAGTTTTACTAAGACGACATATTTAATATTTATTTGATAAAATCTTATATTTTCGCTTACAAATATTAGTTTTGTTTGATAACTTTAAATACTTTCTTAGGATTTAAAAAATCTTTCAAGTAATCGTAATGCAAACCAAGATTTTACAAAATAATGGAGCAAATGGCACAAGAAGGAAAAACATTAAATTGTTAAATATTTAAATCACACATTCAGCCTCAATTGCAAATATTAGCAAATGTGCTGTTTCATTTTTTTATTGATATTCAAAGTGCGCTCATGCTATCTAAAATTAATTTTTTTTGAAATTACCCCTATAGATAGATAATACGAAGTAAAGGTATCTTATTCGAGATTGTTTGGCATAGTAATACTATCTTTTTTAAATATATATATATATATATATATATTCATATCAAAAATCCAAAAATAAATAAATAAAATTCACAAAGATTGATTTTAACAAACACCTAATCAATAACCGATGCAATGCTTTTAAAAATCTAGAAATTGATCAAGAGAGCTGAGGCTTTGGAGTTCTAGGAGAATGAATATGTATTAGCATCTTTTGAAGTCATTGTAAAAGGGGGGTAAATAGCTATTTAGGTCATTAAACTATTTACACTTTGATGTTTTGGCATTCAAATATTTTTTAGGTTAATTATACCACTCTAGTATTTAAGAGTGGCTGAAAATAAACTCGACATTTATGGTGGTTTTCGCCAAATTAGAAATGTTTCGGAAATGTTGCAAATAATCCCGGGAAACAATTAATGGTGTACAAGTTATATTTAAGAGAGTAATGTATCAATCATTAAAAAAAAATCGACGTGGGACTTAAAGAATTTAAACTAAAGATACTGGGATTAAGTTAACAACTCCATATACGCAGCTCAATAACATAGGACTCCCCCGCCGTAGTTGTCCCGTGCCTGGGGCCTCGACAACACCACCAACCACCCGAAAAGCGATTTCCCTATGTCAAAATGATATTTCTTTCTACGTAACCTTACATTGTAAGCTTTAACTTGCTATGACAAAATGGATATCTCGAGACGATAATGAATGTTTAAGTTTATGATTATTGACTATATTTCATTTAGAGTTATCTCATTTGGGACTCGGAGTTCACAAAATTTTTCTACATCTCGCACCCAAAATTATACACTACGACAAAACCACACTTATTACTAGAATTTAGGCCTCTGCTCGCTGCACTGAATATTTTAAATATGTTATAAAAAAAGATAAAAGAAGTTTTACTAAGACGACATATTTAATATTTATTTGATAAAATCTTATATTTTCGCTTACAAATATTAGTTTTGTTTGATAACTTTAAATACTTTCTTAGGATTTAAAAAATCTTTCAAGTAATCGTAATGCAAACCAAGATTTTACAAAATAATGGAGCAAAGCTGGCACAAAGTAAGGGAAAAACATTAAATTGTTAAATATTTAAATCACACATTCAGCTCAATTGCAAATATTAGCAAATGTGCTTTTCATTTTTTATTAGATATTCAAAGTGCGCTCATGCTATCTAAAATTTAAATTTTTTTTGAAATTACACCTATAGATAGATAATACGAAGTAAAGGTATCTTATGCGAGATTGTTTGGCATAGTAATACTATCTTTTTTAAAAATATATATATATATATATATCATATATATAAATCCAAAAATAAATAAATAAAATTCACAAAGATTGATTTTAACAAACACCTAATCAATAACCGATGCAATGCTTTAAAAAAATCTAGAAATTGATCAAGAGAGTCGAGGCTTTGGAGTTCTAGGAGAATGAATATGTATTAGCATCTTTTGAAGTCATTGTAAAAGGGGGGTAAAATAGCTATTTAGGTCATTAAACTATTTACACTTTGATGTTTTGGCATTCAAATATTTTTAGGTTAATTATACCACTCTAGTATTTAAGAGTGGCTGAAAATAAACCGACATTTATGGTGGTTTTACGCCAAATTAGAAATGTTTCGGAAATGTTGCAAATAATCCCTGGGAAACAATTAGTTGTGTACAAGTTATATTTAAGAGAGTAATGTATCAATCATTAAAAAAAATATTCGACGTGGGACTTAAAGAATTTAAACTAAAGATACGGGATTAAGTTAACAACTCCATATACGCAGCTTTAATAACATAGGACACCCCCGCCGTAGTTGTCCCGTGCTCTGGGCCTCGACAACACCACCAACCACCCGAAAAGCGATTTCCCTATGTCAAAATGATATTTCTTTCTACGTAACCTTACATTGTGTGTGAACTTGCTATGACAAAATGGATATCTCGAGACGATAATGAATGTTTAAGTTAATGATTATTGACTATATTTCATTTAGAGTTATCTCATTTGGGACTGGAGTTCACAAAATTTTCTAAATCTAGCGCCAAAATTATACACGGCGACAAAACCACACTTATTACTAGAATTTAGGCCTCGTCTCGCTGCACTGAATATTTTAAATATGTTATAAAAAAAGATAAAAGAAGTTTTACTAAGACGACATATTTAATATTTATTTGATAAAATCTTATATTTTCGCTTACAAATATTAGTTTTGTTTGATAACTTTAAATACTTTCTTAGATTTAAAAAATCTTTCAAGTAATCGTAATGCAAACCAAGATTTTACAAAATAATGGAGCAAATGGCACAAGTAAGGAAAAACATTAAATTGTTAAATATTTAAATCACACATTCAGCTCAATTGCAAATATTAGCAAATGTGCGTTTTCATTTTTTATTGATATTCAAAGTGCGTTCATGCTATCTAAAAATTAATTTTTTTTTGAAATTACCCCTATAGATAGATAATACGAAGTAAAGGTATCTTATTCGAGATTGTTTGGCATAGTAATACTATCTTTTTAAAATATATATATATATATATATATATATATTTATATTAACTAAAATCCAAAAATAAATAAATAAAATTCACAAAGATTGATTTTAACAAACACCTAATCAATAACCGATGCAATGCTTTAAAAAATCTAGAAATTGATCAAGAGAGCCGAGGCTTTGGAGTTCTAGGAGAATGAATATGTATTAGCATCTTTTGAAGTCATTGTAAAAGGGGGTAAATAGCTATTTAGGTCATTAAACTATTTACACTTTGATGTTTTGGCATTCAAATATTTTTTAGGTTAATTATACCACTCTAGTATTTAAGAGTGGCTGAAAATAAACCGACATTTATGGTGGTTTACTGCCAAATTAGAAATGTTTCTGAAATGTTGCAAATAATCCCGGAAACAATTAGTGGTGTACAAGTTATAATTTAAGAGAGAAATGTATAAATCATAAAAAAACATATTCGACGAGGGACTTAAAGAATTGAATCTAAAGATACTGGGATTAAGTTAACAACTCCATATACGCAGCTCAATAACATAGGACTCCCCGCCGTAGTTGTCCCGTGCCTGGGCCCTCGACAACACCACCAACCACCCGAAAAGCGATTTCCCTATGTCAAAATGATATTTCTTTTCTACGAACCTTACATTGTAAGTTTAACTTGCTATGACAAAATGGATATCTCGAGACGATAATGAATGTTTAAGTTTATGATTATTGACTATATTTCATTTAGAGTTATCTCATTTGGGACCTGGAGTTCACAACATTTTTCTACATCAGCGCCAAAAATTATACACTAGCGACAAAACCACACTTATTACTAGAATTTAGGCCTCGCTCGCTGTATCTGAATATTTTAAATATGTTATAAAAAAGATAAAAGAAGTTTTACTAAGACGACATATTTAATATTTATTTGATAAAATCTTATATTTTCGCTTACAAATATTAGTTTTGTTTGATAACTTTAAATACTTTCTTAGGATTTAAAAATCTTTCAAGTAATCGTAATGCAAACCAGTATTTTACAAAATAATGGAGCAAACTGGCACAAAGTAAGGGAAAAACATTAAATTGTTAAATATTTAAATCACACATTCAGTTCAATTGCAAATATTAGCAAATGTGCGTTTTCATTTTTTATTGGGTATTCAAAGTGCGTTCATTCTATCTAAAATTTAAAGTTTTTGAAATTACACCTATAGATAGATAATACGAAGTAAAGGTATCTTATGCGAGATTGTTTGGCATAGTAATACTATCTTTTTAAAAATATATATATACATATATATATATATATATATATATATATTCAGTCAAAATCCAAAAATAAATAAATATTTTAACAAACACCTAATCAGTTACCGATGCAATGCTTTAAAAAATCTAGAAATTGATCAAGAGAGCTGAGGCTTTGGAGTTCTAGGAGAATGAATATGTATTAGCATCTTTTGAAGTCATTGTAAAAGGGGGTAAATAGCTATTTAGGTCATTAAACTATTTACACTTTGATGTTTTGACATTCAAATATTTTTAAGTTAATTATACCACTCTAGTATTTAAGAGTGGCTGAAAATAAACTGACATTTATGGTGGTTTACGGCCAAATTAGAAATGTTTCGGAAATGTTGCAAATAATCCCGGGAAAAAAATAGTGGTGTACAAGTTATATTTAAGAGAGTAATGTATCAATCATTAAAAAAAATATTCGACGTGGGACTTAAAGAATTGAAACTAAAGATACAGGATTAAGTTAACAACTCCATATACGCAGCTTGAATAACACAGACACCCCGCCGTAGTTGTCCCGTGCCTGGGCCTCGACAACACCACCAACCACCCTGAAAAGCGATTTCCCTATGTCAAAATGATATTTCTTTCTACGAACCTTACATTGTAAGCTTTAACTTGCTATGACAAAATGGATATCCTGAGACGATAATGAATGTTTAAGTTTATGATTATTGACTATATTTCATTTAGAGTTATCTCATTTGGGACTCGGAGTTCACAACATTTTCTACATCGCCCCAAAATTATACACGGCGACAAAACCACACTTATTACTAGAATTTAGGCCTCGCTCGCTGTAACTGAATATTTTAAATATGTTATAAAAAAGATAAAAGAAGTTTTACTAAGACGACCTATTTAATATTTATTTGATAAAATCTTATCTTTTCGCTTACAAATATTAGTTTTGTTTGATAACTTTAAATACTTTCTTAGGATTTAAAAATCTTTCAAGTAATCGTAATGCAAACCAGTATTTTACAAAATAATGGAGCAGTTGGCACAGTAAGGAAAAACATTAAATTGTTAAATATTTAAATCACACATTCAGCTTCAATTGCAAATATTAGCAAATGTGCTTTTCATTTTTTATCGGGTATTCAAAGTACGCTCATTCTATCTAAAATTTAAAGTTTTTTGAAATTACACCTATAGATAGATAATACTGAAGTAAAGGTATCTTATGCGAGATTGTTTGGCATAGTAATACTATCTTTTTAAAAAAATATATATATATATATATATATATTCAGTCAAAATCCAAAAATAAATAAATATTTTAACAAACACCTAATCAGTTACCGATGCAATGCTTTAAAAAATCTAGAAATTGATCAAGAGAGCTGAGGCTTTGGAGTTCTAGGAGAATGAATATGTATTAGCATCTTTTGAAGTCATTGTAAAAGAGGGTAAACAGCTATTTAGGTCATTAAACTATTTACACTTTGATGTTTTGGCATTCAAATATTTTTAGGTTAATTATACCACTCTAGTATTTAAGAGTGGCTGAAAATAAACTGACATTTATGGTGGTTTTCGGCCAAATTAGAAATGTTTCGGAAATGTTGCAAATAATCCCGGGAAACAATTAGTGGTGTACAAGTTATATTTAAGAGAGTAATGTATCAATCATTAAAAAACATATTCGACATGGGACTTAAAGAATTGAATCTAAAGATACGGGATTAGGTTAACAACTCCATATACGCAGCTTCAATAACATAGGACTCCCGCCGTAGTTGTCCCTGCCTGGGCCTCGACAACACCAAAGAACCACCCGAAAAGCGATTTCCCTATGTCAAAATGATATTTCTTTCTACGAACCTTACATTGTAGTTTAACTTGCTATGACAAAATGGATATCTCGAGACGATAATGAATGTTTAAGTTTATGATTATTGACTATATTTCATTTAGAGTTATCTCATTTGGGACTCGGAGTTCACAACATTTTCTACATCACGCCAAAATTATACACGGCGACAAAACCACACTTATTACTAGAATTTAGGCCTCGTTTCGCTGTACCTAAATATTTTAAATATGTTATAAAAAAAGATAAAAGAAGTTTTACTAAGACGACATATTTAATATTTATTTGATAAAATCTTATATTTTCGCTACAAATATTAGTTTTGTTTGATAACTTTAAATACTTTCTTAGGATTTAAAAATCTTTCAAGTAATCGTAATGCAAACCAAGATTTTTACAAAATAATGGAGCAAACTTGGCACAAAGAAGGAAAAACATTAAATTGTTAAATATTTAAATCACACATTCAGTTAAATTGCAAATATTAGCAAATGTGCGTTTTCATTTTTTATTGGGTATTCAAAGTGCGTTCATTCTATCTAAAATTTAAATTTTTTGAAATTACACCTATAGATAGATAATACGAAGTAAAGGTATCTTATGCGAGATTGTTTGGCATAGTAAGACTATCTTTTTAAAAATATATATATATATATATATATTCAGTCAAAATCCAAAAATAAATAAATAAAATTCGCAGCATTGATTTTAACAAACACCTAATCGATCAATAACCGATGCAATGCTTTAAAAAATCTAGAAATTGATCAAGAGAGCTGAGGCTTTGGAGTTCTAGGAGAATGAATATGTATTAGCATCTTTTGAAGTCATTGTAAAAGGGGGTAAATAGCTATTTAGGTCATTAAACTATTTACACTTTGATGTTTTGACATTCAAATATTTTTAAGTTAATTATACCACTCTAGTATTTAAGAGTGGCTGAAAATAAACTGACATTTATGGTGGTTTACGGCCAAATTAGAAATGTTTCGGAAATGTTGCAAATAATCCCGGAAAAAAATAGTGGTGTACAAGTTATATTTAAGAGAGTAATGTATCAATCATTAAAAAAAATATTCGACGTGGGACTTAAAGAATTGAAACTAAAGATACAGGGATTAAGTTAACAACTCCATATACGCAGCTTGAATAACATAGGACACCCCCGCCGTAGTTGTCCCGTGCCTGGGCCTCGACAACACCACCAACCACCCGAAAAGCGATTTCCCTATGTCAAAATGATATTTCTTTCTACGAACCTTACATTGTAAGTCGAACTTGCTATGACAAAATGGATATCTCGAGACGATAATGAATGTTTAAGTTTATGATTATTGACTATATTTCATTTAGAGTTATCTCATTTGGGACCTGGAGTTCACAACATTTTCTACATCGCGCCAAAATTATACACGGCGACAAAACCACACTTATTACTAGAATTTAGGCCTCGCTCGCTGTACTGGAATATTTTAAATATGTTATAAAAAAAGATAAAAGAAGTTTTACTAAGACGACATATTTAATATTTATTTGATAAAATCTTATATTTTCGCTTACAAATATTAGTTTTGTTTGATAACTTTAAATACTTTCTTAGGATTTAAAAAATCTTTCAAGTAATCGTAATGCAAACCAAGATTTTACAAAATAATGGAGCAAATGGCACAAAGAAGGAAAAACATTAAATTGTTAAATATTTAAATCACACATTCAGCTTAATTGCAAATATTAGCAAATGTGCTTTTTCATTTTTTTATTGATATTCAAAGTGCGCTCATGCTATCTAAAAATTAATTTTTTTTTGAAATTACCCCTATAGATAGATAATACGAAGTAAAGGTATCTTATTCGAGATTGTTTGGCATAGTAATACTATCTTTTTAAAAAAATATATATATATTCAAATCAAAAATCCAAAAATAAATAAATAAAATTCACAAAGATTGATTTTAACAAACACCTAATCAATAACCGATGCAATGCTTTTAAAAAATCTAGAAATTGATCAAGAGAGCTGAGGCTTTGGAGTTCTAGGAGAATGAATATGTATTAGCATCTTTTGAAGTCATTGTAAACGGGGTAAATAGCTATTTAGGTCATTAAACTATTTACACTTTGATGTTTTGGCATTCAAATATTTTTTAGGTTAATTATACCACTCTAGTATTTTAAGAGTGGCTGAAAATAAACCGACATTTACTGGTGGTTTATACGGCCAAATTAGAAATGTTTCTGAAATGTTGCAAATAATCCCTGAAACAATTAGTGGTGTACAAGTTATATTTAAGAGAGTAATGTATCAATCATTAAAAAAAAATTCGACGTGGGACTTAAAGAATTGAAACTAAAGATACTGGGATTAAGTTAACAACTCCATATACGCAGTTCAATAACATAGGACTCCCCGCCGTAGTTGTCCCGTGTCGGGGCCTGACAACACCACCAACCACCTGAAAAGCGATTTCCCTATGTCAAAATGATATTTCTTTCTACGAACCTTACATTGTAAGCGAACTTGCTATGACAAAATGGATATCTCGAGACGATAATGAATGTTTAAGTTTATGATTATTGACTATATTTCATTTAGAGTTATCTCATTTGGGACTCGGAGTTCACAACATTTTTCTACATCGCGCCAAAATTATACACGGCGACAAAACCACACTTATTACTAGAATTTAGGCCTCGTTTCGCTGTAACTTAATATTTTAAATATGTTATAAAAAAGATAAAAGAAGTTTTACTAAGACGACATATTTAATATTTATTTGATAAAATCTTATATTTTCGCTTACAAATATTAGTTTTGTTTGATAACTTTAAATACTTTCTTAGGATTTAAAAATCTTTCAAGTAATCGTAATGCAAACCAGTATTTTACAAAATAATGGAGCAAACTTGGTACAAGTAAGGGAAAAACATTAAATTGTTAAATATTTAAATCACACATTCAGCTCAATTGCAAATATTAGCAAATGTGCATTTTCATTTTTTATTGATATTCAAAGTGCGCTCATGCTATCTAAAAATTAATTTCTTTTGAAATTACCCCTATAGATAGATAATACGAAGTAAAGGTATCTTATTCGAGATTGTTTGGCATAGTAATACTATCTTTTTAAAAAAATATATATATATTCAGTCAAAATCAAAAAATAAATAAATAAAATTCACAGCATTGATTTTAACAAACACCTAATCAATTACCGATGCAATGCTTTAAAAAATCTAGAAATTGATCAAGAGAGCTGAGGCTTTGGAGTTCTAGGAGAATGAATATGTATTAGCATCTTTTGAAGTCATTGTAAAAGGGGGGTAAATAGCTATTTAGGTCATTAAACTATTTACACTTTGATGTTTTGGCATTCAAATATTTTTTAGGTTAATTATACCACTCTAGTATTTAAGAGTGGCTGAAAAATAAACCGACATTTATGGTGGTTTTCGGCCAAATTAGAAATGTTTCGAAATGTTGCAAATAATCCCGGGAAACAATTAGTGGTGTACAAGTTATATTTAAGAGAGTAATGTATCAATCATTAAAAAAAAATCGACGTGGGACTTAAAGAATTTAAACTAAAGATACTGGGATTAAGTTAACAACTCCATATACGCAGCTCAATAACATAGGACTCCCCGCCGTAGTTGTCCCGTGCCTGGGCCTCGACAACACCACCAACCACCCGAAAAGCGATTTCCCTATGTCAAAATGATATTTCTTTCTACGAACCTTACATTGTGTTTTTGAACTTGCTATGACAAAATGGATATCTCGAGACGATAATGAATGTTTAAGTTTATGATTATTGACTATATTTCATTTAGAGTTATCTCATTCTGGGACTCGGAGTTCACAAAATTTTCTACATCTCGCGCCAAAATTATACACGGCGACAAAACCACACTTATTACTAGAATTTAGGCCTCGCTCGCTGTAACTGAATATTTTAAATATGTTATAAAAAAGATAAAAGAAGTTTTACTAAGACGACATATTTAATATTTATTTGATAAAATCTTATATTTTCGCTTACAAATATTAGTTTTGTTTGATAACTTTAAATACTTTCTTAGGATTTAAAAATCTTTCAAGTAATCGTAATGCAAACCAGTATTTTACAAAATAATGGAGCAAGTGGCACAGTAAGGAAAAACATTAAATTGTTAAATATTTAAATCACACATTCAGTTCAATTGCAAATATTAGCAAATGTGCATTTTCATTTTTTATTGGATATTCAAAGTGCGTTCATGCTATCTAAAATTAATGTTTTTTGAAATTACCCCTATAGATAGATAATACGAAGTAAAGGTATCTTATTCGAGATTGTTTGGCATAGTAATACTATCTTTTTAAAAAATATATATATATATATTCAAACCAAAATCCAAAAATAAATAAATAAAATTCACAGCATTGATTTTAACAAACACCTAATCAATAACCGATGCAATGCTTTAAAAAATCTAGAAATTGATCAAGAGAGCTGAGGCTTTGGAGTTCTAGGAGAATGAATATGTATTAGCATCTTTTGAAGTCATTGTAAACGGGGGTAAATAGCTATTTAGGTCATTAAACTCTTTACACTTTGATGTTTTGGCATTCAAATATTTTTAGGTTAATTATACCATTCTAGTATTTAAGAGTGGCTGAAAATAAACCCGACATTTACGGTGGTTTATACGGCCAAATTAGAAATGTTTCTAAATGTTGCAAATAATCCCTGAAACAATTAGTGGTGTACAAGTTATATTTAAGAGAGTAATGTATCAATCATTAAAAAAAAATTCTACGTGGGACTTAAAGAATTTAAACTAAAGATACGGGATTAAGTTAACAACTCCATATACGCAGCTTCAATAACATAGGACTCCCGCCGTAGTTGTCCCGTGCCTGGGCTGACAGACACCACTCAACCACCCGAAAACCGATTTCCCTATGTCAAAATGATATTTCTTTCTACGAACCTTACATTGTAGCTTTAACTTGCTATGACAAAATGGATATCTCGAGACGATAATGAATGTTTAAGTTTATGATTATTGACTATATTTCATTTAAAGTTATCTCATTTGGGACCTGGAGTTCACAACATTTTCTACATCAGCTAAAAATTATACACGGCGACAAAACCACACTTATTACTAGAATTTAGGCCTCGTTCTTTGCACTGAATATTTTAAATGTGTTATAAAAAAGATAAAAGAAGTTTTACTGAGACGACATATTTAATATTTATTTGATAAAATCTTATATTTTCGCTATAAAAATATAGTTTTGTTTGATAACTTTAAATACTTTCTTAGGATTTAAAAATCTTTCAAGTAATCGTAATGCAAACCAAGATTTTACAAAATAATGGAGCAACTGGTACGTAAGGAAAAACATTAAATTGTTAAATATTTAAATCACACATTCAGCTCAACCGCAAATATTAGCAAATGTGCTTTTCATTTTTTATTGATATTCAAAGTGCGCTCATGCTATCTAAAATTAATTTTTTTTGAAATTACCCCTATAGATAGATAATAATGAAGTAAAGGTATCTTATTCGAGATTGTTTGGCTTAGTAATACTATCTTTTTAAAAAAATATATATATATATATATATATATATATATATATATATATTCACTAAAATCCAAAAATAAGTAAATAAAATTCACAGCATTGATTTTAACAAACACCTAATCAATAACCGATGCAATGCTTTAAAAAATCTAGAAATTGATCAAGAGATCTGAGGCTTTGGAGTTCTTGGAGAATGAATATGTATTAGCATCTTTTGAAGTCATTGTAAAAGAGGGTAAATAGCTATTTAGGTCATTAAACTATTTACACTTTGATGTTTTGGCATTCAAATATTTTTAGGTTAATTATACCACTCTAGTATTTAAGAGTGGCTGAAAATAAACTGACATTTATGGAGGTTTTCGGCCAAATTAGAAATGTTACGGTAATGTTGCAAATAATCCCGGGAAACAATTAGTGGTGTACAAGTTATATTTAAGAGAGTAATGTATCAATCATTAAAAAAAAAAAATCGACGTGGGACTTAAAGAATTTAAACTTAAGATACGGGATTAAGTTAACAACTCCATATACGCAGCTCAATAACATAGGACTCCCCCGCCGTAGTCGTCCCGTGCCTGGGCTCGACAACACCACCAACCACCCGAAAAGCGATTTTCCCTATGTCAAAAAGGATATTTCTTTCTAAGAACCTTACATTGTAAGCTGAACTTGCTATGACAAAATGGATATCTCGAGACGATAATGAATGTTTAAGTTTATGATTATTGACTATATTTCATTTAGAGTTATCTCATTTGGGACCCGGAGTTCACAACATTTTTCTACATCAGCCCAAAATTATACACGTACGACAAAACCACACTTATTACTAGAATTTAGGCCTCGTTTCGTTGCACGGAATATTTTAAATATGTTATAAAAAAGATAAAAGAAGTTTTACTAAGACGACATATTTAATATTTATTTGATAAAATCTTATATTTTCGCTTACAAATATTAGTTTTGTTTGATAACTTTAAATACTTTCTTAGGATTTAAAAATCTTTCAAGTAATCGTAATGCAAACCAGTATTTTACAAAATAATGGAGCAAACTGGTACATAGTAAGGAAAAACATTAAATTGTTAAATATTTAAATCACACATTCGACTCAATTGCAAATATTAGCAAATGTGCAGTTTCATTTTTTATTGGATATTCAAAGTGCGTTCATGCTATCTAAAATTAATGTTTTTTGAAATTACCCCTATAGATAGATAATACGAAGTAAAGGTATCTTATTCGAGATTGTTTGGCATAGTAATACTATCTTTTTAAAAATATATATATATATATATATATATATATATTCAGTCAAAATCCAAAAATATAAATAAATAAAATTCACAGCATTGATTTTAACAAACACCTAATCAATAACCGATGCAATGCTTTAAAAAATCTAGAAATTGATCAAGAGAGCTGAGGCTTTGGAGTTCTAGGAGAATGAATATGTATTAGCATCTTTTGAAGTCATTGTAAACGGGGGTAAATAGCTATTTAGGTCATTAAACTATTTACACTTTGATGTTTTGGCATTCAAATATTTTTAGGTTAATTATACCACTCTAGTATTTAAGAGTGGCTGAAAATAAACTGACATTTACGGTGGTTTATACGGCCAAATTAGAAATGTTTCGGAAATGTTGCAAATAATCCCGGGAAACAATTAGTGGTGTACAAGTTATATTTAAGAGAGTAATGTATCAATCATTAAAAAAAAAAATCGACGTGGGACTTAAAGAATTTAAACTTAAGATACGGGATTAAGTTAACAACTCCATATACGCAGTTCAATAACATAGGACTCCCCGCCGTAGTCGTCCCGTGTCGGGGTCAGACAACACCACCAACCACCTGAAAAGCGATTTCCCTATGTCAAAAGGATATTTCTTTCTAAGAACCTTACATTGTAAGCGAACTTGCTATTACAAAATGGATATCTCGAGACGATAATGAATGTTTAAGTTTATGATTATTGACTATATTTCATTTAGAGTTATCTCATTTGGGACTGGAGTTCACAACATTTTCTACATCAGCCAAAAATTATACACGGCGACAAAACCACACTTATTACTAGAATTTAGGCCTCGTTCGTTGCACGGAATATTTTAAATATGTTATAAAAAAGATAAAAGAAGTTTTACTAAGACGACATATTTAATATTTATTTGATAAAATCTTATATTTTCGCTTACAAATATTAGGAATTAATAGCCATCTTGGTCACTAAGTTATTTTCGATTCGCCATTTTTTGTCAAAAAATAATTTTTTTTAACTTTTTTTCATCACTAAAGTTTTTTTTCATTCTCGCCATTTTTGTCAAAATAATATTTTTTCTCGCCATTTTTATCACTAAAGTTTTCTCGATCTTCCATTTTGGTCACTACAATTTTTTAGTTCGCTATTTTGGTCACTAAAAATTTTTTCATTATGCCATTTAGGTAGTGACCAAAATGGCGTAATGAAAAAACTTTAGTGACCAAAATGGAAGACCGAAAAAACTTTAATGATAAAAATGGCGTAAAAATATTATTTTGACAAAAATGGCGTAATGAAAAAACTTTAGTGATGAAAAAAGTTAAAAAAAATTATTTTTGACAAAAATGGCAGACCGAAAATAACTTAGTGACCAAGATGGCTATTAATTCCAAATATTAGTTTTGTTTGATAACTTTAAATACTTTCTTAGGATTTAAAAATCTTTCAAATAATCGTAATGCAAACCAAGATTTTTACAAAATAATGGAGCAAATGGCCCTAAATGAAGGAAAAAAACATTAAATTGTTAAATATTTAAATCACACATTCAGTTCAATTGCAAATATTAGCAAATGTGCGTTTGCATTTTTTATTGGATATTCAAAGTCGTTCATGCTATCTAAAATTAATGTTTTTTGAAATTACCCCTATAGATAGATAATACGAAGTAAAGGTATCTTATTCGAGATTGTTTGGCATAGTAATACTATCTTTTTAATATATATATATATATATATATATATATATATATATATATATATATATATATTCAAATCAAAATCCAAAAATATAAATAAATAAAATTCACAAAGATTGATTTTAACAAACACCTAATCAATAACCGATGCAATGCTTTTAAAAAATCTAGAAATTGATCAAGAGAGGTGAGGCTTTGGAGTTCTAGGAGAATGAATATGTATTAGCATCTTTTGAAGTCATTGTAAACGGGGGTAAATAGCTATTTAGGTCATTAAACTATTTACACTTTGATGTTTTGGCATTCAAATATTTTTAGGTTAATTATACCACTCTAGTATTTAAGAGTGCCTGAAAATAAACTGACATTTACGGTGGTTTATACGGCCAAATTAGAAATGTTTCGGAAATGTTGCAAATAATCCCGGGAAACAATTAGGGTGTACAAGTTATATTTAAGAGAGTAATGTATCAATCATTAAAAAAAAATTCTACGTGGGACTTAAAGAATTGAAACTAAAGATACGGGATTAAGTTAACAACTCCATATACGCAGTTCAATAACATAGGACTCCCCGCCATAGTTGTCCCGTGTCGGGGCCTGACAACACCACCAACCACCTGAAAAGCGATTTCCCTATGTCAAAATGATATTTCTTTCTACGAACCTTACATTGTAAGTTTAACTTGCTATGACAAAATGGATATCTCGAGACGTTAATGAATGTTTAAGTTTATGATTATTGACTATATTTCATTTAGAGTTATCTCATTCTGGGACTCGGAGTTCACAACATTTTCTACAAAACCACACTTATTACTAGAATATAGGCCTCTGCTCGTTGCACGGAATATTTTAAATATGTTATAAAAAAAGACAAAAGAAGTTTTACTAAGACGACATATTTAATATTTATTTGATAAAAACTTATATTTGCTCTTACAAATATTAGTTTTGTTTGATAACTTTAAATACTTTCTTAGGATTTAAAAATCTTTTGAAATAATCGTAATTCAAACCAAAGATTTTACAAAATAATGGAGCAAATTGGCACAAGTAAGGAAAAAAACTTTAAATTGTTAAATATTTAAATCACACATTCAGCTCAATTGCAAATATTAGCAAATGTGCGCTTTTACTTTTTTATTGATATTCAAAGTGCGTTCATGCTATCTAAAATTAATTTTTTTTGAAATTACCCCTATAGATAGATAATACGAAGTAAAGGTATCTTATTCGAGATTGTTTGGCATAGTAATACTATCTTTTTAAAAATATATATATATTCAGTCAAAATCCAAAAATAAATAAATAAAATTCACAGCATTGATTTTAACAAACACCTAATCAATAACCGATGCAATGCTTTAAAAAATCTAGAAATTGATCAAGAGAGGTGAGGCTTTGGAGTTCTAGGAGAATGAATATGTATTAGCATCTTTTGAAGTCATTGTAAACGGGGGTAAATAGCTATTTAGGTCATTAAACTATTTACACTTTGATGTTTTGGCATTCAAATATTTTTTAGGTTAATTATACCACTCTAGTATTTAAGAGTGGCTGAAAATAAACCGACATTTACTGTGGTTTTCGCCAAATTAGAAATGTTTCGGAAATGTTGCAAATAATCCCGGGAAACAATTAGTGGTGTACAAGTTATATTTAAGAGAGTAATGTATCACTCATTAAAAAAAATTCGACGTGGGACTTAAAGAATTGAAACTAAAGATACGGGATTAAGTTAACAACTCCATATACGCAGCTTCAATAACATAGGACTCCCGCCGTAGTTGTCCCGTGCCTGGCCCTCGACAACACCACCAACCACCCGAAAAGCGATTTCCCTATGTCAAAATGATATTTCTTTCTACGAACCTTACATTGTAGTTTAACTTGCTATGACAAAATGGATATCTCGAGACGATAATGAATGTTTAAGTTTATGATTATTGACTATATTTCATTTAGAGTTATCTCATTTGGGACCTGGAGTTCACAACATTTTCTACAAAACCACACTTATTACTAGAATATAGGCCTCTGCTCACTGCACTGAATATTTTAAATATGTTATAAAAAAGATAAAAGAAGTTTTACTAAGACGACATATTTAATATTTATTTGATAAAATCTTATATTTTCGCTTACAAATATTAGTTTTGTTTGATAACTTTAAATACTTTCTTAGGATTTAAAAATCTTTCAAGTAATCGTAATGCAAACCAGTATTTTACAAAATAATGGAGCAGTTGGCACATTAAGGAAAAACATTAAATTGTTAAATATTTAAATCACACATTCAGTTCAATTGCAAATATTAGCAAATGTGCGTTTTCATTTTTTATTGGATATTCAAAGTCGTTCATGCTATCTAAAATTAATGTTTTTTGAAATTACCCCTATAGATAGATAATACGAAGTAAAGGTATCTTATTCGAGATTGTTTGGCATAGTAATACTATCTTTTTAAATATATATATATATATATATATATATATATATATATTCAGTCAAAATCCAAAAATATAAATAAATAAAATTCACAGCATTGATTTTAACAAACACCTAATCAATAACCGATGCAATGCTTTAAAAAATCTAGAAATTGATCAAGAGAGCTGAGGCTTTGGAGTTCTAGGAGAATGAATATGTATTAGCATCTTTTGAAATCATTGTAAATGGGGGTAAATAGCTATTTAGGTCATTAAACTATTTACACTTTGATGTTTTGGCATTCAAATATTTTTAGGTTAATTATACCACTCTAGTATTTAAGAGTGGCTGAAAATAAACTGACATTTACGGTGGTTTTCAGCCAAATTAGAAATGTTTCGGAAATGTTGCAAATAATCCCGGGAAACAATTAGTGGTGTACAAGTTATATTTAAGAGAGTAATGTATCAGTCATTAAAAAAAAATTCGACGTGGGACTTAAAGAATTGAAACTAAAGATACGGGATTAAGTTAACAACTCCATATACGCAGTTCAATAACATAGGACTCCCCGCCGTAGTTGTCCCGTGTCGGGGCCTGACAACACCACCAACCACCTGAAAAGCGATTTCCCTATGTCAAAATGATATTTCTTTCTACGAACCTTACATTGTAAGCGAACTTGCTATGACAAAATGGATATCTCGAGACGATAATGAATGTTTAAGTTTATGATTATTGACTATATTTCATTTAGAGTTATCTCATTTGGGACTGGAGTTCACAACATTTTCTACAAAACCACACTTATTACTAGAATATAGGCCTCGTTCGTTGCACGGAATATTTTAAATATGTTATAAAAAAGACAAAAGAAGTTTTACTAAGACGACATATTTAATATTTATTTGATAAAAACTTATATTTGCTCTTACAAATATTAGTTTTGTTTGATAACTTTAAATACTTTCTTAGGATTTAAAAATCTTTTGAAATAATCGTAATTCAAACCAGTATTTTACAAAATAATGGAGCAGTTGGCACAGTAAGGAAAAAACTTTAAATTGTTAAATATTTAAATCACACATTCAGTTCAATTGCAAATATTAGCAAATGTGCTGCTCATTTTTTATTGATATTCAAAGTGCGTTCATGCTATCTAAAATTATATTTTTTTGAAATTACCCCTATAGATAGATAATACGAAGTAAAGGTATCTTATTCGAGATTGTTTGGCATAGTAATACTATCTTTTTAAAAAATATATATATATTCACCAAAATCCAAAAAATAAATAAATAAAATTCACAAAGATTGATTTTAACAAACACCTAATCAATAACCGATGCAATGCTTTTAAAAAATCTAGAAATTGATCAAGAGAGGTGAGGCTTTGGAGTTCTAGGAGAATGAATATGTATTAGCATCTTTTGAAGTCATTGTAAACGGGGGTAAATAGCTATTTAGGTCATTAAACTATTTACACTTTGATGTTTTGGCATTCAAATATTTTTTAGGTTAATTATACCACTCTAGTATTTAAGAGTGGCTGAAAATAAACCGACATTTACGGTGGTTTTCAGCCAAATTAGAAATGTTTCGGAAATGTTGCAAATAATCCCGGAAACAATTAGTGGTGTACAAGTTATATTTAAGAGAGTAATGTATCACTATTAAAAAAAATTCGACGTGGGACTTAAAGAATTGAAACTAAAGATACGGGATTAAGTTAACAACTCCATATACGCAGCTTCAATAACATAGGACTCCCCGCCGTAGTTGTCCCGTGCCTGGCCTCGACAACACCACCAACCACCCTGAAAAGCGATTTCCCTATGTCAAAATGATATTTCTTTCTACTGAACCTTACATTGTAAGCGTAACTTGCTATGACAAAATGGATATCTCGAGACGATAATGAATGTTTAAGTTTATGATTATTGACTATATTTCATTTAGAGTTATCTCATTTGGGACTGGAGTTCACAACATTTTCTACAAAACCACACTTATTACTAGAATATAGGCCTCGCTCGCTGCACTGGAATATTTTAAATATGTTATAAAAAAAGACAAAAGAAGTTTTACTAAGACGACATATTTAATATTTATTTGATAAAAACTTATATTTGCTCTTACAAATATTAGTTTTGTTTGATAACTTTAAATACTTTCTTAGGATTTAAAAATCTTTTGAAATAATCGTAATTCAAACCAGTATTTTACAAAATAATGGAGCAGTTGGCACAGTAAGGAAAAAACTTTAAATTGTTAAATATTTAAATCACACATTCAGTTCAATTGCAAATATTAGCAAATGTGCGTTTTCATTTTTTATTGGATATTCAAAGTGCGTTCATGCTATCTAAAATTATATTTTTTTGAAATTACCCCTATAGATAGATAATACGAAGTAAAGGTATCTTATTCGAGATTGTTTGGCATAGTAATACTATCTTTTTAAAAATATATATATATTCAGTCAAAATCCAAAAATATAAATAAATAAAATTCACAGCATTGATTTTAACAAACACCTAATCAATAACCGATGCAATGCTTTAAAAAATCTAGAAATTGATCAAGAGAGGTGAGGCTTTGGAGTTCTAGGAGAATGAATATGTATTAGCATCTTTTGAAGTCATTGTAAACGGGGGTAAATAGCTATTTAGGTCATTAAACTATTTACACTTTGATGTTTTGGCATTCAAATATTTTTAGGTTAATTATACCACTCTAGTATTTAAGAGTGGCTGAAAATAAACTGACATTTACGGTGGTTTTCAGCCAAATTAGAAATGTTTCGGAAATGTTGCAAATAATCCCGGGAAACAATTAGTGGTGTACAAGTTATATTTAAGAGAGTAATGTATCAGCCATTAAAAAAAAAATTCGACGTGGGACTTAAAGAATTGAAACTAAAGATACGGGATTAAGTTAACAACTCCATATACGCAGTTCAATAACATAGGACTCCCCGCCGTAGTTGTCCCGTGTCGGGGCCTGACAACACCACCAACCACCTGAAAAGCGATTTCCCTATGTCAAAATGATATTTCTTTCTACGAACCTTACATTGTAAGCGAACTTGCTATGACAAAATGGATATCTCGAGACGATAATGAATGTTTAAGTTTATGATTATTGACTATATTTCATTTAGAGTTATCTCATTTGGGACTGGAGTTCACAACATTTTCTACAAAACCACACTTATTACTAGAATATAGGCCTCGTTCGTTGCACGGAATATTTTAAATATGTTATAAAAAAGACAAAAGAAGTTTTACTAAGACGACATATTTAATATTTATTTGATAAAAACTTATATTTGCTCTTACAAATATTAGTTTTGTTTGATAACTTTAAATACTTTCTTAGGATTTAAAAATCTTTTGAAATAATCGTAATTCAAACCAGTATTTTACAAAATAATGGAGCAGTTGGCACAGTAAGGAAAAAACTTTAAATTGTTAAATATTTAAATCACACATTCAGTTCAATTGCAAATATTAGCAAATGTGCGTTTTCATTTTTTATTGGATATTCAAAGTGCGTTCATGCTATCTAAAATTATATTTTTTTGAAATTACCCCTATAGATAGATAATACGAAGTAAAGGTATCTTATTCGAGATTGTTTGGCATAGTAATACTATCTTTTTAAAAAAATATATATATATTCAGTCAAAATCCAAAAATAAATAAATAAAATTCACAGCATTGATTTTAACAAACACCTAATCAATAACCGATGCAATGCTTTAAAAAATCTAGAAATTGATCAAGAGAGGTGAGGCTTTGGAGTTCTAGGAGAATGAATATGTATTAGCATCTTTTGAAGTCATTGTAAACGGGGGTAAATAGCTATTTAGGTCATTAAACTATTTACACTTTGATGTTTTGGCATTCAAATATTTTTAGGTTAATTATACCACTCTAGTATTTAAGAGTGGCTGAAAATAAACTGACATTTACGGTGGTTTTCGGCCAAATTAGAAATGTTTCGGAAATGTTGCAAATAATCCCGGGAAACAATTAGTGGTGTACAAGTTATATTTAAGAGAGTAATGTATCAGTCATTAAAAAAAAATTCGACGTGGGACTTAAAGAATTGAAACTAAAGATACGGGATTAAGTTAACAACTCCATATACGCAGTTCAATAACATAGGACTCCCCGCCGTAGTTGTCCCGTGCTCGGGCCTCGACAACACCACCAACCACCCGAAAAGCGATTTCCCTATGTCAAAATGATATTTCTTTCTACTGAACCTTACATTGTAAGCGAACTTGCTATGACAAAATGGATATCTCGAGACGATAATGAATGTTTAAGTTTATGATTATTGACTATATTTCATTTAGAGTTATCTCATTTGGGACTGGAGTTCACAACATTTTCTACAAAACCACACTTATTACTAGAATATAGGCCTCGTTCGTTGCACGGAATATTTTAAATATGTTATAAAAAAAGACAAAAGAAGTTTTACTAAGACGACATATTTAATATTTATTTGATAAAAACTTATATTTGCTCTTACAAATATTAGTTTTGTTTGATAACTTTAAATACTTTCTTAGGATTTAAAAATCTTTTTGAAATAATCGTAATTCAAACCAAGATTTTACAAAATAATGGAGCAATTGGCACAAGTAAGGGAAAAAACTTTAAATTGTTAAATATTTAAATCACACATTCAGCTCAATTGCAAATATTAGCAAATGTGCTGTTTCATTTTTTATTGATATTCAAAGTGCGCTCATGCTATCTAAAATTATATTTTTTTTGAAATTACCCCTATAGATAGATAATACGAAGTAAAGGTATCTTATTCGAGATTGTTTGGCATAGTAATACTATCTTTTTTAAAAAAATATATATATATTCAAATCAAAATCCAAAAAATAAATAAATAAAATTCACAAAGATTGATTTTAACAAACACCTAATCAATAACCGATGCAATGCTTTAAAAAATCTAGAAATTGATCAAGAGAGCTGAGGCTTTGGAGTTCTAGGAGAATGAATATGTATTAGCATCTTTTGAAGTCATTGTAAACGGGGGTAAATAGCTATTTAGGTCATTAAACTATTTACACTTTGATGTTTTGGCATTCAAATATTTTTAGGTTAATTATACCACTCTAGTATTTAAGAGTGGCTGAAAATAAACTGACATTTACGGTGGTTTTCGGCCAAATTAGAAATGTTTCGGAAATGTTGCAAATAATCCCGGGAAACAATTAGTGGTGTACAAGTTATATTTAAGAGAGTAATGTATCAATCATTAAAAAAAATTCGACGTGGGACTTAAAGAATTGAAACTAAAGATACGGGATTAAGTTAACAACTCCATATACGCAGTTCAATAACATAGGACTCCCCGCCGTAGTTGTCCCGTGCCTGGGGCCCCGACAACACCACCAACCACCCGAAAAGCGATTTCCCTATGTCAAAATGATATTTCTTTCTACGTAACCTTACATTGTAAGCTTTAACTTGCTATGACAAAATGGATATCTCGAGACGATAATGAATGTTTAAGTTTATGATTATTGACTATATTTCATTTAGAGTTATCTCATTTGGGACCTGGAGTTCACAACATTATCTACATCACGCCAAAATTATACACTGCGACAAAACCACACTTATTACTAGAATTTAGGCCTCGCTCGCTGTAACTGAATATTTTAAATATGTTATAAAAAAAGATAAAAGAAGTTTTACTAAGACGACATATTTAATATTTATTTGATAAAATCTTATATTTTCGCTACAAATATTAGTTTTGTTTGATAACTTTAAATACTTTCTTAGGATTTAAAAAATCTTTCAAGTAATCGTAATGCAAACCAAGATTTTTACAAAATAATGGAGCAACTAGGGCACAAGTAAGGAAAAACATTAAATTGTTAAATATTTAAATCACACATTCAATTCAATTGCAAATATTAGCAAATGTGCGTTTACTTTTTTATTGATATTCAAAGTCGCTCATGCTATCTAAAAATTAATGTTTTTTGAAATTACCCCTATAGATAGATAATACGAAGTAAAGGTATCTTATTCGAGATTGTTTGGCATAGTAATACTATATTTTTAAAAAAATATATATATATATATATATATATATTCAGTCAAAATCCAAAAATATAAATAAATAAAATTCACAGCATTGATTTTAACAAACACCTAATCAATAACCGATGCAATGCTTTAAAAAATCTAGAAATTGATAAAAAGAGAGCTGAGGCTTTGGAGTTCTAGGAGAATGAATATGTATTAGCATCTTTTGAAGTCATTGTAAACGGGGGTAAATAGCTATTTAGGTCATTAAACTATTTACACTTTGATGTTTTGGCATTCAAATATTTTTAGGTTAATTATACCACTCTAGTATTTAAGAGTGGCTGAAAATAAACTGACATTTACGGTGGTTTACGGCCAAATTAGAAATGTTTCGGAAATGTTGCAAATAATCCCGTGAAACAATTAGTGGTGTACAAGTTATATTTAAGAGAGTAATGTATCAGTCATTAAAAAAAAAATTCTACGTGGGACTTAAAGAATTGAAACTAAAGATACGGGATTAAGTTAACAACTCCATATACGCAGTTCAATAACATAGGACTCCCCGCCGTAGTTGTCCCGTGTCGGGGCCTGACAACACCACCAACCACCCGAAAAGCGATTTCCCTATGTCAAAATGATATTTCTTTCTACGAACCTTACATTGTAAGTTTAACTTGCTATGACAAAATGGATATCTCTAGACGATAATGAATGTTTAAGTTTATGATTATTGACTATATTTCATTTAGAGTTATCTCATTTGGGACTGGAGTTCACAACATTATCTACTTCAGCGCCAAAATTATACACGGCGACAAAACCACACTTATTACTAGAATTTAGGCCTCGCTTTCGCTGCACTGAATATTTTAAATATGTTATAAAAAAAGATAAAAGAAGTTTTACTAAGACGACATATTTAATATTTATTTGATAAAATCTTATATTTTCGCTACAAATATTAGTTTTGTTTGATAACTTTAAATACTTTCTTAGGATTTAAAAATCTTTCAAGTAATCGTAATGCAAACCAAGATTTTTACAAAATCATGGATCAACTAGGGCACAAGAAGGGAAAAACATTAAATTGTTAAATATTTAAATCACACATTCAATTCAATTGCAAATATTAGCAAATGTGCTTTTCATTTTTTATTGATATTCAAAGTCGCTCATGCTATCTAAAATTAATGTTTTTTGAAATTACCCCCTATAGATAGATAATACTAAGTAAAGGTATCTTATTCGAGATTGTTTGGCATAGTAATACTATATTTTTAAAAATATATATATATATATATATATATATATATTCAAATAAAATCCAAAAAATATAAATAAATAAAATTCACAAAGATTGATTTTAACAAACACCTAATCAATAACCGATGCAATGCTTTAAAAAATCTAGAAATTGATCAAAAAGAGAGCCGAGGCTTTGGAGTTCTAGGAGAATGAATATGTATTAGCATCTTTGAAGTCATTGTAAACGGGGGTAAATAGCTATTTAGGTCATTAAACTATTTACACTTTGATGTTTTGGCATTCAAATATTTTTTAGGTTAATTATACCACTCTAGTATTTAAGAGTGGCTGAAAAATAAACCGACATTTACGGTGGTTTACTAGCCAAATTAGAAATGTTTCTGAAATGTTGCAAATAATCCCTGAAACAATTAGTGGTGTACAAGTTATATTTAAGAGAGTAATGTATCAATCATTAAAAAAAATTCTACGTGGGACTTAAAGAATTGAAACTAAAGATACGGGATTAAGTTAACAACTCCATATACGCAGCTCAATAACATAGGACTCCCCGCCGTAGTTGTCCCGTGCCTGGGGCCCCGACAACACCACCAACCACCCGAAAAGCGATTTCCCTATGTCAAAATGATATTTCTTTCTACGAACCTTACATTGTAAGTTTAACTTGCTATGACAAAAATGGATATCTCGAGACGATAATGAATGTTTAAGTTTATGATTATTGACTATATTTCATTTAGAGTTATCTCATTTGGGACCTGGAGTTCACAACATTATCTACATCAGCACAAAAATTATACACTACGACAAAACCACACTTATTACTAGAATTTAGGCCTCGCTCGTTGCACTGGAATATTTTAAATATGTTATAAAAAAAGATAAAAGAAGTTTTACTAAGACGACATATTTAATATTTATTTGATAAAATCTTATATTTTCGCTTACAAATATTAGTTTTGTTTGATAACTTTAAATACTTTCTTAGGATTTAAAAATCTTTCAAGTAATCGTAATGCAAACCAAGATTTTTACAAAATAATGGAGCAACTAGCACATGAAAGGGAAAAACATTAAATTGTTAAATATTTAAATCACACATTCAGCTCAATTGCAAATATTAGCAAATGTGCTTTTCATTTTTTATTGATATTCAAAGTGCGCTCATGCTATCTAAAATTAATGTTTTTTGAAATTACCCCTATAGATAGATAATACGAAGTAAAGGTATCTTATTCGAGATTGTTTGGCATAGTAATACTATCTTTTTAAAAAAATATATATATATATATATATATATATATATATACATACTAAAATCCAAAAAAATAAATAAATAAAATTCACAAAGATTGATTTTAACAAACACCTAATCAATAACCGATGCAATGCTTTTAAAAAATCTAGAAATTGATCAAGAGAGCTGAGGCTTTGGAGTTCTAGGAGAATGAATATGTATTAGCATCTTTTGAAGTCATTGTAAACGGGGGTAAATAGCTATTTAGGTCATTAAACAATTTACACTTTGATGTTTTGGCATTCAAATATTTTTTAGGTTAATTATACCACTCTAGTATTTAAGAGTGGCTGAAAATAAACCGACATTTACTGGTGGTTTACTGCCAAATTAGAAATGTTTCTGAAATGTTGCAAATAATCCCGGGAAACAATTAGTGGTGTACAAGTTATATTTAAGAGAGTAATGTATCAATCATTAAAAAAAATTTCGACGTGGGACTTAAAGAATTGAAACTAAAGATACGGGATTAAGTTAACAACTCCATATACGCAGCTCAATAACATAGGACTCCCCCGCCGTAGTTGTCCCGTGCCTGGGCCCCGACAACACCACCAACCACCCGAAAAGCGATTTCCCTATGTCAAAATGATATTTCTTTCTACGAACCTTACATTGTAAGTTTAACTTGCTATGACAAAATGGATATCTCGAGACGATAATGAATGTTTAAGTTTATGATTATTGACTATATTTCATTTAGAGTTATCTCATTTGGGACTCGGAGTTCACAACATTATCTACATCAGCCAAAATTATACACTGCGACAAAACCACACTTATTACTAGAATTTAGGCCTCGTTTCGCTGTAACTGAATATTTTAAATATGTTATAAAAAAGATAAAAGAAGTTTTACTAAGACGACATATTTAATATTTATTTGATAAAATCTTATATTTTCGCTACAAATATTAGTTTTGTTTGATAACTTTAAATACTTTCTTAGGATTTAAAAATCTTTCAAGTAATCGTAATGCAAACCAAGATTTTTACAAAATAATGGAGCAATAGGGCACAAGTAAGGGAAAAACATTAAATTGTTAAATATTTAAATCACACATTCAGCTTCAATTGCAAATATTAGCAAATGTGCGCTTTTCATTTTTTATTGATATTCAAAGTCGCTCATGCTATCTAAAATTAATGTTTTTTGAAATTACCCCTATAGATAGATAATACTAAGTAAAGGTATCTTATTCGAGATTGTTTGGCATAGTAATACTATCTTTTTTAAAATATATATATATATATATATATATATATATATATTCAAATAAAATCCAAAAAATATAAATAAATAAAATTCACAAAGATTGATTTTAACAAACACCTAATCAATAACCGATGCAATGCTTTAAAAAAATCTAGAAATTGATCAAGAGAGCTCGAGGCTTTGGAGTTCTAGGAGAATGAATATGTATTAGCATCTTTTGAAGTCATTGTAAACGGGGGTAAATAGCTATTTAGGTCATTAAACTATTTACACTTTGATGTTTTGGCATTCAAATATTTTTTAGGTTAATTATACCACTCTAGTATTTAAGAGTGGCTGAAAAATAAACCGACATTTACGGTGGTTTTCGACCAAATTAGAAATGTTTCTGAAATGTTGCAAATAATCCCTGAAACAATTAGTGGTGTACAAGTTATATTTAAGAGAGTAATGTATCAACCATTAAAAAAAATTCGACGTGGGACTTAAAGAATTGAAACTAAAGATACGGGATTAAGTTAACAACTCCATATACGCAGCTCAATAACATAGGACTCCCCGCCGTAGTTGTCCCGTGCCTGGGGCCCTCGACAACACCACCAACCACCCGAAAAGCGATTTCCCTATGTCAAAATGATATTTCTTTCTACGAACCTTACATTGTAGTTTAACTTGCTATGACAAAATGGATATCTCGAGACGATAATGAATGTTTAAGTTTATGATTATTGACTATATTTCATTTAGAGTTATCTCATTCTGGGACTCGGAGTTCACAACATTTTCTACATCAGCCAAAATTATACACTGCGACAAAACCACACTTATTACTAGAATTTAGGCCTCGTTCGTTGCACGGAATATTTTAAATATGTTATAAAAAAGATAAAAGAAGTTTTACTAAGACGACATATTTAATATTTATTTGATAAAATCTTATATTTTCGCTTACAAATATTAGTTTTGTTTGATAACTTTAAATACTTTCTTAGGATTTAAAAATCTTTCAAGTAATCGTAATGCAAACCAAGATTTTTACAAAATAATGGAGCAAACTGGCACAAGTAAGGAAAAACATTAAATTGTTAAATATTTAAATCACACATTCAGCTCAATTGCAAATATTAGCAAATGTGCTTTTCATTTTTTATTGATATTCAAAGTGCGTTCATGCTATCTAAAATTAATGTTTTTTTGAAATTACCCCTATAGATAGATAATACGAAGTAAAGGTATCTTATTCGAGATTGTTTGGCATAGTAATACTATCTTTTTTTAAAATATATATATATATATATATATATATATATATATATATACATACATAAAATCCAAAAAATAAATAAATAAAATTCACAAAGATTGATTTTAACAAACACCTAATCAATAACCGATGCAATGCTTTAAAAAATCTAGAAATTGATCAAGAGAGCTGAGGCTTTGGAGTTCTAGGAGAATGAATATGTATTAGCATCTTTTGAGGTCATTGTAAACGGGGGTAAATAGCTATTTAGGTCATTAAAAAATTTACACTTTGATGTTTTGGCATTCAAATATTTTTAGGTTAATTATACCACTCTAGTATTTAAGAGTGGCTGAAAATAAACCGACATTTACTGGTGGTTTTCGCCAAATTAGAAATGTTTCGGAAATGTTGCAAATAATCCCGGGAAACAATTAGTGGTGTACAAGTTATATTTAAGAGAGTAATGTATCAATCATTAAAAAAAAAAAAATTCGACGTGGGACTTAAAGAATTGAAACTAAAGATACGGGATTAAGTTAACAACTCCATATACGCAGCTTCAATAACATAGGACTCCCCGCCGTAGTTGTCCCGTGCCTGGGCCTCGACAACACCACCAACCACCCGAAAAGCGATTTCCCTATGTCAAAATGATATTTCTTTCTACGAACCTTACATTGTAAGCTTTAACTTGCTATGACAAAATGGATATCTCGAGACGATAATGAATGTTTAAGTTTATGATTATTGACTATATTTCATTTAGAGTTATCTCATTTGGGACTCGGAGTTCACAACATTTTCTACATCGCCAAAATTATACACGGCGACAAAACCACACTTATTACTAGAATTTAGGCCTCGTTTCGCTGCAATCTGAATATTTTTAAATATGTTATAAAAAAAGATAAAAGAAGTTTTACTAAGACGACATATTTAATATTTATTTGATAAAATCTTATATTTTCGCTTACAAATATTAGTTTTGTTTGATAACTTTAAATACTTTCTTAGGATTTAAAAATCTTTCAAGTAATCGTAATGCAAACCAAAGATTTTACAAAAATAATGGAGCAAATAGGCACAAGAAGGAAAAACATTAAATTGTTAAATATTTAAATCACACATTCAGCCTAATTGCAAATATTAGCAAATGTGCTTTTTCATTTTTTATTGATATTCAAAGTGCGTTCATGCTATCTAAAAATTAATGTTTTTTTGAAATTACCCCCTATAGATAGATAATACTGAAGTAAAGGTATCTTATTCGAGATTGTTTGGCATAGTAATACTATCTTTTTAAAAAATATATATATATATATATATATATATATATATCAATATAAAATCCAAAAAATAAATAAATAAAATTCACAAAGATTGATTTTAACAAACACCTAATCAATAACCGATGCAATGCTTTAAAAAAATCTAGAAATTGATCAAGAGAGCCGAGGCTTTGGAGTTCTAGGAGAATGAATATGTATTAGCATCTTTTGAAGTCATTGTAAACGGGGGTAAATAGCTATTTAGGTCATTAAACTATTTACACTTTGATGTTTTGGCATTCAAATATTTTTTAGGTTAATTATACCACTCTAGTATTTAAGAGTGGCTGAAAATAAACCGACATTTACTGGTGGTTTTCGCCAAATTAGAAATGTTTCTGAAATGTTGCAAATAATCCCCTGAAACAATTAGTGGTGTACAAGTTATATTTAAGAGAGTAATGTATCAATCATTAAAAAAAAATTCGACGTGGGACTTAAAGAATTGAAACTAAAGATACTGGGATTAAGTTAACAACTCCATATACGCAGCTCAATAACATAGGACTCCCCGCCGTAGTTGTCCCGTGCCTGGGGCCTCGACAACACCACCAACCACCCGAAAAGCGATTTCCCTATGTCAAAATGATATTTCTTTCTACGAACCTTACATTGTAAGTTTAACTTGCTATGACAAAAATGGATATCTCGAGACGATAATGAATGTTTAAGTTTATGATTATTGACTATATTTCATTTAGAGTTATCTCATTTGGGACTCGGAGTTCACAACATTTTCTACATCAGCGCCAAAATTATACACTGCGACAAAACCACACTTATTACTAGAATTTAGGCCCTCGTTTCGCTGCACTGAATATTTTAAATATGTTATAAAAAAAGATAAAAGAAGTTTTACTAAGACGACATATTTAATATTTATTTGATAAAATCTTATATTTTCGCTTACAAATATTAGTTTTGTTTGATAACTTTAAATACTTTCTTAGGATTTAAAAATCTTTCAAGTAATCGTAATGCAAACCAAGATTTTACAAAATAATGGAGCAAACTGGCACAAGAAGGAAAAACATTAAATTGTTAAATATTTAAATCACACATTCAGCCTAATTGCAAATATTAGCAAATGTGCGTTTTCACTTTTTTATTGATATTCAAAGTGCGCTCATGCTATCTAAAATTAATGTTTTTTTGAAATTACCCCCTATAGATAGATAATACGAAGTAAAGGTATCTTATTCGAGATTGTTTGGCATAGTAATACTATCTTTTTTTAAAAAAATATATATATATATATATATATATATATATATATATATATATATTCACTAAAAATCCAAAAAATAAATAAATAAAATTCACAAAGATTGATTTTAACAAACACCTAATCAATAACCGATGCAATGCTTTAAAAAATCTAGAAATTGATCAAGAGAGCTGAGGCTTTGGAGTTCTAGGAGAATGAATATGTATTAGCATCTTTTGAAGTCATTGTAAACGGGGGTAAATAGCTATTTAGGTCATTAAACTATTTACACTTTGATGTTTTGGCATTCAAATATTTTTTAGGTTAATTATACCACTCTAGTATTTAAGAGTGGCTGAAAAATAAACCGACATTTATGGTGGTTTTCGCCAAATTAGAAATGTTTCGAAATGTTGCAAATAATCCCTGAAACAATTAGTGGTGTACAAGTTATATTTACGAGAGTAATGTATCAATCATTAAAAAAAAATTCGACGTGGGACTTAAAGAATTGAAACTAAAGATACGGGATTAAGTTAACAACTCCATATACGCAGTTCAATAACATAGGACTCCCCGCCGTAGTTGTCCCGTGTCGGGGCCTGACAACACCACCAACCACCTGAAAAGCGATTTCCCTATGTCAAAATGATATTTCTTTCTACGAACCTTACATTGTAAGCTTTAACTTGCTATGACAAAAATGGATATCTCGAGACGATAATGAATGTTTAAGTTTATGATTATTGACTATATTTCATTTAGAGTTATCTCATTTGGGACTCGGAGTTCACAACATTTTCTACATCGCCAAAATTATACACGGCGACAAAACCACACTTATTACTAGAATTTAGGCCTCGTTTCGTTGCACGGAATATTTTAAATATGTTATAAAAAAGATAAAAGAAGTTTTA
This sequence comes from Vinca minor, assembly GCA_026122235.1. Classification (NCBI taxonomy): domain Eukaryota; kingdom Viridiplantae; phylum Streptophyta; class Magnoliopsida; order Gentianales; family Apocynaceae; genus Vinca; species Vinca minor. Next base: position 619,300 of record JAOCZM010000002.1, read on the forward strand.
CTAAGACGACATATTTAATATTTATTTGATAAAATCTTATATTTTCGCTTACAAATATTAGTTTTGTTTGATAACTTTAAATACTTTCTTAGGATTTAAAAATCTTTCAAGTAATCGTAATGCAAACCAAGATTTTTACAAAATAATGGAGCAAATGGCACAAGAAGGGAAAAACATTAAATTGTTAAATATTTAAATCACACATTCAGCTCAATTGCAAATATTAGCAAATGTGCGTTTTCATTTTTTATTGATATTCAAAGTGCGTTCATGCTATCTAAAAATTAATGTTTTTTTTGAAATTACCCCCTATAGATAGATAATACGAAGTAAAGGTATCTTATTCGAGATTGTTTGGCATAGTAATACTATCTTTTTAAAATATATATATATATATATATATATATATATATATATATATATTCAATCAAAAATCCAAAAAATAAATAAATAAAATTCACAAAGATTGATTTTAACAAACACCTAATCAATAACCGATGCAATGCTTTAAAAAATCTAGAAATTGATCAAGAGAGCTGAGGCTTTGGAGTTCTAGGAGAATGAATATGTATTAGCATCTTTTGAAGTCATTGTAAACGGGGGTAAATAGCTATTTAGGTCATTAAACTATTTACACTTTGATGTTTTGGCATTCAAATATTTTTTAGGTTAATTATACCACTCTAGTATTTAAGAGTGGCTGAAAATAAACCGACATTTATGGTGGTTTTCGACCAAATTAGAAATGTTTCTGAAATGTTGCAAATAATCCCTGAAACAATTAGTGGTGTACAAGTTATATTTAAGAGAGTAATGTATCAATCATTAAAAAAAAATTCGACGTGGGACTTAAAGAATTGAAACTAAAGATACGGGATTAAGTTAACAACTCCATATACGCAGTTCAATAACATAGGACTCCCCCGCCGTAGTTGTCCCGTGCCTGGGCCCTCGACAACACCACCAACCACCCGAAAAGCGATTTCCCTATGTCAAAATGATATTTCTTTCTACGAACCTTACATTGTAAGTTTAACTTGCTATGACAAAATGGATATCTCGAGACGATAATGAATGTTTAAGTTTATGATTATTGACTATATTTCATTTAGAGTTATCTCATTTGGGACTCGGAGTTCACAACATTTTTCTACATCGCGCCAAAATTATACACGGCGACAAAACCACACTTATTACTAGAATTTAGGCCTCGTTTCGCTGTAACTGAATATTTTAAATATGTTATAAAAAAAGATAAAAGAAGTTTTACTAAGACGACATATTTAATATTTATTTGATAAAATCTTATATTTTCGCTTACAAATATTAGTTTTGTTTGATAACTTTAAATACTTTCTTAGGATTTAAAAATCTTTCAAGTAATCGTAATGCAAACCAAGATTTTTACAAAATAATGGAGCAAATGGCACAAGAAGGGAAAAACATTAAATTGTTAAATATTTAAATCACACATTCAGCTCAATTGCAAATATTAGCAAATGTGCTTTTCATTTTTTATTGATATTCAAAGTGCGCTCATGCTATCTAAAAATTAATGTTTTTTTGAAATTACCCCTATAGATAGATAATAATGAAGTAAAGGTATCTTATTCGAGATTGTTTGGCATAGTAATACTATCTTTTTTAAAAAAATATATATATATATATATATATATATATATATATATTCACCAAAATCCAAAAAATAAATAAATAAAATTCACAAAGATTGATTTTAACAAACACCTAATCAATAACCGATGCAATGCTTTAAAAAAATCTAGAAATTGATCAAGAGAGCCGAGGCTTTGGAGTTCTAGGAGAATGAATATGTATTAGCATCTTTTGAAGTCATTGTAAACGGGGGTAAATAGCTATTTAGGTCATTAAACTATTTACACTTTGATGTTTTGGCATTCAAATATTTTTAGGTTAATTATACCACTCTAGTATTTAAGAGTGGTCGAAAATAAACCGACATTTATGGTGGTTTTCGACCAAATTAGAAATGTTTCTGAAATGTTGCAAATAATCCCGGAAACAATTAGTGGTGTACAAGTTATATTTAAGAGAGTAATGTATCAATCATTAAAAAAAAATATTCGACGTGGGACTTAAAGAATTGAAACTAAAGATACTGGGATTAAGTTAACAACTCCATATACGCAGCTTCAATAACATAGGACTCCCCCGCCGTAGTTGTCCCGTGCCTGGGCCTCGACAACACCACCAACCACCCGAAAAGCGATTTCCCTATGTCAAAATGATATTTCTTTCTACTGAACCTTACATTGTAAGCTTTAACTTGCTATGACAAAATGGATATCTCGAGACGATAATGAATGTTTAAGTTTATGATTATTGACTATATTTCATTTAGAGTTATCTCATTTGGGACTCGGAGTTCACAACATTTTTCTACATCGCGCCAAAATTATACACGGCGACAAAACCACACTTATTACTAGAATTTAGGCCTCGTCTCGCTGTAACTGAATATTTTAAATATGTTATAAAAAAGATAAAAGAAGTTTTACTAAGACGACATATTTAATATTTATTTGATAAAATCTTATATTTTCGCTTACAAATATTAGTTTTGTTTGATAACTTTAAATACTTTCTTAGGATTTAAAAATCTTTCAAGTAATCGTAATGCAAACCAGTATTTTACAAAATAATGGAGCAATGGCACAAGAAGGGAAAAACATTAAATTGTTAAATATTTAAATCACACATTCAGCCTAATTGCAAATATTAGCAAATGTGCGTTTTCATTTTTTATTGATATTCAAAGTGCGCTCATGCTATCTAAAAATTAATGTTTTTTTTGAAATTACCCCTATAGATAGATAATACGAAGTAAAGGTATCTTATTCGAGATTGTTTGGCATAGTAATACTATCTTTTTAAAAATATATATATATATATATATATATATATATATATATATATATCATATCAAAATCCAAAAAATAAATAAATAAAATTCACAAAGATTGATTTTAACAAACACCTAATCAATAACCGATGCAATGCTTTTAAAAAATCTAGAAATTGATCAAGAGAGCTGAGGCTTTGGAGTTCTAGGAGAATGAATATGTATTAGCATCTTTTGAAGTCATTGTAAACGGGGGTAAATAGCTATTTAGGTCATTAAACTATTTACACTTTGATGTTTTGGCATTCAAATATTTTTTAGGTTAATTATACCACTCTAGTATTTAAGAGTGGCTGAAAATAAACCGACATTTATGGTGGTTTTCGCCAAATTAGAAATGTTTCGGAAATGTTGCAAATAATCCCTGAAACAATTAGTGGTGTACAAGTTATATTTAAGAGAGTAATGTATCAATCATTAAAAAAAAATTCGACGTGGGACTTAAAGAATTGAAACTAAAGATACTGGGATTAAGTTAACAACTCCATATACGCAGCTCAATAACATAGGACTCCCCGCCGTAGTTGTCCCGTGTCTGGGGCCTCGACAACACCACCAACCACCCTGAAAAGCGATTTCCCTATGTCAAAATGATATTTCTTTCTACGAACCTTACATTGTAAGCTTTAACTTGCTATGACAAAATGGATATCTCGAGACGATAATGAATGTTTAAGTTTATGATTATTGACTATATTTCATTTAGAGTTATCTCATTTGGGACTCGGAGTTCACAACATTTTCTACATCACGCCAAAATTATACACTGCGACAAAACCACACTTATTACTAGAATTTAGGCCTCGCTCACGGTAATCTGAATATTTTAAATATGTTATAAAAAAAGATAAAAGAAGTTTTACTAAGACGACATATTTAATATTTATTTGATAAAATCTTATATTTTCGCTTACAAATATTAGTTTTGTTTGATAACTTTAAATACTTTCTTAGGATTTAAAAATCTTTCAAGTAATCGTAATGCAAACCAAGATTTTACAAAATAATGGAGCAAACTGGCACAAGAAGGGAAAAACATTAAATTGTTAAATATTTAAATCACACATTCAGCTCAATTGCAAATATTAGCAAATGTGCGTTTTCATTTTTTATTGATATTCAAAGTGCGCTCATGCTATCTAAAAATTAATGTTTTTTTTGAAATTACCCCTATAGATAGATAATACGAAGTAAAGGTATCTTATTCGAGATTGTTTGGCATAGTAATACTATCTTTTTTAAAAATATATATATATATATATATATATATATATATATATCAAATCAAAATCCAAAAATAAATAAATAAAATTCACAAAGATTGATTTTAACAAACACCTAATCAATAACCGATGCAATGCTTTAAAAAATCTAGAAATTGATCAAGAGAGCCGAGGCTTTGGAGTTCTAGGAGAATGAATATGTATTAGCATCTTTTGAAGTCATTGTAAACGGGGTAAATAGCTATTTAGGTCATTAAACTATTTACACTTTGATGTTTTGGCATTCAAATATTTTTAGGTTAATTATACCACTCTAGTATTTAAGAGTGGCTGAAAATAAACTGACATTTATGGTGGTTTTCGACCAAATTAGAAATGTTTCGGAAATGTTGCAAATAATCCCGGGAAACAATTAGTGGTGTACAAGTTATATTTAAGAGAGTAATGTATCAATCATTAAAAAAAAATTCGACGTGGGACTTAAAGAATTGAAACTAAAGATACGGGATTAAGTTAACAACTCCATATACGCAGTTCAATAACATAGGACTCCCCGCCGTAGTTGTCCCGTGTCGGGGCCTGACAACACCACCAACCACCTGAAAAGCGATTTCCCTATGTCAAAATGATATTTCTTTCTACGAACCTTACATTGTAAGCGAACTTGCTATGACAAAATGGATATCTCGAGACGATAATGAATGTTTAAGTTTATGATTATTGACTATATTTCATTTAGAGTTATCTCATTTGGGACCTGGAGTTCACAACATTTTCTACATCACGCCAAAATTATACACGGCGACAAAACCACACTTATTACTAGAATTTAGGCCTCGCTCGCTGTACTGAATATTTTAAATATGTTATAAAAAAAGATAAAAGAAGTTTTACTAAGACGACATATTTAATATTTATTTGATAAAATCTTATATTTTCGCTTACAAATATTAGTTTTGTTTGATAACTTTAAATACTTTCTTAGGATTTAAAAATCTTTCAAGTAATCGTAATGCAAACCAGTATTTTACAAAATAATGGAGCAAACTGGCACAAGAAGGGAAAAACATTAAATTGTTAAATATTTAAATCACACATTCAGCTCAATTGCAAATATTAGCAAATGTGCGTTTTCATTTTTTATTGATATTCAAAGTGTGCTCATGCTATCTAAAAATTAATTTTTTTTTGAAATTACCCCCTATAGATAGATAATACGAAGTAAAGGTATCTTATTCGAGATTGTTTGGCATAGTAATACTATCTTTTTTAAAAATATATATATATATATATATATATATATATATATATATATTCAAAATCCAAAAATAAATAAATAAAATTCACAAAGCATTGATTTTAACAAACACCTAATCAATAACCGATGCAATGCTTTTAAAAAATCTAGAAATTGATCAAGAGAGCTGAGGCTTTGGAGTTCTAGGAGAATGAATATGTATTAGCATCTTTTGAAGTCATTGTAAACGGGGGTAAATAGCTATTTAGGTCATTAAACTATTTACACTTTGATGTTTTGGCATTCAAATATTTTTTAGGTTAATTATACCACTCTAGTATTTAAGAGTGGCTGAAAATAAACCGACATTTATGGTGGTTTTCGCCAAATTAGAAATGTTTCTGAAATGTTGCAAATAATCCCTGAAACAATTAGTGGTGTACAAGTTATATTTAAGAGAGTAATGTATCAATCATTAAAAAAAAATTCGACGTGGGACTTAAAGAATTGAAACTAAAGATACTGGGATTAAGTTAACAACTCCATATACGCAGCTCAATAACATAGGACTCCCCGCCGTAGTTGTCCCGTGCCTGGGCCTCGACAACACCACCAACCACCCGAAAAGCGATTTCCCCTATGTCAAAATGATATTTCTTTCTACGAACCTTACATTGTAAGCTGAACTTGCTATGACAAAATGGATATCTCGAGACGATAATGAATGTTTAAGTTTATGATTATTGACTATATTTCATTTAGAGTTATCTCATTTGGGACCTGGAGTTCACAACATTTTTCTACATCGACGCCAAAATTATACACGGCGACAAAACCACACTTATTACTAGAATTTAGGCCTCGCTCGCTGTACTGAATATTTTAAATATGTTATAAAAAAAGATAAAAGAAGTTTTACTAAGACGACATATTTAATATTTATTTGATAAAATCTTATATTTTCGCTTACAAATATTAGTTTTGTTTGATAACTTTAAATACTTTCTTAGGATTTAAAAATCTTTCAAGTAATCGTAATGCAAACCAAGATTTTACAAAATAATGGAGCAAATGGCACAAGAAGGGAAAAACATTAAATTGTTAAATATTTAAATCACACATTCAGCTCAATTGCAAATATTAGCAAATGTGCGTTTTCATTTTTTATTGATATTCAAAGTGCGCTCATGCTATCTAAAAATTAATTTTTTTTGAAATTACCCCCTATAGATAGATAATACGAAGTAAAGGTATCTTATTCGAGATTGTTTGGCATAGTAATACTATCTTTTTAAAAAAATATATATATATATATATATATATATATCAAATAAAATCCAAAAATAAATAAATAAAATTCACAAAGATTGATTTTAACAAACACCTAATCAATAACCGATGCAATGCTTTAAAAAAATCTAGAAATTGATCAAGAGAGCTGAGGCTTTGGAGTTCTAGGAGAATGAATATGTATTAGCATCTTTTGAAGTCATTGTAAACGGGGGTAAATAGCTATTTAGGTCATTAAACTATTTACACTTTGATGTTTTGGCATTCAAATATTTTTTAGGTTAATTATACCACTCTAGTATTTAAGAGTGGCTGAAAAATAAACCGACATTTATGGTGGTTTTCGCCAAATTAGAAATGTTTCGGAAATGTTGCAAATAATCCCGAAACAATTAGTGGTGTACAAGTTATATTTAAGAGAGTAATGTATCAATCATTAAAAAAAAATTCGACGTGGGACTTAAAGAATTGAAACTAAAGATACTGGGATTAAGTTAACAACTCCATATACGCAGCTCAATAACATAGGACTCCCCCGCCGTAGTTGTCCCGTGCCTGGGGCCTCGACAACACCACCAACCACCCGAAAAGCGATTTCCCTATGTCAAAATGATATTTCTTTCTACGAACCTTACATTGTAAGCTTTAACTTGCTATGACAAAATGGATATCTCGAGACGATAATGAATGTTTAAGTTTATGATTATTGACTATATTTCATTTAGAGTTATCTCATTTGGGGACCTGGAGTTCACAACATTTTCTACATCACGCCAAAATTATACACGGCGACAAAACCACACTTATTACTAGAATTTAGGCCCTCGTTTCGCTGTACTGAATATTTTAAATATGTTATAAAAAAAGATAAAAGAAGTTTTACTAAGACGACATATTTAATATTTATTTGATAAAATCTTATATTTTCGCTTACAAATATTAGTTTTGTTTGATAACTTTAAATACTTTCTTAGGATTTAAAAATCTTTCAAGTAATCGTAATGCAAACCAAGATTTTTACAAAATAATGGAGCAAATGGCACAAGAAGGGAAAAACATTAAATTGTTAAATATTTAAATCACACATTCAGCTCAATTGCAAATATTAGCAAATGTGCGTTTTCATTTTTTATTGATATTCAAAGTGTGCTCATGCTATCTAAAAATTAATTTTTTTTTGAAATTACCCCCTATAGATAGATAATACGAAGTAAAGGTATCTTATTCGAGATTGTTTGGCATAGTAATACTATCTTTTTAAAAAAATATATATATATATATATATATATATATATATATATCACTAAAATCCAAAAAATAAATAAATAAAATTCACAAAGATTGATTTTAACAAACACCTAATCAATAACCGATGCAATGCTTTAAAAAATCTAGAAATTGATCAAGAGAGCTGAGGCTTTGGAGTTCTAGGAGAATGAATATGTATTAGCATCTTTTGAAGTCATTGTAAAACGGGGGTAAATAGCTATTTAGGTCATTAAACTATTTACACTTTGATGTTTTGGCATTCAAATATTTTTTAGGTTAATTATACCACTCTAGTATTTAAGAGTGGCTGAAAATAAACTCGACATTTATGGTGGTTTTCGCCAAATTAGAAATGTTTCTGAAATGTTGCAAATAATCCCGGAAACAATTAGTGGTGTACAAGTTATATTTAAGAGAGTAATGTATCAATCATTAAAAAAAAATTCGACGTGGGACTTAAAGAATTGAAACTAAAGATACGGGATTAAGTTAACAACTCCATATACGCAGTTCAATAACATAGGACTCCCCGCCGTAGTTGTCCCGTGCCTGGGGCCCTCGACAACACCACCAACCACCCGAAAAGCGATTTCCCTATGTCAAAATGATATTTCTTTCTACGAACCTTACATTGTAAGCTTTAACTTGCTATGACAAAATGGATATCTCGAGACGATAATGAATGTTTAAGTTTATGATTATTGACTATATTTCATTTAGAGTTATCTCATTTGGGACCTGGAGTTCACAACATTTTCTACATGACGCCAAAATTATACACGGCGACAAAACCACACTTATTACTAGAATTTAGGCCTCGCTTCGCTGTAACGTAATATTTTAAATATGTTATAAAAAAAGATAAAAGAAGTTTTACTAAGACGACATATTTAATATTTATTTGATAAAATCTTATATTTTCGCTACAAATATTAGTTTTGTTTGATAACTTTAAATACTTTCTTAGGATTTAAAAATCTTTCAAGTAATCGTAATGCAAACCAAAGATTTTACAAAATAATGGAGCAAACTGGCACAAGAAGGAAAAACATTAAATTGTTAAATATTTAAATCACACATTCAGCTCAATTGCAAATATTAGCAAATGTGCTTTTCATTTTTTATTGATATTCAAAGTGCTGCTCATGCTATCTAAAAATTAATTTTTTTTTGAAATTACCCCTATAGATAGATAATACGAAGTAAAGGTATCTTATTCGAGATTGTTTGGCATAGTAATACTATCTTTTTTAAAAAATATATATATATATATATATATATATATATATATATTCACTAAAATCCAAAAAATAAATAAATAAAATTCACAAAGATTGATTTTAACAAACACCTAATCAATAACCGATGCAATGCTTTAAAAAAATCTAGAAATTGATCAAGAGAGCTGAGGCTTTGGAGTTCTAGGAGAATGAATATGTATTAGCATCTTTTGAAGTCATTGTAAACGGGGGTAAATAGCTATTTTAGGTCATTAAACTATTTACACTTTGATGTTTTGGCATTCAAATATTTTTTAGGTTAATTATACCACTCTAGTATTTAAGAGTGGCTGAAAAATAAACCGACATTTATGGTGGTTTTCGACCAAATTAGAAATGTTTCTGAAATGTTGCAAATAATCCCGGGAAACAATTAGTGGTGTACAAGTTATATTTAAGAGAGTAATGTATCAATCATTAAAAAAAAATTCGACGTGGGACTTAAAGAATTGAAACTAAAGATACGGGATTAAGTTAACAACTCCATATACGCAGCTTCAATAACATAGGACTCCCCGCCGTAGTTGTCCCGTGCTCTGGGCCCTCGACAACACCACCAACCACCCGAAAAGCGATTTCCCTATGTCAAAATGATATTTCTTTCTACGAACCTTACATTGTGTTTAACTTGCTATGACAAAATGGATATCTCGAGACGATAATGAATGTTTAAGTTTATGATTATTGACTATATTTCATTTAGAGTTATCTCATTTGGGACCTGGAGTTCACAAAATTTTCTACATCACGCCAAAATTATACACGGCGACAAAACCACACTTATTACTAGAATTTAGGCCTCGCTCGCTGTAACTGAATATTTTAAATATGTTATAAAAAAAGATAAAAGAAGTTTTACTAAGACGACATATTTAATATTTATTTGATAAAATCTTATATTTTCGCTTACAAATATTAGTTTTGTTTGATAACTTTAAATACTTTCTTAGGATTTAAAAATCTTTCAAGTAATCGTAATGCAAACCAGTATTTTACAAAATAATGGAGCAGTTGGCACAGTAAGGAAAAACATTAAAGTGTTAAATATTTAAATCACACATTCAGTTCAATTGCAAATATTAGCAAATGTGCTTTTCATTTTTTTATTGATATTCAAAGTGCGCTCATGCTATCTAAAATTAATTTTTTTTTGAAATTACCCCTATAGATAGATAATACGAAGTAAAGGTATCTTATTCGAGATTGTTTGGCATAGTAATACTATCTTTTTTAAAAAAATATATATATATATATATATATATATATATATATATATTCAAATAAAATCCAAAAAATAAATAAATAAAATTCACAAAGATTGATTTTAACAAACACCTAATCAATAACCGATGCAATGCTTTAAAAAATCTAGAAATTGATCAAGAGAGCTGAGGCTTTGGAGTTCTAGGAGAATGAATATGTATTAGCATCTTTTGAAGTCATTGTAAACGGGGGTAAATAGCTATTTAGGTCATTAAACTATTTACACTTTGATGTTTTGGCATTCAAATATTTTTTAGGTTAATTATACCACTCTAGTATTTAAGAGTGGCTGAAAATAAACTCGACATTTATGGTGGTTTTCGACCAAATTAGAAATGTTTCGGAAATGTTGCAAATAATCCCGGAAACAATTAGTGGTGTACAAGTTATATTTAAGAGAGTAATGTATCAATCATTAAAAAAAAATTCAACGTGGGACTTAAAGAATTGAAACTAAAGATACTGGGATTAAGTTAACAACTCCATATACGCAGCTCAATAACATAGGACTCCCCGCCGTAGTTGTCCCGTGCCTGGGGCCTCGACAACACCACCAACCACCCGAAAAGCGATTTCCCTATGTCAAAATGATATTTCTTTCTACGAACCTTACATTGTGTTTAACTTGCTATGACAAAATGGATATCTCGAGACGATAATGAATGTTTAAGTTTATGATTATTGACTATATTTCATTTAGAGTTATCTCATTTGGGACTGGAGTTCACAACATTTTCTACATCAGCGCCAAAATTATACACGGCGACAAAACCACACTTATTACTAGAATTTAGGCCTCGCTCGCTGTAACTGAATATTTTAAATATGTTATAAAAAAGATAAAAGAAGTTTTACTAAGACGACATATTTAATATTTATTTGATAAAATCTTATATTTTCGCTTACAAATATTAGTTTTGTTTGATAACTTTAAATACTTTCTTAGGATTTAAAAATCTTTCAAGTAATCGTAATGCAAACCAGTATTTTACAAAATAATGGAGCAAACTGGCACAAGAAGGGAAAAACATTAAATTGTTAAATATTTAAATCACACATTCAGCTCAATTGCAAATATTAGCAAATGTGCTTTCATTTTTTTATTGATATTCAAAGTGCGCTCATGCTATCTAAAAATTAATGTTTTTTTGAAATTACCCCTATAGATAGATAATACTGAAGTAAAGGTATCTTATTCGAGATTGTTTGGCATAGTAATACTATCTTTTTTAAAAAATATATATATATATATATATATATATATATATATATTCACTAAAATCCAAAAAATAAATAAATAAAATTCACAAAGATTGATTTTAACAAACACCTAATCAATAACCGATGCAATGCTTTAAAAAATCTAGAAATTGATCAAGAGAGCTGAGGCTTTGGAGTTCTAGGAGAATGAATATGTATTAGCATCTTTTGAAGTCATTGTAAACGGGGGTAAATAGCTATTTTGGTCATTAAACTATTTACACTTTGATGTTTTGGCATTCAAATATTTTTAGGTTAATTATACCACTCTAGTATTTAAGAGTGGCTGAAAATAAACTGACATTTATGGTGGTTTTCGACCAAATTAGAAATGTTTCGGAAATGTTGCAAATAATCCCGGGAAACAATTAGTGGTGTACAAGTTATATTTAAGAGAGTAATGTATCAATCATTAAAAAAAAAATTCGACGTGGGACTTAAAGAATTGAAACTAAAGATACGGGATTAAGTTAACAACTCCATATACGCAGTTCAATAACATAGGACTCCCCGCCGTAGTTGTCCCGTGTCGGGGCCTGACAACACCACCAACCACCTGAAAAGCGATTTCCCTATGTCAAAATGATATTTCTTTCTACGAACCTTACATTGTAAGCGAACTTGCTATGACAAAATGGATATCTCGAGACGATAATGAATGTTTAAGTTTATGATTATTGACTATATTTCATTTAGATTTATCTCATTTGGGGACCTGGAGTTCACAACATTTTTCTCACATCGCCAAAATTATACACTGCGACAAAAACCACACTTATTACTAGAATTTAGGCCTCGTTTCACTGTACTGAATATTTTAAATATGTTATAAAAAAGATAAAAGAAGTTTTACTAAGACGTACATATTTAATATTTATTTGATAAAATCTTATATTTTCGCTTACAAATATTAGTTTTGTTTGATAACTTTAAATACTTTCTTAGGATTTAAAAATCTTTCAAGTAATCGTAATGCAAACCAAGATTTTTACAAAAATAATGGAGCAAACTTGGCACAAGAAGGGAAAAACATTAAATTGTTAAAATATTTAAATCACACATTCAGCTCAATTGCAAATATTAGCAAATGTGCGTTTTCACTTTTTTATTGATATTCAAAGTGCGCTCATGCTATCTAAAATTAATTTTTTTTGAAATTACCCCTATAGATAGATAATACGAAGTAAAGGTATCTTATTCGAGATTGTTTGGCATAGTAATACTATCTTTTTAAAAAAATATATATATATATATATATATATATATATATATATATATCACAAAATCCAAAAATAAATAAATTAAAATTCACAAAGATTGATTTTAACAAACACCTAATCAATAACCGATGCAATGCTTTAAAAAATCTAGAAATTGATCAAGAGAGCTGAGGCTTTGGAGTTCTAGGAGAATGAATATGTATTAGCATCTTTTGAAGTCATTGTAAACGGGGGTAAATAGCTATTTTGGTCATTAAACTATTTACACTTTGATGTTTTGGCATTCAAATATTTTTTAGGTTAATTATACCACTCTAGTATTTAAGAGTGGCTGAAAAATAAACTGACATTTATGGTGGTTTTCGACCAAATTAGAAATGTTTCGAAATGTTGCAAATAATCCCGGGAAACAATTAGTGGTGTACAAGTTATATTTAAGAGAGTAATGTATCAATCATTAAAAAAAATTCAACGTGGGACTTAAAGAATTGAAACTAAAGATACTGGGATTAAGTTAACAACTCCATATACGCAGCTCAATAACATAGGACTCCCGCCGTAGTTGTCCCGTGCCTGGGCCCTCGACAACACCACCAACCACCCGAAAAGCGATTTCCCTATCTCAAAATGATATTTCTTTCTACGAACCTTACATTGTAAGTTTAACTTGCTATGACAAAATGGATATCTCGAGACGATAATGAATGTTTAAGTTTATGATTATTGACTATATTTCATTTAGAGTTATCTCATTTGGGGACTCGGAGTTCACCACATTTTCTACATCACGCCAAAATTATACACTGCGACAAAACCACACTTATTACTAGAATTTAGACCTCGCTCGCTGCACTGAATATTTTAAATATGTTATAAAAAAAGATAAAAGAAGTTTTACTAAGACGACATATTTAATATTTATTTGATAAAATCTTATATTTTCGCTACAAATATTAGTTTTGTTTGATAACTTTAAATACTTTCTTAGGATTTAAAATTCTTTCAAGTAATCGTAATGCAAACCAAGATTTTACAAAATAATGGAGCAAACTGGCACAAGAAGGGAAAAACATTAAAGTGTTAAATATTTAAATCACACATTCAGCTCAATTGCAAATATTAGCAAATGTGCGTTTTCATTTTTTTATTGATATTCAAAGTGCGTTCATGCTATCTAAAATTAATTTTTTTTTGAAATTACCCCTATAGATAGATAATACGAAGTAAAGGTATCTTATTCGAGATTGTTTGGCATAGCAATACTATCTTTTTAAAAATATATATATATATATATATATATATATATATATATATTCAGTCAAAATCCAAAAATAAATAATTAAAATTCACAGCATTGATTTTAACAAACACCTAATCAATAACCGATGCAATGCTTTAAAAAATCTAGAAATTGATCAAGAGAGCTGAGGCTTTGGAGTTCTAGGAGAATGAATATGTATTAGCATCTTTTGAAGTCATTGTAAACGGGGGTAAATAGCTATTTTGGTCATTAAACTATTTACACTTTGATGTTTTGGCATTCAAATATTTTTAGGTTAATTATACCACTCTAGTATTTAAGAGTGGCTGAAAATAAACTGACATTTATGGTGGTTTTCGACCAAATTAGAAATGTTTCGAAATGTTGCAAATAATCCCGGAAACAATTAGTGGTGTACAAGTTATATTTAAGAGAGTAATGTATCAATCATTAAAAAAAATTCAACGTGGGACTTAAAGAATTGAAACTAAAGATACTGGGATTAAGTTAACAACTCCATATACGCAGTTCAATAACATAGGACTCCCCGCCGTAGTTGTCCCGTGTCGGGGCCTGACAACACCACCAACCACCTGAAAAGCGATTTCCCTATGTCAAAATGATATTTCTTTCTACGAACCTTACATTGTAAGCTTTAACTTGCTATGACAAAATGGATATCTCGAGACGATAATGAATGTTTAAGTTTATGATTATTGACTATATTTCATTTAGAGTTTATCTCATTTGGGGACCTGGAGTTCACAACATTTTCTACAATCAGCCAAAATTATACACTGCGACAAAACCACACTTATTACTAGAATTTAGGCCTCGTTTCACTGTACTGAATATTTTAAATATGTTATAAAAAAGATAAAAGAAGTTTTACTAAGACGACATATTTAATATTTATTTGATAAAATCTTATATTTTCGCTACAAATATTAGTTTTGTTTGATAACTTTAAATACTTTCTTAGGATTTAAAAATCTTTCAAGTAATCGTAATGCAAACCAAGATTTTACAAAATAATGGAGCAAATTGGCACAAGAAGGAAAAACATTAAAGTGTTAAATATTTAAATCACACATTCAGCCCTAATTGCAAATATTAGCAAATGTGCTTTTTCATTTTTTATTGATATTCAAAGTGTGCTCATGCTATCTAAAATTAATTTTTTTTGAAATTACCCCTATAGATAGATAATACGAAGTAAAGGTATCTTATTCGAGATTGTTTGGCATAGTAATACTATCTTTTTTAAAAAAATATATATATATATATATATATATATATATATATATATTCACTAAAATCCAAAAATAAATAATTAAAATTCACAGCATTGATTTTAACAAACACCTAATCAATAACCGATGCAATGCTTTAAAAAATCTAGAAATTGATCAAGAGAGCTGAGGCTTTGGAGTTCTAGGAGAATGAATATGTATTAGCATCTTTTGAAGTCATTGTAAACGGGGGTAAATAGCTATTTTGGTCATTAAACTATTTACACTTTGATGTTTTGGCATTCAAATATTTTTAGGTTAATTATACCACTCTAGTATTTAAGAGTGGCTGAAAATAAACTAACATTTATGGTGGTTTTCGACCAAATTAGAAATGTTTCGAAATGTTGCAAATAATCCCGGAAACAATTAGTGGTGTACAAGTTATATTTAAGAGAGTAATGTATCAATCATTAAAAAAAATTCAACGTGGGACTTAAAGAATTGAAACTAAAGATACTGGGATTAAGTTAACAACTCCATATACGCAGCTCAATAACATAGGACTCCCCCGCCGTAGTTGTCCCGTGTCTGGGGCCCTCGACAACACCACCAACCACCCGAAAAGCGATTTCCCTATGTCAAAATGATATTTCTTTCTACGAACCTTACATTGTAAGCTTTAACTTGCTATGACAAAATGGATATCTCGAGACGATAATGAATGTTTAAGTTTATGATTATTGACTATATTTCATTTAGAGTTTATCTCATTCTGGGACCTGGAGTTCACAACATTTTCTACATCGCGCCAAAATTATACACGGCGACAAAACCACACTTATTACTAGAATTTAGGCCTCGCTCGCTGTACTGAATATTTTAAATATGTTATAAAAAAAGATAAAAGAAGTTTTACTAAGACGACATATTTAATATTTATTTGATAAAATCTTATATTTTCGCTACAAATATTAGTTTTGTTTGATAACTTTAAATACTTTCTTAGGATTTAAAAATCTTTCAAGTAATCGTAATGCAAACCAAAGATTTTACAAAATAATGGAGCAAATGGCACAAGAAGGAAAAACATTAAATTGTTAAATATTTAAATCACACATTCAGCCCAATTGCAAATATTAGCAAATGTGCGTTTTCATTTTTTATTGATATTCAAAGTGCGCTCATGCTATCTAAAATTAATTTTTTTTGAAATTACCCCTATAGATAGATAATACGAAGTAAAGGTATCTTATTCGAGATTGTTTGGCATAGTAATACTATCTTTTTAAAAAATATATATATATATATATATATATATATATATATATTCACTAAAATCCAAAAATAAATAAATTAAAATTCACAAAGATTGATTTTAACAAACACCTAATCAATAACCGATGCAATGCTTTAAAAAAATCTAGAAATTGATCAAGAGAGCTCGAGGCTTTGGAGTTCTAGGAGAATGAATATGTATTAGCATCTTTTGAAGTCATTGTAAACGGGGTAAATAGCTATTTTGGTCATTAAACTATTTACACTTTGATGTTTTGGCATTCAAATATTTTTTAGGTTAATTATACCACTCTAGTATTTAAGAGTGGCTGAAAATAAACTAACATTTATGGTGGTTTTCGACCAAATTAGAAATGTTTTCGAAATGTTGCAAATAATCCCGGAAACAATTAGTGGTGTACAAGTTATATTTAAGAGAGTAATGTATCAATCATTAAAAAAAAATTCAACGTGGGACTTAAAGAATTGAAACTAAAGATACGGGATTAAGTTAACAACTCCATATACGCAGCTCAATAACATAGGACTCCCGCCGTAGTTGTCCCGTGCCTGGGGCCTCGACAACACCACCAACCACCCGAAAAGCGATTTCCCTATGTCAAAATGATATTTCTTTCTACGAACCTTACATTGTAAGTTTAACTTGCTATGACAAAATGGATATCTCGAGACGATAATGAATGTTTAAGTTTATGATTATTGACTATATTTCATTTAGAGTTTATCTCATTTGGGACCTGGAGTTCACAACATTTTCTCACATCGCGCCAAAATTATACACTGCGACAAAACCACACTTATTACTAGAATTTAGGCCTCGCTTTCACTGTAACTGAATATTTTAAATATGTTATAAAAAAAGATAAAAGAAGTTTTACTAAGACGACATATTTAATATTTATTTGATAAAATCTTATATAAATATTAGTTTTGTTTGATAACTTTAAATACTTTCTTAGGATTTAAAAATCTTTCAAGTAATCGTAATGCAAACCAGTATTTTACAAAATAATGGAGCAGTTGGCACAGTAAGGAAAAACATTAAATTGTTAAATATTTAAATCACACATTCAGTTCAATTGCAAATATTAGCAAATGTGCGTTTTCATTTTTTATTGATATTCAAAGTGCTGCTCATGCTATCTAAAATTAATTTTTTTTGAAATTACCCCTATAGATAGATAATACGAAGTAAAGGTATCTTATTCGAGATTGTTTGGCATAGTAATACTATCTTTTTAAAAAAATATATATATATATATATATATATATATATATATATATATATTCAAATAAAATCCAAAAATAAATAAATAAAATTCACAAAGATTGATTTTAACAAACACCTAATCAATAACCGATGCAATGCTTTAAAAAATCTAGAAATTGATCAAGAGAGCTGAGGCTTTGGAGTTCTAGGAGAATGAATATGTATTAGCATCTTTTGAAGTCATTGTAAACGGGGGTAAATAGCTATTTTGGTCATTAAACTATTTACACTTTGATGTTTTGGCATTCAAATATTTTTTAGGTTAATTATACCACTCTAGTATTTAAGAGTGGCTGAAAATAAACTCGACATTTATGGTGGTTTTCACCAAATTAGAAATGTTTCTGAAATGTTGCAAATAATCCCGGAAACAATTAGTGGTGTACAAGTTATATTTAAGAGAGTAATGTATCAATCATTAAAAAAAAATTCGACGTGGGACTTAAAGAATTGAAACTAAAGATACTGGGATTAAGTTAACAACTCCATATACGCAGCTCAATAACATAGGACTCCCCCGCCGTAGTTGTCCCGTGCCTGGGCCCTCGACAACACCACCAACCACCCGAAAAGCGATTTCCCTATGTCAAAATGATATTTCTTTCTACGAACCTTACATTGTGTTTAACTTGCTATGACAAAATGGATATCTCGAGACGATAATGAATGTTTAAGTTTATGATTATTGACTATATTTCATTTAGAGTTATCTCATTTGGGACTCGGAGTTCACAACATTTTCTACATCGCGCCAAAATTATACACGGCGACAAAACCACACTTATTACTAGAATTTAGGCCTCGCTCGCTGTAACTGAATATTTTAAATATGTTATAAAAAAAGATAAAAGAAGTTTTACTAAGACGACATATTTAATATTTATTTGATAAAATCTTATATTTTCGCTTACAAATATTAGTTTTGTTTGATAACTTTAAATACTTTCTTAGGATTTAAAAATCTTTCAAGTAATCGTAATGCAAACCAAGATTTTTACAAAATAATGGAGCAAATGGCACAAGAAGGAAAAACATTAAATTGTTAAATATTTAAATCACACATTCAGCTCAATTGCAAATATTAGCAAATGTGCTTTCATTTTTTATTGATATTCAAAGTGCGCTCATGCTATCTAAAATTAATTTTTTTTGAAATTACCCCTATAGATAGATAATACGAAGTAAAGGTATCTTATTCGAGATTGTTTGGCATAGTAATACTATCTTTTTAAAAAAAAAATATATATATATATATATATATATATATATATATATTCAGACTAAAATCCAAAAATAAATAAATAAAATTCACAAAGATTGATTTTAACAAACACCTAATCAATAACCGATGCAATGCTTTAAAAAATCTAGAAATTGATCAAGAGAGCCGAGGCTTTGGAGTTCTAGGAGAATGAATATGTATTAGCATCTTTTGAAGTCATTGTAAACGGGGGTAAATAGCTATTTAGGTCATTAAACTATTTACACTTTGATGTTTTGGCATTCAAATATTTTTAGGTTAATTATACCACTCTAGTATTTAAGAGTGGCTGAAAATAAACTGACATTTATGGTGGTTTTCGACCAAATTAGAAATGTTTCTGAAATGTTGCAAATAATCCCGAAACAATTAGTGGTGTACAAGTTATATTTAAGAGAGTAATGTATCAATCATTAAAAAAAAATTCAACGTGGGACTTAAAGAATTGAAACTAAAGATACTGGGATTAAGTTAACAACTCCATATACGCAGCTCAATAACATAGGACTCCCCGCCGTAGTTGTCCCGTGCCTGGGGCCTCGACAACACCACCAACCACCCGAAAAGCGATTTCCCTATGTCAAAATGATATTTCTTTCTACTGAACCTTACATTGTAAGCTTTAACTTGCTATGACAAAATGGATATCTCGAGACGATAATGAATGTTTAAGTTTATGATTATTGACTATATTTCATTTAGATTTATCTCATTTGGGACTCGGAGTTCACAACATTTTCTCACATCGCGCCAAAATTATACACGGCGACAAAACCACACTTATTACTAGAATTTAGGCCTCGCTTTCGCTGTACTGAATATTTTAAATATGTTATAAAAAAAGATAAAAGAAGTTTTACTAAGACGACATATTTAATATTTATTTGATAAAATCTTATATTTTCGCTTACAAATATTAGTTTTGTTTGATAACTTTAAATACTTTCTTAGGATTTAAAAATTCTTTCAAGTAATCGTAATGCAAACCAAGATTTTACAAAATAATGGAGCAAATGGCACAAGAAGGGAAAAACATTAAATTGTTAAATATTTAAATCACACATTCAGCTCAATTGCAAATATTAGCAAATGTGCGTTTTCATTTTTTATTGATATTCAAAGTGCGCTCATGCTATCTAAAATTAATTTTTTTTGAAATTACCCCCTATAGATAGATAATACGAAGTAAAGGTATCTTATTCGAGATTGTTTGGCATAGTAATACTATCTTTTTAAAAAAATATATATATATATATATATATATATATATATATATATTCAAATCAAAAATCCAAAAATAAATAAATAAAATTCACAAAGATTGATTTTAACAAACACCTAATCAATAACCGATGCAATGCTTTAAAAAATCTAGAAATTGATCAAGAGAGCTGAGGCTTTGGAGTTCTAGGAGAATGAATATGTATTAGCATCTTTTGAAGTCATTGTAAACGGGGTAAATAGCTATTTTGGTCATTAAACTATTTACACTTTGATGTTTTGGCATTCAAATATTTTTTAGGTTAATTATACCACTCTAGTATTTAAGAGTGGCTGAAAATAAACTGACATTTATGGTGGTTTTCGACCAAATTAGAAATGTTTCGAAATGTTGCAAATAATCCCGGAAACAATTAGTGGTGTACAAGTTATATTTAAGAGAGTAATGTATCAATCATTAAAAAAAAATTCGACGTGGGACTTAAAGAATTGAAACTAAAGATACTGGGATTAAGTTAACAACTCCATATACGCAGCTCAATAACATAGGACTCCCCGCCGTAGTTGTCCCGTGCTCGGGCCTCGACAACACCACCAACCACCCGAAAAGCGATTTCCCTATGTCAAAATGATATTTCTTTCTACGAACCTTACATTGTGTTTAACTTGCTATGACAAAATGGATATCTCGAGACGATAATGAATGTTTAAGTTTATGATTATTGACTATATTTCATTTAGAGTTATCTCATTTGGGGACCTGGAGTTCACAACATTTTCTACATCGCCAAAATTATACACGGCGACAAAACCACACTTATTACTAGAATTTAGGCCTCGCTCGCTGCACTGAATATTTTAAATATGTTATAAAAAAAGATAAAAGAAGTTTTACTAAGACGACATATTTAATATTTATTTGATAAAATCTTATATTTTCGCTACAAATATTAGTTTTGTTTGATAACTTTAAATACTTTCTTAGGATTTAAAAATTCTTTCAAGTAATCGTAATGCAAACCAAGATTTTACAAAATAATGGAGCAAATGGCACAAGAAGGAAAAACATTAAATTGTTAAATATTTAAATCACACATTCAGCTTAATTGCAAATATTAGCAAATGTGCGTTTTCATTTTTTTATTGATATTCAAAGTGCGCTCATGCTATCTAAAAATTAATTTTTTTTTGAAATTACCCCTATAGATAGATAATACGAAGTAAAGGTATCTTATTCGAGATTGTTTGGCATAGTAATACTATCTTTTTAAAAAAATATATATATATATATATATATATATATATATATATATTCAAATAAAATCCAAAAATAAATAAATAAAATTCACAAAGATTGATTTTAACAAACACCTAATCAATAACCGATGCAATGCTTTAAAAAATCTAGAAATTGATCAAGAGAGCCGAGGCTTTGGAGTTCTAGGAGAATGAATATGTATTAGCATCTTTTGAAGTCATTGTAAACGGGGTAAATAGCTATTTTGGTCATTAAACTATTTACACTTTGATGTTTTGGCATTCAAATATTTTTAGGTTAATTATACCACTCTAGTATTTAAGAGTGGCTGAAAATAAACTCGACATTTATGGTGGTTTTCACCAAATTAGAAATGTTTTCGAAATGTTGCAAATAATCCCGAAACAATTAGTGGTGTACAAGTTATATTTAAGAGAGTAATGTATCAATCATTAAAAAAAAATTCGACGTGGGACTTAAAGAATTGAAACTAAAGATACTGGGATTAAGTTAACAACTCCATATACGCAGCTCAATAACATAGGACTCCCGCCGTAGTTGTCCCGTGTCTGGGCCTCGACAACACCACCAACCACCCGAAAAGCGATTTCCCTATCTCAAAATGATATTTCTTTCTACTGAACCTTACATTGTAAGTTTAACTTGCTATGACAAAATGGATATCTCGAGACGATAATGAATGTTTAAGTTTATGATTATTGACTATATTTCATTTAGAGTTATCTCATTGGGGACCTGGAGTTCACCACATTTTCTACATCGCCAAAAATTATACACTACGACAAAACCACACTTATTACTAGAATTTAGACCTCGCTCACTGTAACGGAATATTTTAAATATGTTATAAAAAAGATAAAAGAAGTTTTACTAAGACGACATATTTAATATTTATTTGATAAAATCTTATATTTTCGCTTACAAATATTAGTTTTGTTTGATAACTTTAAATACTTTCTTAGGATTTAAAATTCTTTCAAGTAATCGTAATGCAAACCAGTATTTTACAAAATAATGGAGCAAATGGCACAAGAAGGGAAAAACATTAAAGTGTTAAATATTTAAATCACACATTCAGCTCAATTGCAAATATTAGCAAATGTGCTTTTCATTTTTTTATTGATATTCAAAGTGTGCTCATGCTATCTAAAATTAAATTTTTTTTTGAAATTACCCCCTATAGATAGATAATACGAAGTAAAGGTATCTTATTCGAGATTGTTTGGCATAGCAATACTATCTTTTTAAAAATATATATATATATATATATATATATATATATATATATATATTCAAACTAAAATCCAAAAATAAATAATTAAAATTCACAGCATTGATTTTAACAAACACCTAATCAATAACCGATGCAATGCTTTAAAAAATCTAGAAATTGATCAAGAGAGCTGAGGCTTTGGAGTTCTAGGAGAATGAATATGTATTAGCATCTTTTGAAGTCATTGTAAACGGGGGTAAATAGCTATTTTGGTCATTAAACTATTTACACTTTGATGTTTTGGCATTCAAATATTTTTAGGTTAATTATACCACTCTAGTATTTAAGAGTGGCTGAAAATAAACTAACATTTATGGTGGTTTTCGACCAAATTAGAAATGTTTCGGAAATGTTGCAAATAATCCCGGGGAAACAATTAGTGGTGTACAAGTTATATTTAAGAGAGTAATGTATCAATCATTAAAAAAAAATTCAACGTGGGACTTAAAGAATTGAAACTAAAGATACGGGATTAAGTTAACAACTCCATATACGCAGTTCAATAACATAGGACTCCCCCGCCGTAGTTGTCCCGTGCCTGGGCCCTCGACAACACCACCAACCACCCGAAAAGCGATTTCCCTATGTCAAAATGATATTTCTTTCTACGAACCTTACATTGTGTTTAACTTGCTATGACAAAATGGATATCTCGAGACGATAATGAATGTTTAAGTTTATGATTATTGACTATATTTCATTTAGAGTTTATCTCATTTGGGACTCGGAGTTCACAACATTTTTCTACATCGCGCCAAAATTATACACGGCGACAAAACCACACTTATTACTAGAATTTAGGCCTCGCTCGCTGTACTGAATATTTTAAATATGTTATAAAAAAAGATAAAAGAAGTTTTACTAAGACGACATATTTAATATTTATTTGATAAAATCTTATATTTTCGCTTACAAATATTAGTTTTGTTTGATAACTTTAAATACTTTCTTAGGATTTAAAAATCTTTCAAGTAATCGTAATGCAAACCAGTATTTTACAAAATAATGGAGCAAATGGCACAAGAAGGGAAAAACATTAAATTGTTAAATATTTAAATCACACATTCAGTTCAATTGCAAATATTAGCAAATGTGCGTTTTCATTTTTTATTGGATATTCAAAGTGCGTTCATGCTATCTAAAATTAATTTTTTTTTGAAATTACCCCTATAGATAGATAATACGAAGTAAAGGTATCTTATTCGAGATTGTTTGGCATAGTAATACTATCTTTTTTAAAAATATATATATATATATATATATATATATATATATATATATTCACTAAAATCCAAAAATAAATAAATAAAATTCACAAAGATTGATTTTAACAAACACCTAATCAATAACCGATGCAATGCTTTTAAAAAATCTAGAAATTGATCAAGAGAGCTGAGGCTTTGGAGTTCTAGGAGAATGAATATGTATTAGCATCTTTTGAAGTCATTGTAAACGGGGGTAAATAGCTATTTTGGTCATTAAACTATTTACACTTTGATGTTTTGGCATTCAAATATTTTTTAGGTTAATTATACCACTCTAGTATTTAAGAGTGGCTGAAAATAAACTCGACATTTATGGTGGTTTTCGACCAAATTAGAAATGTTTCGAAATGTTGCAAATAATCCCGAAACAATTAGTGGTGTACAAGTTATATTTAAGAGAGTAATGTATCAATCATTAAAAAAAAATTCGACGTGGGACTTAAAGAATTGAAACTAAAGATACGGGATTAAGTTAACAACTCCATATACGCAGCTCAATAACATAGGACTCCCCCGCCGTAGTTGTCCCGTGCCTGGGCCCTCGACAACACCACCAACCACCCGAAAAGCGATTTCCCTATGTCAAAATGATATTTCTTTCTACGAACCTTACATTGTAAGCTTTAACTTGCTATGACAAAATGGATATCTCGAGACGATAATGAATGTTTAAGTTTATGATTATTGACTATATTTCATTTAGAGTTATCTCATTTGGGGACCTGGAGTTCACAACATTTTCTACATCGCGCCAAAATTATACACGGCGACAAAACCACACTTATTACTAGAATTTAGGCCTCGCTCGCTGTAACTGAATATTTTAAATATGTTATAAAAAAAGATAAAAGAAGTTTTACTAAGACGACATATTTAATATTTATTTGATAAAATCTTATATTTTCGCTTACAAATATTAGTTTTGTTTGATAACTTTAAATACTTTCTTAGGATTTAAAAATCTTTCAAGTAATCGTAATGCAAACCAAGATTTTTACAAAATAATGGAGCAAACTTGGCACAAGAAGGGAAAAACATTAAATTGTTAAATATTTAAATCACACATTCAGCCTAATTGCAAATATTAGCAAATGTGCTTTTCATTTTTTATTGATATTCAAAGTGCGTTCATGCTATCTAAAATTAATTTTTTTTTGAAATTACCCCTATAGATAGATAATACGAAGTAAAGGTATCTTATTCGAGATTGTTTGGCATAGTAATACTATCTTTTTTAAAAATATATATATATATATATATATATATATATATATATATTCACTAAAATCCAAAAATAAATAAATAAAATTCACAAAGATTGATTTTAACAAACACCTAATCAATAACCGATGCAATGCTTTAAAAAATCTAGAAATTGATCAAGAGAGCCGAGGCTTTGGAGTTCTAGGAGAATGAATATGTATTAGCATCTTTTGAAGTCATTGTAAACGGGGTAAATAGCTATTTTAGGTCATTAAACTATTTACACTTTGATGTTTTGGCATTCAAATATTTTTTAGGTTAATTATACCACTCTAGTATTTAAGAGTGGCTGAAAATAAACCGACATTTATGGTGGTTTTCACCAAATTAGAAATGTTTCTGAAATGTTGCAAATAATCCCGGGAAACAATTAGTGGTGTACAAGTTATATTTAAGAGAGTAATGTATCAATCATTAAAAAAAAATTCGACGTGGGACTTAAAGAATTGAAACTAAAGATACTGGGATTAAGTTAACAACTCCATATACGCAGCTCAATAACATAGGACTCCCCCGCCGTAGTTGTCCCGTGTCTGGGCCTCGACAACACCACCAACCACCCGAAAAGCGATTTCCCTATGTCAAAATGATATTTCTTTCTACGAACCTTACATTGTAAGCTTTAACTTGCTATGACAAAATGGATATCTCGAGACGATAATGAATGTTTAAGTTTATGATTATTGACTATATTTCATTTAGAGTTATCTCATTTGGGGACTCGGAGTTCACAACATTTTTCTACATCGCGCCAAAATTATACACGGCGACAAAACCACACTTATTACTAGAATTTAGGCCTCGTTCGTTGCACGGAATATTTTAAATATGTTATAAAAAAGATAAAAGAAGTTTTACTAAGACGACATATTTAATATTTATTTGATAAAATCTTATATTTTCGCTTACAAATATTAGTTTTGTTTGATAACTTTAAATACTTTCGTAGGATTTAAAAATCTTTCAAGTAATCGTAATGCAAACCAGTATTTTACAAAATAATGGAGCAGTTGGCACAGTAAGGAAAAACATTAAATTGTTAAATATTTAAATCACACATTCAGTTCAATTGCAAATATTAGCAAATGTGCGTTTTCATTTTTATTGGATATTCAAAGTGTGTTCATGCTATTTAGGTCATTAAACAATTTACACTTTGATGTTTTGGCATTCAAATATTTTTAGGTTAATTATACCACTCTAGTATTTAAGAGTGCCTGAAAATAAACTGACATTTATGGTGGTTTTCGGCCAAATTAGAAATGTTTCGGAAATGTTGCAAATAATCCCTGAAACAATTAGTGGTGTACAAGTTATATTTAAGAGAGTAATGTATCAATCATTAAAAAAAAATTCGACGTGGGACTTAAAGAATTGAAACTAAAGATACTGGATTAAGTTAACAACTCCATATACGCAGCTTCAATAACATAGGACTCCCCGCCGTAGTTGTCCCGTGCCTGGGGCCTCGACAACACCACCAACCACCCGAAAAGCGATTTCCCTATGTCAAAATGATATTTCTTTCTACGAACCTTACATTGTAAGTCTAACTTGCTATGACAAAATGGATATCTCGAGACGATAATGAATGTTTAAGTTTATGATTATTGACTATATTTCATTTAGAGTTATCTCATTTGGGACTCGGAGTTCACAACATTTTCTACATCAGCGCCAAAAATTATACACTAGCGACAAAACCACACTTATTACTAGAATTTAGACTCTCGCTCGCTGTACTTTTGAATATTTTAAATATGTTATAAAAAAGATAAAAAGAAGTTTTACTAAGACGACATATTTAATATTTATTTGATAAAATCTTATATTTTCGCTTACAAATATTAGTTTTGTTTGATAACTTTAAATACTTTCTTAGGATTTAAAAATCTTTCAAGTAATCGTAATGCAAACCAAGATTTTACAAAATAATGGAGCAATGGCACAAGAAGGAAAAACATTAAATTGTTAAATATTTAAATCACACATTCAGCCTCAATTGCAAATATTAGCAAATGTGCTTTTCATTTTTTATTGATATTCAAAGTGCGTTCATGCTATCTAAAATTAATTTTTTTTGAAATTACCCCTATAGATAGATAATAATGAAGTAAAGGTATCTTATTCGAGATTGTTTGGCATAGTAATACTATCTTTTTTAAAAATATATATATATATATATATATATATATATATATATATATATATTCACAAAATCCAAAAATAAATAAATAAAATTCACAAAGATTGATTTTAACAAACACCTAATCAATAACCGATGCAATGCTTTAAAAAAATCTAGAAATTGATCAAGAGAGCCGAGGCTTTGGAGTTCTAGGAGAATGAATATGTATTAGCATCTTTTGAAGTCATTGTAAACGGGGTAAATAGCTATTTAGGTCATTAAACTATTTACACTTTGATGTTTTGGCATTCAAATATTTTTAGGTTAATTATACCACTCTAGTATTTAAGAGTGGCTGAAAATAAACCGACATTTATGGTGGTTTTCGCCAAATTAGAAATGTTTCTGAAATGTTGCAAATAATCCCGGAAACAATTAGTGGTGTACAAGTTATATTTAAGAGAGTAATGTATCAATCATTAAAAAAAAATTCGACGTGGGACTTAAAGAATTGAAACTAAAGATACTGGGATTAAGTTAACAACTCCATATACGCAGCTCAATAACATAGGACTCCCCGCCGTAGTTGTCCCGTGCCTGGGCCTCGACAACACCACCAACCACCCGAAAAGCGATTTCCCTATGTCAAAATGATATTTCTTTCTACGAACCTTACATTGTAAGCTTTAACTTGCTATGACAAAATGGATATCTCGAGACGATAATGAATGTTTAAGTTTATGATTATTGACTATATTTCATTTAGAGTTATCTCATTTGGGACCTGGAGTTCACAACATTTTCTACATCGCCAAAATTATACACGGCGACAAAACCACACTTATTACTAGAATTTAGGCCTCGCTCGCTGTACCTGAATATTTTAAATATGTTATAAAAAAAGATAAAAGAAGTTTTACTAAGACGACATATTTAATATTTATTTGATAAAATCTTATATTTTCGCTTACAAATATTAGTTTTGTTTGATAACTTTAAATACTTTCTTAGGATTTAAAAAATCTTTCAAGTAATCGTAATGCAAACCAAGATTTTACAAAATAATGGAGCAAATTGGCACAAGTAAGGGAAAAACATTAAATTGTTAAATATTTAAATCACACATTCAGCTCAATTGCAAATATTAGCAAATGTGCTTTTTCATTTTTTATTGATATTCAAAGTGCGCTCATGCTATCTAAAAATTAAATTTTTTTTTGAAATTACCCCTATAGATAGATAATACGAAGTAAAGGTATCTTATTCGAGATTGTTTGGCATAGTAATACTATCTTTTTTAAAAAATATATATATATATATATATATATATATATATATATATATATTCACAAAAATCCAAAAATAAATAAATAAAATTCACAAGATTGATTTTAACAAACACCTAATCAATAACCGATGCAATGCTTTTAAAAAATCTAGAAATTGATCAAGAGAGCCGAGGCTTTGGAGTTCTAGGAGAATGAATATGTATTAGCATCTTTTGAAGTCATTGTAAACGGGGGTAAATAGCTATTTTAGGTCATTAAACTATTTACACTTTGATGTTTTGGCATTCAAATATTTTTAGGTTAATTATACCACTCTAGTATTTAAGAGTGGCTGAAAATAAACCGACATTTATGGTGGTTTTCGCCAAATTAGAAATGTTTCGGAAATGTTGCAAATAATCCCGGAAACAATTAGTGGTGTACAAGTTATATTTAAGAGAGTAATGTATCAATCATTAAAAAAAAATTCGACGTGGGACTTAAAGAATTGAAACTAAAGATACGGGATTAAGTTAACAACTCCATATACGCAGCTCAATAACATAGGACTCCCCCGCCGTAGTTGTCCCGTGCCTGGGCCTCGACAACACCACCAACCACCCGAAAAGCGATTTCCCTATGTCAAAATGATATTTCTTTCTACTGAACCTTACATTGTAAGTCTAACTTGCTATGACAAAATGGATATCTCGAGACGATAATGAATGTTTAAGTTTATGATTATTGACTATATTTCATTTAGAGTTATCTCATTTGGGACCTGGAGTTCACAACATTTTCTACATCACGCCAAAAATTATACACTACGACAAAACCACACTTATTACTAGAATTTAGGCCTCGCTCGCTGTAACTGAATATTTTAAATATGTTATAAAAAAGATAAAAGAAGTTTTACTAAGACGACATATTTAATATTTATTTGATAAAATCTTATATTTTCGCTTACAAATATTAGTTTTGTTTGATAACTTTAAATACTTTCTTAGGATTTAAAAATCTTTCAAGTAATCGTAATGCAAACCAGTATTTTACAAAATAATGGAGCAAACTGGCACAAGAAGGGAAAAACATTAAATTGTTAAATATTTAAATCACACATTCAGCTCAATTGCAAATATTAGCAAATGTGCGTTTTCATTTTTTATTGATATTCAAAGTGCGCTCATGCTATCTAAAAATTAATTTTTTTTTGAAATTACCCCCTATAGATAGATAATACGAAGTAAAGGTATCTTATTCGAGATTGTTTGGCATAGTAATACTATCTTTTTAAAAAAAAATATATATATATATATATATATATATATATATATATATTCAGTCAAAATCCAAAAATAAATAAATAAAATTCACAACATTGATTTTAACAAACACCTAATCAATAACCGATGCAATGCTTTAAAAAATCTAGAAATTGATCAAGAGAGCTGAGGCTTTGGAGTTCTAGGAGAATGAATATGTATTAGCATCTTTTGAAGTCATTGTAAACGGGGGTAAATAGCTATTTAGGTCATTAAACTATTTACACTTTGATGTTTTGGCATTCAAATATTTTTAGGTTAATTATACCACTCTAGTATTTAAGAGTGGCTGAAAATAAACTGACATTTATGGTGGTTTTCGACCAAATTAGAAATGTTTCTGAAATGTTGCAAATAATCCCGAAACAATTAGTGGTGTACAAGTTATATTTAAGAGAGTAATGTATCAATCATTAAAAAAAAATTCGACGTGGGACTTAAAGAATTGAAACTAAAGATACTGGGATTAAGTTAACAACTCCATATACGCAGCTTCAATAACATAGGACTCCCCGCCGTAGTTGTCCCGTGCTCTGGGCCTCGACAACACCACCAACCACCCGAAAAGCGATTTCCCTATGTCAAAATGATATTTCTTTCTACTGAACCTTACATTGTAAGCGTAACTTGCTATGACAAAATGGATATCTCGAGACGATAATGAATGTTTAAGTTTATGATTATTGACTATATTTCATTTAGAGTTATCTCATTTGGGACTCGGAGTTCACAACATTTTCTACATCACGCCAAAATTATACACGGCGACAAAACCACACTTATTACTAGAATTTAGGCCTCGCTCGCTGTAACTGAATATTTTAAATATGTTATAAAAAAAGATAAAAGAAGTTTTACTAAGACGACATATTTAATATTTATTTGATAAAATCTTATATTTTCGCTTACAAATATTAGTTTTGTTTGATAACTTTAAATACTTTCTTAGGATTTAAAAATCTTTCAAGTAATCGTAATGCAAACCAAAGATTTTACAAAATAATGGAGCAAATTGGCACAAGAAGGGAAAAACATTAAATTGTTAAATATTTAAATCACACATTCAGCTCAATTGCAAATATTAGCAAATGTGCGTTTTCATTTTTTATTGATATTCAAAGTGCGCTCATGCTATCTAAAAATTAATGTTTTTTTTGAAATTACCCCTATAGATAGATAATACGAAGTAAAGGTATCTTATTCGAGATTGTTTGGCATAGTAATACTATCTTTTTAAAAAAATATATATATATATATATATATATATATATATATATATACATCAAAATCCAAAAAATAAATAAATAAAATTCACAAAGATTGATTTTAACAAACACCTAATCAATAACCGATGCAATGCTTTTAAAAAAATCTAGAAATTGATCAAGAGAGCTGAGGCTTTGGAGTTCTAGGAGAATGAATATGTATTAGCATCTTTTGAAGTCATTGTAAACGGGGGTAAATAGCTATTTTGGTCATTAAACTATTTACACTTTGATGTTTTGGCATTCAAATATTTTTAGGTTAATTATACCACTCTAGTATTTAAGAGTGGCTGAAAATAAACCGACATTTATGGTGGTTTTCGACCAAATTAGAAATGTTTCGGAAATGTTGCAAATAATCCCGGAAACAATTAGTGGTGTACAAGTTATATTTAAGAGAGTAATGTATCAATCATTAAAAAAAAATTCAACGTGGGACTTAAAGAATTGAAACTAAAGATACGGGATTAAGTTAACAACTCCATATACGCAGCTTCAATAACATAGGACTCCCCGCCGTAGTTGTCCCGTGCTCTGGGGCCTCGACAACACCACCAACCACCCGAAAAGCGATTTCCCTATGTCAAAATGATATTTCTTTCTACGAACCTTACATTGTAAGCTTTAACTTGCTATGACAAAATGGATATCTCGAGACGATAATGAATGTTTAAGTTTATGATTATTGACTATATTTCATTTAGAGTTATCTCATTTGGGACTCGGAGTTCACAACATTTTCTACATCGCCAAAATTATACACTGGCGACAAAACCACACTTATTACTAGAATTTAGGCCTCGCTCGCTGTAACGGAATATTTTAAATATGTTATAAAAAAGATAAAAGAAGTTTTACTAAGACGACATATTTAATATTTATTTGATAAAATCTTATATTTTCGCTACAAATATTAGTTTTGTTTGATAACTTTAAATACTTTCTTAGGATTTAAAAATCTTTCAAGTAATCGTAATGCAAACCAAAGATTTTACAAAATAATGGAGCAAACTTGGCACAAGAAGGGAAAAACATTAAATTGTTAAATATTTAAATCACACATTCAGCTCAATTGCAAATATTAGCAAATGTGCGTTTTCATTTTTTATTGATATTCAAAGTGCGCTCATGCTATCTAAAAATTAATGTTTTTTTTGAAATTACCCCTATAGATAGATAATACGAAGTAAAGGTATCTTATTCGAGATTGTTTGGCATAGTAATACTATCTTTTTAAAAAAAATATATATATATATATATATATATATATATATATTCAAACTAAAATCCAAAAATAAATAAATAAAATTCACAAAGATTGATTTTAACAAACACCTAATCAATAACCGATGCAATGCTTTAAAAAATCTAGAAATTGATCAAGAGAGCTGAGGCTTTGGAGTTCTAGGAGAATGAATATGTATTAGCATCTTTTGAAGTCATTGTAAACGGGGGTAAATAGCTATTTTGGTCATTAAACTATTTACACTTTGATGTTTTGGCATTCAAATATTTTTAGGTTAATTATACCACTCTAGTATTTAAGAGTGCTCGAAAAATAAACTCGACATTTATGGTGGTTTTCGACCAAATTAGAAATGTTTCGGAAATGTTGCAAATAATCCCGGGAAACAATTAGTGGTGTACAAGTTATATTTAAGAGAGTAATGTATCAATCATTAAAAAAAAATTCAACGTGGGACTTAAAGAATTGAAACTAAAGATACGGGATTAAGTTAACAACTCCATATACGCAGCTTCAATAACATAGGACTCCCCGCCGTAGTTGTCCCGTGTCGGGGCCTGACAACACCACCAACCACCTGAAAAGCGATTTCCCTATGTCAAAATGATATTTCTTTCTACGAACCTTACATTGTAAGCGAACTTGCTATGACAAAATGGATATCTCGAGACGATAATGAATGTTTAAGTTTATGATTATTGACTATATTTCATTTAGAGTTATCTCATTTGGGGACCTGGAGTTCACAACATTTTCTACATCGCGCCAAAATTATACACTGCGACAAAACCACACTTATTACTAGAATTTAGGCCTCGCTCACTGTAACTGAATATTTTAAATATGTTATAAAAAAGATAAAAGAAGTTTTACTAAGACGACATATTTAATATTTATTTGATAAAATCTTATATTTTCGCTACAAATATTAGTTTTGTTTGATAACTTTAAATACTTTCTTAGGATTTAAAAATTCTTTCAAGTAATCGTAATGCAAACCAAGATTTTACAAAATAATGGAGCAAATGGCACAAGAAGGGAAAAACATTAAAGTGTTAAATATTTAAATCACACATTCAGCTCAATTGCAAATATTAGCAAATGTGCTGCTCATTTTTTATTGATATTCAAAGTGCGCTCATGCTATCTAAAAATTAATTTTTTTTTGAAATTACCCCTATAGATAGATAATACGAAGTAAAGGTATCTTATTCGAGATTGTTTGGCATAGCAATACTATCTTTTTTAAAAAAATATATATATATATATATATATATATATATATATATATTCAAATAAAATCCAAAAAATAAATAATTAAAATTCACAAAGATTGATTTTAACAAACACCTAATCAATAACCGATGCAATGCTTTAAAAAATCTAGAAATTGATCAAGAGAGCTGAGGCTTTGGAGTTCTAGGAGAATGAATATGTATTAGCATCTTTT
Source organism: Vinca minor (assembly GCA_026122235.1). NCBI lineage: Eukaryota > Viridiplantae > Streptophyta > Magnoliopsida > Gentianales > Apocynaceae > Vinca > Vinca minor. The sequence continues at coordinate 653,589 of JAOCZM010000002.1, forward strand.
GAAGTCATTGTAAACGGGGGTAAATAGCTATTTTGGTCATTAAACTATTTACACTTTGATGTTTTGGCATTCAAATATTTTTAGGTTAATTATACCACTCTAGTATTTAAGAGTGGCTGAAAATAAACTCGACATTTATGGTGGTTTTCGACCAAATTAGAAATGTTTCGGAAATGTTGCAAATAATCCCGGAAACAATTAGTGGTGTACAAGTTATATTTAAGAGAGTAATGTATCAATCATTAAAAAAAATTCGACGTGGGACTTAAAGAATTGAAACTAAAGATACTGGATTAAGTTAACAACTCCATATACGCAGCTCAATAACATAGGACTCCCCGCCGTAGTTGTCCCGTGCCTGGGGCCCTCGACAACACCACCAACCACCTGAAAAGCGATTTCCCTATGTCAAAATGATATTTCTTTCTACGAACCTTACATTGTAAGCGAACTTGCTATGACAAAATGGATATCTCGAGACGATAATGAATGTTTAAGTTTATGATTATTGACTATATTTCATTTAGAGTTATCTCATTTGGGACCTGGAGTTCACAACATTTTCTACATCGCCAAAATTATACACGTACGACAAAACCACACTTATTACTAGAATTTAGGCCTCGCTCACTGTAACTGAATATTTTAAATATGTTATAAAAAAAGATAAAAGAAGTTTTACTAAGACGACATATTTAATATTTATTTGATAAAATCTTATATTTTCGCTACAAATATTAGTTTTGTTTGATAACTTTAAATACTTTCTTAGGATTTAAAAATCTTTCAAGTAATCGTAATGCAAACCAAGATTTTACAAAATAATGGAGCAAACTGGCACAAGAAGGAAAAACATTAAAGTGTTAAATATTTAAATCACACATTCAGCTCAATTGCAAATATTAGCAAATGTGCGTTTTCATTTTTTATTGATATTCAAAGTGCGCTCATGCTATCTAAAATTAATTTTTTTTGAAATTACCCCTATAGATAGATAATACGAAGTAAAGGTATCTTATTCGAGATTGTTTGGCATAGCAATACTATCTTTTTTAAAAAAATATATATATATATATATATATATATATATATATATATTCAATAAAATCCAAAAAATAAATAATTAAAATTCACAAAGATTGATTTTAACAAACACCTAATCAATAACCGATGCAATGCTTTTAAAAAAATCTAGAAATTGATCAAGAGAGCTGAGGCTTTGGAGTTCTAGGAGAATGAATATGTATTAGCATCTTTTGAAGTCATTGTAAACGGGGGTAAATAGCTATTTTGGTCATTAAACTATTTACACTTTGATGTTTTGGCATTCAAATATTTTTAGGTTAATTATACCACTCTAGTATTTAAGAGTGGCTGAAAATAAACTCGACATTTATGGTGGTTTTCGACCAAATTAGAAATGTTTCGGAAATGTTGCAAATAATCCCGGAAACAATTAGTGGTGTACAAGTTATATTTAAGAGAGTAATGTATCAATCATTAAAAAAAATTCGACGTGGGACTTAAAGAATTGAAACTAAAGATACTGGGATTAAGTTAACAACTCCATATACGCAGCTTCAATAACATAGGACTCCCCGCCGTAGTTGTCCCGTGCCTGGGCCTCGACAACACCACCAACCACCCGAAAAGCGATTTCCCTATGTCAAAATGATATTTCTTTCTACGAACCTTACATTGTAAGTTTAACTTGCTATGACAAAATGGATATCTCGAGACGATAATGAATGTTTAAGTTTATGATTATTGACTATATTTCATTTAGAGTTATCTCATTTGGGACCTGGAGTTCACAACATTTTCTACATCAGCCAAAATTATACACGGCGACAAAACCACACTTATTACTAGAATTTAGGCCTCGTTCGTTGCACGGAATATTTTAAATATGTTATAAAAAAGATAAAAGAAGTTTTACTAAGACGACATATTTAATATTTATTTGATAAAATCTTATATTTTCGCTTACAAATATTAGTTTTGTTTGATAACTTTAAATACTTTCTTAGGATTTAAAATTCTTTCAAGTAATCGTAATGCAAACCAAGATTTTACAAAATAATGGAGCAAACTGGCACAAGAAGGAAAAACATTAAAGTGTTAAATATTTAAATCACACATTCAGTTCAATTGCAAATATTAGCAAATGTGCGTTTTCATTTTTTATTGGATATTCAAAGTGCGTTCATGCTATCTAAAATTAATTTTTTTTGAAATTACCCCTATAGATAGATAATACGAAGTAAAGGTATCTTATTCGAGATTGTTTGGCATAGCAATACTATCTTTTTAAAAAATATATATATATATATATATATATATATATATATATTCAGTCAAAATCCAAAAATAAATAATTAAAATTCACAGCATTGATTTTAACAAACACCTAATCAATAACCGATGCAATGCTTTAAAAAATCTAGAAATTGATCAAGAGAGCTGAGGCTTTGGAGTTCTAGGAGAATGAATATGTATTAGCATCTTTTGAAGTCATTGTAAACGGGGGTAAATAGCTATTTTGGTCATTAAACTATTTACACTTTGATGTTTTGGCATTCAAATATTTTTAGGTTAATTATACCACTCTAGTATTTAAGAGTGGCTGAAAATAAACTGACATTTATGGTGGTTTTCGACCAAATTAGAAATGTTTCGGAAATGTTGCAAATAATCCCGGGAAACAATTAGTGGTGTACAAGTTATATTTAAGAGAGTAATGTATCAATCATTAAAAAAAATTCAACGTGGGACTTAAAGAATTGAAACTAAAGATACTGGGATTAAGTTAACAACTCCATATACGCAGCTCAATAACATAGGACTCCCGCCGTAGTTGTCCCGTGCCTGGGGCCTCGACAACACCACCAACCACCCGAAAAGCGATTTCCCTATGTCAAAATGATATTTCTTTCTACGAACCTTACATTGTAAGCTTTAACTTGCTATGACAAAATGGATATCTCGAGACGATAATGAATGTTTAAGTTTATGATTATTGACTATATTTCATTTAGAGTTTATCTCATTTGGGACTCGGAGTTCACAACATTTTTCTACATCGCGCCAAAATTATACACGGCGACAAAACCACACTTATTACTAGAATTTAGGCCTCGCTTTCGATGTAACTGAATATTTTAAATATGTTATAAAAAAAGATAAAAGAAGTTTTACTAAGACGACATATTTAATATTTATTTGATAAAATCTTATATTTTCGCTACAAATATTAGTTTTGTTTGATAACTTTAAATACTTTCTTAGGATTTAAAAATCTTTCAAGTAATCGTAATGCAAACCAAGATTTTACAAAATAATGGAGCAAACTGGCACAAGAAGGAAAAACATTAAATTGTTAAATATTTAAATCACACATTCAGCTCAATTGCAAATATTAGCAAATGTGCGTTTTCATTTTTTTATTGATATTCAAAGTGTGCTCATGCTATCTAAAATTAATGTTTTTTTGAAATTACCCCTATAGATAGATAATAATGAAGTAAAGGTATCTTATTCGAGATTGTTTGGCATAGTAATACTATCTTTTTTTAAAAAATATATATATATATATATATATATATATATATATATTCAAATAAAATCCAAAAAATAAATAAATAAAATTCACAAAGATTGATTTTAACAAACACCTAATCAATAACCGATGCAATGCTTTAAAAAATCTAGAAATTGATCAAGAGAGCTGAGGCTTTGGAGTTCTAGGAGAATGAATATGTATTAGCATCTTTTGAAGTCATTGTAAACGGGGTAAATAGCTATTTTGGTCATTAAACTATTTACACTTTGATGTTTTGGCATTCAAATATTTTTAGGTTAATTATACCACTCTAGTATTTAAGAGTGGCTGAAAATAAACCGACATTTATGGTGGTTTTCGACCAAATTAGAAATGTTTCGGAAATGTTGCAAATAATCCCCGGAAACAATTAGTGGTGTACAAGTTATATTTAAGAGAGTAATGTATCAATCATTAAAAAAAAATTCGACGTGGGACTTAAAGAATTGAAACTAAAGATACTGGGATTAAGTTAACAACTCCATATACGCAGCTCAATAACATAGGACTCCCGCCGTAGTTGTCCCGTGCCTGGGGCCTCGACAACACCACCAACCACCCGAAAAGCGATTTCCCTATGTCAAAATGATATTTCTTTCTACGAACCTTACATTGTGTTTAACTTGCTATGACAAAATGGATATCTCGAGACGATAATGAATGTTTAAGTTTATGATTATTGACTATATTTCATTTAGAGTTATCTCATTTGGGGACCTGGAGTTCACAACATTTTCTACATCGCCAAAATTATACACTGCGACAAAACCACACTTATTACTAGAATTTAGGCCTCGTTTCGCTGTATCTGAATATTTTAAATATGTTATAAAAAAAGATAAAAGAAGTTTTACTAAGACGACATATTTAATATTTATTTGATAAAATCTTATATTTTCGCTACAAATATTAGTTTTGTTTGATAACTTTAAATACTTTCTTAGGATTTAAAAATCTTTCAAGTAATCGTAATGCAAACCAAGATTTTACAAAATAATGGAGCAAACTGGCACAAGAAGGGAAAAACATTAAATTGTTAAATATTTAAATCACACATTCAGCTCAATTGCAAATATTAGCAAATGTGCGCTTTTCATTTTTTATTGATATTCAAAGTGCGCTCATGCTATCTAAAATTAATGTTTTTTTGAAATTACCCCTATAGATAGATAATACGAAGTAAAGGTATCTTATTCGAGATTGTTTGGCATAGTAATACTATCTTTTTTAAAAAAATATATATATATATATATATATATATATATATATATTCAATAAAATCCAAAAAATAAATAAATAAAATTCACAAAGATTGATTTTAACAAACACCTAATCAATAACCGATGCAATGCTTTAAAAAATCTAGAAATTGATCAAGAGAGCTGAGGCTTTGGAGTTCTAGGAGAATGAATATGTATTAGCATCTTTTGAAGTCATTGTAAACGGGGGTAAATAGCTATTTTGGTCATTAAACTATTTACACTTTGATGTTTTGGCATTCAAATATTTTTTAGGTTAATTATACCACTCTAGTATTTAAGAGTGGCTGAAAATAAACTCGACATTTATGGTGGTTTTCGACCAAATTAGAAATGTTTCTGAAATGTTGCAAATAATCCCGGAAACAATTAGTGGTGTACAAGTTATATTTAAGAGAGTAATGTATCAATCATTAAAAAAAAATTCGACGTGGGACTTAAAGAATTGAAACTAAAGATACTGGATTAAGTTAACAACTCCATATACGCAGCTCAATAACATAGGACTCCCGCCGTAGTTGTCCCGTGCCTGGGCCTCGACAACACCACCAACCACCCGAAAAGCGATTTCCCTATCTCAAAATGATATTTCTTTCTACGAACCTTACATTGTAAGCTTTAACTTGCTATGACAAAATGGATATCTCGAGACGATAATGAATGTTTAAGTTTATGATTATTGACTATATTTCATTTAGAGTTATCTCATTTGGGACCTGGAGTTCACCACATTTTCTACATCGCGCCAAAATTATACACTACGACAAAACCACACTTATTACTAGAATTTAGACCTCGCTCGCTGTACTGAATATTTTAAATATGTTATAAAAAAAGATAAAAGAAGTTTTACTAAGACGACATATTTAATATTTATTTGATAAAATCTTATATTTTCGCTACAAATATTAGTTTTGTTTGATAACTTTAAATACTTTCTTAGGATTTAAAAATTCTTTCAAGTAATCGTAATGCAAACCAAGATTTTACAAAATAATGGAGCAAACTGGCACAAGTAAGGAAAAACATTAAAGTGTTAAATATTTAAATCACACATTCAGTTCAATTGCAAATATTAGCAAATGTGCGTTTTCATTTTTTATTGGATATTCAAAGTGCGTTCATGCTATCTAAAATTAATTTTTTTTTGAAATTACCCCTATAGATAGATAATACGAAGTAAAGGTATCTTATTCGAGATTGTTTGGCATAGCAATACTATCTTTTTAAAAAAAAAATATATATATATATATATATATATATATATATATATATATTCAAATAAAATCCAAAAATAAATAATTAAAATTCACAAAGATTGATTTTAACAAACACCTAATCAATAACCGATGCAATGCTTTTAAAAAATCTAGAAATTGATCAAGAGAGCTGAGGCTTTGGAGTTCTAGGAGAATGAATATGTATTAGCATCTTTTGAAGTCATTGTAAACGGGGGTAAATAGCTATTTTGGTCATTAAACTATTTACACTTTGATGTTTTGGCATTCAAATATTTTTAGGTTAATTATACCACTCTAGTATTTAAGAGTGGCTGAAAATAAACTAACATTTATGGTGGTTTTCGACCAAATTAGAAATGTTTCTGAAATGTTGCAAATAATCCCGGAAACAATTAGTGGTGTACAAGTTATATTTAAGAGAGTAATGTATCAATCATTAAAAAAAATTCAACGTGGGACTTAAAGAATTGAAACTAAAGATACTGGGATTAAGTTAACAACTCCATATACGCAGCTCAATAACATAGGACTCCCCGCCGTAGTTGTCCCGTGCCTGGGGCCTCGACAACACCACCAACCACCCGAAAAGCGATTTCCCTATGTCAAAATGATATTTCTTTCTACGAACCTTACATTGTAAGCTTTAACTTGCTATGACAAAATGGATATCTCGAGACGATAATGAATGTTTAAGTTTATGATTATTGACTATATTTCATTTAGATTTATCTCATTTGGGACTGGAGTTCACAACATTTTCTCAATCAGCGCCAAAATTATACACGGCGACAAAACCACACTTATTACTAGAATTTAGGCCTCGTTTCGCTGTACTGAATATTTTAAATATGTTATAAAAAAGATAAAAGAAGTTTTACTAAGACGACATATTTAATATTTATTTGATAAAATCTTATATTTTCGCTTACAAATATTAGTTTTGTTTGATAACTTTAAATACTTTCTTAGGATTTAAAAATCTTTCAAGTAATCGTAATGCAAACCAGTATTTTACAAAATAATGGAGCAAATTGGCACAAGAAGGGAAAAACATTAAATTGTTAAATATTTAAATCACACATTCAGCTCAATTGCAAATATTAGCAAATGTGCTTTTCATTTTTTATTGATATTCAAAGTGCGTTCATGCTATCTAAAATTAATTTTTTTTCAAATTACCCTTATAGATAGATAATACGAAGTAAAGGTATCTTATTCGAGATTGTTTGGCATAGTAATACTATCTTTTTAAATATATATATATATATATATATATATATATATATATTCAAATAAAATCCAAAAAATAAATAAATAAAATTCACAAAGATTGATTTTAACAAACACCTAATCAATAACCGATGCAATGCTTTAAAAAATCTAGAAATTGATCAAGAGAGCTGAGGCTTTGGAGTTCTAGGAGAATGAATATGTATTAGCATCTTTTGAAGTCATTGTAAACGGGGGTAAATAGCTATTTTGGTCATTAAACTATTTACACTTTGATGTTTTGGCATTCAAATATTTTTTAGGTTAATTATACCACTCTAGTATTTAAGAGTGGCTGAAAATAAACTGACATTTATGGTGGTTTTCGACCAAATTAGAAATGTTTCGAAATGTTGCAAATAATCCCGGAAACAATTAGTGGTGTACAAGTTATATTTAAGAGAGTAATGTATCAATCATTAAAAAAAAATTCAACGTGGGACTTAAAGAATTGAAACTAAAGATACGGGATTAAGTTAACAACTCCATATACGCAGTTCAATAACATAGGACTCCCCGCCGTAGTTGTCCCGTGCCTGGGCCTCGACAACACCACCAACCACCCGAAAAGCGATTTCCCTATGTCAAAATGATATTTCTTTCTACGAACCTTACATTGTGTTTAACTTGCTATGACAAAATGGATATCTCGAGACGATAATGAATGTTTAAGTTTATGATTATTGACTATATTTCATTTAGAGTTATCTCATTTGGGACTCGGAGTTCACAACATTTTCTACATCGCGCCAAAATTATACACTGCGACAAAACCACACTTATTACTAGAATTTAGGCCTCGCTTTCGCTGTAACGGAATATTTTAAATATGTTATAAAAAAAGATAAAAGAAGTTTTACTAAGACGACATATTTAATATTTATTTGATAAAATCTTATATTTTCGCTACAAATATTAGTTTTGTTTGATAACTTTAAATACTTTCTTAGGATTTAAAAATCTTTCAAGTAATCGTAATGCAAACCAAGATTTTACAAAATAATGGAGCAAACTGGCACAAGAAGGAAAAACATTAAATTGTTAAATATTTAAATCACACATTCAGCTCAATTGCAAATATTAGCAAATGTGCGTTTTCATTTTTTATTGATATTCAAAGTGCGCTCATGCTATCTAAAATTAATTTTTTTTGAAATTACCCCTATAGATAGATAATACGAAGTAAAGGTATCTTATTCGAGATTGTTTGGCATAGTAATACTATCTTTTTTAAAAAATATATATATATATATATATATATATATATATATCACTAAAATCCAAAAATAAATAAATAAAATTCACAAAGATTGATTTTAACAAACACCTAATCAATAACCGATGCAATGCTTTAAAAAATCTAGAAATTGATCAAGAGAGCTGAGGCTTTGGAGTTCTAGGAGAATGAATATGTATTAGCATCTTTTGAAGTCATTGTAAACGGGGGTAAATAGCTATTTTGGTCATTAAACTATTTACACTTTGATGTTTTGGCATTCAAATATTTTTTAGGTTAATTATACCACTCTAGTATTTAAGAGTGGCTGAAAAATAAACTCGACATTTATGGTGGTTTTCGACCAAATTAGAAATGTTTCTGAAATGTTGCAAATAATCCCGGAAACAATTAGTGGTGTACAAGTTATATTTAAGAGAGTAATGTATCAATCATTAAAAAAAAATTCGACGTGGGACTTAAAGAATTGAAACTAAAGATACTGGGATTAAGTTAACAACTCCATATACGCAGCTCAATAACATAGGACTCCCGCCGTAGTTGTCCCGTGCCTGGGCCTCGACAACACCACCAACCACCCGAAAAGCGATTTCCCTATCTCAAAATGATATTTCTTTCTACGAACCTTACATTGTAAGCTTTAACTTGCTATGACAAAATGGATATCTCGAGACGATAATGAATGTTTAAGTTTATGATTATTGACTATATTTCATTTAGAGTTATCTCATTTGGGACCTGGAGTTCACCACATTTTCTACATCAGCCAAAATTATACACTGCGACAAAACCACACTTATTACTAGAATTTAGACCTCGCTTTCGCTGTAACTGAATATTTTAAATATGTTATAAAAAAAGATAAAAGAAGTTTTACTAAGACGACATATTTAATATTTATTTGATAAAATCTTATATTTTCGCTTACAAATATTAGTTTTGTTTGATAACTTTAAATACTTTCTTAGGATTTAAAAATCTTTCAAGTAATCGTAATGCAAACCAGTATTTTACAAAATAATGGAGCAGTTGGCACAGTAAGGAAAAACATTAAAGTGTTAAATATTTAAATCACACATTCAGTTCAATTGCAAATATTAGCAAATGTGCGTTTTCATTTTTTATTGGATATTCAAAGTGCGTTCATGCTATCTAAAATTAATTTTTTTTTGAAATTACCCCTATAGATAGATAATACGAAGTAAAGGTATCTTATTCGAGATTGTTTGGCATAGCAATACTATCTTTTTAAAAAAAATATATATATATATATATATATATATATATATATATATATTCAGTCAAAATCCAAAAATAAATAATTAAAATTCACAGCATTGATTTTAACAAACACCTAATCAATAACCGATGCAATGCTTTAAAAAATCTAGAAATTGATCAAGAGAGCTGAGGCTTTGGAGTTCTAGGAGAATGAATATGTATTAGCATCTTTTGAAGTCATTGTAAACGGGGGTAAATAGCTATTTTGGTCATTAAACTATTTACACTTTGATGTTTTGGCATTCAAATATTTTTTAGGTTAATTATACCACTCTAGTATTTAAGAGTGGCTGAAAATAAACTAACATTTATGGTGGTTTTCGACCAAATTAGAAATGTTTCTGAAATGTTGCAAATAATCCCGGAAACAATTAGTGGTGTACAAGTTATATTTAAGAGAGTAATGTATCAATCATTAAAAAAAATTCAACGTGGACTTAAAGAATTGAAACTAAAGATACGGGATTAAGTTAACAACTCCATATACGCAGTTCAATAACATAGGACTCCCCGCCGTAGTTGTCCCGTGTCGGGGCCTGACAACACCACCAACCACCTGAAAAGCGATTTCCCTATGTCAAAATGATATTTCTTTCTACGAACCTTACATTGTAAGCTTTAACTTGCTATGACAAAATGGATATCTCGAGACGATAATGAATGTTTAAGTTTATGATTATTGACTATATTTCATTTAGATTTATCTCATTTGGGACTGGAGTTCACAACATTTTCTCAATCAGCGCCAAAATTATACACGGCGACAAAACCACACTTATTACTAGAATTTAGGCCTCATTCGTTGCACGGAATATTTTAAATATGTTATAAAAAAGATAAAAGAAGTTTTACTAAGACGACATATTTAATATTTATTTGATAAAATCTTATATTTTCGCTTACAAATATTAGTTTTGTTTGATAACTTTAAATACTTTCTTAGGATTTAAAAATATTTCAAGTAATCGTAATGCAAACCAAAGATTTTACAAAATAATGGAGCAAATGGCACAAGAAGGAAAAACATTAAATTGTTAAATATTTAAATCACACATTCAGCCTAATTGCAAATATTAGCAAATGTGCTTTTCATTTTTTATTGATATTCAAAGTGCGCTCATGCTATCTAAAATTAATTTTTTTTGAAATTACCCCTATAGATAGATAATACGAAGTAAAGGTATCTTATTCGAGATTGTTTGGCATAGTAATACTATCTTTTTAAAAAAATATATATATATATATATATATATATATATATATATCAAATAAAAATCCAAAAATAAATAAATAAAATTCACAAAGATTGATTTTAACAAACACCTAATCAATAACCGATGCAATGCTTTAAAAAAATCTAGAAATTGATCAAGAGAGCTGAGGCTTTGGAGTTCTAGGAGAATGAATATGTATTAGCATCTTTTGAAGTCATTGTAAACGGGGGTAAATAGCTATTTTGGTCATTAAACTATTTACACTTTGATGTTTTGGCATTCAAATATTTTTTAGGTTAATTATACCACTCTAGTATTTAAGAGTGGCTGAAAATAAACTAACATTTATGGTGGTTTTCGACCAAATTAGAAATGTTTCGAAATGTTGCAAATAATCCCGGAAACAATTAGTGGTGTACAAGTTATATTTAAGAGAGTAATGTATCAATCATTAAAAAAAAATTCAACGTGGGACTTAAAGAATTGAAACTAAAGATACGGGATTAAGTTAACAACTCCATATACGCAGTTCAATAACATAGGACTCCCCGCCGTAGTTGTCCCGTGCCTGGGCCTCGACAACACCACCAACCACCTGAAAAGCGATTTCCCTATGTCAAAATGATATTTCTTTCTACGAACCTTACATTGTAAGCGAACTTGCTATGACAAAATGGATATCTCGAGACGATAATGAATGTTTAAGTTTATGATTATTGACTATATTTCATTTAGATTTATCTCATTTGGGACTGGAGTTCACAACATTTTCTCAATCAGCGCCAAAATTATACACGGCGACAAAACCACACTTATTACTAGAATTTAGGCCTCGCTTTCGCTGTACTTAATATTTTAAATATGTTATAAAAAAGATAAAAGAAGTTTTACTAAGACGACATATTTAATATTTATTTGATAAAATCTTATATTTTCGCTTACAAATATTAGTTTTGTTTGATAACTTTAAATACTTTCTTAGGATTTAAAAATCTTTCAAGTAATCGTAATGCAAACCAAGATTTTTACAAAATAATGGAGCAATGGCACAAAGAAGGAAAAACATTAAATTGTTAAATATTTAAATCACACATTCAGCTCAATTGCAAATATTAGCAAATGTGCTGTCATTTTTTATTGATATTCAAAGTGTGCTCATGCTATCTAAAATTAATTTTTTTTGAAATTACCCCTATATATAGATAATACGAAGTAAAGGTATCTTATTCGAGATTGTTTGGCATAGTAATAATATCTTTTTAAAAAAAAAATATATATATATATATATACATATATGTATATATATTCACTAAAATCCAAAAATAAATAAATAAAATTCACAAAGATTGATTTTAACAAACACCTAATCAATAACCGATGCAATGCTTTAAAAAATCTAGAAATTGATCAAGAGAGCTCGAGGCTTTGGAGTTCTAGGAGAATGAATATGTATTAGCATCTTTTGAAGTCATTGTAAACGGGGGTAAATAGCTATTTTGGTCATTAAACTATTTACACTTTGATGTTTTGGCATTCAAATATTTTTTAGGTTAATTATACCACTCTAGTATTTAAGAGTGGCTGAAAATAAACTAACATTTATGGTGGTTTTCGACCAAATTAGAAATGTTTCTGAAATGTTGCAAATAATCCCGGAAACAATTAGTGGTGTACAAGTTATATTTAAGAGAGTAATGTATCAATCATTAAAAAAAAATTCAACGTGGGACTTAAAGAATTGAAACTAAAGATACGGGATTAAGTTAACAACTCCATATACGCAGCTCAATAACATAGGACTCCCGCCGTAGTTGTCCCGTGCCTGGGCCCTCGACAACACCACCAACCACCCGAAAAGCGATTTCCCTATGTCAAAATGATATTTCTTTCTACGAACCTTACATTGTAAGTTTAACTTGCTATGACAAAATGGATATCTCGAGACGATAATGAATGTTTAAGTTTATGATTATTGACTATATTTCATTTAGATTTATCTCATTTGGGACTCGGAGTTCACAACATTTTCTCACATCAGCCAAAATTATACACGGCGACAAAACCACACTTATTACTAGAATTTAGGCCTCGTTTCGCTGTACTGGAATATTTTAAATATGTTATAAAAAAAGATAAAAGAAGTTTTACTAAGACGACATATTTAATATTTATTTGATAAAATCTTATATTTTCGCTACAAATATTAGTTTTGTTTGATAACTTTAAATACTTTCTTAGGATTTAAAAATCTTTCAAGTAATCGTAATGCAAACCAAGATTTTACAAAATAATGGAGCAAATGGCACAAGAAGGGAAAAACATTAAATTGTTAAATATTTAAATCACACATTCAGTTCAATTGCAAATATTAGCAAATGTGCGTTTTCATTTTTTATTGGATATTCAAAGTGCGTTCATGCTATCTAAAATTAATTTTTTTTGAAATTACCCCTATAGATAGATAATACGAAGTAAAGGTATCTTATTCGAGATTGTTTGGCATAGTAATACTATCTTTTTAAAAATATATATATATATATATATATATATATATATATATATATATTCAAATAAAATCCAAAAATAAATAAATTAAAATTCACAAAGATTGATTTTAACAAACACCTAATCAATAACCGATGCAATGCTTTAAAAAATCTAGAAATTGATCAAGAGAGCTGAGGCTTTGGAGTTCTAGGAGAATGAATATGTATTAGCATCTTTTGAAGTCATTGTAAACGGGGGTAAATAGCTATTTTGGTCATTAAACTATTTACACTTTGATGTTTTGGCATTCAAATATTTTTAGGTTAATTATACCACTCTAGTATTTAAGAGTGGCTGAAAATAAACTGACATTTATGGTGGTTTTCGACCAAATTAGAAATGTTTCGGAAATGTTGCAAATAATCCCGGGAAACAATTAGTGGTGTACAAGTTATATTTAAGAGAGTAATGTATCAATCATTAAAAAAAAATTCAACGTGGGACTTAAAGAATTGAAACTAAAGATACTGGGATTAAGTTAACAACTCCATATACGCAGCTCAATAACATAGGACTCCCCGCCGTAGTTGTCCCGTGCCTGGGCCTCGACAACACCACCAACCACCCGAAAAGCGATTTCCCTATGTCAAAATGATATTTCTTTCTACTGAACCTTACATTGTAAGCTTTAACTTGCTATGACAAAATGGATATCTCGAGACGATAATGAATGTTTAAGTTTATGATTATTGACTATATTTCATTTAGAGTTTATCTCATTTGGGACTCGGAGTTCACAACATTTTCTACATCGCGCCAAAATTATACACGGCGACAAAACCACACTTATTACTAGAATTTAGGCCTCGTTTCGTTGCACGGAATATTTTAAATATGTTATAAAAAAAGATAAAAGAAGTTTTACTAAGACGACATATTTAATATTTATTTGATAAAATCTTATATTTTCGCTACAAATATTAGTTTTGTTTGATAACTTTAAATACTTTCTTAGGATTTAAAAATTCTTTCAAGTAATCGTAATGCAAACCAAGATTTTACAAAATAATGGAGCAAATGGCACAAGAAGGGAAAAACATTAAATTGTTAAATATTTAAATCACACATTCAGCTCAATTGCAAATATTAGCAAATGTGCGTTTACTTTTTTATTGATATTCAAAGTGCGTTCATGCTATCTAAAATTAATTTTTTTTGAAATTACCCCTATAGATAGATAATACGAAGTAAAGGTATCTTATTCGAGATTGTTTGGCATAGTAATACTATCTTTTTTAAAAATATATATATATATATATATATATATATATATATATATTCACTAAAATCCAAAAATAAATAAATAAAATTCACAAAGATTGATTTTAACAAACACCTAATCAATAACCGATGCAATGCTTTTAAAAAATCTAGAAATTGATCAAGAGAGCCGAGGCTTTGGAGTTCTAGGAGAATGAATATGTATTAGCATCTTTTGAAGTCATTGTAAACGGGGGTAAATAGCTATTTTAGGTCATTAAACTATTTACACTTTGATGTTTTGGCATTCAAATATTTTTTAGGTTAATTATACCACTCTAGTATTTAAGAGTGGCTGAAAATAAACTGACATTTATGGTGGTTTTCACCAAATTAGAAATGTTTCGAAATGTTGCAAATAATCCCCGGGAAACAATTAGTGGTGTACAAGTTATATTTAAGAGAGTAATGTATCAATCATTAAAAAAAATTCAACGTGGGACTTAAAGAATTGAAACTAAAGATACTGGGATTAAGTTAACAACTCCATATACGCAGCTCAATAACATAGGACTCCCGCCGTAGTTGTCCCGTGCTCTGGGGCCTCGACAACACCACCAACCACCCGAAAAGCGATTTCCCTATGTCAAAATGATATTTCTTTCTACTGAACCTTACATTGTAAGCTTTAACTTGCTATGACAAAATGGATATCTCGAGACGATAATGAATGTTTAAGTTTATGATTATTGACTATATTTCATTTAGAGTTATCTCATTTGGGGACCTGGAGTTCACAACATTTTTCTACATCGCGCCAAAATTATACACTACGACAAAACCACACTTATTACTAGAATTTAGACCTCGTTTCACTGTAACTGAATATTTTAAATATGTTATAAAAAAGATAAAAGAAGTTTTACTAAGACGACATATTTAATATTTATTTGATAAAATCTTATATTTTCGCTTACAAATATTAGTTTTGTTTGATAACTTTAAATACTTTCTTAGGATTTAAAATTCTTTCAAGTAATCGTAATGCAAACCAGTATTTTACAAAATAATGGAGCAGTTGGCACAGTAAGGAAAAACATTAAAGTGTTAAATATTTAAATCACACATTCAGTTCAATTGCAAATATTAGCAAATGTGCTTTTTCATTTTTTTATTGATATTCAAAGTGCGTTCATGCTATCTAAAATGAATTTTTTTTCAAATTACCCCTATAGATAGATAATACGAAGTAAAGGTATCTTATTCGAGATTGTTTGGCATAGCAATACTATCTTTTTTAAAAAAATATATATATATATATATATATATATATATATATATATTCACTAAAAATCCAAAAATAAATAAATTAAAATTCACAGATTGATTTTAACAAACACCTAATCAATAACCGATGCAATGCTTTAAAAAATCTAGAAATTGATCAAGAGAGCTGAGGCTTTGGAGTTCTAGGAGAATGAATATGTATTAGCATCTTTTGAAGTCATTGTAAACGGGGGTAAATAGCTATTTTGGTCATTAAACTATTTACACTTTGATGTTTTGGCATTCAAATATTTTTAGGTTAATTATACCACTCTAGTATTTAAGAGTGGCTGAAAATAAACTAACATTTATGGTGGTTTTCGACCAAATTAGAAATGTTTCGGAAATGTTGCAAATAATCCCGGGAAACAATTAGTGGTGTACAAGTTATATTTAAGAGAGTAATGTATCAATCATTAAAAAAAAATTCAACGTGGGACTTAAAGAATTGAAACTAAAGATACGGGATTAAGTTAACAACTCCATATACGCAGTTCAATAACATAGGACTCCCCGCCGTAGTTGTCCCGTGTCGGGGCCTGACAACACCACCAACCACCTGAAAAGCGATTTCCCTATGTCAAAATGATATTTCTTTCTACGAACCTTACATTGTAAGCGAACTTGCTATGACAAAATGGATATCTCGAGACGATAATGAATGTTTAAGTTTATGATTATTGACTATATTTCATTTAGAGTTTATCTCATTCTGGGGACTCGGAGTTCACAACATTTTTCTCACATCGCGCCAAAATTATACACGGCGACAAAACCACACTTATTACTAGAATTTAGGCCTCGTTTCGCTGTACTGAATATTTTAAATATGTTATAAAAAAGATAAAAGAAGTTTTACTAAGACGACATATTTAATATTTATTTGATAAAATCTTATATTTTCGCTTACAAATATTAGTTTTGTTTGATAACTTTAAATACTTTCTTAGGATTTAAAAATCTTTCAAGTAATCGTAATGCAAACCAGTATTTTACAAAATAATGGAGCAGTTGGCACAGTAAGGAAAAACATTAAATTGTTAAATATTTAAATCACACATTCAGTTCAATTGCAAATATTAGCAAATGTGCGTTTTCATTTTTTATTGGATATTCAAAGTGCGTTCATGCTATCTAAAATTAATTTTTTTTGAAATTACCCCTATAGATAGATAATACGAAGTAAAGGTATCTTATTCGAGATTGTTTGGCATAGTAATACTATCTTTTTAAATATATATATATATATATATATATATATATATATATATATTCAACAAAATCCAAAAATAAATAAATAAAATTCACAAAGATTGATTTTAACAAACACCTAATCAATAACCGATGCAATGCTTTTAAAAAATCTAGAAATTGATCAAGAGAGCTGAGGCTTTGGAGTTCTAGGAGAATGAATATGTATTAGCATCTTTTGAAGTCATTGTAAACGGGGTAAATAGCTATTTTGGTCATTAAACTATTTACACTTTGATGTTTTGGCATTCAAATATTTTTAGGTTAATTATACCACTCTAGTATTTAAGAGTGGCTGAAAATAAACCGACATTTATGGTGGTTTTCGACCAAATTAGAAATGTTTCGAAATGTTGCAAATAATCCCGGAAACAATTAGTGGTGTACAAGTTATATTTAAGAGAGTAATGTATCAATCATTAAAAAAAAATTCGACGTGGGACTTAAAGAATTGAAACTAAAGATACGGGATTAAGTTAACAACTCCATATACGCAGCTCAATAACATAGGACTCCCGCCGTAGTTGTCCCGTGTCTGGGCCTCGACAACACCACCAACCACCCGAAAAGCGATTTCCCTATCTCAAAATGATATTTCTTTCTACTGAACCTTACATTGTAAGCTTTAACTTGCTATGACAAAATGGATATCTCGAGACGATAATGAATGTTTAAGTTTATGATTATTGACTATATTTCATTTAGAGTTATCTCATTTGGGGACCTGGAGTTCACAACATTTTCTACATCGCCAAAATTATACACTGCGACAAAACCACACTTATTACTAGAATTTAGACCTCGTTCGTTGCACGGAATATTTTAAATATGTTATAAAAAAGATAAAAGAAGTTTTACTAAGACGACATATTTAATATTTATTTGATAAAATCTTATATTTTCGCTTACAAATATTAGTTTTGTTTGATAACTTTAAATACTTTCTTAGGATTTAAAATTCTTTCAAGTATTCGTAATGCAAACCAGTTTTTTACAAAATAATGGAGCAAATTGGCACAAGAAGGAAAAACATTAAAGTGTTAAATATTTAAATCACACATTCAGCTCAATTGCAAATATTAGCAAATGTGCTTTCATTTTTTTATTGATATTCAAAGTGCGTTCATGCTATCTAAAATTAAATTTTTTTGAAATTACCCCTATAGATAGATAATACGAAGTAAAGGTATCTTATTCGAGATTGTTTGGCATAGCAATACTATCTTTTTAAAATATATATATATATATATATATATATATATATATATATATTCACATAAAATCCAAAAATAAATAATTAAAATTCACAGCATTGATTTTAACAAACACCTAATCAATAACCGATGCAATGCTTTAAAAAATCTAGAAATTGATCAAGAGAGCTGAGGCTTTGGAGTTCTAGGAGAATGAATATGTATTAGCATCTTTTGAAGTCATTGTAAACGGGGGTAAATAGCTATTTTGGTCATTAAACTATTTACACTTTGATGTTTTGGCATTCAAATATTTTTAGGTTAATTATACCACTCTAGTATTTAAGAGTGGCTGAAAATAAACTGACATTTATGGTGGTTTTCGGCCAAATTAGAAATGTTTTCGGAAATGTTGCAAATAATCCCGGGAAACAATTAGTGGTGTACAAGTTATATTTAAGAGAGTAATGTATCAATCATTAAAAAAAAATTCAACGTGGGACTTAAAGAATTGAAACTAAAGATACGGGATTAAGTTAACAACTCCATATACGCAGTTCAATAACATAGGACTCCCGCCGTAGTTGTCCCGTGCCTGGGCCTCGACAACACCACCAACCACCTGAAAAGCGATTTCCCTATGTCAAAATGATATTTCTTTCTACGAACCTTACATTGTAAGCTTTAACTTGCTATGACAAAATGGATATCTCGAGACGATAATGAATGTTTAAGTTTATGATTATTGACTATATTTCATTTAGAGTTATCTCATTTGGGGACTCGGAGTTCACAACATTTTTCTACATCACGCCAAAATTATACACGGCGACAAAACCACACTTATTACTAGAATTTAGGCCTCGTTTCGCTGTACTGAATATTTTAAATATGTTATAAAAAAAGATAAAAGAAGTTTTACTAAGACGACATATTTAATATTTATTTGATAAAATCTTATATTTTCGCTTACAAATATTAGTTTTGTTTGATAACTTTAAATACTTTCTTAGGATTTAAAATTCTTTCAAGTAATCGTAATGCAAACCAGTATTTTACAAAATAATGGAGCAGTTGGCACAGTAAGGAAAAACATTAAAGTGTTAAATATTTAAATCACACATTCAGTTCAATTGCAAATATTAGCAAATGTGCGTTTTCATTTTTTATTGGATATTCAAAGTGCGTTCATGCTATCTAAAATTCATTTTTTTTGAAATTACCCCTATAGATAGATAATACGAAGTAAAGGTATCTTATTCGAGATTGTTTGGCATAGCAATACTATCTTTTTAAAAAATATATATATATATATATATATATATATATATATATATTCAGTCAAAATCCAAAAATAAATAATTAAAATTCACAGCATTGATTTTAACAAACACCTAATCAATAACCGATGCAATGCTTTAAAAAATCTAGAAATTGATCAAGAGAGCTGAGGCTTTGGAGTTCTAGGAGAATGAATATGTATTAGCATCTTTTGAAGTCATTGTAAACGGGGGTAAATAGCTATTTTGGTCATTAAACTATTTACACTTTGATGTTTTGGCATTCAAATATTTTTTAGGTTAATTATACCACTCTAGTATTTAAGAGTGGCTGAAAATAAACTAACATTTATGGTGGTTTTCGACCAAATTAGAAATGTTTTCGAAATGTTGCAAATAATCCCGGAAACAATTAGTGGTGTACAAGTTATATTTAAGAGAGTAATGTATCAATCATTAAAAAAAAAATTCAACGTGGGACTTAAAGAATTGAAACTAAAGATACGGGATTAAGTTAACAACTCCATATACGCAGTTCAATAACATAGGACTCCCCGCCGTAGTTGTCCCGTGTCGGGGCCTGACAACACCACCAACCACCTGAAAAGCGATTTCCCTATGTCAAAATGATATTTCTTTCTACTGAACCTTACATTGTAAGCTTAACTTGCTATGACAAAATGGATATCTCGAGACGATAATGAATGTTTAAGTTTATGATTATTGACTATATTTCATTTAGATTTATCTCATTTGGGACTGGAGTTCACAACATTTTCTCAATCAGCGCCAAAATTATACACGGCGACAAAACCACACTTATTACTAGAATTTAGGCCTCGTTCGTTGCACGGAATATTTTAAATATGTTATAAAAAAGATAAAAGAAGTTTTACTAAGACGACATATTTAATATTTATTTGATAAAATCTTATATTTTCGCTTACAAATATTAGTTTTGTTTGATAACTTTAAATACTTTCTTAGGATTTAAAAATCTTTCAAGTAATCGTAATGCAAACCAGTATTTTACAAAATAATGGAGCAAATTGGCACAAGAAGGAAAAAACATTAAATTGTAAAATATTTAAATCACACATTCAGTTCAATTGCAAATATTAGCAAATGTGCGTTTTCATTTTTTATTGGATATTCAAAGTGCGTTCATGCTATCTAAAATTCATTTTTTTTGAAATTACCCCTATAGATAGATAATACGAAGTAAAGGTATCTTATTCGAGATTGTTTGGCATAGTAATACTATCTTTTTAAAAAAATATATATATATATATATATATATATATATATATATATATATATTCAGTCAAAATCCAAAAATAAATAAATAAAATTCACAGCATTGATTTTAACAAACACCTAATCAATAACCGATGCAATGCTTTAAAAAATCTAGAAATTGATCAAGAGAGCTGAGGCTTTGGAGTTCTAGGAGAATGAATATGTATTAGCATCTTTTGAAGTCATTGTAAACGGGGGTAAATAGCTATTTTGGTCATTAAACTATTTACACTTTGATGTTTTGGCATTCAAATATTTTTAGGTTAATTATACCACTCTAGTATTTAAGAGTGGCTGAAAATAAACTGACATTTATGGTGGTTTTCGGCCAAATTAGAAATGTTTCGGAAATGTTGCAAATAATCCCGGGAAACAATTAGTGGTGTACAAGTTATATTTAAGAGAGTAATGTATCAATCATTAAAAAAAAATTCGACGTGGGACTTAAAGAATTGAAACTAAAGATACGGGATTAAGTTAACAACTCCATATACGCAGTTCAATAACATAGGACTCCCGCCGTAGTTGTCCCGTGTCGGGGCCTGACAACACCACCAACCACCAAAGCGATTTCCCTATCTCAAAATGATATTTCTTTCTACGAACCTTACATTGTAGCTGAACTTGCTATGACAAAATGGATATCTCGAGACGATAATGAATGTTTAAGTTTATGATTATTGACTATATTTCATTTAGAGTTATCTCATTGGGGACTGGAGTTCACAACATTTTCTACATCAGCGCCAAAATTATACACGGCGACAAAACCACACTTATTACTAGAATTTAGACCTCGTTCGTTGCACGGAATATTTTAAATATGTTATAAAAAAGATAAAAGAAGTTTTACTAAGACGACATATTTAATATTTATTTGATAAAATCTTATATTTTCGCTTACAAATATTAGTTTTGTTTGATAACTTTAAATACTTTCTTAGGATTTAAAATTCTTTCAAGTAATCGTAATGCAAACCAGTATTTTACAAAATAATGGAAGCGATTGTACATGATGAGGAAAAACATTAAAGTGTTAAATATTTAAATCACACATTCAGTTCAATTGCAAATATTAGCAAATGTGCGTTTTCATTTTTTATTGGATATTCAAAGTGCGTTCATGCTATCTAAAATTAATTTTTTTTGAAATTACCCCTATAGATAGATAATCTGAGTAAAGGGTATCTTATTCGAGATTGTTTGGCATAGCAATACTATCTTTTTAAAAAAATATATATATATATATATATATATATATATATATATATATATTCAGTCAAAATCCAAAAATAAATAATTAAAATTCACAGCATTGATTTTAACAAACACCTAATCAATAACCGATGCAATGCTTTAAAAAAATCTAGAAATTGATCCAAGAGAGCTGAGGCTTTGGAGTTCTAGGAGAATGAATATGTATTAGCATCTTTTGAAGTCATTATGTAAACGGGGGTAAATAGCTATTTAGGTCATTAAACAATTTACACTTTGATGTTTTGGCATTCAAATATTTTTAGGTTAATTATACCACTCTAGTATTTAAGAGTGGCTGAAAATAAAGCTGACATTTATGGTGGTTTTTCGGCCAAATTAGAAATGTTTTGGAAATGTTGCAAATAATCCCAGGGAAACAATTAGTGGTGTACAAGTTATATTTAAGAGAGTAATGTATCAATCATTAAAAAAAAATTTGGCGTGGGACTTAAAGAGTGAAACTAAAGATACGGGATTAAGGTAACAACTCCATATACTGCGAGTTCAATAACATAGGACTCCCGCTCGTAGTTGTCCGTGTCGGGGGCGACAACACCGCCCAACCACACAGCGATTTGCCCCTATGTCAAAATGATATTTCTTTCTACGAACCTTACATTGTAAGCGAACTTGCTATGACAAAATGGATATCTCGAGACGATAATGAATGTTTAAGTTTATGATTATTGACTATATTTCATTTAGAGTTATCTCATTTGGGACTGGAGTTCACAACATTCTCTACATCAGCGCCAAAATTATACACGGCGACAAAACCACACTTATTACTAGAATTTAGGCCTCGTTCGTTGCACGGAATATTTTAAATATGTTATAAAAAAGATAAAAGAAGTTTTACTAAGACGACATATTTAATATTTATTTGATAAAATCTTATATTTTTAAACTTACAAATATTAGTTTTGTTTGATAACTTTAAATACTTTAGTAGGATTTAAAAATCTTTCAAGTAATCGTAATGCAAACCGAGTATTTTACAAAATAATGGAGCGATTGTACGATGAGGAAAAAACATTAAATTGTTAAATATTTAAATCACACATTCAGTTCAATTGCAAATATTAGCAAATGTGCGTTTTCATTTTTATTGGATATTCAAAGTGTGTTCATGCTATTTAGGTCATTAAACAATTTACACTTTGATGTTTTGGCATTCAAATATTTTTAGGTTAATTATACCACTCTAGTATTTAAGAGTGCCTGAAAATAAACTGACATTTATGGTGGTTTTTCGGCCAAATTAGAAATGTTTGGGAAATGTTGCAAATAATCCCAGGGAAACAATTAGTGGTGTACAAGTTATATTTAAAGAGAGTAATGTATCAATCATTAAAAAAAAATTCGGCGTGGGACTTAAAGAATTGAAACTAAAGATACGGGATTAAGTTAACAACTCCATATCTGCGAGTTCAATAACATAGGACTCCCCGCACGTGGTTGTCCCAGTGTCGGGGCGACAACACCACCAACCACATGGCGATTTCCCTATGTCAAAATGATATTTCTTTCTACGAACCTTACATTGTAAGCGAACTTGCTATGACAAAATGGATATCTCGAGACGATAATGAATGTTTAAGTTTATGATTATTGACTATATTTCATTAGAGTTATCTCATTTGGGACTGGAGTTCACAACATTTTCTACATCAGCGCCAAAATTATACACGGCGACAAAACCACACTTATTACTAGAATTTAGACCTCGTTCGTTGCATGGAATATTTTAAATATGTTATAAAAAGATAAAGAAGTTTTACTAAGACGACATATTTAATATTTATTTGATAAAATCTTATATTTTAAAGCTTACAAATATTAGTTTTGTTTGATAACTTTAAATACTTTCTTAGGATTTAAAAAATCTTTCAAGTAATCGTAATGCAAACCGAGTATTTTACAAAATAATGGAGCGATTGTCATGATGAGGAAAAACATTAAATTGTTAAATATTTAAATCACACATTCGATTCAATTGCAAATATTAGCAAATGTGCGTTTTCATTTTTATTGGATATTCAAAGTGCGTTCATGCTATCTAAAATTAATTTTTTTTGAAATTACCCCTATAGATAGAATAGTCACGAAGTAAAGGTATCTTATTCGAGATTGTTTGGCATAGTAATACTATCTTTTTTAAAAAATATATATATATATATATATATATATATATATATATATATATATTCGAGTCAAAATCCAAAAAAATAAATAAATAAAATTCATGACATTGATTTTAACAAACACCTAATCAATAACCGATGCAATGCTTTAAAAAAATCTAGAAATTGATCAAGAGAGCTGAGGCTTTGGAGTTCTAGGAGAATGAATATGTATTAGCATCTTTTGAAGTCATTGTAAACGGGGGGTAAATAGCTATTTAGGTCATTAAACTATTTACACTTTGATGTTTTGGCATTCAAATATTTTAGGTTAATTATACCACTCTAGTATTTAAGAGTGGCTGAAAATAAAGCCCGACATTTATGGTGGTTTTCGGCCAAATTAGAAATGTTTAGGAAATGTTGCAAATAATCCCAGGGAAACAATTAGTGGTGTACAAGTTATATTTAAGAGAGTAATGTATCAATCATTAAAAAAAAATTCGACGTGGGACTTAAAGAATTGAAACTAAAGATACGGGATTAAGTTAACAACTCCATATACGCAGTTCAATAACATAGGACTCCCGTCGTAGTTGTCCCAGTGTCGGGGCGACAACACCACCAACCACGAAAGCGATTTCCCTATGTCAAAATGATATTTCTTTCTACGAACCTTACATTGTAAGCGAACTTGCTATGACAAAATGGATATCTCGAGACGATAATGAATGTTTAAGTTTATGATTATTGACTATATTTCATTTAGAGTTATCTCATTTGGGACTGGAGTTCACAACATTTTCTACATCAGCGCCAAAATTATACACGGCGACAAAACCACACTTATTACTAGAATTTAGGCCTCGTTCGTTGCACGGAATATTTTAAATATGTTATAAAAAAAGATAAAAGAAGTTTTACTAAGGCGACATATTTAATATTTATTTGATAAAATCTTATATTTTTAGACTTACAAATATTAGTTTTGTTTGATAACTTTAAATACTTTCTTAGGATTTAAAAAATCTTTCAAGTAATCGTAATGCAAACCGATTATTTTACAAAATAATGGAAGCGATTGTACGATAAGGAAAAAACATTAAATTGTTAAATATTTAAATCACACATTCGGTTCAATTGCAAATATTAGCAAATGTGCGTTTTCATTTTTATTGGATATTCAAAGTGCGTTCATGCTATCTAAAATTAATTTTTTTTGAAATTACCCCTATAGATAGATAATACGAGTAAAGGTATCTTATTCGAGATTGTTTGGCATAGTAATACTATCTTTTTAAAAAAATATATATATATATATATATATATATATATATATATATATTCGATCAAAATCCAAAAAATAAATAAATAAAATTCATGACATTGATTTTAACAAACACCTAATCAATAACCGATGCAATACTATAAAAAAATCTAGAAATTGATCAAGAGAGCTGAGGCTTTGGAGTTCTAGGAGAATGAATATGTATTAGCATCTTTTGAAGTCATTGTAAAAGGGGGTAAATAGCTATTTTAGGTCATTAAACTATTTACACTTTGATGTTTTGGCATTCAAATATTTTTAGGTTAATTATACCACTCTAGTATTTAAGAGTGGCTGAAAATAAGCCCTGACATTTATGGTGGTTTTCGGCCAAATTAGAAATGTTTCGGAAATGTTGCAAATAATCCCAGGGAAACAATTAGTGGTGTACAAGTTATATTTAAAGAGAGTAATGTATCAATCATTAAAAAAAAATTCGACGTGGGACTTAAGAATTTGAAACTAAAGATACGGGATTAAGTTAACAACTCCATATACGCGAGTTCAATAACATAGGACTCCCGCCGTAGTTGTCCAGTGTCGGGGCGACAACACCACCAACCACACGAAAAGCGATTTCCACTATGTCAAAATGATATTTCTTTCTCACGAACCTTACATTGTAAGCGAACTTGCTATGACAAAATGGATATCTCGAGACGATAATGAATGTTTAAGTTTATGATTATTGACTATATTTCATTTAGAGTTATCTCATTTGGGACTGGAGTTCACAAAATTTTCTACATCTGCGCCAAAATTATACACGGCGACAAAACCACACTTATTACTAGAATTTAGGCCTCGTTCGTTGCACGGAATATTTTAAATATGTTATAAAAAAGATAAAAGAAGTTTTACTAAGACGACATATTTAATATTTATTTGATAAAATCTTATATTTTTAAGCTTACAAATATTAGTTTTGTTTGATAACTTTAAATACTTTCTTAGGATTTAAAAAATCTTTCAAGTAATCGTAATGCAAACCCGGTATTTTACAAAATAATGGAGCGATTGTACGATAAGGAAAAAACATTAAATTGTTAAATATTTAAATCACACATTCAGTTCAATTGCAAATATTAGCAAATGTGCGTTTTCATTTTTTATTGGATATTCAAAGTGCGTTCATGCTATCTAAAATTAATTTTTTTTGAAATTACCCCTATAGATAGATAATACGAAGTAAAGGTATCTTATTCGAGATTGTTTGGCATAGTAATACTATCTTTTAAATAAATATATATATATATATATATATATATATATATATATTCAGTCAAAATCCAAAAATAAATAAATAAAATTCACAGCATTGATTTTAACAAACACCTAATCAATAACCGATGCAATGCTTTAAAAAATCTAGAAATTGATCAAGAGAGCTGAGGCTTTGGAGTTCTAGGAGAATGAATATGTATTAGCATCTTTTGAAGTCATTGTAAAAGAGGGGTAAATAGCTATTTAGGTCATTAAACTATTTACACTTTGATGTTTTGGCATTCAAATATTTTTAGGTTAATTATACCACTCTAGTATTTAAGAGTGGCTGAAAATAAAGCCCTGACATTTATGGTGGTTTTCGGCCAAATTAGAAATGTTTCGGAAATGTTGCAAATAATCCCAGGGAAACAATTAGTGGTGTACAAGTTATATTTAAGAGAGTAATGTATCAATCATTAAAAAAAAATTCGGCGTGGGACTTAAAGAATTTGAAACTAAAGATACGGGATTAAGTTAACAACTCCATATACGCGAGTTCAATAACATAGGACTCCCCGCCGTAGTTGTCCCAGTGTCGGGGCGACAACACCACCAACCACACAGCGATTTCCCTATGTCAAAATGATATTTCTTTCTACGAACCTTACATTGTAAGCGAACTTGCTATGACAAAATGGATATCTCGAGACGATAATGAATGTTTAAGTTTATGATTATTGACTATATTTCATTTAGAGTTATCTCATTTGGGACTGGAGTTCACAACATTTTCTACATCAGCGCCAAAATTATACACGGCGACAAAACCACACTTATTACTAGAATTTAGGCCTCGTTCGTTGCACGGAATATTTTAAATATGTTATAAAAAAAGATAAAAAGAAGTTTTACTAAGGCGACATATTTAATATTTATTTCATAAAATCTTATATTTTTCTTACAAATATTAGTTTTGTTTGATAACTTTAAATACTTTCTTAGGATTTAAAAATCTTTCAAGTAATCGTAATGCAAACCAGTATTTTACAAAATAATGGAGCGATTGTACGATAAGGAAAAAACATTAAATTGTTAAATATTTAAATCACACATTCAGTTCAATTGCAAATATTAGCAAATGTGCGTTTTCATTTTTTATTGGATATTCAAAGTGCGTTCATGCTATCTAAAATTAATTTTTTTTGAAATTACCCCTATAGATAGATAATACGAAGTAAAGGTATCTTATTCGAGATTGTTTGGCATAGTAATACTATCTTTTTATAAATATATATATATATATATATATATATATATATTCAGTCAAAATCCAAAAATAAATAAATAAAATTCACAGCATTGATTTTAACAAACACCTAATCAATAACCGATGCAATGCTTTAAAAAATCTAGAAATTGATCAAGAGAGCTGAGGCTTTGGAGTTCTAGGAGAATGAATATGTATTAGCATCTTTTGAAGTCATTGTAAAAGGGGGTAAATAGCTATTTAGGTCATTAAACTATTTACACTTTGATGTTTTGGCATTCAAATATTTTTAGGTTAATTATACCACTCTAGTATTTAAGAGTGGCTGAAAATAAACTGACATTTATGGTGGTTTTCGGCCAAATTAGAAATGTTTCGGAAATGTTGCAAATAATCCCAGGGAAACAATTAGTGGTGTACAAGTTATATTTAAAGAGAGTAATGTATCAATCATTAAAAAAAAAATCGACGTGGGACTTAAAGAATTTGAAACTAAAGATACGGGATTAAGTTAACAACTCCATATACGCGAGTTCAATAACATAGGACTCCCCGCTCGTAGTTGTCCCAGTGTCGGGGCGACAACACCGCCCAACCACACGGCGATTTCCCTATGTCAAAATGATATTTCTTTCTACGAACCTTACATTGTAAGCGAACTTGCTATGACAAAATGGATATCTCGAGACGATAATGAATGTTTAAGTTTATGATTATTGACTATATTTCATTTAGAGTTATCTCATTTGGGGATTTGGAGTTCACAACATTTTCTACATCAGCGCCAAAAATTATACACGGCGACAAAACCACACTTATTACTAGAATTTAGGCCTCGTTCGTTGCACGGAATATTTTAAATATGTTATAAAAAAAGATAAAAGAAGTTTTACTAAGGCGACATATTTAATATTTATTTGATAAAATCTTATATTTTTAAACTTACAAATATTAGTTTTGTTTGATAACTTTAAATACTTTCTTAGGATTTAAAAATCTTTCAAGTAATCGTAATGCAAACCGGTATTTTACAAAATAATGGGAGCGGTTGTACTGATAAGGAAAAACATTAAATTGTTAAATATTTAAATCACACATTCAGTTCAATTGCAAATATTAGCAAATGTGCGTTTTCATTTTTTATTGGATATTCAAAGTGCGTTCATGCTATCTAAAATTAATGTTTTTTTGAAATTACCCCTATAGATAGATAATACTGAAGTAAAGGTATCTTATTCGAGATTGTTTGGCATAGTAATACTATCTTTTTTAAAAAAATATATATATATATATATATATATATATATATATATTCGATCAAAATCCAAAAAATAAATAAATAAAATTCATGACATTGATTTTAACAAACACCTAATCAATAACCGATGCAATGCTTTAAAAAAATCTAGAAATTGATCAAGAGAGGTGAGGCTTTGGAGTTCTAGGAGAATGAATATGTATTAGCATCTTTTGAAGTCATTGTAAAAGGGGGTAAATAGCTATTTAGGTCATTAAACTATTTACACTTTGATGTTTTGGCATTCAAATATTTTTAGGTTAATTATACCACTCTAGTATTTAAGAGTGGCTGAAAATAAGCCCGACATTTATGGTGGTTTTCGGCCAAATTAGAAATGTTTGGAAATGTTGCAAATAATCCCAGGGAAACAATTAGTGGTGTACAAGTTATATTTAAAGAGAGTAATGTATCAATCATTAAAAAAAAATTCGACGTGGGACTTAAAGAATTTGAAACTAAAGATACGGGATTAAGTTAACAACTCCATATACGCGAGTTCAATAACATAGGACTCCCGCCGTAGTTGTCCGTGTCGGGGGCGACAACACCACCAACCACACAGCGATTTCCCTATGTCAAAATGATATTTCTTTCTCTGAACCTTACATTGTAAGCGAACTTGCTATGACAAAATGGATATCTCGAGACGATAATGAATGTTTAAGTTTATGATTATTGACTATATTTCATTTAGAGTTATCTCATTTGGGGACTGGAGTTCACAACATTTTCTACATCGGCGCCAAAATTATACACGGCGACAAAACCACACTTATTACTAGAATTTAGGCCTCGTTCGTTGCACGGAATATTTTAAATATGTTATAAAAAAAGATAAAAAGAAGTTTTACTAAGACGACATATTTAATATTTATTTGATAAAATCTTATATTTTTAAAGCTTACAAATATTAGTTTTGTTTGATAACTTTAAATACTTTCTTAGGATTTAAAAAATCTTTCAAGTAATCGTAATGCAAACCGGTATTTTACAAAATAATGGAGCGATTAGCACTGATAAGGAAAAAACATTAAATTGTTAAATATTTAAATCACACATTCGAGTTCAATTGCAAATATTAGCAAATGTGCGTTTTCATTTTTATTGGATATTCAAAGTGCGTTCATGCTATCTAAAATTAATGTTTTTTGAAATTACCCCTATAGATAGATAATACTGAAGTAAAGGTATCTTATTCGAGATTGTTTGGCATAGTAATACTATCTTTTTTAAAAAAATATATATATATATATATATATGGGTCAAAATCCAAAAAATAAATAAATAAAATTCATGACATTGATTTTAACAAACACCTAATCAATAACCGATGCAATGCTTTAAAAAAATCTAGAAATTGATCAAGAGAGGTGAGGCTTTGGAGTTCTAGGAGAATGAATATGTATTAGCATCTTTTGAAGTCATTGTAAACGAGGGGTAAATAGCTATTTTAGGTCATTAAACTATTTACACTTTGATGTTTTGGCATTCAAATATTTTTAGGTTAATTATACCACTCTAGTATTTAAGAGTGGCTGAAAATAAAGCTGACATTTATGGTGGTTTTCGGCCAAATTAGAAATGTTTCGGAAATGTTGCAAATAATCCCAGGGAAACAATTAGTGGTGTACAAGTTATATTTAAGAGAGTAATGTATCAATCATTAAAAAAAAATTCGACGTGGGACTTAAAGAATTGAAACTAAAGATACGGGATTAAGTTAACAACTCCATATACGCGAGTTCAATAACATAGGACTCCCGCCGTAGTTGTCCGTGTCGGGGCGACAACACCACCAACCACACAGCGATTTCCCTATGTCAAAATGATATTTCTTTCTACTGAACCTTACATTGTAAGCGAACTTGCTATGACAAAATGGATATCTCGAGACGATAATGAATGTTTAAGTTTATGATTATTGACTATATTTCATTTAGAGTTATCTCATTTGGGGGCTGGAGTTCACAACATTTTCTACATCAGCGCCAAAATTATACACGGCGACAAAACCACACTTATTACTAGAATTTAGGCCTCGTTCGTTGCACGGAATATTTTAAATATGTTATAAAAAAGATAAAAAGAAGTTTTACTAAGACGACATATTTAATATTTATTTGATAAAATCTTATATTTTAGCTTACAAATATTAGTTTTGTTTGATAACTTTAAATACTTTCTTAGGATTTAAAAATCTTTCAAGTAATCGTAATGCAAACGGTATTTTACAAAATAATGGAAGCGATTGTACGATAAGGAAAAAACATTAAATTGTTAAATATTTAAATCACACATTCGGTTCAATTGCAAATATTAGCAAATGTGCGTTTTCATTTTTTATTGGATATTCAAAGTGCGTTCATGCTATCTAAAATTAATTTTTTTGAAATTACCCCTATAGATAGATAATACGAAGTAAAGGTATCTTATTCGAGATTGTTTGGCATAGTAATACTATCTTTTTAAAAAAAATATAAATATATATATATATATATATATATATATATTCGGTCAAAATCCAAAAATAAATAAATAAAATTCATGACATTGATTTTAACAAACACCTAATCAATAACCGATGCAATGCTTTAAAAAAATCTAGAAATTGATCAAGAGAGGTGAGGCTTTGGAGTTCTAGGAGAATGAATATGTATTAGCATCTTTTGAAGTCATTGTAAACGAGGGGGTAAATAGCTATTTTAGGTCATTAAACTATTTACACTTTGATGTTTTGGCATTCAAATATTTTTAGGTTAATTATACCACTCTAGTATTTAAGAGTGGCTGAAAATAAAGCTGACATTTATGGTGGTTTTCGGCCAAATTAGAAATGTTTCGGAAATGTTGCAAATAATCCCAGGGAAACAATTAGTGGTGTACAAGTTATATTTAAAGAGAGTAATGTATCAATCATTAAAAAAAAATTCGACGTGGGACTTAAAGAATTGAAACTAAAGATACGGGATTAAGTTAACAACTCCATATACGCGAGTTCAATAACATAGGACTCCCCGCCGTAGTTGTCCCAGTGTCGGGGGCGACAACACCACCAACCACACAGCGATTTCCCTATGTCAAAATGATATTTCTTTCTCACGAACCTTACATTGTAAGCGAACTTGCTATGACAAAATGGATATCTCGAGACGATAATGAATGTTTAAGTTTATGATTATTGACTATATTTCATTTAGAGTTATCTCATTTGGAGGTGGAGTTCACAACATTTTCTACATCGGCGCCAAAATTATACACGGCGACAAAACCACACTTATTACTAGAATTTAGGCCTCGTTCGTTGCACGGAATCTTTTAAATATGTTATAAAAAAGATAAAAGAAGTTTTACTAAGACGATATATTTAATATTTATTTGATGAAATCTTATTTTTTAGCTTACAAATATTAGTTTTGTTTGATAACTTTAAATACTTTCTTAGGATTTAAAAATCTTTCAAGTAATCGTAATGCAAACCGAGTATTTTACAAAATAATGGAGCGGTTGTACGATGAGGAAAAAACATTAAATTGTTAAATATTTAAATCACACATTCGGTTCAATTGCAAATATTAGCAAATGTGCGTTTTCATTTTTTATTGGATATTCAAAGTGCGTTCATGCTATCTAAAATTAATTTTTTTTGAAATTACCCCTATAGATAGATAATACGAAGTAAAGGTATCTTATTCGAGATTGTTTGGCATAGTAATACTATCTTTTTTAAAAAAAATATATATATATATATATATATATATATATATATATATTCGATCAAAATCCAAAAATAAATAAATAAAATTCATGACATTGATTTTAACAAACACCTAATCAATAACCGATGCAATGCTTTAAAAAAATCTAGAAATTGATCAAGAGAAGTGAGGCTTTGGAGTTCTAGGAGAATGAATATGTATTAGCATCTTTTGAAGTCATTGTAAACGAGGGGTAAATAGCTATTTTGGTCATTAAACTATTTACACTTTGATGTTTTGGCATTCAAATATTTTTAGGTTAATTATACCACTCTAGTATTTAAGAGTGGCTGAAAATAAAGCTGACATTTATGGTGGTTTTCGGCCAAATTAGAAATGTTTCGGAAATGTTGCAAATAATCCCAGGGAAACAATTAGTGGTGTACAAGTTATATTTAAAGAGAGTAATGTATCAATCATTAAAAAAAAATTCGACGTGGGACTTAAAGAATTGAAACTAAAGATACGGGATTAAGTTAACAACTCCATATACGCGGTTCAATAACATAGGACTCCCGCCGTAGTTGTCCGTGTCGGGGGCGACAACACCACCAACCACACAGCGATTTCCCTATGTCAAAATGATATTTCTTTCTCACGAACCTTACATTGTAAGCGAACTTGCTATGACAAAATGGATATCTCGAGACGATAATGAATGTTTAAGTTTATGATTATTGACTATATTTCATTTAGAGTTATCTCATTTGGGGACTGGAGTTCACAAAATTTTCTACATCTGCGCCAAAATTATACACGGCGACAAAACCACACTTATTACTAGAATTTAGGCCTCGTTCGTTGCACGGAATATTTTAAATATGTTATAAAATAGATAAAAGAAGTTTTACTAAGACGACATATTTAATATTTATTTGATAAAATCTTATATTTTTAAAGCTTACAAATATTAGTTTTGTTTGATAACTTTAAATACTTTCTTAGGATTTAAAAATCTTTCAAGTAATCGTAATGCAAACGGTATTTTACAAAATAATGGAGCGGTTGTACGATAAGGAAAAAACATTAAATTGTTAAATATTTAAATCACACATTCGAGTTCAATTGCAAATATTAGCAAATGTGCGTTTTCATTTTTATTGGATATTCAAAGTGCGTTCATGCTATCTAAAATTAATGTTTTTTTGAAATTACCCCTATAGATAGATAATCTGAAGTAAAGGTATCTTATTCGAGATTGTTTGGCATAGTAATACTATCTTTTTAAAAAAATATATATATATATATATATATATATATATATATATTCGATCAAAATCCAAAAATAAATAAATAAAATTCATGACATTGATTTTAACAAACACCTAATCAATAACCGATGCAATGCTTTAAAAAAATCTAGAAATTGATCAAGAGAGCTGAGGCTTTGGAGTTCTAGGAGAATGAATATGTATTAGCATCTTTTGAAGTCATTGTAAACGAGGGGGTAAATAGCTATTTTAGGTCATTAAACTATTTACACTTTGATGTTTTGGCATTCAAATATTTTTAGGTTAATTATACCACTCTAGTATTTAAGAGTGGCTGAAAATAAAGCTGACATTTATGGTGGTTTTCGGCCAAATTAGAAATGTTTCGGAAATGTTGCAAATAATCCCAGGGAAACAATTAGTGGTGTACAAGTTATATTTAAAGAGAGTAATGTATCAATCATTAAAAAAAAATTCGACGTGGGACTTAAAGAATTGAAACTAAAGATACGGGATTAAGTTAACAACTCCATATACGCGAGTTCAATAACATAGGACTCCCCGCCGTAGTTGTCCCAGTGTCGGGGGCGACAACACCACCAACCACACGAAAGCGATTTCCCTATGTCAAAATGATATTTCTTTCTCACGAACCTTACATTGTAAGCGAACTTGCTATGACAAAATGGATATCTCGAGACGATAATGAATGTTTAAGTTTATGATTATTGACTATATTTCATTTAGAGTTATCTCATTTGGGGATGGAGTTCACAACATTTTCTACATCGGCGCCAAAAATTATACACGGCGACAAAACCACACTTATTACTAGAATTTAGGCCTCGTTCGTTGCACGGAATATTTTAAATATGTTATAAAAAAAGATAAAAAGAAGTTTTACTAAGACGACATATTTAATATTTATTTGATAAAATCTTATATTTTTAGCTTACAAATATTAGTTTTGTTTGATAACTTTAAATACTTTCTTAGGATTTAAAAATCTTTCAAGTAATCGTAATGCAAACCGAGTATTTTACAAAATAATGGAAGCGGTTAGCACGATAAGGAAAAAACATTAAATTGTTAAATATTTAAATCACACATTCAGTTCAATTGCAAATATTAGCAAATGTGCGTTTTCATTTTTTATTGGATATTCAAAGTGCGTTCATGCTATCTAAAATTAATGTTTTTTTAAATTACCCCTATAGATAGATAATACGAAGTAAAGGTATCTTATTCGAGATTGTTTGGCATAGTAATACTATCTTTTTAAAAAAATATATATATATATATATATATATATATATATATTCAGTCAAAATCCAAAAATAAATAAATAAAATTCACAGCATTGATTTTAACAAACACCTAATCAATAACCGATGCAATGCTTTAAAAAATCTAGAAATTGATCAAGAGAGGTGAGGCTTTGGAGTTCTAGGAGAATGAATTTGTATTAGCATCTTTTGAAGTCATTGTAAACGGGGGGTAAATAGCTATTTAGGTCATTAAACTATTTACACTTTGATGTTTTGGCATTCAAATATTTTTAGGTTAATTATACCACTCTAGTATTTAAGAGTGGCTGAAAATAAACTGACATTTATGGTGGTTTTCGGCCAAATTAGAAATGTTTCGGAAATGTTGCAAATAATCCCGGGAAACAATTAGTGGTGTACAAGTTATATTTAAGAGAGTAATGTATCAATCATTAAAAAAAAATTCGACGTGGGACTTAAAGAATTGAAACTAAAGATACGGGATTAAGTTAACAACTCCATATACGCGAGTTCAATAACATAGGACTCCCGTCGTAGTTGTCCGTGTCGGGGCGACAACACCACCAACCACACAGCGATTTCCCTATGTCAAAATGATATTTCTTTCTCCGAACCTTACATTGTAAGCGAACTTGCTATGACAAAATGGATATCTCGAGACGATAATGAATGTTTAAGTTTATGATTATTGACTATATTTCATTTAGAGTTATCTCATTTGGGGGCTGGAGTTCACAACATTTTCTACATCAGCGCCAAAAATTATACACGGCGACAAAACCACACTTATTACTAGAATTTAGGCCTCGTTCGTTGCACGGAATATTTTAAATATGTTATAAAAAAGATAAAAGAAGTTTTACTAAGACGACATATTTAATATTTATTTGATAAAATCTTATATTTTTAAAGCTTACAAATATTAGTTTTGTTTGATAACTTTAAATACTTTCTTAGGATTTAAAAATCTTTCAAGTAATCGTAATGCAAACCGGTATTTTACAAAATAATGGGAGCGGTTGTACGATGAGGAAAAACATTAAATTGTTAAATATTTAAATCACACATTCAGTTCAATTGCAAATATTAGCAAATGTGCGTTTTCATTTTTTATTGGATATTCAAAGTGCGTTCATGCTATCTAAAATTAATGTTTTTTTTAAATTACCCCTATAGATAGATAATACGAAGTAAAGGTATCTTATTCGAGATTGTTTGGCATAGTAATACTATCTTTTTAAAAAAAATATATATATATATATATATATATATATATATTCGATCAAAATCCAAAAATAAATAAATAAAATTCATGACATTGATTTTAACAAACACCTAATCAATAACCGATGCAATGCTTTAAAAAAAATCTAGAAATTGATCAAGAGAAGTGAGGCTTTGGAGTTCTAGGAGAATGAATATGTATTAGCATCTTTTGAAGTCATTGTAAAGCGAGGGGGTAAATAGCTATTTTGGTCATTAAACTATTTACACTTTGATGTTTTGGCATTCAAATATTTTTAGGTTAATTATACCACTCTAGTATTTAAGAGTGGTGAAAATAAAGCTGACATTTATGGTGGTTTTCGGCCAAATTAGAAATGTTTCGGAAATGTTGCAAATAATCCCAGGAAACAATTAGTGGTGTACAAGTTATATTTAAGAGAGTAATGTATCAATCATTAAAAAAAAATTCGACGTGGGACTTAAAGAATTGAAACTAAAGATACGGGATTAAGTTAACAACTCCATATACGCAGTTCAATAACATAGGACTCCCCGCCGTAGTTGTCCGTGTCGGGGGCGACAACACCACCAACCACACAGCGATTTCCCTATGTCAAAATGATATTTCTTTCTCACGAACCTTACATTGTAAGCGAACTTGCTATGACAAAATGGATATCTCGAGACGATAATGAATGTTTAAGTTTATGATTATTGACTATATTTCATTTAGAGTTATCTCATTTGGGGACTGGAGTTCACAAAATTTTCTACATCAGCGCCAAAATTATACACGGCGACAAAACCACACTTATTACTAGAATTTAGGCCTCGTTCGTTGCACGGAATATTTTAAATATGTTATAAAAAAGATAAAAGAAGTTTTACTAAGACGACATATTTAATATTTATTTGATAAAATCTTATATTTTTCAGCTTACAAATATTAGTTTTGTTTGATAACTTTAAATACTTTCTTAGGATTTAAAAATCTTTCAAGTAATCGTAATGCAAACCGAGTATTTTACAAAATAATGGGAGCGGTTGTACTGATAAGGAAAAAACATTAAAGTGTTAAATATTTAAATCACACATTCGAGTTCAATTGCAAATATTAGCAAATGTGCGTTTTCATTTTTATTGGATATTCAAAGTGCGTTCATGCTATCTAAAATTAAATTTTTTTTGAAATTACCCCTATAGATAGATAATACGAAGTAAAGGTATCTTATTCGAGATTGTTTGGCATAGCAATACTATCTTTTTAAAAAAATATATATATATATATATATATATATATATATATATATTCAGTCAAAATCCAAAAATAAATAATTAAAATTCACAGCATTGATTTTAACAAACACCTAATCAATAACCGATGCAATGCTTTAAAAAAATCTAGAAATTGATCAAGAGAGCTGAGGCTTTGGAGTTCTAGGAGAATGAATATGTATTAGCATCTTTTGAAGTCATTGTAAAAGGGGGTAAATAGCTATTTAGGTCATTAAACTATTTACACTTTGATGTTTTGGCATTCAAATATTTTTAGGTTAATTATACCACTCTAGTATTTAAGAGTGGCTGAAAATAAACTGACATTTATGGTGGTTTTCGGCCAAATTAGAAATGTTTCGGAAATGTTGCAAATAATCCCGGGAAACAATTAGTGGTGTACAAGTTATATTTAAGAGAGTAATGTATCAATCATTAAAAAAAAATTCAACGTGGGACTTAAAGAATTGAAACTAAAGATACGGGATTAAGTTAACAACTCCATATACGCAGTTCAATAACATAGGACTCCCCGCCGTAGTTGTCCCGTGTCGGGGCCTGACAACACCACCAACCACCTGAAAAGCGATTTCCCTATGTCAAAATGATATTTCTTTCTACGAACCTTACATTGTAAGCGAACTTGCTATGACAAAATGGATATCTCGAGACGATAATGAATGTTTAAGTTTATGATTATTGACTATATTTCATTTAGAGTTATCTCATTGGGGACTGGAGTTCACCACATTTTCTACATCAGCGCCAAAATTATACACGGCGACAAAACCACACTTATTACTAGAATTTAGACCTCGTTCGTTGCACGGAATATTTTAAATATGTTATAAAAAAGATAAAAGAAGTTTTACTAAGACGACATATTTAATATTTATTTGATAAAATCTTATATTTTCGCTTACAAATATTAGTTTTGTTTGATAACTTTAAATACTTTCTTAGGATTTAAAATTCTTTCAAGTAATCGTAATGCAAACCAGTATTTTACAAAATAATGGAGCAGTTGGCACAGTAAGGAAAAACATTAAATTGTTAAATATTTAAATCACACATTCAGTTCAATTGCAAATATTAGCAAATGTGCGTTTTCATTTTTATTGGATATTCAAAGTGTGTTCATGCTATTTAGGTCATTAAACAATTTACACTTTGATGTTTTGGCATTCAAATATTTTTAGGTTAATTATACCACTCTAGTATTTAAGAGTGGCTGAAAATAAACTGACATTTATGGTGGTTTTCGGCCAAATTAGAAATGTTTCGGAAATGTTGCAAATAATCCCGGGAAACAATTAGTGGTGTACAAGTTATATTTAAGAGAGTAATGTATCAATCATTAAAAAAAAATTCGACGTGGGACTTAAAGAATTGAAACTAAAGATACGGGATTAAGTTAACAACTCCATATACGCAGTTCAATAACATAGGACTCCCCGCCGTAGTTGTCCGTGTCGGGGGCGACAACACCACCAACCACACAGCGATTTCCCTATCTCAAAATGATATTTCTTTCTACGAACCTTACATTGTAAGCGAACTTGCTATGACAAAATGGATATCTCGAGACGATAATGAATGTTTAAGTTTATGATTATTGACTATATTTCATTTAGAGTTATCTCATTGGGGACTGGAGTTCACAACATTTTCTACATCAGCGCCAAAATTATACACGGCGACAAAACCACACTTATTACTAGAATTTAGACCTCGTTCGTTGCACGGAATATTTTAAATATGTTATAAAAAAGATAAAAGAAGTTTTACTAAGACGACATATTTAATATTTATTTGATAAAATCTTATATTTTTAAAGCTTACAAATATTAGTTTTGTTTGATAACTTTAAATACTTTCTTAGGATTTAAAAATTCTTTCAAGTAATCGTAATGCAAACCGGTATTTTACAAAATAATGGGAGCGGTTGTACGATAAGGAAAAAACATTAAAGTGTTAAATATTTAAATCACACATTCAAGTTCAATTGCAAATATTAGCAAATGTGCGTTTTCATTTTTATTGGATATTCAAAGTGCGTTCATGCTATCTAAAATTAATTTTTTTTTGAAATTACCCCTATAGATAGATGATACTGAAGTAAAGGTATCTTATTCGAGATTGTTTGGCATAGCAATACTATCTTTTTTAAAAAAAAATATATATATATATATATATATATATATATATATATATTCGGTCAAAATCCAAAAATAAATAATTAAAATTCACGACATTGATTTTAACAAACACCTAATCAATAACCCAGATGCAATGCTTTAAAAAAATCTAGAAATTGATCAAGAGAAGCTGAGGCTTTGGAGTTCTAGGAGAATGAATATGTATTAGCATCTTTTGAAGTCATTGTAAAGCGAGGGGTAAATAGCTATTTTGGTCATTAAACTATTTACACTTTGATGTTTTGGCATTCAAATATTTTTAGGTTAATTATACCACTCTAGTATTTAAGAGTGGCTGAAAATAAACTAACATTTATGGTGGTTTTCGACCAAATTAGAAATGTTTCGGAAATGTTGCAAATAATCCCGGGAAACAATTAGTGGTGTACAAGTTATATTTAAGAGAGTAATGTATCAA
Source organism: Vinca minor (assembly GCA_026122235.1). Classification (NCBI taxonomy): domain Eukaryota; kingdom Viridiplantae; phylum Streptophyta; class Magnoliopsida; order Gentianales; family Apocynaceae; genus Vinca; species Vinca minor. The sequence continues at coordinate 694,640 of JAOCZM010000002.1, forward strand.
TCATTAAAAAAAAATTCAACGTGGGACTTAAAGAATTGAAACTAAAGATACGGGATTAAGTTAACAACTCCATATACGCGAGTTCAATAACATAGGACTCCCCGCCGTAGTTGTCCGTGTCGGGGGACGACAACACCACCAACCACAGAGCGATTTCCCTATGTCAAAATGATATTTCTTTCTCCGAACCTTACATTGTAAGCGAACTTGCTATGACAAAATGGATATCTCGAGACGATAATGAATGTTTAAGTTTATGATTATTGACTATATTTCATTTAGAGTTTATCTCATTTGGGGACTGGAGTTCACAACATTTTCTCACATCGGCGCCAAAATTATACACGCGACAAAACCACACTTATTACTAGAATTTAGGCCTCGTTCGTTTGCACGGAATATTTTAAATATGTTATAAAAAAAGATAAAAGAAGTTTTACTAAGGCGACATATTTAATATTTATTTGATAAAATCTTATATTTTTTAAAGCTTACAAATATTAGTTTTGTTTGATAACTTTAAATACTTTCTTAGGATTTAAAAATCTTTCAAGTAATCGTAATGCAAACCGGTATTTTACAAAATAATGGGAGCGGTTGTACGATGAGGAAAAACATTAAATTGTTAAATATTTAAATCACACATTCAGTTCAATTGCAAATATTAGCAAATGTGCGTTTTCATTTTTATTGGATATTCAAAGTGCGTTCATGCTATCTAAAATTAATGTTTTTTTTAAATTACCCCTATAGATAGATAATACGAAGTAAAGGTATCTTATTCGAGATTGTTTGGCATAGTAATACTATCTTTTTATATATATATATATATATATATATATATATATTCGAGTCAAAATCCAAAAAATAAATAAATAAAATTCATGACATTGATTTTAACAAACACCTAATCAATAACCGATGCAATGCTTTAAAAAAATCTAGAAATTGATCAAGAGAGCTGAGGCTTTGGAGTTCTAGGAGAATGAATATGTATTAGCATCTTTTGAAGTCATTGTAAACGAGGGGTAAATAGCTATTTTGGTCATTAAACTATTTACACTTTGATGTTTTGGCATTCAAATATTTTTAGGTTAATTATACCACTCTAGTATTTAAGAGTGGCTGAAAATAAACTGACATTTATGGTGGTTTTCGGCCAAATTAGAAATGTTTCGGAAATGTTGCAAATAATCCCAGGGAAACAATTAGTGGTGTACAAGTTATATTTAAAGAGAGTAATGTATCAATCATTAAAAAAAAATTCGACGTGGGACTTAAAGAATTGAAACTAAAGATACGGGATTAAGTTAACAACTCCATATACGCGAGTTCAATAACATAGGACTCCCCGCCGTAGTTGTCCGTGTCGGGGGCGACAACACCGCCCAACCACACAGCGATTTCCCTATCTCAAAATGATATTTCTTTCTCACGAACCTTACATTGTAAGCGAACTTGCTATGACAAAATGGATATCTCGAGACGATAATGAATGTTTAAGTTTATGATTATTGACTATATTTCATTTAGAGTTATCTCATTTGGGGTGGAGTTCACAACATTTTCTACATCGGCGCCAAAATTATACACGGCGACAAAACCACACTTATTACTAGAATTTAGACCTCGTTCGTTTGCACGGAATATTTTAAATATGTTATAAAAAAAGATAAAAGAAGTTTTACTAAGGCGACATATTTAATATTTATTTGATAAAATCTTATATTTTTAAAGCTTACAAATATTAGTTTTGTTTGATAACTTTAAATACTTTCTTAGGATTTAAAAATTCTTTCAAGTAATCGTAATGCAAACCGGTATTTTACAAAATAATGGGAGCGATTGTACGATAAGGAAAAAACATTAAAGTGTTAAATATTTAAATCACACATTCAGTTCAATTGCAAATATTAGCAAAAGTGGCTTTTTCATTTTTATTGGATATTCAAAGTGCGTTCATGCTATCTAAAATTAATTTTTTTTGAAATTACCCCTATAGATAGATAATACGAAGTAAAGGTATCTTATTCGAGATTGTTTGGCATAGTAATACTATCTTTTTAAAAAAAATATATATATATATATATATATATATTCAGTCAAAATCCAAAAATAAATAATTAAAATTCACAGCATTGATTTTAACAAACACCTAATCAATAACCGATGCAATGCTTTAAAAAATCTAGAAATTGATCAAGAGAGCTGAGGCTTTGGAGTTCTAGGAGAATGAATATGTATTAGCATCTTTTGAAGTCATTGTAAACGGGGGTAAATAGCTATTTTGGTCATTAAACTATTTACACTTTGATGTTTTGGCATTCAAATATTTTTAGGTTAATTATACCACTCTAGTATTTAAGAGTGGCTGAAAATAAACTGACATTTATGGTGGTTTTCGGCCAAATTAGAAATGTTTCGGAAATGTTGCAAATAATCCCGGGAAACAATTAGTGGTGTACAAGTTATATTTAAGAGAGTAATGTATCAATCATTAAAAAAAAATTCAACGTGGGACTTAAAGAATTGAAACTAAAGATACGGGATTAAGTTAACAACTCCATATACGCAGTTCAATAACATAGGACTCCCCGCCGTAGTTGTCCCAGTGTCGGGGGCGACAACACCACTAACCACACAGCGATTTCCCTATGTCAAAATGATATTTCTTTCTACGAACCTTACATTGTAAGCGAACTTGCTATGACAAAATGGATATCTCGAGACGATAATGAATGTTTAAGTTTATGATTATTGACTATATTTCATTTAGAGTTATCTCATTTGGGACTGGAGTTCACAACATTTTCTACATCAGCGCCAAAATTATACACGGCGACAAAACCACACTTATTACTAGAATTTAGGCCTCGTTCGTTGCACGGAATATTTTAAATATGTTATAAAAAAGATAAAAGAAGTTTTACTAAGACGACATATTTAATATTTATTTGATAAAATCTTATATTTTCGCTTACAAATATTAGTTTTGTTTGATAACTTTAAATACTTTCTTAGGATTTAAAAATCTTTCAAGTAATCGTAATGCAAACCCGATATTTTACAAAATAATGGAAGCGATTGTACGATGAGGAAAAAACATTAAATTGTTAAATATTTAAATCACACATTCGAGTTCAATTGCAAATATTAGCAAATGTGCGTTTTCATTTTTATTGGATATTCAAAGTGCGTTCATGCTATCTAAAATTAATTTTTTTGAAATTACCCCTATAGATAGATAATACTGAAGTAAAGGTATCTTATTCGAGATTGTTTGGCATAGTAATACTATCTTTTTTAAAAAAAATATATATATATATATATATATATATATATATATATATATTTAGATCAAAATCCAAAAATAAATAAATTAAAATTCACGACATTGATTTTAACAAACACCTAATCAATAACCGATGCAATGCTTTAAAAAAATCTAGAAATTGATCAAGAGAGCTGAGGCTTTGGAGTTCTAGGAGAATGAATATGTATTAGCATCTTTTGAAGTCATTGTAAACGAGGGGTAAATAGCTATTTTGGTCATTAAACTATTTACACTTTGATGTTTTGGCATTCAAATATTTTTAGGTTAATTATACCACTCTAGTATTTAAGAGTGGCTGAAAATAAACTAACATTTATGGTGGTTTTCGACCAAATTAGAAATGTTTAGGAAATGTTGCAAATAATCCCAGGGAAACAATTAGTGGTGTACAAGTTATATTTAAAGAGAGTAATGTATCAATCATTAAAAAAAAATTCAACGTGGGACTTAAAGAATTGAAACTAAAGATACGGGATTAAGTTAACAACTCCATATACGCAAGTTCAATAACATAGGACTCCCCGCCGTAGTTGTCCCGTGTCGGGGCCGACAACACCACCAACCACCTGAAAAGCGATTTCCCTATGTCAAAATGATATTTCTTTCTACGAACCTTACATTGTAAGCGAACTTGCTATGACAAAATGGATATCTCGAGACGATAATGAATGTTTAAGTTTATGATTATTGACTATATTTCATTTAGATTTATCTCATTTGGGACTGGAGTTCACAACATTTTCTCAATCAGCGCCAAAATTATACACGGCGACAAAACCACACTTATTACTAGAATTTAGGCCTCGTTCGTTGCACGGAATATTTTAAATATGTTATAAAAAAGATAAAAGAAGTTTTACTAAGACGACATATTTAATATTTATTTGATAAAATCTTATATTTTTAAAGCTTACAAATATTAGTTTTGTTTGATAACTTTAAATACTTTCTTAGGATTTAAAAATCTTTCAAGTAATCGTAATGCAAACCCGAGTATTTTACAAAATAATGGAGCGGTTAGTACGATGAGGAAAAAACATTAAATTGTTAAATATTTAAATCACACATTCGGTTCAATTGCAAATATTAGCAAATGTGCGTTTTCATTTTTATTGGATATTCAAAGTGCGTTCATGCTATCTAAAATTAATGTTTTTTTGAAATTACCCCTATAGATAGATAATACTGAAGTAAAGGTATCTTATTCGAGATTGTTTGGCATAGTAATACTATCTTTTTAAAAAAAAATATATATATATATATATATATATATATTCAGTCAAAATCCAAAAATAAATAAATAAAATTCATGACATTGATTTTAACAAACACCTAATCAATAACCGATGCAATGCTTTAAAAAAATCTAGAAATTGATCAAGAGAGCTGAGGCTTTGGAGTTCTAGGAGAATGAATATGTATTAGCATCTTTTGAAGTCATTGTAAACGAGGGGTAAATAGCTATTTTGGTCATTAAACTATTTACACTTTGATGTTTTGGCATTCAAATATTTTTTAGGTTAATTATACCACTCTAGTATTTAAGAGTGGCTGAAAATAAAGCTGACATTTATGGTGGTTTTCGGCCAAATTAGAAATGTTTCGGAAATGTTGCAAATAATCCCAGGGAAACAATTAGTGGTGTACAAGTTATATTTAAAGAGAGTAATGTATCAATCATTAAAAAAAAATTCGACGTGGGACTTAAAGAATTGAAACTAAAGATACGGGATTAAGTTAACAACTCCATATCGCGAGTTCAATAACATAGGACTCCCCGCCGTAGTTGTCCGTGTCGGGGGCGACAACACCGCCCAACCACACAGCGATTTCCCTATCTCAAAATGATATTTCTTTCTCACGAACCTTACATTGTAAGCGAACTTGCTATGACAAAATGGATATCTCGAGACGATAATGAATGTTTAAGTTTATGATTATTGACTATATTTCATTTAGAGTTATCTCATTGGAGGTGGAGTTCACCACATTTTCTACATCAGCGCCAAAATTATACAGGGCGACAAAACCACACTTATTACTAGAATTTAGACCTCGTTCGTTGCACGGAATATTTTAAATATGTTATAAAAAAAGATAAAAGAAGTTTTACTAAGGCGACATATTTAATATTTATTTGATAAAATCTTATATTTTTAAACTTACAAATATTAGTTTTGTTTGATAACTTTAAATACTTTCTTAGGATTTAAAAATTCTTTCAAGTAATCGTAATGCAAACCCGGTATTTTACAAAATAATGGGAGCGGTTGTATGATGAGGAAAAAACATTAAAGTGTTAAATATTTAAATCACACATTCAGTTCAATTGCAAATATTAGCAAATGTGCGTTTTCATTTTTATTTGATATTCAAAGTGCGTTCATGCTATCTAAAATTAATTTTTTTTGAAATTACCCCTATAGATAGATAATACGAAGTAAAGGTATCTTATTCGAGATTGTTTGGCATAGCAATACTATCTTTTTAAAAAAAAAATATATATATATATATATATATATATATATATATATTCAGTCAAAATCCAAAAATAAATAATTAAAATTCACAGCATTGATTTTAACAAACACCTAATCAATAACCGATGCAATGCTTTAAAAAATCTAGAAATTGATCAAGAGAGCTGAGGCTTTGGAGTTCTAGGAGAATGAATATGTATTAGCATCTTTTGAAGTCATTGTAAACGGGGGTAAATAGCTATTTTGGTCATTAAACTATTTACACTTTGATGTTTTGGCATTCAAATATTTTTAGGTTAATTATACCACTCTAGTATTTAAGAGTGGCTGAAAATAAACTAACATTTATGGTGGTTTTCGACCAAATTAGAAATGTTTCGGAAATGTTGCAAATAATCCCGGGAAACAATTAGTGGTGTACAAGTTATATTTAAGAGAGTAATGTATCAATCATTAAAAAAAAATTCAACGTGGGACTTAAAGAATTGAAACTAAAGATACGGGATTAAGTTAACAACTCCATATACGCAGTTCAATAACATAGGACTCCCCGCCGTAGTTGTCCCGTGTCGGGGCCTGACAACACCACCAACCACCTGAAAAGCGATTTCCCTATGTCAAAATGATATTTCTTTCTACGAACCTTACATTGTAAGCGAACTTGCTATGACAAAATGGATATCTCGAGACGATAATGAATGTTTAAGTTTATGATTATTGACTATATTTCATTTAGATTTATCTCATTTGGGACTGGAGTTCACAACATTTTCTCAATCAGCGCCAAAATTATACACGGCGACAAAACCACACTTATTACTAGAATTTAGGCCTCGTTCGTTGCACGGAATATTTTAAATATGTTATAAAAAAGATAAAAGAAGTTTTACTAAGACGACATATTTAATATTTATTTGATAAAATCTTATATTTTCGCTTACAAATATTAGTTTTGTTTGATAACTTTAAATACTTTCTTAGGATTTAAAATTCTTTCAAGTAATCGTAATGCAAACCAGTATTTTACAAAATAATGGAGCAGTTGGCACAGTAAGGAAAAACATTAAATTGTAAAATATTTAAATCACACATTCAGTTCAATTGCAAATATTAGCAAATGTGCGTTTTCATTTTTTATTGGATATTCAAAGTGCGTTCATGCTATCTAAAATTAAATTTTTTTGAAATTACCCCTATAGATAGATAATACGAAGTAAAGGTATCTTATTCGAGATTGTTTGGCATAGCAATACTATCTTTTTAAAAAAAAAAAAATATATATATATATATATATATATATATATTCAGTCAAAATCCAAAAATAAATAATTAAAATTCACAGCATTGATTTTAACAAACACCTAATCAATAACCGATGCAATGCTTTAAAAAATCTAGAAATTGATCAAGAGAGCTGAGGCTTTGGAGTTCTAGGAGAATGAATATGTATTAGCATCTTTTGAAGTCATTGTAAACGGGGGTAAATAGCTATTTTGGTCATTAAACTATTTACACTTTGATGTTTTGGCATTCAAATATTTTTAGGTTAATTATACCACTCTAGTATTTAAGAGTGGCTGAAAATAAACTAACATTTATGGTGGTTTTCGACCAAATTAGAAATGTTTCGGAAATGTTGCAAATAATCCCGGGAAACAATTAGTGGTGTACAAGTTATATTTAAGAGAGTAATGTATCAATCATTAAAAAAAAATTCAACGTGGGACTTAAAGAATTGAAACTAAAGATACGGGATTAAGTTAACAACTCCATATACGCAGTTCAATAACATAGGACTCCCCGCCGTAGTTGTCCCGTGTCGGGGCCTGACAACACCACCAACCACCTGAAAAGCGATTTCCCTATGTCAAAATGATATTTCTTTCTACGAACCTTACATTGTAAGCGAACTTGCTATGACAAAATGGATATCTCGAGACGATAATGAATGTTTAAGTTTATGATTATTGACTATATTTCATTTAGATTTATCTCATTTGGGACTGGAGTTCACAACATTTTCTCAATCAGCGCCAAAATTATACACGGCGACAAAACCACACTTATTACTAGAATTTAGACCTCGTTCGTTGCACGGAATATTTTAAATATGTTATAAAAAAGATAAAAGAAGTTTTACTAAGACGACATATTTAATATTTATTTGATAAAATCTTATATTTTCGCTTACAAATATTAGTTTTGTTTGATAACTTTAAATACTTTCTTAGGATTTAAAATTCTTTCAAGTAATCGTAATGCAAACCAGTATTTTACAAAATAATGGAGCGATTGTACTGATAAGGAAAAAACATTAAAGTGTTAAATATTTAAATCACACATTCAGTTCAATTGCAAATATTAGCAAATGTGCGTTTTCATTTTTTATTGGATATTCAAAGTGCGTTCATGCTATCTAAAATTAAATTTTTTTGAAATTACCCCTATAGATAGATAATACGAAGTAAAGGTATCTTATTCGAGATTGTTTGGCATAGCAATACTATCTTTTTAAAAATATATATATATATATATATATATATATATATATATATATTCAGTCAAAATCCAAAAATAAATAATTAAAATTCACAGCATTGATTTTAACAAACACCTAATCAATAACCGATGCAATGCTTTAAAAAATCTAGAAATTGATCAAGAGAGCTGAGGCTTTGGAGTTCTAGGAGAATGAATATGTATTAGCATCTTTTGAAGTCATTGTAAACGGGGGTAAATAGCTATTTAGGTCATTAAACTATTTACACTTTGATGTTTTGGCATTCAAATATTTTTAGGTTAATTATACCACTCTAGTATTTAAGAGTGCCTGAAAATAAACTGACATTTATGGTGGTTTTCGGCCAAATTAGAAATGTTTCGGAAATGTTGCAAATAATCCCGGGAAACAATTAGTGGTGTACAAGTTATATTTAAGAGAGTAATGTATCAATCATTAAAAAAAAATTCGACGTGGGACTTAAAGAATTGAAACTAAAGATACGGGATTAAGTTAACAACTCCATATACGCAGTTCAATAACATAGGACTCCCCGCCGTAGTTGTCCCGTGTCGGGGCCTGACAACACCACCAACCACCTGAAAAGCGATTTCCCTATCTCAAAATGATATTTCTTTCTACGAACCTTACATTGTAAGCAAACTTGCTATGACAAAATGGATATCTCGAGACGATAATGAATGTTTAAGTTTATGATTATTGACTATATTTCATTTAGAGTTATCTCATTGGGGACTGGAGTTCACAACATTTTCTACATCAGCGCCAAAATTATACACGGCGACAAAACCACACTTATTACTAGAATTTAGACCTCGTTCGTTGCACGGAATATTTTAAATATGTTATAAAAAAGATAAAAGAAGTTTTACTAAGACGACATATTTAATATTTATTTGATAAAATCTTATATTTTCGCTTACAAATATTAGTTTTGTTTGATAACTTTAAATACTTTCGTAGGATTTAAAAATCTTTCAAGTAATCGTAATGCAAACCAGTATTTTACAAAATAATGGAGCAGTTGGCACAGTAAGGAAAAACATTAAATTGTTAAATATTTAAATCACACATTCAGTTCAATTGCAAATATTAGCAAATGTGCGTTTTCATTTTTTATTGGATATTCAAAGTGCGTTCATGCTATCTAAAATTAATGTTTTTTGAAATTACCCCTATAGATAGATAATACGAAGTAAAGGTATCTTATTCGAGATTGTTTGGCATAGTAATACAATCTTTTTATATATATATATATATATATATATATATATATATTCAGTCAAAATCCAAAAATAAATAAATAAAATTCACAGCATTGATTTTAACAAACACCTAATCAATAACCGATGCAATGCTTTAAAAAATCTAGAAATTGATCAAGAGAGCTGAGGCTTTGGAGTTCTAGGAGAATGAATATGTATTAGCATCTTTTGAAGTCATTGTAAACGGGGGTAAATAGCTATTTTGGTCATTAAACTATTTACACTTTGATGTTTTGGCATTCAAATATTTTTAGGTTAATTATACCACTCTAGTATTTAAGAGTGGCTGAAAATAAACTGACATTTATGGTGGTTTTTCGGCCAAATTAGAAATGTTTCGGAAATGTTGCAAATAATCCCGGGAAACAATTAGTGGTGTACAAGTTATATTTAAGAGAGTAATGTATCAATCATTAAAAAAAAAATTCGACGTGGGACTTAAAGAATTGAAACTAAAGATACGGGATTAAGTTAACAACTCCATATACGCAGTTCAATAACATAGGACTCCCCGCCGTAGTTGTCCCGTGTCGGGGCCTGACAACACCACCAACCACCTGAAAAGCGATTTCCCTATCTCAAAATGATATTTCTTTCTACGAACCTTACATTGTAAGCAAACTTGCTATGACAAAATGGATATCTCGAGACGATAATGAATGTTTAAGTTTATGATTATTGACTATATTTCATTTAGAGTTATCTCATTGGGGACTGGAGTTCACAACATTTTCTACATCGATGCCTAAAAATTATACACGGCGACAAAACCACACTTATTACTAGAATTTAGACCTCGTTCGTTGCACGGAATATTTTAAATATGTTATAAAAAAGATAAAAGAAGTTTTACTAAGACGACATATTTAATATTTATTTGATAAAATCTTATATTTTCGCTTACAAATATTAGTTTTGTTTGATAACTTTAAATACTTTCTTAGGATTTAAAAATCTTTCAAGTAATCGTAATGCAAACCAGTATTTTACAAAATAATGGAGCAGTTGGCACAGTAAGGAAAAACATTAAATTGTTAAATATTTAAATCACACATTCAGTTCAATTGCAAATATTAGCAAATGTGCGTTTTCATTTTTATTGGATATTCAAAGTGCGTTCATGCTATTTAGGTCATTAAACAATTTTCACTTTGATGTTTTGGCATTCAAATATTTTTAGGTTAATTATACCACTCTAGTATTTAAGAGTGCCTGAAAATAAACTGACATTTATGGTGGTTTTCGGCCAAATTAGAAATGTTTCGGAAATGTTGCAAATAATCCCGGGAAACAATTAGTGGTGTACAAGTTATATTTAAGAGAGTAATGTATCAATCATTAAAAAAAAATTCGACGTGGGACTTAAAGAATTGAAACTAAAGATACGGGATTAAGTTAACAACTCCATATACGCAGTTCAATAACATAGGACTCCCGCCGTAGTTGTCCGTGTCGGGGCACGACAACACCGACAACCACACGAAAAGCGATTTCCCTATGTCAAAATGATATTTTTTTCTACTGAACCTTACATTGTAAGCGAACTTGCTATGACAAAATGGATATCTCGAGACGATAATGAATGTTTAAGTTTATGATTATTGACTATATTTCATTTAGAGTTATCTCATTTGGGGATCGGAGTTCACAACATTTTCTACATCAGCGCCAAAATTATACACGGCGACAAAACCACACTTATTACTAGAATTTAGACCTCGTTCGTTGCCTGGAATATTTTAAATATGTTATAAAAAAGATAAAAAAGAAGTTTTACTAAGGCGACATATTTAATATTTATTTGATAAAATCTTATATTTTCGCTTACAAATATTAGTTTTGTTTGATAACTTTAAATACTTTCTTAGGATTTAAAAATCTTTCAAGTAATCGTAATGCAAACCAGTATTTTACAAAATAATGGAGCGAGTTGTACGATGAGGAAAAACATTAAAGTGTTAAATATTTAAATCACACATTCAGTTCAATTGCAAATATTAGCAAATGTGCGTTTTCATTTTTTATTGGATATTCAAAGTGCGTTCATGCTATCTAAAATTAATGTTTTTTGAAATTACCCCTATAGATAGATAATACGAAGTAAAGGTATCTTATTCGAGATTGTTTGGCATAGTAATACAATCTTTTTATATATATATATATATATATATATATATATATATATTCAGTCAAAATCCAAAAATAAATAAATAAAATTCACAGCATTGATTTTAACAAACACCTAATCAATAAACGATGCAATGCTTTAAAAAATCTAGAAATTGATCAATAGAGCTGAGGCTTTGGAGTTCTAATGAATATGTTTTAGCATCTTTTGAAGTCATTGTAAAAGGGGGTAAATAGCTATTTAGGTCATTAAACTATTTACACTTTGATGTTTTGGCATTGAAATATTTTTAGTTTAATTATACCACTCTAGTATTTAAGAGTGGCTGTAAATAAACTGACATTTATGGTGGTTTTCGGCCAAATTAGAAATGTTTCGGAAATGTTGCAAATAATCCCGGGAAACAATTAGTGGTGTACAAGTTATATTTAAGATAGTAATGTATCAATCATTAAAAAAAAAATTCGACGTGGGACATAAAGAATTGAAACTAAAGATACGGGATTAAGTTAACAACTCCATATACGCAGTTCAATAACATAGGACTCCCCGCCGTAGTTGTCCCGTGTCGGGGCCTGACAACACCACCAACCACCTGAAAAGCGATTTCCCTATCTCAAAATGATATTTCTTTCTACGAACCTTACATTGTAAGCGAACTTGCTATGACAAAATGGATATCTCGAGACGATAATGAATGTTAAAGTTTATGATTATTGACTATATTTCATTTAGAGTTATCTCATTTGGGACTGGAGTTCACAACATTTTCTACATGAGCGCCAAAATTATACACGGCGACAAAACCACACTTATTACTAGAATTTAGGCCTCCTTCGTTGCACGGAATATTTTAAATATGTTATAAAAAAGATAAAAGAAGTTTTACTAAGACGACATATTTAATATTTATTTGATAAAATCTTATATTTTCGCTTAAAAATATTAGTTTTGTTTGATAACTTTAAATAATTCTTAGGATTAAAAATCTTTCAAGTAATCGTAAAGCAAACCAGTATTTTACAAAATAATGGAGCAGTTGGCACAGTAAGGGAAAACATTAAATTGTTAAATATTTAAATCACACATTCAGTTCAATTGCAAATATTAGCAAATGTGCATTTTCATTTTTTATTGGATATTCAAAGTGCGTTCATGCTATCTAACATTTAAATTTTTTGAAATTACACCTATAGATAGATAATACGAAGTAAAGGTATCTTATTCGAGATTGTTTGGCATAGTAATACTATCTTTTTAAAAATATATATATATATATATATATATATATATATATATATATATATTCAGCCAAAATCCAAAAATCAATAAATAAAATTCACAGCATTGATTTTAACAAACACCTAATCAATAACCGATGCAATTCTTTAAAAAATCTAGAAATTGATCAAGAAAGCTGAGGCTTTGGAGTTCTAGGAGAATGAATATGTATTAGCATCTTTTGAAGTCATTGTAAAAGGGGGTAAATAGCTATTTAGGTCATTAAACTATTTACACTTTGATGTTTTGGCATTGAAATATTTTTAGTTTAATTATACCACTCTAGTATTTAAGAGTGGCTGTAAATAAACTGACATTTATGGTGGTTTTCGGCCAAATTAGAAATGTTTCGGAAATGTTGCAAATAATCCCGGGAAACAATTAGTGGTGTACAAGTTATATTTAAGATAGTAATGTATCAATCATTAAAAAAAAAATTCGACGTGGGACATAAAGAATTGAAACTAAAGATACGGGATTAAGTTAACAACTCCATATACACAGTTCAATAACATAGGACTCCCCGCCGTAGTTGTCCCGTGTCGGGGCCTGACAACACCACCAACCACCTGAAAAGCGAATTCCCTATGTCAAAATGATATTTCGTTCTACAAACCTTACATTGTAAGCGAACTTGCTATGACAAAATGGATATCTCGTGACGATAATGAATGTTTAAGTTTATGATTATTGACTATATTTCATTTAGAGTTATCTCATTTGGGACTGGAGTTCACAACATTTTCTACATGAGCGCCAAAATTATACACGGCGACAAAACCACACTTATTACTAGAATTTAGGCCTCCTTCGTTGCACGGAATATTTTAAATATGTTATAAAAAAGATAAAAGAAGTTTTACTAAGACGACATATTTAATATTTATTTCATAAAATCTTATATTTTCCCTTACAAATATTAGTTTTGTTTGACAACTTTAAATACTTTCTTAGGATTAAAAATCTTTCAAGTAATCGTAAAGCAAACCAGTATTTTACAAAATAATGGAGCAGTTGGCACAGTAAGGGAAAACATTAAATTGTTAAATATTTAAATCACACATTCAGTTCAATTGCAAATATTAGCAAATGTGCATTTTCATTTTTTATTGGATATTCAAAGTGCGTTCATGCTATCTAACATTTAAATTTTTTGAAATTACACCTATAGATAGATAATACGAAGTAAAGGTATCTTATTCGAGATTGTTTGGCATAGTAATACTATCTTTTTAAAAATATATATATATTCAGCCAAAATCCAAAAATAAATAAATAAAATTCACAGCATTGATTTTAACAAACACCTAATCAATAAACGATGCAATGCTTTAAAAAATCTAGAAATTGATCAAGAGAGCTGAGGCTTTGGAGTTCTAGGAGAATGAATATGTATTAGCATCTTTTGAAGTCATTGTAAACGGGGGTAAATAGCTATTTAGGTCATTAAACAATTTACACTTTGATGTTTTGGCATTCAAATATTTTTAGGTTAATTATACCACTCTAGTATTTAAGAGTGGCTGAAAATAAACTGACATTTATGGTGGTTTACGGCCAAATTAGAAATGTTTCGGAAATGTTGCAAATAATCCCGGTAAACAATTAATGGTGTACGAGTTATATTTAAGAGAGTAATGTATCAATCATTAAAAAAAATATTCGACGTGGGACTTAAAGAATTGAAACTAAAGATACGGGATTAAGTTAACAACTCCATATGCGCAGTTTAATAACATAAGACACCCCGCCGTAGTTGTCCCGTGTCGGGGCCTGACAACACCACCAACCACCTGAAAAGCGATTTCCCTATGTCTAAATGATATTTCTTTCTACGAACCTTACATTGTAAGCGAACTTGCTATGACAAAATGGATATCTCGAGACGATAATGAATGTTTAAGTTTATGATTATTGACTATATTTCATATAGAGTTATCTCATTTGGGACTGGAGTTCACAACATTTTCTACATGACGCCAAAATTATACACGGCGACAAAACCACACTTATTGCTAGAATTTAGGCCTCGTTCGTTGCACGGAATATTTTAAATATGTTATAAAAAAGATAAAAGAAGTTTTACTAAGACGACATATTTAATATTTATTTGATAAAATCTTATATTTTCGCTTACAAATATTAGTTTTGTTTGATAACTTTAAATACTTTCTTAGGATTAAAAATCTTTCAAGTAATCGTAAAGCAAACCAATATTTTACAAAATAATGGAGCAGTTGGCACAGTAAGGGAAAACATTAAATTGTTAAATATTTAAATCACACATTCAGTTCAATTGCAAATATTAGCAAATGTGCGTTTTCATTTTTTATTGGATATTCAAAGTGCGTTCATGCTATCTAAAATTTAATTTTTTTGAAATTACACCTATAGATTGATAATACGAAGTAAAGGTATCTTATTCGAGATTGTTTGGCATAGTAATACTATCTTTTTAAAAATATATATATATATATATATATATATATTCAGCCAAAATCCAAAAATAAATAAATAAAATTCACAGCATTGATTTTAACAAACACCTAATCAATAAACGATGCAATGCTTTAAAAAATCTAGAAATTGATCAAGAGAGCTGAGGCTTTGGAGTTCTAGGAGAATGAATATGTTTTAGCATCTTTTGAAGTCATTGTAAAAGGGGGTAAATAGCTATTTAGGTCATTAAACTATTTACACTTTGATGTTTTGGCATTCAAATATTTTTAGGTTAATTATACCACTCTAGTATTTAAGAGTGGCTGAAAATAAACTGACATTTATGGTGGTTTACGGCCAAATTAGAAATGTTTCGGAAATGTTGCAAATAATCCCATGTAAACAATTAATGGTGTACGAGTTATATTTAAGAGAGTAATGTATCAATCATTAAAAAAAAATATTCGACGTGGGACTTAAAGAATTGAAACTAAAGATACGGGATTAAGTTAACAACTCCATATGCGCAGTTTAATAACATAAGACACCCCGCCGTAGTTGTCCCGTGTCGGGGCCTGACAACACCACCAACCACCTGAAAAGTGAATTCCCTATGTCAAAATGATATTTCTTTCTACGAACCTTACAATGTAAGCGAAATTGCTATGACAAAATGGATATCTCGTGACGATAATGAATGTTTAAGTTTATGATTATTGACTATATTTCATTTAGAGTTATCTCATTTGGGACTGGAGTTCACAACATTTTCTACATGAGCGCCAAAATTATACACGGCAACAAAACCACACTTATTACTCGAATTTAGGCCTCGTTCGTTGCACGGAATATTTTAAATATGTTATAAAAAAGATAAAAGAAGTTTTACTAAGACGACATATTTAATATTTATTTGATAAAATCTTATATTTTCCCTTACAAATATTAGTTTTGTTTGACAACTTTAAATACTTTCTTAGGATTAAAAATCTTTCAAGTAATCGTAATGCAAACCAGTATTTTACAAAATAATGGAGCAGTTGGCACAGTAAGGAAAAACATTAAATTGTTAAATATTTAAATCACACATTCAGTTCAATTGCAAATATTAGCAAATGTGCGTTTTCATTTATTATTGGATATTCAAAGTGCGTTCTTGCTATCTAAAATTAATTTTTTTTTAAATTACCCCTATAGATAGATAATACGAAGTAAAGGTATCTTATTCGAGATTGTTTGGCATAGTAATACTATCTTTTTAAAGATATATATATATATATATATATCAGTTAAAATCAAAAAATAAATAAATAAAATTCACAACATTGATTTTAACAAACACCTAATCAATAACCGATGCAATGCTTTAAAAAATCTAGAAATTGATCAAGAGAGATGAGGCTTTGGAGTTCTAGGAGAATGAATATGTATTAGCATCTTTTGAAGTCATTGTAAAAGGGGGTAAATAGCTATTTAGGTCATTAAACTATTTACACTTTGATGTTTTGGCATTGAAATATTTTTAGTTTAATTATACCACTCTAGTATTTAAGAGTGGCTGAAAATAAACTGACATTTATGGTGGTTTTCGGCCAAATTAGAAATGTTTCGGAAATGTTGCAAATAATCCCGGGAAACAATTAGTGGTGTACAAGTTATATTTAAGAGAGTAATGTATCAATCATTAAAAAAAAATATTCGACGTGGGACTTAAAGAATTGAAACTAAAGATACGGGATTAAGTTAACAACTCCATATACGCTAGTTCAATAACATAGGACTCCCCGCCGTAGTTGTCCGTGTCGGGGCGACAACACCGCCCAACCACACGAAAAGCGATTTCCCTATGTCAAAATGATATTTCTTTCTACGAACCTTACATTGTAAGCGGACTTGCTATGACAAAATGGATATCTCGAGACGATAATGAATGTTAAAGTTTATGATTATTGACTATATTTCATATAGAATTATCTCATTTGGGGATGGAGTTCACAACATTTTCTACATGACGCCAAAAATTATACACGGCGACAAAACCACACTTATTGCTAGAATTTAGGCCTCGTTCGTTTGCACGGAATATTTTAAATATGTTATAAAAAAGATAAATAGAAGTTTTACTAAGACGACATATTTAATATTTATTTGATAAAATCTTATATTTTCGCTTACAAATATTAGTTTTGTTTGATAACTTTAAATACTTTCTTAGGATTAAAAATCTTTCAAGTAATCGTAATGCAAACCAGTATTTTACAAAATAATGGAGCAGTTGGCACAGTAAGGAAAAACATTAAATTGTTAAATATTTAAATCACACATTCACTTCAATTGCAAATATTAGCAAATGTGCGTTTTCATTTTTTATTGGATATTCAAAGTGCGTTCATGCTATCTAAAATTTAATTTTTTTGAAATTACACCTATAGATTGATAATACGAAGTAAAGGTATCTTATTCGAGATTGTTTGGCATAGTAATACTATCTTTTTAAAGATATATATATATATATATATTCAGTTAAAATCAAAAAATAAATAAATAAAATTCACAACATTGATTTTAACAAACACCTAATCAATAACCGATGCAATGCTTTAAAAAATCTAGAAATTGATCAAGAGAGATGAGGCTTTGGAGTTCTAGGAGAATGAATATGTATTAGCATCTTTTGAAGTCATTGTAAAAGGGGGTAAATAGCTATTTAGGTCATTAAACTATTTACACTTTGATGTTTTGGCATTGAAATATTTTTAGTTTAATTATACCACTCTAGTATTTAAGAGTGGCTGAAAATAAACTGACATTTATGGTGGTTTTCGGCCAAATTAGAAATGTTTCGGAAATGTTGCAAATAATCCCGGGAAACAATTAGTGGTGTACAAGTTATATTTAAGAGAGTAATGTATCAATCATTAAAAAAAATATTCGACGTGGGACTTAAAGAATTGAAACTAAAGATACGGGATTAAGTTAACAACTCCATATACGCAGTTCAATAACATAGGACTCCCCGCCGTAGTTGTCCCGTGTCGGGGCCTGACAACACCACCAACCACCTGAAAAGCGATTTCCCTATGTCAAAATGATATTTCTTTCTACGAACCTTACATTGTAAGCGAACTTGCTATGACAAAATGGATATCTCGAGACGATAATGAATGTTTAAGTTTATGATTATTGACTATATTTCATATAGAGTTATCTCATTTGGGACTGGAGTTCACAACATTTTCTACATGACGCCAAAATTATACACGGCGACAAAACCACACTTATTGCTAGAATTTAGGCCTCGTTCGTTGCACGGAATATTTTAAATATGTTATAAAAAAGATAAAAGAAGTTTTACTAAGACGACATATTTAATATTTATTTGATAAAATCTTATATTTTCGCTTACAAATATTAGTTTTGTTTGATAACTTTAAATACTTTCTTAGGATTAAAAATCTTTCAAGTAATCGTAATGCAAACCAGTATTTTACAAAATAATGGAGCAGTTGGCACAGTAAGGAAAAACATTAAATTGTTAAATATTTAAATCACACATTCACTTCAATTGCAAATATTAGCAAATGTGCGTTTTCATTTTTTATTGGATATTCAAAGTGCGTTCATGCTATCTAAAATTTAATTTTTTTGAAATTACACCTATAGATTGATAATACGAAGTAAAGGTATCTTATTCGAGATTGTTTGGCATAGTAATACTATCTTTTTAAAGATATATATATATATATATATTCAGTTAAAATCAAAAAATAAATAAATAAAATTCACAACATTGATTTTAACAAACACCTAATCAATAACCGATGCAATGCTTTAAAAAATCTAGAAATTGATCAAGAGAGATGAGGCTTTGGAGTTCTAGGAGAATGAATATGTATTAGCATCTTTTGAAGTCATTGTAAAAGGGGGTAAATAGCTATTTAGGTCATTAAACTATTTACACTTTGATGTTTTGGCATTGAAATATTTTTAGTTTAATTATACCACTCTAGTATTTAAGAGTGGCTGAAAATAAACTGACATTTATGGTGGTTTACGGCCAAATTAGAAATGTTTCGGAAATGTTGCAAATAATCCCGGTAAACAATTAATGGTGTACGAGTTATATTTAAGAGAGTAATGTATCAATCAATAAAAAAAAATATTCGACGTGGGACTTAAAGAATTGAAACTAAAGATACGGGATTAAGTTAACAACTCCATATGCGCAGTTTAATAACATAAGACACCCCGCCGTAGTTGTCACGTGTCGGGGCCTGACAACACCACCAACCACCTGAAAAGTGAATTCCCTATGTCAAAATGATATTTCTTTCTATGAACCTTACAATGTAAGCGAAATTGCTATGACAAAATGGATATCTCGTGACGATAATGAATGTTTAAGTTTATGATTATTGACTATATTTCATTTAGAGTTATCTCATTTGGGACTGGAGTTCACAACATTTTCTACATGAGCGCCAAAATTATACACGGCGAAAAAACCACACTTATTACTCGAATTTAGGCCTCGTTCGTTGCACGGAATATTTTAAATATGTTATAAAAAAGATAAAAGAAGTTTTACTAAGACGACATATTTAATATTTATTTGATAAAATCTTATATTTTTCCACTTACAAATATTAGTTTTGTTTGACAACTTTAAATACTTTCTTAGGATTAAAAAATCTTTCAAGTAATCGTAATGCAAACCGGTATTTTACAAAATAATGGGAGCGATTGTACTGATAAGGAAAAACATTAAATTGTTAAATATTTAAATCACACATTCGAGTTCAATTGCAAATATTAGCAAATGTGCGTTTTCATTTATTATTGGATATTCAAAGTGCGTTCTTGCTATCTAAAAATTAATTTTTTTTAAATTACCCCTATAGATAGATATCTGAAGTAAAGGTATCTTATTCGAGATTGTTTGGCATAGTAATACTATCTTTTTAAAAAAATATATATATATATATATATATATTGATTAAAATCAAAAAAATAAATAAATAAAATTCACAACATTGATTTTAACAAACACCTAATCAATAACCGATGCAATGCTTTAAAAAATCTAGAAATTGATCAAGAGAGATGAGGCTTTGGAGTTCTAGGAGAATGAATATGTATTAGCATCTTTTGAAGTCATTGTAAAAGGGGGTAAATAGCTATTTAGGTCATTAAACTATTTACACTTTGATGTTTTGGCATTGAAATATTTTTAGTTTAATTATACCACTCTAGTATTTAAGAGTGGCTGAAAATAAACTGACATTTATGGTGGTTTTCGGCCAAATTAGAAATGTTTCGGAAATGTTGCAAATAATCCCGGGAAACAATTAGTGGTGTACAAGTTATATTTAAGAGAGTAATGTATCAATCATTAAAAAAAATATTCGACGTGGGACTTAAAGAATTGAAACTAAAGATACGGGATTAAGTTAACAACTCCATATACGCAGTTCAATAACATAGGACTCCCCGCCGTAGTTGTCCCGTGTCGGGGCCTGACAACACCACCAACCACCTGAAAAGCGATTTCCCTATGTCAAAATGATATTTCTTTCTACGAACCTTACATTGTAAGCGAACTTGCTATGACAAAATGGATATCTCGAGACGATAATGAATGTTTAAGTTTATGATTATTGACTATATTTCATATAGAGTTATCTCATTTGGGACTGGAGTTCACAACATTTTCTACATGACGCCAAAATTATACACGGCGACAAAACCACACTTATTGCTAGAATTTAGGCCTCGTTCGTTGCACGGAATATTTTAAATATGTTATAAAAAAAGATAAAAGAAGTTTTACTAAGACGACATATTTAATATTTATTTGATAAAATCTTATATTTTTCAGCTTACAAATATTAGTTTTGTTTGATAACTTTAAATACTTTCTTAGGATTAAAAATCTTTCAAGTAATCGTAATGCAAACCAGTATTTTACAAAATAATGGAGCAGTTGGCACAGTAAGGAAAAACATTAAATTGTTAAATATTTAAATCACACATTCACTTCAATTGCAAATATTAGCAAATGTGCGTTTTCATTTTTTATTGGATATTCAAAGTGCGTTCATGCTATCTAAAATTTAATTTTTTTTGAAATTACACCTATAGATTGATAATACTGAAGTAAAGGTATCTTATTCGAGATTGTTTGGCATAGTAATACTATCTTTTTTAAAAATATATATATATATATTAGACCCAAAATCCAAAAATAAATAAATAAAATTCACAGCATTGATTTTAACAAACACCTAATCAATAAACGATGCAATGCTTTAAAAAATCTAGAAATTGATCAAGAGAGCTGAGGCTTTGGAGTTCTAGGAGAATGAATATGTTTTAGCATCTTTTGAAGTCATTGTAAAAGGGGGTAAATAGCTATTTAGGTCATTAAACTATTTACACTTTGATGTTTTGGCATTCAAATATTTTTAGGTTAATTATACCACTCTAGTATTTAAGAGTGGCTGAAAATAAACTGACATTTATGGTGGTTTACGGCCAAATTAGAAATGTTTCGGAAATGTTGCAAATAATCCCGGTAAACAATTAATGGTGTACGAGTTATATTTAAGAGAGTAATGTATCAATCATTAAAAAAAAATATTCGACGTGGGACTTAAAGAATTGAAACTAAAGATACGGGATTAAGTTAACAACTCCATATGCGCAGTTTAATAACATAGGACACCCCGCCGTAGTTGTCCCGTGTCGGGGCCTGACAACACCACCAACCACCTGAAAAGTGAATTCCCTATGTCAAAATGATATTTCTTTCTACGAACCTTACATTGTAAGCGAAATTGCTATGACAAAATGGATATCTCGAGACGATAATGAATGTTTAAGTTTATGATTATTGACTATATTTCATTTAGAGTTATCTCATTTGGGACTGGAGTTCAGAACATTTTCTACATGACGCCAAAATTATACACGGCGACAAAACCACACTTATTGCTAGAATTTAGGCCTCGTTCGTTGCACGGAATATTTTAAATATGTTATAAAAAAGATAAAACGAAGTTTTACTAAGGCGACATATTTAATATTTATTTGATAAAATCTTATATTTTTCAGCTTACAAATATTAGTTTTGTTTGATAACTTTAAATACTTTCTTAGGATTAAAAAATCTTTCAAGTAATCGTAATGCAAACGATATTTTACAAAATAATGGAAGCGGTTAGCATGATGAGGAAAAACATTAAATTGTTAAATATTTAAATCACACATTCGAGTTCAATTGCAAATATTAGCAAATGTGCGTTTTCATTTTTATTGGATATTCAAAGTGCGTTCATGCTATCTAAAATTTAATTTTTTTGAAATTACACCTATAGATAGATAATACTGAAGTAAAGGTATCTTATTCGAGATTGTTTGGCATAGTAATACTATCTTTTTAAAAAATATATATATATATATATATATATATATATTCAGCAAAATCCAAAAATAAATAAATAAAATTCATGACATTGATTTTAACAAACACCTAATCAATAAACGATGCAATGCTTTAAAAAAATCTTGAAATTGATCAAGAGAGTGAGGCTTTGGAGTTCTAGGAGAATGAATATGTATTAGCATCTTTTGAAGTCATTGTAAAAGGGGGTAAATAGCTATTTAGGTCATTAAACTATTTACACTTTGATGTTTTGGCATTGAAATATTTTTTAGTTTAATTATACCACTCTAGTATTTAAGAGTGGCTGAAAATAAAGCCCTGACATTTATGGTGGTTTTCGGCCAAATTAGAAATGTTTCGGAAATGTTGCAAATAATCCCTGGGAAACAATTAGTGGTGTACAAGTTATATTTAAGAGAGTAATGTATCAATCATTAAAAAAAAATATTCGACGTGGGACTTAAAGAATTGAAACTAAAGATACGGGATTAAGTTAACAACTCCATATGCGCAGTTTAATAACATAAGACACCCAGCCGTAGTTGTCCGATGTCGGGGCGACAACACCACCAACCACACGAAAAGTGAATTCCCTATGTCAAAATGATATTTCTTTCTACGAACCTTACATTGTAAGCGAACTTGCTATGACAAAATGGATATCTCGAGACGATAATGAATGTTTAAGTTTATGATTATTGACTATATTTCATTTAGAGTTATCTCATTTGGGACTGGAGTTCACAACATTTTCTACATGGCGCTAAAAATTATACACGGCGACAAAACCACACTTATTACTAGAATTTAGGCCTCGTTCGTTGCACTGGAATATTTTAAATATGTTATAAAAAAAAGATAAAAGAAGTTTTACTAAGGCGACATATTTAATATTTATTTGATAAAATCTTATATTTTTCACTTACAAATATTAGTTTTGTTTGACAACTTTAAATACTTTCTTAGGATTAAAAAATCTTTCAAGTAATCGTAATGCAAACCGGTATTTTACAAAATAATGGGAGCGATTGTACGATAAGGAAAAAACATTAAATTGTTAAAATATTTAAATCACACATTCGGTTCAATTGCAAATATTTAGCAAATGTGCGTTTTCATTTTTATTGGATATTCAAAGTGCGTTCATGCTATCTAAAAATTAATTATTTTTTAAAATTACCCCTATAGATAGATAATCTGAAGTAAAGGTATCTTATTCGAGATTGTTTGGCATAGTAATACTATCTTTTTTTAAATATAAATATATATATATATATATATATATATATATATATTTAGATTTAAAATCCAAAAAATAAATAAATAAAATTCACAACATTGATTTTAACAAACACCTAATCAATAACCGATGCAATGCTTTAAAAAAATCTAGAAATTGATCAAGAGAGATGAGGCTTTGGAGTTCTAGGAGAATGAATATGTATTAGCATCTTTTGAAGTCATTGTAAAAGGGGGGTAAATAGCTATTTAGGTCATTAAACTATTTACACTTTGATGTTTTGGCATTGAAATATTTTTAGGTTAATTATACCACTCTAGTATTTAAGAGTGGCTGAAAATAAAGCCCGACATTTATGGTGGTTTTCGGCCAAATTAGAAATGTTTCGGAAATGTTGCAAATAATCCCAGGGAAACAATTAGTGGTGTACAAGTTATATTTAAGAGAGTAATGTATCAATCATTAAAAAAAAATATTCGACGTGGGACTTAAAGAATTGAAACTAAAGATACGGGATTAAGTTAACAACTCCATATACGCGAGTTTAATAACATAGGACACCCCGCCGTAGTTGTCCCAGTGTCGGGGCGACAACACCACCAACCACTGAAAAGCGAATTTCCCTATGTCAAAATGATATTTCTTTCTCCGAACCTTACATTGTAAGCGAAACTTGCTATGACAAAATGGATATCTCGAGACGATAATGAATGTTTAAGTTTATGATTATTGACTATATTTCATTTAGAGTTATCTCATTTGGGGACTGGAGTTCACAACATTTTCTACATGGCGCCAAAATTATACACGCGACAAAACCACACTTATTGCTAGAATTTAGGCCTCGTTCGTTGCACGGAATATTTTAAATATGTTATAAAAAAAGATAAAAGAAGTTTTACTAAGGCGACATATTTAATATTTATTTGATAAAATCTTATATTTTTCACTTACAAATATTAGTTTTGTTTGATAACTTTAAATACTTTCTTAGGATTAAAAAATCTTTCAAGTAATCGTAATGCAAACCGGTATTTTACAAAATAATGGGAGCGGTTAGTACGATGAGGAAAAAACATTAAATTGTTAAATATTTAAATCACACATTCAGTTCAATTGCAAATATTAGCAAATGTGCGTTTTCATTTTTTATTGGATATTCAAAGTGCGTTCATGCTATCTAAAATTTAAATTTTTTTTGAAATTACACCTATAGATAGATGATACTGAAGTAAAGGTATCTTATTCGAGATTGTTTGGCATAGTAATACTATCTTTTTAAAAATATATATATATATATATATATATATATATATATATATATATATATATATTATCAAAATCAAAAAATAAATAAATAAAATTCACAACATTGATTTTAACAAACACCTAATCAATAACCGATGCAATGCTTTAAAAAATCTAGAAATTGATCAAGAGAGATGAGGCTTTGGAGTTCTAGGAGAATGAATATGTATTAGCATCTTTTGAAGTCATTGTAAAAGGGGGTAAATAGCTATTTAGGTCATTAAACTATTTACACTTTGATGTTTTGGCATTGAAATATTTTTTAGTTTAATTATACCACTCTAGTATTTAAGAGTGGCTGAAAATAAACTGACATTTATGGTGGTTTTCGGCCAAATTAGAAATGTTTCGGAAATGTTGCAAATAATCCCGGGAAACAATTAGTGGTGTACAAGTTATATTTAAGAGAGTAATGTATCAATCATTAAAAAAAAAAATTCGACGTGGGACTTAAAGAATTGAAACTAAAGATACGGGATTAAGTTAACAACTCCATATACGCAGTTCAATAACATAGGACTCCCCGCCGTAGTTGTCCCGTGTCGGGGCCTGACAACACCACCAACCACCTGAAAAGCGATT
Source organism: Vinca minor (assembly GCA_026122235.1). Lineage (NCBI taxonomy): Eukaryota > Viridiplantae > Streptophyta > Magnoliopsida > Gentianales > Apocynaceae > Vinca > Vinca minor. Next base: position 720,662 of record JAOCZM010000002.1, read on the forward strand.
TCCCTATGTCAAAATGATATTTCTTTCTACGAACCTTACATTGTAAGCGAACTTGCTATGACAAAATGGATATCTCGAGACGATAATGAATGTTTAAGTTTATGATTATTGACTATATTTCATTTAGAGTTATCTCATTTGGGACTGGAGTTCACAACATTTTCTACATGACGCCAAAATTATACACGGCGACAAAACCACACTTATTGCTAGAATTTAGGCCTCGTTCGTTGCACGGAATATTTTAAATATGTTATAAAAAAAGATAAAAGAAGTTTTACTAAGACGACATATTTAATATTTATTTGATAAAATCTTATATTTTCGCTTACAAATATTAGTTTTGTTTGATAACTTTAAATACTTTCTTAGGATTAAAAATCTTTCAAGTAATCGTAATGCAAACCAGTATTTTACAAAATAATGGAGCAGTTGGCACAGTAAGGAAAAACATTAAATTGTTAAATATTTAAATCACACATTCAGTTCAATTGCAAATATTAGCAAATGTGCGTTTTCATTTTTATTGGATATTCAAAGTGCGTTCATGCTATCTAAAATTTAATTTTTTTTGAAATTACACCTATAGATTGATAATACGAAGTAAAGGTATCTTATTCGAGATTGTTTGGCATAGTAATACTATCTTTTTAAAAAATATATATATATATTCAGCCAAAATCCAAAAATAAATAAATAAAATTCACAGCATTGATTTTAACAAACACCTAATCAATAAACGATGCAATGCTTTAAAAAATCTAGAAATTGATCAAGAGAGCTGAGGCTTTGGAGTTCTAGGAGAATGAATATGTTTTAGCATCTTTTGAAGTCATTGTAAAAGGGGGTAAATAGCTATTTAGGTCATTAAACTATTTACACTTTGATGTTTTGGCTTTCAAATATTTTTAGGTTAATTATACCACTCTAGTATTTAAGAGTGGCTGAAAATAAACTGACATTTATGGTGGTTTACGGCCAAATTAGAAATGTTTCGGAAATGTTGCAAATAATCCCGGTAAACAATTAATGGTGTACGAGTTATATTTAAGAGAGTAATGTATCAATCATTAAAAAAAAATATTCGACGTGGGACTTAAAGAATTGAAACTAAAGATACGGGATTAAGTTAACAACTCCATATGCGCGAGTTTAATAACATAGGACACCCCGTCGTAGTTGTCCCAGTGTCGGGGCGACAACACCACCAACCACCCGAAAAGTGAATTTCCCTATGTCAAAATGATATTTCTTTCTACTGAACCTTACATTGTAAGCGAAATTGCTATGACAAAATGGATATCTCGAGACGATAATGAATGTTTAAGTTTATGATTATTGACTATATTTCATTTAGAGTTATCTCATTTGGGGATTTGGAGTTCACAACATTTTCTACATGGCGCCAAAATTATACACGGCGACAAAACCACACTTATTGCTAGAATTTAGGCCTCGTTCGTTGCACGGAATATTTTAAATATGTTATAAAAAAGATAAAACGAAGTTTTACTAAGGCGACATATTTAATATTTATTTGATAAAATCTTATATTTTTCAGCTTACAAATATTAGTTTTGTTTGATAACTTTAAATACTTTCTTAGGATTAAAAAATCTTTCAAGTAATCGTAATGCAAACCGATATTTTACAAAATAATGGGAGCGGTTGTACGATAAGGAAAAAACATTAAATTGTTAAATATTTAAATCACACATTCAGTTCAATTGCAAATATTAGCAAATGTGCGTTTTCATTTTTTATTGGATATTCAAAGTGCGTTCATGCTATCTAAAATTTAATTTTTTTTGAAATTACCCCTATAGATAGATAATACGAAGTAAAGGTATCTTATTCGAGATTGTTTGGCATAGTAATACTATCTTTTTAAAAAATATATATATATATATATATTCAGTCAAAATCCAAAAATAAATAAATAAAATTCACAACATTGATTTTAACAAACACCTAATCAATAAACGATGCAATGCTTTAAAAAATCTTGAAATTGATCAAGAGAGCTGAGGCTTTGGAGTTCTAGGAGAATGAATATGTATTAGCATCTTTTGAAGTCATTGTAAAAGGGGGTAAATAGCTATTTAGGTCATTAAACTATTTACACTTTGATGTTTTGGCATTGAAATATTTTTAGTTTAATTATACCACTCTAGTATTTAAGAGTGGCTGAAAATAAACTGACATTTATGGTGGTTTTCGGCCAAATTAGAAATGTTTCGGAAATGTTGCAAATAATCCCGGGAAACAATCAGTGGTGTACAAGTTATATTTAAGAGAGTAATGTATCAATCATTAAAAAAAATATTCGACGTGGGACTTAAAGTATTGAAACTAAAGATACGGGATTAAGTTAACAACTCCATATGCGCAGTTTAATAACATAAGACACCCCGCCGTAGTTGTCCCGTGTCGGGGCCTGACAACACCACCAACCACCTGAAAAGTGAATTCCCTATGTCAAAATGATATTTCTTTCTACGAACCTTACATTGTAAGCGAACTTGCTATGACAAAATGGATATCTCGAGACGATAATGAATGTTTAAGTTTATGATTATTGACTATATTTCATTTAGAGTTATCTCATTTGGGACTGGAGTTCACAACATTTTCTACATCAGCGCCAAAATTATACACGGCGACAAAACCACACTTATTACTAGAATTTAGGCCTCGTTCGTTGCACTGAATATTTTAAATATGTTATAAAAAAGATAAAAGAAGTTTTACTAAGACGACATATTTAATATTTATTTGATAAAATCTTATATTTTCACTTACAAATATTAGTTTTGTTTGACAACTTTAAATACTTTCTTAGGATTAAAAATCTTTCAAGTAATCGTAATGCAAACCCGAGTATTTTACAAAATAATGGAGCGATTGTACGATGAGGAAAAACATTAAATTGTAAAATATTTAAATCACACATTCGGTTCAATTGCAAATTTTAGCAAATGTGCGTTTTCATTTTTATTGGATATTGAAAGTGCGTTCATGCTATCTAAAATTAATTATTTTTTAAAATTACCCCTATAAATAGATGATCTGAAGTAAAGGTATCTTATTCGAGATTGTTTGGCATAGTAATAATATCTTTTTAAATATATATATATATATATATATATATATATATTCGAGTCAAAATCCAAAAAATAAATAAATAAAATTCACAACATTGATTTTAACAAACACCTAATCAATAACCGATGCAATGCTTTAAAAAAATCTAGAAATTGATCAAGAGAGTGAGGCTTTGGAGTTCTAGGAGAATGAATATGTATTAGCATCTTTTGAAGTCATTGTAAAAGGGGGTAAATAGCTATTTAGGTCATTAAACTATTTACACTTTGATGTTTTGGCATTGAAATATTTTTAGGTTTAATTATACCACTCTAGTATTTAAGAGTGGCTGAAAATAAAGCTGACATTTATGGTGGTTTTCGGCCAAATTAGAAATGTTTCGGAAATGTTGCAAATAATCCCAGGGAAACAATTAGTGGTGTACAAGTTATATTTAAGAGAGTAATGTATCAATCATTAAAAAAAAATATTCGACGTGGGACTTAAAGAATTGAAACTAAAGATACGGGATTAAGTTAACAACTCCATATACGCGAGTTTAATAACATAGGACTCCCCGCCGTAGTTGTCCCAGTGTCGGGGGCGACAACACCACCAACCACACAGCGATTTCCCTATGTCAAAATGATATTTCTTTCTCCGAACCTTACATTGTAAGCGAACTTGCTATGACAAAATGGATATCTCGAGACGATAATGAATGTTTAAGTTTATGATTATTGACTATATTTCATATAGAGTTATCTCATTTGGGGATTTGGAGTTCACAACATTTTCTACATGGCGCTAAAAATTATACACGGCGACAAAACCACACTTATTGCTAGAATTTAGGCCTCGTTCGTTGCACGGAATATTTTAAATATGTTATAAAAAAAGATAAAAAGAAGTTTTACTAAGGCGACATATTTAATATTTATTTGATAAAATCTTATATTTTTCAGCTTACAAATATTAGTTTTGTTTGATAACTTTAAATACTTTCTTAGGATTAAAAAATCTTTCAAGTAATCGTAATGCAAACCAGTATTTTACAAAATAATGGAGCGATTGTACGATGAGGAAAAACATTAAATTGTTAAATATTTAAATCACACATTCGGTTCAATTGCAAATATTAGCAAATGTGCGTTTTCATTTTTATTGGATATTCAAAGTGCGTTCATGCTATCTAAAATTTAATTTTTTTGAAATTACACCTATAGATTGATAATACGAAGTAAAGGTATCTTATTCGAGATTGTTTGGCATAGTAATACTATCTTTTTAAAAAAATATATATATATATATTCAGCCAAAATCCAAAAATAAATAAATAAAATTCACAGCATTGATTTTAACAAACACCTAATCAATAAACGATGCAATGCTTTAAAAAAATCTAGAAATTGATCAAGAGAGCTGAGGCTTTGGAGTTCTAGGAGAATGAATATGTTTTAGCATCTTTTGAAGTCATTGTAAAAGGGGGTAAATAGCTATTTAGGTCATTAAACTATTTACACTTTGATGTTTTGGCATTCAAATATTTTTAGGTTAATTATACCACTCTAGTATTTAAGAGTGGCTGAAAATAAACTGACATTTATGGTGGTTTACGGCCAAATTAGAAATGTTTCGGAAATGTTGCAAATAATCCCGGTAAACAATTAATGGTGTACGAGTTATATTTAAGAGAGTAATGTATCAATCATTAAAAAAAAATATTCGACGTGGGACTTAAAGAATTGAAACTAAAGATACGGGATTAAGTTAACAACTCCATATGCGCAGTTTAATAACATAGGACACCCCGCCGTAGTTGTCCCGTGTCGGGGCCTGACAACACCACCAACCACCTGAAAAGTGAATTCCCTATGTCAAAATGATATTTCTTTCTACGAACCTTACATTGTAAGCGAAATTGCTATGACAAAATGGATATCTCGAGACGATAATGAATGTTTAAGTTTATGATTATTGACTATATTTCATTTAGAGTTATCTCATTTGGGACTGGAGTTCACAACATTTTCTACATGAGCGCCAAAATTATACACGGCGACAAAACCACACTTATTACTCGAATTTAGGCCTCGTTCGTTGCACGGAATATTTTAAATATGTTATAAAAAAGATAAAAGAAGTTTTACTAAGACGACATATTTAATATTTATTTGATAAAATCTTATATTTTCCCTTACAAATATTAGTTTTGTTTGACAACTTTAAATACTTTCTTAGGATTAAAAATCTTTCAAGTAATCGTAATGCAAACCAGTATTTTACAAAATAATGGAGCAGTTGGCACAGTAAGGAAAAACATTAAATTGTTAAATATTTAAATCACACATTCAGTTCAATTGCAAATATTAGCAAATGTGCGTTTTCATTTTTTATTGGATATTCAAAGTGCGTTCATGCTATCTAAAATTTAATTTTTTTGAAATTACACCTATAGATTGATAATACGAAGTAAAGGTATCTTATTCGAGATTGTTTGGCATAGTAATACTATCTTTTTAAAAATATATATATATATTCAGCCAAAATCCAAAAATAAATAAATAAAATTCACAGCATTGATTTTAACAAACACCTAATCAATAACCGATGCAATGCTTTAAAAAATCTAGAAATTGATCAAGAGAGATGAGGCTTTGGAGTTCTAGGAGAATGAATATGTATTAGCATCTTTTGAATTCATTGTAAAAGGGGGTAAATAGCTATTTAGGTCATTAAACTATTTACACTTTGATGTTTTGGCATTCAAATATTTTTAGGTTAATTATACCACTCTAGTATTTAAGAGTGGCTGAAAATAAACTGACATTTATGGTGGTTTACGGCCAAATTAGAAATGTTTCGGAAATGTTGCAAATAATCCCGGGAAACAATTAGTGGTGTACAAGTTATATTTAAGAGAGTAATGTATCAATCATTAAAAAAAATATTCGACGTGGGACTTAAAGAATTGAAACTAAAGATACGGGATTAAGTTAACAACTCCATATACGCAGTTCAATAACATAGGACTCCCCGTCGTAGTTGTCCAGTGTCGGGGGCGACAACACCACCAACCACCCGAGCGATTTCCCTATGTCAAAATGATATTTCTTTCTACGAACCTTACATTGTAAGCGAACTTGCTATGACAAAATGGATATCTCGAGACGATAATGAATGTTTAAGTTTATGATTATTGACTATATTTCATATAGAGTTATCTCATTTGGGACTGGAGTTCACAACATTTTCTACATGACGCCAAAATTATACACGGCGACAAAACCACACTTATTGCTAGAATTTAGGCCTCGTTCGTTGCACGGAATATTTTAAATATGTTATAAAAAAGATAAAAGAAGTTTTACTAAGACGACATATTTAATATTTATTTGATAAAATCTTATATTTTCGCTTACAAATATTAGTTTTGTTTGATAACTTTAAATACTTTCTTAGGATTAAAAATCTTTCAAGTAATCGTAATGCAAACCAGTATTTTACAAAATAATGGAGCGATTGTACGATAAGGAAAAAACATTAAATTGTTAAATATTTAAATCACACATTCAGTTCAATTGCAAATAGTAGCAAATGTGCGTTTTCATTTTTTATTGGATATTCAAAGTGCGTTCATGCTATCTAAAATTTAATTTTTTTGAAATTACACCTATAGATTGATAATACGAAGTAAAGGTATCTTATTCGAGATTGTTTGGCATAGTAATACTATCTTTTTAAAAATATATATATATATTCAGCCAAAATCCAAAAATAAATAAATAAAATTCACAGCATTGATTTTAACAAACACCTAATCAATAAACGATGCAATGCTTTAAAAAATCTAGAAATTGATCAAGAGAGCTGAGGCTTTGGAGTTCTAGGAGAATGAATATGTATTTAGCATCTTTTGAAGTCATTGTAAAAGGGGGTAAATAGCTATTTAGGTCATTAAACTATTTACACTTTGATGTTTTGGCATTGAAATATTTTTAGGTTAATTATACCACTCTAGTATTTAAGAGTGGCTGAAAATAAAGCCCGACATTTATGGTGGTTTTCGGCCAAATTAGAAATGTTTCGGAAATGTTGCAAATAATCCCGGTAAACAATTAGTGGTGTACAAGTTATATTTAAGAGAGTAATGTATCAATCATTAAAAAAAAATATTCGACGTGGGACTTAAAGAATTGAAACTAAAGATACGGGATTAAGTTAACAACTCCATATGCGCGAGTTTCAATAACATAGGACTCCCCGCCGTAGTTGTCCCGTGTCGGGGCCTGACAACACCACCAACCACCTGAAAAGCGATTTCCCTATGTCAAAATGATATTTCTTTCTACGAACCTTACATTGTAAGCGAACTTGCTATGACAAAATGGATATCTCGAGACGATAATGAATGTTTAAGTTTATGATTATTGACTATATTTCATTTAGAGTTATCTCATTTGGGGATTTGGAGTTCACAACATTTTCTACATGACGCCAAAATTATACACGGCGACAAAACCACACTTATTGCTAGAATTTAGGCCTCGTTCGTTGCACGGAATATTTTAAATATGTTATAAAAAAGATAAAAGAAGTTTTACTAAGACGACATATTTAATATTTATTTGATAAAATCTTATATTTTCGCTTACAAATATTAGTTTTGTTTGATAACTTTAAATACTTTCTTAGGATTAAAAATCTTTCAAGTAATCGTAATGCAAACCAGTATTTTACAAAATAATGGAGCAGTTGGCACAGTAAGGAAAAACATTAAATTGTTAAATATTTAAATCACACATTCAGTTCAATTGCAAATATTAGCAAATGTGCGTTTTCATTTTTTATTGGATATTCAAAGTGCGTTCTTGCTATCTAAAAATTAATTTTTTTTTAAATTACCCCTATAGATAGATAATACGAAGTAAAGGTATCTTATTCGAGATTGTTTGGCATAGTAATACTATCTTTTTTATATATATATATATATATATATATATATATATATATATATATATATATATATATTCAGTTAAAATCCAAAAATAAATAAATAAAATTCACAACATTGATTTTAACAAACACCTAATCAATAACCGATGCAATGCTTTAAAAAATCTAGAAATTGATCAAGAGAGATGAGGCTTTGGAGTTCTAGGAGAATGAATATGTATTAGCATCTTTTGAAGTCATTGTAAAAGGGGGTAAATAGCTATTTAGGTCATTAAACTATTTACACTTTGATGTTTTGGCATTGAAATATTTTTAGTTTAATTATACCACTCTAGTATTTAAGAGTGGCTGAAAATAAACTGACATTTATGGTGGTTTTCGGCCAAATTAGAAATGTTTCGGAAATGTTGCAAATAATCCCGGGAAACAATTAGTGGTGTACAAGTTATATTTAAGAGAGTAATGTATCAATCATTAAAAAAAAATATTCGACGTGGGACTTAAAGAATTGAAACTAAAGATACGGGATTAAGTTAACAACTCCATATACGCAGTTCAATAACATAGGACTCCCCGCCGTAGTTGTCCCGTGTCGGGGCCTGACAACACCACCAACCACCTGAAAAGCGATTTCCCTATGTCAAAATGATATTTCTTTCTACGAACCTTACATTGTAAGCGAACTTGCTATGACAAAATGGATATCTCGAGACGATAATGAATGTTTAAGTTTATGATTATTGACTATATTTCATTTAGAGTTATCTCATTTGGGACTGGAGTTCACAACATTTTCTACATGACGCCAAAATTATACACGGCGACAAAACCACACTTATTGCTAGAATTTAGGCCTCGTTCGTTGCACGGAATATTTTAAATATGTTATAAAAAAGATAAAAGAAGTTTTACTAAGACGACATATTTAATATTTATTTGATAAAATCTTATATTTTTCAGCTTACAAATATTAGTTTTGTTTGATAACTTTAAATACTTTCTTAGGATTAAAAAATCTTTCAAGTAATCGTAATGCAAACCAGTATTTTACAAAATAATGGAAGCGATTGTACGATAAGGAAAAACATTAAATTGTTAAATATTTAAATCACACATTCAGTTCAATTGCAAATAGTAGCAAATGTGCGTTTTCATTTTTTATTGGATATTCAAAGTGCGTTCATGCTATCTAAAATTTAATTTTTTTTTGAAATTACACCTATAGATAGATAATACGAAGTAAAGGTATCTTATTCGAGATTGTTTGGCATAGTAATACTATCTTTTTAAAAATATATATATATATATATATATATATATATATATATATATATATATCAGTTAAAATCCAAAAAATAAATAAATAAAATTCACAGCATTGATTTTAACAAACACCTAATCAATAACCGATGCAATGCTTTAAAAAATCTAGAAATTGATCAAGAGAGCTGAGGCTTTGGAGTTCTAGGAGAATGAATATGTATTAGCATCTTTTGAAGTCATTGTAAAAGGGGGTAAATAGCTATTTAGGTCATTAAACTATTTACACTTTGATGTTTTGGCATTGAAATATTTTTAGTTTAATTATACCACTCTAGTATTTAAGAGTGGCTGAAAATAAACTGACATTTATGGTGGTTTTCGGCCAAATTAGAAATGTTTCGGAAATGTTGCAAATAATCCCGGGAAACAATTAGTGGTGTACAAGTTATATTTAAGAGAGTAATGTATCAATCATTAAAAAAAATATTCGACGTGGGACTTAAAGTATTGAAACAAAAGATACGGGATTAAGTTAACAGCTCCATATACGCAGTTTAATAACATAGGACTCCCCGCCGTAGTTGTCCCGTGTCGGGGCCTGACAACACCCACAACCACCTGAAAAGCGATTTCCCTATGTCAAAATGATATTTCTTTCTACGAACCTTACATTGTAAGCGAACTTGCTATGACAAAATGGATATCTCGAGACGATAATGAATGTTTAAGTTTATGATTATTGACTATATTTCATTTAGAGTTATCTCATTTGGGACTGGAGTTCACAACATTTTCTACATGACGCCAAAATTATACACGGCGACAAAACCACACTTATTGCTAGAATTTAGGCCTCGTTCGTTGCACGGAATATTTTAAATATGTTATAAAAAAGATAAAAGAAGTTTTACTAAGACGACATATTTAATATTTATTTGATAAAATCTTATATTTTCGCTTACAAATATTAGTTTTGTTTGATAACTTTAAATACTTTCTTAGGATTAAAAATCTTTCAAGTAATCGTAATGCAAACCAGTATTTTACAAAATAATGGAGCAGTTGGCACAGTAAGGAAAAACATTAAATTGTTAAATATTTAAATCACACATTCAGTTCAATTGCAAATATTAGCAAATGTGCGTTTTCATTTTTTATTGGATATTCAAAGTGCGTTCTTGCTATCTAAAATTAATTTTTTTTTAAATTACCCCTATAGATAGATAATACGAAGTAAAGGTATCTTATTCGAGATTGTTTGGCATAGTAATACTATCTTTTTAAAAATATATATATATATTCAGTTAAAATCCAAAAATAAATAAATAAAATTCACAACATTGATTTTAACAAACACCTAATCAATAACCGATGCAATGCTTTAAAAAATCTAGAAATTGATCAAGAGAGCTGAGGCTTTGGAGTTCTAGGAGAATGAATATGTATTAGCATCTTTTGAAGTCATTGTAAAAGGGGGTAAATAGCTATTTAGGTCATTAAACTATTTACACTTTGATGTTTTGGCATTGAAATATTTTTAGTTTAATTATACCACTCTAGTATTTAAGAGTGGCTGAAAATAAACTGACATTTATGGTGGTTTTCGGCCAAATTAGAAATGTTTCGGAAATGTTGCAAATAATCCCGGGAAACAATTAGTGGTGTACAAGTTATATTTAAGAGAGTAATGTATCAATCATTAAAAAAAAATATTCGACGTGGGACTTAAAGAATTGAAACTAAAGATACGGGATTAAGTTAACAACTCCATATACGCGAGTTTCAATAACATAGGACTCCCGTCAGTAGTTGTCCAGTGTCGGGGCGACAACACCACCAACCACACGAGCGATTTCCCTATGTCAAAATGATATTTCTTTCTCACGAACCTTACATTGTAAGCGAACTTGCTATGACAAAATGGATATCTCGAGACGATAATGAATGTTTAAGTTTATGATTATTGACTATATTTCATTTAGAGTTATCTCATTTGAGACTGGAGTTCACAACATTTTCTACATGAGCGCCAAAATTATACACGGCGACAAAACCACACTTATTGCTAGAATTTAGGCCTCGTTCGTTGCACGGAATATTTTAAATATGTTATAAAAAAAAGATAAAAGAAGTTTTACTAAGGCGACATATTTAATATTTATTTGATAAAATCTTATATTTTTCGCATACAAATATTAGTTTTGTTTGATAACTTTAAATACTTTCTTAGGATTAAAAATCTTTCAAGTAATCGTAATGCAAACCGAGTATTTTACAAAATAATGGGAGCGATTGTACGATAAGGAAAAAACATTAAATTGTTAAATATTTAAATCACACATTCGAGTTCAATTGCAAATATTAGCAAATGTGCGTTTTCATTTTTTATTGGATATTCAAAGTGCGTTCATGCTATCTAAAATTTAATTTTTTTTGAAATTACACCTATAGATAGATAATACGAAGTAAAGGTATCTTATTCGAGATTGTTTGGCATAGTAATACTATCTTTTTAAAAATATATATATATATATATATATATTCAGTCAAAATCCAAAAATAAATAAATAAAATTCACAGCATTGATTTTAACAAACACCTAATCAATAAACGATGCAATGCTTTAAAAAAATCTTGAAATTGATCAAGAGAGTGAGGCTTTGGAGTTCTAGGAGAATGAATATGTATTAGCATCTTTTGAAGTCATTGTAAAAGGGGGGTAAATAGCTATTTAGGTCATTAAACTATTTACACTTTGATGTTTTGGCATTGAAATATTTTTAGTTTAATTATACCACTCTAGTATTTAAGAGTGGCTGAAAATAAAGCCCGACATTTATGGTGGTTTTCGGCCAAATTAGAAATGTTTCGGAAATGTTGCAAATAATCCCAGGGAAACAATTAGTGGTGTACAAGTTATATTTAAAGAGAGTAATGTATCAATCATTAAAAAAAAATATTCGACGTGGGACTTAAAGTATTGAAACTAAAGATACGGGATTAAGTTAACAACTCCATATACGCAGTTTAATAACATAGGACTCCCCGCCGTAGTTGTCCCGTGTCGGGGCCTGACAACACCACCAACCACCTGAAAAGCGAATTCCCTATGTCAAAATGATATTTCTTTCTACGAACCTTACATTGTAAGCGAACTTGCTATGACAAAATGGATATCTCGAGACGATAATGAATGTTTAAGTTTATGATTATTGACTATATTTCATTTAGAGTTATCTCATTTGGGGACTGGAGTTCACAACATTTTCTACATCAGCGCCAAAATTATACACGGCGACAAAACCACACTTATTACTAGAATTTAGGCCTCGTTCGTTGCACTGAATATTTTAAATATGTTATAAAAAAGATAAAAGAAGTTTTACTAAGACGACATATTTAATATTTATTTGATAAAATCTTATATTTTCACTTACAAATATTAGTTTTGTTTGACAACTTTAAATACTTTCTTAGGATTAAAAATCTTTCAAGTAATCGTAATGCAAACCGATATTTTACAAAATAATGGAAGCGATTGTACTGATAAGGAAAAACATTAAATTGTAAAATATTTAAATCACACATTCAGTTCAATTGCAAATTTTAGCAAATGTGCGTTTTCATTTTTTATTGGATATTGAAAGTGCGTTCATGCTATCTAAAATTAATTATTTTTAAAATTACCCCTATAAATAGATAATACGAAGTAAAGGTATCTTATTCGAGATTGTTTGGCATAGTAATAATATATTTTTAAAAAAAAAATATATATATATATATATACATATATGTATATATATTCAGTCAAAATCCAAAAATAAATAAATAAAATTCACAGCATTGATTTTAACAAACACCTAATCAATAACCGATGCAATGCTTTAAAAAAATCTAGAAATTGATCAAGAGAGTGAGGCTTTGGAGTTCTAGGAGAATGAATATGTATTAGCATCTTTTGAAGTCATTGTAAAAGGGGGTAAATAGCTATTTAGGTCATTAAACTATTTACACTTTGATGTTTTGGCATTCAAATATTTTTAGGTTAATTATACCACTCTAGTATTTAAGAGTGGCTGAAAATAAAGCCCGACATTTATGGTGGTTTTCGGCCAAATTAGAAATGTTTCGGAAATGTTGCAAATAATCCCGGGAAACAATTAGTGGTGTACAAATTATATTTAAGAGAGTAATATATCAATCATTAAAAAAAAATATTCGACGTGGGACTTAAAGAATTGAAACGAAAGATACGGGATTAAGTTAACAACTCCATATACGCAGTTTAATAACATAGGACTACCATGCCGTAGTTGTCCGTGTCGTGGCACGACAACACCACCAACCACACGAAAAGCGAATTTCCCTATGTCAAAATGATATTTCTTTCTCACGAACCTTACATTGTAAGCGAACTTGCTATGACAAAATGGATATCTCGAGACGATAATGAATGTTTAAGTTTATGATTATTGACTATATTTCATTTAGAGTTATCTCATTTGGGACTGGAGTTCACAACATTTTCTACATCAGCGCCAAAATTATACACGGCGACAAAACCACACTTATTACTAGAATTTAGGCCTCGTTCGTTGCACTGAATATTTTAAATATGTTATAAAAAAGATAAAAGAAGTTTTACTAAGACGACATATTTAATATTTATTTGATAAAATCTTATATTTTCACTTACAAATATTAGTTTTGTTTGACAACTTTAAATACTTTCTTAGGATTAAAAATCTTTCAAGTAATCGTAATGCAAACCAGTATTTTACAAAATAATGGAGCAGTTGGCACAGTAAGGAAAAACATTAAATTGTAAAATATTTAAATCACACATTCAGTTCAATTGCAAATTTTAGCAAATGTGCGTTTTCATTTTTTATTGGATATTGAAAGTGCGTTCATGCTATCTAAAATTAATTATTTTTAAAATTACCCCTATAAATAGATAATACGAAGTAAAGGTATCTTATTCGAGATTGTTTGGCATAGTAATAATATATTTTTAAAAAAAAAATATATATATATATATATACATATATGTATATATATTCAGTCAAAATCCAAAAATAAATAAATAAAATTCACAGCATTGATTTTAACAAACACCTAATCAATAACCGATGCAATGCTTTAAAAAATCTAGAAATTGATCAAGAGAGCCTGAGGCTTTGGAGTTCTAGGAGAATGAATATGTATTAGCATCTTTTGAAGTCATTGTAAAAGGGGGTAAATAGCTATTTAGGTCATTAAACTATTTACACTTTGATGTTTTGGCATTGAAATATTTTTAGGTTAATTATACCACTCTAGTATTTAAGAGTGGCTGAAAATAAACTGACATTTATGGTGGTTTTCGGCCAAATTAGAAATGTTTCGGAAATGTTGCAAATAATCCCGGGAAACAATTAGTGGTGTACAAGTTATATTTAAGAGAGTAATGTATCAATCATTAAAAAAAATATTCGACGTGGGACTTAAAGAATTGAAACTAAAGATACGGGATTAAGTTAACAACTCCATATACGCGAGTTTAATAACATAGGATACCATGCCGTAGTTGTCCCAGTGTCGTGGCACGACAACACCACCAACCACACGAAAAGCGAATTTCCCTATGTCAAAATGATAATTTCTTTCTCACGAACCTTACATTGTAAGAGAACTTGCTTTGACAAAATGGATATCTCGAGACGATAATGAATGTTTAAGTTTATGATTATTGACTATATTTCATTTAGAGTTATCTCATTTGGGGACTAGAGTTCACAACATTTTCTACATGACGCCAAAATTATACACGGCGACAAAACCACACTTATTGCTAGAATTTAGGCCTCGTCCGTTGCACGGAATATTTTAAATATGTTATAAAAAAGATAAAAGAAGTTTTACTAAGACGACATATTTAATATTTATTTGATAAAATCTTATATTTTCGCATACAAATATTAGTTTTGTTTGATAACTTTAAATACTTTCTTAGGATTAAAAATCTTTCAAGTAATCGTAATGCAAACCAGTATTTTACAAAATAATGGAAGCGATTGTACGATAAGGAAAAAACATTAAATTGTTAAATATTTAAATCACACATTCAGTTCAATTGCAAATATTAGCAAATGTGCGTTTTCATTTTTTATTGGATATTCAAAGTGCGTTCATGCTATCTAAAATTTAATTTTTTTGAAATTACACCTATAGATAGATAATACGAAGTAAAGGTATCTTATTCGAGATTGTTTGGCATAGTAATACTATCTTTTTTAAAAAATATATATATATATATATATTCAGCCAAAATCCAAAAATAAATAAATAAAATTCATGACATTGATTTTAACAAACACCTAATCAATAAACGATGCAATGCTTTAAAAAATCTTGAAATTGATCAAGAGAGTGAGGCTTTGGAGTTCTAGGAGAATGAATATGTATTAGCATCTTTTGAAGTCATTGTAAAAGGGGGTAAATAGCTATTTAGGTCATTAAACTATTTACACTTTGATGTTTTGGCATTGAAATATTTTTTAGTTTAATTATACCACTCTAGTATTTAAGAGTGGCTGAAAATAAACCGACATTTATGGTGGTTTTCGGCCAAATTAGAAATGTTTTGGAAATGTTGCAAATAATCCCAGGAAACAATTAGTGGTGTACAAGTTATATTTAAGAGAGTAATGTATCAATCATTAAAAAAAATATTCGACGTGGGACTTAAAGTATTGAAACTAAAAGATACGGGATTAAGTTAACGACTCCATATACGCGAGTTTAATAACATAGGACTCCCCGCCGTAGTTGTCCGTGTCGGGGCAGACAACACCCACAACCACAGAAAGCGAATTCCCTATGTCAAAATGATATTTCTTTCTACTGAACCTTACATTGTAAGCGAACTTGCTATGACAAAATGGATATCTCGAGACGATAATGAATGTTTAAGTTTATGATTATTGACTATATTTCATTTAGAGTTATCTCATTTGGGACTGGAGTTCACAACATTTTCTACATCAGCGCCAAAATTATACACGGCGACAAAACCACACTTATTACTAGAATTTAGGCCTCGTTCGTTGCACTGAATATTTTAAATATGTTATAAAAAAGATAAAAGAAGTTTTACTAAGACGACATATTTAATATTTATTTGATAAAATCTTATATTTTCACTTACAAATATTAGTTTTGTTTGACAACTTTAAATACTTTCTTAGGATTAAAAATCTTTCAAGTAATCGTAATGCAAACCAGTATTTTACAAAATAATGGAAGCGATTGTACGATAAGGAAAAAACATTAAATTGTAAAATATTTAAATCACACATTCGGTTCAATTGCAAATTTTAGCAAATGTGCGTTTTCATTTTTATTGGATATTGAAAGTGCGTTCATGCTATCTAAAATTAATTATTTTTAAAATTACCCCTATAAATAGATAATACGAAGTAAAGGTATCTTATTCGAGATTGTTTGGCATAGTAATAATATCTTTTTAAATATATATATATATATATATATATATATATATATATATTCAGTCAAAATCCAAAAATAAATAAATAAAATTCACAACATTGATTTTAACAAACACCTTATCAATAACCGATGCAATGCTTTAAAAAATCTAGAAATTGATCAAGAGAGCTGAGGCTTTGGAGTTCTAGGAGAATGAATATGTATTAGCATCTTTTGAAGTCATTGTAAAAGGGGGTAAATAGCTATTTAGGTCATTAAACTATTTACACTTTGATGTTTTGGCATTGAAATATTTTTAGGTTAATTATACCACTCTAGTATTTAAGAGTGGCTGAAAATAAAGCCCGACATTTATGGTGGTTTTCGGCCAAATTAGAAATGTTTCGGAAATGTTGCAAATAATCCCGGGAAACAATTAGTGGTGTACAAGTTATATTTAAGAGAGTAATGTATCAATCATTAAAAAAAATATTCGACGTGGGACTTAAAGAATTGAAACTAAAGATACAGGATTAAGTTAACAACTCCATATACGCAGTTTAATAACATAGGATACCATGCCGTAGTTGTCCCGTGTCGTGGCCTGAAAACACCACCAACCACCTGAAAAGCGAATTCCCTATGTCAAAATGATAATTCTTTCTACGAACCTTACATTGTAAGAGAACTTGCTTTGACAAAATGGATATCTCGAGACGATAATGAATGTTTAAGTTTATGATTATTGACTATATTTCATTTAGAGTTATCTCATTTGGGACTGGAGTTCACAACATTTTCTACATCAGCGCCAAAATTATACACGGCGACAAAACCACACTTATTACTAGAATTTAGGCCTCGTTCGTTGCACTGAATATTTTAAATATGTTATAAAAAAGATAAAAGAAGTTTTACTAAGACGACATATTTAATATTTATTTGATAAAATCTTATATTTTCGCTTACAAATATTAGTTTTGTTTGATAACTTTAAATACTTTCTTAGGATTTAAAAATCTTTTAAGTAATCGTTATGCAAACCAGTATTTTACAAAATAATGGAGCAGTTGGCACAGTAAGGAAAAACATTAAATTGTAAAATATTTAAATCACACATTCAGTTCAATTGCAAATTTTAGCAAATGTGCGTTTTCATTTTTTATTGGATATTGAAAGTGCGTTCATGCTATCTAAAATTAATTATTTTTAAAATTACCCCTATAAATAGATAATACGAAGTAAAGGTATCTTATTCGAGATTGTTTGGCATAGTAATAATATCTTTTTAAATATATATATATATATATATATATATATATATATATATATATATCAGTCAAAATCCAAAAATAAATAAATAAAATTCACAACATTGATTTTAACAAACACCTTATCAATAACCGATGCAATGCTTTAAAAAAATCTAGAAATTGATCAAGAGAGTGAGGCTTTGGAGTTCTAGGAGAATGAATATGTATTAGCATCTTTTGAAGTCATTGTAAAAAGGGGGTAAATAGCTATTTAGGTCATTAAACTATTTACACTTTGATGTTTTGGCATTGAAATATTTTTAGGTTAATTATACCACTCTAGTATTTAAGAGTGGCTGAAAATAAAGCCCGACATTTATGGTGGTTTTCGGCCAAATTAGAAATGTTTCGGAAATGTTGCAAATAATCCCAGGGAAACAATTAGTGGTGTACAAGTTATATTTAAGAGAGTAATGTATCAATCATTAAAAAAAATATTCGACGTGGGACTTAAAGAATTGAAACTAAAGATACAGGATTAAGTTAACAACTCCATATACGCAGTTTAATAACATAGGATACCATGCCGTAGTTGTCCCGTGTCGTGGCCTGAAAACACCACCAACCACCTGAAAAGCGAATTCCCTATGTCAAAATGATAATTCTTTCTACGAACCTTACATTGTAAGAGAACTTGCTTTGACAAAATGGATATCTCGAGACGATAATGAATGTTTAAGTTTATGATTATTGACTATATTTCATTTAGAGTTATCTCATTTGGGACTAGAGTTCACAACATTTTCTACATGAGAGCCAAAATTATACACGGCGACAAAACCACACTTATTACTAGAATTTAGGCCTCGTTCGTTGCACTGAATATTTTAAATATGTTATAAAAAAGATAAAAGAAGTTTTACTAAGACGACATATTTAATATTTATTTGATAAAATCTTATATTTTCGCATACAAATATTAGTTTTGTTTGATAACTTTAAATACTTTCTTAGGATTAAAAATCTTTCAAGTAATCGTAATGCAAACCAGTATTTTACAAAATAATGGAGCAGTTGGCACAGTAAGGAAAAACATTAAATTGTTAAATATTTAAATCACACATTCAGTTCAATTGCAAATATTAGCAAATGTGCGTTTTCATTTTTTATTGGATATTCAAAGTGCGTTCATGCTATCTAAAATTTAATTTTTTTGAAATTACACCTATAGATAGATAATACGAAGTAAAGGTATCTTATTCGAGATTGTTTGGCATAGTAATACTATCTTTTTAAAAAATATATATATATATATATATTCAGCCAAAATCCAAAAATAAATAAATAAAATTCACAGCATTGATTTTAACAAACACCTAATCAATAAACGATGCAATGCTTTAAAAAATCTTGAAATTGATCAAGAGAGCTGAGGCTTTGGAGTTCTAGGAGAATGAATATGTATTAGCATCTTTTGAAGTCATTGTAAAAGGGGGTAAATAGCTATTTAGGTCATTAAACTATTTACACTTTGATGTTTTGGCATTGAAATATTTTTAGTTTAATTATACCACTCTAGTATTTAAGAGTGGCTGAAAATAAACTGACATTTATGGTGGTTTTCGGCCAAATTAGAAATGTTTCGGAAATGTTGCAAATAATCCCGGGAAACAATTAGTGGTGTACAAGTTATATTTAAGAGAGTAATGTATCAATCATTAAAAAAAATATTCGACGTGGGACTTAAAGTATTGAAACAAAAGATACGGGATTAAGTTAACAGCTCCATATACGCAGTTTAATAACATAGGACTCCCCGCCGTAGTTGTCCCGTGTCGGGGCCAGACAACACCCACAACCACCTGAAAAGCGAATTCCCTATGTCAAAATGATATTTCTTTCTACGAACCTTACATTGTAAGCGAACTTGCTATGACAAAATGGATATCTCGAGACGATAATGAATGTTTAAGTTTATGATTATTGACTATATTTCATTTAGAGTTATCTCATTTGGGGACTGGAGTTCACAACATTTTTCTACATCAGCGCCAAAATTATACACGGCGACAAAACCACACTTATTACTAGAATTTAGGCCTCGTTCGTTGTACTTGAATATTTTAAATATGTTATAAAAAAGATAAAAGAAGTTTTACTAAGACGACATATTTAATATTTATTTGATAAAATCTTATATTTTCACTTACAAATATTAGTTTTGTTTGACAACTTTAAATACTTTCTTAGGATTAAAAATCTTTCAAGTAATCGTAATGCAAACCAGTATTTTACAAAATAATGGAGCAGTTGGCACAGTAAGGAAAAACATTAAATTGTAAAATATTTAAATCACACATTCAGTTCAATTGCAAATTTTAGCAAATGTGCGTTTTCATTTTTTATTGGATATTGAAAGTGCGTTCATGCTATCTAAAATTAATTATTTTTAAAATTACCCCTATAAATAGATAATACGAAGTAAAGGTATCTTATTCGAGATTGTTTGGCATAGTAATAATATCTTTTTAAATATATATATATATATATATATATATATATATATATATATTCAGTCAAAATCCAAAAATAAATAAATAAAATTCACAACATTGATTTTAACAAACACCTTATCAATAACCGATGCAATGCTTTAAAAAATCTAGAAATTGATCAAGAGAGCTGAGGCTTTGGAGTTCTAGGAGAATGAATATGTATTAGCATCTTTTGAAGTCATTGTAAAAGGGGGTAAATAGCTATTTAGGTCATTAAACTATTTACACTTTGATGTTTTGGCATTGAAATATTTTTAGGTTAATTATACCACTCTAGTATTTAAGAGTGGCTGAAAATAAACTGACATTTATGGTGGTTTTCGGCCAAATTAGAAATGTTTCGGAAATGTTGCAAATAATCCCGGGAAACAATTAGTGGTGTACAAGTTATATTTAAGAGAGTAATGTATCAATCATTAAAAAAAATATTCGACGTGGGACTTAAAGAATTGAAACTAAAGATACAGGATTAAGTTAACAACTCCATATACGCAGTTTAATAACATAGGATACCATGCCGTAGTTGTCCCGTGTCGTGGCCTGAAAACACCACCAACCACCTGAAAAGCGAATTCCCTATGTCAAAATGATAATTCTTTCTACGAACCTTACATTGTAAGAGAACTTGCTTTGACAAAATGGATATCTCGAGACGATAATGAATGTTTAAGTTTATGATTATTGACTATATTTCATTTAGAGTTATCTCATTTGGGACTAGAGTTCACAACATTTTCTACATGAGAGCCAAAATTATACACGGCGACAAAACCACACTTATTACTAGAATTTAGGCCTCGTCCGTTGCACGGAATATTTTAAATATGTTATAAAAAAGATAAAAGAAGTTTTACTAAGACGACATATTTAATATTTATTTGATAAAATCTTATATTTTCGCATACAAATATTAGTTTTGTTTGATAACTTTAAATACTTTCTTAGGATTAAAAATCTTTCAAGTAATCGTAATGCAAACCAGTATTTTACAAAATAATGGGAGCGATTGTACATGATGAGGAAAAAACATTAAATTGTTAAATATTTAAATCACACATTCAGTTCAATTGCAAATATTAGCAAATGTGCGTTTTCATTTTTTATTGGATATTCAAAGTGCGTTCATGCTATCTAAAATTTAATTTTTTTTGAAATTACACCTATAGATAGATAATACGAAGTAAAGGTATCTTATTCGAGATTGTTTGGCATAGTAATACTATCTTTTTAAAAATAATATATATATATATATATTCAGGCAAAATCCCAAAAATAAATAAATAAAATTCATGACATTGATTTTAACAAACACCTAATCAATAAACGATGCAATGCTTTAAAAAATCTTGAAATTGATCAAGAGAGCTGAGGCTTTGGAGTTCTAGGAGAATGAATATGTATTAGCATCTTTTGAAGTCATTGTAAAAGGGGGTAAATAGCTATTTAGGTCATTAAACTATTTACACTTTGATGTTTTGGCATTCAAATATTTTTAGGTTAATTATACCACTCTAGTATTTAAGAGTGGCTGAAAATAAACTGACATTTATGGTGGTTTTCGGCCAAATTAGAAATGTTTCGGAAATGTTGCAAATAATCCCGGGAAACAATTAGTGGTGTACAAGTTATATTTAAGAGAGTAATGTATCAATCATTAAAAAAAATATTCGACGTGGGACTTAAAGAATTGAAACTAAAGATACGGGATTAAGTTAACAACTCCATATACGCAGTTTAATAACATAGGACTACCATGCCGTAGTTGTCCCAGTGTCGTGGCCCGACAAACACCACCAACCACGAAAAGCGAATTTCCCTATGTCAAAATGATATTTCTTTCTACGAACCTTACATTGTAAGCGAACTTGCTTTGACAAAATGGATATCTCGAGACGATAATGAATGTTTAAGTTTATGATTATTGACTATATTTCATTTAGAGTTATCTCATTTGGGACTAGAGTTCACAACATTTTCTACATGAGAGCCAAAATTATACACGGCGACAAAACCACACTTATTACTAGAATTTAGGCCTCGTTCGTTGCACGGAATATTTTAAATATGTTATAACAAAAGATAAAAGAAGTTTTACTAAGACGACATATTTAATATTTATTTGATAAAATCTTATATTTTCGCATACAAATATTAGTTTTGTTTGATAACTTTAAATACTTTCTTAGGATTAAAAATCTTTCAAGTAATCGTAATGCAAACCAGTATTTTACAAAATAATGGAGCGATTGTACAGATAAGGAAAAAACATTAAATTGTTAAATATTTAAATCACACATTCAGTTCAATTGCAAATATTAGCAAATGTGCGTTTTCATTTTTTATTGGATATTCAAAGTGCGTTCATGCTATCTAAAATTTAATTTTTTTGAAATTACACCTATAGATAGATAATACGAAGTAAAGGTATCTTATTCGAGATTGTTTGGCATAGTAATACTATCTTTTTAAAAATATATATATATATATATTCAGTCAAAATCCAAAAATAAATAAATAAAATTCACAGCATTGATTTTAACAAACACCTAATCAATAACCGATGCA
Organism: Vinca minor; assembly: GCA_026122235.1. Classification (NCBI taxonomy): domain Eukaryota; kingdom Viridiplantae; phylum Streptophyta; class Magnoliopsida; order Gentianales; family Apocynaceae; genus Vinca; species Vinca minor. The sequence goes on from JAOCZM010000002.1 coordinate 743,808, forward strand.
ATGCTTTAAAAAATCTAGAAATTGATCAAGAGAGCTGAGGCTTTGGAGTTCTAGGAGAATGAATATGTATTAGCATCTTTTGAAGTCATTGTAAAAGGGGGTAAATAGCTATTTAGGTCATTAAACTATTTACACTTTGATGTTTTGGCATTCAAATATTTTTAGGTTAATTATACCACTCTAGTATTTAAGAGTGGCTGAAAATAAACTGACATTTATGGTGGTTTTCGGCCAAATTAGAAATGTTTCGGAAATGTTGCAAATAATCCCGGGAAACAATTAGTGGTGTACAAGTTATATTTAAGAGAGTAATGTATCAATCATTAAAAAAAATATTCGACGTGGGACTTAAAGTATTGAAACTAAAGATACGGGATTAAGTTAACAACTCCATATACGCAGTTTAATAACATAGGACTCCCCGCCGTAGTTGTCCCGTGTCGGGGCCTGACAACACCACCAACCACCTGAAAAGCGAATTCCCTATGTCAAAATGATATTTCTTTCTACGAACCTTACATTGTAAGCGAACTTGCTATGACAAAATGGATATCTCGAGACGATAATGAATGTTTAAGTTTATGATTATTGACTATATTTCATTTAGAGTTATCTCATTTGGGACTGGAGTTCACAACATTTTCTACATCAGCGCCAAAATTATACACGGCGACAAAACCACACTTATTACTAGAATTTAGGCCTCGTTCGTTTCACGGAATATTTTAAATATGTTATAAAAAAGATAAAAAGAAGTTTTACTAAGACGACATATTTAATATTTATTTGATAAAATCTTATATTTTCACTTACAAATATTAGTTTTGTTTGACAACTTTAAATACTTTCTTAGGATTAAAAATCTTTCAAGTAATCGTAATGCAAACCAGTATTTTACAAAATAATGGAGCAGTTGGCACAGTAAGGAAAAACATTAAATTGTTAAATATTTAAATCACACATTCAGTTCAATTGCAAATATTAGCAAATGTGCGTTTTCATTTTTTATTGGATATTCAAAGTGCGTTCATGCTATCTAAAATTAATTTTTTTTGAAATTACCCCTATAGATAGATAATACGAAGTAAAGGTATCTTATTCGAGATTGTTTGGCATAGTAATACTATCTTTTTAAAAATATATATATATATATATATATATATTCAGTAAAAATCCAAAAATAAATAAATAAATAAAATTCACAGCATTGATTTTAACAAACACCTAATCAATAACCGATGCAATGCTTTAAAAAATCTAGAAATTGATCAAGAGAGCTGAGGCTTTGGAGTTCTAGGAGAATGAATATGTTTTAGCATCTTTTGAAGTCATTGTAAAAGGGGGTAAATAGCTATTTAGGTCATTTAACTATTTACACTTTGATATTTTGGCATTCAAATATTTTTAGGTTAATTATACCACTCTAGTATTTAAGAGTGGCTGAAAATAAACTGACATTTATGGTGGTTTACGGCCAAATTAGAAATGTTTCGGAAATGTTGCAAATAATCCCGGGAAACAATTAGTGGTGTACAAGTTATATTTAAGAGAGTAATGTATCAATCATTAAAAAAAAAATCGACGTGGGACTTAAAGAATTGAAACTAAACATACGGGATTAAGTTAACAACTCCATATACGCAGTTCAATAACATAGGACTCCCCGCCGTAGTTGTCCCGTGTCGGGGCCTGACAACACCACCAACCACCTGAAAAGCGAATTCCCTATGTCAAAATGATATTTCTTTCTACGAACCTTACATTGTAAGCGAACTTGCTTTGACAAAATGGATATCTCGAGACGATAATGAATGTTTAAGTTTATGATTATTGACTATATTTCATTTAGAGTTATCTCATTTGGGACTAGAGTTCACAACATTTTCTACATGAGAGCCAAAATTATACACGGCGACAAAACCACACTTATTACTAGAATTTAGGCCTCGTTCGTTGCACGGAATATTTTAAATATGTTATAACAAAGATAAAAGAAGTTTTACTAAGACGACATATTTAATATTTATTTGATAAAATCTTATATTTTCGCTTACAAATATTAGTTTTGTTTGATAACTTTAAATACTTTCTTAGGATTTAAAAATCTTTCAAGTAATCGTAATGCAAACCAGTATTTTACAAAAATAATGGAGCAGTTGGCACAGTAAGGAAAAACATTAAATTGTTAAATATTTAAATCACACATTCAGTTCAATTGCAAATATTAGCAAATGTGCGTTTTCATTTTTTATTGGATATTCAAAGTGCGTTCATGCTATCTAAAATTTAAATTTTTTTGAAATTACCCCTATAGATAGATAATACGAAGTAAAGGTATCTTATTCGAGATTGTTTGGCATAGTAATACTATCTTTTTTAAAAATATATATATATTCAGTCAAAATCCAAAAATAAATAAATAAAATTCACAGCATTGATTTTAACAAACACCTAATCAATAACCGATGCAATGCTTTAAAAAATCTAGAAATTGATCAAGAGAGCTGAGGCTTTGGAGTTCTAGGAGAATGAATATGTATTAGCATCTTTTGAAGTCATTGTAAAAGGGGGTAAATAGCTATTTAGGTCATTAAACTATTTACACTTTGATGTTTTGGCATTCAAATATTTTTAGGTTAATTATACCACTCTAGTATTTAAGAGTGGCTGAAAATAAACTGACATTTATGGTGGTTTACGGCCAAATTAGAAATGTTTCGGAAATGTTGCAAATAATCCCGGGAAACAATTAGTGGTGTACAAGTTATATTTAAGAAAGTAATGTATCAATCATTAAAAAAAAATTCGACGTGGGACTTAAAGAATTGAAACTAAAGATACGGGATTAAGTTAACAACTCCATATACGCGAGTTTAATAACATAGGACTCCCGCCGTAGTTGTCCCGTGTCGGGGGCTGACAACACCACCAACCACCTGCAAAAGCGAATTCCCCTATGTCAAAATGATATTTCTTTCTACGAACCTTACATTGTAAAGTGAACTTGCTATGACAAAATGGATATCTCGAGACGATAATGAATGTTTAAGTTTATGATTATTGACTATATTTCATTTAGAGTTATCTCATTTGGGGACTGGAGTTCACAAACATTTTCTACATCAGCGCCCAAAATTATACACGGCGACAAAACCACACTTATTACTAGAATTTAGGCCTCGTTCGTTGCACTGAATATTTTAAATATGTTATAAAAAAAGATAAAAGAAGTTTTACTAAGACGACATATTTAATATTTATTTGATAAAATCTTATATTTTAAAGCTTACAAATATTAGTTTTGTTTGATAACTTTAAATACTTTCTTAGGATTTAAAAATCTTTCAAGTAATCGTAATGCAAACCCAAGTATTTTACAAAAATAATGGAAAGCGGTTAGCACAGATAAGGAAAAATCATTAAATTGTTAAATATTTAAATCACACATTCGAGTTCAATTGCAAATATTAGCAAATGTGCGTTTTCATTTTTTATTGGATATTCAAAGTGCGTTCATGCTATCTAAAATTTAATTTTTTTTGAAATTACCCCTATAGATAGATAATACTGAAGTAAAGGTATCTTTATTCGAGATTGTTGGGCATAGTAATACTATCTTTTAAAAATATATATATATATATATATATATATATATATATATATATATATTCAAATAAAAATCCAAAAATAAATAAATAAAATTCACAGCATTGATTTTAACAAACACTTAATCAATAACCGATGCAATGCTTTAAAAAATTTAGAAATTGATCAAGATAGCTGAGGCTTTGGAGTTCTAGGCGAATGAATATGTATTAGCATCTTTTGAAGTAATTGTAAAAGGGGGTAAATAGCTTTTTAGGTCATTAAACTATTCATACTTTGATGTTTTGGCATTCAAATATTTTTAGGTTAATTATACCACTCTAGTATTTAAGCGTGGCTAAAAATAAACTGACATTTATGGTGGTTTTCGGCCAAATTAGAAATGTGTCGGAAATGTTGCAAATAATCTCGGGAAACAATTAGTGGTGTACAAGTTATATTTAAGAGAGTAATGTATCAATCATTAAAAACAATATTCGACGTGGGACTTAAAGAATTGAAACTAAAGATACGGGATTAAGTTAACAACTCCATATACGCAGTTTAATAACATAGGACTCCCCACCGTAGTTGTCCCGTGTCGGGGCTTGACAACACCACCAACCACCGGCAAAGCGAATTCCCAATGTCAAAATGATATTTCTTTCTACAAAGCTTACATTGTAAGCGAACTTGCTATGACAAAATGGAAATCTCGAGACGAGAATGAATGTTTAAGTTTATGATTATTGACTATATTTCATTTAGAGTTATCTCATTTGGGACTGGAGTTCACAACATTTTCTACATGACGCCAAAATTATAAACGGCGACAAAACCACACTTATTGCTAGAATTTAGGCCTCGTTCGTTGCACGGAATATTTTAAATATGTTATAAAAAAGAAAAAAGAAGTTTTACTAAGACGACATATTTAATATTTATTTGATAAAATCTTATATTTTTCGCTTACAAATATTAGTTTTGTTTGATAACTTTAAATACTTTCTTAGGATTTAAAAATCTTTCAAGAAATCGTAATGCAAACCAGTATTTTACAAAATAATGGAGCAGTTGGCACAGAAAGGAAAAACATTAAATTGTTAAATATTTAAATCACACATTCAGTTCAATTGCAAATATTAGCAAATGTGCGTTTTCATTTTTTATTGGATATTCAAAGTGCGTTCATGCTATCTAAAATTTAAATTTTTAGATATTACCCCTATAGGTAGATAATACAAAGTAAATGTATCTTATTTTGAGATTGTTTGGCATAGTAATACAATCTTTTTACAAATATATATATATATATATATATATATATATATATATATATATATATATATATATATATACATATGTATATATATATTCATCAAAATCATTCACAACATTGATTTTAACAAACACCTAATCAATAACCGATGCAATGCTTTAAAAAATCTAGAAATTGATCAAGAGAGCTGAGGATTTGGAGTTCTTGGTGAATGAAAATGTATTAACATCATTTGAAGTCATTGTAAAAGGGGGTAAATAGCTGTTTAGGTCACTAAACTATTTACACTTTGATGTTTTGGCATTCAAATATTTTTTGGTTAATTATACCACTCTAGTATTTAAGTGTGGCTGAAAATAAACTGACATTTATGGTGGTTTTTGGCCAAATTAGAAATGTGTCGGAAATGTTGCAAATAATTCAGGGAAACAATTAGTGGTGTACAAGTTATATTTAAGAGTGTAATGTATCAATCATTAAAAAAATATTCGACGTGGGACTTAAAGTATTGAAACTAAAGATACGGGATTAAGTTAACAACTCCATATACACAGTTTAATAACATAGGATTCCCCGCCGTAGTTGTCCCATGTCGGGGCCTGACAACACCCACAACCACCTGAAAAGCTAATTCCATATGTCAAAATGAAATTTCTTTCTACAAACCTAACATGGCAAGCGAACTTGCTATGACAAAATGGATATCTCGAGACGATAATGAATGTTTAAGTTTATGATTATTGATTATATATCATTTAGAGTTATCTCATTTGGGACTGGAGTTCACAACATTTTCCACATCAACGCCAAAATCATACATGGCCACAAAACCACTCTTATTACTAAAATTTAGGCCTCGTTCGTGGCACGGAATATTTTAAATATGTTATGAAAAGATAAAAGAAGTTTTATTAAGGGGACATATTTAATATTTATTTGATAAAATCTTATATTTTCGCGTACAAATATTAGTTTTGTTTAATAACTTTAAATTAATTTCTTTGTATTATAAAACCGTTCAAGTAATCGCAATGCAAACCATTATTTTAAAAAATAACGGAGCAGTTAGCACAGTAAGGAAAAACATTAAATTGTATAAATATTTAAATTACACATTCAGTTCAATTGCAAATATTAGCAAATGTGCGTTTTCATTTTTTATTGGATATTCAAAGTGCGTTCATGCTATCTAAAATTTAAATTTCGAGAAATTACCCCTATAGGTAGATAATACGAAGTAAAGTTATCTTATTTGAGATTGTTTGGCATAGTAATACTATCTTTTAAAAAAAAATATATATATATTCAGTCAAAATTCAAAAATAAATAAATAAAATTCACAACATTGATTTTAACAAACACCTAATCAATAACCGATGCAATGCTTTAAAAAATCTAGAAATTGATCAAGAGAGCTGAGGATTTGGAGTTCTTGGTGAATGAAAATGTATTAACATCATTTGAAGTCATTGTAAAAGGGGGTAAATAGCTATTTAGGTCACTAAACTATTTACACTTTGATGTTTTGGCATTCAAATATTTTTTGGTTAATTATACCACTCTAGTATTTAAGTGTGGTTGAAAATAAACTGACATTTATGGTGGTTTTTGGCCAAATTAGAAATGTGTCGGAAATGTTGCAAATAATTCAGGGAAACAATTAGTGGTGTACAAGTTATATTTAAGAGTGTAATGTATCAATCATTAAAAAAATATTCGACGTGGGACTTAAAGTATTGAAACTAAAGATACGGGATTAAGTTAACAACTCCATATACACAGTTTAATAACATAGGATTCCCCGCCGTAGTTGTCCCATGTCGGGGCCTGACAACACCCACAACCACCTGAAAAGCTAATTCCATATGTCAAAATGAAATTTCTTTCTACAAACCTAACATTGCAAGCGAACTTGCTATGACAAAATGGATATCTCGAGACGATAATGAATGTTTAAGTTTATGATTATTGATTATATATCATTTAGAGTTATCTCATTTGGGACTGGAGTTCACAACATTTTCCACATCAACGCCAAAATTATACATGGCCACAAAACCACACTTATTACTAGAATTTAGGTCTCGTTCGTGGCACGGAATATTTTAAATATGTAATGAAAAGATAAAAGAACTTTTATTAAGACGACATATTTAATATTTATTTGATAACATCTTAAATTTTCGCGTACAAATATTAGTTCTGGTTGATAACTTCAAATTAATTTCTTAGGATTATAAAACCGTTCAAGTAATCGTAATGCAAACCATTATTTTACAAAATAACGGAGCAGTTGGCACAGTAAAAAAAAAATTAAATTGTTAAATATTTAAATCACACATTCTGTTCAATTGCAAATATTAGCAAATGTGCGTTTTCATTTTTTATTTGATATTCAAAGTGCGTCAATGCTATCTAAAATTTAAATTTTAAAAAATTACCCCTATAGATAGATAATATGAAGTAAATGTATCTTATTTAAGATTGTTTGGCATAGTAATACAATCTTTTTTTTTAATATATATTCAGTCAAAATCCCAAAACAAATAAATAAAATTCAGAACATTGATTTTAACAAACACCTAATCAATAATCGATGCAATGCTTTAAAAAATCTAGAAATTGATCAAGAGAGTTGAGGCTTTGGAGTTCTAGGAGAATGAATATGTATTAGCATCGTTTGAAATCATTGTAAAAGGGGGTAAATAGCTATTTAGGTCATTAAACTATTTGCGCTTTGATGTTTTGGCATTCAAATATTTTTTGGTTAATTATACTACTCTAGTATTTAAGAGTGGCTGAAAATAAACTGACATTTATGGGGGTTTTCGGCCAAATTAGAAAAGTGTCGGAAATGTTGCAAATAATCCAGGGAAACAATTAGTGGTGTGCAAGTTATATGTAAGAGCGTAATGTATCAATCATTAAAAAAAATATTCGACGTGGGACTTAAAGTATTGAAACTAAAGAAACGAGATTAAGTTAACAACTCCATATACGCAGTTTAATAACATAGGACTCCCCGCCGTAGTTGTCCCATGTCGGGGCCTGACAACACCCACAACCACCTGAAAAGCGAATTCCCTATGTCAAAATGATATTTCTTTCTACGAACCTTACATTGTAAGCGAACTTGCTATGACAAAATGGATATCTCGAGACGATAATGAATGTTTAAGTTTATGATTATTGAATATATTTCATTTAGAGTTATCTCATTTGGGACTGGAGTTCACAACATTTTCTACATCAGCGCCAAAATTATACACGGCGACAAAACCACACTTATTACTAGAATTTAGGCCTCGTTCGTTGCACGGAATATTTTAAATATGTTATAAAAAAGATAAAAGAAGTTTTACTAAGACGAAATATTTAATATTTATTTGATAAAATCTTATATTTTCGCTTACAAATATTAGTTTTCTTGATAACTTTAAATACTTTCTTTGGATTTAAAAATCTTTCAAGAAATCGTAATGCAAACCAGTATTTTACAAAATAATGGAGCAATTGGCACAGAAAGGAAAAACATTAAATTGTTAAACATTTAAATCACACATTCAGTTCAATTGCAAATATTAGCAAATGTGCGTTTTCATTTTTTATTGGATATTCAAAGTGCGTTCACGCTATCTAAAATTTAAATTTTTAGAAATTACCCCTATAGGTAGATAATACGAAGTAAAGGTATCTTATTTGAGATTGTTTGGCATGGTAATACTATCTTTTTAAAAAAATATATATATTCAGTCAAAATTCAAAAATAAATAAATAAAATTCACAACATTGATTTTAACAAACACCTAATCAATAACCGATGCAATGCTTTAAAAAATCTAGAAATTGATCAAGAGAGCTGAGGATTTGGAGTTCTTGGAGAATGAAAATGTATTAACATCATTTGAAGTCATTGTAAAAGGGGGTAAATAGCTATTTAGGTTACTAAACTATTTACACTTTGATGTTTTGGCATTCAAATATTTTTTGGTTAATTATACCACTCTAGTATTTAAGTGTGGCTGAAAATAAACTGACATTTATGGTGGTTTTGGGCCAAATTAGAAATGTGTCGGAAATGTTGCAAATAATCCAGGGAAACAATTAGTGGTGTACAAGTTATATTTAAGAGTGTAATGTATCAATCATTAAAAAATATTCGACGTGGGACTTAAAGTATTGAAACTAAAGATACGAGATTAAGTTAACAACTCCATATACGCAGTTTAATAACATAGGATTCCCCGCCGTAGTTGTCCCGTGTCGGGGCCTGACAACGCCCACAACCACTTGAAAAGCTAATTCCATATGTCAAAATGAAATTTCTTTCTACAAACCTAACATTGCAAGCGAACTTGCTATGACAAAATGGATATCTCGAGACGATAATGAATGTTTAAGTTTATGATTATTGATTATATATCATTTAGAGTTGTCTCATTTGGGACTGGAGTTCACAACATTTTCCACATCAACGCCAAAATTATACATGGCCACAAAACCACACTCATTACTAGAATTTAGGCCTCATTCGTGGCACGGAATATTTTAAATATGTTAGAAAAGATAATAGAAGTTTTATTAAGACGACATATATAATATTTATTTGATAAAATCTTATATTTTCGCGTACATATATTAATTCTGTTTGATAACTTTAAATTAATTTCTTAGGATTATAAAACCGTTCAAGTAATCGTAATGCAAACCATTATTTTACAAAATAACGGAGCAGTTGGCACAGTAAGAAAAATCATTTAATTGTTAAATATTTAAATCACACATTCAGTTCAATTGCAAATATTAGCAAATGTGCGTTTTCATTTTTTATTTGATATTCAAAGTGCGTTCATGCTATCTAAAATTTAAATTTTAAAAAATTACCCCTATAGTCAGATAATATGAAGTAAAGGTATCTTATTTAAGATTGTTTGGCATAGTAATACAATCTTTTTTTTAATATATATTCAGTCAAAATAAAAAAAAAACAAATAAATAAAATTCACAACATTGATTTTAAAAAACACCTAATCAATAACCGATGCAATGCTTTAAAAAATCTAGAAATTGATCAAGAGAGTTGAGGCTTTGGAGTTCTAGGAGAATGAATATGTATTAGCATCATTTGAAGTCATTGTAAAAGGGGGTAAATAGCTATTTAGGTCATTAAACTATTTACACTTTGATGTTTTGGCATTCAAATATTTTTTGGTTAATTACACCCCTCTAGTATTTAAGTGTGGCTGAAAATAAATTGACATTTATGGTGGTTTTCGGGCAAATTAGAAATGTGTCGGAAATCTTGCAAATAATCCAGGGAAACAATTAGTGGTGTACAAGTTATATTTAAGAGTGTAATGTATCAATCATTAAAAAATATTCGACGTGGGACTTAAAGTATTGAAACTAAAGATACGAGATTAAGTTAACAACTCCATATACGCAGTTTAATAACATAGGACTCCCCACCGTAGTTGTCCCGTGTCGGGGCCTGACAACACCCACAACCACCTGAAAAGCGAATTCCCTATGTCAAAATGATATTTCTTTCTACGAACCTTACATTGTAAGCAAACTTGCTATGACAAAATGGATATCTCGAGACGATAATGAATGTTTAAGTTTATGATTATTAAATATATTTCATTTAGAGTTATCTCATTTGGGTTTGGAGTTCACAACATTTTCCACATCACCGCCAAAATTATACACGGCCACAAAACCACTCTTATTACTAGAATTTAGGCCTCGTTCGTTGCACGGAATATTTTAAATATGTTATAAAAAAGATAAAAGAAGTTTAACTAAGACAAAATATTTAATATTTATTTGATAAAATCTTATATTTTCGCGTACAAATATTAGTTTTGTTTGATAACTTTAAATACTTTCTTAGGATTATAAAACCGTTCAAGTAATCATAATGCATACCAGTATTTTACAAAATAATGGAGCAGTTGGCACAGTAAGGAAAAACATTAAATTGTTAAATATTTAAATCACACATTCAGTTCAATTGCAAATATTAGCAAATGTGCGTTTTAATTTTTTATTGGATATTCAAAGGGCGTTCATGCTATCTAAAATTTAAATTTTTAGAAAATTACCCCTATAGGTAGATAATATGAAGTAAAGGTATCTTATTTGAGATTGTTTGGCATAGTAATACAATCTTTTTTAAAATATATATATATTCAGTCAAAATCCCAAAAATAAATAAATAAAATTCACAACATTGATTTTAACAAACACCTAATCAATAATCGATGCAATGCTTTAAAAAATCTAGAAATTGATCAAGAGAGTTGAGGATTTGGAGTTCTTGGAGAATGAATATGTATTAGCATCATTTGAAGTCATTGTAATAGGGGGGTAAATAGCTATTTAGGTCATTAAACTATTTACACTTTGATGTTTTGGCATTCAAATATTTTTTTGGTTAATTATACCACTCTAGTATTTAAGTGTGGCTGAAAATAAAGCTGACATTTATGGTGGTTTTCGGCCAAATTAGAAAATGTGTCGGAAATGTTGCAAATAATCCAGGGAAACAATTAGTGGTGTACAAGTTATATTTAAGAGCGTAATGTATCAATCATTAAAAAAAATATTCGACGTGGGACTTAAAGTATTGAAACTAAAGATACGAGATTAAGTTAACAACTCCATATACGCGAGTTTAATAACATAGGACTCCCCGCCAGTAGTTGTCCCGTGTCGGGGCCTGACAACATCCACAGCCACTTGAAAAGCGAATTCCCTATGTCAAAATGATATTTCTTTCTACGAACCTTACATTGTAATCGAACTTGCTATGACAAAATGGATATCACGAGACGATAATGAATGTTTAAGTTTATGATTATTGACTATATTTCATTTAGAGTTATGTCATTTGGGACTGGAGTTCACAACATTTTCTACATCAGCGCCAAAATTATACACGGCCACAAAACCACTCTTATTACTAGAATTTAGGCCTCGTTCGTTGCACGGAATATTTTAAATATGTTATAAAAAAGATAAAAGAAGTTTTACTAAGACGAAATATTTAATATTTATTTGATAAAATCTTATATTTTCGCTTACAAATATTAGTTTTGCTTGATAACTTTAAATACTTTCTTTGGATTTAAAAATCTTTCAAGAAATCGTAATGCAAACCAGTATTTTACAAAATAATGGAGCAATTGGCACAGAAAGGAAAAACATTAAATTGTTAAACATTTAAATCACACATTCAGTTCAATTGCAAATATTAGCAAATGTGCGTTTTCATTTTTTATTGGATATTCAAAGTGCGTTCACGCTATCTAAAATTTAAATTTTTAGAAATTACCCCTATAGGTAGATAATACAAAGTAAAGGTATCTTATTTGAGATTGTTTGGCATGGTAATACTATCTTTTTAAAAAAATATATATATTCAGTCAAAATTCAAAAATAAATAAATAAAATTCACAACATTGATTTTAACAAACACCTAATCAATAACCGATGCAATGCTTTAAAAAATCTAGAAATTGATCAAGAGAGTTGAGGCTTTGGAGTTCTAGGAGAATGAATATGTATTAGCATCATTTGAAGTCATTGTAAAAGGGGGTAAATAGCTATTTAGGTCATTAAACTATTTACACTTTGATATTTTGGCATTCAAATATTTTTTGGTTAATTACACCCCTCTAGTATTTAAGTGTGGCTGAAAATAAATTGACATTTATGGTGGTTTTCGGGCAAATTAGAAATGTGTCGGAAATCTTGCAAATAATCCAGGGAAACAATTAGTGGTGTACAAGTTATATTTAAGAGTGTAATGTATCAATCATTAAAAAAATATTCGACGTGGGACTTAAAGTATTGAAACTAAAGATACGAGATTAAGTTAACAACTCCATATACGCGAGTTTAATAACATAGGACTCCCAGCAGTAGTTGTCCGTGTCGGGGGCTGACAACACCCACAACCACCTGAAAAGCGAATTCCCTATGTCAAAATGATATTTCTTTCTACGAACCTTACATTGTAAGCGAAACTTGCTATGACAAAATGGATATCTCGAGACGATAATGAATGTTTAAGTTTATGATTATTGAAATATATTTCATTTAGAGTTATCTCATTTGGGGTTTGGAGTTCACAACATTTTCCACATCAGCGCCAAAATTATACACGGCCACAAAAACCACTCTTATTACTAGAATTTAGGCCTCGTTCGTTGCACGGAATATTTTAAATATGTTATAAAAAAGATAAAAGAAGTTTTACTAAGACGAAAATATTTAATATTTATTTGATAAAATCTTATATTTTCGCGTACAAATATTAGTTTTGTTTGATAACTTTAAATACTTTCTTAGGATTATAAAACCGTTCAAGTAATCATAATGCATACCAGTATTTTACAAAATAATGGGAGCGATTGTACAGATAAGGAAAAAACATTAAATTGTTAAATATTTAAATCACACATTCGGTTCAATTGCAAATATTAGCAAATGTGCGTTTTCATTTTTTATTGGATATTCAAAGGGCGTTCATGCTATCTAAAATTTAAATTTTTAGAAATTACCCCTATAGGTAGATAATACGAAGTAAAGGTATCTTATTTGAGATTGTTTGGCGTAGTATATATAAAAAATATATATATATTCAGTCAAAATCAAAAATAAATAAATAAAATTCACAACATTGATTTTAACAAACACCTAATCAATAACCTGATGCAATGCTTTTAAAAAATCTAGAAATTGATCAAGAGAGTTGAGGCTATGGAGTTCTAGGAGAATGAATATGTATTAGCATCATTTGAAGTCATTGTAATAGGGGGTAAATAGCTATTTAGGTCATTAAACTATTTACACTTTGATGTTTTGGCATTCAAATATTTTTTGGTTAATTATACCCACTCTAGTATTTAAGTGTGGCTGAAAATAAATTGACATTTATGGTGGTTTTCGGGCCAAATTAGAAATGTGTCGGAAATGTTGCAAATAATCAGGGAAACAATTAGTGGTGTACAAGTTATATTTAAGAGCGTAATGTATCAATCATTAAAAAAAATATTCGACGTGGGACTTAAAAGTATTGAAACTAAAGATACGGGATTAAGTTAACAACTCCATATACGCGAGTTTAATAACATAGGACTCCCCATCGTAGTTGTCCCCGTGTCGGGGCACGACAACATCCCACGACCACTGACAGCGAATTCCCTATGTCAAAATGATATTTCTTTCTCACGAACCTTACATTGTAAGCGAAACTTGCTATGACAAAATGGATATCTCGAGACGATAATGAATGTTTAAGTTTATGATTATTAAATATATTTCATTTAGAGTTATCTCATTTGGGTTTGGAGTTCACAACATTTTCCACATCACCGCCAAAATTATACACGGCCACAAAACCACTCTTATTACTAGAATTTAGGCCTCGTTCGTTGCACGGAATATTTTAAATATGTTATAAAAAAGATAAAAGAAGTTTAACTAAGACAAAATATTTAATATTTATTTGATAAAATCTTATATTTTTCGCGTACAAATATTAGTTTTGTTTGATAACTTTAAATACTTTCTTAGGATTTATAAAACCGTTCAAGTAATCATAATGCATACCAGTATTTTACAAAATAATGGAGCAGTTGGCACAGTAAGGAAAAACATTAAATTGTTAAATATTTAAATCACACATTCAGTTCAATTGCAAATATTAGCAAATGTGCGTTTTCATTTTTTATTGGATATTCAAAGGGCGTTCATGCTATCTAAAATTTAAATTTTTAGAAATTACCCCTATAGGTAGATAATACGAAGTAAAGGTATCTTATTTGAGATTGTTTGGCGTAGTATATATAAAAAATATATATATATTCAGTCAAAATCAAAAATAAATAAATAAAATTCACAACATTGATTTTAACAAACACCTAATCAATAACCGATGCAATGCTTTAAAAAATCTAGAAATTGATCAAGAGAGCTGAGGATATGGAGTTCTTGGAGAATGAATATGTATTAGCATCATTTGAAGTCATTGTAATAGGGGGTAAATAGCTATTTAGGTCACTAAACTATTTACACTTTGTTGTTTTGGCATTCAAATATTTTTTGGTTAATTATACCACTCTAGTATTTAAGTGTGGCTGAAAATAAACTGACATTTATTGTGGTTTTCGGCCAAATTAGAAATGTGTCGGAAATGTTGCAAATAATCAAGGGAAACAATTAGTGGTGTACAAGTTATATTTAAGAGCGTAATGTATCAATCATTAAAAAAAATATTCAACGTGGGACTTAAAGTATTGAAACTAAAGATACGGGATTAAGTTAACAACTCCATATACGCAGTTTAATAACATAGGACTCCCCGCCGTAGTTGTCCCCTGTCGGGGCTTGACAACATCCACAGCCACTTGAAAAGCGAATTCCCTATGTCAAAATGATATTTCTTTCTACGAACCTTACATTGTAATCGAACTTGCTATGACAAAATGGATATCACGAGACGATAATGAATGTTTAAGTTTATGATTATTGACTATATTTCATTTAGAGTTATGTCATTTGGGACTGGAGTTCACAACATTTTCTACATCAGCGCCAAAATTATACACGGCAACAAAACCACACTTATTACTAG
Source organism: Vinca minor (assembly GCA_026122235.1). Lineage (NCBI taxonomy): Eukaryota > Viridiplantae > Streptophyta > Magnoliopsida > Gentianales > Apocynaceae > Vinca > Vinca minor. The sequence goes on from JAOCZM010000002.1 coordinate 759,317, forward strand.
AATTTAAGCCTCGTTCGTTGCACGGAATGCTTTAAATATGTTATAAAAAAGATAAAAGAAGTTTTACTAAGACGACATATTTAATATTTATTTCATAAAATCTTATATTTTCGCTTACAAATATTAGTTTTGTTTGATAACTTTAAATACTTTCTTAGGATTTAAAAAACTTTCAAGTAATCGTATAATGCAAACCAGTATTTTACAAAATAATGGAGCAGTTGGCACAGTAAGGAAAAACATTAAATTGTTAAATATTTAAATCACACATTCAGTTCAATTGCAAATATTAGCAAATGTGCGTTTTTATTTTTTATAGGATATTCAAAGTGCGTTCTTGCTATCTAAAATTTGAAATTTTTGAAATTACCCCTATAGATAGATAATACGAAGTAAAGGTATCTTATTCGAGATTGTTCGGCATAGTAATACTATCTTTTTAAAAAATATATATATTCAGTCAAAATCCAAAAATAAATAAATAAAATTCACAACATTGATTTTAACAAACACCTAATCAATAACCGATGCAATGCTTTAAAAAATCTAGAAATTGATCAAGAGAGCTGAGGATATGGAGTTCTTGGAGAATGAATATGTATTAGCATCATTTGAAGCCATTGTAATAGGGGGTAAATAGCTATTTAGGTCACTAAACTATTTACACTTTGTTGTTTTGGCATTCAAATATTTTTTGGTTAATTATACCACTCTAGTATTTAAGTGTGGCTGAAAATAAACTGACATTTATTGTGGTTTTCGGCCAAATTAGAAATGTGTCGGAAATGTTGCAAATAATCAAGGGAAACAATTAGTGGTGTAAAAGTTATATTTAAGAGCGTAATGTATCAATCATTAAAAAAAATATTCAACGTGGGACTTAAAGTATTGAAACTAAAGATACGGGATTAAGTTAACAACTCCATATACGCAGTTTAATAACATAGGACTCCCCGCCGTAGTTGTCCCCTGTCGGGGCCTGACAACATCCACAGCCACTTGAAAAGCGAATTCCCTATGTCAAAATGATATTTCTTTCTACGAACCTTACATTGTAATCGAACTTGCTATGACAAAATGGATATCACGAGACGATAATGAATGTTTAAGTTTATGATTATTGACTATATTTCATTTAGAGTTATGTCATTTGGGACTGGAGTTCACAACATTTTCTACATCAGCGCCAAAATTATACACGGCAACAAAACCACACTTATTACTAGAATTTAAGCCTCGTTCGTTGCACGGAATGCTTTAAATATGTTATAAAAAAGATAAAAGAAGTTTTACTAAGACGACATATTTAATATTTATTTCATAAAATCTTATATTTTCGCTTACAAATATTAGTTTTGTTTGATAACTTTAAATACTTTCTTAGGATTTAAAAAACTTTCAAGTAATCGTATAATGCAAACCAGTATTTTACAAAATAATGGAGCAGTTGGCACAGTAAGGAAAAACATTAAATTGTTAAATATTTAAATCACACATTCAGTTCAATTGCAAATATTAGCAAATGTGCGTTTTCATTTTTTATTGGATATTCAAAGTGCGTTCATGCTATCTAAAATTTAATTTTTTTGAAATTACCCCTGTAGATAGATAATACGAAGTAAAGGTATCTTATTCGAGATTGTTCGGCATAGTAATACTATCTTTTTAAAAAAATATATATATTCAGTCAAAATCCAAACATAAATAAATAAAATTCACAACATTGATTTTAACAATCACCTAATCAATGCTTTAAAAAATCTAGAAATTGATCAAGAGAGCTGAGGCTTTGGAGTTCTAGGAGATTGAATATGTTTTAGCATCTTTTGAAGTCATTGTAAAAGGGAGTAAATAGCTATTTAGGTCATTAAACTATTTACACTTTGATGTTTTGGCATTCAAATATTTTTTGGTTAATTATACCACTCTAGTATTTATGAGTGGCTGAAAATAAACTGACATTTATGGTGGTTTTCGGCCAAATTAGATATGTGTTGGAAATGTTGCAAATAATCCAGGGAAACAATTAGTGGTGTACAAGTTATATTTAAGAGAGTAATGTATCAATCATTAAAAAAAATATTCGACGTGGGACTTAAAGTATTGAAACTAAAGATACGGGATTAAGTTAACAACTCCATATACGCATTTTAATAACATAGGACTCCCCGCCGTAGTTGCCCCGTGTCGGGGCCGGACAACACCCACAACCACCTGAAAAGCGAATTCCCTATGTCAACATGATATTTCTTTCTACGGACCTTACATTGTAAGCGAATTTGCTATGACAAAATGGATATCTCGAGACGATAATGAATGTTTAAGTTTATGATTATTGACTATATTTCATTTAGAGTTATCTCATTTGTGACTGGAGTTCACAACATTTTCTACATCAGCGTCAAAATTATACATGGCGACAAAACCACACTTATTACTAGAATTTAGGCCTCGTTCGTTGCACGGAATATTTTAAATATGTTTTAAAAAATTTAAAAAGAAGTTTAACTAAGACGACATATTTAATATTTATTTGATAAAATCTTATATTTTTGCTTACAAATATTAGTTTTGTTTGATAACTTTAAATACTTTCTTAGGATTTAAAAATCTTTCAAGTAATCGTAATGCAAACCAGTATTTTACAAAATAATGGAGCAGTTGGCATAGTAAGGAAAACATTAAATTGTTAAATATTTAAATAACACATTCAGTTCAATTACAAATATTAGCTAACGTGCGTTTTCATTTTTTTTTGGATATTCAAAGTGCGTTCATGCTATCTAAAATTTAATTTTTTTGAAATTACCCCTGTAGATAGATAATACGAAGTAAAGGTATCTTATTCGAGATTGTTCGGCATAGTAATACTATCTTTTTAAAAAAATATATATATTCAGTCAAAATCCAAAAATAAATAAATAAAATTCACAACATTGATTTTATCAAACACCTAATCAATAACAGATGCAATGCTTTAAAAAATCTAGAAATTGATCGTGAGAGCTGAGGCTTTGGAGTTCTATGAGAATGAATATGTATTAGCATCTTTTGAAGTCATTGTAAAAGGGGGTAAATAGCTATTTAGGTCATTAAACTGTTTACACTTTGATGTTTTGGCATTCAAATATTTTTAGGTTAATTATACCACTCTAGTATTTAAGAGTGGCTGAAAATAAACTGACATTTATGGTGGTTTTCGGCCAAATTAGAAATGTGTCGGAAATGTTGGAAATAATCCCGGGAAACAATTAGTGGTGTACAAGTTATATTTAAGAGAGTAATGTATCAATCATTAAAAAAAAATTATTCGACGTGGGACTTAAAGAATTGAAACTAAAGATACGGGATTAAGTTAACGACTCCATATACGCAGTTTAATAACATAGGACTCCCGCCGTAGTTGTCCGTGTCGGGGCGACAACACTACCAACCACACAGCGAATTCCCTATGTCAAAATGATATTTCTTTCTACGAACCTTACATTGTAAGCGAACTTGCTATGACAAAATGGATATCTCGAGACGATAATGAATGTTTAAGTTTATGATTATTGACTATATTTCATTTAGAGTTATTTCATTTGTGACTGGAGTTCACAACATTTTCTACATCAGCGTCAAAATTATACATGGCGACAAAACCACACTTATTACTAGAATTTAGGCCTCGTTCGTTGCACGGAATATTTTAAATATGTTTTAAAAAATTTAAAAAGAAGTTTAACTAAGACGACATATTTAATATTTATTTGATAAAATCTTATATTTTTCGCTTACAAATATTAGTTTTGTTTGATAACTTTAAATACTTTCTTAGGATTTAAAAATCTTTCAAGTAATCGTAATGCAAACCAGTATTTTACAAAATAATGGAGCAGTTGGCATAGTAAGGAAAACATTAAATTGTTAAATATTTAAATAACACATTCAGTTCAATTACAAATATTAGCTAATGTGCGTTTTCATTTTTTATTGGATATTCAAAGTGCGTTCATGCTATCTAAAATTTAATTTTTTGAAATTACCCCTATAGATAGATAATACAAAGTAAAGGTATCTTATTCGAGATTGTTTGGCATAGTAATACTATCTTTTTAAAAAAATATATATTCATTCAAAATCCAAAAATAAATAAATAAAATTCACAACATTGATTTTAACAAACAAGTAATGAATAACAGATGCAATGCTTTAAAAAATCTAGAAATTGATCAAGAGAGCTGAGGCTTTGGAGTTCTAGGAGAATGAATATGTATTAGCATCTTTTGAAGTCATTGTAAAAGGGGGTAAATAGCTATTTAGGTCATTAAACTGTTTACACTTTGATGTTTTGGCATTCAAATATTTTTTGGTTAATTATACCACTCTATTATTTAAGAGTGGCTGAAAATAAACTGACATTTATGGTGGTTTTCGGCCAAATTAGAAATGTGTCGGAAATGTTGCAAATAATCCAGGGAAACAATTAGTGGTGTTCAAGTTATATTTAAGAGAGTAATGTATCAATCATTAAAAAAATTATTCGACGTGGGACATAAAGAATTTAAACTAAAGATACGGGATTAAGTTAACAACTCCATATACGCAGTTTAATAACATAGGACTCCCCGCCAGTAGTTGTCCCAGTGTCGGGGCGACAACACCCACAACCACTAAGCGAATTCCCTATGTCAAAATGATATTTCTTTCTACGAACCTTACATTGTAAGCGAACTTGCTATGACAAAATGGATATCTCGAGACGATAATGAATGTTTAAGTTTATGATGATTGACTATATTTCATTTAGAGTTATCTCATTTGGGGACTGGAGTTCACAACATTTTTCCACATCAGCGCCAAAATTATACAGGGCGACAAAACCAAACTTATTACTAGAATTTAGTCCTCGTTCGTTTGCACGGAATATTTTAAATATGTTATAAAAAAGATAAAAAGAAGTTTTACTAAGGCGACATATTTAATATTTATTTGATAAAATCTTATATTTTTAAAGCTTACAAATATTAGTTTTGTTTGATAACTTTAAATACTTTCTTAGGATTTAAAAAAATCTTTCAAGTAATCGTAATGCAAACCCGAGTATTTTACAAAATAATGGAGCGAGTTGGCATAATAAGGGAAAAACATTAAATTGTTAAATATTTAAATCACACATTCGGTTCAATTGCAAATATTTAGCAAATGTGCGTTTTCATTTTTATTGGATATTCAAAGTGCGTTCATGCTATCTAAAATTTAATTTTTTTGAAATTACCCCTATAGATAGATAATACGAAAGTAAAGGTATCTTATTCGAGATTGTTTCGGCATAGTAATACTATCTTTTTAAAAAAATATATATATTCAGTCAAAATCCAAAAATAAATAAATAAAATTCACAACATTGATTTTAACAAACACGTAATCAATAACGAGATGCAATGCTTTAAAAAAATCTAGAAATTGATCAAGAGAGTGAGGCTTTGGAGTTCTAGGAGAATGAATATGTATTAGCATCTTTTGAAGTCATTGTAAAAGGGGGTAAATAGCTATTTAGGTCATTAAGCTGTTTACACTTTGATGTTTTGGCATTCAAATATTTTTGGTTAATTATACCACTCTATTATTTAAGAGTGGCTGAAAATAAACATGACATTTATGGTGGTTTTCGGCCAAATTATAAATGTGTCGGAAATGTTGCAAATAATCCGAGGGAAACAATTAGTGGTGTTCAAGTTATATTTAAGAGAGTAATGTATCAATCATTAAAAAAAATTATTCGACGTGGGACTTAAAGAATTTGAAACTAAAGATACGGGATTAAGTTAACAACTCCATATACGCGAGTTTAATAACATAGGACTCCCCTCACGTAGTTGTCCCAGTGTCGGGGCGACAACACCGCAACCACAGCGAATTCCCTATGTCAAAATGATATTTCTTTCTACGAACCTTACATTGTAAGCGAACTTGCTACGACAATATGGATATCTCAAGACGATAATGAATGTTTAAGTTTATGATGATTGACTATATTTCATTTAGAGTTATCTCATTTGGGACTGGAGTTCACAACATTTTCTACATCAGCGCCAAAATTATACACGGCGACAAAACCAAACTTATTACTAGAATTTAGGCCTCGTTCGTTGCACGGAATATTTTAAATATGTTATAAAAAAGATAAAAGAAGTTTTACTAAGACGACATATTTAATATTTATTTGATAAAATCTTATATTTTCGCTTACAAATATTAGTTTTGTTTGATAACTTTAAATACTTTCTTAGGATTTAAAAAACTTTCAAGTAATCGTAATGCAAACCAGTATTTTACAAAATAATGGAGCAGTTGGCACAGTAAGGAAAAACATTAAATTGTTAAATATTTAAATCACACATTCAGTTCAATTGCAAATATTTGCAAATGTGCGTTTTCATTTTTTATTGGATATTCAAAGTGCGTTCATGCTATCTAAAATTTAATTTTTAGAAATTACCCCTATAGATAGATAATACGAAGTAAAGGTATCTTATTCGAGATTGTTCGGCCTAGTAATACTATCTTTTTAAAAATATATATATATTCAGTCAAAATCCAAAAATAAATAAATAAAATTCACAACATTGATTTTAACAAACACCTAATCAATAACAGATGCATTGCTTTAAAAAATCTAGAAATTGATCAAGAGAGCTGAGGCTTTGGAGTTCTAGGAGAATGAATATGTATTAGCATCTTTTGAAGTCATTGTAAAAGGGGGTAAATAGCTATTTAGGTCATTAAACTGTTTACACTTTGATGTTTTGGCATTCAAATATTTTTTGGTTAATTATACCACCCTATTATTTAAGAGTGGCTGAAAATAAACATACATTTATGGTGGTTTTCGGCCAAATTATAAATGTGTCGGAAACGTTGCAAATAATCCAGGGAAACAATTAGTGGTGTTCAAGTTATATTTAAGAGAGTAATGTATCAATCATTAAAAAAATTATTCGACGTGGGACTTAAAGAATTGAAACTAAAGATACGGGATTAAGTTAACAACTCCATATACGCAGTTTAATAACATAGGACTCCCTCCGTAGTTGTCCCAGTGTCGCGGCTTTGACAACACCCAGGATAAGCGAATTCCCTATGTCAAAATGATATTTCTTTCTACGAACCTTACATTGTAAGCGAACTTGCTACGACAATATGGATATCTCAAGACGATAATGAATGTTTAAGTTTATGATGATTGACTATATTTCATTTAGAGTTATCTCATTTGGGACTGGAGTTCACAACATTTTCTACATCAGCGCCAAAATTATACACGGTGACAAAACCACACTTATTACTAGAATTTAGGCCTCGTTCGTTGCACGGAATATTTTAAATATGTTATAAAAAAAGATAAAAGAAGTTTTACTAAGACGACATATTTAATATTTATTTGATAAAATCTTATATTTTCGCTTACAAATATTAGTTTTGTTTGATAACTTTAAATACTTTCTTAGGATATAAAAAACTTTCAAGTAATCGTAATGCAAACCAGTATTTTACAAAATAATGGAGCAGTTGGCACAGTAAGGAAAAACATTAAATTGTTAAATATTTAAATCACACATTCAGTTCAATTGCAAATATTTGCAAATGTGCGTTTTCATTTTTTATTGGATATTCAAAGTGCGTTCATGCTATCTAAAATTTAATTTTTAGAAATTACCCCTATAGATAGATAATAAGAAGTAAAGGTATCTTATTCGAGATTGTTCGGCCTAGTAATACTATCTTTTTAAAAATATATATATATTCAGTCAAAATCCAAAAATAAATAAATAAAATTCACAACATTGATTTTAACAAACACCTAATCAATAACAGATGCATTGCTTTAAAAAATCTAGAAATTGATCAAGAGAGCTGAGGCTTTGGAGTTCTAGGAGAATGAATATGTATTAGCATCTTTTGAAGTCATTGTAAAAGGGGGTAAATAGCTATTTAGGTCATTAAACTGTTTACACTTTGATGTTTTGGCATTCAAATATTTTTTGGTTAATTATACCACCCTATTATTTAAGAGTGGCTGAAAATAAACATACATTTATGGTGGTTTTCGGCCAAATTATAAATGTGTCGGAAACGTTGCAAATAATCCAGGGAAACAATTAGTGGTGTTCAAGTTATATTTAAGAGAGTAATGTATCAATCATTAAAAAAAATTATTCGGCGTGGGACTTAAAGAATTGAAACTAAAGATACGGGATTAAGTTAACAACTCCATATACGCGAGTTTAATAACATAGGACTCCCACTCCGTGGTTGTCCGTGTCGCGGCTTTGACAACACCCAGGGGATAAGCGAATTCCCTATGTCAAAATGATATTTCTTTCTACGAACCTTACATTGTAAGCGAACTTGCTACGACAATATGGATATCTCAAGGCGATAATGAATGTTTAAGTTTATGATGATTGACTATATTTCATTTAGAGTTATCTCATTTGGGGATTTGGAGTTCACAACATTTTTCTACATCAGCGCCAAAATTATACAGGGCGACAAAACCACACTTATTACTAGAATTTAGGCCTCGTTCGTTGCACGGAATATTTTAAATATGTTATAAAAAAAGATAAAAGAAAGTTTTACTAAGGCGACATATTTAATATTTATTTGATAAAATCTTATATTTTTAGCATACAAATATTAGTTTTGTTTGATAACTTTAAATACTTTCTTAGGATTTAAAAAACTTTCAAGTAATCGTAATGCAAACCGAGTATTTTACAAAATAATGGAAGCGGTTGTACGATAAGGAAAAAACATTAAATTGTTAAATATTTAAATCACACATTCGAGTTCAATTGCAAATATTTGCAAATGTGCGTTTTCATTTTTATTGGATATTCAAAGTGCGTTCATGCTTTGTCTAAAATTTAATTTTTTAGAAATTACCCCTATAGATAGATAATAAGAAGTAAAGGTATCTTATTCGAGATTGTTCGGCCTAGTAATACTATCTTTTTAAAAAAATATATATATATTCGAGTCAAAATCCAAAAAATAAATAAATAAAATTCACAACATTGATTTTAACAAACACCTAATCAATAACGAGATGCATTGCTTTAAAAAATCTAGAAATTGATCAAGAGAAGTGAGGCTTTGGAGTTCTAGGAGAATGAATATGTATTAGCATCTTTTGAAGTCATTGTAAAAGGGGGGTAAATAGCTATTTAGGTCATTAAAGCTGTTTACACTTTGATGTTTTGGCATTCAAATATTTTTTTGGTTAATTATACCACCCTATTATTTAAGAGTGGCTGAAAATAAACATACATTTATGGTGGTTTTCGGCCAAATTATAAATGTGTCGGAAAGCGTTGCAAATAATCCGAGGGAAACAATTAGTGGTGTTCAAGTTATATTTAAGAGAGTAATGTATCAATCATTAAAAAAAATTATTCGGCGTGGGACTTAAAGAATTGAAACTAAAGATACGGGATTAAGTTAACAACTCCATATACGCGAGTTTAATAACATAGGACTCCCACTCAGTAGTTGTCCGTGTCGCGGCTTTGACAACACCCAGGGGATAAGCGAATTCCCTATGTCAAAATGATATTTCTTTCTCCGAACCTTACATTGTAAGCGAACTTGCTACGACAATATGGATATCTCAAGGCGATAATGAATGTTTAAGTTTATGATGATTGACTATATTTCATTTAGAGTTATCTCATTTGGGGATTTGGAGTTCACAACATTTTTCTACATCAGCGCCAAAATTATACACGGCGACAAAACCACACTTATTACTAGAATTTAGGCCTCGTTCGTTGCACGGAATATTTTAAATATGTTATAAAAAAAGATAAAAGAAATTTTACTAAGGCGACATATTTAATATTTATTTGATAAAATCTTATATTTTTAGCATACAAATATTAGTTTTGTTTGATAACTTTAAATACTTTCTTAGGATTTAAAAAAACTTTCAAGTAATCGTAATGCAAACCCGAGTATTTTACAAAATAATGGAAGCGGTTGTACGATGAGGAAAAACATTAAATTGTTAAATATTTAAATCACACATTCGGTTCAATTGCAAATATTTGCAAATGTGCGTTTTCATTTTTTATTGGATATTCAAAGTGCGTTCATGCTTTGTCTAAAATTTAATTTTTTAGAAATTACCCCTATAGATAGATAATAAGAAGTAAAGGTATCTTATTCGAGATTGTTCGGCCTAGTAATACTATCTTTTTAAAAAAATATATATATATTCGGTCAAAATCCAAAAATAAATAAATAAAATTCACAACATTGATTTTAACAAACACCTAATCAATAACGAGATGCATTGCTTTAAAAAAATCTAGAAATTGATCAAGAGAAGTGAGGCTTTGGAGTTCTAGGAGAATGAATATGTATTAGCATCTTTTGAAGTCATTGTAAAAGGGGGGTAAATAGCTATTTAGGTCATTAAAGCTGTTTACACTTTGATGTTTTGGCATTCAAATATTTTTTTGGTTAATTATACCACCCTATTATTTAAGAGTGGCTGAAAATAAACATACATTTATGGTGGTTTTCGGCCAAATTATAAATATGTCGGAAAGCGTTGCAAATAATCCGAGGGAAACAATTAGTGGTGTTCAAGTTATATTTAAGAGAGTAATGTATCAATCATTAAAAAAATTATTCGACGTGGGACTTAAAGAATTGAAACTAAAGATACGGGATTAAGTTAACAACTCCATATACGCAGTTTAATAACATAGGACTCCCCTCCGTAGTTGTCCGTGTCGCGGCTTTGACAACACCAGGGATAAGCGAATTCCCTATGTCAAAATGATATTTCTTTCTCACGAACCTTACATTGTAAGTGAACTTGCTACGACAATATGGATATCTCAAGACGATAATGAATGTTTAAGTTTATGATGATTGACTATATTTCATTTAGAGTTATCTCATTTGGGACTGGAGTTCACAACATTTTCTACATCAGCGCCAAAATTATACACGGCGACAAAACCACACTTATTACTAGAATTTAGGCCTCGTTCGTTGCACGGAATATTTTAAATATGTTATAAAAAAGATAAAAGAAATTTTACTAAGACGACATATTTAATATTTATTTGATAAAATCTTATATTTTTGCATACAAATATTAGTTTTGTTTGATAACTTTAAATACTTTCTTAGGATTTAAAAAACTTTCACGTAATCGTAATGCAAACCCGAGTATTTTACAAAATAATGGAAGCGGTTGTACGATGAGGAAAAAACATTAAATTGTTAAATATTTAAATCACACATTCGAGTTCAATTGCAAATATTTGCAAATGTGCGTTTTCATTTTTTATTGGATATTCAAAGTGCGTTCATGCTTTGTCTAAAATTTAATTTTTTAGAAATTACCCCTATAGATAGATAATAAGAAGTAAAGTTATCTTATTCGAGATTGTTCGGCCTAGTAATACTATCTTTTTAAAAATATATATATATTCAGTCAAAATCCAAAAATAAATAAATAAAATTCACAACATTGATTTTAACAAACACCTAATCAATAACAAGATGCATTGCTTTAAAAAATCTAGAAATTGATCAAGAGAGTGAGGCTTTGGAGTTCTAGGAGAATGAATATGTATTAGCATCTTTTGAAGTCATTGTAAAAGGGGGTAAATAGCTATTTAGGTCATTAAACTGTTTACACTTTGATGTTTTGGCATTCAAATATTTTTTGGTTAATTATACCACCCTATTATTTAAGAGTGGCTGAAAATAAACATACATTTATGGTGGTTTTCGGCCAAATTATAAATGTGTCGGAAACGTTGCAAATAATCCAGGGAAACAATTAGTGGTGTTCAAGTTATATTTAAGAGAGTAATGTATCAATCATTAAAAAAATTATTCGACGTGGGACTTAAAGAATTGAAACTAAAGATACGGGATTAAGTTAACAACTCCATATACGCAGTTTAATAACATAGGACTCCCCTCCGTAGTTGTCCCGTGTCGCGGCCTGACAACACCCAGGATAAGCGAATTCCCTATGTCAAAATGATATTTCTTTCTACGAACCTTACATTGTAAGCGAACTTGCTACGACAATATGGATATCTCAAGACGATAATGAATGTTTAAGTTTATGATGATTGACTATATTTCATTTAGAGTTATCTCATTTGGGACTGGAGTTCACAACATTTTCTACATCAGCGCCAAAATTATACACGGCGACAAAACCACACTTATTACTAGAATTTAGGCCTCGTTCGTTGCACGGAATATTTTAAATATGTTATAAAAAAGATAAAAGAAATTTTACTAAGACGACATATTTAATATTTATTTGATAAAATCTTATATTTTTCGCTTACAAATATTAGTTTTGTTTGATAACTTTAAATACTTTCTTAGGATTTAAAAAAACTTTCAAGTAATCGTAATGCAAACCGATTATTTTACAAAATAATGGAAGCGGTTGTACGATAAGGAAAAACATTAAATTGTTAAATATTTAAATCACACATTCAGTTCAATTGCAAATATTTGCAAATGTGCGTTTTCATTTTTTATTGGATATTCAAAGTTTGTTCATGCTGTCTAAAATTTAATTTTTAGAAATTACCCCTATAGATAGATAATAAGAAGTAAAGGTATCTTATTCGAGATTGTTCGGCCTAGTAATACTATCTTTTTAAAAATATATATATATTCAGTCAAAATCCAAAAATAAATAAATAAAATTCACAACATTGATTTTAACAAACACCTAATCAATAACGAGATGCATTGCTTTAAAAAAATCTAGAAATTGATCAAGAGAAGTGAGGCTTTGGAGTTCTAGGAGAATGAATATGTATTAGCATCTTTTGAAGTCATTGTAAAAGGGGGTAAATAGCTATTTAGGTCATTAAACTGTTTACACTTTGATGTTTTGGCATTCAAATATTTTTTGGTTAATTATACCACCCTATTATTTAAGAGTGGCTGAAAATAAACATACATTTATGGTGGTTTTCGGCCAAATTATAAATGTGTCGGAAAGCGTTGCAAATAATCCAGGGGAAACAATTAGTGGTGTTCAAGTTATATTTAAGAGAGTAATGTATCAATCATTAAAAAAAATTATTCGGCGTGGGACTTAAAGAATTGAAACTAAAGATACGGGATTAAGTTAACAACTCCATATACGCGAGTTTAATAACATAGGACTCCCCTCCGTAGTTGTCCCAGTGTCGCGGCTGACAACACCCGAGGGATAAGCGAATTCCCTATGTCAAAATGATATTTCTTTCTCACGAACCTTACATTGTAAGCGAACTTGCTACGACAATATGGATATCTCAAGACGATAATGAATGTTTAAGTTTATGATGATTGACTATATTTCATTTAGAGTTATCTCATTTGGGGGCTGGAGTTCACAACATTTTTCTACATCAGCGCCAAAATTATACAGGGCGACAAAACCACACTTATTACTAGAATTTAGGCCTCGTTCGTTGCACGGAATATTTTAAATATGTTATAAAAAAGATAAAAGAAATTTTACTAAGACGACATATTTAATATTTATTTGATAAAATCTTATATTTTCGCTTACAAATATTAGTTTTGTTTGATAACTTTAAATACTTTCTTAGGATTTAAAAAACTTTCAAGTAATCGTAATGCAAACCGATTATTTTACAAAATAATGGAAGCGGTTGTACGATGAGGAAAAAACATTAAATTGTTAAATATTTAAATCACACATTCAGTTCAATTGCAAATATTTGCAAATGTGCGTTTTCATTTTTTATTGGATATTCAAAGTTTGTTCATGCTGTCTAAAATTTAATTTTTAGAAATTACCCCTATAGATAGATAATAAGAAGTAAAGGTATCTTATTCGAGATTGTTCGGCCTAGTAATACTATCTTTTTAAAAATATATATATATATTCAGTCAAAATCCAAAAATAAATAAATAAAATTCACAACATTGATTTTAACAAACACCTAATCAATAACAGATGCATTGCTTTAAAAAATCTAGAAATTGATCAAGAGAGCTGAGGCTTTGGAGTTCTAGGAGAATGAATATGTATTAGCATCTTTTGAAGTCATTGTAAAAGGGGGTAAATAGCTATTTAGGTCATTAAACTGTTTACACTTTGATGTTTTGGCATTCAAATATTTTTTGGTTAATTATACCACCCTATTATTTAAGAGTGGCTGAAAATAAACATACATTTATGGTGGTTTTCGGCCAAATTATAAATGTGTCGGAAACGTTGCAAATAATCCAGGGAAACAATTAGTGGTGTTCAAGTTATATTTAAGAGAGTAATGTATCAATCATTAAAAAAATTATTCGACGTGGGACTTAAAGAATTGAAACTAAAGATACGGGATTAAGTTAACAACTCCATATACGCAGTTTAATAACATAGGACTCCCCTCCGTAGTTGTCCCGTGTCGCGGCCTGACAACACCCAGGATAAGCGAATTCCCTATGTCAAAATGATATTTCTTTCTACGAACCTTACATTGTAAGTGAACTTGCTACGACAATATGGATATCTCAAGACGATAATGAATGTTTAAGTTTATGATGATTGACTATATTTCATTTAGAGTTATCTCATTTGGGACTGGAGTTCACAACATTTTCTACATCAGCGCCAAAATTATACACGGCGACAAAACCACACTTATTACTAGAATTTAGGCCTCGTTCGGTGCACGGAATATTTTAAATATGTTATAAAAAAGATAAAAGAAATTTTACTAAGACGACATATTTAATATTTATTTGATAAAATCTTATATTTTCGCTTACAAATATTAGTTTTGTTTGATAACTTTAAATACTTTCTTAGGATTTAAAAAACTTTCAAGTAATCGTAATGCAAACCAGTATTTTACAAAATAATGGAGCAGTTGGCACAGTAAGGAAAAACATTAAATTGTTAAATATTTAAATCACACATTCAATTCAATTGCAAATATTTGCAAATGTGCGTTTTCATTTTTTATTGGATATTCAAAGTTTGTTCATGCTGTCTAAAATTTAATTTTTAGAAATTACCCCTATAGATAGATAATAAGAAGTAAAGGTATCTTATTCGAGATTGTTCGGCCTAGTAATACTATCTTTTTAAAAATATATATATATATTCAGTCAAAATCCAAAAATAAATAAATAAAATTCACAACATTGATTTTAACAAACACCTAATCAATAACAGATGCATTGCTTTAAAAAATCTAGAAATTGATCAAGAGAAGTGAGGCTTTGGAGTTCTAGGAGAATGAATATGTATTAGCATCTTTTGAAGTCATTGTAAAAGGGGGGTAAATAGCTATTTAGGTCATTAAACTGTTTACACTTTGATGTTTTGGCATTCAAATATTTTTTGGTTAATTATACCACCCTATTATTTAAGAGTGGCTGAAAATAAACATACATTTATGGTGGTTTTCGGCCAAATTTTAAATGTGTCGGAAACGTTGCAAATAATCCAGGGAAACAATTAGTGGTGTTCAAGTTATATTTAAGAGAGTAATGTATCAATCATTAAAAAAATTATTCGACGTGGGACTTAAAGAATTGAAACTAAAGATACGGGATTAAGTTAACAACTCCATATACGCAGTTTAATAACATAGGACTCCCCTCCGTAGTTGTCCCGTGTCGCGGCCTGACAACACCCAGGATAAGCGAATTCCCTATGTCAAAATGATATTTCTTTCTACGAACCTTACATTGTAAGCGAACTTGCTACGACAATATGGATATCTCAAGACGATAATGAATGTTTAAGTTTATGATGATTGACTATATTTCATTTAGAGTTATCTCATTTGGGACTGGAGTTCACAACATTTTCTACATCAGCGCCAAAATTATACACGGCGACAAAACCACACTTATTACTAGAATTTAGGCCTCGTTCGGTGCACGGAATATTTTAAATATGTTATAAAAAAGATAAAAGAAATTTTACTAAGACGACATATTTAATATTTATTTGATAAAATCTTATATTTTCGCTTACAAATATTAGTTTTGTTTGATAACTTTAAATAATTTCTTAGGATTTAAAAAACTTTCAAGTAATCGTAATGCAAACCAGTATTTTACAAAATAATGGAGCAGTTGGCACAGTAAGGAAAAACATTAAATTGTTAAATATTTAAATCACACATTCAGTTCAATTGCAAATATTTGCAAATGTGCGTTTTCATTTTTTATTGGATATTCAAAGTGCGTTCATGCTATCTAAAATTTAATTTTTCGAAATAACCCCTATAGATAGATAATAAGAAGTAAAGGTATCTTATTCGAGATTGTTCGGCCTAGTAATACTATCTTTTTAAAAATATATATATATATATATATATATATATTCAGTCAAAATCCAAAACTAAATAAATAAAATTCACAACATTGATTTTAACAAACACCTAATCAATAACAGATGCATTGCTTTAAAAAATATAGAAATTGATCAAGAGAGCTGAGGCTTTGGAGTTCTAGGAGAATGAATAAGTATTAGCATATTTTGAAGTCATTGTAAAGGGGGTAAATAGCTATTTAGGTCATTAAACTGTTTACACTTTGATGTTTTGGCATTCAAATATTTTTTGATTAATTATACCACCCTATTAATTAAGAGTGGTTGAAAATAAACATACATTTATGGTGGTTTTCGGCCAAATTATAAATGTGTCGGAAATGTTGCAAATAATCCAGGGAAACAATTAGTGGTGTTCAAGTTATATTTAAGAGAGTAATGTATCAATCATTAAAAAAATTATTCGACGTGGGACTTAAAGAATTGAAACTAAAGATACGGGATT
Source organism: Vinca minor (assembly GCA_026122235.1). Lineage (NCBI taxonomy): Eukaryota > Viridiplantae > Streptophyta > Magnoliopsida > Gentianales > Apocynaceae > Vinca > Vinca minor. Next base: position 776,167 of record JAOCZM010000002.1, read on the forward strand.
AAGTTAACAACTCCATATACGCAGTTTAATAACATAGGACTCCCCTCCGTAGTTGTCCCGTGTCGCGGCCTGACAACACCCAGGATAAGCGAATTCCCTATGTCAAAATGATATTTCTTTCTACGAACCTTACATTGTAAGCGAACTTGCTACGACAATATGGATATCTCAAGACGATAATGAATGTTTAAGTTTATGATGATTGACTATATTTCATTTAGAGTTATCTCATTTGGGACTGGAGTTCACAACATTTTCTACATCAGCGCCAAAATTATACACGGTGACAAAACCACACTTATTACTAGAATTTAGGCCTCGTTCGTTGCACGGAATATTTTAAATATGTTATAAAAAAAGATAAAAGAAGTTTTACTAAGACGACATATTTAATATTTATTTGATAAAATCTTATATTTTCGCTTACAAATATTAGTTTTGTTTGATAACTTTAAATACTTTCTTAGGATTTAAAAAACTTTCAAGTAATCGTAATGCAAACCAGTATTTTACAAAATAATGGAAGCGGTTAGCACTGATGAGGAAAAACATTAAATTGTTAAATATTTAAATCACACATTCAGTTCAATTGCAAATATTTGCAAATGTGCGTTTTCATTTTTTATTGGATATTCAAAGTGCGTTCATGCTATCTAAAATTTAATTTTTCGAAATAACCCCTATAGATAGATAATAAGAAGTAAAGGTATCTTATTCGAGATTGTTCGGCCTAGTAATACTATATTTTTAAAAATATATATATATTCAGTCAAAATCCAAAAATAAATAAATAAAATTCACAACATTGATTTTAACAAACACCTAATCAATAACAGATGCATTGCTTTAAAAAATCTAGAAATTGATCAAGAGAGCTGAGGCTTTGGAGTTCTAGGAGAATGAATATGTATTAGCATCTTTTGAAGTCATTGTAAAAGGGGGTAAATAGCTATTTAGGTCATTAAACTGTTTACACTTTGATGTTTTGGCATTCAAATATTTTTTGGTTAATTATACCACCCTATTATTTAAGAGTGCCTGAAAATAAAAATACATTTATGGTGGTTTTCGGCAAAATTATAAATGTGTCGGAAATGTTGCAAATAATCCAGGGAAACAATTAGTGGTGTTCAAGTTATATTTAAGAGAGTAATGTATCAATCATTAAAAAAAATTATTCGACGTGGGACTTAAAGAGTGAAACTAAAGATACGGGATTAAGTTAACAACTCCATATACGCGAGTTTAATAACATAGGACTCCCCTCACGTAGTTGTCCCAGTGTCGTGGCTACGACAACACCCGAGGATAAGCGAATTCCCTATGTCAAAATGATATTTCTTTCTACGAACCTTACATTGTAAGCGAACTTGCTACGACAATATGGATATCTCAAGACGATAATGAATGTTTAAGTTTATGATGATTGACTATATTTCATTTAGAGTTATCTCATTTGGGGATGGAGTTCACAACATTTTTCTACATCAGCGCCAAAAATTATACGGCGACAAAACCAAACTTATTACTAGAATTTAGGCCTCGTTCGATTTGCACGGAATATTTTAAATATGTTATAAAAAAAGATAAAAGAAGTTTTACTAAGGCGACATATTTAATATTTATTTGATAAAATCTTATATTTTAAACACAAATATTAGTTTTGTTTGATAACTTTAAATACTTTCTTAGGATTTAAAAAACTTTCAAGTAATCGTAATGCAAACCGAGTATTTTACAAAATAATGGAAGCGATTAGCACTGATAAGGAAAAAACATTAAATTGTTAAATATTTAAATCACACATTCGAGTTCAATTGCAAATATTTGCAAATGTGCGTTTTCATTTTTTATTGGATATTCAAAGTGCGTTCATGCTATCTAAAATTTAATTTTTTAGAAATTACCCCATATAGATAGATAATAAGAAGTAAAGGTATCTTATTCGAGATTGTTCGGCCTAGTAATACTATCTTTTTTAAAAAAATATATATATATTCGGTCAAAATCCAAAAATAAATAAATAAAATTCACAACATTGATTTTAACAAACACCTAATCAATAACGAGATGCATTGCTTTAAAAAAATCTAGAAATTGATCAAGAGAAGTGAGGCTTTGGAGTTCTAGGAGAATGAATATGTATTAGCATCTTTTGAAGTCATTGTAAAAGGGGGTAAATAGCTATTTAGGTCATTAAACTGTTTACACTTTGATGTTTTGGCATTCAAATATTTTTTGGTTAATTATACCACCCTATTATTTAAGAGTGCCTGAAAATAAAAATACATTTATGGTGGTTTTCGGCCAAAATTATAAATGTGTCGGAAATGTTGCAAATAATCCCAGGGGAAACAATTAGTGGTGTTCAAGTTATATTTAAGAGAGTAATGTATCAATCATTAAAAAAATTATTCGACTTGGGACTTAAAGAATTGAAACTAAAGATACGGGATTAAGTTAACAACTCCATATACGCGAGTTTAATAACATAGGACTCCCCTCCGTAGTTGTCCGATGTCGTGGCTACGACACACAACCGACGATAAGCGAATTCCCTATGTCAAAATGATATTTCTTTCTACTGAACCTTACATTGTAAGCGAACTTGCTATGACAAAATGGATATCTCGAGACGATAATGAATGTTTAAGTTTATGATGATTGACTATATTTCATTTAGAGTTATCTCATTTGGGGATGGAGTTCACAACATTTTTCTACATCAGCGCCAAAATTATACACGCGACAAAACCAAACTTATTACTAGAATTTAGGCCTCGTTCGTTTGCACGGAATATTTTAAATATGTTATAAAAAAAGATAAAAAGAAGTTTTACTAAGGCGACATATTTAATATTTATTTGATAAAATCTTATATTTTTAAAGCACAAATATTAGTTTTGTTTGATAACTTTAAATACTTTCTTAGGATTTAAAAAACTTTCAAGTAATCGTAATGCAAACCGGTATTTTACAAAATAATGGAAGCGGTTAGCACTGATAAGGAAAAAACATTAAATTGTTAAATATTTAAATCACACATTCGAGTTCAATTGCAAATATTTGCAAATGTGCGTTTTCATTTTTATTGGATATTCAAAGTGCGTTCATGCTATCTAAAAATTTAATTTTTTGAAATTACCCCTATAGATTGATAATAAGAAGTAAAGGTATCTTATTCGAGATTGTACGGCATAGTAATACTATCTTTTTAAAAATATATATATATATTCAGTCAAAATCCAAAAATAAAAAAATAAAATTCACAACATTGATTTTAACAAACACGTAATCAATAACGAGATGCATTGCTTTAAAAAATCTAGAAATTGATCAAGAGAAGTGAGGCTTTGGAGTTCTAGGAGAATGAATATGTATTAGCGTCTTTTGAAGTCATTGTAAAAGGGGGTAAATAGTTATTTAGGTCATTAAAGTGTTTACACTTTGATGTTTTGGCATTCAAATATTTTTTGGTTAATTATACCACTCTATTATTTAAGAGTGGCTGAAAATAAACATGACATTTATGGTGGTTTTTCGGCCAAATTATAAATGTGTCGGAAATGTTGCAAATAATCCAGGGAAACAATTAGTGGTGTTCAAGTTATATTTAAGAGAGTAATGTATCAATCATTAAAAAAATTATTCGACGTGGGACTTAAAGAATTGAAACTAAAGATACGGGATTAAGTTAACAACTCCATATACGCGAGTTTAATAACATAGGACTCCCCGCCGTAGTTGTCTCGTGTCGTGGCTTTGACAACACCCGACCACTAAGCGAATTCCCTATGTCAAAATGATATTTCTTTCTCTGAACCTTACATTGTAAGCGAACTTGCTACGACAAAATGGATATCTCGAGACGATAATGAATGTTTAAGTTTATGATGATTGACTATATTTCATTTAGAGTTATCTCATTTGGGGACTGGAGTTCACAACATTTTCTACATCAGCGCCAAAAATTATACAGGGCGACAAAACCAAACTTATTACTAGAATTTAGGCCTCGTTCGATTTGCACGGAATATTTTAAATATGTTATAAAAAAAAGATAAAAGAAGTTTTACTAAGGCGACATATTTAATATTTATTTGATAAAATCTTATATTTTTAAAGCTTACAAATATTAGTTTTGTTTGATAACTTTAAATACTTTCTTAGGATTTAAAAAAATCTTTCAAGTAATCGTAATGCAAACGGTATTTTACAAAATAATGGAAGCGATTAGCATGATAAGGAAAAAACATTAAATTGTTAAATATTTAAATCACACATTCAGTTCAATTGCAAATATTTGCAAATGTGCGTTTTCATTTTTTATTGGATATTCAAAGTGCGTTCATGCTATCTAAAATTTAATTTTTAGAAATAACCCATATAGATAGATAATAAGAAGTAAAGGTATCTTATTCGAGATTGTTCGGCCTAGTAATACTATCTTTTTAAAAATATATATATATTCAGTCAAAATCCAAAAATAAATAAATAAAATTCACAACATTGATTTTAACAAACACCTAATCAATAACAGATGCATTGCTTTAAAAAATCTAGAAATTGATCAAGAGAGCTGAGGCTTTGGAGTTCTAGGAGAATGAATATGTATTAGCATCTTTTGAAGTCATTGTAAAAGGGGGTAAATAGCTATTTAGGTCATTAAACTGTTTACACTTTGATGTTTTGGCATTCAAATATTTTTGGGTTAATTATACCACCCTATTATTTAAGAGTGCCTGAAAATAAACTGACATTTATGGTGGTTTTCGGCAAAATTAGAAAATTTTCGGAAATGCTGCAAATAATCCAGGGAAACAATTAGTGGTGTACAAGTTATATTTAAGAGAGTAATGTATCAATCATTAAAAAAAATATTCGACGTGGGACTTAAAGAATTGAAACTAAAGATACGGGATTAAGTTAACAACTCCATATACGCAGTTTAATAACATAGGACTCCCCGCCGTAGTTGTCTCGTGTCGTGGCCTGACAACACCCACAACCACCTGAAAAGCGAATTCCCTATGTCAAAATGACATTTCTTTCTACGAACCTTACATTGTAAGCGAACTTGCTACGACAAAATGGATATCTCGAGACGATAATGAATGTTTAAGTTTATGATGATTGACTATATTTCATTTAGAGTTATCTCATTTGGGGATTTGGAGTTCACAACATTTTTCTACATCAGCGCCAAAAATTATACACGGCGACAAAACCAAACTTATTACTAGAATTTAGGCCTCGTTCGTTGCACGGAATATTTTAAATATGTTATAAAAAAAGATAAAAGAAGTTTTACTAAGGCGACATATTTAATATTTATTTGATAAAATCTTATATTTTTCAGCTTACAAATATTAGTTTTGTTTGATAACTTTAAATACTTTCTTAGGATTTAAAAAAACTTTCAAGTAATCGTAATGCAAACCGGTATTTTACAAAATAATGGGCGGTTGTACGATAAGGAAAAAACATTAAATTGTTAAATATTTAAATCACACATTCAGTTCAATTGCAAATATTAGCAAATGTGCGTTTTCATTTTTATTGGATATTCAAAGTGCGTTCATGCTATCTAAAATTTAATTTTTTAGAAATTACCCCTATAGATTGATAATAAGAAGTAAAGGTATCTTATTCGAGATTGTTCGGCATAGTAATACTATCTTTTTAAAAATATATATATATTCAGTCAAAATCCAAAAATAAATAAATAAAATTCACAACATTGATTTTAACAAACACGTAATCAATAACAGATGCAATGCTTTAAAAAATCTAGAAATTGATCAAGAGAGCTGAGGCTTTGGAGTTCTAGGAGAATGAATATGTATTAGCATCTTTTGAAGTCATTGTAAAAGGGGGTAAATAGCTATTTAGGTCATTAAAGTGTTTACACTTTGATGTTTTGGCATTCAAATATTTTTTGGTTAATTATACCACTCTATTATTTAAGAGTGGCTGAAAATAAACTGACATTTATGGTGGTTTTCGGCCAAATTAGAAATGTGTCGGAAATGTTGCAAATAATCCAGGGAAACAATTAGTGGTGTACAAGTTATATTTAAGAGTGTAATGTATCAATCATTAAAAAAAATATTCGACGTGGGACTTAAAGAATTGAAACTAAAGATACGGGATTAAGTTAACAACTCCATATACGCAGTTTAATAACATAGGACTCCCGCCGTAGTTGTCTCGTGTCGTGGCACGACAAACCCACAACCACACAGCGAATTCCCTATGTCAAAATGATATTTCTTTCTCTGAACCTTACATTGTAAGCGAACTTCCTATGACAAAATGGATATTTCGAGACGATAATGAATGTTTAAGTTTATGATGATTGACTATATTTCATTTAGAGTTATCTCATTTGGGACTGGAGTTCACAACATTTTCTACATCAGCGCCAAAATTATACACGGCGACAAAACCAAACTTATTACTAGAATTTAGGCCTCGTTCGTTGCACGGAATATTTTAAATATGTTATAAAAAAAGATAAAAGAAGTTTTACTAAGGCGACATATTTAATATTTATTTGATAAAATCTTATATTTTTAAACTTACAAATATTAGTTTTGTTTGATAACTTTAAATACTTTCTTAGGATTTAAAAAACTTTCAAGTAATCGTAATGCAAACGGTATTTTACAAAATAATGGGCGGTTGTACGATAAGGAAAAAACATTAAATTGTTAAATATTTAAATCACACATTCGGTTCAATTGCAAATATTTAGCAAATGTGCGTTTTCATTTTTATTGGATATTCAAAGTGCGTTCATGCTATCTAAAATTTAATTTTTTGAAATTACCCCTATAGATTGATAATACGAAGTAAAGGTATCTTATTCGAGATTGTTCGGCATAGTAATACTATCTTTTTTAAAAAATATATATATATTCGAGTCAAAATCCAAAAAATAAATAAATAAAATTCACAACATTGATTTTAACAAACACGTAATCAATAACGAGATGCAATGCTTTAAAAAAATCTAGAAATTGATCAAGAGAAGCTGAGGCTTTGGAGTTCTAGGAGAATGAATATGTATTAGCATCTTTTGAAGTCATTGTAAAAGGGGGTAAATAGCTATTTAGGTCATTAAACTGTTTACACTTTGATGTTTTGGCATTCAAATATTTTTTGGTTAATTATACCACCCTATTATTTAAGAGTGGCTGAAAATAAACTGACATTTATGGTGGTTTTCGGCCAAATTAGAAATGTGTCGGAAATGTTTGCAAATAATCCGAGGGAAACAATTAGTGGTGTACAAGTTATATTTAAGAGTGTAATGTATCAATCATTAAAAAAAATATTCGACGTGGGACTTAAAGAATTGAAACTAAAGATACGGGATTAAGTTAACAACTCCATATACGCAGTTTAATAACATAGGACTCCCGCAGTAGTTGTCTCGTGTCGTGGCACGACAACACCCACAACCACACAGCGAATTCCCTATGTCAAAATGATATTTCTTTCTCTGAACCTTACATTGTAAGCGAACTTCCTATGACAAAATGGATATTTCGAGACGATAATGAATGTTTAAGTTTATGATGATTGACTATATTTCATTTAGAGTTATCTCATTTGGGATTGGAGTTCACAACATTTTTCTACATCAGCGCCAAAATTATACACGGCGACAAAACCAAACTTATTACTAGAATTTAGGCCTCGTTCGTTGCACGGAATATTTTAAATATGTTATAAAAAAAGATAAAAGAAGTTTTAATAAGGCGACATATTTAATATTTATTTGATAAAATCTTATATTTTTCAGCTTACAAATATTAGTTTTGTTTGATAACTTTAAATACTTTCTTAGGATTTAAAAAAACTTTCAAGTAATCGTAATGCAAACCGGTATTTTACAAAATAATGGAGCGGTTGTACGATAAGGAAAAAACATTAAATTGTTAAATATTTAAATCACACATTCGGTTCAATTGCAAATATTAGCAAATGTGCGTTTTCATTTTTTATTGGATATTCAAAGTGCGTTCATGCTATCTAAAATTTAATTTTTTGAAATTACCCCTATAGATTGATAATACGAAGTAAAGGTATCTTATTTCTAGATTGTTCGGCATAGTAATACTATCTTTTTAAAAATATATATATTCAGTCAAAATCCAAAAATAAATAAATAAAATTCACAACATTGATTTTAACAAACACGTAATCAATAACAGATGCAATGCTTTAAAAAATCTAGAAATTGATCAAGAGAGCTGAGGCTTTGGAGTTGTAGGAAAATGAATATGTATTAGCATCTTTTGAAGTCATTGTAAAAGGGGGTAAATAGCTATTTAGGTCATTAAAGTGTTTACACTTTGATGTTTTGGCATTCAAATATTTTTTGGTTAATTATACCACTCTATTATTTAAGAGTGGCTGAAAATAAACTGACATTTATGGTGGTTTTCGGCCAAATTAGAAATGTGTCGGAAATGTTGCAAATAATCCAGGGAAACAATTAGTGGTGTACAAGTTATATTTAAGAGTGTAATGTATCAATCATTAAAAAAAATATTCGACGTGGGACTTAAAGAATTGAAACTAAAGATACGGGATTAAGTTAACAACTCCATATACGCAGTTTAATAACATAGGACTCCCGCCGTAGTTGTCCCGATGTCGTGGCACGACAAACCCACAACCACACAGCGAATTCCCTATGTCAAAATGATATTTCTTTCTACGAACCTTACATTGTAAGCGAACTTCCTATGACAAAATGGATATTTCGAGACGATAATGAATGTTTAAGTTTATGATGATTGACTATATTTCATTTAGAGTTATCTCATTTGGGACTGGAGTTCACAACATTTTCTACATCAGCGCCAAAATTATACACGGCGACAAAACCAAACTTATTACTAGAATTTAGGCCTCGTTCGTTGCACGGAATATTTTAAATATGTTATAAAAAAGATAAAAGAAGTTTTAATAAGACGACATATTTAATATTTATTTGATAAAATCTTATATTTTCGCTTACAAATATTAGTTTTGTTTGATAACTTTAAATACTTTCTTAGGATTTAAAAAACTTTCAAGTAATCGTAATGCAAACCGGTATTTTACAAAATAATGGAGCGGTTAGCATGATAAGGAAAAAACATTAAATTGTTAAATATTTAAATCACACATTCAGTTCAATTGCAAATATTAGCAAATGTGCGTTTTCATTTTTTATTGGATATTCAAAGTGCGTTCATGCTATCTAAAATTTAATTTTTTGAAATTACCCCTATAGATTGATAATACGAAGTAAAGGTATCTTATTTCTAGATTGTTCGGCATAGTAATACTATCTTTTTAAATATATATATATATATATATTCAGTCAAAATCCAAAAATAAATAAATAAAATTCACAACACTGATTTTAACAAACACGTAATCAATAACAGATGCAATGCTTTAAAAAATCTAGAAATTGATCAAGAGAGCTGAGGCTTTGGAGTTGTAGGAAAATGAATATGTATTAGCATCTTTAGAAGTCATTGTAAAAGGGGGTAAATAGCTATTTAGGTCATTAAAGTGTTTACACTTTGATGTTTTGGCATTCAAATATTTTTTGGTTAATTATACCACTCTATTATTTAAGAGTGGCTGAAAATAAACTGACATTTATGGTGGTTTTCGGCCAAATTAGAAATGTGTCGGAAATGTTGCAAATAATCCAGGGAAACAATTAGTGGTGTACAAGTTATATTTAAGAGTGTAATGTATCAATCATTAAAAAAAATATTCGACGTGGGACTTAAAGAATTGAAACTAAAGATACGGGATTAAGTTAACAACTCCATATACGCGAGTTTAATAACATAGGACTCCCGCCGTAGTTGTCGAGTGTCGTGGCACGACAAACCCACAACCACACAGCGAATTCCCTATGTCAAAATGATATTTCTTTCTCACGAACCTTACATTGTAAGCGAACTTCCTATGACAAAATGGATATTTCGAGACGATAATGAATGTTTAAGTTTATGATGATTGACTATATTTCATTTAGAGTTATCTCATTTGGGGACTGGAGTTCACAACATTTTCTACATCGGCGCCAAAAATTATACACGGCGACAAAACCAAACTTATTACTAGAATTTAGGCCTCGTTCGTTGCACGGAATATTTTAAATATGTTATAAAAAAAAGATAAAAGAAGTTTTAATAAGACGACATATTTAATATTTATTTGATAAAATCTTATATTTTTAAACTTACAAATATTAGTTTTGTTTGATAACTTTAAATACTTTCTTAGGATTTAAAAAACTTTCAAGTAATCGTAATGCAAACCGGTATTTTACAAAATAATGGAGCGATTTAGTACGATAAGGAAAAACATTAAATTGTTAAATATTTAAATCACACATTCAGTTCAATTGCAAATATTAGCAAATGTGCGTTTTCATTTTTTATTGGATATTCAAAGTGCGTTCATGCTATCTAAAATTTAATTTTTTGAAATTACCCCTATAGATTGATAATACGAAGTAAAGGTATCTTATTTCTAGATTGTTCGGCATAGTAATACTATCTTTTTAAATATATATATATATATATATATATATATTCAGTCAAAATCCAAAAATAAATAAATAAAATTCACAACATTGATTTTAACAAACACGTAATCAATAACAGATGCAATGCTTTAAAAAATCTAGAAATTGATCAAGAGAGCTGAGGCTTTGGAGTTGTAGGAAAATGAATATGTATTAGCATCTTTTGAAGTCATTGTAAAAGGGGGTAAATAGCTATTTAGGTCATTAAAGTGTTTACACTTTGATGTTTTGGCATTCAAATATTTTTTTGGTTAATTATACCACTCTATTATTTAAGAGTGGCTGAAAATAAACTGACATTTATGGTGGTTTTCGGCCAAATTAGAAATGTGTCGGAAATGTTGCAAATAATCCAGGGAAACAATTAGTGGTGTACAAGTTATATTTAAGAGTGTAATGTATCAATCATTAAAAAAAAATATTCGGCGTGGGACTTAAAGAATTGAAACTAAAGATACGGGATTAAGTTAACAACTCCATATACGCGAGTTTAATAACATAGGACTCCCGCACGTAGTTGTCCGATGTCGTGGCACGACAAACCCACAACCACACAGCGAATTCCCTATGTCAAAATGATATTTCTTTCTCTGAACCTTACATTGTAAGCGAACTTCCTATGACAAAATGGATATTTCGAGACGATAATGAATGTTTAAGTTTATGATGATTGACTATATTTCATTTAGAGTTATCTCATTTGGGGACTGGAGTTCACAACATTTTCTACATCAGCGCCAAAAATTATACACGGCGACAAAACCAAACTTATTACTAGAATTTAGGCCTCGTTCGTTGCACGGAATATTTTAAATATGTTATAAAAAAAGATAAAAAGAAGTTTTAATAAGACGACATATTTAATATTTATTTGATAAAATCTTATATTTTTAAACTTACAAATATTAGTTTTGTTTGATAACTTTAAATACTTTCTTAGGATTTAAAAAAACTTTCAAGTAATCGTAATGCAAACCGGTATTTTACAAAATAATGGGAGCGATTAGTACGATAAGGAAAAAACATTAAATTGTTAAATATTTAAATCACACATTCGGTTCAATTGCAAATATTAGCAAATGTGCGTTTTCATTTTTATTGGATATTCAAAGTGCGTTCATGCTATCTAAAATTTAATTTTTTGAAATTACCCCTATAGATTGATAATACGAAGTAAAGGTATCTTATTTCTAGATTGTTCGGCATAGTAATACTATCTTTTTTAAAAATATATATATATATATATGAGTCAAAATCCAAAAAATAAATAAATAAAATTCACAACATTGATTTTAACAAACACGTAATCAATAACGAGATGCAATGCTTTAAAAAAATCTAGAAATTGATCAAGAGAAGTGAGGCTTTGGAGTTGTAGGAAAATGAATATGTATTAGCATCTTTTGAAGTCATTGTAAAAGGGGGTAAATAGCTATTTAGGTCATTAAAGTGTTTACACTTTGATGTTTTGGCATTCAAATATTTTTTTGGTTAATTATACCACTCTATTATTTAAGAGTGGCTGAAAATAAACTGACATTTATGGTGGTTTTCGGCCAAATTAGAAATGTGTCGGAAATGTTGCAAATAATCCAGGGAAACAATTAGTGGTGTACAAGTTATATTTAAGAGTGTAATGTATCAATCATTAAAAAAAATATTCGACGTGGGACTTAAAGAATTGAAACTAAAGATACGGGATTAAGTTAACAACTCCATATACGCGAGTTTAATAACATAGGACTCCCGCACGTAGTTGTCGAGTGTCGTGGCACGACAAACCCACAACCACTGACAGCGAATTCCCTATGTCAAAATGATATTTCTTTCTACGAACCTTACATTGTAAGCGAACTTCCTATGACAAAATGGATATTTCGAGACGATAATGAATGTTTAAGTTTATGATGATTGACTATATTTCATTTAGAGTTATCTCATTTGGGGACTGGAGTTCACAACATTTTTCTACATCAGCGCCAAAAATTATACACGGCGACAAAACCAAACTTATTACTAGAATTTAGGCCTCGTTCGTTGCACGGAATATTTTAAATATGTTATAAAAAAAGATAAAAAGAAGTTTTAATAAGGCGACATATTTAATATTTATTTGATAAAATCTTATATTTTTAAAGCTTACAAATATTAGTTTTGTTTGATAACTTTAAATACTTTCTTAGGATTTAAAAAAACTTTCAAGTAATCGTAATGCAAACCGGTATTTTACAAAATAATGGGAGCGGTTAGTACGATAAGGAAAAAACATTAAATTGTTAAATATTTAAATCACACATTCGGTTCAATTGCAAATATTAGCAAATGTGCGTTTTCATTTTTATTGGATATTCAAAGTGCGTTCATGCTATCTAAAATTTAATTTTTTGAAATTACCCCTATAGATTGATAATACGAAGTAAAGGTATCTTATTTCTAGATTGTTCGGCATAGTAATACTATCTTTTTTAAATATATATATATATTCGAGTCAAAATCCAAAAAATAAATAAATAAAATTCACAACATTGATTTTAACAAACACGTAATCAATAACAGATGCAATGCTTTAAAAAATCTAGAAATTGATCAAGAGAGCTGAGGCTTTGGAGTTGTAGGAAAATGAATATGTATTAGCATCTTTTGAAGTCATTGTAAAAGGGGGTAAATAGCTATTTAGGTCATTAAAGTGTTTACACTTTGATGTTTTGGCATTCAAATATTTTTTTGGTTAATTATACCACTCTATTATTTAAGAGTGGCTGAAAATAAACTGACATTTATGGTGGTTTTCGGCCAAATTAGAAATGTGTCGGAAATGTTGCAAATAATCCAGGGAAACAATTAGTGGTGTACAAGTTATATTTAAGAGTGTAATGTATCAATCATTAAAAAAAATATTCGGCGTGGGACTTAAAGAATTGAAACTAAAGATACGGGATTAAGTTAACAACTCCATATACGCGGTTTAATAACATAGGACTCCCGCCGTAGTTGTCCGTGTCGTGGCACGACAAACCCACAACCACTGACAGCGAATTCCCTATGTCAAAATGATATTTCTTTCTACTGAACCTTACATTGTAAGCGAACTTCCTATGACAAAATGGATATTTCGAGACGATAATGAATGTTTAAGTTTATGATGATTGACTATATTTCATTTAGAGTTATCTCATTTGGGGATTTGGAGTTCACAACATTTTTCTACATCAGCGCCAAAAATTGTACACGGCGACAAAACCAAACTTATTACTAGAATTTAGGCCTCGTTCGTTGCACGGAATATTTTAAATATGTTATAAAAAAAGATAAAAAGAAGTTTTAATAAGACGACATATTTAATATTTATTTGATAAAATCTTATATTTTTAAAGCTTACAAATATTAGTTTTGTTTGATAACTTTAAATACTTTCTTAGGATTTAAAAAAACTTTCAAGTAATCGTAATGCAAACCGGTATTTTACAAAATAATGGGAGCGAGTTAGTACGATAAGGAAAAAACATTAAATTGTTAAATATTTAAATCACACATTCGGTTCAATTGCAAATATTAGCAAATGTGCGTTTTCATTTTTATTGGATATTCAAAGTGCGTTCATGCTATCTAAAATTTAATTTTTTGAAATTACCCCTATAGATTGATAATACGAAGTAAAGGTATCTTATTTCTAGATTGTTCGGCATAGTAATACTATCTTTTTTTAAAAATATATATATATTCGAGTCAAAATCCAAAAAATAAATAAATAAAATTCACAACATTGATTTTAACAAACACGTAATCAATAACGAGATGCAATGCTTTAAAAAAATCTAGAAATTGATCAAGAGAAGTGAGGCTTTGGAGTTGTAGGAAAATGAATATGTATTAGCATCTTTTGAAGTCATTGTAAAAAGGGGGTAAATAGCTATTTAGGTCATTAAAGTGTTTACACTTTGATGTTTTGGCATTCAAATATTTTTTGGTTAATTATACCACTCTATTATTTAAGAGTGGCTGAAAATAAACTGACATTTATGGTGGTTTTCGGCCAAATTAGAAATGTGTCGGAAATGTTGCAAATAATCCAGGGAAACAATTAGTGGTGTACAAGTTATATTTAAGAGTGTAATGTATCAATCATTAAAAAAAAATATTCGGCGTGGGACTTAAAGAATTGAAACTAAAGATACGGGATTAAGTTAACAACTCCATATACGCGAGTTTAATAACATAGGACTCCCCGCCGTAGTTGTCCGATGTCGTGGCACGACAAACCCTCAACCACACAGCGAATTCCCTATGTCAAAATGATATTTCTTTCTACGAACCTTACATTGTAAGCGAACTTCCTATGACAAAATGGATATATTTCGAGACGATAATGAATGTTTAAGTTTATGATGATTGACTATATTTCATTTAGAGTTATCTCATTTGGGGATTTGGAGTTCACAACATTTTCTACATCAGCGCCAAAAATTGTACACGGCGACAAAACCAAACTTATTACTAGAATTTAGGCCTCGTTCGTTGCACGGAATATTTTAAATATGTTATAAAAAAGATAAAAGAAGTTTTAATAAGACGACATATTTAATATTTATTTGATAAAATCTTATATTTTCGCTTACAAATATTAGTTTTGTTTGATAACTTTAAATACTTTCTTAGGATTTAAAAAACTTTCAAGTAATCGTAATGCAAACCAGTATTTTACAAAATAATGGAGCGGTTGGCACAGTAAGGAAAAACATTAAATTGTTAAATATTTAAATCACACATTCAGTTCAATTGCAAATATTAGCAAATGTGCGTTTTCATTTTTTATTGGATATTCAAAGTGCGTTCATGCTATCTAAAATTTAATTTTTTGAAATTACCCCTATAGATTGATAATACGAAGTAAAGGTATCTTATTTCTAGATTGTTCGGCATAGTAATACTATCTTTTTAAATATATATATATATATATATATATATATTCGATCAAAATCCAAAAAATAAATAAATAAAATTCACAACATTGATTTTAACAAACACGTAATCAATAACAGATGCAATGCTTTAAAAAATCTAGAAATTGATCAAGAGAGCTGAGGCTTTGGAGTTGTAGGAAAATGAATATGTATTAGCATCTTTTGAAGTCATTGTAAAAGGGGGTAAATAGCTATTTAGGTCATTAAAGTGTTTACACTTTGATGTTTTGGCATTCAAATATTTTTTGGTTAATTATACCACTCTATTATTTAAGAGTGGCTGAAAATAAACTGACATTTATGGTGGTTTTCGGCCAAATTAGAAATGTGTCGGAAATGTTGCAAATAATCCAGGGAAACAATTAGTGGTGTACAAGTTATATTTAAGAGTGTAATGTATCAATCATTAAAAAAAATATTCGACGTGGGACTTAAAGAATTGAAACTAAAGATACGGGATTAAGTTAACAACTCCATATACGCAGTTTAATAACATAGGACTCCCCGCCGTAGTTGTCCCGTGTCGTGGCCTGACAAACCCTCAACCACACAGCGAATTCCCTATGTCAAAATGATATTTCTTTCTCACGAACCTTACATTGTAGCGAACTTCCTATGACAAAATGGATATTTTGAGACGATAATGAATGTTTAAGTTTATGATGATTGACTATATTTCATTTAGAGTTATCTCATTTGGGGACTGGAGTTCACAACATTTTTCTACATCAGCGCCAAAATTGTACACGGCGACAAAACCAAACTTATTACTAGAATTTAGGCCTCGTTCGTTTGCACGGAATATTTTAAATATGTTATAAAAAAAGATAAAAAGAAGTTTTAATAAGGCGACATATTTAATATTTATTTGATAAAATCTTATATTTTTAAAGCTTACAAATATTAGTTTTGTTTGATAACTTTAAATACTTTCTTAGGATTTAAAAAACTTTCAAGTAATCGTAATGCAAACCGGTATTTTACAAAATAATGGGAGCGGTTAGCACGATAAGGAAAAAACATTAAATTGTTAAATATTTAAATCACACATTCAGTTCAATTGCAAATATTAGCAAATGTGCGTTTTCATTTTTTATTGGATATTCAAAGTGCGTTCATGCTATCTAAAATTTAATTTTTTGAAATTACCCCTATAGATTGATAATACGAAGTAAAGGTATCTTATTTCTAGATTGTTCGGCATAGTAATACTATCTTTTTAAATATATATATATATATATATATATATATATATATATATTCAGTCAAAATCCAAAAATAAATAAATAAAATTCACAACATTGATTTTAACAAACACGTAATCAATAACAGATGCAATGCTTTAAAAAATCTAGAAATTGATCAAGAGAGCTGAGGCTTTGGAGTTGTAGGAAAATGAATATGTATTAGCATCTTTAGAAGTCATTGTAAAAGGGGGTAAATAGCTATTTAGGTCATTAAAGTGTTTACACTTTGATGTTTTGGCATTCAAATATTTTTTGGTTAATTATACCACTCTATTATTTAAGAGTGGCTGAAAATAAACTGACATTTATGGTGGTTTTCGGCCAAATTAGAAATGTGTCGGAAATGTTGCAAATAATCCAGGGAAACAATTAGTGGTGTACAAGTTATATTTAAGAGTGTAATGTATCAATCATTAAAAAAAATATTCGACGTGGGACTTAAAGAATTGAAACTAAAGATACGGGATTAATTTAACAACTCCATATACGCAGTTTAATAACATAGGACTCCCCGCCGTAGTTGTCCCGTGTCGTGGCCTGACAAACCCTCAACCACCTGAAAAGCGAATTCCGTATGTCAAAATGATATTTCTTTCTACGAACCTTACATTGTAAGCGAACTTCCTATGACAAAATGGATATATTTCGAGACGATAATGAATGTTTAAGTTTATGATGATTGACTATATTTCATTTAGAGTTATCTCATTTGGGACTGGAGTTCACAACATTTTCTACATCAGCGCCAAAATTGTACACGGCGACAAAACCAAACTTATTACTAGAATTTAGGCCTCGTTCGTTGCACGGAATATTTTAAATATGTTATAAAAAAGATAAAAGAAGTTTTAATAAGACGACATATTTAATATTTATTTGATAAAATCTTATATTTTCGCTTACAAATATTAGTTTTGTTTGATAACTTTAAATACTTTCTTAGGATTTAAAAAACTTTCAAGTAATCGTAATGCAAACCGGTATTTTACAAAATAATGGAGCAGTTGGCACAGTAAGGAAAAACATTAAATTGTTAAATATTTAAATCACACATTCAGTTCAATTGCAAATATTAGCAAATGTGCGTTTTCATTTTTTATTTGATATTCAAAGTGCGTTCATGCTATCTAAAATTTAATTTTTTGAAATTACCCCTATAGATTGATAATACGAAGTAAAGGTATCTTATTCGAGATTGTTCGGCATAGTAATACAATCTTTTTAAAAATATATATATATATTCAGTCAAAATCCAAAAATAAATAAATAAAATTCACAACATTGATTTTAACAAACACGTAATCAATAACAGATGCAATGCTTTAAAAAATCTAGAAATTGATCAAGAGAGCTGAGGCTTTGGAGTTGTAGGAAAATGAATATGTATTAGCATCTTTAGAAGTCATTGTAAAAGGGGGTAAATAGCTATTTAGGTCATTAAAGTGTTTACACTTTGATGTTTTGGCATTCAAATATTTTTTGGTTAATTATACCACTCTATTATTTAAGAGTGGCTGAAAATAAACTGACATTTATGGTGGTTTTCGGCCAAATTAGAAATGTGTCGGAAATGTTGCAAATAATCCAGGGAAACAATTAGTGGTGTACAAGTTATATTTAAGAGTGTAATGTATCAATCATTAAAAAAAATATTCGACGTGGGACTTAAAGAATTGAAACTAAAGATACGGGATTAAGTTAACAACTCCATATACGCAGTTTAATAACATAGGACTCCCCGCCGTAGTTGTCCCGTGTCGTGGCCTGACAAACCCTCAACCACCTGAAAAGCGAATTCCCTATGTCAAAATGATATTTCTTTCTACGAACCTTACATTGTAAGCGAACTTCCTATGACAAAATGGATATATTTCGAGACGATAATGAATGTTTAAGTTTATGATGATTGACTATATTTCATTTAGAGTTATCTCATTTGGGACTGGAGTTCACAACATTTTCTACATCAGCGCCAAAATTGTACACGGCGACAAAACCAAACTTATTACTAGAATTTAGGCCTCGTTCGTTGCACGGAATATTTTAAATATGTTATAAAAAAGATAAAAGAAGTTTTAATAAGACGACATATTTAATATTTATTTGATAAAATCTTATATTTTTCAGCTTACAAATATTAGTTTTGTTTGATAACTTTAAATACTTTCTTAGGATTTAAAAAACTTTCAAGTAATCGTAATGCAAACCAGTATTTTACAAAATAATGGAGCAGTTGGCACAGTAAGGAAAAACATTAAATTGTTAAATATTTAAATCACACATTCAGTTCAATTGCAAATATTAGCAAATGTGCGTTTTCATTTTTTATTTGATATTCAAAGTGCGTTCATGCTATCTAAAATTTAATTTTTTGAAATTACCCCTATAGATTGATAATAGGAAGTAAAGGTATCTTATTTCTAGATTGTTCGGCATAGTAATACTATCTTTTTTAAATATATATATATATATATATATATATATATATATATTCGATCAAAATCCAAAAATAAATAAATAAAATTCACAACATTGATTTTAACAAACACGTAATCAATAACAGATGCAATGCTTTAAAAAATCTAGAAATTGATCAAGAGAGCTGAGGCTTTGGAGTTGTAGGAAAATGAATATGTATTAGCATCTTTTGAAGTCATTGTAAAAGGGGGTAAATAGCTATTTAGGTCATTAAAGTGTTTACACTTTGATGTTTTGGCATTCAAATATTTTTTGGTTAATTATACCACTCTATTATTTAAGAGTGGCTGAAAATAAAGCCCGACATTTATGGTGGTTTTCGGCCAAATTAGAAATGTGTCGGAAATGTTGCAAATAATCCCGGGGAAACAATTAGTGGTGTACAAGTTATATTTAAGAGTGTAATGTATCAATCATTAAAAAAAAATATTCGGCGTGGGACTTAAAGAATTGAAACTAAAGATACGGGATTAAGTTAACAACTCCATATACGCAGTTTAATAACATAGGACTCCCCGCCGTAGTTGTCCCGTGTCGTGGCCTGACAAACCCACAACCACCTGAAAAGCGAATTCCCTATGTCAAAATGATATTTCTTTCTACGAACCTTACATTGTAAGCGAACTTCCTATGACAAAATGGATATTTCGAGACGATAATGAATGTTTAAGTTTATGATGATTGACTATATTTCATTTAGAGTTATCTCATTTGGGACTGGAGTTCACAACATTTTCTACATCAGCGCCAAAATTATACACGGCGACAAAACCAAACTTATTACTAGAATTTAGGCCTCGTTCGTTGCACGGAATATTTTAAATATGTTATAAAAAAGATAAAAGAAGTTTTAATAAGACGACATATTTAATATTTATTTGATAAAATCTTATATTTTCGCTTACAAATATTAGTTTTGTTTGATAACTTTAAATACTTTCTTAGGATTTAAAAAACTTTCAAGTAATCGTAATGCAAACCGGTATTTTACAAAATAATGGAGCAGTTGGCACAGTAAGGAAAAACATTAAATTGTTAAATATTTAAATCACACATTCAGTTCAATTGCAAATATTAGCAAATGTGCGTTTTCATTTTTTATTGGATATTCAAAGTGCGTTCATGCTATCTAAAATTTAATTTTTTGAAATTACCCCTATAGATTGATAATACGAAGTAAAGGTATCTTATTCGAGATTGTTCGGCATAGTAATACAATCTTTTTAAAAATATATATATATTCAGTCAAAATCCAAAAATAAATAAATAAAATTCACAACATTGATTTTAACAAACACGTAATCAATAACAGATGCAATGCTTTAAAAAATCTAGAAATTGATCAAGAGAGCTGAGGCTTTGGAGTTGTAGGAAAATGAATATGTATTAGCATCTTTTGAAGTCATTGTAAAAGGGGGGTAAATAGCTATTTAGGTCATTAAAGTGTTTACACTTTGATGTTTTGGCATTCAAATATTTTTTTGGTTAATTATACCACTCTATTATTTAAGAGTGGTGAAAATAAAGCTCGACATTTATGGTGGTTTTCGGCCAAATTAGAAATGTGTCGGAAATGTTGCAAATAATCCAGGGAAACAATTAGTGGTGTACAAGTTATATTTAAGAGTGTAATGTATCAATCATTAAAAAAAATATTCGACGTGGGACTTAAAGAATTGAAACTAAAGATACGGGATTAAGTTAACAACTCCATATACGCAGTTTAATAACATAGGACTCCCCGCCGTAGTTGTCCCGTGTCGTGGCCTGACAAACCCACAACCACCTGAAAAGCGAATTCCCTATGTCAAAATGATATTTCTTTCTACGAACCTTACATTGTAAGCGAACTTCCTATGACAAAATGGATATTTCGAGACGATAATGAATGTTTAAGTTTATGATGATTGACTATATTTCATTTAGAGTTATCTCATTTGGGACTGGAGTTCACAACATTTTCTACATCAGCGCCAAAATTATACACGGCGACAAAACCAAACTTATTACTAGAATTTAGGCCTCGTTCGTTGCACGGAATATTTTAAATATGTTATAAAAAAGATAAAAGAAGTTTTAATAAGACGACATATTTAATATTTATTTGATAAAATCTTATATTTTCGCTTACAAATATTAGTTTTGTTTGATAACTTTAAATACTTTCTTAGGATTTAAAAAACTTTCAAGTAATCGTAATGCAAACCGGTATTTTACAAAATAATGGAGCAGTTGGCACAGTAAGGAAAAACATTAAATTGTTAAATATTTAAATCACACATTCAGTTCAATTGCAAATATTAGCAAATGTGCGTTTTCATTTTTTATTGGATATTCAAAGTGCGTTCATGCTATCTAAAATTTAATTTTTTGAAATTACCCCTATAGATTGATAATACGAAGTAAAGGTATCTTATTCGAGATTGTTCGGCATAGTAATACAATCTTTTTAAAAATATATATATATTCAGTCAAAATCCAAAAATAAATAAATAAAATTCACAACATTGATTTTAACAAACACGTAATCAATAACAGATGCAATGCTTTAAAAAATCTAGAAATTGATCAAGAGAGCTGAGGCTTTGGAGTTGTAGGAAAATGAATATGTATTAGCATCTTTTGAAATCATTGTAAAAGGGGGTAAATAGCTATTTAGGTCATTAAAGTGTTTACACTTTGATGTTTTGGCATTCAAATATTTTTTGGTTAATTATACCACTCTATTATTTAAGAGTGGCTGAAAATAAACTGACATTTATGGTGGTTTTCGGCCAAATTAGAAATGTGTCAGAAATGTTGAAAATAATCCAGGGAAACAATTAGTGGTGTACAAGTTATATTTAAGAGAGTAATGTATCAATCATTAAAAAAAAATTCGACGTGGGACTTAAAGAATTGAAACTAAAGATACGGGATTAAGTTAACAACTCCATATACGCATTTTAATAACATATGACTCCCCGCCGTAGTTGTCCCGTGTCGGGGCCTGACAACACCCACAACCACCTGATAAGCGAATTCCCTATGTCAAAATGATATTTCTTTCTACGAACCTTACATTGTAAGCGAACTTGCTATGACAAAATGGATATCTCGAGTCGATAATGAATGTTTAAGTTTATGATGATTGACTATATTTCATTTAGAGTTATCCCATTTGGGACTGGAGTTCACAACATTTTCTACATCAGCGCCAAAATTATACACGGCGACAAAACCAAACTTATTACTAGAATTTAGGCCTCGTTCGTTGCACGGAATATTTTAAATATGTTATAAAAAAGATAAAAGAAGTTTTACTAAGACGACATATTTAATATTTATTTGATAAAATCTTATATTTTCGCTTACAATATTAGTTTTGTTTGATAACTTTGAATAATTTCATACGATTTAAAAAACTTTCAAGTAATCGTAATGCAAACCAGTATTTTACAAAATAATGGAGCAGTTGGCACAGTAAGGAAAAACATTAAATTGTTAAATATTTAAATCACACATTCATTTCAATTGCAAATATTAGCAAATGTGCGTTTTCATTTTTTATTGGATATTCAAAGTGCGTTCATGCTATCTAAAATTTTATTTTTTGAAATTACCCCTATAGATAGATAATACGAAGTAAAGGTATCTTATTCGAGATTGTTCGGCATAGTAATACAATCTTTTTTTAAAAAATATATATATTCAGTCAAAATCCAAAAATAAATAAATAAAATTCACAACATTGATTTTAACAAACACGTAATCAATAACAGATGCAATGCTTTAAAAAATCTAGAAATTGATCAAGAGAGCTGAGGCTTTGAAGTTGTAGGAAAATGAATACGTATTAGCATCTTTTGAAATCATTGTAAAAGGGGGTAAATAGCTATTTAGGTCATTAAAGTGTTTACACTTTGATGTTTTGGCATACAAATATTTTTTGGTTAATTATACCACTCTATTATTTAAGAGTGGCTGAAAATAAACTGACATTTATGGTGGTTTTCGGCCAAATTAGAAATGTGTCAGAAATGTTGCAAATAATCCAGGGAAACAATTAGTGGTGTACAAGTTATATTTAAGAGAGTAATGTATCAATCATTAAAAAAATATTCGATGTGGGACTTAAAGTATTGAAACTAAAGATACGGGATTAAGTTAACAACTCCATATACGCAGTTTAATAACATAGGACTCCCCGTCGTAGTTGTCCCGTGTCGGGGCCTGACAACACCCACAACCACCTGAAAAGCGAATTCCCTATGTCAACATGATATTTCTTTCTACGGACCTTACATTGTAAGCAAACTTGCTATGACAAAATGGATATCTCGAGACGATAATGAATGTTTAAGTTTATGATTATAGACTATATTTCTTTTAGACTTATCTCATTTGGGATTGGAGTTCACAACATTTTCTACATCAGCGCCAAAATTATACACGGTGACAAAACCACACTTATTACTAGAATTTAGGCCTCGTTCGTTGCACGGAATATTTTAAATATGTTATAAAAAAGATAAAAGAAGTTTTACTAAGACGACATATTTAATATTTATTTGATAAAATCTTATATTTTCGCTTACAATATTAGTTTTGTTTGATAACTTTAAATACTTTCTTAGGATTTAAAAAAACTTTCAAGTAATCGTAATGCAAACCCAGTATTTTACAAAATAATGGAGCAGATTAGCACGATAAGGAAAAACATTAAATTGTTAAATATTTAAATCACACATTCGAGTTCAATTGCAAATATTAGCAAATGTGCGTTTTCATTTTTTATTGGATATTCAAAGTGCGTTAATGCTATCTAAAATTTAAATTTTTTTGAAATTACCCCTATAGATAGATAATACTGAAGTAAAGGTATCTTTTTCGAGATTGTTCGAAAGCATAGTAATATTATTTTCTTAAAAAAATATATATATTCAGTCAAAATCAAAAAAATAAATAAATAAAATTCACAACATTGATTTTAACAATCACCTAAGCAATGCTTTAAAAAATCTAGAAATTAATCGTGAGAGCTGAGGCTTTGGAGTTCTATGAGAATGAATATGTATTAGCATCTTTTGTAGTCATTATAAAAAGGGGGGTAAATAGCTATTTAGGTCATGAAAGCTGTTTACACTTTCATTTTTTATTGGATATTCAAAGTGCGTTCATGCTATCTAAAATTTAATTTTTTGAAATTACCCCTATAGATAGATAATACGAAGTAAAGGTATCTTATTCGAGATTGTTCGGCATAGTAATACTATCTTTTTAAAAAAATATATATATTCAGTAAAAATCCAAAAATAAATAAATAAAATTCACAACATTGATTTTAACAAACACCTAATCAATAACAGATGCAATGCTTTAAAAAATCTAGAAATTGATCGTGAGAGCTGAGGCTTTGGAGTTCTATGAGAATGAATATGTATTAGCATCTTTTGAAGTCATTGTAAAAGGGGGTAAATAGCTATTTAGGTCATTAAACTGTTTACACTTTGATGTTTTGGCATTCAAATATTTTTTGGATAATTA
This sequence comes from Vinca minor, assembly GCA_026122235.1. Classification (NCBI taxonomy): domain Eukaryota; kingdom Viridiplantae; phylum Streptophyta; class Magnoliopsida; order Gentianales; family Apocynaceae; genus Vinca; species Vinca minor. The sequence continues at coordinate 800,991 of JAOCZM010000002.1, forward strand.
TACCACTCCATTATTTAAGAGTGGCTGAAAATAAACTGACATTTATGGTGGTTTTCGGCCAAATTAGAAATGTGTCGGAAATGTTGCAAATAATCCAAGGAAACAATTAGTGGTGTTCAAGTTATTTTTAAGAGAGTAATGTATCAATCATTAAAAAAATTATTCGACGTGGGACTTAAAGAATTGAAACTAAAGATACGGGATTAAGTTAACAACTCCATATAAGCAGTTTAATTACATAAGACTCCCCGCCGTAGTTGTCCTGTGTCGGGGCATGACAACACCCACAACCACCTGATAAGCGAATTCCCTATGTCAAAATGATATTTCTTTCTACGAACCTTACATTGTAAGCGAACTTGCTATGACAAAATGGATATCTCGAGACGATAATGAATGTTTAAGTTTATGATGATTGACTATATTTCATTTAGAGTTTTCTCATTTGGGACTGGAGTTCACAACAATTTCTACATCAGCGCAAAAATTATACACGGCGACAAAACCAAACTTATTACTAGAATTTAGGCCTCTTTCGTTGCACGGAATATTTTAAATATGTTATAAAAAAGATAAAAGAAGTTTTACTAAGACGACATATTTAATATTTATTTGATAAAATCTTATATTTTTCAGCTTACAAATATTAGTTTTGTTTGATAACTTTAAATACTTTCTTAGGATTTAAAAAACTTTCAAGTAATCGTAATGCAAACCGGTATTTTACAAAATAATGCAGCAGTTGGCACAATAAGGAAGAACATTAAATTGTTAAATATTTAAATCACACATTCGGTTCAATTGCAAATATTAGCAAATGTGCGTTTTCATTTTTATTGGATATTCCAAGTGCGTTCATGCTTTCTAAAATTTAATTTTTTGAAATTACCCCTATCGATTGATAATACGAAGTAAAGATATCTTATTCGAGAATGTTCGGCATAGTAATACTATCTTAAAAAAAAATATATATATTCAGTCAAAATCCAAAAATAAATAAATATAATTCACAACATTGATTTTAACAAACACGTAATCAATAACAAATGCAATGCTTTAAAAATCTAGAAATTGATCAAGAGAGCTGAGGCTTTGTTGTTCTAAGAAAATGAATATGTATTAGCATCTTTTGAAGTCATTGTAAAAGGGGGTAAATAGCTATTTAGGTCATTAAACTGTTTACACTTTGATGTTTTGGCATTCAAATATTTTTTGGATAATTATACCACTCCATTATTTAAGAGTGGCTGAAAATAAACTGACATTTATGGTGGTTTTCGGCCAAATTAGAAATGTGTCGGAAATGTTGCAAATAATCCAAGGAAACAATTAGTGGTGTTCAAGTTATTTTTAAGAGAGTAATGTATCAATCATTAAAAAAATTATTCGACGTGGGACTTAAAGAATTGAAACTAAAGATACGGGATTAAGTTAACAACTCCATATAAGCAGTTTAATTACATAAGACTCCCCGCCGTAGTTGTCCTGTGTCGGGGCATGACAACACCCACAACCACCTGATAAGCGAATTCCCTATGTCAAAATGATATTTCTTTCTACGAACCTTACATTGTAAGCGAACTTGCTATGACAAAATGGATATCTCGAGACGATAATGAATGTTTAAGTTTATGATGATTGACTATATTTCATTTAGAGTTATCTCATTTGGGACTGGAGTTCACAACATTTTCTACATCAGCGCCAAAATTATACACTGCGACAAAACCACACTTTTCACTAGAATTTAGGCCTCGTTCGTTGCACGGAATATTTTAAATATGTTATAAAAAAGATAAAAGAAGTTTTACTAAGACGACATATTTAATATTTATTTGATAAAATCTTATATTTTCGCTTACAATATTAGTTTTGTTTGATAACTTTAAATACTTTCTTAGGATTTAAAAAACTTTCAAGTAATCGTAATGCAAACCAGTATTTTACAAAATAATGGAGCAGTTGGCACAGTAAGGAAAAACATTAAATTGTTAAATATTTAAATCACACATTCAGTTCAATTGCAAATATTAGCAAATGTGCGTTTTCATTTTTTATTGGATATTCAAAGTGCGTTAATGCTATCTAAAATTTAAATTTTTTGAAATTACCCCTATAGATAGATAATACGAAGTAAAGGTATCTTTTTCGAGATTGTTCAGCATAGTAATATTATTTTCTTAAAGAAATATATATATTCAGTCAAAATCAAAAAAATAAATAAATAAAATTCACAACATTGATTTTAACAATCACCTAAGCAATGCTTTAAAAAATCTAGAAATTAATCGTGAGAGCTGAGGCTTTGGAGTTCTATGAGAATGAATATGTATTAGCATCTTTTGTAGTCATTATAAAAGGGGGTAAATAGCTATTTAGGTCATGAAACTGTTTACACTTTCATTTTTTATTGGATATTCAAAGTGCGTTCATGCTATCTAAAATTTAATTTTTTGAAATTACCCCTATAGATAGATAATACGAAGTAAAGGTATCTTATTCGAGATTGTTCGGCATAGTAATACTATCTTTTTAAAAAAATATATATATTCAGTAAAAATCCAAAAATAAATAAATAAAATTCACAACATTGATTTTAACAAACACCTAATCAATAATGAGATGCAATGCTTTAAAAAAATCTAGAAATTGATCGTGAGAGCTGAGGCTTTGGAGTTCTATGAGAATGAATATGTATTAGCATCTTTTGAAGTCATTGTAAAAGGGGGTAAATAGCTATTTAGGTCATTAAACTGTTTACACTTTGATGTTTTGGCATTCAAATATTTTTTGGATAATTATACCACTCCATTATTTAAGAGTGGCTGAAAATAAACTGACATTTATGGTGGTTTTCGGCCAAATTAGAAATGTGTCGGAAATGTTGCAAATAATCCAAGGAAACAATTAGTGGTGTTCAAGTTATTTTTTAAGAGAGTAATGTATCAATCATTAAAAAAATTATTCGACGTGGGACTTAAAGAATTGAAACTAAAGATACGGGATTAAGTTAACAACTCCATATAAGCAGTTTAATTACATAAGACTACCCGCCGTAGTTGTCCTGTGTCGGGGCATGACAACACCCACAACCACCTGATAAGCGAATTCCCTATGTCAAAATGATATTTCTTTCTACGAACCTTACATTGTAAGCGAACTTGCTATGACAAAATGGATATCTCGAGACGATAATGAATGTTTAAGTTTATGATGATTGACTATATTTCATTTAGAGTTTTCTCATTTGGGACTGGAGTTCACAACAATTTCTACATCAGCGCAAAAATTATACACGGCGACAAAACCAAACTTATTACTAGAATTTAGGCCTCTTTCGTTGCACGGAATATTTTAAATATGTTATAAAAAAGATAAAAGAAGTTTTACTAAGACGACATATTTAATATTTATTTGATAAAATCTTATATTTTCGCTTACAAATATTAGTTTTGTTTGATAACTTTAAATACTTTCTTAGGATTTAAAAAACTTTCAAGTAATCGTAATGCAAACCGGTATTTTACAAAATAATGCAGCAGTTGGCACAGTAAGGAAGAACATTAAATTGTTAAATATTTAAATCACACATTCAGTTCAATTGCAAATATTAGCAAATGTGCGTTTTCATTTTTTATTGGATATTCCAAGTGCGTTCATGCTTTCTAAAATTTAATTTTTTGAAATTACCCCTATCGATTGATAATACGAAGTAAAGATATCTTATTCGAGAATGTTCGGCATAGTAATACTATCTTAAAAAAAAAATATATATATTCAGTCAAAATCCAAAAATAAATAAATATAATTCACAACATTGATTTTAACAAACACGTAATCAATAACAAATGCAATGCTTTAAAAAATCTAGAAATTGATCAAGAGAGCTGAGGCTTTGTAGTTCTAAGAAAATGAATATGTATTAGCATCTTTTGAAGTCATTGTAAAAGGGGGTAAACAGCTATTTAGGTCATTAAACTATTTACACTTTGATGTTTTGGCATTCAAATATTTTTTGGTTAATTATACCACTCTATTATTTAAGAGTGGATGAAAATAAACTGATATTTATGGTGGTTTTCGGCCAAATTAGAAATGTGTCGGAAATGTTGCAAATAATCCAGGGAAACAATTAGTGGTGTTCAAGTTATATTTAAGAGAGTAATGTATCAATCATTAAAAAAAAAAATTCGACGTGGGACTTAAAGAATTGAAACTAAAGATACGGGATTAAGTTAACAACTCCATATACGCAGTTTAATAACATAGGACTCCCCGCCGTAGTTGTCCCGTGTCGTGGCCTGACAAACCCACAACCACCTGAAAAGCGAATTCCCTATGTCAAAATGATATTTCTTTCTACGAACCTTACATTGTAAGCAAACATGCTATGACAAAATAGATATCTCGTGACGATAATGAATGTTTAAGTTTATGATGATTGACTATATTTCATTTAGAGTTATCTCATTTGGGACTGGAGTTCACAACATTTTCTACATCAGCGCCAAAATTATACACTGCGACAAAACCACACTTTTCACTAGAATTTAGGCCTCGTTCGTTGCACGGAATATTTTAAATATGTTATAAAAAAGATAAAAGAAGTTTTACTAAGACGACATATTTAATATTTATTTGATAAAATCTTATATTTTCGCTTACAATATTAGTTTTGTTTGATAACTTTAAATACTTTCTTAGGATTTAAAAAACTTTCAAGTAATCGTAATGCAAACCAGTATTTTACAAAATAATGGAGCAGTTGGCACAGTAAGGAAAAACATTAAATTGTTAAATATTTAAATCACACATTCAGTTCAATTGCAAATATTAGCAAATGTGCGTTTTCATTTTTTATTGGATATTCAAAGTGCGTTAATGCTATCTAAAAATTTAAATTTTTTTGAAATTACCCCTATAGATAGATAATACTGAAGTAAAGGTATCTTTTTCGAGATTGTTCAAACATAGTAATATTATTTTCTTAAAGAAATATATATATTCGATCAAAAATCAAAAAAAATAAATAAATAAAATTCACAACATTGATTTTAACAATCACCTAAGCAATGCTTTAAAAAATCTAGAAATTAATCGTGAGAGCTGAGGCTTTGGAGTTCTATGAGAATGAATATGTATTAGCATCTTTTGTAGTCATTATAAAAGGGGGGTAAATAGCTATTTAGGTCATGAAAGCTGTTTACACTTTCATTTTTTTATTGGATATTCAAAGTGCGTTCATGCTATCTAAAATTTAATTTTTTTGAAATTACCCCTATAGATAGATAATACTGAAGTAAAGGTATCTTATTCGAGATTGTTCGGCATAGTAATACTATCTTTTTTAAAAAAAATATATATATTCGAGTAAAAATCCAAAAATAAATAAATAAAATTCACAACATTGATTTTAACAAACACCTAATCAATAATGGATGCAATGCTTTAAAAAAATCTAGAAATTGATCGTGAGAGTCGAGGCTTTGGAGTTCTATGAGAATGAATATGTATTAGCATCTTTTGAAGTCATTGTAAAAGGGGGTAAATAGCTATTTAGGTCATTAAACTGTTTACACTTTGATGTTTTGGCATTCAAATATTTTTTTGGATAATTATACCACTCCATTATTTAAGAGTGGCTGAAAATAAACTGACATTTATGGTGGTTTTCGGCCAAATTAGAAATGTGTCGGAAATGTTGCAAATAATCCAGGGAAACAATTAGTGGTGTTCAAGTTATTTTTAAGAGAGTAATGTATCAATCATTAAAAAAATTATTCGACGTGGGACTTAAAGAATTGAAACTAAAGATACGGGATTAAGTTAACAACTCCATATAAGCGGTTTAATTACATAAGACTCCCCGCCGTAGTTGTCCCTGTGCCTGGGGCATGACAACACCCACAACCACCCTGATAAGCGAATTCCCTATGTCAAAATGATATTTCTTTCTACGAACCTTACATTGTAAGCGAACTTGCTATGACAAAATGGATATCTCGAGACGATAATGAATGTTTAAGTTTATGATGATTGACTATATTTCATTTAGAGTTTTCTCATTTGGGACTGGAGTTCACAACAATTTCTACATCAGCGCCAAAATTATACACGGCGACAAAACCAAACTTATTACTAGAATTTAGGCCTCTTTCGTTGCACGGAATATTTTAAATATGTTATAAAAAAGATAAAAGAAGTTTTACTAAGACGACATATTTAATATTTATTTGATAAAATCTTATATTTTCGCTTACAAATATTAGTTTTGTTTGATAACTTTAAATACTTTCTTAGGATTTAAAAAACTTTCAAGTAATCGTAATGCAAACCGGTATTTTACAAAATAATGCAGCAGTTGGCACAGTAAGGAAAAACATTAAATTGTTAAATATTTAAATCACACATTCAGTTCAATTGCAAATATTAGCAAATGTGCGTTTTCATTTTTTATTGGATATTCCAAGTGCGTTCATGCTTTCTAAAATTTAATTTTTTGAAATTACCCCTATCGATTGATAATACGAAGTAAAGATATCTTATTCGAGAATGTTCGGCATAGTAATACTATCTTTTTAAAAAAATATATATATTCAGTCAAAATCCAAAAATAAATAAATATAATTCACAACATTGATTTTAACAAACACGTAATCAATAACAAATGCAATGCTTTAAAAAATCTAGAAATTGATCAAGAGAGCTGAGGCTTTGTAGTTCTAAGAAAATGAATATGTATTAGCATCTTTTGAAGTCATTGTAAAAGGGGGTAAACAGCTATTTAGGTCATTAAACTATTTACACTTTGATGTTTTGGCATTCAAATATTTTTTGGTTAATTATACCACTCTATTATTTAAGAGTGGATGAAAATAAACTGATATTTATGGTGGTTTTCGGCCAAATTAGAAATGTGTCGGAAATGTTGCAAATAATCCAGGGAAACAATTAGTGGTGTTCAAGTTATATTTAAGAGAGTAATGTATCAATCATTAAAAAAAAAAATTCGACGTGGGACTTAAAGAATTGAAACTAAAGATACGGGATTAAGTTAACAACTCCATATACGCCAGTTAATAACCATAGGACTCCCGCCGTAGTTGTCCCGTGTCGTGGCCTGACAAACCCACAACCACCTGAAAAGCGAATTCCCTATGTCAAAATGATATTTCTTTCTACGAACCTTACATTGTAAGCAAACATGCTATGACAAAATAGATATCTCGTGACGATAATGAATGTTTAAGTTTATGATGATTGACTATATTTCATTTAGAGTTATCTCATTTGGGACTGGAGTTCACAACATTTTCTACATCAGCGCCAAAATTATACACTGCGACAAAACCACACTTTTCACTAGAATTTAGGCCTCGTTCGTTGCACGGAATATTTTAAATATGTTATAAAAAAGATAAAAGAAGTTTTACTAAGACGACATATTTAATATTTATTTGATAAAATCTTATATTTTCGCTTACAATATTAGTTTTGTTTGATAACTTTAAATACTTTCTTAGGATTTAAAAAACTTTCAAGTAATCGTAATGCAAACCAGTATTTTACAAAATAATGGAGCAGTTGGCACAGTAAGGAAAAACATTAAATTGTTAAATATTTAAATCACACATTCAGTTCAATTGCAAATATTAGCAAATGTGCGTTTTCATTTTTTATTGGATATTCAAAGTGCGTTAATGCTATCTAAAATTTAAATTTTTTGAAATTACCCCTATAGATAGATAATACGAAGTAAAGGTATCTTTTTCGAGATTGTTCAGCATAGTAATATTATTTTCTTAAAGAAATATATATATTCAGTCAAAATCAAAAAAATAAATAAATAAAATTCACAACATTGATTTTAACAATCACCTAAGCAATGCTTTAAAAAATCTAGAAATTAATCGTGAGAGCTGAGGCTTTGGAGTTCTATGAGAATGAATATGTATTAGCATCTTTTGTAGTCATTATAAAAGGGGGTAAATAGCTATTTAGGTCATGAAACTGTTTACACTTTCATTTTTTATTGGATATTCAAAGTGCGTTCATGCTATCTAAAATTTAATTTTTTGAAATTACCCCTATAGATAGATAATACGAAGTAAAGGTATCTTATTCGAGATTGTTCGGCATAGTAATACTATCTTTTTAAAAAAATATATATATTCAGTAAAAATCCAAAAATAAATAAATAAAATTCACAACATTGATTTTAACAAACACCTAATCAATAACAGATGCAATGCTTTAAAAAATCTAGAAATTGATCGTGAGAGCTGAGGCTTTGGAGTTCTATGAGAATGAATATGTATTAGCATCTTTTGAAGTCATTGTAAAAGGGGGTAAATAGCTATTTAGGTCATTAAACTGTTTACACTTTGATGTTTTGGCATTCAAATATTTTTTGGATAATTATACCACTCTATTATTTAAGAGTGGTGAAAATAAACTCGACATTTATGGTGGTTTTCGCCAAATTAGAAATGTGTCTGAAATGTTGCAAATAATCCAGGGAAACAATTAGTGGTGTTCAAGTTATTTTTAAGAGAGTAATGTATCAATCATTAAAAAAATTATTCGACGTGGGACTTAAAGAATTGAAACTAAAGATACGGGATTAAGTTAACAACTCCATATACGCAGTTTAATAACATAGGACTCCCCGCCGTAGTTGTCCCGTGTCGTGGCCTGACAAACCCACAACCACCTGAAAAGCGAATTCCCTATGTCAAAATGATATTTCTTTCTACGAACCTTACATTGTAAGCAAACATGCTATGACAAAATGGATATCTCGTGACGATAATGAATGTTTAAGTTTATGATGATTGACTATATTTCATTTAGAGTTATCTCATTTGGGACTGGAGTTCACAACCTTTTCTACATCAGCGCCAAAATTATACACGGCGAAAAAACCAAACTTATTACTAGAATTTAGGCCTCGTTTGTTGCACGGAATATTTTAAATATGTTATAAAAAAGATAAAAGAAGTTTTACTAAGACGACATATTTAATGTTTATTTGATAAAATCTTATATTTTCGCTTACAAATATTAGTTTTGTTTGATAACTTTAAATACTTTCTTAGGATTTAAAAAACTTTCAAGTAATCGTAATGCAAAACAATATTTTACAAAATAATGGAGCAGTTGGCACAGTAAGGAAAAACATTAAATTGTTAAATGTTTAAATCACACATTCAGTTCAATTGCAAATATTAGCAAATGTGCGTTTTCATTTTTTATTGGATATTCAAAGTGCGTTCATGCTATCTAAAATTTAATTTTTAGAAATTACCCCTATAGATAGATAATACGAAGTAAAGGTATCTTATTCGAGATTGTTCGGCATAGTAATACTATCTTTTTAAAAAAATATATATATTCAGTCAAAATCCAAAAATAAATAAATAAAATTCACAACATTGATTTTAACAAACACGTAATCAATAACAGATGCAATGCTTTAAAAAATCTAGAAATTGATCAAGAGAGCTGAGGCTTTGTTGTTCTAAGAAAATGAATATGTATTAGCATCTTTTGAAGTCATTGTAAAAGGGGGTAAATAGCTATTTAGGTCATTAAACTGTTTACACTTTGATGTTTTGGCATTCAAATATTTTTTGGTTAATTATACCACTCTATTATTTAAGAGTGGCTGAAAATAAACTGACATTTATGGTGGTTTTCGGCCAAATTAGAAATGTGTCGGAAATGTTGCAAATAATCCAGGGAAACAATTAGTGGTGTACAAGTTATATTTAAGAGAGTAATGTATCAATCATTAAAAAAAAAATTCGACGTGGGACTTAAAGAATTGAAACTAAAGATACGGGATTAAGTTAACAACTCCATATATGCAGTTTAATAACATAGGACTCCCCGCCGTAGTTGTCCCGTGTCGTGGCCTGACAAACCCACAACCACCTGAAAAGCGAATTCCCTATGTCAAAATGATATTTCTTTCTACGAACCTTACATTGTAAGCAAACATGCTATGACAAAATGGATATCTCGTGACGATAATGAATGTTTAAGTTTATGATGATTGACTATATTTCATTTAGAGTTATCTCATTTGGGACTGGAGTTCACAACCTTTTCTACATCAGCGCCAAAATTATACACGGCGACAAAACCAAACTTATTACTAGAATTTAGGCCTCGTTTGTTGCACGGAATATTTTAAATATGTTATAAAAAAGATAAAAGAAGTTTTACTAAGACGACATATTTAATGTTTATTTGATAAAATCTTATATTTTCGCTTACAAATATTAGTTTTGTTTGATAACTTTAAATACTTTCTTAGGATTTAAAAAACTTTCAAGTAATCGTAATGCAAAACAGTATTTTACAAAATAATGGAGCAGTTGGCACAGTAAGGAAAAACATTAAATTGTTAAATGTTTAAATCACACATTCAGTTCAATTGCAAATATTTGCAAATGTGCGTTTTCATTTTTTATTGGATATTCAAAGTACGTTCATGCTATCTAAAATTTAATTTTTAGAAATTACCCCTATAGATAGATAATACGAAGTAAAGGTATCTTATTCGAGATTGTTCGGCATAGTAATACTATCTTTTTAAAAAAATATATATATTCAGTCAAAATCCAAAAATAAATAAATAAAATTCACAACATTGATTTTATCAAACACCTAATCAATAACAGATGCAATGCTTTAAAAAATCTAGAAATTGATCGTGAGAGCTGAGGCTTTGGAGTTCTATGAGAATGAATATGTATTAGCATCTTTTGAAGTCATTGTAAAAGGGGGTAAATAGCTATTTAGGTCATTAAACTGTTTACACTTTGATGTTTTGGCATTCAAATATTTTTTGGTTAATTATACCACTCTATTATTTAAGAGTGGCTGAAAATAAACTGACATTTATGGTGGTTTTCGGCCAAATTAGAAATGTGTCGGAAATGTTGCAAATAATCCAGGGAAACAATTAGTGGTGTACAAGTTATATTTAAGAGAGTAATGTATCAATCATTAAAAAAAATATTCGACGTGGGACTTAAAGAATTGAAACTAAAGATACGGGATTAAGTTAACAACTCCATATACGCAGTTTAATAACATAGGACTCCCCGCCGTAGTTGTCCCGTGTCGTGGCCTGACAAACCCACAACCACCTGAAAAGCGAATTCCCTATGTCAAAATGATATTTCTTTCTACGAACCTTACATTGTAAGCAAACATGCTATGACAAAATGGATATCTCGTGACGATAATGAATGTTTAAGTTTATGATGATTGACTATATTTCATTTAGAGTTATCTCATTTGGGACTGGAGTTCACAACCTTTTCTACATCAGCGCTAAAAATTATACACGGCGACAAAACCAAACTTATTACTAGAATTTAGGCCTCGTTTGTTGCACGGAATATTTTAAATATGTTATAAAAAAGATAAAAAGAAGTTTTACTAAGACGACATATTTAATGTTTATTTGATAAAATCTTATATTTTCGCTTACAAATATTAGTTTTGTTTGATAACTTTAAATACTTTCTTAGGATTTAAAAAACTTTCAAGTAATCGTAATGCAAAACAGTATTTTACAAAATAATGGAGCAGTTGGCACAGTAAGGAAAAACATTAAATTGTTAAATGTTTAAATCACACATTCAGTTCAATTGCAAATATTTGCAAATGTGCGTTTTTCATTTTTTATTGATATTCAAAGTACGCTCATGCTATCTAAAATTTAATTTTTAGAAATTACCCCTATAGATAGATAATACGAAGTAAAGGTATCTTATTCGAGATTGTTCGGCATAGTAATACTATCTTTTTAAAAAAATATATATATTCAGTCAAAATCCAAAAATAAATAAATAAAATTCACAACATTGATTTTATCAAACACCTAATCAATAACAGATGCAATGCTTTAAAAAATCTAGAAATTGATCGTGAGAGCTGAGGCTTTGGAGTTCTATGAGAATGAATATGTATTAGCATCTTTTGAAGTCATTGTAAAAGGGGGTAAATAGCTATTTAGGTCATTAAACTGTTTACACTTTGATGTTTTGGCATTCAAATATTTTTTGGTTAATTATACCACTCTATTATTTAAGAGTGGCTGAAAATAAACTGACATTTATGGTGGTTTTCGGCCAAATTAGAAATGTGTCGGAAATGTTGCAAATAATCCAGGGAAACAATTAGTGGTGTTCAAGTTATATTTAAGAGAGTAATGTATCAATCATTAAAAAAATTATTCGACGTGGGACTTAAAGAATTGAAACTAAAGATACGGGATTAAGTTAACAACTCCATATACGCAGTTTAATAACATAGGACTCCCCGCCGTAGTTGTCCCGTGTCGTGGCCTGACAACACCCACAACCACCTGAAAAGCGAATTCCCTATGTCAAAATGATATTTCTTTCTACGAACCTTACATTGTAAGCAAACATGCTATGACAAAATGGATATCTCGTGACGATAATGAATGTTTAAGTTTATGATGATTGACTATATTTCATTTAGAGTTATCTCATTTGGGACTGGAGTTCACAACCTTTTCTACATCAGCGCCAAAATTATACACGGCGACAAAACCAAACTTATTACTAGAATTTAGGCCTCGTTTGTTGCACGGAATATTTTAAATATGTTATAAAAAAGATAAAAAGAAGTTTTACTAAGACGACATATTTAATGTTTATTTGATAAAATCTTATATTTTCGCTTACAAATATTAGTTTTGTTTGATAACTTTAAATACTTTCTTAGGATTTAAAAAACTTTCAAGTAATCGTAATGCAAAACAGTATTTTACAAAATAATGGAGCAGTTGGCACAGTAAGGAAAAACATTAAATTGTTAAATGTTTAAATCACACATTCAGTTCAATTGCAAATATTTGCAAATGCGCGTTTTCATTTTTTATTGGATATTCAAAGTGCGCTCATGCTATCTAAAATTTAATTTTTAGAAATTACCCCTATAGATAGATAATACGAAGTAAAGGTATCTTATTCGAGATTGTTCGGCATAGTAATACTATCTTTTTAAAAAAATATATATATTCAGTCAAAATCCAAAAATAAATAAACAAAATTCACAACATTGATTTTATCAAACACCTAATCAATAACAGATGCAAAGCTTTAAAAAATCTAGAAATTGATCGTGAGAGCTGAGGCTTTGGAGTTCTATGAGAATGAATATGTATTAGCATCTTTTGAAGTCATTGTAAAAGGGGGTAAATAGCTATTTAGGTCATTAAACTGTTTACACTTTGATGTTTTGGCATTCAAATATTTTTTGGTTAATTATACCACTCTATTATTTAAGAGTGGCTGAAAATAAACTGACATTTATGGTGGTTTTCGGCCAAATTAGAAATGTGTCGGAAATGTTGCAAATAATCCAGGGAAACAATTAGTGGTGTACAAGTTATATTTAAGAGAGTAATGTATCAATCATTAAAAAAAATATTCGACGTGGGACTTAAAGAATTGAAACTAAAGATACGGGATTAAGTTAACAACTCCATATACGCAGTTTAATAACATAGGACTCCCCGCCGTAGTTGTCCCGTGTCGTGGCCTGACAAACCCACAACCACCTGAAAAGCGAATTCCCTATGTCAAAATGATATTTCTTTCTACGAACCTTACATTGTAAGCAAACAAGCTATGACAAAAGGGATATCTCGTGACGATAATGAATGTTTAAGTTTATGATGATTGACTATATTTCATTTAGAGTTATCTCATTTGGGACTGGAGTTCACAACCTTTTCTACATCAGCGCCAAAATTATACACGGCGACAAAACCAAACTTATTACTAGAATTTAGGCCTCGTTTGTTGCACGGAATATTTTAAATATGTTATAAAAAAGATAAAAAGAAGTTTTACTAAGACGACATATTTAATGTTTATTTGATAAAATCTTATATTTTCGCTTACAAATATTAGTTTTTTTTGATAACTTTAAATACTTTCTTAGGATTTAAAAAACTTTCAAGTAATCGTAATGCAAAACAGTATTTTACAAAATAATGGAGCAGTTGGCACAGTAAGGAAAAACATTAAATTGTTAAATGTTTAAATCACACATTCAGTTCAATTGCAAATATTTGCAAATGCGCGTTTTCATTTTTTATTGGATATTCAAAGTGCGCTCATGCTATCTAAAATTTAATTTTTAGAAATTACCCCTATAGATAGATAATACGAAGTAAAGGTATCTTATTCGAGATTGTTCGGCATAGTAATACTATCTTTTTAAAAAAATATATATATTCAGTCAAAATCCAAAAATAAATAAATAAAATTCACAACATTGATTTTATCAAACACCTAATCAATAACAGATGCAATGCTTTAAAAAATCTAGAAATTGATCGTGAGAGTTGAGGCTTTGGAGTTCTATGAGAATGAATATGTATTAGCATCTTTTGAAGTCATTGTAAAAGGGGGTAAATAGCTATTTAGGTCATTAAACTGTTTACACTTTGATGTTTTGGCATTCAAATATTTTTTTGGTTAATTATACCACTCTATTATTTAAGAGTGGATGAAAATAAACTCGACATTTATGGTGGTTTTCGGCCAAATTAGAAATGTGTCGGAAATGTTGCAAATAATCCAGGGAAACAATTAGTGGTGTTCAAGTTATATTTAAGAGAGTAATGTATCAATCATTAAAAAAATTATTCGACGTGGGACTTAAAGAATTGAAACTAAAGATACGGGATTAAGTTAACAACTCCATATATGCAGCTTTAATAACATAGGACTCCCCGCCGTAGTTGTCCCGTGTCGTGGGCCCGACAACACCCACAACCACCCGAAAAGCGAATTCCCTATGTCAAAATGATATTTCTTTCTACGAACCTTACATTGTAAGCAAACATGCTATGACAAAATGGATATCTCGTGACGATAATGAATGTTTAAGTTTATGATGATTGACTATATTTCATTTAGAGTTATCTCATTTGGGACTGGAGTTCACAACCTTTTCTACATCAGCGCCAAAATTATACACGGCGACAAAACCAAACTTATTACTAGAATTTAGGCCTCGTTCGTTGCACGGAATATTTTAAATATGTTATAAAAAAGATAAAAGAAGTTTTACTAAGACGACATATTTAATGTTTATTTGATAAAATCTTATATTTTCGCTTACAAATATTAGTTTTTTTTGATAACTTTAAATACTTTCTTAGGATTTAAAAAACTTTCAAGTAATCGTAATGCAAAACAGTATTTTACAAAATAATGGAGCAGTTGGCACAGTAAGGAAAAACATTAAATTGTTAAATGTTTAAATCACACATTCAGTTCAATTGCAAATATTTGCAAATGCGCGTTTTCATTTTTTATTGGATATTCAAAGTGCGCTCATGCTATCTAAAATTTAATTTTTAGAAATTACCCCTATAGATAGATAATACGAAGTAAAGGTATCTTATTCGAGATTGTTCGGCATAGTAATACTATCTTTTTTAAAAAAATATATATATTCAAATCAAAATCCAAAAAATAAATAAATAAAATTCACAACATTGATTTTATCAAACACCTAATCAATAATGGATGCAATGCTTTAAAAAAATCTAGAAATTGATCGTGAGAGCTGAGGCTTTGGAGTTCTAAGAGAATGAATATGTATTAGCATCTTTTGAAGTCATTGTAAAAGGGGGTAAATAGCTATTTAGGTCATTAAACTGTTTACACTTTGATGTTTTGGCATTCAAATATTTTTTGGTTAATTATACCACTCTATTATTTAAGAGTGGCTGAAAATAAACTGACATTTATGGTGGTTTTCGCCAAATTAGAAATGTGTCGGAAATGTTGCAAATAATCCAGGGAAACAATTAGTGGTGTTCAAGTTATATTTAAGAGAGTAATGTATCAATCATTAAAAAAATTATTCGACGTGGGACTTAAAGAATTGAAACTAAAGATACGGGATTAAGTTAACAACTCCATATACGCAGTTTAATAACATAGAACTCCCCGCCGTAGTTGTCCCATGTCGGGGCCTGACAACACCAACAACCACCTGAAAAGCGAATTCCCTATGTCAAAATGATATTTCTTTCTACGAACCTTACATTGTAAGCAAACAAGCTATGACAAAAGGGATATCTCGTGACGATAATGAATGTTTAAGTTTATGATGATTGACTATATTTCATTTAGAGTTATCTCATTTGGGACTCGGAGTTCACAACCTTTTCTACATCAGCGCTAAAAATTATACACGGCGACAAAACCAAACTTATTACTAGAATTTAGGCCTCGCTTTGTTGCACTGAATATTTTAAATATGTTATAAAAATGATAAAAGAAGTTTTACTAAGACGACATATTTAATGTTTATTTGATAAAATCTTATATTTTCGCTTACAAATATTAGTTTTGTTTGATAACTTTAAATACTTTCTTAGGATTTAAAAAACTTTCAAGTAATCGTAATGCAAAACAAGTATTTTACAAAATAATGGAGCAAACTGGCACAAGAAGGAAAAACATTAAATTGTTAAATGTTTAAATCACACATTCAGCTCAATTGCAAATATTTGCAAATGTGCTTTTCATTTTTTATTGGATATTCAAAGTACGCTCATGCTATCTAAAAATTTAATTTTTTAGAAATTACCCCTATAGATAGATAATACGAAGTAAAGGTATCTTATTCGAGATTGTTCGGCATAGTAATACTATCTTTTTTAAAAAAATATATATATTCAAATCAAAATCCAAAAAATAAATAAATAAAATTCACAACATTGATTTTATCAAACACCTAATCAATAACAGATGCAATGCTTTAAAAAATCTAGAAATTGATCGTGAGAGCTGAGGCTTTGGAGTTCTATGAGAATGAATATGTATTAGCATCTTTTGAAGTCATTGTAAAAGGGGGTAAATAGCTATTTAGGTCATTAAACTGTTTACACTTTGATGTTTTGGCATTCAAATATTTTTTTGGTTAATTATACCACTCTATTATTTAAGAGTGGCTGAAAAATAAACTCGACATTTATGGTGGTTTTCGCCAAATTAGAAATGTGTCGGAAATGTTGCAAATAATCCAGGGAAACAATTAGTGGTGTTCAAGTTATATTTAAGAGAGTAATGTATCAATCATTAAAAAAATTATTCGACGTGGGACTTAAAGAATTGAAACTAAAGATACGGGATTAAGTTAACAACTCCATATACGCAGTTTAATAACATAGGACTCCCCGCCGTAGTTGTCCCGTGTCGGGGCCTGACAACACCCACAACCACCTGAAAAGCGAATTCCCTATGTCAAAATGATATTTCTTTCTACGAACCTTACATTGTAAGCGAACTTGCTATGACAAAATGGATATCTCGAGACGATAATGAATGTTTAAGTTTATGATGATTGACTATATTTCATTTAGAGTTATCTCATTCGGGACTGGAGTTCACAACATTTTTTACATCAGCGCCAAAATTATACACGGCGACAAAACCAAACTTATTACTAGAATTTAAGCCTCGTTCGTTGCACGGAATATTTTAAATATGTTATAAAAAAGATAAAAGAAGTTTTACTAAGACCACATATTTAATATTTATTTGATAAAATCTTATATTTTCGCTTACAAATATTAGTTAAGTTTGATAACTTTAAATACTTTCTTAGGATTTAAAAAACGTTCAAGTAATCGTAATGCAAACCGGCATTTTACAAAATAATGCAGCAGTTGGCACAGTAAGGAAAAACATTAAATTGTTAAATATTTAAATCACACATTCAGTTCAATTGCAAATATTAGCAAATGTGCGTTTTCATTTTTTTATTGGATATTCAAAGTGCGTTCATGCTTTCTAAAATTTAATTTTTTGAAATTACCCCTATCGATTGATAATACGAAGTAAAGGTATCTTATTCGAGATTGTTCGGCATAGTAATACTATCTTTTTAAAAAAATATATATATTCACCAAAATCCAAAAATAAATAAATAAAATTCACAACATTGATTTTAACAAACACGTAATCAATAATGTATGCAATGCTTTTAAAAAATCTAGAAATTGATCAAGAGAGCCGAGGCTTTGGAGTTCTAAGAGAATGAATATGTATTAGCATCTTTTGAAGTCATTGTAAAAGGGGGGTAAATAGCTATTTAGGTCATTAAACTCGTTTACACTTTGATGTTTTGGCATTCAAATATTTTTTGTTAATTATACCACTCTATTATTTAAGAGTGGCTGAAAATAAACCGACATTTATGGTGGTTTTCGCCAAATTAGAAATGTGTCTGAAATGTTGCAAAATAATCCAGTGGAAACAATTAGTGGTGTTCAAGTTATATTTAAGAGAGTAATGTATCAATCATTAAAAAAAATTATTCGACGTGGGACTTAAAGAATTGAAACTAAAGATACGGGATTAAGTTAACAACTCCATATACGCAGCTTTATTAACATAGGACTCCCCCGCCGTAGTTGTCCCGTGTCGGGGCCTCGACAACACCCACAACCACCCGAAAAGCGAATTCCCTATGTCAAAATGATATTTCTTTCTACTGAACCTTACATTGTAAGTGTAACTTGCTATGACAAAATGGATATCTCGAGACGATAATGAATGTTTAAGTTTATGATGATTGACTATATTTCATTTAGAGTTATCTCATTCGGGACTCGGAGTTCACAACATTTTTTTACATCAGCGCCAAAATTATACACGGCGACAAAACCAAACTTATTACTAGAATTTAGGCCTCGCTCGCTGCACTGAATATTTTAAATATGTTATAAAAAAAGATAAAAGAAGTTTTACTAAGACGACATATTTAATATTTATTTGATAAAATCTTATATTTTCGCTTACAAATATTAGTTAAGTTTGATAACTTTAAATACTTTCTTAGGATTTAAAAAAACTTTCAAGTAATCGTAATGCAAACCGGCATTTTACAAAATAATGCAGCAGCTTGGCACAAGAAGGGAAAAACATTAAATTGTTAAATATTTAAATCACACATTCAGCTCAATTGCAAATATTAGCAAATGTGCTTTTTCATTTTTTATTGGATATTCAAAGTGCGCTCATGCTTTCTAAAATTTAATTTTTTGAAATTACCCCCTATCGATTGATAATACGAAGTAAAGGTATCTTATTCGAGATTGTTCGGCATAGTAATACTATCTTTTTAAAAAAATATATATATTCAAACTAAAATCCAAAAATAAATAAATAAAATTCACAACATTGATTTTAACAAACACGTAATCAATAATGTATGCAATGCTTTTAAAAAATCTAGAAATTGATCAAGAGAGCCGAGGCTTTGGAGTTCTAAGAGAATGAATATGTATTAGCATCTTTTGAAGTCATTGTAAAAGGGGGTAAATAGCTATTTAGGTCATTAAACTCGCTTTACACTTTGATGTTTTGGCATTCAAATATTTTTTTGTTAATTATACCACTCTATTATTTAAGAGTGGCTGAAAATAAACCGACATTTATGGTGGTTTTCGCCAAATTAGAAATGTGTCTGAAATGTTGCAAAATAATCCAGTGAAACAATTAGTGGTGTTCAAGTTATATTTAAGAGAGTAATGTATCAATCATTAAAAAAAATTATTCGACGTGGGACTTAAAGAATTGAAACTAAAGATACGGGATTAAGTTAACAACTCCATATACGCAGCTTTATTAACATAGGACTCCCCGCCGTAGTTGTCCCGTGCCTGGGCCCGACAACACCCACAACCACCGAAAAGCGAATTCCCTATGTCAAAATGATATTTCTTTTCTACGAACCTTACATTGTAAGTTTAACTTGCTATGACAAAATGGATATCTCGAGACGATAATGAATGTTTAAGTTTATGATGATTGACTATATTTCATTTAGAGTTATCTCATTCTGGGACTGGAGTTCACAACATTTTTTTACATCGCCAAAATTATACACGACGACAAAACCAAACTTATTACTAGAATTTAGGCCTCGCTTTCGTTGCACTGAATATTTTAAATATGTTATAAAAAAAAGATAAAAGAAGTTTTACTAAGACGACATATTTAATATTTATTTGATAAAATCTTATATTTTCGCTTACAAATATTAGTTTAAGTTTGATAACTTTAAATACTTTCTTAGGATTTAAAAAACTTTCAAGTAATCGTAATGCAAACCCAAAGCATTTTACAAAATAATGCAGCAATGAGCACAAAGAAGGAAAAACATTAAATTGTTAAAT
The DNA here is from genome assembly GCA_026122235.1 of Vinca minor. Lineage (NCBI taxonomy): Eukaryota > Viridiplantae > Streptophyta > Magnoliopsida > Gentianales > Apocynaceae > Vinca > Vinca minor. The sequence goes on from JAOCZM010000002.1 coordinate 821,251, forward strand.
ATTTAAATCACACATTCAGCTCAATTGCAAATATTAGCAAATGTGCTTTTCATTTTTTTATTGGATATTCAAAGTGCGTTCATGCTTTCTAAAATTTAATTTTTTGAAATTACCCCTATCGATTGATAATACGAAGTAAAGGTATCTTATTCGAGATTGTTCGGCATAGTAATACTATCTTTTTAAAAATATATATATATTCAACTAAAATCCAAAAAATAAATAAATAAAATTCACAACATTGATTTTAACAAACACGTAATCAATAATGGATGCAATGCTTTAAAAAATCTAGAAATTGATCAAGAGAGCTGAGGCTTTGGAGTTCTAAGAGAATGAATATGTATTAGCATCTTTTGAAGTCATTGTAAAAGGGGGTAAATAGCTATTTAGGTCATTAAACTGTTTACACTTTGATGTTTTGGCATTCAAATATTTTTTGGTTAATTATACCACTCTATTATTTAAGAGTGGTCGAAAAATAAACCCGACATTTATGGTGGTTTTCGCCAAATTAGAAATGTGTCGGAAATGTTGCAAATAATCCAGGGAAACAATTAGTGGTGTTCAAGTTATATTTAAGAGAGTAATGTATCAATCATTAAAAAAATTATTCGACGTGGGACTTAAAGAATTGAAACTAAAGATACGGGATTAAGTTAACAACTCCATATACGCAGTTTAATAACATAGGACTCCCCCGCCGTAGTTGTCCCGTGTCTGGGCCTCGACAACACCCACAACCACCCTGAAAAGCGAATTCCCCTATGTCAAAATGATATTTCTTTTCTACGAACCTTACATTGTAAGTTTAACTTGCTATGACAAAATGGATATCTCGAGACGATAATGAATGTTTAAGTTTATGATGATTGACTATATTTCATTTAGAGTTATCTCATTCGGGACCTGGAGTTCACAACATTTTTCTACATCGCCCAAAATTATACACGGCGACAAAACCAAACTTATTACTAGAATTTAGGCCTCGTTCGTTGCACGGAATATTTTAAATATGTTATAAAAAAGATAAAAGAAGTTTTACTAAGACGACATATTTAATATTTATTTGATAAAATCTTATATTTTCGCTTACAAATATTAGTTTTGTTTGATAACTTTAAATACTTTCTTAGGATTTAAAAAACTTTCAAGTAATCGTAATGCAAACCAGTATTTTACAAAAATAATGGAGCAGTTGGCACAGTAAGGAAAAACATTAAATTGTTAAATATTTAAATCACACATTCAGTTCAATTGCAAATATTAGCAAATGTGCGTTTTCATTTTTTATTGGATATTCAAAGTGCGTTCATGCTATCTAAAATTTAATTTTTTGAAATTACCCCTATAGATTGATAATACGAAGTAAAGGTATCTTATTCGAGATTGTTCGGCATAGTAATACTATCTTTTTAAAAAATATATATATTCAGTCAAAATCCAAAAATAAATAAATAAAATTCACAACATTGATTTTAACAAACACGTAATCAATAACAGATGCAATGCTTTAAAAAATCTAGAAATTGATCAAGAGAGCTGAGGCTTTGGAGTTCTAAGAGAATGAATATGTATTAGCATCTTTTGAAGTCATTGTAAAAGGGGGTAAATAGCTATTTAGGTCATTAAACTGCTTACACTTTGATGTTTTGGCATTCAAATATTTTTTTGGTTAATTATACCACTCTATTATTTAAGAGTGGCTGAAAATAAACTGACATTTATGGTGGTTTTCGCCAAATTAGAAATGTGTCGGAAATGTTGCAAAATAATCCAGGGAAACAATTAGTGGTGTTCAAGTTATATTTAAGAGAGTAATGTATCAATCATTTAAAAAAATTATTCGACGTGGGACTTAAAGAATTGAAACTAAAGATACTGGGATTAAGTTAACAACTCCATATACGCAGCTTATTAACATAGGACTCCCCCGCCGTAGTTGTCCCGTGTCTGGGGCCCGACAACACCCACAACCACCTGAAAAGCGAATTCCCTATGTCAAAATGATATTTCTTTCTACTGAACCTTACATTGTAAGCGTAAACTTGCTATGACAAAATGGATATCTCGAGACGATAATGAATGTTTAAGTTTATGATGATTGACTATATTTCATTTAGAGTTATCTCATTTCGGACCGGAGTTCACAACATTTTTTTACATCAGCGCCAAAAATTATACACGCGACAAAACCAAACTTATTACTAGAATTTAGGCCTCGTTTGCTGTACGGAATATTTTAAATATGTTATAAAAAAAGATAAAAGAAGTTTTACTAAGACGACATATTTAATATTTATTTGATAAAATCTTATATTTTCGCTTACAAATATTAGTTAAGTTTGATAACTTTAAATACTTTCTTAGGATTTAAAAAACTTTCAAGTAATCGTAATGCAAACCGACATTTTACAAAAATAATGCAGAGCAAATGGCACAAGAAGGAAAACATTAAATTGTTAAATATTTAAATCACACATTCAGCTTCAATTGCAAATATTAGCAAATGTGCTTTTTCATTTTTTATTGGATATTCAAAGTGCGCTCATGCTTTCTAAAATTTAATTTTTTGAAATTACCCCTATCGATTGATAATACGAAGTAAAGGTATCTTATTCGAGATTGTTCGGCATAGTAATACTATCTTTTAAAAATATATATATTCAAATCAAAATCCAAAAAATAAATAAATAAAATTCACAACATTGATTTTAACAAACACGTAATCAATAAACTGTATGCAATGCTTTAAAAAATCTAGAAATTGATCAAGAGAGCTCGAGGCTTTGGAGTTCTAAGAGAATGAATATGTATTAGCATCTTTGAAGTCATTGTAAAAGGGGGGTAAATAGCTATTTAGGTCATTAAACTGTTTACACTTTGATGTTTTGGCATTCAAATATTTTTTTAGTTAATTATACCACTCTATTATTTAAGAGTGGTTGAAAAATAAACTGACATTTATGGTGGTTTTCGGCCAAATTAGAAATGTGTCGGAAATGTTGCAAAATAATCCAGGGAAACAATTAGTGGTGTTCAAGTTATATTTAAGAGAGTAATGTATCAATCATTAAAAAAATTATTCGACGTGGGACTTAAAGAATTGAAACTAAAGATACTGGATTAAGTTAACAACTCCATATACGCAGCTTTTATTAACATAGGACTCCCCGCCGTAGTTGTCCCGTGCTCGGGCCTCGACAACACCCACAACCACCCGAAAAGCGAATTCCCTATGTCAAAATGATATTTCTTTCTACTGAACCTTACATTGTAAGTCTAACTTGCTATGACAAAATGGATATCTCGAGACGATAATGAATGTTTAAGTTTATGATGATTGACTATATTTCATTTAGAGTTATCTCATTCTGGGACTCGGAGTTCACAACATTTTTTTACATCAGCACTAAAAATTATACACTGCGACAAAACCAAACTTATTACTAGAATTTAGGCCTCGTTCGTTGCACGGAATATTTTAAATATGTTATAAAAAAGATAAAAGAAGTTTTACTAAGACGACATATTTAATATTTATTTGATAAAATCTTATATTTTCGCTTACAAATATTAGTTAAGTTTGATAACTTTAAATACTTTCTTAGGATTTAAAAAACTTTCAAGTAATCGTAATGCAAACCCAGCATTTTACAAAATAATGCAAAGCAAATGGCACAAAGAAGGGAAAAACATTAAATTGTTAAATATTTAAATCACACATTCAGTTCAATTGCAAATATTAGCAAATGTGCGTTTTCATTTTTTATTGGATATTCAAAGTGCGTTCATGCTTTCTAAAATTTAATTTTTTGAAATTACCCCTATCGATTGATAATACGAAGTAAAGGTATCTTATTCGAGATTGTTCGGCATAGTAATACTATCTTTTTAAAAAAATATATATATTCAGTCAAAATCCAAAAATAAATAAATAAAATTCACAACATTGATTTTAACAAACACGTAATCAATAATGTATGCAATGCTTTAAAAAAATCTAGAAATTGATCAAGAGAGCTCGAGGCTTTGGAGTTCTAAGAGAATGAATATGTATTAGCATCTTTTGAAGTCATTGTAAAAAGGGGGTAAATAGCTATTTAGGTCATTAAACTCGCTTTACACTTTGATGTTTTGGCATTCAAATATTTTTTTGGTTAATTATACCACTCTATTATTTAAGAGTGGCTGAAAAATAAACCGACATTTATGGTGGTTTTCGGCCAAATTAGAAATGTGTCGGAAATGTTGCAAAATAATCCAGGGAAACAATTAGTGGTGTTCAAGTTATATTTAAGAGAGTAATGTATCAATCATTAAAAAAATTATTCGACGTGGGACTTAAAGAATTGAAACTAAAGATACGGGATTAAGTTAACAACTCCATATACGCAGTTTATTAACATAGGACTCCCCGCCGTAGTTGTCCCGTGCCTGGGCCCCGACAACACCCACAACCACCGAAAAGCTGAATTCCCTATGTCAAAATGATATTTCTTTCTACGAACCTTACATTGTAAGCGTAACTTGCTATGACAAAATGGATATCTCGAGACGATAATGAATGTTTAAGTTTATGATGATTGACTATATTTCATTTAGAGTTATCTCATTCTGGGACTCGGAGTTCACAACATTTTTTTACATCAGCGCCAAAATTATACACTGCGACAAAACCAAACTTATTACTAGAATTTAGGCCTCGCTCGCTGTACTGAATATTTTAAATATGTTATAAAAAAAGATAAAAGAAGTTTTACTAAGACCACATATTTAATATTTATTTGATAAAATCTTATATTTTCGCTTACAAATATTAGTTAAGTTTGATAACTTTAAATACTTTCTTAGGATTTAAAAAACTTTCAAGTAATCGTAATGCAAACCGGCATTTTACAAAATAATGCAAAGTAGCTTGGCACAAGAAGGGAAAAACATTAAATTGTTAAATATTTAAATCACACATTCAGCCTAATTGCAAATATTAGCAAATGTGCTTTCATTTTTTATTGATATTCAAAGTGCGCTCATGCTTTCTAAAATTTAATTTTTTGAAATTACCCCTATCGATTGATAATACGAAGTAAAGGTATCTTATTCGAGATTGTTCGGCATAGTAATACTATCTTTTTAAAAAATATATATATATTCACCAAAATCCAAAAATAAATAAATAAAATTCACAACATTGATTTTAACAAACACGTAATCAATAATGTATGCAATGCTTTTAAAAAATCTAGAAATTGATCAAGAGAGCTGAGGCTTTGGAGTTCTAAGAGAATGAATATGTATTAGCATCTTTTGAAGTCATTGTAAAAGGGGGGTAAATAGCTATTTAGGTCATTAAACTCGTTTACACTTTGATGTTTTGGCATTCAAATATTTTTTTTGGTTAATTATACCACTCTATTATTTAAGAGTGGCTGAAAATAAACCGACATTTATGGTGGTTTTCGCCAAATTAGAAATGTGTCTGAAATGTTGCAAAATAATCCAGGAAACAATTAGTGGTGTTCAAGTTATATTTAAGAGAGTAATGTATCAATCATTAAAAAAAATTATTCGACGGGACTTAAAGAATTGAAACTAAAGATACTGGGATTAAGTTAACAACTCCATATACGCAGCTTTATTAACATAGGACTCCCCCGCCGTAGTTGTCCCGTGCTCTGGGGCCCTCGACAACACCCACAACCACCCGAAAAGCGAATTCCCTATGTCAAAATGATATTTCTTTCTACTGAACCTTACATTGTAGTTTAACTTGCTATGACAAAATGGATATCTCGAGACGATAATGAATGTTTAAGTTTATGATGATTGACTATATTTCATTTAGAGTTATCTCATTCTGGGACCGGAGTTCACAACATTTTTTTACATCAACGCCAAAATTATACACGGCGACAAAACCAAACTTATTACTAGAATTTAGGCCTCGTTTCGCTGCATCTGAATATTTTAAATATGTTATAAAAAAAGATAAAAGAAGTTTTACTAAGACCACATATTTAATATTTATTTGATAAAATCTTATATTTTCGCTTACAAATATTAGTTAAGTTTGATAACTTTAAATACTTTCTTAGGATTTAAAAAACTTTCAAGTAATCGTAATGCAAACCGGCATTTTACAAAATAATGCAAAGAAATGGCACAAGAAGGGAAAAACATTAAATTGTTAAATATTTAAATCACACATCTCAGCTCAATTGCAAATATTAGCAAATGTGCGTTTTCATTTTTTTATTGATATTCAAAGTGCGTTCATGCTTTCTAAAAATTTAATTTTTTGAAATTACCCCCTATCGATTGATAATACGAAGTAAAGGTATCTTATTCGAGATTGTTCGGCATAGTAATACTATCTTTTTAAAAAAATATATATATTCAAATCAAAAATCCAAAAATAAATAAATAAAATTCACAACATTGATTTTAACAAACACGTAATCAATAATGTATGCAATGCTTTAAAAAATCTAGAAATTGATCAAGAGAGCTGAGGCTTTGGAGTTCTAAGAGAATGAATATGTATTAGCATCTTTTGAAGTCATTGTAAAAGGGGGGTAAATAGCTATTTAGGTCATTAAACCCGCTTTACACTTTGATGTTTTGGCATTCAAATATTTTTTTGGTTAATTATACCACTCTATTATTTAAGAGTGGCTGAAAAATAAACTCGACATTTATGGTGGTTTTCGCCAAATTAGAAATGTGTCTGAAATGTTGCAAAATAATCCAGGAAACAATTAGTGGTGTTCAAGTTATATTTAAGAGAGTAATGTATCAATCATTAAAAAAAATTATTCGACGTGGGACTTAAAGAATTGAAACTAAAGATACGGATTAAGTTAACAACTCCATATACGCAGCTTATTAACATAGGACTCCCCGCCGTAGTTGTCCCGTGCCTGGGGCCTCGACAACACCCACAACCACCCGAAAAGCGAATTCCCTATGTCAAAATGATATTTCTTTCTACGAACCTTACATTGTAAGCTGAACTTGCTATGACAAAATGGATATCTCGAGACGATAATGAATGTTTAAGTTTATGATGATTGACTATATTTCATTTAGAGTTATCTCATTCGGGGACTGGAGTTCACAACATTTTTTTACATCAGCGCCAAAATTATACACTGCGACAAAACCAAACTTATTACTAGAATTTAGGCCTCGTTCGCTGTACTGGAATATTTTAAATATGTTATAAAAAAAGATAAAAGAAGTTTTACTAAGACGACATATTTAATATTTATTTGATAAAATCTTATATTTTCGCTTACAAATATTAGTTAAGTTTGATAACTTTAAATACTTTCTTAGGATTTAAAAAACTTTCAAGTAATCGTAATGCAAACCGGCATTTTACAAAATAATGCAAAGCAGCTTGGCACAAGAAGGGAAAAACATTAAATTGTTAAATATTTAAATCACACATTCAGCTTCAATTGCAAATATTAGCAAATGTGCTTTTCATTTTTTATTGGATATTCAAAGTGCGTTCATGCTTTCTAAAATTTAATTTTTTTGAAATTACCCCTATCGATTGATAATACGAAGTAAAGGTATCTTATTCGAGATTGTTCGGCATAGTAATACTATCTTTTTAAAAAATATATATATTCAAATCAAAATCCAAAAATAAATAAATAAAATTCACAACATTGATTTTAACAAACACGTAATCAATAATGGATGCAATGCTTTAAAAAAATCTAGAAATTGATCAAGAGAGCCGAGGCTTTGGAGTTCTAAGAGAATGAATATGTATTAGCATCTTTTGAAGTCATTGTAAAAGGGGGTAAATAGCTATTTAGGTCATTAAACCGCTTTACACTTTGATGTTTTGGCATTCAAATATTTTTTTGGTTAATTATACCACTCTATTATTTAAGAGTGGCTGAAAATAAACTGACATTTATGGTGGTTTTCGGCCAAATTAGAAATGTGTCGGAAATGTTGCAAAATAATCCAGGGAAACAATTAGTGGTGTTCAAGTTATATTTAAGAGAGTAATGTATCAATCATTAAAAAAATTATTCGACGTGGGACTTAAAGAATTGAAACTAAAGATACGGGATTAAGTTAACAACTCCATATACGCAGCTTTATTAACATAGGACTCCCCGCCGTAGTTGTCCCGTGTCTGGGGCCCCGACAACACCCACAACCACCCGAAAAGCGAATTCCCTATGTCAAAATGATATTTCTTTCTACGAACCTTACATTGTAAGCTGAACTTGCTATGACAAAATGGATATCTCGAGACGATAATGAATGTTTAAGTTTATGATGATTGACTATATTTCATTTAGAGTTATCTCATTCGGGACTCGGAGTTCACAACATTTTTTTACATCAGCGCCAAAATTATACACTGCGACAAAACCAAACTTATTACTAGAATTTAGGCCTCGTTCGTTGCACGGAATATTTTAAATATGTTATAAAAAAGATAAAAGAAGTTTTACTAAGACCACATATTTAATATTTATTTGATAAAATCTTATATTTTCGCTTACAAATATTAGTTAAGTTTGATAACTTTAAATACTTTCTTAGGATTTAAAAAACTTTCAAGTAATCGTAATGCAAACCGGCATTTTACAAAATAATGCAGCAGTTGGCACAGTAAGGAAAAACATTAAATTGTTAAATATTTAAATCACACATTCAGTTCAATTGCAAATATTAGCAAATGTGCGTTTTCATTTTTTATTGGATATTCAAAGTGCGTTCATGCTTTCTAAAATTTAATTTTTTGAAATTACCCCTATCGATTGATAATACGAAGTAAAGGTATCTTATTCGAGATTGTTCGGCATAGTAATACTATCTTTTTAAAAATATATATATATTCAGTCAAAATCCAAAAATAAATAAATAAAATTCACAACATTGATTTTAACAAACACGTAATCAATAACAGATGCAATGCTTTAAAAAATCTAGAAATTGATCAAGAGAGCTGAGGCTTTGGAGTTCTAAGAGAATGAATATGTATTAGCATCTTTTGAAGTCATTGTAAAAGGGGGTAAATAGCTATTTAGGTCATTAAACTGCTTACACTTTGATGTTTTGGCATTCAAATATTTTTTTGGTTAATTATACCACTCTATTATTTAAGAGTGGCTGAAAATAAACTGACATTTATGGTGGTTTTCGGCCAAATTAGAAATGTGTCGGAAATGTTGCAAAATAATCCAGGGAAACAATTAGTGGTGTTCAAGTTATATTTAAGAGAGTAATGTATCAATCATTAAAAAAATTATTCGACGTGGGACTTAAAGAATTGAAACTAAAGATACGGGATTAAGTTAACAACTCCATATACGCAGTTTATTAACATAGGACTCCCCGCCGTAGTTGTCCCGTGTCGGGGCCTGACAACACCCACAACCACCTGAAAAGCGAATTCCCTATGTCAAAATGATATTTCTTTCTACGAACCTTACATTGTAAGCGAACTTGCTATGACAAAATGGATATCTCGAGACGATAATGAATGTTTAAGTTTATGATGATTGACTATATTTCATTTAGAGTTATCTCATTCGGGACTGGAGTTCACAACATTTTTTACATCAGCGCCAAAATTATACACGGCGACAAAACCAAACTTATTACTAGAATTTAGGCCTCGTTCGTTGCACGGAATATTTTAAATATGTTATAAAAAAGATAAAAGAAGTTTTACTAAGACCACATATTTAATATTTATTTGATAAAATCTTATATTTTCGCTTACAAATATTAGTTAAGTTTGATAACTTTAAATACTTTCTTAGGATTTAAAAAACTTTCAAGTAATCGTAATGCAAACCGGCATTTTACAAAATAATGCAGCAGTTGGCACAGTAAGGAAAAACATTAAATTGTTAAATATTTAAATCACACATTCACTTCAATTGCAAATATTAGCAAATGTGCGTTTTCATTTTTTATTGGATATTCAAAGTGCGTTCATGCTTTCTAAAATTTAATTTTTTTGAAATTACCCCTATCGATTGATAATACGAAGTAAAGGTATCTTATTCGAGATTGTTCGGCATAGTAATACTATCTTTTTAAAAAAATATATATATTCAGTCAAAATCCAAAAATAAATAAATAAAATTCACAACATTGATTTTAACAAACACGTAATCAATAACAGATGCAATGCTTTAAAAAATCTAGAAATTGATCAAGAGAGCTGAGGCTTTGGAGTTCTAAGAGAATGAATATGTATTAGCATCTTTTGAAGTCATTGTAAAAGGGGGTAAATAGCTATTTAGGTCATTAAACCGTTTACACTTTGATGTTTTGGCATTCAAATATTTTTTGGTTAATTATACCACTCTATTATTTAAGAGTGGCTGAAAATAAACTGACATTTATGGTGGTTTTCGCCAAATTAGAAATGTGTCGGAAATGTTGCAAAATAATCCAGGAAACAATTAGTGGTGTTCAAGTTATATTTGAGAGAGTAATGTATCAATCATTAAAAAAAATTATTCGACGTGGGACTTAAAGAATTGAAACTAAAGATACGGGATTAAGTTAACAACTCCATATACGCAGCTTTATTAACATAGGACTCCCCGCCGTAGTTGTCCCGTGCTCGGGGCTCGACAACACCCACAACCACCTGAAAAGCGAATTCCCTATGTCAAAATGATATTTCTTTCTACGAACCTTACATTGTAAGCGAACTTGCTATGACAAAATGGATATCTCGAGACGATAATGAATGTTTAAGTTTATGATGATTGACTATATTTCATTTAGAGTTATCTCATTCGGGACTGGAGTTCACAACATTTTTTACATCAGCGCCAAAATTATACACGGCGACAAAACCAAACTTATTACTAGAATTTAGGCCTCGTTCGTTGCACGGAATATTTTAAATATGTTATAAAAAAGATAAAAGAAGTTTTACTAAGACCACATATTTAGTATTTATTTGATAAAATCTTATATTTTCGCTTACAAATATTAGTTAAGTTTGATAACTTTAAATACTTTCTTAGGATTTAAAAAACTTTCAAGTAATCGTAATGCAAACCGGCATTTTACAAAATAATGCAGCAGTTGGCACAGTAAGGAAAAACATTAAATTGTTAAATATTTAAATCACACATTCAGTTCAATTGCAAATATTAGCAAATGTGCGTTTTCATTTTTTATTGGATATTCAAAGTGCGTTCATGCTTTCTAAAATTTAATTTTTTGAAATTACCCCTATCGATTGATAATACGAAGTAAAGGTATCTTATTCGAGATTGTTCGGCATAGTAATACTATCTTTTTAAAAAAATATATATATTCAGTCAAAATCCAAAAATAAATAAATAAAATTCACAACATTGATTTTAACAAACACGTAATCAATAACAGATGCAATGCTTTAAAAAATCTAGAAATTGATCAAGAGAGCCGAGGCTTTGGAGTTCTAAGAGAATGAATATGTATTAGCATCTTTTGAAGTCATTGTAAAAGGGGGTAAATAGCTATTTAGGTCATTAAACTGTTTACACTTTGATGTTTTGGCATTCAAATATTTTTTGGTTAATTATACCACTCTATTATTTAAGAGTGGCTGAAAATAAACTGACATTTATGGTGGTTTTCGGCCAAATTAGAAATGTGTCGGAAATGTTGCAAAATAATCCAGGGAAACAATTAGTGGTGTTCAAGTTATATTTAAGAGAGTAATGTATCAATCATTAAAAAAATTATTCGACGTGGGACTTAAAGAATTGAAACTAAAGATACGGGATTAAGTTAACAACTCCATATACGCAGTTTATTAACATAGGACTCCCCGCCGTAGTTGTCCCGTGTCGGGGCCTGACAACACCCACAACCACCTGAAAAGCGAATTCCCTATGTCAAAATGATATTTCTTTCTACGAACCTTACATTGTAAGCGAACTTGCTATGACAAAATGGATATCTCGAGACGATAATGAATGTTTAAGTTTATGATGATTGACTATATTTCATTTAGAGTTATCTCATTCGGGACTGGAGTTCACAACATTTTTTACATCAGCGCCAAAATTATACACGGCGACAAAACCAAACTTATTACTAGAATTTAGGCCTCGTTCGTTGCACGGAATATTTTAAATATGTTATAAAAAAGATAAAAGAAGTTTTACTAAGACGACATATTTAATATTTATTTGATAAAATCTTATATTTTTCAGCTTACAAATATTAGTTAAGTTTGATAACTTTAAATACTTTCTTAGGATTTAAAAAAACTTTCAAGTAATCGTAATGCAAACCGGCATTTTACAAAATAATGCAGCAGTTGGCACAGTAAGGAAAAACATTAAATTGTTAAATATTTAAATCACACATTCAGTTCAATTGCAAATATTAGCAAATGTGCGTTTTCATTTTTTATTGGATATTCAAAGTGCGTTCATGCTTTCTAAAATTTAATTTTTTGAAATTACCCCTATCGATTGATAATACGAAGTAAAGGTATCTTATTCGAGATTGTTCGGCATAGTAATACTATCTTTTTTAAAAAAATATATATATTCAGTCAAAATCCAAAAATAAATAAATAAAATTCACAACATTGATTTTAACAAACACGTAATCAATAACAGATGCAATGCTTTAAAAAATCTAGAAATTGATCAAGAGAGCTGAGGCTTTGGAGTTCTAAGAGAATGAATATGTATTAGCATCTTTTGAAGTCATTGTAAAAGGGGGTAAATAGCTATTTAGGTCATTAAAGCTGCTTTACACTTTGATGTTTTGGCATTCAAATATTTTTTTGGTTAATTATACCACTCTATTATTTAAGAGTGGTGAAAATAAAGCCCGACATTTATGGTGGTTTTCGGCCAAATTAGAAATGTGTCGGAAATGTTGCAAAATAATCCAGGGAAACAATTAGTGGTGTTCAAGTTATATTTAAGAGAGTAATGTATCAATCATTAAAAAAATTATTCGACGTGGGACTTAAAGAATTGAAACTAAAGATACGGGATTAAGTTAACAACTCCATATACGCAGTTTATTAACATAGGACTCCCCGCCGTAGTTGTCCCGTGTCGGGGCTGACAACACCCACAACCACCTGAAAAGCGAATTCCCTATGTCAAAATGATATTTCTTTCTACGAACCTTACATTGTAAGCGAACTTGCTATGACAAAATGGATATCTCGAGACGATAATGAATGTTTAAGTTTATGATGATTGACTATATTTCATTTAGAGTTATCTCATTTGGGACTGGAGTTCACAACATTTTCTACATCAGCGCCAAAATTATACACGGCGACCAAACCAAACTTATTACTAGAATTTAGTCCTCGTTCGTTGCACGGAATATTTTAAATATGTTATACAAAAGATAAAAGAAGTTTTACTAAGACGACATATTTAATATTTATTTGATAAAATCTTATATTTTCTCTTACAAATATTAGTTTTGTTTGATAACTTTAAATACTTTCTTAGGATTCAAAAAACTTTCAAGTAATCGTAATGCAAACAAGTATTTTACAAAATAATGGAGCAGTTGGCACAGTAAAGAAAAACATTAAATTGTTAAATATTTAAATCACACATTCAGTTCAATTGCAAATATTAGCAAATGTGCGTTTTCATTTTTTATTGGATATTCAAAGTGCGTTCATGCTTTCTAAAATTTAATTTTTTGAAATTACCCCTATCGATTGATAATACGAAGTAAAGGTATCTTATTCGAGATTGTTCGGCATAGTAATACTATCTTTTTAAAAAAATATATATATTCAGTCAAAATCCAAAAATAAATAAATAAAATTCACAACATTGATTTTAACAAACACGTAATCAATAACAGATGCAATGCTTTAAAAAATCTAGAAATTGATCAAGAGAGCTGAGGCTTTGGAGTTCTAAGAGAATGAATATGTATTAGCATCTTTTGAAGTCATTGTAAAAGGGGGTAAATAGCTATTTAGGTCATTAAACTGTTTACACTTTGATGTTTTGGCATTCAAATATTTTTTGGTTAATTATACCACTCTATTATTTAAGAGTGGCTGAAAATAAACTGACATTTATGGTGGTTTTCGGCCAAATTAGAAATGTGTCGGAAATGTTGCAAAATAATCCAGGGAAACAATTAGTGGTGTTCAAGTTATATTTAAGAGAGTAATGTATCAATCATTAAAAAAATTATTCGACGTGGGACTTAAAGAATTGAAACTAAAGATACGGGATTAAGTTAACAACTCCATATACGCAGTTTATTAACATAGGACTCCCCGCCGTAGTTGTCCCGTGTCGGGGCCTGACAACACCCACAACCACCTGAAAAGCGAATTCCCTATGTCAAAATGATATTTCTTTCTACGAACCTTACATTGTAAGCGAACTTGCTATGACAAAATGGATATCTCGAGACGATAATGAATGTTTAAGTTTATGATGATTGACTATATTTCATTTAGAGTTATCTCATTCGGGACTGGAGTTCACAACATTTTTTACATCAGCGCCAAAATTATACACGGCGACAAAACCAAACTTATTACTAGAATTTAGGCCTCGTTCGTTGCACGGAATATTTTAAATATGTTATAAAAAAGATAAAAGCAGTTTTACTAAGACGACATATTTCATATTAATTTAATAAAATCTTATATTTTCGCTTGCAAATATTAGTTTTGTTTGATAACTTTAAATACTTTCTTAGGATTTAAAAAACTTTCTAGTAATCGTAATGCAAACCAGTATTTTACAAAATAATGGAGCAGTTGGCACAGTAAGGAAAAACATTAAATTGTTAAATATTTAAATCACACATTCAGTTCAATTGCAAATATTAGCAAATGTGCGTTTTCATTTTTTATTGGATATTCAAAGTGCGTTCATGCTATCTAAAATTTAATTTTTTGAAATTACCCCTATAGATAGATAATACGAAGTGAAGTTATCTTATTCAAGATTGTTTGGCATAGTAATTCTATCTTTTTAAAATATATATATATATATTCAGACAAAATCCAAAAATAAATAAATAAAATTCACAACATTGATTTTAACAAACACCTAATCAATAACAGCTGCAATGCTTTAAAAAATCTAGAAATTGATCAAGAGAGCTGAGGCTTTGGAGTTCTAGGAGAATGAATATGTATTAGCATCTTTTGAAGTCATTGTAAAAGGGGGTAAATAGCTATTTAGGTCATTAAACTGCTTACACTTTGATGTTTTGGCATTCAAATATTTTTTGGTTAATTATACCACTCTATTATTTAAGAGTGGCTGAAAATAAACTGACATTTATGGTGGTTTTCGGCCAAATTAGAAATGTGTCGGAAATGTTGCAAATAATCCAGGGAAACAATTAGTGGTGTTCAAGTTATATTTAAGAGAGTAATGTATCAATCATTAAAAAAAAATTATTCGACGTGGGACTTAAAGAATTGAAACTAAAGATACGGGATTAAGTTAACAACTCCATATACGCAGTTTAATAACATAGGACTCCCCGCCGTAGTTGTCCCGTGTCGTGGCCTGACAACACCCACAACCACCTGAAAAGCGAATTCCCTATGTCAAAATGATATTTCTTTCTACGAACCTTACATTGTAAGCGAACTTGCTATGACAAAATGGATATCTCGAGACGATAATGAATGTTTAAGTTTATGATGATTGACTATATTTCATTTAGAGTTATCTCATTTGGGACTGGAGTTCACAACATTTTCTACATCAGCGCCAAAATTATACACGGCGACCAAACCAAACTTATTACTAGAATTTAGTCCTCGTTCGTTGCACGGAATATTTTAAATATGTTATACAAAAGATAAAAGAAGTTTTACTAAGACGACATATTTAATATTTATTTGATAAAATCTTATATTTTCTCTTACAAATATTAGTTTTGTTTGATAACTTTAAATACTTTCTTAGGATTCAAAAAACTTTCAAGTAATCGTAATGCAAACAAGTATTTTACAAAATAATGGAGCAGTTGGCACAGTAAAGAAAAACATTAAATTGTTAAATATTTAAATCACACATTCAGTTCAATTGCAAATATTAGCAAATGTGTGTTTTCATTTTTTATTGGATATTCAAAGTGCGTTCATGCTATCTAAAATTTAATTTTTTGAAATTACCCCTATAGATAGATAATACGAAGTAAAGTTATCTTATTCAAGATTGTTTGGCATAGTAATACTATCTTTTTAAAATATATATATATATATATATATATATATATATATATATATATATATTCAGACAAAATCCAAAAATAAATAAATAAAATTCACAACATTGATTTTAACAAACACCTAATCAATAACAGCTGCAATGCTTTAAAAAATCTAGAAATTGATCAAGAGAGCTGAGGCTTTGGAGTTTTAGGAGAATGAATATGTATTAGCATCTTTTGAAGTCATTGTAAAAGGGGGTAAATAGCTATTTAGGTCATTAAACTGTTTATACTTTGATGTTTTGGCATTCAAATATTTTTTGGTTAATTATACCACTCTATTATTTAAGAGTGGCTGAAAATAAACTGACATTTATGGTGGTTTTCGGCCAAATTAGAAATGTGTCGGAAATGTTGCAAATAATCCAGGGAAACAATTAGTGGCGTACAAGTTATATTTAAGAGAGTAATGTATCAATCATTAAAAAAAATATTCGACGTGGGACTTAAAGAATTGAAACTAAAGACACTGGATTAAGTTAACAACTCCATATACGCAGTTTAATAACATAGGACTCCCCGCCTTAGTTGTCCCGTGTCGGGGCCTGACAACACCCAACACCACCTGATAAGTGAATCAACTATGTCAAAATGATATTTCTTTCTACGAACCAAACATTGTAAGCGAACTTGCTATGACAAAATGGATATCTCGAGACGATAATGAATGTTTAAGTTTATGATGATTGACTATATTTCATTTAGAGTTATCTCATTTGGGACTGGAGTTCACAACATTTTCTACATCAGCGCCAAAATTATACATGGAGACAAAACCACACTTATTACTTGAATTTAGGCCTCGTTCGTTGCACGGAATATTTTAAATATGTTATAAAAAAGATAAAAGCAGTTTTACTAAGACGACATATTTCATATTAATTTGATAAAATCTTATATTTTCGCTTGCAAATATTAGTTTTGTTTGATAACTTTAAATACTTTCTTAGGATTTAAAAAACTTTCTAGTAATCGTAATGCAAACCAGTATTTTACAAAATAATGGAGCAGTTGGCACAGTAAGGAAAAACATTAAATTGTTAAATATTTAAATCACACATTCAGTTCAATTGCAAATATTAGCAAATGTGCGTTTTCATTTTTTATTGGATATTCAACGTGCGTTCATGCTATCTAAAATTTAAATTTTTAGAAATTACCCCTATAGATAGATAATACGAAGTAAAGGTATCTTATTAAAGATTGTTTGGCATAGTAATACTATATATATATATATATATATATTCAGGTAATATCCAAAAATAAATAAATAAAATTCACAACATTGATTTTAACAAACACCTAATCAATGCTTTAAAAAATCTAGAAATTGATCAAGAGAGCTGAGGCTTTGGAGTTCTAGGAGAATGAATATGTATTAGCATCTTTTGAAGTCATTGTAAAAGGGGGTAAATAGCTATTTAGGTCATTAAACTATTTACACTTTGATGTTTTGGCATTCAAATATTTTTAGGTTAATTATACCACTCTAGTATTTAAGAGTGGCTGAAAATAAACTGACATTTAAGGTGGTTTTCGGCCAAATTAGAAATGTGTCGGAAATGTTGCAAATAATCCAGGGAAACAATTAGTGGTGTTCAAGTTATATTTAAGAGAGTAATGTATCAATCATTAAAAAAAATATTCGACGTGGGACTAAAAGAATTGAAACTAAGATAAAAGAAGTTTTACTACGACGACATATTTAATTTTTATTTGATAAAATCTTATATTTTTGCTTACAAATATTAGTATTGTTTGATAACTTTAAATACTTTCTTAGGATTTAAAAAACTTTCAAGTAATCGTAATGCAAACCAGTATTTTACAAAATAATGGAGCAGTTGGCACAGTAAGGAAAAACATTAAATTGTTAAATATTTAAATCACACATTCAGTTCAATTGCAAATATTAGCAATTGTGCGTTTTCATTTTTTATTGGATATTCAAAGTGCGTTCATGATGCTATCTAAAATTTAAATTTTTGGAAATTACCCCTATAGATAGATAATACGAAGTAAAGATATCTTATTCGAGATTGTTCGGCATAGTAATACTATCTTTTTAAAAAAATATATATATTCAGTCAAAATCCAAAAATAAATAAATATAATTCAGAACATTGATTTTAACAAACACCTAATCAATAACAGATGCAATGCTTTGAAAAATCTAGAAATTGATCAAGAGAGCCGAGGCTTTGGAGTTCTAGGAGAATGAATATGTATTAGCATCTTTTGAAGTCATTGTAAAAGGGGGTAAATAGCAATTTAGGTCATTAAGCTGTTTATACTTTGATGTTTTGGCATTGCAAATATTTTTAGGTTAATTATACCACTCTAGTGTTTAAGAGTGGCGGAAAATAAACTGACATTTATGGTGGTTTTCGGCCATAATTATAAATGTTTCGGAAATGTTGCAAATAATCCAGGGAAATAATTAGTGGTGTACAAGTTATATTTAAGAGAGTAATGTATCAATCATTTAAAAAAATATTCGACGTGGGACTTAAAGTATTGAAACTAAAGATACGGGATTAAGTTAACAACTCCATATACGCAGTTTAATAACATAGGACTCCCCGCCGTAGTTGTCCCGTGTCGGGGGCCTGACAAAACCCACAACTACCTGAAAAGCGAATTCCCTATGTCAAAATGATATTTCTTTCTACGAACCTTACATTGTAAGCGAACTTGCTATGACAAAATGGATATCTCGAGACGATAATGAATGTTTAAGTTTACGATTATTGACTATATTTCATTTAGAGTTATCTCATTTGGGACTGGAGTTCACAACATTTTCTACATCAGCGCCAAAATTATACACGGCGACAAAACCACACTTATTACTAGAATTTAGGCCTCGTTCGTTGCACGGAATATTTTAAATATGTTATAAAAAAGATAAAAGAAGTTTTACTAAGACGACATATTTAATATTTATTTGATAAAATATTATATTTTCGCTTACAAATATTTGTTTTCTTTGATAACTTTAAATACTTTCTTAGGATTTAAAAATCTTTCAAGTAATCGTTATGCAAACCAGTATTTTACAAAATAATGGAGCAGTAGGCACATTAAGGAAAAACATTAAATTGTTAAATATTTAAATCACACATTCAGTTCAATTGCAAATATTAGCAAATGTGCGTTTTCATTTTTTATTGGATATTCAAAGTGCGTTCTTGCTATCTAAAATTTAAATTTTTTGAAATTACCCCTATAGATAGATAATACGAAGTAAATGTATCTTATTCGAGATTGTTTGGCATAGTAATACTATCTTTTTAAATATATATATATATATATATATATATATATATATATATATATATATATTCGATAAAAATCCAAAAATAAATAAATAAAATTCACAGCATTGATTTTAACAAACACCTAATCAATAACCGATGCAATGCTTTAAAAAATCTAGAAATTGATCAAGAGAGCTGAGGCTTTGGAGTTCTAGGAGAATGAATATGTATTAGCATCTTTTGAAGTCATTGTAAAAGGGGGTAAATAGCAATTTAGGTCATTAAGCTGTTTATACTTTGATGTTTTGGCATTGCAAATATTTTTAGGTTAATTATACCACTCTAGTGTTTAAGAGTGGCGGAAAATAAACTGACATTTATGGTGGTTTTCGGCCATAATTATAAATGTTTCGGAAATGTTGCAAATAATCCAGGGAAATAATTAGTGGTGTACAAGTTATATTTAAGAGAGTAATGTATCAATCATTTAAAAAAATATTCGACGTGGGACTTAAAGTATTGAAACTAAAGATACGGGATTAAGTTAACAACTCCATATACGCAGTTCAATAACATAGGAATCCCCGCCGTAGTTGTCCCGTGTCGGGGGCCTGACAAAACCCACAACTACCTGAAAAGCGAATTCCCTATGTCAAAATGATATTTCTTTCTACGAACCTTACATTGTAAGCGAACTTGCTATGACAAAATGGATATCTCGAGACGATAATGAATGTTTAAGTTTACGATTATTGACTATATTTCATTTAGAGTTATCTCATTTGGGACTGGAGTTCACAACATTTTCTACATCAGCGCTAACATTATACACTGCGACAAAACCACACTTATTACTAGAATTTAGGCCTCGTTCGTTGCACGGAATATTTTAAATATGTTATAAAACAGATAAAAATAAGTTTTACTAAGACGACATATTTAATATTTATTTGATAAAATCTTATATTTTCGCTTACAAATATTAGTTTTGTTTGATAACTTTAAATACTTTCTTAGGATTTAAAAATCTTTCAAGTAATCGTAATGCAAACCAGTATTTTACAAAATAATGGAGCAGTTGGCACAGTAAGGAAAAACATTAAATTGTTAAATATTTAAATCACACATTCAGTTCAATTGCAAATATTAGCATTTGTGCGTTTTCATTTTTTATTGGATATTCAAAGTGCGTTCATGCTATCTAAAATTTAATTTTTTTGAAATTACCCCTATAGATAGATAATACGAAGTAAAGGTATCTTATTCGAGATTGTTTGGCATAGTAATACTATCTTTTTAAAAAAAAATATATATATATATATATATATATATATATATATATATTCAGTCAAAATCCAAAAATAAATAAATAAAATTCACAGCATTGATTTTAACAAACACCTAATCAATAACCGATGCAATGCTTTAAAAAATCTTGAAATTGATCAAGAGAGTTGAGGCTTTGGAGTTCTAGGAGAATGAATATGTATTAGCATCTTTTGAAGTCATTGTAAAAGAGGGTAAATAGCTATTTAGGTCATTAAACTATTTACACTTTGATGTTTTGGCATTCAAATATTTTTAAGTTAATTATACCACTCTAGTATTTAAGAGTGGCTGAAAATAAACTGACATTTATGGTGATTTTCGGCCAAATTAGAAATGTTTCGGAAATGTTGCAAATAATCCTGGGAAACAATTAGTGGTGTACAAGTTATATTTCAGAGAGTAATGTATCAATCATTAAAAAAAATATTCGACGTGGGACTTAAAGAATTGAACCTAAAGATACGGGATTAAGTTAACAACTCCATATACGCAGTTTAATAACATAGGACACCCCGCCGTAGTTGTCCCGTGTCGGGGCCTGACAACACCTCCAACCACCTGAAAAGCGAATTCCCTATGTCAAAATGATATTTCTTTCTACGAATCTTACATTGTAAGCGAACTTGCTATGACAAAATGGATGTCTCGAGACGATAATGAATGTTTAAGTTTATGATCGTTGACTATATTTCATTTAGAGTTATCTCATTTGGGACTGGAGTTCACAACATTTTCTACATCAGCGCTAACATTATACACTGCGACAAAACCACACTTATTACTAGAATTTAGGCCTCGTTCGTTGCACGGAATATTTTAAATATGTTATAAAACAGATAAAAATAAGTTTTACTAAGACGACATATTTAATATTTATTTGATAAAATCTTATATTTTCGCTTACAAATATTAGTTTTGTTTGATAACTTTAAATACTTTCTTAGGATTTAAAAATCTTTCAAGTAATCGTAATGCAAACCAGTATTTTACAAAATAATGGAGCGATGGCACAAATGAAGGGAAAAACATTAAATTGTTAAATATTTAAATCACACATTCAGTTCAATTGCAAATATTAGCATTTGTGCGTTTTCATTTTTTATTGGATATTCAAAGTGCGTTCATGCTATCTAAAATTTAATTTTTTTGAAATTACCCCTATAGATAGATAATAAGAAGTAAAGGTATCTTATTCGAGATTGTTTGGCATAGTAATACTATCTTTTTAAAAATATATATATATATATATATATATATATATATATATATATATATATATAAATCAAAAATCCAAAAAATAAATAAATAAAATTCACAGCATTGATTTTAACAAACACCTAATCAATAACCGATGCAATGCTTTAAAAAATCTTGAAATTGATCAAGAGAGTTGAGGCTTTGGAGTTCTAGGAGAATGAATATGTATTAGCATCTTTTGAAGTCATTGTAAAAGAGGGTAAATAGCTATTTAGGTCATTAAACTATTTACACTTTGATGTTTTGGCATTCAAATATTTTTAAATTAATTATACCACTCTAGTATTTAAGAGTGGCTGAAAATAAACTGACATTTATGGTGATTTTCGGCCAAATTAGAAATGTTTCGGAAATGTTGCAAATAATCCTGGGAAACAATTAGTGGTGTACAAGTTATATTTCAGAGAGTAATGTATCAATCATTAAAAAAAATATTCGACGTGGGACTTAAAGAATTGAACCTAAAGATACGGGATTAAGTTAACAACTCCATATACGCAGTTTAATAACATAGGACACCCCGCCGTAGTTGTCCCGTGTCGGGGCCTGACAACACCACCAACCACCTGAAAAGCGAATTCCCTATGTCAAAATGATATTTCTTTCTACGAATCTTACATTGTAAGCGAACTTGCTATGACAAAATGGATGTCTCGAGACGATAATGAATGTTTAAGTTTATGATCGTTGACTATATTTCATTTAGAGTTATCTCATTTGGGACTGGAGTTCACAACATTTTCTACATCAGCGCTAACATTATACACTGCGACAAAACCACACTTATTACTAGAATTTAGGCCTCGTTCGTTGCACGGAATATGCGAGACCCGCATTTTAAGCATTTAGTATAATAATAATATTATTGGAATGAAATAAATAAAATAAAATAAAGACGAGGACTTTATTTGCAATTGTTAATAGTTTAGGACCGAAGTTGCTAATTGTAATAGTGGAAGGACATAAATGGTAAATAGGACAACTTTGGTGAGTCATATGACCACTTGTCAACAAATTTGGGGTGGTTTTAACACCTCCTGCTTTTCCACCCCTGCAACCCGCCATCTTCTCCAAGAGAATTCATTTCTCTGTAATTCTTCTTTTGCCTTTACTCCCTCTCTCGGTTCTTCTTCACCCTTCAATTCTTTCTCTCTCAATTCATCAATCACCCTTATTCACAAAAGCAGCTACTCCATTGTCTCATAATCTTCAAGGGGTTAAGTTTTAAATTTTGGTAAGAGTATTAATTTTAATTGAGTTTCTAATATTATTTGCAATTCATGTTTAAATTGTTGTTTTCTATTGGATTGGGTAAATTATGGGTAAGGAATGGAATGATAGGGAGTAAATTAAAATAAAATTTTGATTATGGCATCTCGGCTTCGGCCTTCTCTGTTTTGCCGGTGTCTGTTTTCTGCTTTTGATTTTTTTCTGGTTCCTATTTTCTTTTCTTTTTTTCGTGCATCTGTTCCTTTGATTAGTATAATGGGAAGAAGAATGTTAATGGGAAGGTAGCACTGTTTTCTGTTTCCTGTTTCTTTTCTTGTAGCTGTCTTCTTGTTTATGTTTACTTTTCTTGTTTTCATGCTTCTTCTTGATTAGTATGTTTTGGAAAGGAGAAGTATAATATATGAATATTTCTGTTTTCTTTTTCTTGCTACTGTTTATGAGTCTTCTGTTTTATGATTTTTCTGTTCATTGATTAGTAGTTTTGGGAAAAGAAGAAGGGTAGTATATGAATGTATTCCGTTTCTGAATTTTCTCTGTTTTCTGGTTGTTTCAGTATGCTGTTTTCCGTTTTCTGTTTTTCTATTTTATGATTTTTCTTGTTTTCATGCTCCTATCTTGATTAGCATAGTTCGGAAAGAAGAAGTTTAATATATATAGGGTTCTATTTCCTCTATCTCCGGGTTCTAAGGCTAATGTGCTTCAATGAGAGTTTTGTTTTAAAGAAGGATTGTACTATCTCCTTTTCTTCCCCAATGATCATTCAATTGCCATGAATTTGCTTGTTGGTTCTTGGAAATCAATATGGATCCAGACTGTTCTTCCACCTAAATGTTGAACCTCTTAGTTTTTTCATTTTTCTAGTTATGATACGCTAGTTTTAGTAAAAATGAGTACTTGTTTTCTCTGGTTTCAGTTTCACTGCTGCTGCCCTTTTATGAGCATACCTCTTAAAGAAGAATAGTTAATAGGAAGGCTTTCTTAGACCATAAGAATAGGCTTCTATTTAGAGATTAAGATTTGACACTTACAGTGCCTTTTACTTTGAGAAGTAATGCTAATCATGTTGTCTATTTTATGAGAAAGTAGTTAATCAGGGTAACACATTAAGATGGAATTGCGTATAAGATAGAATGTTAGTAAAGTGCTTGACATGTTCGTTGGTCGATATCTAAGTAATTTTGGTTGGTGCATCTTATTATGTGATAGGAGCCGAACCTGAACATTCCGAGACTTCGTAAGGCGTCAAGAGTTTAAATCTTATAAGGTGAGTTCCTCTTTTCTTAAATCTCTTTAAATTGGAATTTAGGAACCCTGTGCGTTCCAAGCTTTCTTAAACTGTTTGAATTGGAATTTAGGAACCTGTGAGTTCCAAATATATTGCTGCATTAAATTTAGAACTGCTTTCGTATAATCTTATACAGACATTGATCATTCTTGCATGTTTTATAAAGTTGCATACATTCTGTATAGGCCAGGCCGGGTGTCGATTTAATACGAGAATTATCATTACAAACATAACACCCCGAGCCGGCCAGTTGTAACTAATGAATTAACGGATCTTATTGCTTTTCTGAAGCACGCTAATGAATTAACGGATCTTATTGCTTCTCTGAAGCACGCATGATAATACTTTTCTTGTGGGCCCCAAGGCTGTAGATGTCTTGCGCCATGGTCGGGAAAGCAAGGGCTGACGACTTCTGGCGTATAGCTCTGCAGTACATGAAGAGGTTGGCCAATTCCGGGTTAGGAGTTTTAACTCGGGATGGTCAGATCTAGGTGAATACAGGGCTAGTAGGTACCCTACCCTGTGATTTACCCGCATGATTTCTGGTGGATAAGGTAGAAAATCGCGCGCGTATCTGGTGTTCGGTTGGTATCTGGTTTTCTGGTATCTGGACTTCTTGATATCTAGTTTTCTTGTACCTGGACTTCTTGACATCTGGTTCTCTGTTAAATGAATTCATTACTGTTATGTTGTATACATAACTGAAACAAAACTGCATGATTTACAAAACTGCATGAGCATCTTTTTATTTTAGAATTTTTCATTAGAGGTACATTGTTGCACACACAGAGGAACTCACTAAGCATTAGCTTACACGCTTTCTTTCAAACTGCATCTCAAAATGCAGGTATGAAGTGCACTAGCGAGCGCCATTGAGATTGTTTTGTCAAACCTGGAATGCACATTCTGATTACTAGTTCTAGATTAGCCGTTTATTTTGGATTAATGTAAATTGCTGTAAATTATGTATTTTGATAATTCCGCTGTATTGTATTAACTATTACGGTTAAACAGGGTATTAACTATGTTTTGAGGATGTATAGTTTGTAGATGTGAATATTCTGTTAATAAATGGTTAGTTTTCTTTTAAGCATCTTATACAGGAACGTTACTTCATGTTTACTGCCGAGAGGTAGGTAGATGCCCTATTCGGCCCCAGTTGTGCCTAGGGGTGGAATTGGGGCCGTCACAGAATATTTTAAATATGTTATAAAAAAGATAAAAGATGTTTTACTAAGACAACATATTTAATATTTATTTGATAAAATCTTATATTTTCCCTTACAAATATTAGTTTTGTTTGATAACTTTAAATACTTTCTTAGGATTTAAAAATCTTTCAAGTAATCGTAATGCAAACCAGTATTTTACAAAATAATGGGGCAGATTAGCACAAAGAAGGGAAAAACATTAAATTGTTAAATATTTAAATCACACATTCAGCTTCAATTGCAAATATTAGCAAATGTGCTTTTTTCATTTTTTATTGATATTCAAAGTGCGCTCATGCTATCTAAAATTAAATTTTTTTTGAAATTACCCCCTATAGATAGATAATACTAAGTAAAGGTATCTTATTGGAGATTGTTTGGCATAGTAATACTATCTTTTTAAAAAAATAAATATATATATATCATATACAAAATCCAAAAAATAAATAAACAAAATTCACAAGCATTGATTTTAACAAACACCTAATCAATAACCGATGCAATGCTTTTAAAAAAAATCTAGAAATTGATCAAGAGAGCTGAGGCTTTGGAGTTCTAGGAGAATGAATATGTATTAGCATCTTTTGAAGTCATTGTAAAAGGGGGGTAAATAGCTATTTAGGTCATTAAACTATTTACACTTTGATGTTTTGGCACTCAAATATTTTTTAGGTTGATTATACCACTCTAGTATTTAAGAGTGGTGAAAATAAACCGACATTTATGGTGGTTTTCGACAAATTAGAAATGTTTCGAAATGTTGCAAATAATCTCGGGAAACAATTAGTGGTGTACAAGTTATATTTAAGAGAGTAATGTATCAATCATTAAAAAAAATATTCGACGTGGGACTTAAAGAATTGAAACTAAAGATACGGGATTAAGTTAACAGCTCCATATACGCAGTTCAATAACATAGGACTCCCCGCCGTAGTTGTCCCGTGTCGGGGCCTGACAACACCACCAACCACCTGGAAAGCGAATTCCCTATGTCAAAATGATATTTCTTTCTACGAACCTTACATTGTAAGCGAACTTGCTATGACAAAATGGATATCTCGAGAGGATAATGAATGTTTAAGTTTATGATTATTGACTATATTTCATTTAGAGTTATCTCATTGGGGACTGGAGTTCACAACATTTTCTACATCAGCGCCAAAATTATACACGGCGACAAAACCACACTTATTACTAGAATTTAGGCCTCGTTCGTTGCACGGAATATTTTAAATATGTTATAAAAAAGATAAAAAGAAGTTTTACTAAGACGACATATTTAACATTTATTTGATAAAATCTTATATTTTCGCTTACAAATATTAGTTTTGTTTGATAACTTTAAATACTTTCTTAGGATTTAAAAATCTTTCAAGTAATCGTAATGCAAACCAGTATACTACAAAATAATGGAGTAGTTGGCACAATAAGGAAAAACATTAAATTGTTAAATATTTAAATCACACATTCAGTTCAATTGCAAATATTAGCAAATGTGCGTTTTCATTTTTTATTGGATATTCAAAGTGCGTTCATGCTATCTAAAATTAAATTTTTTTTGAAATTACCCCTATAGATTGATAATACGAAGTAAAAGGTATCTTATTCGAGATTGTTCGGCATAGTAATACTATCTTTTTTAAAAAATATATATATATTCAGTCAAAATCCAAAAATAAATAAATAAAATTCACAGCATTGATTTGAACAAACACCTAATCAATAACCGATGCAATGCTTTAAAAAATCTAGAAATTGTTCAAGAGAGCTGAGGCTTTGGAGTTCTAGGAGAATGAATATGTATTAGCATCTTTTGAAGTCATTGTAAAAGAGGGTAAATAGCTATTTAGGTCATTAAACTATTTACACTTTCATGTTTTGGAATTCAAATATTTTTAGGTTAATTATACCACTCTAGTATTTGAGAGTGGCTGAAAATAAACTGACATTTATGGTGGTTTTCGGCCAAATTAGAAATGTTTCGGAAATGTTGCAAATAATCCTGGGAAACAATTAGTGGTGTGTAAGTTATATTTAAGAGAGTAATGTATCAATCCTTAAAAAAAATATTCGACGTGGGACTTAAAGAATTGAAACTAAAAATACGGGATTAAGTTAACAACTCCATATATGCAGTTTAATAACATAGGACTCCCCGCCGTAGTTGTCCCGTGTCGGGGCCTGACAACACCACCAACCACCTGGAAAGCGAATTCCCTATGTCAAAATGATATTTCTTTCTACGAACCTTACATTGTAAGCGAACTTGCTATGACAAAATGGATATCTCGAGAGGATAATGAATGTTTAAGTTTATGATTATTGACTATATTTCATTTAGAGTTATCTCATTGGGGACTGGAGTTCACAACATTTTCTACATCAGCGCCAAAATTATACACGGCGACAAAACCACACTTATTACTAGAATTTAGGCCTCGTTCGTTGCACGGAATATTTTAAATATGTTATAAAAAAGATAAAAAGAAGTTTTACTAAGACGACATATTTAACATTTATTTGATAAAATCTTATATTTTCGCTTACAAATATTAGTTTTGTTTGATAACTTTAAATACTTTCTTAGGATTTAAAAATCTTTCAAGTAATCGTAATGCAAACCAGTATACTACAAAATAATGGAGTAGTTGGCACAATAAGGAAAAACATTAAATTGTTAAATATTTAAATCACACATTCAGTTCAATTGCAAATATTAGCAAATGTGCGTTTTCCTTTTTTATTGGATATTCAAAGTGCGTTCATGCTATCTAAAATTTAATTTTTTTGAAATTACCCCTATAGATAGATAATACGAAGTAAAGGTGTCTTATTCGAGATTGTTCGGCATAGTAATACTATCTTTTTAAAAAATATATATATATATATTCAGTCAAAATCCAAAAATAAATAAATAAAATTCACAGCATTGATTTTAACAAACACCTAATCAATAACCGATGCAATGCTTTTAAAAAATCTTGAAATTGATCAAGAGAGCCGAGGCTTTGGAGTTCCGAGAAAATGAATATGTATTAGCATCTTTTGAAGTCATTGTAAAAGGGGGGTAAATAGCTATTTAGGTCATTAACCTATTTACACTTTGAGGTTTTGCCATTCAAATATTTTTTAGGTTAATTATACCACTCTAGTATTTAAGAGTGGCTGAAAATAAACCCGACATTTATGGTGGTTTTCAGCCAAATTAGAAATGTTTCGAAATGTTGCAAATAATCCCGGGAAACAATTAGTGGTGTACAAGTTATATTTAAGAGAGTAATGCATCAATCATTAAAAAAAATATTCGACGTGGGACTTAAAGAATTGAAACTAAAGATACGGGATTAAGTTAACAACTCCATATACGCAGCTTTAATAACATAGGACTACCCGCCGTAGTTGTCCCTGTGCTCGGGGCCCCGACAACACCACCAACCACCCTGAAAAGCGAATTCCCTATGTCAAAATGATATTTCTTTCTACGAACCTTACATTGTAAGCGAACTTGCTATGACAAAATGGATATCTCGAGACGATAATGAATGTTTAAGTTTATGATTATTGACTATATTTCATTTAGAGTTATCTCATTTGGGAGGGAGTTCACAACATTTCCTACATCAGCCAAAATTGTACACGGCGACAAAACCACACTTATTACTAGAATTTAGGCCTCTGTTCGTTGCACTGAATATTTTAAATATGTTATAAAAAAAGATAAAAAGAAGTTTTACTAAGACGACATATTTAATATTTATTTGATAAAATCTTATATTTTCGCTTACAAATATTAGTTTTGTTTGATAACTTTAAATACTTTCTTAGGATTTAAAAAACTTTCAAGTAATCGTAATGCAAACCAGTATTTTACAAAATAATGGAGCAGTTGGCACAGTAAAGAAAAACATTAAATTGTTAAATATTTAAATCACACATTCAGTTCAATTGCAAATATTAGCAAATGTGCGTTTTCATTTTTTATTGGATATTCAAAGTGCGTTCATGCTATCTAAAATTTAATTTTTTTTGAAATTACCCCTATAGATAGATAATACGAAGTAAAGGTATCTTATTCGAGATTGTTTGGCATAGTAATACTATCTTTTTAAAAATATATATATATATATATATTCAGTCAAAATCCAAAAATAAATAAATAAAATTCACAGCATTGATTTTAACAAACACCTAATCAATAACCGATGCAATGCTTTAAAAAATCTAGAAATTGATCAAGAGAGCCGAGGCTTTGGAGTTCCAGGAAAATGAATATGTATTAGCATCTTTTGAAGTCATTGTAAAAGGGGGTAAATAGCTCTTTAGGTCATTAACCTATTTACACTTTGAGGTTTTGCCATTCAAATATTTTTTAGGTTAATTATACCACTCTAGTATTTAAGAGTGGCTGAAAATAAACCGACATTTATGGTGGTTTTCGCCAAATTAGAAATGTTTCGAAATGTTGCAAATAATCCCGGAAACAATTAGTGGTGTACAAGTTATATTTAAGAGAGTAATGCATCAATCATTAAAAAAAATATTCGACGTGAGACTTAAAGAATGGAAACTAAAGATACGGGATTAAGTTAACAACTCCATATACGCAGTTTAATAACATAGGACTACCCGCC
This sequence comes from Vinca minor, assembly GCA_026122235.1. Taxonomy (NCBI): domain Eukaryota; kingdom Viridiplantae; phylum Streptophyta; class Magnoliopsida; order Gentianales; family Apocynaceae; genus Vinca; species Vinca minor. Next base: position 851,702 of record JAOCZM010000002.1, read on the forward strand.
GTAGTTGTCCCGTGTCGGGACCTGACAACACCACCAACCACCTGAAAAGCGAATTCCCTATGTCAAAATGATATTTCTTTCTACGAACCTTACATTGTAAGCGAACTTGCTATGACAAAATGGATATCTCGAGACGATAATGAATGTTTAAGTTTATGATTATTGACTATATTTCATTTAGAGTTATCTCATTTGGGAGGGAGTTCACAACATTTCCTACATCAGCGCCAAAATTGTACACGGCGACAAAACCACACTTATTACTAGAATTTAGGCCTCGTTCGTTGCACGGAATATTTTAAATATGTTATAAAAAAGATAAAAAGAAGTTTTACTAAGACGACATATTTAATATTTATTTGATAAAATCTTATATTTTCGCTTACAAATATTAGTTTTGTTTGATAACTTTAAATACTTTCTTAGGATTGAAAAAACTTTCAAGTAATCGTAATGCAAACCAGTATTTTACAAAAAAGTGGAGCAGTTGGCACAGTAAGGAAAAACATTAAATTGTTAAATATTTAAATCACACAATCAGTTCAATTGCAAATATTAGCAAATGTGCGTTTTCCTTTTTTATTGGATATTCAAAGTGCGTTCATGCTATCTAAAATTTATTTTTTTTGAAATTACCCCTATAGATAGATAATACGAAGTAAAGGTGTCTTATTCGAGATTGTTCGGCATAGTAATACTATCTTTTTAAAAAATATATATATATATTCAGTCAAAATCCAAAAATAAATAAATAAAATTCACAGCATTGATTTTAACAAACACCTAATCAATAACCGATGCAATGCTTTAAAAAATCTTGAAATTGATCAAGAGAGCTGAGGCTTTGGAGTTCCAGGATAATGAATATGTATTAGCATCTTTTGAAGTCATTGTAAAAGGGGGTAAATAGCTCTTTAGGTCATTAACCTATTTACACTTTGAGGTTTTGCCATTCAAATATTTTTAGGTTAATTATACCACTCTAGTATTTAAGAGTGGCTGAAAATAAACTGACATTTATGGTGGTTTTCGGCCAAATTAGAAATGTTTCGGAAATGTTGCAAATAATCCCGGGAAACAATTAGTGGTGTACAAGTTATATTTAAGAGAGTAATGCATCAATCATTAAAAAAAATATTCGACGTGGGACTTAAAGAATGGAAACTAAAGATACGGGATTAAGTTAACAACTCCATATACGCACTTTAATAATATAGGACTACCCGCCGTAGTTGTCCCGTGTCGGAACCTGACAACACCACCAACCACCTGAAAAGCGAATTCCCTATGTCAAAATGATATTTCTTTCTACGAACCTTACATTGTAAGCGAACTTGCTATGACAAAATGGATATCTCGAGACGATAATGAATGTTTAAGTTTATGATTATTGACTATATTTCATTTAGAGTTATCTCATTTGGGAGGGAGTTCACAACATTTCCTACATCAGCGCCAAAATTGTACACGGCGACAAAACCACACTTATTACTAGAATTTAGGCCTCGTTCGTTGCACGGAATATTTTAAATATGTTATAAAAAAGATAAAAAGAAGTTTTACTAAGACGACATATTTAATATTTATTTGATAAAATCTTATATTTTCGCTTACAAATATTAGTTTTGTTTGATAACTTTAAATACTTTCTTAGGATTGAAAAAACTTTCAAGTAATCGTAATGCAAACCAGTATTTTACAAAAAAGTGGAGCAGTTGGCACAGTAAGGAAAAACATTAAATTGTTAAATATTTAAATCACACAATCAGTTCAATTGCAAATATTAGCAAATGTGCGTTTTCCTTTTTTATTGGATATTCAAAGTGCGTTCATGCTATCTAAAATTTATTTTTTTTGAAATTACCCCTATAGATAGATAATACGAAGTAAAGGTGTCTTATTCGAGATTGTTCGGCATAGTAATACTATCTTTTTAAAAAATATATATATATATTCATTCAAAATCCAAAAACAAATAAATAAAATTCACAGCATTGATTTTAACAAACACCTAATCAATAACCGATGCAATGCTTTAAAAAATCTTGAAATTGATCAAGAGAGCTGAGGCTTTGGAGTTCCAGGAAAATGAATATGTATTAGCATCTTTTGAAGTCATTGTAAAAGGGGGTAAATAGCTCTTTAGGTCATTAACCTATTTACACTTTGAGGTTTTGCCATTCAAATATTTTTAGGTTAATTATACCACTCTAGTATTTAAGAGTGGCTGAAAATAAACTGACATTTATGGTGGTTTTCGGCCAAATTAGAAATGTTTCGGAAATGTTGCAAATAATCCCGGGAAACAATTAGTGGTGTACAAGTTATATTTAAGAGAGTAATGCATCAATCATTAAAAAAAATATTCGACGTGGGACTTAAAGAATGGAAACTAAAGATACGGGATTAAGTTAACAACTCCATATACGCAGTTTAATAACATAGGACTACCCGCCGTAGTTGTCCCGTGTCGGGACCTGACAACACCACCAACCACCTGAAAAGCGAATTCCCTATGTCAAAATGATATTTCTTTCTACGAACCTTACATTGTAAGCGAACTTGCTATGACAAAATGGATATCTCGAGACGATAATGAATGTTTAAGTTTATGATTATTGACTATATTTCATTTAGAGTTATCTCATTTGGGAGGGAGTTCACAACATTTCCTACATCAGCCAAAATTGTACACTGCGACAAAACCACACTTATTACTAGAATTTAGGCCTCGTTTCAGCTGCACGGAATATTTTAAATATGTTATAAAAAAAGATAAAAAGAAGTTTTACTAAGACGACATATTTAATATTTATTTGATAAAATCTTATATTTTCGCTTACAAATATTAGTTTTGTTTGATAACTTTAAATACTTTCTTAGGATTGAAAAAAACTTTCAAGTAATCGTAATGCAAACCAAGATTTTACAAAAAAAGTGGAGCAAATTGGCACAAGTAAAGGGAAAAACATTAAATTGTTAAATATTTAAATCACACAATCAGTTCAATTGCAAATATTAGCAAATGTGCGTTTTCCTTTTTTATTGGACATTCAAAGTGCGTTCATGCTATCTAAAATTTAATTTTTTTGAAATTACCCCTATAGATAGATAATACGAAGTAAAGGTATCTTATTCGAGATTGTTCGGCATAGTAATACTATCTTTTTAAAATATATATATATATATATATATATATATATATATATATATATATATTTAGTCAAAATACAAAAATAAATAAATAAAATTCACAGCATTGATTTTAACAAACACCTAATCAATAACCGATGCAATGCTTTAAAAAATCTTGAAATTGATCAAGAGAGCTGAGGCTTTGGAGTTCCAGGAAAATGAATATGTATTAGCATCTTTTGAAGTCATTGTAAAAGGGGGTAAATAGCTCTTTAGGTCATTAACCTATTTACACTTTGAGGTTTTGCCATTCAAATATTTTTAGGTTAATTATACCACTCTAGTATTTAAGAGTGGCTGAAAATAAACCGACATTTATGGTGGTTTTCGCCAAATTAGAAATGTTTCGGAAATGTTGCAAATAATCCCGGGAAACAATTAGTGGTGTACAAGTTATATTTAAGAGAGTAATGCATCAATCATTAAAAAAAATATTCGACGTGGGACTTAAAGAATTGAAACTAAAGATACGGGATTAAGTTAACAACTCCATATACGCAGTTTAATAACATAGGACTACCCGCCGTAGTTGTCCCGTGTCGGGACCTGACAACACCACCAACCACATGAAAAGCGAATTGCCTATGTCAAAATGATATTTCTTTCTACGAACCTTACATTGTAAGCGAACTTGCTATGACAAAATGGATATCTCGAGACGATAATGAATGTTTAAGTTTATGATTATTGACTATATTTCATTTAGAGTTATCTCATTTGGGAGGGAGTTCACAACATTTCCTACATCAGCGCCAAAATTGTACACGGCGACAAAACCACACTTATTACTAGAATTTAGGCCTCGTTCGTTGCACGGAATAATTTAAATATGTTATAAAAAAGATAAAAAGAAGTTTTACTAAGACGACATATTTAATATTTATTTGATAAAATCTTATATTTTCGCTTAGAAATATTAGTTTTGTTTGATAACTTTAAATACTTTCTTAGGATTTAAAAAACTTTCAAGTAATCGTAATGCAAACCAGTATTTTACAAAATAATGGAGCAGTTGGCATAGTAAAGAAAAACATTAAATTGTTAAATATTTAAATCACACATTCAGTTCAATTGCAAATATTAGCAAATGTGCGTTTTCCTTTTTTATTGGATATTCAAAGTGCGTTCATGCTATCTAAAATTTAATTTTTTTGAAATTACCCCTATAGATAGATAATACGAAGTAAAGGTGTCTTATTCGAGATTGTTCGGCATAGTAATACTATCTTTTTAAAAAAAATATATATATATATTCAGTCAAAATCCAAAAATAAATAAATAAAATTCACAGCATTGATTTTAACAAACACCTAATCAATAACCGATGCAATGCTTTAAAAAATCTTGAAATTGATCAAGAGAGCTGAGGCTTTGGAGTTCCAGGATAATGAATATGTATTAGCATCTTTTGAAGTCATTGTAAAAGGGGGTAAATAGCTATTTAGGTCATTAACCTATTTACACTTTGATGTTTTGCCATTCAAATATTTTTAGGTTAATTATACCACTCTAGTATTTAAGAGTGGCTGAAAATAAACTGACATTTATGGTGGTTTTCGGCCAAATTAGAAATGTTTCGGAAATGTTGCAAATAATCCCGGGAAACAATTAGTGGTGTACAAGTTATATTTAAGAGAGTAATGTATCAATCATTAAAAAAAATATTCGACGTGGGACTTAAAGAATTGAAACTAAAGATACGGGATTAAGTTAACAACTCCATATACGCAGTTTAATAACATAGGACTACCCGCCGTAGTTGTCCCGTGTCGGGACCTGACAACACCACCAACCACATGAAAAGCGAATTGCCTATGTCAAAATGATATTTCTTTCTACGAACCTTACATTGTAAGCGAACTTGCTATGACAAAATGGATATCTCGAGACGATAATGAATGTTTAAGTTTATGATTATTGACTATATTTCATTTAGAGTTATCTCATTTGGGAGGGAGTTCACAACATTTCCTACATCAGCGCCAAAATTGTACACGGCGACAAAACCACACTTATTACTAGAATTTAGGCCTCGTTCGTTGCACGGAATAATTTAAATATGTTATAAAAAAGATAAAAAGAAGTTTTACTAAGACGACATATTTAATATTTATTTGATAAAATCTTATATTTTCGCTTACAAATATTAGTTTTGTTTGATAACTTTAAATACTTTCTTAGGATTTAAAAAACTTTCAAGTAATCGTAATGCAAACCAGTATTTTACAAAATAATGGAGCAGTTGGCATAGTAAAGAAAAACATTAAATTGTTAAATATTTAAATCACACATTCAGTTCAATTGCAAATATTAGCAAATGTGCGTTTTCATTTTTTATTGGATATTCAAAGTGCGTTCATGCTATCTAAAATTTAAATTTTTTGAAATTACCCCTATAGATAGATAATACGAAGTAAAGGTATCTTATTCGAGATTGTTCGGCATAGTAATACTATCTTTTTTTAAAAAAATATATATATATATATATATATATATATATATATATATATATATTCAAATCAAAAATCCAAAAATAAATAAATAAAATTCACAAAGCATTGATTTTAACAAACACCTAATCAATAACCGATGCAATGCTTTAAAAAATCTAGAAATTGATCAAGAGAGCTGAGGCTTTGGAGTTCTAGGAGAATGAATATGTATTAGCATCTTTTGAAGTCAATGTAAAAGGGAGTAAATAGCTATTTAGGTCATTAACCTATTTACACTTTGATGTTTTGGCATTCAAATATTTTTAGGTTAATTATACCACTCTAGTATTTAAGAGTGGCTGAAAATAAACCCTGACATTTATGGTGGTTTTCGGCCAAATTAGAAATGTTTCGTAAATGTTGCAAATAATTCCGGGAAACAATTAGTGGTGTACAAGTTATATTTAAGAGAGTAATGTATCAATCATTAAAAAAAATATTCGACGTGGGACTTAAAGAATTGAAACTAAAGATACGGGATTAAGTTAACAACTCCATATACGCAGTTTAATAACATAGGACTCCCTGCCGTAGTTGTCCCGTGTCGGGGCCTAACAACACCACCAACCACCTGAAAAGCGAATTCCCTATGTCAAAATGATATTTCTTTCTACGAACCTTACATTGTAAGCGAACTTGCTATGACAAAATGGATATCTCGAGACGATAATTTTATTAATTATTTTTGTTTGCCCTTTTCGATATTATAATTGTATTTCCGTAGCAAATCCGTAGCTAAATTATTTTTTATTCAACCAAAAAAAATAATAATTTGCTACGGAATTACTACGGAAACGTGAATTGTATTGGCGGGCATGTTGTTGCTAATTTTTTTTCCCGTTTGCTATGGATATTTCGTAGCAAAAATATATGAAATTTTATTAATTATTTTTTTCCCGTTTGCTACGGAAATTCCGTAGCAAAAAAATAAATTAAACTTAAAAAAAAAAAACTCTCTTAAGGAGACCCTAACGCTAATTTTCATTTTCTTCTTCTTCCTTCCCATCCCCAGCATGCAAACTCTCTCTCTCCATCTCCTCTCAGCCGTGCCTTCCCCGCTTCTCCGGCGCTTGGCCGCAGCCGCCACCGCCTTTTTCTTTTCTTCTCCTCTTCTCCAGCGCGGCTCGCTGCCGCTTCTTCTCTCCTCCCTTTCTCCCGCGGCTCTGCCACCCTTCTTTCTCCCTTATTCTTCTCTTCTTCCTCCTTTTCTGTCCTTTGCCGCGAACCTCACCACCACGCCGCCATCTTTCTCTTCCTCTTCCTTCTTCTCCCTCTATGATGGATCTAGAAAATGGGGTGCATTAAAGAATCAAGAAAGAGCTCTCAGTCAAAATTCTCCCTCTAGAGAAAATCCTCTCTAGAGACAAAATGGGACTCTTCTTGCTTGTATATGATTTTTGGAGATTAATCTAACTAAAACTACCATCTTTTGGTAGGATTAGCATAGATAATTTATGGTTTTTGGTCAGAAATTTTTTGGTTTCGAGACAGCTTCCACAGAAAAATAATCTGTCGGCTGTTCTTGCTCAAAGGTGCGATTTTTTTGGATGAATTTGAAGTTTTGGAAGCTCTCAATGGATTAATCTTCTCTATGATGCTGGGATGGGGTGTCCATAGGTTGATTTTGGAGTTTTTGGCCGGGTTTTGCGATTTTGGAGCAAAATAAGGGTCTCTGGTTTTTTCTGGCAGAACTGGGCTTTGGTCACGTTTTTGCGATTTCCCGTTGATTCGGTAAGAGATTTTTTCTTAAATTTTACAGAAAGATTCGTACTTTAACTGTGAACAAGAACATGTGCTTGAATTTCTGGTTTATTGTTTGTAGAGACTGGGCTTTTGGTTTAAAGGTCTCAGTTTTTCGCAACAGTTTTTCTGGCATATTTTTGTTCTTAGGTTTTAGACGATTTTGGGTTGATTGGTTATGTGTTTGAGGCTATAAATTTGCAGTAACCTTCCTAACTTAACTATGAACATGTGTATATGATTGGATTGAACTGAAATGGTTTGTAGAGAGTGGGCTTTTCTTAGGAAATGCTCAGTTTTTTTTACTGTTTCTTGCTGGCAGATTGTATGTTCATAATTTTAAGTGGTTTTTGTTTGATTCTTGGAGAGTTTGATGCACCATTTCTATATCTTGATTCGTCTTCTCATTGTGAACATGTATTTGAGGTTAAATTTCTGATTCAAGGCTTGTAGAACTTGGATTTTTGTTGGTTTTTGGGAGTGTTCATGTCAAAATTTCTGGGATGTTTTGTGGTGATTCATATGTCAAAAAAAAAAGACTTGGCATAAGGAACTTGAATAGCATATGAAGAAGTATGCAATTGGAATTTGCAACTTGTTCACTATCATATAACTTTTGACATTCATGTAGTCGCACCTGTTCTAGTCAAGATTTGTTATTGATCTCTTCTAATTATAATGAGGTTGTATATCTATTTGGGATTCTAATATTGTGTGATATCTTGATTTCCTTGTTTTTCTTTTATAGTAAATGGTAATGCTGAGATTCCTCTTTGTATTTCCTTCTATTTCAGCATGCATGTAGAACATGTGGTTTCCACTTCCCGCCTGTATTTGTTTGTGATGCAGTGTCTTGTAATTGCTAAACCATTTTATTGGCCTTAATTATTTGTTAAGTGTTGCTATTCTTCTGTTACAGACAGCATGGACATATGCGGGCACAAGGGCAAGGGCAGAGGAGGGGCAAAAGAGCAGCATGACGATGGCGTTGATGAGTCCATGGATGACTTAGACGACACCATCGTTGTAGATATTACCGTCTTTAGATGACATTTGTGTTAAGTTTGTTGCTTGGATGTTTTAAGTTTGTTGTTTGGATAGTTTTTAGTTTTTAAACTTGAACACTTAGATTGTATTAGGCTTTTGGCTTGGATTGTGTTAAGCTTTCTGTTTGGATTGTATTAAGTATTTCACTTAGATTGTGCTCAACGTTTTTGGCTTAGTTGGCTTGAAATAATAGCTTAAGGCAGATTGTGCATATAAATTGTTTGGTATCATTTCTGTCTTGGCAGGGAGCTAGTAGAATATATACATTTTATGGTAAAAAAAAGAGTACCTAATAGCTACTGATTAACTACGGAAATAATTCTATTTTATATTATTTAAATGAATATTTTCGTAGCTAATCCGTAGCCAAATATTAAATTAAATTAAAATATTCCGTAGCTAATCCGTAGCCAATAAAATTTATTATTAAAAATTAAATAAAAATTAAAAATATTTCGTAGCAAATCCGTAGCTAACTATTAAAATAAATTAAAATATTTCGTAGCTAATCCGTGTCTAACAGTTAAATTAAATTAAAATATTCCGTAGCAAATTCGTAGCTAACTTTTAAATTAAATTAAAATATTCCGTAGCTAATCCGTAGCAAATAAAATTTATTATTAAAAATTAAATAAATACTGTAAATTAAATTTAAAATATTCCGTGGCAAATCCGTAGCAACATAAATTTATTTTTAAAAATAACAAATAAATACCGTAGTTATTCCGTAGCAAATCCGTAGTTACCATACCCATTTTAAGTGACCCGGGTGAAAGTTAACTACGGAATTTCCGTAGCTAATTTGCTACGGATTAATATTCCGTAGCTAATTTAATTTAGCGACGTGAATATAGCTACGGTTTAGTTCCGTAGTAATTCCGTAGCTAATCGTGTATTAACTACGGATTTGCTACGGAATCAACCGTAGCTAATAGACGTTTTTCTTGTAGTGAAAAAATATTCGACATGGGACTTAAAGAATTGAAACTAAAGATACAGGATTAAGTTAACAACTCCATATACGCAGTATAATAACATAGGACTCCCCGCCGTAGTTGTCCGGTGTCGGGACCTGACAACACCACCAACCACCTGAAAAGCGAATTCCCTATGTCAAAATGATATTTCTTTCTACGAACCTTACATTGTAAGCGAACTTGCTATGACAAAATGGATATCTCGAGACGATAATTTTATTAATTATTTTTGTTTGCCCTTTTCGATATTATAATTGTATTTCCGTAGCAAATCCGTAGCTAAATTATTTTTTATTCAACCAAAAAAAATAATAATTTGCTACGGAATTACTACGGAAACGTGAATTGTATTGGCGGGCATGTTGTTGCTAATTTTTTTTCCCGTTTGCTATGGATATTTCGTAGCAAAAATATATGAAATTTTATTAATTATTTTTTTCCCGTTTGCTACGGAAATTCCGTAGCAAAAAAATAAATTAAACTTAAAAAAAAAAAACTCTCTTAAGGAGACCCTAACGCTAATTTTCATTTTCTTCTTCTTCCTTCCCATCCCCAGCCGCAGCCTCTCTCTCCATCTCCTCTCAGCCGTGCCTTCCCCGCTTCTCCGGCGCTTGGCCGCAGCCGCCACCGCCTTTTTCTTTTCTTCTCCTCTTCTCCAGCGCGGCTCGCTGCCGCTTCTTCTCTCCTCCCTTTCTCCCGCGGCTCTGCCACCCTTCTTTCTCCCTTATTCTTCTCTTCTTCCTCCTTTTCTGTCCTTTGCCGCGAACCTCACCACCACGCCGCCATCTTTCTCTTCCTCTTCCTTCTTCTCCCTCTATGATGGATCTAGAAAATGGGGTGCATTAAAGAATCAAGAAAGAGCTCTCAGTCAAAATTCTCCCTCTAGAGAAAATCCTCTCTAGAGACAAAATGGGACTCTTCTTGCTTGTATATGATTTTTGGAGATTAATCTAACTAAAACTACCATCTTTTGGTAGGATTAGCATAGATAATTTATGGTTTTTGGTCAGAAATTTTTTGGTTTCGAGACAGCTTCCACAGAAAAATAATCTGTCGGCTGTTCTTGCTCAAAGGTGCGATTTTTTTGGATGAATTTGAAGTTTTGGAAGCTCTCAATGGATTAATCTTCTCTATGATGCTGGGATGGGGTGTCCATAGGTTGATTTTGGAGTTTTTGGCCGGGTTTTGCGATTTTGGAGCAAAATAAGGGTCTCTGGTTTTTTCTGGCAGAACTGGGCTTTGGTCACGTTTTTGCGATTTCCCGTTGATTCGGTAAGAGATTTTTTCTTAAATTTTACAGAAAGATTCGTACTTTAACTGTGAACAAGAACATGTGCTTGAATTTCTGGTTTATTGTTTGTAGAGACTGGGCTTTTGGTTTAAAGGTCTCAGTTTTTCGCAACAGTTTTTCTGGCATATTTTTGTTCTTAGGTTTTAGACGATTTTGGGTTGATTGGTTATGTGTTTGAGGCTATAAATTTGCAGTAACCTTCCTAACTTAACTATGAACATGTGTATATGATTGGATTGAACTGAAATGGTTTGTAGAGAGTGGGCTTTTCTTAGGAAATGCTCAGTTTTTTTTACTGTTTCTTGCTGGCAGATTGTATGTTCATAATTTTAAGTGGTTTTTGTTTGATTCTTGGAGAGTTTGATGCACCATTTCTATATCTTGATTCGTCTTCTCATTGTGAACATGTATTTGAGGTTAAATTTCTGATTCAAGGCTTGTAGAACTTGGATTTTTGTTGGTTTTTGGGAGTGTTCATGTCAAAATTTCTGGGATGTTTTGTGGTGATTCATATGTCAAAAAAAAAAAAGACTTGGCATAAGGAACTTGAATAGCATATGAAGAAGTATGCAATTGGAATTTGCAACTTGTTCACTATCATATAACTTTTGACATTCATGTAGTCGCACCTGTTCTAGTCAAGATTTGTTATTGATCTCTTCTAATTATAATGAGGTTGTATATCTATTTGGGATTCTAATATTGTGTGATATCTTGATTTCCTTGTTTTTCTTTTATAGTAAATGGTAATGCTGAGATTCCTCTTTGTATTTCCTTCTATTTCAGCATGCATGTAGAACATGTGGTTTCCACTTCCCGCCTGTATTTGTTTGTGATGCAGTGTCTTGTAATTGCTAAACCATTTTATTGGCCTTAATTATTTGTTAAGTGTTGCTATTCTTCTGTTACAGACAGCATGGACATATGCGGGCACAAGGGCAAGGGCAGAGGAGGGGCAAAAGAGCAGCATGACGATGGCGTTGATGAGTCCATGGATGACTTAGACGACACCATCGTTGTAGATATTACCGTCTTTAGATGACATTTGTGTTAAGTTTGTTGCTTGGATGTTTTAAGTTTGTTGTTTGGATAGTTTTTAGTTTTTAAACTTGAACACTTAGATTGTATTAGGCTTTTGGCTTGGATTGTGTTAAGCTTTCTGTTTGGATTGTATTAAGTATTTCACTTAGATTGTGCTCAACGTTTTTGGCTTAGTTGGCTTGAAATAATAGCTTAAGGCAGATTGTGCATATAAATTGTTTGGTATCATTTCTGTCTTGGCAGGGAGCTAGTAGAATATATACATTTTATGGTAAAAAAAAGAGTACCTAATAGCTACTGATTAACTACGGAAATAATTCTATTTTATATTATTTAAATGAATATTTTCGTAGCTAATCCGTAGCCAAATATTAAATTAAATTAAAATATTCCGTAGCTAATCCGTAGCCAATAAAATTTATTATTAAAAATTAAATAAAAATTAAAAATATTTCGTAGCAAATCCGTAGCTAACTATTAAAATAAATTAAAATATTTCGTAGCTAATCCGTGTCTAACAGTTAAATTAAATTAAAATATTCCGTAGCAAATTCGTAGCTAACTTTTAAATTAAATTAAAATATTCCGTAGCTAATCCGTAGCAAATAAAATTTATTATTAAAAATTAAATAAATACTGTAAATTAAATTTAAAATATTCCGTGGCAAATCCGTAGCAACATAAATTTATTTTTAAAAATAACAAATAAATACCGTAGTTATTCCGTAGCAAATCCGTAGTTACCATACCCATTTTAAGTGACCCGGGTGAAAGTTAACTACGGAATTTCCGTAGCTAATTTGCTACGGATTAATATTTTGTAGCTAATTTAATTTAGCGACGTGAATATAGCTACGGTTTAGTTCCGTAGTAATTCCGTAGCTAATCGTGTATTAACTACGGATTTGCTACGGAATCAACCGTAGCTAATAGACGTTTTTCTTGTAGTGAAAAAATATTCGACATGGGACTTAAAGAATTGAAACTAAAGATACAGGATTAAGTTAACAACTCCATATACGCAGTATAATAACATAGGACTCCCCGCCGTAGTTGTCCGGTGTCGGGACCTGACAACACCACCAACCACCTGAAAAGCGAATTCCCTATGTCAAAATGATATTTATTTCTACGAACCTTACATTGTAAGCGAACTTGCTATGACAAAATGGATATCTCGAGACGATAATTTTATTAATTATTTTTGTTTGCCCTTTTCGATATTATAATTGTATTTCCGTAGCAAATCCGTAGCTAAATTATTTTTTATTCAACCAAAAAAAATAATAATTTGCTACGGAATTACTACGGAAACGTGAATTGTATTGGCGGGCATGTTGTTGCTAATTTTTTTTCCCGTTTGCTATGGATATTTCGTAGCAAAAATATATGAAATTTTATTAATTATTTTTTTCCCGTTTGCTACGGAAATTCCGTAGCAAAAAAATAAATTAAACTTAAAAAAAAAAAACTCTCTTAAGGAGACCCTAACGCTAATTTTCATTTTCTTCTTCTTCCTTCCCATCCCCAGCCGCAGCCTCTCTCTCCATCTCCTCTCAGCCGTGCCTTCCCCGCTTCTCCGGCGCTTGGCCGCAGCCGCCACCGCCTTTTTCTTTTCTTCTCCTCTTCTCCAGCGCGGCTCGCTGCCGCTTCTTCTCTCCTCCCTTTCTCCCGCGGCTCTGCCACCCTTCTTTCTCCCTTATTCTTCTCTTCTTCCTCCTTTTCTGTCCTTTGCCGCGAACCTCACCACCACGCCGCCATCTTTCTCTTCCTCTTCCTTCTTCTCCCTCTATGATGGATCTAGAAAATGGGGTGCATTAAAGAATCAAGAAAGAGCTCTCAGTCAAAATTCTCCCTCTAGAGAAAATCCTCTCTAGAGACAAAATGGGACTCTTCTTGCTTGTATATGATTTTTGGAGATTAATCTAACTAAAACTACCATCTTTTGGTAGGATTAGCATAGATAATTTATGGTTTTTGGTCAGAAATTTTTTGGTTTCGAGACAGCTTCCACAGAAAAATAATCTGTCGGCTGTTCTTGCTCAAAGGTGCGATTTTTTTGGATGAATTTGAAGTTTTGGAAGCTCTCAATGGATTAATCTTCTCTATGATGCTGGGATGGGGTGTCCATAGGTTGATTTTGGAGTTTTTGGCCGGGTTTTGCGATTTTGGAGCAAAATAAGGGTCTCTGGTTTTTTCTGGCAGAACTGGGCTTTGGTCACGTTTTTGCGATTTCCCGTTGATTCGGTAAGAGATTTTTGCTTAAATTTTACAGAAAGATTCGTACTTTAACTGTGAACAAGAACATGTGCTTGAATTTCTGGTTTATTGTTTGTAGAGACTGGGCTTTTGGTTTAAAGGTCTCAGTTTTTCGCAACAGTTTTTCTGGCATATTTTTGTTCTTAGGTTTTAGACGATTTTGGGTTGATTGGTTATGTGTTTGAGGCTATAAATTTGCAGTAACCTTCCTAACTTAACTATGAACATGTGTATATGATTGGATTGAACTGAAATGGTTTGTAGAGAGTGGGCTTTTCTTAGGAAATGCTCAGTTTTTTTTACTGTTTCTTGCTGGCAGATTGTATGTTCATAATTTTAAGTGGTTTTTGTTTGATTCTTGGAGAGTTTGATGCTCCATTTCTATATCTTGATTCGTCTTCTCATTGTGAACATGTATTTGAGGTTAAATTTCTGATTCAAGGCTTGTAGAACTTGGATTTTTGTTGGTTTTTGGGAGTGTTCATGTCAAAATTTCTGGGATGTTTTGTGGTGATTCATATGTCAAAAAAAAAAGACTTGGCATAAGGAACTTGAATAGCATATGAAGAAGTATGCAATTGAAATTTGCAACTTGTTCACTATCATATAACTTTTGACATTCATGTAGTCGCACCTGTTCTAGTCAAGATTTGTTATTGATCTCTTCTAATTATAATGAGGTTGTATATCTATTTGGGATTCTAATATTGTGTGATATCTTGATTTCCTTGTTTTTCTTTTATAGTAAATGGTAATGCTGAGATTCCTCTTTGTATTTCCTTCTATTTCAGCATGCATGTAGAACATGTGGTTTCCACTTCCTGCCTGTATTTGTTTGTGATGCAGTGTCTTGTAATTGCTAAACCATTTTATTGGCCTTAATTATTTGTTAAGTGTTGCTATTCTTCTGTTACAGACAGCATGGACATATGCGGGCACAAGGGCAAGGGCAGAGGAGGGGCAAAAGAGCAGCATGACGATGGCGTTGATGAGTCCATGGATGACTTAGACGACACCATCGTTGTAGATATTACCGTCTTTAGATGACATTTGTGTTAAGTTTGTTGCTTGGATGTTTTAAGTTTGTTGTTTGGATAGTTTTTAGTTTTTAAACTTGAACACTTAGATTGTATTAGGCTTTTGGCTTGGATTGTGTTAAGCTTTCTGTTTGGATTGTATTAAGTATTTCACTTAGATTGTGCTCAACGTTTTTGGCTTAGTTGGCTTGAAATAATAGCTTAAGGCAGATTGTGCATATAAATTGTTTGGTATCATTTCTGTCTTGGCAGGGAGCTAGTAGAATATATACATTTTATGGTAAAAAAAAGAGTACCTAATAGCTACTGATTAACTACGGAAATAATTCTATTTTATATTATTTAAATGAATATTTTCGTAGCTAATCCGTAGCCAAATATTAAATTAAATTAAAATATTCCGTAGCTAATCCGTAGCCAATAAAATTTATTATTAAAAATTAAATAAAAATTAAAAATATTTCGTAGCAAATCCGTAGCTAACTATTAAAATAAATTAAAATATTTCGTAGCTAATCCGTGTCTAACAGTTAAATTAAATTAAAATATTCCGTAGCAAATTCGTAGCTAACTTTTAAATTAAATTAAAATATTCCGTAGCTAATCCGTAGCAAATAAAATTTATTATTAAAAATTAAATAAATACTGTAAATTAAATTTAAAATATTCCGTGGCAAATCCGTAGCAACATAAATTTATTTTTAAAAATAACAAATAAATACCGTAGTTATTCCGTAGCAAATCCGTAGTTACCATACCCATTTTAAGTGACCCGGGTGAAAGTTAACTACGGAATTTCCGTAGCTAATTTGCTACGGATTAATATTCCGTAGCTAATTTAATTTAGCGACGTGAATATAGCTACGGTTTAGTTCCGTAGTAATTCCGTAGCTAATCGTGTATTAACTACGGATTTGCTACGGAATCAACCGTAGCTAATAGACGTTTTTCTTGTAGTGAAAAAATATTCGACGTGGGACTTAAAGAATTGAAACTAAAGATACGGGATTAAGTTAACAACTCCATATACGCAGTATAATAACATAGGACTCCCCGCCGTAGTTGTCCGGTGTCGGGACCTGACAACACCACCAACCACCTGAAAAGCGAATTCCCTATGTCAAAATGATATTTATTTCTACGAACCTTACATTGTAAGCGAACTTGCTATGACAAAATGGATATCTCGAGACGATAATGAATGTTTAAGTTTATGATTATTGACTATATTTCATTTAGAGTTATCTCATTTGGGAGGGAGTTCACAACATTTTCTACATCAGAGCCAAAATTGTACACGGCGACAAAACCACACTTATTACTAGAATTTAGGACTCGTTCGTTGCACGGAATATTTTAAATATGTTATAAAAAAGATAAAAAGAAGTTTTACTAAGACGACATATTTAATATTTATTTGATAGAATCTTATATTTTCGCTTACAAATATTAGTTTTGTTTGATAACTTTAAATACTTTCTTAGGATTTAAAAAACTTTCAAGTAATCGTAATACAAACCAGTATTTTACAAAATAATGGAGCAGTTGGCACAGTAAAGAAAAACATTAAATTGTTAAATATTTAAATCACACATTCAGTTCAATTGCAAATATTAGCAAATGTGCGTTTTCATTTTTTATTGGATATTCAAAGTTCGTTCATGCTATCTAAAATTTAAATTTTTTGAAATTACCCCTATAGATATACAATACGAAGTAAAGGTATCTTATTCGAGATTGTTCGGCATAGTAATACTATCTTTTTTAAATATATATATATATATATATATATATATATATATATATATTCAGTCAAAATCCAAAAACAAATAAATAAAATTCATACCATTGATTTTAACAAACACCTAATCAATAACAGATGCAATGCTTTAAAAAATCTAGAAATTGATCAAGAAAGCTGAGGTTTTGGAGATCTAGGAGAATGAAAATGTATTAGCATCTTTTGAAGTCATTGTAAAAGGGGGTAAATAGCTATTTAGGTCATTAAACTATTTACACTTTGATGTTTTGGCATTCAAATATATTTTGGTTAATTATACCACTATGGTATTTAAGAGTGGCTGAAAATAAACTAACATTTATGGTGGTTTTCAGCCAAATTAGAAATGTGTCGGAAATGTTGCAAATAATCAAGGGAAACAATTAGTGGTGTACAAGTTATATTTAAGAGAGTAATGTATCAATCATTAAAAAAAATATTCGACGTGGAACTTAAAGAATTGAAACTAAAGATACGGGATTAAGTTAACAACTCCATATACGCAGTTTAATAACATAGGACTCCCCGCCGTAGTTGTCCCGTGTCGGGAGCTCGAGAACACCCACAACCACCGACAAAGCGAATTCCCTATGTCGAAATGATATTTCTTTCTACGAACCTTACATTGTGTGCGAACTTGCTATGACAAAATGGATATCTCGAGACGATAATGAATGTTTAAGTTTATGTTTATTGACTATATTTCATTTAGAGTTATCTCATTTGGGGACTGGAGTTCACAACATTTTCTACATCAGCGCCAAAATTATACACTGGCAACAAAACCACACTTATTACTAGAATTTAAGCCTCGTTCGTTGCACGGCATATTTTAAATATGTTATAAAAAAGATAAAAGAAGTTTTACTAAGACGACATATTTAATATTTATTTGATAAAATCTTATATATTCGCTTACAAATATTAGTTTTGGTTGATAACTTTAAATACTTTCTTAGGATTTAAAAATCTTTCAAGTAATCGTAATGCAAACCAGTATTTTACAAAATAATGGAGCAGTTGGCACAGTAAGGAAAAACATTAAATTGTTAAATATTTAAATCACACATTCAGTTCAATTGCAAATATTAGCAAATGAGCGTTTTCATTTTTTATTGGATATTCAAAGTGCGTTCATGCTATCTAAAATTTAATTTTTTTAGAAATTACCCCTATATATAGATAATACGAAGTAAAGGTATCTTATTCGAGATTGTTTGCCATAGTAATACTATCTTTTTAAATATATATATATATATATATATATATATATATATATATATATATATATATATATATAGAAATTGATCAAGAAAGTCGAGGTTTTGGAGTTCTAGGAGAATGAAAATGTATTAGCATCTTTTGAAGTCATTGTAAAAGGGGGTAAATAGCTATTTAGGTCATTAAACTATTTACACTTTGATGTTTTGGCATTCAAATATATTTTGGTTAATTATACCACTATGGTATTTAAGAGTGGCTGAAAATAAACTAACATTTATGGTGGTTTTCAGCCAAATTAGAAATGTGTCGGAAATGTTGCAAATAATCAAGGGAAACAATTAGTGGTGTACAAGTTATATTTAAGAGAGTAATGTATCAATCATTAAAAAAAATATTCGACGTGGGACTTAAAGAATTGAAACTAAAGATACGGGATTAAGTTAACAACTCCATATACGCAGTTTAATAACATAGGACTCCCCGCCGTAGTTGTCCCGTGTCGGGGCCTGAGAACACCCACAACCACCTGAAAAGCGAATTCCCTATGTCGAAATGATATTTCTTTCTACGAACCTTACATTGTAAGCGAACTTGCTATGACAAAATGGATATCTCGAGACGATAATGAATGTTTAAGTTTATGTTTATTGACTATATTTCATTTAGAGTTATCTCATTTGGGACTGGAGTTCACAACATTTTCTACATCAGCGCCAAAATTATACACGGCAACAAAACCACACTTATTACTAGAATTTAAGCCTCGTTCGTTGCACGGCATATTTTAAATATGTTATAAAAAAGATAAAAGAAGTTTTACTAAGACGACATATTTAATATTTATTTGATAAAATCTTATATATTCGCTTACAAATATTAGTTTTGGTTGATAACTTTAAATACTTTCTTAGGATTTAAAAATCTTTCAAGTAATCGTAATGCAAACCAGTATTTTACAAAATAATGGAGCAGTTGGCACAGTAAGGAAAAACATTAAATTGTTAAATATTTAAATCACACATTCAGTTCAATTGCAAATATTAGCAAATGAGCGTTTTCATTTTTTATTGGATATTCAAAGTGCGTTCATGCTATCTAAAATTTAATTTTTTTTAGAAATTACCCCTATATATAGATAATACGAAGTAAAGGTATCTTATTCGAGATTGTTTGCCATAGTAATACTATCTTTTTAAAAATATATATATATATATTCAGTCAAAATCCAAAAATAAATAAATAAAATTCACAACAATGATTTTAACAAACACCTAATCAATAACCGATGCAATGCTTTAAAAAATCTAGAAATTGATCAAGAGAGCTGAGGCTTTGGAGTTGTAGGAGAATGAATATGTATTAGCATCTTTTGAAGTCATTGTAAAAGGGGGTAAATAGCTATTTAGGTCATTAAACTACTTACACTTTGACGTTTTGGCATTCAAATATTTTGGTTAATTATACCACTCTAGTATTTAAGAGTGGCTGAAAATAAACTAACATTTATGGTGGTTTTCTGCCAAATTAGAAATGTGTCGGAAATGTTGCAAATAATCAAGGGAAACAATTAGTGGTGTACAAGTTATATTTAAGAGAGTAATGCATCAATCATTAAAAAAAAATATTCGACGTGGGACTTAAAGAATTGAAACTAAAGATACGGGATTAAGTTAACAACTCCATATACGCAATTTAATAACATAGGACTCCCCGCCGTAGTTGTCCCGTGTCGGGGCCTGACAACACCACCAACCACCTGAAAAGCGAATTCCCTATGTGAAAATGATATTTCTTTCTACGAACCTTACATTGTAAGCGAACTTGCTATGACAAAATGGATATCTCGAGACGATAATGAATGTTTAAGTTTATGATTATTGACTATATGTCATTTAGAGTTATCTCATTTGGGAGGGAGTTCACAACATTTTCTACATCAGCGCCAAAATTGTACACGGCGACAAAACCACACTTATTACTAGAATTTAGGCCTCGTTCGTTGCACGGAATATTTTAAATATGTTATAAAAAAGATAAAAAGAAGTTTTACTAAGACGACATATTTAATATTTATTTGATAACATCTTATATTTTCGCTTACAAATATTAGTTTTTTTTGATAACTTTAAATACTTTCTTAGGATTTAAAAAACTTTCAAGTAATCGTAATGCAAACCAGTATTTTACAAATTAATGGAGCAGTTGGCACAGTAAGGAAAAACATTAAATTGTTAAATATTTAAATCACACATTCAGTTCAATTGCAAATGTTAGCAAATGTGCGTTTTCAATTTTTTTTGGATATTCAAAGTGCGTTCATGCTATCTAAAATTTAAATTTTTTGAAATTACCCCTATAGATATATAATACGAAGTAAAGGTATCTTATTCGAGATTGTTCGGCATAGTAATACTATCTTTTGAAAAAAAAATATATATATATATATATATATATATATATATATATATTCAGTCAAAATCCAAAAATAAATAAATAAAATTCATACAATTGATTTTAACAAACACCTAATCAATAACAGATGCAATGCTTTACAAAATGTAGAAATTGATCAAGAAAGCTGAGGTTTTGGAGTTCTTGGAGAATGAAAATGTATTAGCATCTTTTGAAGTCAATGTAAAAGGGGGTAAATAGCTATTTAGGTCATTAAACTATTTAAACTTTGATGTTTTGGCATTCAAATATATTTTGGTTAATTATACTACTCTAGTATTTAAGAGTGGCTGAAAATAAACTAACATTTATGGTTGTTTTCGGCCAAATTAGAAATGTGTCGGAAATGTTGCAAATAATCAAGGGAAACAATTAGTGGTGTACAAGTTATATTTAAGAGAGTAATGCATCAATCATTAAAAAAAAATATTCGACGTGGGACTTAAAGAATTGAAACTAAAGATACGGGATTAAGTTAACAACTCCGTATACGCAATTTAATAACATAGGACTCCCCGCCGTAGTTGTCCCTGTGTCGGGCTCGACAACACCACCAACCACCTGAAAAGCGAATTCCCTATGTGAAAATGATATTTCTTTCTACGAACCTTACATTGTAAGCGAACTTGCTATGACAAAATGGATATCTCGAGACGATAATGAATGTTTAAGTTTATGATTATTGACTATATGTCATTTAGAGTTATCTCATTTGGGAGGGAGTTCACAACATTTTCTACATCAGCGCCAAAATTGTACACGGCGACAAAACCACACTTATTACTAGAATTTAGGCCTCGTTCGTTGCACGGAATATTTTAAATATGTTATAAAAAAGATAAAAAGAAGTTTTACTAAGACGACATATTTAATATTTATTTGATAACATCTTATATTTTCGCTTACAAATATTAGTTTTTTTTGATAACTTTAAATACTTTCTTAGGATTTAAAAAACTTTCAAGTAATCGTAATGCAAACCAGTATTTTACAAATTAATGGAGCAGTTGGCACAGTAAGGAAAAACATTAAATTGTTAAATATTTAAATCACACATTCAGTTCAATTGCAAATATTAGCAAATGTGCGTTTTCAATTTTTTTTGGATATTCAAAGTGCGTTCATGCTATCTAAAATTTAAATTTTTTGAAATTACCCCTATAGATATATAATACGAAGTAAAGGTATCTTATTTGAGATTGTTCGGCATAGTAATACTATCTTTTTAAATATATATATATATTCTGTCAAAATCCAAAAATAAATAAATAAAATACACCACATTGATTTTAACAAACACCTAATCAATAACAGATGCAATGCTTTAAAAAATCTAGAAATTGATCAAGAGAGCTGAGGATTTGAAGTTCTAGGAGAATGAATATGTATTAGCATCTTTTGAAGTCATTGTAAAAGGGGGTAAATAGCTATTTAGGTCATTAAACTATTTACACTTTGATGTTTTGGCATTCAAATATTTTTTGGTTAATTATACCACTCTAGTATTTAAGAGTGGCTGAAAATAAACTGACATTTATGGTGGTTTTCGGCCAAATTAGAAATGTGTCGGAAATGTTGCAAATAATCCAGGGAAACAATTAGTGGTGTAAAAGTTATATTTAAGAGAGTAATGTATCAATCATTAAAAAAAATATTCGACGTGGGACTTAAAGGATTGAAACTAAAGATACGGGATTAAGTTAATAACTCCATATACGCTGTTTAAAAACATAGGACTCCCCGCCGTAGTTATCCCGTGTCGGGGCCTGTCAACACCCACAACCACCTGAAAAGCGAATTCCCTATGTCAAAATGATATTTCTTTCTACGAACCTTACATTGTAAGCGAACTTGCTATGACAAAATGGATATCTCGAGACGATAATGAATGTTTAAGTTTATGATTATTGAATATATTTCATTTAGAGTTATCTCATTTGGGACTGGAGTTCACAACATTTTCTACATCAGCGCCAAAATTATACACGGCGATAAAACCACACTTATTACTAGAATTTAGGCCTCGTTCGTTGCACGGAATATTTTAAATATGTTATAAAAAAGATAAAAGAAGTTTTACTAAGACGAAATATTTAATATTTATTTGATAAAATCTTATATTTTCGCTTACAAATGCTAGTTTTGCTTGATAACTTTAAATACTTTCTTAGGATTTAAAAATCTTTCAAGAAATCGTAATGCAAACTAGTATTTTGCAAAATAATGGAGCAGTTGGCACAGAACGGAAAAACATTAAATTGTTAAATATTTAAATCACACATTCAGTTCAATTGCAAATATTAGCAAATGTGCGTTTTCATTTTTTATTGGATATTCAAAGTGCGTTCATGCTATCTAAAATTTAAATTTTTAGAAATTACCTTATAGGTAGATAATACGAAGTAAAGGTATCTTATTTGAGATTGTTTGGCATTGTAATACTATCTTTTAATATATATATATATATATATATATATATATATATATATCAGTCAAAATCCAAAAAAAAAATAAAAAATTCACAACATTGATTTTAACAAACACCTAATCAATAACCGATGCAATGCCTTAAAAAATCTAGAAATTGATCAAGAGAGCTGAGGATATGGAGTTCTTGGAGAATGAATATGTATTAGCATCATTTGAAGTCATTGTAATAGGGGGTAAATAGCTATTTAGGTCATTAAACTATTTACACTTTGTTGTTTTGGCATTCAAATATTTTTTGGTTAATTATACCACTCTATTGGATTTTTAGTGTGTCTGAAAAAAAACTGACATTTATGGCGGTTTTCGGACAAATTAGAAATGTGTCAGTAATGTTGCAAATAATCCAGGGAAACAATTAGTGGTGTACAAGTTATATTTAAGAGGGTAATGTATCAATCAGTAAAAAAAATATTCGACGTGGGACTTAAAGTATTGAAACTAAAGATACGGGATTAAGTTAACAACTCCATGTACGCAGTTTAATAACATAGGACTCCCCGCCGTAGTTGTCCCGTGTCGGGGCCAGAAAACACCCACAACCACCTGAAAAGAGAATTCCCTATGTCAAAATGATTTTCTTTCTACGAACCTTACATTGCAAGCGAACTTGCTATGACAAAATGGATATCTTGAGACGATAATGAATGTTTAAGTTTATGATTATTGAATATATTTCATTTAGAGTTATCTCATTTGGGACTGGAGTTCACAACATTTTCCACATCTCCGCCAAAATTATACACGGCCACAAAACCACTCTTATTACTAGAATTTAGGCCTCGTTCGTTGCACGGAATATTTTAAATATGTTATAAAAAAGATAAAAGAAGTTTAACTAAGACAAAATATTTAATATTTATTTGATAAAATCTTATATTTTCGCGTACAAATATTAGTTTTGTTTGATAACTTTAAATACTTTCTTAGGATTACAAAACCGTTCAAGTAATCGTACTGCATACCAGTATTTTACAAAATAATGGAGCATTTGGCACAGTAAGGAAAAACATTAAATTGTTAAATATTTAAATCACACATTCAGTTCAATTGCAAATATTAGCAAATGTGCGTTTTCATTTTTTATTGAATATTCAAAGAGCGTTCATGCTATCTAAAATTTAAATTTTTAGAAATTACCCCTATAGGTAGATAATACGAAGTAAACGTATCTTATTTGAGATTGTTTGGCATAGTAATACTATCTTTTTAAAATAAATATATATATATATATATATATTCAGTCAAAATCCCAAAATAAATAAATAAAATTCACAACATTGATTTTAACAAACACCTAATCAATAACCGATGCAATGCTTTAAAAAATCTAGAAATTGATCAAGAGGGCTGAGGATATGGAGTTCTTGGAGAATGAATATGTATTAGCATCATTTGAAGTCATTATAATAGGGGGTAAATAGCTATATAGGTCATTAAACTATTTACAATTGTTGTTTTGGCATTCAAATATTTTTTGGTTAATTATACCACTCTAGTATTTAAGTGTGTCTAAAAATAAACTGACATTTATGGTGGTTTTCGGACAAATTAGAAATGTGTCAGAAATGTTGCAAATAATCCAGGGAAACAATTAGTGGTGTACAAGGTATATTTAAGACGGTAATGTATCAATCATTAAAAAAAATATTCGACGTGGGACTTAAAGTATTGAAACTATAGATACGGGATTAAGTTAACAACTCCATATACGCAGTTTAATAACATTGGACTCCTCGCCGTAGTTGTCCCGTGTCGGGGCCTGTCAACACCCACAACCACCTGAAAAGCTAATTCCATATGTCAAAATGAAATTTCTTTCTACAAACCTAACATTGCAAGCGAACTTGCTATGACAAAATGGATATCTCGAGACGATAATGAATGTTTAAGTTTATGATTATTGATTATATATCATTAAGAGTTATCTCATTTGGGACTGGAGTTCACAACATTTTCCACATCAACGCCAAAATTATACATGGCCACAAAACCACACTTATTACTAGAATTTAGGCTCCGTTCGTGGCACGGAATATTTTAAATATGTTATGAAAAGATAAAAGAAGTTTTACTAAGACGACATATTTAATATTTATTTGATAAAATCTTATATTTCCGCGTACAAATATTAGTTTTGTTTGATAAATTTAATTAATTTCTTAAGATTATAAAACCGTTCAAGTAATCGTAATGCAAACCTGTGACGCCCCGGCCCTCTCGGGCTGGGAAAGTCGCGTGCCTCTCGGCACTGGTTTCTATCTTTTACAAACGCCAAGGCTCTAAACAAACATTCTATTACCCAAAATTATAATATATCCACAAGGTTACATTAAAATTCGATAAAATACAAGACTAATATCCGTAAATACAGATTGCTAATCCAAAGCTCCCTGCTGCACTCGATACCACAATGTCGCACCACCTTGAGATACCGTGGAGGGAAAAACAGATTGGAAACGTGAGCCGAAGCTTCGGTGAGGGCCGTGCGGTGGTGCGTATGTCTTTTAAAACCATTTTCCTTCCAAAGTACTTTATATTCATAAAATAGTTCGTACGATGAGAAAACCACATATATATTGATTATAATAAGGGGCTCGATTTTCTAAACACTTTTTTCAGGGATCTGTCAAGGTGAAATTGACATAGGCATGATAATAATAGCGGATCAAATTCATACGGGCCCCCAAATACGGATGTTCGGAATCGGGACTCTAGAGGTGTCTCACGCCCTGCAGTGTAGCACTTAGCTCCTTTAGATAAAATAATTGGGCCCGATGCAATAAACTTATAGTTTTATCATACCATGTCAATATTCGGGAAGACAAATCCATATAAGATTCGAGTCAAATTTATCATTTCCAATGCAATAACATAATATTACAAAAATGCCCCTATTCAGAAGGATATTTCATGATGACAAATAAAAGTAATCGGTGCATGGCGTAGAGTGGATCAGGATCATGAGTGCAATGAATAAATGAATACACAATACTTATATATAATTTTACAAAAGGGTTAGAGATGACTCACCTTAATACTTTAGATCTTCTAGTAATATAAAGATTTTATCTGATTATTCCTCATCGATCCTTATTAAAGAATATAATTCACCTTGTGAAATGTCTCGGTCCTGAGATCCAAAATATAACCATATGATTTCTAGTAAAGAGTTGGAACATAATAATGCTATATTCTTGAGCACCAGATAACCAAAATAGATCTAGAACTGTTATCTCTAGACAACCCGTTGTGTAACTTAATGGCAAAGGAACAGTCATTATAAGATGACATCATGGACAACGTCATGGACAAAGTCATTATCAAAAGAAGTAATTCATATTACCATGTCATATATCAAATACACTTCCAAAGACTCCCGGAATTTGATCAAGAAAGATATTGATTTAGAAATTGACTACTATGGTAACATAAGGCTAAAAACACATGATATCCCTCAATTTCTATTCAACTATAATAAGGTATAGGTATACGACACCATTAATCGACATCCCTATTACAAGTTCTTCGGTCCAAACGGCTACTCAAAGAATAGAAGCAAGAAAAAGAACAAAAATTCAGGCAGCAATAGAAAACAGCCGCAAGCAGCAACAGAAAACAAAAACAGAATCAGGAAAAGGAAAACAGAGGCAAGAAAACATAGAAGAAACAGGGGAGCCGAAACAGGGCTGTAAAAAGCCAAACAAATTTAGTAAACATCCCTTAACATATGCATTTATAGATAATTTCTAACCATAACAACTATGATTAAAACATGTGAAAATCAAAGGACATCACCCCATAAATTATTATTCATTGAAATATCTAAATCAAATTCTAGGAATTTCATCAATATAGGGGCTGCCCAAAAAATCAAAATTCCTTAACCATAAAACTTAATCAATCAATTAGAAGGCAAGTAATTCAACATGAACTTCAAAGAACATTTAGAAAACTCAAATAAAAATACTAATTCTTACTCACCAAAATTGAAATATAAAACTTGGAGAATGATATAAAAGTGAAGTCTTTGATTTTGGAACAAGATTGATTGAAGAATTGAGAGAAAAGGATGATGAAGAAGAAGAAATCCGAGAAAGAAGAAGAGGAAAACGAAATAAAAAGTTACAGAATGAAACTTTGAAGAAGAGGGATGGCTGGTACGGTTTTTGGGAAGTAGGAGGTGTAAAGAAGACCCTCAATTTCTTAACAAGTGTCCTAATGACTCACCAAGGGTACTATTTACCATTTCCGTCCCTCAACTATTAAAATTTGCAATTTCGGTCCCTCAAAATATTAAGATTCAAAACTTTGATTCACATATAAGTTTAAAAGATTAATCAGGATATTGCGAAAATAAAATATCAACGATAATTCATACTAGTGACTCTATAAGGCCTCAATTAAATTAGGTCGAAAATTAGGGTCGTTACAAAACCATTATTTTACAAAATAACGGAGCAGTTGGCACAGTAAGGAAAAACATTAAATTGTTAAATATTTAAATCACACATTCAGTTCAATTGCAAATATTAGCAAATGTGCGTTTTCATTTTTTATTTGATATTCAAAGTGCGTTCATAGTATCTAAAATTTAAATTTTAAAAAATAACCCCTATAGATAGATAATATGAAGTAAAGGTATCTTATTTAAGATTGTTTGGCATAGTAATACAATCTTTTTATTTTAATATATATTCAGTCAAAGTCCAAAAACAAATAAATAAAATTCACAACATTGATTTTAAAAAACACCTAATCAACAACCGATGCAATACTTTAAAAAATCTAGAAATTGATCAAGAGAGTTGAGGCTTTGGAGTTCTAGGAGAATGAATATGTATTAGCATCATTTGAAGTCATTGTAAAAGGGGGTAAATAGCTATTTAGGTCATTAAACTATTTACACTTTGATCTTTTGGCATTCAAATATTTTTTGGTAAATTATACCACTCTAGTATTTAAGAGTGGCTGAAAATAAACTGACATTTATGGTGGTTTTCGGCCAAATTAGAAATGTGTCGGAAATGTTGCAAATAATCCAGGGAAACAATTAGTGGTGTACAAGTTATATTTAAGAGAGTAATGTATCAATCATTAAAAAAAATATTCGACGTGGGACTTAAAGTACTGAAACTAAAGATACGGGATTAAGTTAACAACTCCATATACGCAGTTTCATAACATAGGACTCCCCGCCGTAGTTGTCCCGTGTCGGGGCCAGACAACACCCACAACCACCTGAAAAGAGAATTCCCTATGTCAAAATGATATTTCTTTCTACGAACCTTACATTGTAAGCGAACTTGCTATGACAAAATGGATATCTCGAGACGATAATGAATGTTTAAGTTTATGATTATTGAATATATTTCATTTAGAGTTATCTCATTTGGGACTGGAGTTCACAACATTTTCCACATCTCCGCCAAAATTATACACGGCCACAAAACCACTCTTATTACTAGAATTTAGGCCTCGTTCGTTGCACGGAATATTTTAAATATGTTATCAAAAAGGTAAAAGAAGTTTAACTAAGACAAAATATTTAATATTTATTTGATAAAATCTTATATTTTCGCGTACAAATATTAGTTTTGTTTGATAACTTTAAATACTTTCTTAGGATTACAAAACCGTTCAAGTAATCGTACTGCATACCAGTATTTTACAAAATAATGGAGCAGTTGGCACAGTAAGGAAAAACATTAAATTGTTAAATATTTAAATCACACATTCAGTTCAATTGCAAATATTAGCAAATGTGCGTTTTCATTTTTTATTGGATATTCAAAGTGCGTTCATGCTATCTAAAATTTAATTTTTTAAAAATTACCCCTATAGGTAGATAATACGAAGTAAAGGAGTTCTTGGAGAATGAATATGCATTAGCATCATTTGAAGTCATTGTAATAGGGGGTAAATAGCTATTTAGGTCATTAAACTATTTACACTTTGTTGTTTTGGCATTCAAATATTTTTTGGTTAATTATACCACTCTAGTATTTAAGTGTGGCTGAAAATAAACTGACATTTATGGTGATTTTCGGCCAAATTAGAAATGTGTTAGAATGTTGCAAATAATCCAGGGAAAAAATTAGTGGTGTACAAGTTATATTTAAGAGGGTAATGTGTCAATCATTTAAAAAAATATTCGACGTGGGACTTAAAGTATTGAAACTAAAGATACGGGATTAAGTTAACAACTCCATGTACGCAGTTTAATAACATAGGACTCCCCGCCGTAGTTGTCCCATGTCAGGGCCAGACAACACCCACAACCACCTGAAAAGCGAATTCCCTATGTCAAAATGATATTTCTTTCTACGAACCATACATTTTAAGCGAACTTGCTATGACAAAAAGGATATCTCGAGACGATAATGTCGGGGCCTGACAACACCCACAACCACCTGAAAAGCTAATTTCGTATGTCAAAATCAAATTTCTTTCTACAAACCTAACATTGCAAGCGAACTTGCTATGACAAAATGGATATCTCGAGACAATAATGAATGTTTAAGTTTATGATTATTGATTATATCTCATTAAGAGTTATCTCATTTGGGACTGGAGTTCACAACATTTTCCACATCAACGCCAAAATTATAAATCGCCACAAAACCACACTTATTACTAGAATTTAGGCCTCGTTCGTGGCACGGAATATTTTAAATATGTTATGAAAAGATAAAAGAAGTTTTACTATGACGACATATTTAATATTTTTTTGATAAAATCTTATATTTTCGCGTACAAATATTAGTTTTGTTTGATAACTTTAATTAATTTCTTAGGATTATAAAACCGTTCAAGTAATCGTAATGCAAACCATTATTTTACAAAATAACGGAGCAGTTGGCACAGTAAGGAAAAACATTAAATTGTTAAATATTTAAATCACACATTCAGTTCAATTGCAAATATTAGCAAATGTGCGTTTTCATTTTTTATTGGATATTCAAAGTGCGTTCATGCTATCTAAAATTTAAATTTTTAGAAATAGGTAGATAATACGAAGTAAAGGTATCTTATTTGAGATTGTTTGGCATAGTAATACTATCTTTTTAAAAAATATATATATATACTCAGTCAAAATCCAAAAATAAATAAATAAAATTCACAACATTGATTTTAACAAACACCTAATCAATAACCGATGCAATGCTTTAAAAAATCTAGAAATTGATCAAGAGAGCTGAGGATACGGAGTTCTTGGAGAATGAATATGTAATAGCATCATTTGAAGTCATTGTAATAGGGGGTAAATAGCTATTTAGGTCATCAAACTATTTACACTTTGTTGTTTTGGCATTCAAATATTTTTTGGTTAATTATACCACTCTAATATTTAAGTGTGGCTGAAAATAAACTGACATTTATGGTGGTTTTCGGCCAAATTAGAAATGTGTCGGAAATGTTGCAAATAATAGGGAAACAATTAGTGGTGTACAAGTTATATTTAAGAGAGTAATGTATCAATCATTAAAAAAAATATTCGACGTGGGACTTAAAGTATTGAAACTAAAGATACGGGATTAAGTTAACAACTCCATCTACGCAGTTTAATAACATAGGACTCTCCGCCGTAGTTGTCCCGTGTCGGGCCAGACAACACCCACAACCACCTGAAAAGCGAATTCCCTATGTCAAAATGAAATTTCTTTCTACGAACCTTACATTGTAAGCGAACTTGCTATGACAAAAAGGATATCTCGAGACGATAATGTCGGGGCCTGACAACACCCACAACCACCTGAAAAGCTAATTTCGTATGTCAAAATCAAATTTCTTTCTACAAACCTAACATTGCAAGCGAACTTGCTATGACAAAATGGATATCTCGAGACAATAATGAATGTTTAAGTTTATGATTATTGATTATATCTCATTAAGAGTTATCTCATTTGGGACTGGAGTTCACAACATTTTCCACATCAACGCCAAAATTATAAATCGCCACAAAACCACACTTATTACTAGAATTTAGGCCTCGTTCGTGGCACGGAATATTTTAAATATGTTATGAAAAGATAAAAGAAGTTTTACTATGACGACATATTTAATATTTTTTTGATAAAATCTTATATTTTCGCGTACAAATATTAGTTTTGTTTGATAACTTTAATTAATTTCTTAGGATTATAAAACCGTTCAAGTAATCGTAATGCAAACCATTATTTTACAAAATAACGGAGCAGTTGGCACAGTAAGGAAAAACATTAAATTGTTAAATATTTAAATCACACATTCAGTTCAATTGCAAATATTAGCAAATGTGCGTTTTCATTTTTTATTTGATATTCAAAGTGCGTTCATGCTATCTAAAATTTAAATTTTAAAAAATTACCCCTATAGATAGATAATATGAAGTAAAGGTATCTTATTTAAGATTGTTTGGCATAGTAATTCAATCTTTTTTTTTTTAATATATATTCAGTCAAAATCCAAAAACAAATAAATACAATTGACAACATTGATTTTAACAAACACCTAATCAAAAACTGATGCAATGCTTTAAAAATTCTAGAAATTGATCAAGAGAGTTGAGGCTTTGGAGTTCTCGGAGAATGAATATGTATTAGCATCATTTGAAGTCATTGTAAAAGGGGGTAAATAGCTATTTAGGTCATTAAACTATTTACACTTTGATGTTTTGGCATTCAAATATTTTTTGGTTAATTATACCCCTCTAGTATTTAAGTGTGGTTGAAAATAAATTGACATTTTTGGTGGTTTTCGACCAAATTAGAAATGTGTCGGAAATGTTGCAAATAATCCATTGAAACAATTAGTGGTGTACAAGTTATATTTAAGAGAGTAATGTATCAATCATTAAAAAAAATATTAGACGTGGGACTTAAAATATTGAAACTAAAGATACGGGATTAAGTTAACAACTCCATATACGCAGTTTGATAACATAGGACTCCCCGCCGTAGTTGTCCCGTGTCGGGGCCAGACAACACCCACAACCACCTGAAAAGCGAATTCCCTATGTCAAAATGATATTTCTTTCTACGAACCTTACATTGTAAGCGAACTTGCTATGACAAAATGGATATATCGAGACGATAATGAATGTTTAAGTTTATGATTATTGAATGTATTTCATTTAGAGTTATCTCATTTGGGACTGGAGTTCACAACATTTTCCACATCAACGCCAAAATTATACACGGCCAAAAAACCACTCTTATTACTAGAATTTAGGCCTCGTTCGTTGCACGAAATATTTTAAATATGTTATAAAAAGATAACAGAAGTTTAACTAAGACAAAATATTTAATATTTATTTGATAAAATCTTATATTTTCGCGTACAAATATTAGTTTTGTTTGATAACTTTAAATACTTTCTTAGGATTATAAAACCGTTCAAGTAATCGTAATGCATACCAGTATTTTACAAAATAATGGAGCGATGGCACGATGAAGGAAAAAACATTAAATTGTTAAATATTTAAATCACACATTCAGTTCAATTGCAAATATTAGCAAATGTGCGTTTTCATTTTTTATTGGATATTCAAAGTGCGTTCATGCTATCTAAAATTTAAAGTTTTAGAAATAGGTAGATAATACGAAGTAAAGGTATCTTATTTGAGATTGTTTGGCATAGTAATACTATCTTTTTAAAAAATATATATATATACTCAGTCAAATTCCAAAAATAAATAAATAAAATTCACAACATTGATTTTAACAAACACCTAATCAATAACCGATGCAATGCTTTAAAAAATCTAGAAATTGATCAAGAGAGCTGAGGATACGGAGTTCTTGGAGAATGAATATGTAATAGCATCATTTGAAGTCATTGTAATAGGGGGTAAATAGCTATTTAGGTCATCAAACAATTTACACTTTGTTGTTTTGGCATTCAAATATTTTTTGGTTAATTATACCACTCTAATATTTAAGTGTGGCTGAAAATAAACAGACATTTATGGTGATTTTCGGCCAAATTAGAAAATATGTCGATAATGTTGCAAATAATCCCGGGAAACAATTAGTGGTGTACAAGTTATATTTAAGAGGGTAATGTATCAATCATTTAAAAAAATATTCGACGTGGGACTTAAAGTATTGAAACTAAAGATACGGGATTAAGTTAACAAATCCATATACGCAGTTCAATAACATAGGACTCCTCGCCGTAGTTGTCCGGTGTCGGGGCCTGACAACACCCACAACCACTGAAAAGCTAATTCCGTATGTCAAAATGAAATTTCTTTCTACAAACCTAACATTGCAAGCGAACTTGCTATGACAAAATGGATATCTCGAGACAATAATGAATGTTTAAGTTTATGATTATTGATTATATCTCATTAAGAGTTATCTCATTTGGGACTGGTGTTCACAACATTTTCCACATCAACGCCAAAATTATAAATGGCCACAAAACCACACTTATTACTAGAATTTAGGCCTCGTTCGTGGCACGGAATATTTTAAATATGTTATGAAAAGATAAAAGAAGTTTTACTATGACGACATATTTAATATTTTTTTGATAAAATCTTATATTTTCGCGTACAAATATTAGTTTTGTTTGATAACTTTAATTAATTTCTTAGGATTATAAAACCGTTCAAGTAATCGTAATGCAAACCATTATTTTACAAAATAACGGAGCAGTTGGCACAGAAGGAAAAACATTAAATTGTTAAATATTTAAATCACACATTCAGTTCAATTGCAAATATTAGCAAATGTGCGTTTTCATTTTTTATTTGATATTCAAAGTGCGTTCATGCTATCTAAAATTTAAATTTTAAAAAATTACCCCTATAGATAGATAATATGAAGTAAAGGTATCTTATTTAAGATTGTTTGGCATAGTAATTCAATCTTTTTTTTTTTTAATATATATTCAGTCAAAATCCAAAAACAAATAAATAAAATTAACAACATTGATTTTAACAAACACCTAATCAAAAACCGATGCAATGCTTTAAAAAATCTAGAAATTGATCAAGAGAGTTGAGGCTTTGGAGTTCTCGGAGAATGAATATGTATTAGCATCATTTGAAGTCATTGTCAAAGGGGGTAAATAGCTATTTAGGTCATTAAACTATTTACACTATGATGTTTTGGAATTCAAATATTTTTTGGTTAATTATACCACTCTAATATTTAAGTGTGGCTGAAAATAAACTGACATTTATGGTGATTTTCGGCCAAATTAGAAATGTGTCAGTAATGTTGCAAATAATCCCGGGAAACAATTAGTGGTGTACAAGTTATATTTAAGAGGGTAATGTATCAATCATTTAAAACAATATTCGACGTGGGACTTAAAGTATTGAAACTAAAGATACGGGATTAAGTTAACAACTCCATATACGCAGTTTAATAACATAGGACTCCTCGCCGTAGTTGTCCGGTGTCGGGGCCTGACAACACCCACAACCACCTGAAAAGCTAATTCCGTATGTCAAAATGAAATTTCTTTCTACAAACCTAACATTGCAAGCGAACTTGCTATGACAAAATGGATATCTCGAGACAATAATGAATGTTTAAGTTTATGATTATTGATTATATCTCATTAAGAGTTATCTCATTTGGGACTGGAGTTCACAACATTTTCCACATCAACGCCAAAATTATAAATGGCCACAAAACCACACTTATTACTAGAATTTAGGCCTCGTTCGTGGCACGGAATATTTTAAATATGTTATGAAAAGATAAAAGAAGTTTTACTATGACGACATATTTAATATTTTTTTGATAAAATCTTATATTTTCGCGTACAAATATTAGTTTTGTTTGATAACTTTAATTAATTTCTTAGGATTATAAAACCGTTCAAGTAATCGTAATGCAAACCATTATTTTACAAAATAACGGAGCAGTTGGCACAGTAAGGAAAAACATTAAATTGTTAAATATTTAAATCACACATTCAGTTCAATTGCAAATATTAGCAAATGTGCGTTTTCATTTTTTATTTGATATTCAAAGTGCGTTCATGCTATCTAAAATTTAAATTTTTAGAAATTACCCCTATAGGTAGATAATATGAAGTAAAGGTATCTTATTTGAGATTGTTGGCATAGTAATACAATCTTTTTTTTTAATATATATTCAGTCAAAATCCAAAAACAAATAAATAAAATTGACAACATTGATTTTAACAAACACCTAATCAAAA
This sequence comes from Vinca minor, assembly GCA_026122235.1. Taxonomy (NCBI): domain Eukaryota; kingdom Viridiplantae; phylum Streptophyta; class Magnoliopsida; order Gentianales; family Apocynaceae; genus Vinca; species Vinca minor. The sequence continues at coordinate 886,888 of JAOCZM010000002.1, forward strand.
ACCGATGCAATGCTTTAAAAAATCTAGAAATTGATCAAGAGAGTTGAGGCTTTGGAGTTCTCGGAGAATGAATATGTATTAGCATCATTTGAAGTCATTGTAAAAGGGGGTAAATAGCTATTTAGGTCATTAAACTATTTACACTATGATGTTTTGGAATTCAAATATTTTTTGGTTAATTATACCACTCTAATATTTAAGTGTGGCTGAAAATAAACTGACATTTATGGTGATTTTCGACCAAATTAGAAATGTGTCAGTAATGTTGCAAATAATCCCGGGAAACAATTAGTGGTGTACAAGTTATATTTAAGAGGGTAATGTATCAATCATTTAAAACAATATTCGACCTGGGACTTAAAGTATTGAAACTAAAGATACGGGATTAAGTTAACAACTCCATATACGCAGTTTAATAACATAGGACTCCTCGCCGTAGTTGTCCGGTGTCGGGGCCTGACAACACCCACAACCACCTGAAAAGCTAATTCCGTATGTCAAAATGAAATTTCTTTCTACAAACCTAACATTGCAAGCGAACTTGGTATGACAAAATGGATATCTCGAGACAATAATGAATGTTTAAGTTTATGATTATTGATTATATCTCATTAAGAGTTATCTCATTTGGGACTGGAGTTCACAACATTTTCCACATCAACGCCAAAATTATAAATGGCCACAAAACCACACTTATTACTAGAATTTAGGCCTCGTTCCTGGCACGGAATATTTTAAATATGTTATGAAAAGATAAAAGAAGTTTTACTATGACGACATATTTAATATTTTTTTGATAAAATCTTATATTTTCGCGTACAAATATTAGTTTTGTTTGATAACTTTAATTAATTTCTTAGGATTATAAAACCGTTCAAGTAATCGTAATGCAAACCATTATTTTACAAAATAACGGAGCAGTTGGCACAGTAAGGAAAAACATTAAATTGTTAAATATTTAAATCACACATTCAGTTCAATTGCAAATATTAGCAAATGTGCGTTTTCATTTTTTATTTGATATTCAAAGTGCGTTCATGCTATCTAAAATTTAAATTTTTAGAAATTACCCCTATAGGTAGATAATATGAAGTAAAGGTATCTTATTTGAGATTGTTGGCATAGTAATACAATCTTTTTTTTTAATATATATTCAGTCAAAATCCAAAAACAAATAAATAAAATTGACAACATTGATTTTAACAAACACCTAATCAAAAACCGATGCAATGCTTTAAAAAATCTAGAAATTGATCAAGAGAGTTGAGGCTTTGGAGTTCTCGGAGAATGAATATGTATTAGCATCATTTGAAGTCATTGTCAAAGGGGGTAAATAGCTATTTAGGTCATTAAACTATTTACACTATGATGTTTTGGAATTCAAATATTTTTTGGTTAATTATACCACTCTAATATTTAAGTGTGGCTGAAAATAAACTGACATTTATGGTGATTTTCGGCCAAATTAGAAATGTGTCAGTAATGTTGCAAATAATCCCGGGAAACAATTAGTGGTGTACAAGTTATATTTAAGAGGGTAATGTATCAATCATTTAAAACAATATTCGACCTGGGACTTAAAGTATTGAAACTAAAGATACGGGATTAAGTTAACAACTCCATATACGCAGTTTAATAACATAGGACTCCTCGCCGTAGTTGTCCGGTGTCGGGGCCTGACAACACCCACAACCACCTGAAAAGCTAATTCCGTATGTCAAAATGAAATTTCTTTCTACAAACCTAACATTGCAAGCGAACTTGCTATGACAAAATGGATATCTCGAGACAATAATGAATGTTTAAGTTTATGATTATTGATTATATCTCATTAAGAGTTATCTCATTTGGGACTGGAGTTCACAACATTTTCCACATCAACGCCAAAATTATAAATGGCCACAAAACCACACTTATTACTAGAATTTAGGCCTCGTTCCTGGCACGGAATATTTTAAATATGTTATGAAAAGATAAAAGAAGTTTTACTATGACGACATATTTAATATTTTTTTGATAAAATCTTATATTTTCGCGTACAAATATTAGTTTTGTTTGATAACTTTAATTAATTTCTTAGGATTATAAAACCGTTCAAGTAATCGTAATGCAAACCATTATTTTACAAAATAACGGAGCAGTTGGCACAGTAAGGAAAAACATTAAATTGTTAAATATTTAAATCACACATTCAGTTCAATTGCAAATATTAGCAAATGTGCGTTTTCATTTTTTATTTGATATTCAAAGTGCGTTCATGCTATCTAAAATTTAAATTTTTAGAAATTACCCCTATAGGTAGATAATATGAAGTAAAGGTATCTTATTTGAGATTGTTGGCATAGTAATACAATCTTTTTTTTTAATATATATTCAATCAAAATCCAAAAACAAATAAATAAAATTGACAACATTGATTTTAACAAACACCTAATCAAAAACCGATGCAATGCTTTAAAAAATCTAGAAATTGATCAAGAGAGTTGAGGCTTTGGAGTTCTCGGAGAATGAATATGTATTAGCATCATTTGAAGTCATTGTAAAAGGGGGTAAATAGCTATTTAGGTCATTAAACTATTTACACTTTGATGTTTTGGCATTCAAATATTTTTTGGTTAATTATACCCCTCTAGTATTTAAGTGTGGCTGAAAATAAATTGACATTTTTGGTGGTTTTCGACCAAATTAGAAATGTGTCGGAAATGTTGCAAATAATCCATTGAAACAATTAGTGGTGTACAAGTTATATTTAAGAGAGTAATGTATCAATCATTAAAAAAAATATTAGACGTGGGACTTAAAATATTGAAACTAAAGATACGGGATTAAGTTAACAACTCCATATACGCAGTTTGATAAAATAGGACTCCCCGCCGTAGTTGTCCCGTGTCGGGGCCAGACAACACCCACAACCACCTGAAAAGCGAATTTCCTATGTCAAAATGATATTTCTTTCTACGAACCTTACATTGTAAGCGAACTTGCTATGACAAAATGGATATATCGAGACGATAATGAATGTTTAAGTTTATGATTATTGAATGTATTTCATTTGGAGTTATCTCATTTGGGACTGGAGTTCACAACATTTTCCACATCAACGCCAAAATTATACACGGCCACAAAACCACTCTTATTACTAGAATTTAGGCCTCGTTCGTTGCACGAAATATTTTAAATATGTTATAAAAAGATAACAGAAGTTTAACTAAGACAAAATATTTAATATTTATTTGATAAAATCTTATATTTTCGCGTACAAATATTAGTTTTGTTTGATAACTTTAAATACTTTCTTAGGATTATAAAACCGTTCAAGTAATCGTAATGCATACCAGTATTTTACAAAATAATGGAGCAGTTGGCACAGTAAGGAAAAACATTAAATTGTTAAATATTTAAATCACACATTCAGTTCAATTGCAAATATTAGCAAATGTGCGTTTTCATTTTTTATTGGATATTCAAAGTGCGTTCATGCTATCTAAAATTTAAATTTTTAGAAATAGGTAGATAATACGAAGTAAAGGTATCTTATTTGAGATTGTTTGGCATAGTAATACTATCTTTTTAAAAAATATATATATATACTCAGTCAAAATCCAAAAATAAATAAATAAAATTCACAACATTGATTTTAACAAACACCTAATCAATAACCGATGCAATGCTTTAAAAAATCTAGAAATTGATCAAGAGAGCTGAGGATACGGAGTTCTTGGAGAATGAATATGTAATAGCATCATTTGAAGTCATTGTAATAGGGGGTAAATAGCTATTTAGGTCATTAAACTATTTACACTTTGTTGTTTTGGCATTCAAATATTTTTTGGTTAATTATACCACTCTAATATTTAAGTGTGGCTGAAAATAAACTGACATTTATGGTGATTTTCGGCCAAATTAGAAATGTGTCAGTAATGTTGCAAATAATCCCGGGAAACAATTAGTGGTGTACAAGTTATATTTAAGAGGGTAATGTATCAATCATTTAAAACAATATTCGACGTGGGACTTAAAGTATTGAAACTAAAGATACGGGATTAAGTTAACAACTCCATATACGCAGTTTAATAACATAGGACTCCTCGCCGTAGTTGTCCGGTGTCGGGGCCTGACAACACCCACAACCACCTGAAAAGCTAATTCCGTATGTCAAAATGAAATTTCTTTCTACAAACCTAACATTGCAAGCGAACTTGGTATGACAAAATGGATATCTCGAGACAATAATGAATGTTTAAGTTTATGATTATTGATTATATCTCATTAAGAGTTATCTCATTTGGGACTGGAGTTCACAACATTTTCCACATCAACGCCAAAATTATACACGGCCACAAAACCACTCTTATTACTAGAATTTAGGCCTCGTTCGTTGCACGAAATATTTTAAATATGTTATAAAAAGATAACAGAAGTTTAACTAAGACAAAATATTTAATATTTATTTGATAAAATCTTATATTTTCGCGTACAAATATTAGTTTTGTTTGATAACTTTAAATACTTTCTTAGGATTATAAAACCGTTCAAGTAATCGTAATGCATACCAGTATTTTACAAAATAATGGAGCAGTTGGCACAGTAAGGAAAAACATTAAATTATTAAATATTTAAATCACACATTCAGTTCAATTGCAAATATTAGCAAATGTGCGTTTTCATTTTTTATTGGATATTCAAAGTGCGTTCATGCTATCTAAAATTTAAATTTTTAGAAATAGGTAGATAACACGAAGTAAAGGTATCTTATTTGAGATTGTTTGGCATAGTAATACTATCTTTTTAAAAAATATATATATATACTCAGTCAAAATCCAAAAATAAATAAATAAAATTCACAACATTGATTTTAACAAACACCTAATCAATAACCGATGCAATGCTTTAAAAAATCTAGAAATGGATCAAGAGAGCTGAGGATACGGAGTTCTTGGAGAATGAATATGTAATAGCATCATTTGAAGTCATTGTAATAGGGGGTAAATAGCTATTTAGGTCATTAAACTATTTACACTTTGTTGTTTTGGCATTCAAATATTTTTTGGTTAATTATACCACTCTAATATTTAAGTGTGGCTGAAAATAAACTGACATTTATGGTGATTTTCGGCCAAATTAGAAATGTGTCAGTAATGTTGCAAATAATCCCGGGAAACAATTAGTGGTGTACAAGTTATATTTAAGAGGGTAATGTATCAATCATTTAAAACAATATTCGACGTGGGACTTAAAGTATTGAAACTAAAGATACGGGATTAAGTTAACAACTCCATATACGCAGTTTAATAACATAGGACTCCTCGCCTCCAAAATTATAAATGGCTACAAAACCACACTTATTACTAGAATTTAGGCCTCGTTCGTGGCACGGAATATTTTAAATATGTTATGAAAAGATAAAAGAAGTTTTACTATGACGACATATTTAATATTTTTTTGATAAAATCTTATATTTTCGCGTACAAATATTAGTTTTGTTTGATAATTTTAATTAATTTCTTAGGATTATAAAACCGTTCAAGTAATCGTAATGCAAACCATTATTTTACAAAATAACGGAGCAGTTGGCACAGTAAGGAAAAACATTAAATTGTTAAATATTTAAATCACACATTCAGTTCAATTGCAAATATTAGCAAATGTGCGTTTTCATTTTTTATTTGATATTCAAAGTGCGTTCATGCTATCTAAAATTTAAATTTTAAAAAATTACCCCTATAGATAGATAATATGAAGTAAAGGTATCTTATTTAAGATTGTTTGGCATAGTAATTCAATCTTTTTTTTTTTAATATATATTCAGTCAAAATCCAAAAACAAATAAATAAAATTGACAACATTGATTTTAACAAACACCTAATCAAAAACCGATGCAATGCTTTAAAAAATCTAGAAATTGATCAAGAGAGTTGAGGCTTTGGAGTTCTCGGAGGATGAATATGTATTAGCATCATTTGAAGTCATTGTAAAAGGGGGTAAATAGCTATTTAGGTCATTAAACTATTTACACTTTGATGTTTTGGCATTCAAATATTTTTTGGTTAATTATACCCCTCTAGTATTTAAGTGTGGCTGAAAATAAATTGACATTTTTGGTGGTTTTCGACCAAATTAGAAATGTGTCGGAAATGTTGCAAATAATCCATTGAAACAATTAGTGGTGTACAAGTTATATTTAAGAGAGTAATGTATCAATCATTAAAAAAAATATTAGACGTGGGACTTAAAATATTGAAACTAAAGATACGGGATTAAGTTAACAACTCCATATACGCAGTTTGATAACATAGGACTCCCCGCCGTAGTTGTCCCGTGTCGGGGCCAGACAACACCCACAACCACCTGAAAAGCGAATTCCCTATGTCAAAATGATATTTCTTTCTACGAACCTTACATTGTAAGCGAACTTGCTATGACAAAATGGATATATCGAGACGATAATGAATGTTTAAGTTTATGATTATTGAATGTATTTCATTTAGAGTTATCTCATTTGGGACTGGAGTTCACAACATTTTCCACATCAACGCCAAAATTATACACGGCCACAAAAACACTCTTATTACTAGAATTTAGGCCTCGTTCGTTGCACGAAATATTTTAAATATGTTATAAAAAGATAACAGAAGTTTAACTAAGACAAAATATTTAATATTTATTTGATAAAATCTTATATTTTCGCGTACAAATATTAGTTTTGTTTGATAACTTTAATTAATTTCTTAGGATTATAAAACCGTTCAAGTAATCATAATGCAAACCATTATTTTACAAAATAACGGAGCAGTTGGCACAGTAAGGAAAAACATTAAATTGTTAAATATTTAAATCACACATTCAGTTCAATTGCAAATATTAGCAAATGTGCGTTTTCATTTTTTATTAGATATTCAAAGTGCGTTCATGCTATCTAAAATTTAAATTTTTAGAAATAGGTAGATAACACGAAGTAAAGGTATCTTATTTGAGATTGTTTGGCATAGTAATACTATCTTTTTAAAAAATATATATATATACTCAGTCAAAATCCAAAAATAAATAAATAAAATTCACAACATTGATTTTAACAAACACCTAATCAATAACCGATGCAATGCTTTAAAAAATCTAGAAATGGATCAAGAGAGCTGAGGATACGGAGTTCTTGGAGAATGAATATGTAATAGCATCATTTGAAGTCATTGTAATAGGGGGTAAATAGCTATTTAGGTCATTAAACTATTTACACTTTGTTGTTTTGGCATTCAAATATTTTTTGGTTAATTATACCACTCTAATATTTAAGTGTGGCTGAAAATAAACTGACATTTATGGTGGTTTTAGGCCAAATTAGAAATGTGTCAGAAATGTTGCAAATAATCCAGGGAAACAATTACTGGTGTACAAGTTATATTTAAGAGGGTAATGTATCAATCATTAAAAAAAATATTCGTCGTGGGACTTAAAGTATTGAAACTAAAGATACGGGATTAAGTTAACAACTCCTTATACGCAGTTTAATAACATAGGACTCCTCGCCGTAGGTGTCCCGTGTCGGGGCCTGTCTACACCCACAACCACCTGAAAAGTTAATTTCATATGTCAAAATGAAATTTCTTTCCACAAACCAAACATTGCGAACGAACTTGATATGACAAAAGGGATATCTCGAGACGATAATGAATGTTTAAGTTTATAATTATTGATTATATATCATTAAGAGTTATCTCATTTGGGACTGGCGTTCACAACATTTTCTACATCGACGCCAAAATTATTCATGGCCACAAAACCACACTTATTACTAGAATTTAGGCCTCGTTCGTGGCACGGAATATTTTAAATATGTTATGAAAAGATAAAAGAAGTTTTACTATGACGACATATTTAATATTTATTTGATAAAATCTTATATTTTCGCGTACAAATATTAGTTTTGTTTGATAACTTTAATTAATTTCTTAGGATTATAAAACCGTTCAAGTAATCATAATGCAAACCATTATTTTACAAAATAACGGAGCAGTTGGCACAGTAAGGAAAAACATTAAATTGTTAAATATTTAAATCACACATTCAGTTCAATTGCAAATATTAGCAAATGTGCGGTTTCATTTTTTATTGGATATTCAAAGTGCGTTCATGCTATCTAAAATTTAAATTTTTAGAAATTACCCCTATAGGTAGATAATACGAAGTAAAGGTATCTTATTTGAGATTGTTTGGCATAGTAAAACTATCTTTTTAAAATATATATATATATATATATATATATATATATATATATATATTCAGTCAAAATCCAAAAAAAAATTCACAACATTGATTTTAACAAACACCTAATCAATAACCGATGCAATGCTTTAAAAAATCTAGAAATTGATCAAGAGAGCTGAGGATATGGAGTTCTTGGAGAATGACAAAATGGATATCTCGAGACGATTATGAATGTTTAAGTTTATAATTATTGATTATATATCATTAATAGTTATCTCATTTGGGACTGGAGTTCACAACATTTTCCACATCGACGCCAAAATTATACATGGCCAAAAAACCACTCTTATTACTGGAATTTAGACCTCGTTCGTGGCGCGGAATATTTTAAATATGTTATGAAAAGATAAAATAAGTTTTACTAAGACGACATATTTTATATTTATTTGATAAAATCTTATATTTTCGCGTACAAATATTAGTTTTGTTTGATAACTTTAAATATTTTCTTAGGATAATAAAATCGTTCAAGTAATCGTAATGCAAACCTGTATTTTACAAAATAAAGGAGCAATTGGCTCAGTAAGGAAAAACATTAAATTGTTAAATATTTAAATCACACATTCAGTTCAATTGCAAATATTAGCAAATGTGCGTTTTCATTTTTTTTTTTGGGATATTCAAAGTGCATTCATGTTATCTAAATTTAAATTTTTAGAAATTACCCCTATAGATAGATGATATGAAGTAAAGGTATCTAATTTGAGATTGTTTGGCATAGTAATACAATCTTTTTTTTAATATATATTCAGCCAAAATCCAAAAATATATAAATAAAATTCACATCATTGATTTTAACAAACATCTAATCAATAACCGATGTAATGCTTTGAAAACTCTAGAAATGGATCAAGAGAGTTGAGGATTTGGAGTTCTAGGAGAATGAATATGTATTAGTAAAAGGGGGTAAATAGTTATTTAGGTCATTAAACTATTTACACTTTGATGTTTTGGCATTCTAATATTTTTTGGTTAATTATACCACTCTAGTATTTATGTGTGGTTGAAAATAAACTGTCATTTATGGTGGTTTTCGGACAAATTAAAAACGTGTCGGGAATGTGGCAAATAATCCAGGGAAACAATTAGTGGTGTACAAGTTATATTTAAGAGCGTAATGTATCAATGATTAAAGAAAAGTTCGTCGTGGGACATAAACTATTGAAACTAAAGATGAGGGATTAAGTTAACAACTCCATATACACAGTTTAATAACAAAGGACTCCCCGCCGTAGTTGTTCCGTGTCGGGCCTATCAACATCTACAACCACCCGAAAAGCGATTTCCCTATGTCAAAATGAAATTTCTTTCTACGAACCTTACATTGTAAGCGAACTTGCAATGAAAAAATGGATACCTCGAGACGATAATGAATGTTTAAGTTTATGATTATTGAAAATATATCATTTAGAGTTATCTCATTTGGGACTGGAGTTCACAACATTTTCCACATCAACGCCAAAATTATACACGGCCACAAAACCACTCTTATTACTAGAATTTAGGCCTCGTTCGTTGCACGGAATATTATAAATATGTTATAAAAAAGATAAAATAAGTTTAAATAAGACGAAATATTTAATATTTATTTGATAAAATCTTATATTTTCGCGTACAAATATTAGTTTTGTTTGATAACTTTAAAAACTTTCTTAGGATTACAAAACCGTTCAAGTAATCGTAATGCAAACCAGTATTTTACAAAATAATGGAGCAGTTGGAACAGTAAGGAAAAACATTAAATTGTTAAATATTTAAATCACACATTCAGTTCAATTGCAAATATAAGCAAATGTGTGTTTTCATTTTTTTTGGATATTCAAAGTGCGTTCATGTTATCTAAATTTAAATTTTTAGAAATTACCGCTATAGACAGATAATGTGAAGTAAAGGTATCTATATGAAGTAAAGGTATCTTATTTGAGATTGTTTGGCATAGTAATACTATCTTTTTTTAAATTTATATTCAGTCAAAATCCAAAAATAAATAAATAAAATTCACGTCATTGATTTTAATAAACACCTAATCAATAACGGATGCAATGCTTTAAAAAATCTAGAAATTGATCAAGAGAGCTGAGGATTTGGAGTTCTAAGAGAATGAATATGTATTAGCATAATTTGAAGTCATTGTAAAAGGGGGTAAACAGCTATTTAGATCATTAAACTATTTACACTTTGATGTTTTGGCATTCAAATATTTTTTGGTTAATTATAGCCCTCTAGTATTTAAGTGTGGCTGAAAATAAACTGACATTTATGGTGTTTTTTGGCCAAATTAGAAATGTGTCGGGAATGTGGCAAATAATCCAGGGAAACAATTAGTGGTGTACAAGTTATATTAAAGAGAGTAATGTATCTTATTTAGAAATTTTTAGAAATTACCCCTATAGATAGATAATATGAAGTAAATGTATCTTATTTGAGATTGTTTGGCATAGTAATAAAATCTTTTTTTTTTTAATATATATTCAGTCAAAATCCAAAAAAAAATAGATAAAATTCACTTCAGTGATTTTAACAAACACCTAATCAATAACCGATGCAATGCTTTAAAAAATCTAGAAATTGATCAAGAGAGTTGAGGATTTGGAGTTCTAGGAGAATGAATATGTATTAGCATCATTTGAAGTCATTGTAAAAGGGGGTAAATAGCTATTTAGGTCATTAAACTATTTACACTTTGATGTTTTGGCATTCAAATATTTTTTTGGTTAATTATACCACTCTAGTATTTAAGTGTGGCTGAAAATAAACTGGCATTTATGGTGGTTTTTGGCCAAAGTTATAATTGTGTCGGGAATGTGGCAAATAATCCAGGGAAACAATTAGTGGTGTACAAGTTATATTTAAGAGAGTAGTGTATCAATCATTAAAATAAAAAGATTCGACGTGGGACTTAAACTATTGAAACTAAAGATGAGGGATAAAGTTAACAACTCCATATACGCAGTTTAATAACATGGGACTCCCCGCCATAGTTGTCCCATGTCGGGGCCTGACAACACCCACAACCACATGAAAAGCAAATTCCATATGTCAAAATGAAATTTCTTTCTAAGAACCTTACATTGTAAGCGAACTTGCTATGACAAAATGGATATCTCGAGAGGATATGAATGTTTAAGATTATGATTATTGATTATATATCATTTAGAGTTATCTCATTTGGGACGGGAGTACATAACATTTACCACATCTACGCCAAAATCGTACACGGCCACAAAACAACTCTTATTACTCGAATTTAGGCCTCGTTCGTGGCACGGAATATTTTAAATATGTTATAAAAAGATAAAAGAAGTTTTACTAAGACGACATATTTAATATTTATTTGATAAAATCTTATATTTTCGCGTACAAATATTAGTTTTTTTAAATAACTTTAAATAATTTCTTAGGATTATAAAATCGTTCAAGTAATCGTATTGCAAACCAGTGTTTTACAAAATAATGGAGCAGTTGGCACAGTAAGGAAAAACATTAAAACGTTAAATATTTAAATCACACATTCAGTTCAATTGCAAACATTAGCAAATTTGCGTTTTCATTTTTTTTTTGGATATTCAAAGTGCGTTCATGTTATCTAAATTTAAATTTTTAGAAATTACCCATATAGATAGATAATATGAAGTAAATGTATCTTATTTGAGATTGTTTGGCATAGTAATACAATCTTTTTTTTTAATATATATTCAGTCAAAATCCAAAAATAAATAAATAAAATTCACATCATTGATTTTAACAAACACCTAATCAATAACGGATGCAATGCTTTTAAAAATCTAGAAATTGATCAAGAGAGCTGAGGATTTGGAGTTCTTGGAGAATGAATATTTATTAGCATCATTTGAAGTCATTGTAAAAGGGGGTAAATAGCTATTTAGGTCATTAAACTATTTACACTTTGATGTTTTGGCATTCAAATATTTTTTGGTTAATTATACCACTCTAGTATTTAAGTGTGGCTGAAAATAAACTGGCATTTATGGTGGTTTTTGGCCAAATTAGAAATGTGTCGGGAATGTGGCAAATAATCCAGGGAAACAATTAGTGGTGTACAAGTTATATTTAAGAGGGTAGTGTATCAATCATTAAAATAAAAAGATTCGACGTGGGACTTAAACTATTGAAACTAAAGATGAGGGATTAAGTTAACAACTCCATATACGCAGTTTAATAACATAGGACTCCCCGCCGTAGTTGTCCCATGTCGGGGCCTGACAATACCCACAACCACATGAAAAGCAAATTCCATATGTCAAAATGAAATTTCTTTCTAAGAACCTTACATTGTAAGCGAACTTGCTATGACAAAATGGATATCTCGAGAGGATAATGAATGTTTAAGTTTATGATTAATGATTACACTACTAGAAATATAGCTTGTAGCGACGAGACTTTTTGCGTCGGGTGTTTACCGTTACAAATAACTGTCATTTGCGTCAAGAATGACACACCAACACAAATAACGGTACGACGTCATTTCGTGATATGTATTTACGACCGCTAATTACTTTTTGTGTCAGCAAATTAATTCGTCGTGAAAAGGGGATTATATGCGATGGGCTTCAGTCAACGCAAGAAGTTTCGCCACAAATAATGAAAATTTGCGACGGGATTCTCCCGTCACATATGAAGTTGATGCAAATGACCAGATTTGCGACGGGCTTCGTTTGACGCAAAAGGTTTCGACCAAAATTACCAAAAATTGCAATGGAATTCTCCGGTCGTCACATAGAAAGTTGATGCAAACGATCAAAATTTATTATTAATTTTAGTAGTAAATTTTCTCGTCGCATCCCCTAAAACACACTAGGACCTTCAAAGCGTAAACAATGAATGGTAGATATTTTGACAAATTAAGTTAATTTTTTTAAAGTTTAAAACGTTTAGTTATAAATGACCGAAATACATATTGATTGCATCGAGTTTAAAGTAAACACAAGTTAATTCGCGGGGTGATAATTTATTATATATGTAATATCAATAATTGTTGTATTTTTGTTAGAATAATTCAGATCAATATTATAAAGTAAAATTTAATCAATATTATAATTTAATAACATTTGTAATATAATAAATTTAAATTTGTTTCATGTATCAAGATCTTCTAATTAAATATTCTATTTGAAATATATTATTTTATTCATTACTAATTTACGAGCTAAAAAATTCATATTCCTTAAATATGTATTGAGAATATTGAATAATAAGTTGAGAATAGATATTAATTAGAAAGTGGGTTCACAATTTATTTTGTGCACTAAACAAAAATTAATTAGACTCAAAATATGTTAAAACTAAAAAAAATAAATATAAAAAGAATTGGCAATATTTTGTTTTGCATACAGATCTTTGATAGGATGCTTTAAAAAAATGTATAATTTTCATTTCTATCTCTTAAAAATGTATATTTTCAATATATATGATTATCTGTTTTTTTACCTAAAAAAAAAAAAAAAAGTTCTTCCTCCTCTCTCTTTCACTCGCCCCGCCCCCATTCTCCTCTCTCTTACCCTAGCCACCATCGACAGCACTGAACTTTGTCTTCGTCGTTGTCACGTACTCCGTTTAAGAGTTTTCACCATTTTCAGAGTATCCATTTTTATGGGTTTTGTTCTTTTTTCTCTCTAATGTAGTCACCGACGACGACGGTGACCTTGAATTCCATCTTCGACGATCCTTCCGCTGTTGATTTCTTGTACTTCCGACGAAATTCTCTGCAGAATTTGCAAGAGTTTTATTTATATAATTTTCGTTTTTAAAATTGGTTGATTGATCATGGTTTGAATTAGATCTATTGATTTATTAGCTTTAAAGTAGTGATCTTTTAGCTTTATTTTGGTGAAATCATAGACCCGTCTCGTTTTGTTTACTGTTCTCGTTATTATGGTGGAAAATATTGGTAGTTTTGGGTGTCAGTACTTTTAGTTGCATTTCGAGTGAATTGTTAAAGATTTGAATTGGATTTTTTGTCTCGAAATTGAAAAAATGAATTGTTTGTGAGAGATGTGGGGTTTGAGCGAAAATTTGTGTTAGAGTTTTAAATGAAAGTCACGTTAATGAGATTTTAATTGCTTTTTTTTCAATGAATGGTTTTGATCAGGTGAGTTTGAGTGCATTTGCATTCTTGTTTTCCGAGCATGAATTTCGGTTGATCGTCTGTGGCTGTTATTGTTAGTTTGAATTGATATTATGTGTTCATCTGTCTCTCTTTCTTTTCTGGCATCAGACAAGCATTTATCTCCTTTTTTTGTTTTGTCTTTGTCCCTTTGTCTCTCTTTCTCGGATCTCTCAGCCTATTTTAATTTTCATCAGTCTGCTCCAATGGTAACAATCTTCTTTTTTTCTCTTTGGGGAACAATCTTCTTATATTTACTAATATGTAATGTATCTTTGATAATTGGATTTTCTATGCTTTTTTAATTCTCATGGGATTCCTCATATCTTCGTCAAATGACATGGAGTATGGGGTGGAATGGTATATGTCTCAGGAAAGGTTAAGTTTGTGGTGCCCAACAATTTGCCCTGCTCAACAATCATATCTATCTGTAGAAACTTTTTTTTTCCTTCTGCTTGTTCCAACTTTGAAGACAGTTGATTTTCCTCCTGATATCTTGAATTTTTGTAGGCTATTACCTTACCATGTAGTGGCCGATTATGAAGCAGAGGACGACGACAAGATCCTTGACTCTGATACGACTGGCCAAATTCTATCTCGTTCGCAGCAGTGGGACCACAACATCGCTGTTAAAGTTGCAGAGTTCACTGCTACATTTGAGAAACAAGTTCTTGCATTTAATATCATTTCTCACAAGCGAGAACTCGGGGAATTTTGGACAGAGGAGAAGCTGATGGTAGAGTAGTTGCTCTTGCAAGAAGAAAAATGAAGTCTGATTGAATCGAGGGCACAATTGGATTCGAGACGGAAGGCGGGTCGAGAGACTCGAGAATCTAACCTCCGAATGGCAGCCATGGCTCATGCTCGACCATGCTCGGGCTGAATCACAAGCTCATTCTGAAATGATGGTTCGAGCTCCCTATACGAGCTAGTGTGCTTGGTTCTCAAAGCAATAATATTGCCATTGACCATGACATGGCTGATCGGGACCGTGTAGCCAACCTAGATGAGATTATGAATGGATGGGATAACAAGTATAAAGAAAGATGAAAATGAGCCATCGGAGGACTTCTTGAATGATGAGGAAACAGAAAATGGAGAAGCAGCAATGCAAAGTGAGTGTTGCGGAGGGGGAGAGTTGAATTTAAACACAAGATGATAATTTTCCATATTGGTGTCGTGTCTTTTCTTTGTTGTATAGCCTTCCGCATGAACATTACAGTATTAATTGTTCTTTGCCTCTATAGGGTGTAAAATAATTTGATTTTTGTTATAATATTATTATATCCTTTGCGACGGTTAAAAAACTATTTTCTTCAGATTGTGCCATTGCAAAAAAATAATAAACAAATTTTATTATAATACTTACGACGCTGTAAAACTATTTTCTACAGTATATAAGGTGTCGCAAAAATTGTTTTTTGTGTCGGTTGTTGCGTCGGAATTATAAGCGACACAAAAAGTAGTCGTTTTTGTAAAGTTTTCATGTCGGAAAAACGCGTCGCAAAAAGTGTTTTGTGTGTCGGTTGGTGCGTCGGATATTATAAGCGACACAAAAAGTAGTCGTTTTTGCTAAGTTTTCATGTCGGAAAAAACGTGTCGCAAATAGAAAAATTCCCGTTGCAAAAACTAATTGCGTCAGACGCTTCCCGTCGCAAAGTTTTTGCGGCGCCTTTCGTTGCGACCCTTCAATTGCCGTCGCATGACCGACGCAAAAGGGTTTTCTCGTCAGCAAAGGTACTTTTTGCGGCAGGCGCCGCCTAACGCAAAAATTGCTTTTTTTAGTAGTGTTAAATATCTTTTAGAGTTATCTCATTTGGGACTGGAGTACATAACATTTTCCACATCAACGCCAAAATAATACACGGCCACAAAACAACTCTTATTACTCGAATTTAGGCCTCGTGCGTGGCACGGAATATTTTAAATATGTTATAAAAAGATAAAAGAAGTTTTACTAAGACGACATATTTAATATTTATTTGATAAAATCTTATATTTTCGCGTACAAATATTAGTTTTTTTAGATAACTTTAAATAATTTCTTAGGATTATAAAATCGTTCAAGTAATCGTATTGCAAACCAGTATTTTTCAAAATAATGGAGCAGTTGGCACAATAAGGAAAAACATTAAAATGTTCAAATATTTAAATCACACATTCAGTTCAATTGCAAACATTAGCAAATGTGCGTTTTCATTTTTTTTTTTTGATATTCAAAGTGCGTTCATGTTATCTAAATTTAAATTTTTAGAAATTACCCATATAGATAGATAATATGAAGTAAATGTATCTTATTTGAGATTGTTTGGCATAGTAATACAATCTTTTTTTTTAATATATATTCAGTCAAAATCCAAAAATAAATAAATAAAATTCACATCATTGATTTTAACAAACACCTTATCAATAACGGATGCAATGCTTTAAAAAATCTAGAAATTGATCAAGAGAGCTGAGGATTTGGAGTTCTTGGAGAATGAATATATGTTCATCTTGATCAATAAACATAACATCTCCATGTTCTGTTACGAAAAATCCAATTTTTTGGGTGATCTACGAACTCTACTAGACCTTTATAATTCTTGTGTTTCTGGAACTGGCTCCGCAACAGCTTTTTCCAATTCCACCTAGTCACTTGTACCTTAAACTTTACCAAGTTTCCTTGGAATTTCTCCAAGTTCCGAAACTTTATTAAGTTCCACGTGCTCCCACTTGTTTTCCTAGAAAGAAACTGTTTCTCCAGAAAAACTCCTTTTTAAGCAACAAACACTTTGTTCTCATCAGGAATGCAGAAGCAGTATCCTTTAGTTTCCTTAGGATACCCCACAAAAGTGCACTTGACCGACTTTGGGCTAAGCTTTTCCAAAGCTGGACGTTTCACAAATGCCTCAAACCCCCCAAATATTTTAGAAAGACATAATAGGACGCTTCCTAGTCCATATCTGATATAGTGTCATTTCAACAGATTTGGATGGAACTCTGTTTAGTGTTTAAGCTGCTACTTCTAAATCATGTCCTCAAAAGGAGTTTGGAAGGCTTTCGTGACTCATCATTTATCGAACCATATCTAATAGAGTTCGATTTCTCCTTTCGGATACACCATTCTCCATTGAGGAGTAGTCTGAGGAGAAAGTTGTGAAACAATTCCACAACTCTTTAGGTAGTCACAGAATTCTCGGCTTAAGTATTCCCCACCCTGATCGGATCAAAGCCTCTTAATACTTTTTCCAAGTTGATTTTCTACTTCGTTCTTGTACTCATTGAACTTTTCAAAGGCCTCAGGTTTTTGTTTCATGAGAAACACGTATCCAAAATGACTAAAATCATCAGTAAAAGTAATGAAATATAGATAGCCACCTCTTGCATGGATATTGAATGGACCACATACATCACTATGTATTAGTTCCAAGAACTCTTCACATTTGCCAGTTCTATTAAAAGGAGTACCAGTCATCTTTCCCATTAAAAAGGTTCGCATGTATCATATGATTCAAAATCAAATAATTCCAACAATCCGTCTTTATGGAGTTTGGAAATGCAGTTTTTTGTTTATAAGGCCTAGGCGGCAAAATGCCAGAGGTATGTAAGATTAGAATCTTTAGTCTTTATCCTCTTTGTATTTATGTTATAAACTTGTGACTCTAGGTCTAGCAAGTATAAACCACTCACTAATGTAGCACTATAATAAAAAATATCATTTAACGATAACGACAATCGTTGGTTTTTAATATGAATATCAAAACCCATCTTGTCCAAACAAGAGACAGAAATAATATTTTTTGTTAAAGTAGGTATTTAGAGAACAGTCTAAATCTACAACAATTCTAGAAGGCAACCTAAGACTATATGTTCCTAAACCTAATGTAGCAACTCTTGCTCCATTGCCAACGCGTAGGTCCACGTCACCTTTTGCCAGCTCTCTACTCCTTTGTAGTCCCTACACATTCATACAAATGTGAGAGCCACATCTGGTAACTAATACCCAAGAGGAAATAGTAGTAGACAAGTTAATTTCAATAACAAAAATACCGAGCCAGAAGCAACGTTTGCTCTCTTTCCAAGTTGTTTACCGACAAGAAAACTAGGGCAGTTTCTCTTCCAGTGTCCTTTCTGTCCACAATGGAAACCATTTCCATCCTTAGACACAACTCCCTTAGGCTTCAATCCTTTCTCAGAATGGTAAGTTTGCCTGAAGGCTAGCCCTTAGGCTTACCGAAACCCTTGCCCATGTTGTTGTTGACCATGTAAATGGCCTTAGACTTGCCTATTTCCTTCTCGGCAGTCCTCAACTGGTTCAAAAATTCTTGGAGAGGTTTGTCTATCTCTTTGATGTTGTAGTTTAATACAACCTGACTGAATAATTCAGGCAACGATTGCATAATCAAATCAGTGGATAGCTCCTGGCCCAAAGGAAATCATAGACTTTCGAGGCTCTCAATATAGCCTATCATCTTCAGAACATGAGTTCCGACTAGTTTCCCTCTGTCATTTTGCACTGAAAAAGAGATTTCGACACATCAAATCTCTTCTGGCGGGCTTGACCATGAAAGAGTTGCCTTAGATGATTAATCATTTCGAAAGCTCCCATATCGTCATGTTGCTTCTGAAGCTCAAAAGTCATGGTCACTAACATAAGACTAGACACATCTAATGTGTCATCTAACTTCTTACGATAAGCATTTCTTTCAGAGGTCGGAGCCCCTGCGGTTAGTGGATCAGGAATTTGTTCCTCGAGAACATACAACTTTTTCTCGTACCTGAGAACGATTCTCAAGTTCTTATACCAGTCGCGTAAGTTTCCACCCTCTAGTTTTTCCTTCTCAAAGACGGATCGCAATGATAGTGGGTTTGATGCAACGATTGCATTTGCCGTTTTATCTATAGAGAAGAATTTGCAAAGTTTTAGTTGTCATATTTTAAAATCATTAAAATGATTTTATTTAATGATTCTCCCACTATTTTCTTCAAATGAATAACCCACTAGTATTCATTTGAAAAGTTCAAAACTTTCTAGAAGGACCAAGATCCATATATCACCAATCTCGAGGCAGCTTAGGCTACAAAGCTCGAGAAATACGTTTGAAAATCACATCCATTATGTGACTCTTTGCTACTTAAGTAGGTAACACTTTCCCTAAGTACATAAATGCACATCTTAACCTTTTGCCTCCCTACCAAATACCGAGGCAGCTTTGGCTACAAAGCTCAGTATTGGCAATCCTGTTAAGTATGACCCATGATTGTACCGTCGTCTAGCACTAACTTATCCTTCACACCTCACCAGGATAGACAGGCGCTTATTCCACTTGGAAGTTCCCACTGCTGTCGATCTTGGCCTTGACAAGGGCCAATCATGGAAGGTAATAAACTTAATATTTAAAATTGATGGTTTTTTTAAAATTGTCAATCCAAACGGTGTATAATCTGATTGTACATTTAAATATGCATCTCATGCTAAAATATACTGTAAACATGCATCATGTATCTCATGCAAAATACATAAAACAATAAATAAATCGTGACATAGTAATAGCCCTTATACGGATTGTCCGAGCCAACAGAAAATCCTAGGTCAATCTAAAGGTGGAAAAGCAATAAATCATATCTAGTATCTTCTGCCTCCTTGTGGTTTTCTCCATCTGATAGACGCCTTTCTTCATCACTTGTTACATATGTAAAAACATAAAATCCTATTCTATACTTTCAATTATTTGAAAGAATTCTCGAGTTACATTCGAGATTAAAATTACAACAAGAATTTGATAAAAGAAGGCACGACACGCGAGCCGTTTATAATATAAAACTAATGGTCAAAGGCTATTGCTATGCACCATACTCAAAACAAACACAAAATAACACTAAGATCGCAAATACACACTGCGTGCCCCTTTTCAGTCAACCCAGACCATACTCCCGGTCAACTGCGATAAGGTAGTAATCAAAATAGTGTAAACATTATGCTACCTCCGTCAACCTAGAACATTTCTTATCGACAAGCCTGAAAAAAGACTAGCCTCGATCGACCGTGATTTCTCATCGGTCGGCCGAAATCTTGGCAGTTGCAAAAACCCATTTTCTAACACATGTTCGGCTTGCCGCGAACCTCTTATGGTCAACCAAACCTTTTTAAAATTTATAATTCGTTTAACACTTAAACGATTTCCTAGAGGCTGTAAAAAGGTAAAAACATCCTATGGCATGCATTATTCTTCTAATAAAAACACGATAACACATAAGCAAAGTTATTGGGTTCTCGTGATAGGCTCTGATACCTCTTGAAGGAAAAATTTGTAATCCCCCAAACGTAGCGGAAATAAATAATGCGGGATTACATTCTTTTAAATGATCTACTCACGAGAAAGAAACAAAAAACCCTGTGTTAGGAATTATACATTTGTGTCGATCTATGACGTTGCCCAGATTCTTCTACTAATGATCACCAACATCAGCCTTCAGACTCCTGTCTCTATTGGTATCCACACACAACCTCTGAGCTTGTTACTCCATGTTTCAGATGCTAGTCCAAGAACTACGAAGTTTGGCAAAACATGTTTTCGCGGAATCCACAAGGTATTGACAACTTAGGAAAACCGAAAATCAAAGAGATGAGAAAAAACGTATTTTTCTTTTCTTTAATTGTTCTTGAGAGTGCGTAAAAATAAAGAAGAGAAAATCCCATATTTTTGCTTCTTGAATTTTGGCTAAGAGAGTTAGAGAGAACGGAGAGAAAATTAATCACTATTGAATGTGTAGAATGATGAACATTTCATCATTCTGTGGTGTTAGTGGAATTACCCACTAACTCCACTTCCCCACTATTATCTCCCACTACTCACTTACCACACACTCCCTCACACATGTAGGTGTGCTGATTTTGACCTTGTCCAACTGGTCTGGTCGACCGGAGAAATGGTCCTCGGCCGACCGGAGTGACAAAAAGTTCGGTCGGCCGAGTCTGGTCCAATCTGGTCCAGTTTTTCCCAATCCAATCGAACGCCTAATCCAATGGAGCCTGCCCAATCCAATTGAGCACCTATATCAAATGTAAACTCCAACAATTAATTGTATGAGAAGTAAGCTTGATGCAATTACTTGTGATCTTGTTGATGTTGCATCATGTCCCTTTGATGACATTTTACATGGAGATAACTTATTGCGAGAGATTCATTCGTTTGATGTTTCTCTTGCTACGGTATCTAAAATATGCAACATCACAAGATTAGATGATTCTTGCTCTTATTTACATAAATCTCATCAAAATAATCCTAGGTGATTTGATATTGAATATGTTGATCCTAATGCACACACTTGCCACTTGAGAAAATGGTCTAACAATGAAGGACCTTTGAAAAAAGGTACCATATGTTTCTCAAGCTTCCCTTGTAGGTTACAAGAGAGCTAACTCTCATCTTAGAGAAATGAACCCCAAGGAATGGCAAAGCAAAGCTAAGACTCCAAGAAAAGAATCATGTGGCAAGGACAACAAACTTGTGAATGTTCATTAAAAACAACAAGGAAAACACCAATGATGACTTCACAAACCAAAAGGAGATTGCTTCCAATGCAACAAATACAATTATCACAATAAGAAGCAATCAAAAGACAAAAGGGTCAAGATATAAGGGTAAAACACTATGCCTCGTTGGTCTCACTGATGAAGATCAAAATGAAATTAAAAGTCCAATTTTTATAGGCTTTGAGATACAATGCTCAAATCCTTCCCCAGATATTGACTATGATAATGAGGAGGATCCTTATGTGTTTTTAAATGATTTATATGATGAAATGACAATACTATCTAAGAAGAACAAGATCACTAAAAATGAACTTGCTTGCTCACAAAAGGAAAATTCAAAAATGCATGTAGAATATGATAGTCTTCTTACTTCTTTTCACATCATATCAAATGAAAAAGAGAATGCGCTTTTATCTCTAAATGATATGTCTCTTGAGTACCAAGTGCTGCTTGTCAAGGTGCATATTGTAGAATCTAAACTTGTTGAGCATGAAATCTAAAGGCGCAAATTTGATGTATTAACTGCTTATGTAAATAAGCGTACGTGTGCTAGAGATATCTTTGGTAATGTGCTTGTTTCTTGATAACTCGTAAATTTATCTTTATTTTCTTCTACTTTAATAGTAATTTTGAGCTTCAAAAAGTATTTGCATATCAAGTTTTGAGCATAGAATGGTATAATCCTCACTTCTATGTGTTTGCAGAAAAAGAAAGAAGATGTTGGAATTGAAAAGATATCTTTACTGACTAGAAGAGAGGAAACTGGCAACTACTTGAAAGAATCTTGAAAAGTTGTATTTTATGTCAACTACTTAAAAGGAGTGTGGAGAGTTTCAATCTATGTCTGGTACCTTAAGCTAGTAGGGTTCTATTGCTATAAATACTCTTTACTAGTCTTAGGAAAATTCATTCAGTCATCGTTAGATTATTCTAGGTTTTAGTTTTTCTCTAGAATTAACCCTCTTCTAGGGTTAATCTTTATAGTTCTTTTATTTACAAATTTCGTAGACAAGATTGAAGCTTTCGTTGTTGCCGTACTTTTGAAGATTATTTTGATTTCAAGTTCGAGACTTTATTGAAATTCAGGGATGTTTTCTTATATTATCTCTTCTAATTTTTTATTGAATTTCTTCTCTAGTATGAACTAAATATTTATTCCAAGGTCGTGATGTTGCTAGATTAATTTTATATATTATTCTTGTGATTTTGTTATTCAATAGGTGTTGTGGAATTAATTTCTTATTATTATTCTTAATGCTTTTGTGTGATTAGCTACCACTCAAATTGTCTTTACATTAATTTAGAAGATTTGCGACAGCTGACCTTGTTAATTATGTTAAATAATCTGAACATAAATTGCATGCAAGATAGACATATACTTGTATGGTTTGTGCGATCTTTATGATTTAATATGTTTAATGCATTTTTTGTGGGTCAAAATCAACATAGACATATAGTTGGTTTATTCATGAGAATAGGTTTGATAAGCCTTGAAAGAAGTTATTAGATATAATTGGAAATTGATCGATTACTGAAACACACTCTAGAATAACAAATCGTTAGGATAATATATTGATTAATTTATTGGATTCATGTGCCTTAGATCTTTCTCTTATCAAACTTCTTGTTTAAGTTATTTGTTTTATGTTAGTTAATTAATTTAGTTTAATCAAATCATCATCAACCATAAGATTTATTTTACTTGCTTTCGATCATTGTAGAATTATTTACTTAGGAATTAATTAATCATTATTCTCTGTGGGATCAACCTTGACTACTGCAACCTTGACCTAGTACACTTGCTAGTATAGATATTGCGTATCAAGTTTTTGGCGCCGTTGCCGGGGATAGTTGATTAATTTTATTTCTTTGTGATTTTTATTTTACTTTGGTCTTTATTTAATCTAATTTTTTTTAGGCATGGCAACAACATTCGAGGTGGTTTCCAAATTGGCAGAATTGACAAATCAAGTTAGCCTCTTCATTAATCAAAGAGGCAACCAAAACAATTTTGGATATCCACCATACCAGGAAGCATATTATATGGGAGCTGAGAGACAATGTATGTCTCAATGGAATGATCCTTACTCCAACACTTATAATCCGGGGTGGAGGCAACACCCAATTTTTTCATGGATAGATCAAGATACCCAGCAGCATTATATGGCTCTTCCACAATAGCCTCCTCCAACAAAAGAAAGGACACCTCAATATGAGGAAAATTTGATTCAATACTTAAAAAAGTTGGAGGCTAAGATAGACCTATTTGCTCATACAAGTCAAGCTTCTATCAACGACTTGGAGGTTCAATTTGGTCAATGTGCTATAAAATTAAAAGATAGAGCTACAGAGACACTTCCTAGTGACCTAGAGAAAAATCTCGTTAAGCGAGTTCATACAGTGACCATCAAAAGTGGAAATCAAATCCAATCAGTGGAAAAGCCTAAAGAAGCTGAATAAGGGCGACAAAACAATAGATTCTTCAAAGGAGGATAAGCCAAAAGAGGGAGACTCTAAACCTTATATTCCTCCTATTCCCTTTCCCCAAAAATTTAAAAAGAAAAATATCGATAAAGAATTCTTTAAGTTTTTGGATGTATTTAAAAAGTTGCATATTAACATTCCTTTTGCAAAGGCTTTGGAGCAAATGCCGAGGTACGCAAAATTCATGAAGGAGATGCTAACAAACAAGCGTAATCTCGACGATTGTGAGACAGTAATGCTTACGGAGGAGTGCTCTGTCGTTCTGAAAAGGAAGTTGCACCAGAAATTGAAAGATCTAGGGAGTTTCTCTATTCCTGTACTTTGGGAAATTAAACTTTGATAATGCATTATGTGATCTAGGTGCTAGCATTAATTTAATGCCTTTGTCTATTTCTGAAAAGTTGGGGCTAGGTAAGGTGAAACCTA
Organism: Vinca minor; assembly: GCA_026122235.1. Classification (NCBI taxonomy): domain Eukaryota; kingdom Viridiplantae; phylum Streptophyta; class Magnoliopsida; order Gentianales; family Apocynaceae; genus Vinca; species Vinca minor. The sequence continues at coordinate 911,703 of JAOCZM010000002.1, forward strand.
CTAACATGACATTGCAACTAGCAGATAGGTCTATAATTTATCCTTGTGGTCTAGTTGAGGATGTTCTTGTCAAAGTGGATAAATTTATTTTTCCTGCTGATTTTGTTGTAGCGGATATTGATGAGGATAGTGATGTGCCCCTCATTCTTGGTAGACCTTTCCTTGCTACTAGTAGAGCGTTGATAGATGTTCAACTAGGAAAGGTTACTCTTAGGGTTGAAGACGAGGAGGTTGTTTTTAATATGTATAAGATGGTGAAAGTTTCTCCACAGAGTGATCCTTGTTATCTTGTTAATCCTAATACAAATTGCACATGATTTTAAAGATAATTTGACTCATAAGCCTCTTCACTTTATTCTACAAGATGGGATTGAAAAAGAAGAAAGTAAGGAGGATACAATGGAGAGCGTTTGTCATCCTAATACACATCCTCCTTATTCGTCTTTTGAAAATGAGCAATTTGAGGATTTGGGAAAAAGCTTACAGAGGCCGGTGTCATCTGCCGAGAAGTCACCACCATTTGATTTCAATTTTATTCCTTCTGAATCTCAATTTAAATATACTTGTTTTGAAGGTTTATCTGATTTGCCTGTACTTAATTCTTCGTATTTTTCAGGTGTAATTAATAAGAACCTTGGAGCTGAGTGAGTTTGTTGTACTTCCAATTGGAACTCACGAGAACGGCGATCAAAAGTGTAAAGAGGCCGAAATTGCTCCATGACAAGAGGATTCACAATGAGCATCAAAGCGGACATCAATTTAGTGAACAATTTGACAATTTCAAAGTGGCTTACTATCTTTGGCATCCTCCCTAAGTCCTTCTTCAGGTAATGCGTCAATAAATAACAAGTGGACGACGCTACTCCATAAGAACGATAATTTTTATTATCTTTCTTGGTTTGCACCCAAAATGCATGTGTGGCGATCTCACGTTAAACGAGCACTAATTATTATTTTTATTAATTTTTTCCCTTAAATTTTAAGTTTATCTATTTTTTCGTAAGTATTAAAAATAAAACGTTTTTTTTGTAATGAGTATGATAGGATTTTAAGAAATTAAAAAAAGAAAAAAAAGAAGAGAGAGAGAGAGAGAGAAGAAAACGCCACTTTGAACAGAGAATTTTCTACGCAGACCACTAATCTTTCCTGCGCATGCACTTACGGGGGAGGGGGAGGGGGGATATGTGGGAATCGAACCCAGGCTGTTACCCCTGGGAACGCCTGCCATTTCCACTGGGGCAAGGCCTCCCACATTGCGCAGGCACTTGAATTTGTAGTAGTAGGGATTTTGTTTTTTTTATTATGCTTTATAATATTTTTTTTTAAAAAGTAACAAGTAACCCATGATGTCAGTTCACGCCCAAATCCCTTTTCATTTTTTTTTTTCCATTTCCTTTTCAACACCTAATTAACTCTATTCATTCCCCAAATTAACCCTACACCAATTTAATCACCATTACCTACCTACCTCCATATTGTTTTCATCTACATCTACATCTTAATATTAATAATTGTTTTCTTCTTCTTATTATTTTTTTTCTTTCTTTATCAAAGATCCATTAATCCCTTAATAATTCACATTCCTGAAGCGAATTCGGACAAGGTGGTTGCGGGAGCCACTGGCGGAGCTACGTACTTGCCCCCCCAACTTTTTCCCAAAAAAATTTTTTTATAATTTTAGTTTTGTTTTTATACCACCTCGTCCCATGAACATTTTGAATCACTTTACGATTTAAAATTAGATTTTTTAATTCGTGAATTATAGGAATGACACCACTTATATCTTAACAATTTTGGTTAAAATTATAACAAACTTAAGTGTGTAAAAAACTATAATATTTATAAGATTTCAACAAAAAGTTCATAATTACTAATAGATTATAATATAAGATTTTATCAAAAAAAAAAAAAAATAGTCTACAAGTTATAGTCTTATAGACTACAAGTGGCTTTTGACATTTGCTTTTGAAAATGAGGCAAATTTATGGGATTCAAGATTTAAGTTAAAAAATTTTGATATTAATTACGGTTCATTAGACTATGTGGTGTGGAACGTGTGGTTAATATTCGTTCACATTAATAATAAGTCATCCATGTTTCCTCCAACTTCATCTCTAATACCCCTAATATTTCTAAATGGCCTTTTATTTTGGTCTAATCATACAAAAAAGGTCTTTGGACCTTTTTATTCAAGCTTGTTCTTTTTCGATTCAACAATCAAACATGATATATATTTTAATTTCCATAGTAAATATTTATTTTTTCTTCTCGAGAGTCCTTCTCTTTGATGTGCCATGCACGTTAATGACAATGAAAACTTTGTATCTTTGCCATTTTTTTTTTAAGCCAGAGGACTTGGAGGTTTATGAAGCACTGATCAGTAGAGTGAAAAGGGTGAACAAAATGTGAATAACTCTAGTCTATAAGATTTCATCAAAAAAAAATTTTTTGCCTCCGCCAATATTTATATGCTTTTATGAATTTATTTTGTCAATGCTAATTGTGCCCCCAAAAAGAAAATGTTCTGGCTTCGCCACTGGTGGGAGCCATGAGACTACTTCTTCGCTTTTCCACTTTAATCAGGGCAGTATTGTTCTCTTCCCTTTATCTTTTACTCTTTATTTTCACATTGAGGACAATGCTCAGTTTAAGTTGGGGGGAGTTCATAGATTGTTCGTGTTTTATTTACATTTAGTTTTTATTTTATTTTTATTATATTTATTTGGTATTTTTAGTAGTTTTGCAAAAAATCCAAAAAAAAATTCATAAAAAGAAAAAGCCAAAAAATTAATTGTGGATATGTTAATTTTAACAACTTTAAGCATTATTTTCCATGATTTCTAATATTTGACTCGTGCCACTAAAAAAATTGAAAAATAAAAAAAAAATGTTTTTGAGTGAGTATCTTGTGAATATGTATATGTGATAGAACTTGTATTTGGAATTAGACTTTGAGACCTTTTAAGATAACCCTTGTTTTGTTGTTGATTCGATTTATGGTTACCCAATACACTACACAACTCCTGACTCTGAATATATCGCTTTAAAGGACGACTAGGTAATTCTTTTAATTAAAAAAAAATGCGACAAAATGTCGAATGTTTGTTTTCGGGCTCTACTCCGCTGCTCTTGGTTATAAAAAAGTTGAAAAAAAAAACACAATCAACACACTAAGAGTATTGAGTATGCGAAATGAGCATATCATTAAGCGTGTGATAAGAAAGTTCACATTCCTTGGTGCCCGCAATAAAAAGTATGAATTGGGTTTTATTCCGCTGATCTTGAAATATTGAAGATTATGAGTATGCGAAATTAGCACGACACTAAACGAGTGATAAGAAAGTTCACACTCCTTGGTTCACTATGAGTCCCAATATAAACTTTGTAAATTTGAATGTGGTAAAGGAATTAAACGATCTTACTCAGTTTTACTTTAATTCTATATATTCGTGAGTCAAAATGAAAAGCACATTGCACAAGGGTACCTATGGATTGAATTGTAGCAAAAAGAGGTGCGAAAGATAGAGGTCTGTTGGTCTAGTTCTTAATACAAGCTTCTTGAATGTATACTTTTCAAGAAATAATAATGAGAGATTGAGTGAATTGCTTTATACTATATCATTACTCGTATTTGTGGCACTTGATATGTTGGAATAATTGGATATTAATATTTGAGTTGTTAAACTTGCTGATTCCATGGTTTCTTTCTACTGGTTCTTAAAGTGTTTTGTCTATGGATCTTACGACCATGTGTTTAAATTGCTTGAGGACAAGCAAATGCTTAAGTTGGGGGGAATTTGATAACTCGTAAATTTATCTTTATTATTTTCTACTTTAATAGTAATTTTGAGCTTCAAAAAGATATGTTTACAGACTAGAAGAGAAGAAACTGGCAACTACTTGAAAGAATCTTGAAGAGTTGTATTTTATGTCAACTACTTAAAAGGAGTGTGGAGAGTTTTAATCTATGTCAGTTACCTTAAGCTAGTAGGGTTCTATTGCTATAAATACTCTTTACTAGTGTTAGGAAAATTCATTCAGTCATCGTTAGATTATTCTAGGTTTTAGTTTTTCTCTAGAATTAACCCTCTTCTAGGGTTAATCTTTATAATTATTTTATTTACAAATTTCGTAGACAATATTGAAGCTTTTGTTGTTGCCGTACTTTTGAAGATTATTTTGATTTCAAGTTCGAGACTTTATTCAAATTCAGGGATGTTTTCTTATATTATCTCTTCTAATTTTTTATTGAATTTCTTCTCTAGTATGAACTAAATATTTATTCCAAGGTCGTGATGTTGCTAGATTAATTTTATATATTATTCTTGTGATTTTGTTATTCAATAGGTGTTGTGGAATTAATTTCTTATTATTATTCTTAATGCTTTTGTGTGATTAGCTACCACTCAAATTGTCTTTACATTAATTTAGAAGATTTGCGACAGCTGACCTTGTTAATTATGTTAAATAATCTGAACATAAATTGCATGCAAGATAGACATATACTTGTATGGTTTGTGCGATCTTTATGATTTAATATGTTTAATGCGTTTTTTGTGGGTCAAAATCAACATAGACATATAGTTGGTTTATTCATGAGAATAGGTTTGATAAGCCTTGAAAGAAGTTATTAGATATAATTGGAAATTGATCGATTACTGAAACACACTCTAGAATAACAAATCGTTAGGATAATATATTGATTAATTTATTGGATTCATGTGCCTTAGATCTTTCTCTTATCAAACTTCTTGTTTAAGTTATTTGTTTTATGTTAGTTAATTAATTTAGTTTAATCAAATCATCATCAACCATAAGATTTATTTTACTTGCTTTCGATCATTGTAGAATTATTTACTTAGAATTAATTAATCATTATTCTCTGTGGGATCGACCTTGACTACTGCAACCTTAACCTTGTACACTTGCTAGTATAGATAGTGCGTATCATTTCTCCTCATGCTCATATTGCTAGTAATTTCCAAGAGCACAAGCACACACATAAAATTGCACACTCTACTTCTTTTAATGCTAGAACATCACATGTCACTATGATAAACGCTAATTGCCCTTATTGTAGTAAATGTGATCATCATGCTACCCGTTGCATTAATAGGAAGAAAATTGAAAGTGGTGCTATGTGACGCCCCGTCCCTCTCGGGTCGGGTACGCCGCGTGACTCTCGGTACTGGGTTCAATCTTTTACAAGTGAATAATTTTTTTTTCTAAACTATTGTATGGCTTCTCAGTTGACTCCGCCATCATCTCCCATCTCTTATTCTCTCTCTCTCTCTCTCTCTCTCTTTTTTTCTTTTTCTTCCTTTCTTCTCTTCTCTCCGCCTCTGCCTCTCTGCTCTCCTTCTGCCGCTGGAGCTCTCGGCCGCCATCTTCCTCCAGTGCCGCCTGCGGTTCCTTCACCTCCGCCGCCCCCTTCATCTTCTCCGATAACTACTCCCAAAATCCCCCTCTTCTCTGTTTTTCTTTTTATTTTATTTTCTTCACTTCAATTAATTATTTTAATTCTATTTTGTTTCCCCTTCTCAGATCTGGCGTTGCAGCTCCTCGGATGATTGGTCTTGATCCTCCCCCGGCCGGTCTCCTTTTCCTCCGCTATCTCCGCCGCCGCTGGAGCCTTACCGCCGCCGCCGTCATTCTCTTCTTTTCTGGTAACAAATACTCCCAAAACTTACCCCTCTTTTCTGTTTTTCTTTTTGTTTTATTCTCTTCACTATAATTAATGGTTTTCGTTTTATTTTATTTTTCCCTTCTCAGATCTTCTGTTTCTCCACCGCTGCCGCCGCCGCCGAGACACCATCGCTGCTCTCCTTCCGGCATCTTCGGCAGTGGCTCCGACTCCGGTGAGGTATATTGTCTGTTTGCCCCTTTTCTTTTATTTCCTATTTTATTTTCTGTTTTCCTTTCTAATTTATTATTATAACTACTATTATTATTATTTCTTATTATAATTATTACTGTAATTTTTTATATTTTTAGTTGTTGCTCTCAGATCTGCCGCTCTCCACTTCTGCTGCCGCCGCTGCCTCTGACCACCACCGAGGTACTCTTCTCTTTCTGATTTACTCTTTCTTCTTATTATTTTTACTGTTTGTTAATATTATAACTATTATTATTATTTTTATAATTGTTCTTGCTGTTTTTGTATTTCAGCCAGCCTTGATTTTCTTGGGGATTAAGTAGATTTGTTTTACTTGTCTTTCTCAATATGCTTAAAGGTTACAAAGAGTATTCTAAGCCTTCATTTAATTTCTTATTTCTGTTAAGAATTTTTAAACTAAAATTCATCTTCTTTTTCCTCGGTAATTCATTGATTGTAGGAGCTCCTGATGTTTAATGCTCTAAAGCAAGTTTACCATCACCGTCTTACAATAGTCAATTTCTAAGCAAACTTTTTGTTTCCCAATTCCTTAACTTACCCCAGGTGATAATCAGGATCTTTTATCATGAAGACATAACATTTTATTTGTTTGCTTTACTGCTACTGCTTTGATTGTTACTGTTGTTGCTATTATTATTATTATGATTATTACTACTTATTAATATTCCTAGTAATTTCTTGATCTGAAAAAGGTTACTAATAATTTATACCCCTGATCTCCTCTTATTTCGGTTAAGTTTCAGATTATTACCTTTACTGCTATTATTATTCTTATAATTTTCTGTTTTCTGTTTTCTATTTTCTATTTTCTATTTTCTTATCTATCTCTACTGTTATTATTATAATTATTCCACTAGACTTTCCCTTCATTCAAGGTAATTAATTTCCCTTAAAAGTTACCTAAATTATTAAAGTTTCATTAACTTAATCAAATTTCTTGAAAGAAAATGAGTTAATTAAAATTCTAATATTTCTTCTTAATTTCAAATTATCAATAAAATAGAAAACTATGAAAATACTATTTCAATAACAGGTTAAAATATTCGTAGAACAAAATAATATTTTCAATGTTAAGAATAATAAGCGGTTCCAAGTTCTAATATTGAAACGCTCTTGTTCGCTTTCCAATATTAGGACTGGATATTCCTATTTGTCTATTTAATTTTTAATATAATGCAAAATATATGTTTCTCTTTTCTAGTCTAGGATCAATTAAGAATTAGACTTATATTCTTTTGGTTCACCCGTCTTAACCGGCAAAAGTCCGATTAGTAAAAAGTCTCGACCAGTGGGGTGGGTCACGGGACGCTCCCGGGATTGCGTTTCCACAAATTGCGTTCCCACAATCCTCGGGCACAACAGTCTCAGAGAATATAATCTAATTTTTTCATGACCCCGATTAACCTAAGTTCATTTATTGTGCAGGATCAAAATAACAGATTAGGAGCAGAAGTAACTGTTTGATAGTCGGCAGAGTAACGGGAACACTTTAGAAAAAACTACTTAATAATGTCTTTGGTTTTCTGATGAAAGTATTCACAGAAGATCCAATATTAGGCAACTGTGAATAATTCAGAGCATATTCACCAAAGACTATAGACCGGAAGAGAGTTTTGGTATAGGGAGAAAGAGAGTTTAGGGAGAGTTCCCTTTGGAATGGTGCAAGTGAAATGGGAGGCCAAAGGCCTCTATTTATAGTTGTAGGAAAGCCCTTGGTGGCAATTTCTTGATTTTGTAAGGACCTTTTATGTAAATAAATTTCTTATGTAAATAACATATAATTCAGGGACTTCTTATGCAATTATTTCTTATTGGATAAGTATGACTTTATTTCATTTTCTTTTATTTCTTAATTATACAATTACTATTATGCCCTTGTCTTATAATAAAATTACCAATTTATTGTTTGGACTATTTTACCCTTGCTATTTAATTAAAAAGACACTTTTAACCTTATCAAGTGAAAAATTAATATAATACTAACCTTTAAATTGGTACTCGAAATTTCGGGTCGTTACATGCTAAGTCATTTTAGGTTGAAAACAATCCCAAAACTAACGCCAAGGACCCATGGCACCAAAATTGCATTTTATTGCAGGAAGTTTTTCTAGTGGTCTTTTGGTGGGAGGTTTCTTCTTTGAAGGTTCATCTTTGAAATATTTCTAGTGGTCTTTTGGTGGGAGGTTTACCAGAAAAAGCACCGCTCGACCGCAGTATTATTCAAATTGCCTCAGTCAAATACATGATATCTCGATTGACCTCAACAGACTCCCGGTAGACCGCAGTTAAAGGCCTTTCAGTGATAGGGTATTCCGTTCGACCAACATCCTTTCTTGGTCGTCCGAAATCTGGACAGAAAGAAATTCATATTTTAATTGGATGAAGGAGGGCGAGTGGGTAAGACCTCCGGTCGATCGAACTGTCTCAATTTAGCAACAATCAAGGGTTTCCAATTAAGAATTTCAAAAGCCTATTTTCCCTCTTCAAAATACTCTCAAACCCTTCACCAAATTCCCTCAAAATCGAGACCTATACTATTCCAACCCTCAATTCCTTCCATATTCCATCAATTCATATTAAGATGAAGACAAATTTAACCTCCAATCCACCTTCAAAATATTTCAAAGATGAACCTTCAAAGAAGAAACCTCCCACCAAAAGACCACTAGAAAAACCTCTAACAATTCGAGATTCAGTTGAACCCGGTCCAAAGAGAGAAAACATCAAGGGAATGTTTGATCGAGGCAGAGGAAAAGCGAAAAGGACAAGCTACTCCGACAAAGACACGAAGTCCGATGACGATCATCCAATGTCACCTCATCCCTCTCAATTTCAAGGTTAATCTTCCTCTTATACTACTTCGAAATTGAATCCTAAATTTTATAAGAAGGAAGTTTGACCTATTTTTTGAAAATTTAGTTCAACGTATGAGAGGTATAGTCCTTGGGTACACAATGATTAGTGATATGCACCATGGACTTTGGGAGAAGTAGTTGAATACTTCATAGATGTGAGTTGGTTACGTCTTTTCTCTTATAATTGAGAAATTTATCCATTAACCATTAATGAATTTGGAGCAAATTTGAGAAAAGACGAATTAAAGGAGGATGGGATGTATTGGTGGAGTTCTCCGATTGAAAATTTGGAGTTTAGCTTCTTGGAGAGTATGATTTGTGAAATACATGGGATTACATTTGAATTGGACTCAATTACGTATTTTGTTAACTCCGAAAATTTGCCAAGTGATGAAATCTTGGACATTGAAAGGTTCAAGCTCTATTTCAATATCTAAGGGCTTTTCAACAAGTTGGATGAATATAGACAGATTCTTCATCACGTGGTATCCAATGTTGTTGTCCCCATCTCCGATCACAAGAATTTGATCACTTACATCCAAATGGCAATCATGCAATGGTTGGTTTAAAGGAAGAAGGCAAGCTTTGCATTCTTAGCTATGAAGAACTTCATATATAGCTTGAATAAAGCCTCCAAGTTCCTGACTTATGGGAGCTTATGGACTTTGCTATTCAAGAGATTTAAGCTCAAGCTTACCACTCCCACACCAAGAAGTGATCGCTACAATATGTACAATGATGTCCTCTTCCATCAAATGCACATGATATTGGTCAACAAGAAATGGTAGTTCCATTTTAGGTGCACCAATGAGGAACTTTTGGCCGCAATGATAGCTCACAAAAAATCTTCAAACGTATGTGAGACATTGAAGAAAGAAATGGAGAAGGCAATGCTCCAAATACCAAATGAGCAAGATGTGCCATTGAATGAAGGAGTCCCAAGGCAAGAAGGCCAAGGAGATATTTATGATGACATTCACTTTGAGTTGAATGAAGAAGGGAATGTCCAGGTAAACTTTAAAAAATCATGAAGAAATTCCAAGAGAAGATGTTGATAGAAGACCTCTTCAACCAACAAATGTAGCAACAATGACATCCTTAACCAAATCAATGAGCCCAGTGGGTAACATCCACTGCCTGAGACCGAGAGGTCCAGGTTCGATACCCACCTCACACAAGGGGAATGATTTAATTGTCATTTCTTTGGGTTCCCTTGTGTGGGTCTTATACTCCCCTCACGGGGCACCCGCTCAACGGGCTACTACGATACCCGTTCATCGGGACTTCTACGACACCCGCTCAACGGGACATCTACTACTCCCCTCACGGGGCACCTGCTCAACGGGCTTCTACGACACCCGCTCAACGGGCTTATACTACTCCCCACACGGGGCACCCGCTCAACGGGCTTCTACTACTCCTCCTCTGGTGAGGTCGACCTCCTCTGGAGAGGTCTAATAATATATAATTGTAATAAACTAGACCATACTTATAAATGGTCTAGTTTTTTTTTTTTTTAAATAAATGATAATTTGAAGATGATACTTGAGAAATTATCAAGCTTGGATGGTGAAGTTAACTTGTGGATTTAAAGACAAGAAATCAACTTTTGTAGAAAATGAGGAGGAAGAGCTTGAGGAGGAGAAATAATAAGAAGATGCTAATATTGAAGATTCCATTAATGAGGATAATGGAAATCAAGATGATAAAGATGAAGAGGAGAAAAATGATGACGAGCCCAAAGAGATTGTTAATCTTGAATATGAAGAAGATTTGGGTCAAGAAAGGGTTGAAGATTTGAGGAATGTTGGTCAAGAGATTGACATGGACATTGAAGACAAGGATACTTTGGGTAAAGAAGTTGGTGATAAGGAAGAAAATCCACCAAATGTTGAAGCTTCACCAAAGGACATCAATGAAGAAGAAGATTGAGAATATCAAAGGAACTCATTGAAGGAATTTAAAGTTCAAGAAGCCATCTTCAAATTCAATGAGAAATATCTGAACTCAATCTTTTTACATTTCCTTGTATTCCCTTTTGTTATCCTTTTTGCACCCTTAGCATATCAATTGTTGTTCTTGCACCTTCAATTTCATTCAAAGTTCAAGGGCACCGGGTTCACAACCGAAGGACGCGGATATTTTCTCTGCGAACCAGTTGCAACCCAAGCGGTGATGGTGGGAAAAGTGACCATGAGACCCGATGCTATGGTTTTTCTAACCGGGTTTGTGCCTTACGGGTGCCCGATTTACCAATTTTTTCTGGCAGCTTAGCCGCGGCCTGCTTCCCTTTAACCTGCGGTTTCTCTGTCACTATATATACATATTTTGGATGACATTTTCAACAGAAACAACAAAAATATATGTATTTTTCTTTTCCTGATCAACAATTAAACAAGAAAACGTCCAAAAAACTAGCGCAGTTTCCTTGGCGTCCAAAAAACGTTCATTTCTTGTATTAACATAATCACAAGATACATAGATCAGACTTTATGTTTGTGTTAATATAATTTGTTTGTTGTTTTTTAGTTAGTAAACTTCAACGATGATTTATTTTACTAGAAATAGAACATATCAATTGGATGTGCCACTTCTAATTAAGCTCAAAAGGAGAAAAACAATACTCACTCTGTCTGAATTTAAATGTCTCATTTAATTTATTGAGAAGTCTTATTTATCATTAAACTTGTAATCAAGATGTTTTCAGTAACATACTTGTCATTAAGAATTCAGAATATTATAGTGTCATACTTTCATTTCAAAATAGTAGGTCTCAAATTGATACTTTTGTCTCGACAATAATAAATTTATTTTAAAAGAATAATAGAGTATTATATAGGAATTATTTATTCACCTAAAATTAAGATTAATAATTTTGCAGAACGTGTTGTTAATATTTATTGTAAAAAGGAGCTAGAGAAATCAAACCAGATATTGTTCAATTTATGTCTGCCAAGTACTACTGGTTAGCACTAGAAGAAGACAGCATGGTACCCTGCGCGGACGTCTCAATCATTTTGAGCCATGTGCTAAACTTTAAATTAATGCCATATATAACAATTGTATCATAGTTTTTTTTGTCAAAATTGATTATGATTTAATTGAAAAACAAATTCAATAAATCAGCATATTAACTGTTGAATCCGAGAGGCCCAAATCTAAAACTTTAGGTTAGGTTATATATATATATATATAAAAGAAAAATTGAAATCCCAAATTTTTGGAGGCCCTGTGTGGTTAAGTACCTTGCACTCCCTATTACCCGCCTCTGACCATGCTATTTGTTACTGACTTATTGTATTTTCCTGGGAAATGCAGTATTAATTATTGCATGTTTTCGTAAATGGAAGGACTTTTTCCATTTTTTTAAAGAATATGTTACTAATGACTATTACTAAAAGATAAGGCATGTGAATGACACTCAAGATTAGTTGTTTCTTTTTTTTTCCTTTTAATTAATAATTGTTTCTAATCAACTGAATTAATATGTAGTTGCTATATAATTCATAATTGTTTCTAATCAAGGATGGGAAGGTGGCAGGTGCATTAGTAAGGCCAAATGGCGTGGCCTTAAATTCAAAATGACCAAAATGAGTGCTAAATGCAGTCTTTGGTATGTCCTCATCCTTCATCCTCATTTGAAAATACCCTGATCTTGGATCAATCTTGGAGAAGTACATTTCTCCATGTAATTCATCAATTATATCATCTACCATGGGTATTAGAAACTTTTCCTTGACAATCAAGGAGTTTAGATGTCTGTAGTCCACACATAATCTCCAAGTTCCATCCTTCTTCTTGACCAAAATGATTGGGGGAAGAAAAAGAGATGTTACTAGGTTTATGATGCCTTATTTCTTAAATACCATTTGAGGGTATAGAACCTAAGAGGGGGGAGGGGTGAATTAGGTTCTAAAAAAACTTTTTAAGCTTTTGTAAAACTTCTTTTTGCCTAAGTGTTCACCTTAACAACAAGTATGTTGTTTAAGCACATAAGGTGATTCAATTATGATCAAGACAACTTACATGACTAAGCAATTGTATAAAGCTTGGAATTAAGTGATAGTTTCTATCCTAAGCAAATAGTTCATGTAAGCAAGTATACAAGTTATAACACTTCATGAACTATAATGTAAAGAGTTAAGGGATATAGAAAACTAACACAAGGATTTATAGTGGTTCGATTCACAAAGAATCTACATCCACTACCTTGCAACACATGCATGGTGGGTTCTACCGTTTACAATTGCCCAACCAAATGAGGACTTTTGCTTCACAAAGAAGACTCCACTCACTTAGAGTGTTTGCCTCACAAAGAGGTCTTGTTGCCTACTCATAGGACTTTTAAGCACTCACCAAGAGTGAAGCTCTCTAAGAGCTTTTTGCTTGCTCACAAAGAACTAGTTAAAATGAGAAACTTGGGTAACCTATCTCTTTCTAAGGAGATTTACAATTTCGCTCACTTCTACAAATCCCTCAATGGATTGGATATACAAATGAAATCGCTAATCAATGTTGAGAATAGAAAGATAGATGAAGTTTTTAGCACAACACAAATGATTTTGAATGATATGGACTTAAGATCAATAGTGTAAGCTTGTGTGTTTAGAAAGTGTATATTCCCTGTGCCCTCTTATGGCTTCATTTGTTATGTAAAATTCATCTTTGAATGCTTTTTATATGGTAAGAATACACAAGGTTTGTTGTTCACAATGGCTATAATTTTGGCCTTGAACTGACAGTTCCAGTCGACCGCTACTAAACAGTATGTCGACCGAAGTCTCTTGAAATAAAGGTTAAAGGGTGCCTTTTGTCCATTTCTAGATCTCAGTCGACCAAGTTCATGGGATCAGATCTTCCGAAGAAATGTCGGTCGACCTGTCTTATGTCACGGTCATCCGGATAGAATATAGTCATTGGAGCGGACCATTCAAAACTCAGATAATGACAAAAACACATTGGTCGACCGAATCAACAATGTCGGTCGGCCGGACATCTCTTTGCCTACTGGAGAACTATCCTAAAGTGGTGTTTACACTTCGTTGAGTTTCTAATGTTCTCATGCATATGCCTAAGTGTTTTGTAAAGTACTTAGGCATAGGCCAACTTGTTTTCAAAAAATAATGAACAAAGTAAAGTATGAGGTTTTGAAAACATGCAAAGTTGAGATTTAAACATTCTTATATCCTATTATTCTCAAATGGAAGATTAGTCACAAAGAATATACCTATGTAGACTAGACTAATCTTCTTGGAGGTCTTCAAGTCTTGTAAATGAAATCTTCTAGGAGCTTTGACTTGAAGCCTTTGATCAACATCTTCTTGAGTGTTGAAGTCCTCGTGCATTTTTGAGTTGTAGTGTATTGGACTTCACACTTCTTCTTGTCAAGGAGTGTACCACTTGATTGTACTCTTGTTGTTGAGTAGCTCATGACATGTTGATCTTCTTTATTAATTGAGTTTGCAAGTACTTTCATAACATGTGGATTGACTTCATGCTTGTGTTGTGTTGTCTTGCAAAGTGTAGCTTTCTTGTGTGTATGATCATACCTTGGTTGTACACACAAAGCTAACTTACCATTTTCATTACTGTTGTTGTGAGTGCTAAGGATCCTATCATTAAGAACATGCTCACACAAACATTAGAACTATCAATGGTTTGTTATCATCAAAACATGATTGATCACTTTGCCCTTCGGGCTAACAATCTCCCCCTTTTTGATAATGACAAAACATTGATGCAAATGAGAATAATATGCAAACGATAAAGCTTTAAAGCATATAAATATGTTTGCATGAGATAAGGGTATTAATAATCTCGGCAAGTAGATGTTTTGAAAAATATATTCTACTCCCCCTGTTTTAAAGAATCCCTTATCTCTCTCATTTTACAAGTTCTAAAATTTCTCATTTTGTAAATTACTTCTCTTGGCACATTTGCAACACTAAAACTTCTCCTATTTTTTTTTTTTTTTATTTTTATTTTTATTTTTTGTCAAAATCAAAAAAGGAAATCAGAGCGCCAATATGAAAAGCATATACTCCTCCTTTTTATTGAAAAATATTTGAAATACCCTTTAAAACAAGAGTTAAGGAGGAATAAGGTTTAAATTGTTGAGACGCTTGATGAAAATTAAGATTTCTCCCCCTATTGAAAGGAATTGAAATACCTTTAAAACTATGGAGAAGAAGGATTGCTTTGGATAAGCTTGGTTGATGTTTAAATACCAAGAGTCCATAATGACACATAAATCAAAAGATGATCATATATGGCTAAAAAAGAATGCCAACCTAAGCTAAAAGAAAAGGAGATAAGGAATATGATAGATATGCAGTTGTTATTTCTATATAAGTAAGAAATTTTCCATAGTGAAATTCATACCATAAGAGCAGTAAACAAGGTTCTTAGTCATTAACTTCATGACAGCCATTCCCGCGATGAACAGTGTTCCCGCGATGAACAGTGTAACCCTCGCTGATTCAAGATTCTTGGCATGATTTTGAGTGTTTTCTCTTGTTTTTTGTTGTGATTCTTGTTCTCCTTGAGGAATAGGTTCATTATATCCAGTTAGATTCACTTTTAATGGGATTTAATGAGCTCTATTATTTTGTGGATTTGCAACAATAGCTGCTAGCCCTCTTCGGATTTGGTGTTCTTCGGTTTGATTCGAGCACTAGGAATCCTTCTCTACTCGTAGCCGGTGAAGAATCAGCTTGTAACTTCGGTCTTTCTTCAGGTTTGATCGATTCTTCAATTTTTTGGGGTGTTCTTGAGGTTGAAGAAGAAGTACTTTATGCTACTGCTTTGAAAATCTTTTGTCTTGTCTTCTTTTTGGCTTCTTATGGCCACCATCCAACCAGCTGCTCCGCCTCCCGACTTGGCAGCCCCCAACCCCTGGAAAAATAAAAGTTTTGCGGATTTGCTCTCTAGGCCGGTAGCCGCTACTCTTCCAATTACGCCTTTGGATCTCTACAAAGGTGAACCCAATTTGATAATACCGGTGGATGAGCATGATCTCCTCATCTCTCCTTGGCATTTTGCTTTGGTTGGAAAATTCCAAAAATATGTACCGAATATGGAAGCTTTGCGAAAATCCTTTCACAAAGTAGGTTTTAAAGGAAGTTTTTGGATTGGCCGAATGGACCCGCTTCACGTTCTTATTAGATTTGATTTAGAAGAGGATTATTGTAGATTGTGGCGTCAAGGGGGTATGGACTTTCTCGTGGTTTACTCATGAGAGTTTTCAAATGGACTTACGATTTCAATGTTCATGAAGAACCATCGATTGTGCCGATTTGGATTGGATTTGAAGGTTTGCCGATTCACCTATACAATAAATCCAAATTATTCTCCTTAGCACAAGCAGTAGGACATCCTCTTGCTTTGGATGGACCCACCGCCGCTGTCTCCCGCCCAAGCATAGCTAAAGTATGTGTTGAGGTGGATCTTTTAGCGGATTTGCCTCAAAGTGGTTCGCGATCACGCATGCAAAAACGGGAAAAGGTTATTGGCAAGCCATCACTTATGACGATCTTCCTGATTATTGTCTTGGATGTATGAAGATTGGACATGATATGAGCAATTGTGGAAAAGTACATCCACCCGTGAAGGAAACTAAGAAAAAGGACAATAATGCACCACCACCGCTGCCCCTGTGCAAACACTCTAAGTTCAGGGCATACAAGTAACGTTTCTCGCAAGGCAAGAATGGATTATTGCTGGTAAGAAGGGCAAGGGAAAGGCTTCGGCAGCTGCTCTAACTCAGCCACGGGCTGCCATGAACAATGTTGTTGAAGGTACATCACCGCCCCTATCACTATTACCTCTGAATGCGTCACTAATGATGGTATGAAAGTTTCGGAAGAGCTTTCAATTGTAGAGGTACATGCTCCCGCTCCTATAGATCCTTTGCAAACTCCATCCATATCCAACCCCAATTGTAAAAGTGTTGATGACATTCGGGTAGGATCTTTAAGCCATGATCCTAATGGAAAGCATAGTAAGTCCGCAGATGGGGTTGTTGACATTCTTCCGGCCCAAGCAGCCCCTCAAATAGCCCCTCTGCCGCCATTTTCGGCCCCATTTGTTGCTGCCTCAGCAGCTGCTGCTTCGGTAGCTGTTTTGAGTGTGGAGCTGACCCAAGAAGACCCCCAAACAGTCCCACTGTCCCCTGTCTTGGCAGCCCCACTGTTTTCCCCTGTTTCCACAAATTTGCCGCCATATTCTACTCATTTACCGCCAGTTTCTGCCCCTTTTGATGCTGCCTCGGCAGCTGCTGCTTCGGTAGCTATTTTGAGTGTGGAGGTGACCCAAGAAGACCCCCAAACAGTCCCACTGTTTTCCCCTGTTTCTACAAATTTGCCGCCAGATTCTACTCATTTACCGCCAGTTTCTGCCCCAATTGTTTCTGCCTCGGCAGCCGCTAATTCGGTAGCTATCTTGAGTGTGGAGCTGACCCAAGAAGGCCACCAAACAGCCCCACTGCCCCCTGTTTTGGCAGCCCCACTGTTTTCCCCTGTTTCAACAACTTTGCCGTCACTTTCTACTCCTTTGACGCCAGTTTCTGCCCCATTTGCTGCTGCCTCGGTAGCTGCCTTGAGTATGGAGACAACGGCTGACGGGGAAACTTCTCATGTGCTTTTAGAAGACCCGGCTCGGCTAGTTAGTACAATCACGGCCACGTCGGTTGAAACAGAAAAACAAATGGCTACCACTATTGCCGAGCGCACCTCCATTGATCAGGTCTCTGTTGATCTTACTGCTTTTGTCATAAGTAAGGAGGTACAAAATAATGATTCATCTCAATTGTCCTTGCGGCGATCCCATAGACTTGCTCAAATGGGATCGTCCCCTGATTCGAATTAGCTTTTGCTACTTTTACTTTTGTCTTTTTTGTGTGGTTTTTTATGAATGCCATTATCTGGAATGTTCGGGGAATAGCGAATGCTAGCACTATTTCTAATATCAAGCAATTTAAAAGAGAACATCGTTTGACTCTTATTGTTATATTAGAACCTATGATAGGCCTGGCGGATCTACCTACTTATACTCGGCGGATTGGTTTTGATTTTAGTTACTAGAATCAGCTGTAGTAAAATCTGGATTATGTGGGATGCTTCGGTGGATTTGTTGATTTTGGGGGGACATGGAGCAAATGATTAATTGTCAAATTAACTCTTTTTTCTCGGGTTCACCAATTTGTTGCTCGCTTGTTTATGCAAAGTGCTCTCATGTGGAGCGCAGAGTTTTATGGAACGACTTAAGATCCTTTCACTCTCAATATGATCATCCGTGGCTTGTCGGGGGTGACTTTAATGTTGTATTGAGAGTATCTCGAGAGTCAAGGATCCATTCCACTTTGTTACCTATGAATGAATTTGGTGATATGGTGCAAGATTGTGAGTTATTGGAGATCCTTACTCGGGGAGTCCTTTCACTTGGTACAGAGGGGAGTTCGTCCCGCTTCTCAGCGCTTGGATCGCGTTTTTGTTAACACATCTTGGAACTCTCTTTTTCAACACTCTAGTGCTCTACATTTGCCTCGCACTGCTTTGCGATCACCGTCCCCATCTATCTTGACATTCGATTGACTATTGCCAGGGGTGGTTCTGCTTTTCGCTTTCAAGATATGTGGGTTAGACACGATTCCTTTCTTGATATTGTTAAAACTTCTTGGGTTACTGAGGTCAACAACTCAGGGATGTACATTTTGCAGACTAAGTTAAAGAATTTAAAGATTGCTTTGAGCAATTGGAACCGCCGCACTTTTGGGAACATTCATTCTAATATCCAGATCTCAAATAGGAGGTGGCAGCACTCGAATCCTTACATGATGCGGACTCCTAACCCGCAATTGCAAGTGGATCTTAAAAGAGCGAGAGATGACCATGCTCGTAATCTTGAATCCGAGGAAATTTTCTCGGAGGCGTAAATCTAGGCAACGATGGCTAAAAGATGGTGATGGTAACACAAAATTTTTTCCATTCTTATTAGTAGAACCGTCAAAGTAAACTTCGATTACTAAAATTCTCTCACCTGATGGTACTCGGGCCGCCACACCCGAAGACATTGGCTCGGCCGAGCAATTTTTTACCAACAACTTTTTGCTTTTGATCAAACTCCTCGCCGAGACTCTCGATACTCGATTTATTACCTCGGTTGGTTAATGATGAAATTAACACTTCTCTTGATTGCTTGCCCACAGGTATGGAAATTCGAGATGCTGTTTTTGGGTTAAGTCCTACTAGTGCGGCAGGTCCAGACGGTTTTACAGGAAGATTTTTCCAGGCTTGTTGGGATGTCATCAAACATGATGTTATTCAGCAAATGACGGGATTTCTGGGCTGGTCTCCCCCTCCCTCGTGCTATGTCCAGCTCCTTTTTGGTTCTTATTCCAAAAATTGACAATCCAAGCTCTTTTGGGGATTTTCGGCCTATATCCTTATGCACTTTCTCTAGTAAGATTATCTCTAAAGTGTTGGCAAATAGATTGGCTGAATTTTTTTACCTTCTATTATTTGTGGTAATCAATCGAGTTTTGTGAAAGTGGCGGGCTATTACCGACAATGTACTTTTGACTATGGAGATGACCAACTCGATCTCCAAAAGGGTTCGGGGTGGTAATATGATTATTAAACTTGATATGATGAAGGCCTTTGACAGAGTTTCGCATGATTTCCTTCTTGATGTTTTGGCTCGTTTTGGTTTTAGTGCTCATTTTCTTCACTTGATTCGCAATCTCATCAATAATAACTGGTTTTCTGCTCTCATTAATGGCTCTCCTTTTGGCTTTTTCTCGCTCGTGGAGTGGGCGTGAAACAAGGAGACCCACTCTCCCCTTTTGCTTTTCATATTAACCGCAGATGCTTTCTCGCGGCTTGGATCGATTTTTAGATCCGAACCGTGGGTTCTTATGTGGTGCCTCGCTCTAATATTCTTGTTTCTCACTTGGCTTATGCAGATGATGTGATTATTTTTATGAATGGAGGCAAGAGAGGTCTTCAGGCACTTCTACACTACATCAGACAATATGAGGCTTGCTCGGGTCAACGAGTCAATGACAATAAATCTTCATT
This sequence comes from Vinca minor, assembly GCA_026122235.1. Classification (NCBI taxonomy): domain Eukaryota; kingdom Viridiplantae; phylum Streptophyta; class Magnoliopsida; order Gentianales; family Apocynaceae; genus Vinca; species Vinca minor. The sequence continues at coordinate 931,529 of JAOCZM010000002.1, forward strand.
TTATGTCTCGGCAAGGGGCTTCTCCCTGTGCAAATTCAAATGATTATTCGGGTCACCGGTTTTTCTCACTGCTCTTTTTCCCCTCACCTATTTGGGCTGCCCTATTTTCCCGGGCGAGTAAAGATCACTTATTTCTGGGCATGGTTGACCATCCGGCCTCTCGTGTGGCGGGTTGGCAGTGGTAAGTTGCTTGGCATAGCGGGCCGTCTCACCTTGATCCGGTTTGTGCTAACTTTCTATGACTTTACATATCTTAGCAGCTTCTAGACCACCAAAACAGTACTTGGCGATATTGAGAGGCTCTTCGCCAATTTTCTATGGGGCAAGACAGAAGTTTGGGGAGCGGCGACACTCGGATGTCTTGGGATCGCATATGCCGAGATACCGATCAAAATGGTTTGGGTCTCTTCTCTCTAAATTCTTTTCAAATTGCTTTCTCATATAAACTTTGGTATGCTTTCAGACGACTGACTCCCTTTGGAGATCTTTTTTTGCAAGATAGGTACTGCTTTCTAATAATCAACACCCATCCTTGGTTCAACACACCTCTTTTGATTCACCCCAGTATGGAGGAGAATGCTGGAGGCTAGAGCCTCTGCGGGAGCAAAGACATTGGCGCCTTGATCCGGAATGGCAATTCTTCTTTTTGGCATGATGATATCACGCTTCAAGGCTGCCCGAGAGAGATCATTGGTCTCGCTCGGGGACTCATCACATACTTATGAGCACATAGCTGAGGAAGGGTGGACTTTGGAGACTAGGCGGCTCCTCACTTTTAATCAAACTCGACTCCGCCTCAACCATTGTTGCATCCGGCCCGTGATGAGCATGTTTGGAAGTTAGAATCTAATGGGCGTTTCACGATCACCTCTGCTTTTGAAACTCATACAACCCCATGGAATTCTCCAATGCTCTCGACGTTATATTTGGAATAAGGTAATGCCTCTTTTCTTGCGCTTTATTTATGTGGCATCTTCTCAACAATTTTTTTAGCTCTAGATGAGGTGCGAAGGAAATGGGCGTTTCTCTTGCCTCACAATGCCAATGTGGACGGGGTGAGGAGAGCTTTGACCACATCTTCTTAGAATGTACTTTAGCCCAAGTACTATGGAGGCGAACACCGGCGTCGGCTCAAGCATATCTCTTGATCGCACAAGGTTTGCTTCTTATCCGGATTTGATTAAATTTGTTTGGTGGAAAGTGAGGGGGAAATGGCATGATATTTATACTATTGTTATAGCTAGTGTTTGTTGGCTTTTATGGCGTAGTAGATGTCGCTTTTGTTTTTTGATGGGGCACATTTCTAATGGCCGTAGTTTGCTTAAAGAGATGGATTATTTTATTATACCCATCTTACAAAATTCGGGTCTTTTACATTTATTACACACACACATGCCATCTCATGGCTATTTTTTTTCTCGCCTCGTGCAGACCTCATGGCAATGTGTGGATCAAGAGTGGCGATGGTCTTATTTTGAACATAGATGGTGCATCTCGTGGTAATCCTAGAATTGCAGGAGCAGGGGGTGTTTTAATGCGGTCTAATGGCGATTTTATTGGGGCCTATGCTACCTTTTTGGGTCAATGTCTTACCAATTCCATCGCTGAAATGAAGCTCGATTTATGGCATTCGGTTTGTTATTGGTCCCGGGGTTTCCACGCTTTTCTATTCGACATGACTCGAAATTTCCGAGTGAATCTATCAAAGTTCTGAGAGTCAATGCTTGGCGTTTGGATGGACTTTTTTCAACAACTTTTGAAGCTTCTGGCTCGAATTCGGTTCATCATATATATCGAGAAGCTAACAAAGTGGCAGATAGCTTGGCTAATATTGCTTGTGATGAGCAAAGATCTTCTACTTATGTGACTTTTCATTTGCTCCCTGCCCCAATTCGTGGTCTGTGTCATCTTGATCATGCTGGCACACCTTATTTGAGGCGCACAACATAGTTTTTCTTTTAGTTCTCTTGCTTGTTTTGCTTTTCCTTTATTTTCTTGTCATTGTATTTATCTTATATCCATTGGATCGGGGACGTCCCCAATTATCCATGGATGTAATCGCTTTGCATACTACTTCATTTAGGCAGCATTGTATCACCTGATTCATATATAAATGAATCAGTTTCCAGCATTGCACTCTTCTGTTGTATGTAGTGGATTTGTTTCCACCTACTTAGAGGTTTCGGCTTCAGTCCCCCTCTATGTACTTTTAACGGCCTTTTCCTGGCACTATCAATAAACGGGTAGGGGTCCACGCCAAACCCCCCACCATAACAGGCGGCTTTCCTAAAAAAAAAAAAAATACCATAAGAGTAGTAGACAACACCATTGTCTGCAACATCAAAAGACACATCGACGATGAGGAAGGATATGATTTAAACTCTTTCAATTACTATTCTAATTGTCCCTAGTTTTATGTAATGTTCTTTACAGTGAAATAAAACTAGTATGATGTTTAATTGATGATTATGTTTTACTGATCATGTGTAATGGATATATATCATATCATAGGTGCACTATATTGGGATATATTGTATCGGACGTGACCCGTTAGAGAAGTGATACTTCATGGTTCTTTAGTCAAAAGTATTACTTCCTCAATACTACTTGGAATCCTCAGACCTTATGTCTCCATTGTTTCCAGCATGAATGGAGCTACGTTTTGACTCAGTCGGGTGTTACTTTAAATCGAGTAATTAATACGACTGATGATCAGATGTACTATCCTATCATGGCTTGAATGTGAGTGGCATTGTAAGGGATTTTCCTCTCTCTTATTAGAGAGATAACCATGGGCCCCTCGTTGGGGAAAACTGTTTAAATGCATGGACATGCTCAAATGTATTTAATAAAGTGGTTATTAAATACTATTTGTTGGAAAAGTCTACCTGGAGATCGTGCATAAATATAATTAAGCTTTATAAGGGTGACAACTACCATGCCTTATGCTTAATTTGGATATCGCGAGACAAAGGGATTAAGTAGTGAATTGATATTAGGTTCCACCGTACATTCATTCACTCTGGGTAGTCATAATGTCTTGCTAAGGACCGCTTGTGATTTGTGAACACATACTACTACTAAGTGTGTTTTTATTGCCATTGTGATATGAACCTACAGGGTCACACGCATAGACGAGTGAACGAGCTTCATGTCCAGATTCAATGAATCTAGAATGTGTCTAGGTTCATTGTATCTTACGTTTATTTTCTGGGAATAATAAAATGTTATTATTCGAATTAGAGATTAAGGAGGGGAATTTTCAATATTTGGTTTTAGCTGGGATTACGTGGGTGTTATTATGCGATAAAGACTCCCACTACCAGAAGAGGTTGATAGGATATGAGAGTTTTTTTCGAAACAAACTCTCACACCTATATAATCCTATTTTGGCTGAAACCCTAGGTTATCTTTGCTGGAGCCGCAATCAACCAACATACAAATTTCTAGTTCGCTGCTCGTTTCGTCGCGTGGATACCAGTAGAGAGAAATTTCGCAAGGGAAAGCTATTGGTGGCAGCAGCACACAATCAGAAGTCAGAATCTTTAACTGAAAATTGTAAGTTTTTCGTCTGAATGTTTTATTCTCATGGTATGAGTGGATCCTTCAGGGGAGGATTCTTGGTGTTTAGAACGTGTTTCTGCCTATGAATCCCTTCAGTGGTATCAGAGCCTTGCTCATACTATTCGAATTCGATTATGTTAGTCACATCATAACACGTATCAATTTCGATTTGTTATGTGTATGTGTGAAACATAAAAGATTGTTTCTATGATTATGATATATGTTAATCTGTTTAATCCGATTATATTGCATAAACTGCTATCGCATTATTTGATATGTTATTAATCTGATTAATTACGCATAAACTGTGATTGCATGTTTTATGTCGTTAATCCGATTAACTACTGTATAAACTATTTATGTTATCGTATAAACCTATTTATTCGATTATGTATGTTAGGCGATTATGTTATCGTATTCCAGGGGCGGTGCCCCCGTACCCCACAAAGGGGCTGCTGCCCTCTTGACCACCCGACTGCTCTGCGTAGTGGCAACACCTAGGACTTTGTATTTGTACTTGTTACCTTATGTGAGTTCTAGCATGGTGAAAAGCATGACCTACTATACCCCCATCTTGCTTTACATTTATTGGGTTGTAAATTTATAATATATCCTGCGAGTCATTTTTCAACGTTGTAAAATTGTAATTGCTTTCTTAGATTAGTTTTATTTCTTTATCTTAAAGGCAAGGTATGCCCATGAATTTATGTAACAAGACTAGAGGACGCTGGATCGAAGACTCTATCCATGAGATGGATATTGACTTAGATTGACCCTTGACTCCCACAAGGCTTGTGGGAGTCATCATAGGATTATTCCATGCTATCTCACATTTACATTTATGTTTTATATCTTGCATGTGATGCTTATGTTCTTGTCCTACGGGGCTTTACAACTTATTCAAACTAAATACTTTTAATTAAGTATTAAAAATGCCAAAGAAATCCTAGACCCAATCAAGAAAAGAGATGCTTTTTAAAGGTATGCTTTTGTGTTTAGGAAAGGAAAATCTCAATCTTTTCGTTCTTGATTCTTGTTTCTTGAATTCTTTTCTTCTTTTTTTTGTTTTGAATTTACCCTTCTTCTTGGTCGAGATATATCAAGCATGAGGTGCCTACGCTATCAATTCTTGATGTATTGTAATGAAGGTCATGGCTCAAAAGCTAAAGGGGAACGTTTGCCAATTCTTGGAACGAGGCTCCTACGCTATGAACCACGAAGTTTGCTTTTTGGCTTTATAGTTCAAAATTCCTCTCGGCTGCTTTGTCTTTTTAGACCGAATGCTCTTTTTTTTTTTCTTTCAATTTCAACCAAACAAGAATTTTTTTTTTTCAAGAAAACAATAAAGGTACACCAAGAATGAGATGAACCTTTAGCTCTGATACCACCTGATGAGGAACCTTGATAACAAGTATCAAAGATTCGATGGGAATATACTCAACACAACTCTAAAGTAGGCTAAGTATCAATGGAGGCTGAAACACCACAACGAGCGAAACTAACTTGTTGATACAGTAACTCAAAGAATGAATGAATTCTATAAAGAAGTTCAATTCACAAGGATCTAATGAATAACCTTACAAAATAGCATATATCTAACGTAATTACAATGGTGGCCGAAATCCCCCCTAAATAGTGTAGGATTTCGGCTAACATAGCTTTACAAATAAGAGTCCTTTAAGTATTATGACACTAGATAACTAACACTTAACCACTATCTAAAACATGGAAAACATGTCCTTTATTATAGTAAGCACTAGTAGATAATAGGCTATCACACGACTAATAAATAAAATAAAGCTGAAAACGAATTAAAGTCTAGAATAGACTTTAATTTACAAGATTACTAAAATTCCCTTCTTAGTCATTTTGCTTAATAGGGCCGAATTGTACACTTTGTAAAGTTAAGAGGTTGACTTGGATATCATCTTGTAGTTGAAGTTTAGCTTCCTCTTTAGTCTTTACATCTCAGATCAATGTTGCAACTACTTCTAGAGTCCTCTTTGTCCTTGCTCATAGGCACTCGAAGGTTGACTAATGGATCCTTTGAATAGGGCAGCCTCTTGGGTGGTCCCTCACCAGGACTAGAAAGGAGATGGTGGAGATAGTGTATGGGGCTTGCGGAAAAGCTGCGGACAAACTAGGGTGTTATGTCTGGAAATATTCATGACATGGTTCAAAGCTACATGATCAAAGATGACTTAATTGATATGGAAAGTAATATTGAATTGGACTATTAAACGGAGCTCGGGAGCCCATGAGAACAGTTTTGGGGACCAGTCAAATTTGGACTTAGAGTTGAAAATTTTGGAGTAGTTTGCCTAACGTGGGCCGCTTTTTCCTACAAAGCCAACAAACTCTCTGCTACGGAACTCATGCTTTGTTCCAAGAGTTAAAAAGCTCTTATTAATATTTCCCAGATTGGAAGCACCAGCTTTGGCGTTATTATTGACAAATGTCTCTCTGGTACTTTGTACAATATACAGATTGTATCTCGAGTATAAACAACTCTCAGTGATTTGTGGCAGTTTTAGACCACTAGCCATTCCTACTCATACAGGTGCATTCAGATAATAACCTCCTACAGGTAAGGCACTTTGATTTGGCACAAAGTTCTAATTCGCTTGTGGGTGGTTCACACCGCTTCGACTAAAACTACCTCTGAGGTCAATGAAACTATGGTCTTCATGAGCATTTTATGAGGTGACACTAGGCCTCATAAAACCAGTCATGTTGTTTCACAAATCTTGTGTGCAAGATTGATGCATCCCATGAGCTGATTGAAACGGCATAAAGCAGGCGCAAAAGTATTGTTGAGATGAGATACCTTACCAGTATCAGAAGCTTCATTTTCTTTACTGGTGGGCATGATCAATGTGTTATGTCTGGGTAAACCATCTTCAGAACAATCAATGATTCCTCACTTCCTAGACTAACAATAAATCCTCCCCTCTCAAATGGAACTCTCAAATCTTGCTTAAAATCATAGCATCCACTCGAATCATACAATCTTCCATCTTCAATTTGAACCTACACCAATTTCTTGATCGCTCTAATTCTATTTTGAATCATCAATGGTTCAATCATCAAAATGTTGGGCAAAACAATCTCTCTCATAATGATAATTGAGAGAAAATTTAACTCTTTAATCAGAGTAAAGTTGTTGTAATCAATAACCAAAGAGTGTTTCTCAAGTTCATCAGATTTTACATTCTCACATTAAGCTTTTTCATAATTCCCATCCTTGTCATTTTCCTCACCAAATATAACATTCCCTTCTCTGTGAGACAATTCATCAAACACCTTATCTACAATAATGAAACCCCTTTAAGGGGGTAAGATTGTAACGACCCTAATTTTCGACCTATTTTAATTGAGGCCTTATAGAGTCACTAGTCTGAATTATCTTTGATATTTTATTTTCGCAATATCCTAATTAATCTTTTAAAATTATATGTGAATCAAAGTTTTGAATCTTAATATTTTTAGGGACCGAAATTTCAAATTTTAATAGTTGAAGGACGTAAATGGTAAATAGGACAAATTTTGGGTGAGTCAAAGACACATGTAGAAAAGGTAGGGAGTCAAGTACACCTCCTGCTTTTTGGTTCTTCCAAACCGTCTTCTTCTTCTTATTTTTTTTCGTTTTTCTGCGAGTTTTCCCCTGCCATACCTTGCTCTCTCTCTCTCTCTCGGATTCCTTCCTCCTTCATCTTTGTCTCTTTAATATTACAAGCAATCTTGTTCCATCACTCAAGTAATTCAAGTTTATAATCTTCAAAGGGTTAACCTGTAATCCTTGGTAAGAATTCTTACTTTTAATTGAGTTTCTGATATTAGTGGAAATTCATGTTTGAATTGTTATTTTCTATTGGATTTGGTAAAGCTATGGTTAAAGGATGGAATGATGATAGGAAATTGTGAAGGTGGCTTCATCTATGTTTCGGATTTATTTTGCTGTTTTCGGCTTCCTCTGTTGCAGCTTGATTCTGGTTGCTGTTTCTTGTATCTATTAATTGAGTAGCATTTGTAGCAAAGAAGAATGTTAATAGGAAGATATTCTAGTTTCTGTTTTCTGAAGTTTGTTGCTGTTTTCTGTCCTCTGTTTCCGAGTTCTCTGGTTGCTGTTTTCTGCCTTCGGTTTTCTATTTTTCTGGTTGCTGATTTTCTGTTAAGGGGTTAGCATGTTGGGAAGAAGAAGTGTAATATATGAGTTTATTGTTGATTATGAAGGTGAAGGGTGGTTTTAGGCAGACTTAAAGGTTGTCATTGCATTTCAATTCAATCAATATTATGCCTTGCATATTAGAGAAGTTAAGTAATGATCATTTCTGATTTCCTGGTTCTTCTCTCCTTTCTTGTTTTCATGCTTCTTTTGATTAGCATATTTTGGAAAGAAGAGGTTGGTATATGTGTATTGTAGTATAGGTTGCTTATCTAATGATCATTAAGTTGCCATGAATTTGCTTGTTGTTCCTTGGAAATCAATAGGGAATCCGGGCTGCTCTTTAATCTATATGTTGTACTCTTATTTTCTGATTTTCTTCCTAGTTATGAGACATTAGTTTCAGTAATATGAGTACATGTTTGCTCTGATTTCGGTTTTAACTGTTGCTACTCTTTGATGAGCATAATTCTAAAAGAAGAATGGTTAATATGGATGTATGTCTATTGTTGAATGTAAGTAGGTGAATGGGGAGGTGTTTTGTGTATCATAGACTTGCTCGATAAAAGCATTGTCACTTTAATTGGAATTTTTGCTTGAAGGTAAATGTAGATGTTCTTGGTTTGTGAGAATTTAGTCTATAAAAAAGGGATTCTAATTCTAATTACTACTTAATCTCCAAGAACTCTCGGAAAAAAAAGGACGTTGATTATGTAGTATGGTTCTCGTGCTTTGTACGGTTTTAGAAAGAACATGAAAAGGGGGAAATCGTGTAGCTAAAGGTTAGATTATTGATTCACTAATTGTGTGAGTATATAAGTAGGATTGCGAGTAAAATAGAATGATAGAGAAATGCTTGACATGGTCGTTGGTCGACATCAAAGTAATTTTGTTTGGTGCATCTTATTATGTGATAGGAGCCGAACCGGAACATCCCGAGACTTCGTAAGGCGTTAAGAGTTTAAATCTTATAAGGTGAGTTCCTCTTTTCTTAAACCTCTTTAAATTGGAATTTAGGAACCTGTGCGTTCCAAGCTTTCTTAAACTGTTTGAATTGGAATTTAGGAACCTGTGAGTTCCAAATATATTGCTGCATTGAATTTAGAACTGCTTTCGTATAATCTTATACAGACATTGATCATTCTTGCATGTTTTATAAAGTTGCATACATTCTGTATAGGCCCAGGCCGGGTGTCGATTTAATACGCGAATTATCATTACAAACATAACACCCCGAGCCGGCCAGTTGTAACTAATGGAATTAACGGATCTTATTGCTTCTCTGAAGCACGCTAATGAATTAACGGATCTTATTGCTTCTCTGAAGCACGCATGATAATACTTTTCTTGTGGGCCCCAAGGCTGTAGATGTCTTGCGCCATGGTCGGGAAAGCAAGTGGTCGACGACTTCGGCGTATAGCTCTGCGATTCATAAGAGGTTGGCCAATTCGGGTTAGGAGTTTTAACTCGGGATGGTCGGGATCTAGGTGAATACAGGGGCTAGTAGGTACCCTACCCCCGTGATTTACCGCATGATTTCCCGTGGATAAGGTAGAAAATCGCGCGCGTATCCGGTGTTCGGTTGGTATCCGGTTTTCTCGGTATCCGGACTTCTTGATATCCGGTTTTCTTGTACCGGACTTCTTGACATCCGGTTCTCTCGTTAAATGAATTCATTCATCGTTATGTTGTATACATAATCGAAAACAAAACTCACGTGATTTACAAAACTGCATGAGCATCTTTTTATCTTAGAATTTTTCATTAAATGTACACTGTTGCACACACACGAGAACTCACTAAGCATTAGCTTACACGCTTTCTTTCAAACTGCATCTCAAAATGCAGGTATGAAGTGCACTAGCGAGCGCCATTGAGATTGTTTTGTCAAACCTGGAGTGCACATTCTGATTACTAGTTCTAGATTAGCCGTTTATTTTGGATTAATGTAAATTGCTGTAAATTATGTATTTTGATAATTCCGCTGTATTGTATTAACTATTACGGTTAAACAGGGTATTAACTATGTTTTGAGGATGTATAGTTTGTAGATGTGAATATTCTGTTATTAAACGGTTAGTTTTCTTTTAAGCATCTTATACAGGAACGTTACTTCATGTTTACTGCCGAGAGATAGGTAGATGCCTATTCGGCCCCAGTTGTACCTAGGGGTGGAATTGGGGGCGTCACACATGATTCCCCCCTAAAGTACTCCACTACAAAAAAAAACTACTTGTTAGGACGAACTTTTCGTGACGAATTCATTTTTCGTTACGAAAGGTCTACTTTTCGTAACGAAAAAGTTGACCTTTCGTAGTGAAAAAATTATTCGTCACTAAAAGTAGTAGTTTCCTTTCGTAACTAAAACACATTTTCGTCACGATAGGTATAACTTTTGTCACGAAAAGTTTCGTCTTAAAATAATATTTTTTTTTAAGAATATACATATATAAGTATGATATAATTTAGAATATAATTTTAATTTTTATATTTGTTTAGTCTTTATATTAAAAATATTACTAAAAAATAGTATATATGCAACTAGAATAATTTTATTCTTATTTTTATAACAACTTAATACACATATACATTGACGAAAATGTTCAAAACACAAAGAGAAATTAAAATAACTAAAGGTTCAAAATACAAAACTTCATTATAATAAATATAATAGGAACAATAAGTAACAAATGACCAACGTAGCTCAGTGGGCAAGTGCATGACATACAAGTTGGAGGTCTTGAGTACGATTCCCACTTCTATGAAAATGTGGAGACTTTATTCAACATTATTGTAGGAGGCTCGGCTCCGGTTCGGCTCAATTGTGTGAACTGGTGCACAACTCGGAACAGGCTCCGGCTCGGCTCGGTTCCATGGCTTTAAATTTTAAATTTTTTGTAAAACTTTTAGTAACGAACTTTGATACTTTTAGTAACAAATATTTCGTTACGAATTCTCACCTTTCCTAACAAAACTATTTCGTCACTAATACCTTTAATAACGAAAATGGTGATTCGTTAGGAAAGACCTTTAGCGACGAGGCTCTCAGGATGAACTTGGTGACGAAGGTTTTTCGTAACGAATTTTTTGACCTTTCCTAACGAAAATTTTCGTTACTAAAGGTCTTTTTTTTGTAGTGCTCCAAATGTACATCTATCTTCAGATGATCACTTATTTTATGCAAATAGAAGTAGTGTTCAGCTTGTGTCAACCATTCCCTAAGGTACTTTCCATAAACTTTGGGAAAATCTAATTTACTACAAAATTCATCAAGTTTTTGTTCTGGCATTTCCTCTACCGACTTAAATCCATAATTCACAAAATTAGTCTCAGAGAATACGCGAGAGTTTTCTCGAAAATCGGAATAACTCAGAATCTGATTCCAATTGCGCAAAAATTCATCGAAGCTGCCACTGTCATACGGTTGAGAGTAAAATTCATTAGTCGAATTATCCGATGAAGTATGAATCATCTCCCGCTGATTCCAAGCACAATTCACCGGCGAATCTTCCAAGCATCGATGGCTTTGATATCAATTGTTACGTCTGAATAAATTTATGACAAAATTCAAAGCTACAGGATCAAAGGTTACTTTATTGATATGGAAATTAATATTGAATTGGACTGTTACAAAGGGGGTAAAGAAGAAAAGATGGAGCTCAGCTCCTGTTGTTACAGAGAAAGGGAGAGGACAGAAGTGAATGAGAAGTTGCCACAAATATCTAATTTTTGTATATCCAAAATATCCCAATTTCCCCCTTTATATACAACTCTGGTTTCGGGTCAATACAATAGCCGCGAACTGACCCATCTTGTAACTCCCCCAACTTTGGTTTGAAACCTACAAACTACACATATTTTTATAATTATAGGCGAACAAAACATAGGGGTGGTTTTGAAGAAGTTCGAGAGATTTGCTTCTGGGTACCAACTATTGTGAATAATATGAAGATTAAAGTTGGTAAGATAGGAAAATAAAAATATAGTTTTATTTTTTATTTTTCAAAAATACCTTTAAAAAATGATCACATTACACATAGATGACCATCATCCGTTAGAGTTAATGAAAAAATTGATGGAAGTTCAACAAACCAGGAGGTTAGTAGAGTTGGAAAGTTCTATTATACGTATCGATTCTAAATTTGATGAATTGAGGCATATGATTGCCACTCGTAGTTCGGATTCGATTAGTAGTAGAAAGGAATCTGTGGACAAAGTTTTGTCAATTATTGGAAAAAATAGCTTAATTGAACCAGGCAGTAAAGGACAATGGTATGATAGGGGAAACTAGTCGAATTAATGAACATTCGCCCACAGTGAGGTAGTTAAGAATTGATAATGGAATTGGATTTGAAAATCCACATAACCAGGCTGCTGAAGGAAGGAATGAACCTAGGTTTGAACTAGGAGTATGAGACATGGAAGGAATCAAGCTTCCAAAACTTGACTTTCAAAAATTTGATGGAAGTTCTTCTAGCCAATGAGCCATACATGCTGAAGAATACTTCAAGTTGCACATGATACTTAATCCTTTGAAGTTAGATGTTGCTTTGATGTATTTTAGGGGTGAAGCATGTCTATGGGGGCATAGTTATGTGGATGAGCATGGGGCTTAACTGGCTTTGTTTGTGAGGATTGATGCTAGATCTCTCTCTGGAATTGTGGGAGACTTCACTAAACTCAAGCAAACCAGTGATGTTCATTCATATATGAAGAGGTTTGTGGCATTAAAATTTATAGTTGTGACTAATGGAACTAGAGAAACTCCCAAGTACCATGTGAACTTGTTTTTGAGTGGGTTAAAATATGAGCTTAGAGAAGCAGTACGCATACATAGACTAGGGGCTTTAGTAGAGGAATTTTGGTTAGCAGTGGAGAAGGAGATGCTTACTATGTACATCAAGAACCTCCACTAAGAATCAAACCTCTACCTATACTCCTAAGTCCAATCAACCTTACATGGATTTTTGACAAAACTTGTATATACTCACTCTCGGTGGGAGTGATATGATACTAGTGGGGAAATTATTTTGAGAAGCATAGCCCCATTACACTTGACTACAAGAGATAAACCATCAAATTCATTAAGGGAAAAGAGGAGGTAGTAATCAAAAGAAAGAATTCATGTCCTGATCTTAAACCTTTATCAGCCAAAGCATTCTTGAAGTTCTTGGAGGGTGCTTCTGAAGTTTCGATGGGACATATATGCTTCATTTATGGATTGGAGGAAGTTGATGTTAACTGTCTTGATACTATTAAGGAGGTTTTGAAGGACTTTGTTGATGTTTTTAAGATCCCTAGTGGATTAACCCATGGAAGAGACCATGCGCATAATATTTTGCTCAAGGATGGAGCTCATCTTGTGAAGATCAAATCTTATATGTATTACACTAAAAAAAAAACTGAAATTGAGAAGCAGGTGAGGAATATGATAAAAGATGGAATAATCCCGCCTAGTCTTAGCCCTTTTTCATCACCAATTATATTGGTTAAGAAGAAGGATGGAACATGGAGGTTCTATGTTGATTTCAAACAATTAAACTACATTACAATCACGGCGCCAAGTATTTTTCAAAGATAGATCTTATGTATGTATATTTTTATATCAGAATGAGGGAGGAAGATATCCCAAAATCTACTTTTAGCATCCATTTTAGACTCTTTGAGTTCAAAGTTATGCCTTTTGGCTTAACAAATGCTCTAGCTACTTTTCAGCCTTTGATGAACAAGATATTTGGTTCTTATTTGAGGGAATTTATCTTGGTGTTCTTTGATGATATCTTAGTCTACATTCCAGACTTAGAATCTCACAAGAAACACTTGACAATAGTGCAGAAGTATTGAGGAAGCATCATGTCTATGGCAAGTTTAGTAAATGTTCCTTTGTACAAATAGAGGTTGAATACTTCAGACACTTGATCACTGGAGAGGGAGTCGAAGTAGATCCTAAGAAGATTAAGGATATTGTTGACTAGCCAACTCCTAAGACAGTCAAGCACCTCAGAGAGTTTTTGGAATTGTAAGGTTACTATAGAAGATTCATTAAACATTATGAGATCATCAGTAAGCCTTTAACCAACCTCTGTTTGAAACAAATATGGTGAGAAAGCATTTCAGTTCTTGAAGGAGGCACTCAGTTGTCCTCCTGTACTGGTATTACCTGATCTTTGTAAGAAATTTGTTATTGATGCAGATGCATGTGATTTAGAAATGAGGGTTGTGTTAATGTAGGAGGGAAAGCCTTTTGCTTATTTTATTAAGTCTTTGGAAGGAGTTGTTCACTGCTTTGGAAGTCAAGCTTAAATTTAGTTCCGCTTACCATCCACAAACTGATGGACAGACTGAAAGAGTGAACCAGTGTGTGGAAATATGCCTTAGATGCTTCACATTTCAAAGACCTCGGAGCTGGCACAAGTATTTGTCTTTAGCTGCTTGGTGGTAAAACTCATGTGTGCACACAAATATTAAAATGTCTCATTTTGAGGCCTTGTATGGGTTCAGTCCTCAAGGATTTGGGGAAAGCATGTTAGCTTATAACATATAATATGGTGAAGTCTCTAGGATGGTTGAGGAGAGACAGAAATTGAATGCTTTACTCAAGGATAATATTCATATGGCCATTAACAAGATGAAGCATCAACATGATAAACATAGGATAGAAAGTGATTTTACAGTGGGATGATTTTGTGTTTGTGAAGACGCAACCCTATAAGAAGCATTCACTGGCTTTAAGGAAGAATCGGAAGTTATCTCCCAAGTTCTTTGGGTTTTATAAAATCCTGAAAAGACTGGGTCAAGTGGCTTATGAGTTGGAGCTACCTAGTTCTTCTAAAATACAACCGGTATTTGTTATAAGCCAACTCAAACTTAGAGTGGGTTCTGGGAAAATTGTTCATCAGGATCTTTGCGACCCCAATTCTGAAGGACAAGTCATGATGGAACCAGTGGTTGTGCTGGACAGGAGGCCGGTAAAATGTTTCAATAAACAAGATGTGCAATGGATAGTTTCTTGGAGAAACTTACCTGAGAAATATGTTATCTGGAAGCTAGCAGAGGATTTCTTGAAAAAGTGGCCAGGGTTTGCATGGAAAGCTTGAGGGCAAGATGTATTTTAAGGGAGAGGGAATGTTATGATAATAGAAATAAAATGAGAACTTTGGTATAATGTGGGTATTGAACCTTGGACAATTGATAAAAGACCAATGTGATTAATAATAAAACACTCGCGGGTTGGATCGGGATCCTCACATATCTTATGACCCGGATATGACCATTACTCTACAAATAGAGGCAGTTAGGATATTTTGGGGATATTCTAAATATTTGTGCTTGGTAGTTGTGTTCTTCATCTTTACCCCCATTTTCTCTGTAATTTGAGCTCAACTCTCAGCTCGAGTTCATCCATTTCACTCAATAAATTCATCTTTATCTCTGTTTTCTTCCATCTTTTGTGTAATTGTTGAATAATTTCTGTAAGGAAAACTCCTTACATAACATCTTTCATCTCTAAATCTGTTGATTCGAGATGATATTGAAATGGTGAAGTGTAGAAGAAATATGAAATTCCTCTCCCGCCTTTTTGTTTTTGTTTTTGTTTTTTGTTTTTTGTTTTTTTTTTTTAATCCAGCTAAAGTGTAAACCCTAGAGTAGAGTGGAGCGAGTTAGTGTTACACAATGATGAGCCACATTAGGAGGGGAAAAAGGCAAATATCTTTCATGAGTTTTTTATTTATTAGATTGTGCACCTCATTTAAAGAGAAAATATAAATTGTGATCTTTTTCATGTCCCAAAAGAGTTTAAAAGATTAATAAAACCAAGTAACTTAAAACAACCGAATATAGGAGGCAAAATTAAGTAATTATTTTTCTTAAAATAGAATAATACTAGGTATGTATTATCGCGCAGATTCCCACATGTTTTTAAGTTCTAAAATTAAAACGCAAAAAGTGTTAGACACCCTTAAACTATCTCTACTTCTCTATTTTAACATCTTTTGTGTTTTTTTACACTTCAACTGTCACACCACGTGACCTGTGGATGACCGGGAAGTGCATCATCTACCAATGAGACACTGAACCCTCAAACAGAAGGAAAACAAAAGTCTTATAAACAAAAAGAAATAACATAAGGTTCAAAGGCATAAACAAACGACTATCTATTACATAAAGCTCATCCAAGCCTCATCTCAGTCCAAGGTGCATCATCATAATCTACCACATGTTTACCTGCAAAATGTTAATAAGGGATGAGCCACTAAAATGGATCAGTTAGGTCCCAACACCCTTGGGATGAAGCACCGTTAAACTCTAAAAGCATGTTCACATTCACCAAAAATCATATGAAATTCATGCATACTTTACTTTACTTGAAATCCATTTTAAAACACTTAAAATATCTTTACTTAACAGAAACATGCTAAACTTGAAAACATAACTGAACAAAAAATCAAAGTTTATCAAAACTGAAAACTCCGGTCGACCTATCACAAGTACCGTTCGACCGATTTAGAGACAAAAATATTTCCAAAAAGTTCGGAGGATGGATAGAGCAGTTCGGTCGAGCGGCAAACCACACCAGTCGACCGATTTCGACAACCAGTCGTCCACAAGTAGCCTAGTACATTACTTCGGACGATCGGTTTAGTCTTTCCGGTCAGCCGAATAGATCTCCCGAGGTTCAGTACAGGGCAAAAATAGTACATTTTGAAGACATAAAACACATTTTCTGAAATTCCCACAGGGTTCCAACCCCAAAATTTGACTGCACATATCACATAACACTTAACACATACAAATATTCTACCACATACTACTAGCTACTAAATTTTCCACTTCTATGCTCGCCTCGGCAGAGCCTAATAACTGCTTCTATACTCATAGTGCCTCGACCGTCTGAGTTTGCTATAATAGTCTCTACCCAGACCTCGGATTGGCATATTCTAAACTGCTATCCTGCTATTTTGGCACGCATGACCTTGGTCACCGACACACCGCAAGTCCTCGACCTTATGATAATAGTGGCGGGTACACTAGAAATGCATACGACTACAAATACTACTAACTTCAAATCACTTCTGAATCTACTAACATAACATGACTGAAAAATCTATATGCATAACCACATAAAAACATAACTCACATACGAACATAAACTTCAACTAAATATAGAGTTCATATAAGCATCTTCTACAACACTCCATCCATTTTGTGCAAAAAAACAATGCAGAAAATCATAACATCATTTCTGAAAGTTAATATATTTCATGCTTTTGACTGAAAATCAAGGATGAAGGGTCTTTACATTATCAATCTTAAGTCAAAACTCCAAAACACCTTATTGCAGGATTTTCCAGATTCAAAGAACTAACTTCCCAAGGCTATAACTCGAAATCCAGAAATCTAAATGCTATTATTCTATAGAATCCCAAGCGTAGCTCTATCAGTCCTCTTCGAAACACACTATCACTTGCTCAAAACGGATTTCTTCTGCTATCTCAAAAGTCAATTCTCCCACAGCCTATCTATTCTACCAGAAAAATATGCTCTCTCTAACTTTCATTTCCACTCTTCTTTTCTATTCTTACCCCTTTTGTAACCTCTCAAAACTCCAGAAATGACCCCCTTAAAATCACCCTCAACTCCTCACAAAATACTCCCTCGTCTTCTTAGTATCTGCACTCAAGTCCCCCAACTAACCAAGCACGCCTCTATGCCACTCAGCATATAATGTACACAACAAATAACATGTAAAAGCTTTTAATATACCAAATAACACTTAAGCATCCTAGACACGTAAACATGAAAAGTTTAGGGTATCACATCAACTTTGAAGAAGTATTGATTTTAGCACTTTCATCCATTTTTTTGTTATCTCTAACGGATGATGGACATGTATGTGTCATGTGATCATTTTTAAATGTATTTTTGAAAAAAATAAAACTGTATTTTTAATTTCTTATCTTACCAACTTTAATCTTCATATTATTCACAGTTATTTGTACTCAAAAGCAAAGCTCTTCAACTCATTCAACGCCATCTCTAGTTTGCCCGCAACTCTTCCCCAAGCCCCATACCCTATCTCCACCGTCTCTTCTCCATTCAAGTCCTCTATTTTTGTTTTTCCAGCCATCGAAAATAACCACTGCCTATCCACCTCTTATTGATCCCCTATGGTCTATCCCTCATACAACACTGTCGTACATCTACCTCTCCCAAACTACTAAAGGGTTTCATAGGCATAAACAGGTTCTAAACACCCATGAATTCTCCCCTGAAGGATCCGCTCATACCATGGGCATCAAAAATTCAGACGAAAAACTTACAATTTTTTATTAAAGATTATGATTTCTGATTGTGTGCTGCTACCACCAATAGCTTTCCCCTTGCAGAATTTCTCTCTACCGGTATCCACACGACGAAACGAGCAACCATTTATTGCTCTTCGTTTCTGAATTTCGAATAATCTAGAGAGAAGGGAAGTGCAGAAAACCAGAAATCTAATTTCGGGGTATGTTGGTTTATTGTGAGATCAATCAAATTTGCACAAATGTAAGATCCACAACCGGTATCTAATACCCATGAAGTAAGAGTCGACATGTTAATTTCAATAACGAAAATGCCTGGAGAGACAGTCAAACTGGCTTTCTCCGTTCTTCTCTTCCAAGTAGAGCTTGCAGTTCCGTTCCCAATGACCTGGTTCATTGCAATGGAAGCAAACCCCTTCCTTTTGGTGCCTTGGCCTTGGGTTTGGGCTTGTTATTGCCTTTACCCTTCTTGGCCATGGGCTTTTCCTTTCCTTTGTTCTTCTTGAAAATCCCTTTTTGAACCATTAAGACTTCAGGGGTCTTCTTAATGTTCAGTTCAACCTGCTTGAGCATCCTTGTATCTCGTGTATGGACTTCTCCATGGCATGCATGTTGAAGTTCATCACGAATTGGTCATACTCCGGTGGGAGTGAGCCCAATATCATATATGTTGACATGTCATGACCTACGGGAGCCCCAAGCTTCTCAAGTTGGCCAAGAGAGCCCTTCATCTTAAGAACATGTGCACTTACAGAGGTGCAAAAGGCCATGAGGAATCTTTCTTGAAGGGCTTGCTCTTGGAACATTTTCTTGAGCTGACCCATCATCTGGAAAAAGCCTCAACCTCTTCAAACTGTTTTTGAAGCTCAGAGCTCTGTGGCTAACATGAGACAAGTCACAACGTTATAATCATCACAATGCTTCTTCCAAGCATCTTTCTCAGCTCTAGGGCATTGTTTGCAGGTTGTTCAGGAATCTCAGTATCAAGAACGTATTGCTTTCTTTCCTGCTTAAAGACAATCCTTAAGTTACGAGCCCAATCAAGGAAACTGGACCCACTCAATTTTTCTTTTCCAAGAACGGATCGTAATGAATTGTGTGAAGTGTTGGTTGCCATTATCTTCTTTAAAATTATTTGCAAAATCATTAATTAGTTTTTTAGCAAAAAACTTCCCACAATTTCAACACTTGATAAATAGTGAAGAATACCATTTTACTATAGTTAAAAGTAAGCTTTGGCTTATCACCCATAATTAAAGTAAAATCAACCCATGGGATTGACATCTACATGTCTCGGCTATTTCTCCCATGTTATGCCCTAGGCCCAAAACTATTTTGATAGCCTAGTTAAATCGAACCGTGTCTAAGCTCATGGAAATCACTATTTTCCCATCTCATTTTTCTTAGATAACCACTTATCTGTTGCTTTGGCAAGCAGACAAAATGATGATCCAAGCTCAAGAAGTGCTTAGGATATGGTACTCTTTTATTTTTTCTTTAACTTTTCGTGTAGGTCAAGATAGGACTTCTTTCCATTGTTTTTCAGCCTTGTCTCAACGCAACAAGTTAGGAACCTTTAATTCAACTAGAGTTGAAGTTCTTTTACGAGTATTATTGGAATAAAGAGTGAATTTTTTTTTTCTATCTAACAGTTTCAGTGTTTCTTGAAAGATTAAAATGTCTCAACAAGGAAATTCATCAAAGCAATCCGAAGTCTTCTCGGATGACAAACTTTTTATGGAGGCATTGCAACAGTTCATGCACCATACACAACAAATGATGGATGAGATGGCGGAAGAGATGAGACGTCGTGGAATCTCAAAGCAAATGGGTAAACAAATTGAGACCAATGATCTTGATGACGAAATTGATGATGAAGAATCCCGTGAATCCAATGAGCCTATAAGGGAGCCAAATTAGCTGAGAGCTAGGCAACCAAATCGGGTAGTGAATAATCCGATTTTTGAGCCGAGAAGAGGTGACCAATTTCAAAGTTATCACAATAATCTTGGTTCAATCAAGACCAAGATTCCATCTTTTCAAGGTACAAACAATCCTGAATTATTTTTTGATTGGATTCGTAAAGGTAACCATGTTTTTTCCGTACATAATTATTCGGAGGAAAATAAAGTTAAGTTGGCAGCCATGGAGTTTTGTGATTATGCATCAATATGGTGGGATAAAGAGGTCGAGACTAGGAGATGGGTCGGCCAAAGGCAAGTCAATACTTGAGAAGAGATGAAAGCAGTTATGAAGAGTCGTTTTGTTCCCCAAAATTATATTAGGGAACTTTACAACTGCTTACAAAGATTAAAGCAAGGAGCCAATTCGGTTGATGAGTACTACAAAGACATGGAAATTGCGATGATTAGAGCCGATATTCAAGAGGGAGAAGAAGCTACAATGGCACGGTTCTTGGTTGGTCTAAATAACAAAAATTAGATCAAAGATATAACGTGCTAACCTTGATAATATTACCTCTATGTTGTACTATGCAGAGAAAATTGAAAGGCAACAAAAAGAAAAGAGTTCGCGGACTTACTCGGCAAATTTCCAATAGTGGAAAAAAACCGAATTAGCCCCAAACTTTTTCTACTGTTTTGCAGAGCCAAATTAAAGGAAAAGAGGCTCAAAGTGTGACAAAATCAGCCACGGCTTCAATAGGGGCAGCCAAGACATCTTCTACAGCCGGTCCATCAAATTTGAGGGTAAATTTAATGTTGCTAGAGAATGTTTCAAATGTATAGGAAACGGGCACATCGCTAGGGACTGCCCAAACAAAAGTGTTATGATCATGTAGGATGATGGAACGTGGGTTAGTGATGATGAAACCGAGGGGGCTGATTTGGAGGAGGAAATCGAGGCTTTGGAGGAACTTCCGGAAGATGGAAATCAACTTTTGGTTACGATGAAGCTTCTTTATTCACAACCATTAGATGATGTTCATCAACAAAGGAGCAATTTATTCCAAACTAAGTGCAACGTTGAAGGCAAGCTTTGTTTACCATTTATTGATAATGGAAGTTGTACTAACGTTTGTTCTTATGATATGGTTACCGCGCTTGATTTACCTTGTAAGGCACATCCTATGCCTTATAAACTCTCTTGGTTGAACAATAGTGATGAAATCAAGGTGGATAAGCAAGTAGAGATTGAGTTTCGAATCGAAAGGTTCTAGAATAAAGTTCTTTGTGATGTGCTGCCCATGACCGCAAGTCACATAATTTTGGGAAGGCCATGGCAATATGATAGGTGTGCGGATCATATTGGGAGAAAGAATGTGTACTAAGTTACTATGGATAATATTTGTTTTACTTTACATACTTTAACACCTAGTCAAGCTTGTGAAGTACATAAACAAATGGCCGAGAATAGAGAGAAAACAATGAGTGTGAGTTGAAAAAGAAAAATGATCCTACCCATGAGGTAAAATCCGAGGTAAAAATAAAAGAAAAAGCTGAACCTAATGTTAGACAAAAGGCATGTGATCTAAAAGTGAGAAAATAGTGTTTGTTTATCAATCCGGGAAAGGTAGATAGGACAATTCGATCAAAACAAGTAATTGTTTTGTTAGTTTTCAAAGGAGCCGAAAGGTCCCTTTCTACTAAAACTTTTTCTTTTGATCTAACTTCTTCTTCTCTACCTAGTCTTGTTGTTAATCTTTTGCAAGAATTCAAGGATGTGTTCCATAAGGAGTTACCGAAAGGTTTGCCTCCAATTAGAGGAATTGAGCCAGGGCCGTCTCAAATAATCTCGATGCCCTGTGCTACTCATTAAAGTTAGGTCCCAATTTTTTTAAAAAAATTATAAATTATAGAAGTGTCAAAATATAATTATAAGCTCAAGTTTCAAGTGCATACAATCCTCAAAATTTCATATTTTATTTTTAAAAATGAGCATCCTTCTAACACTTTTTTAAAGAAAATCGCCAATCAATTTATAAAAACTTTTCTTTGTAGATACAACAGTTAAAGGACTAACCAACAAAATTATATATATAATAATTGAACTACGAAAAATATCAAGATCGTCAATTTTTTTAACTAAAAGTTATATACAAGTTAAGTGATTTTTAAAATTTCGGGGCCCCCTCAAATTAAGAGGCCCGGTTCCGGATGTCACTTTGGACATGCTTGGAGTCAGGCCTGAATTGAGCATCAAATCGACTTCATCCCAGGGTCCAGCCTTCCAAACCGTGCGGCTTATAGAGCAAATCCGGATGAAACTTGAGAAATTCAAAGGCAAGTTGATTTACTTCTTGAGAAGAAGTAGGTAAGAGAATCTTTAAGGCCTTGGCTTGTTCGGTAATTTTAGTACCAAAGAAAGAAGGGACTTTTAGATTATGTATGGATTGTCGCGATATTAATAAGATAACTATTAAGTATAGACATCTGATACCTCACTTAGATTAGTGCTTGATGAATTAATTGGAGCTTTAATCTTTTCTAAAATTGATTCAACTCAAGGGTATCACCAAATTAGAATGAAAGAGGGTGATGAATGGAAAATCGCTTTTAAGACTAAATATGGTTTATATGTATGGATTGTTATGCCTTTTGACCTTACAAACGCACCTAGTACTTTCATGCGCTTAATGAACTACACATTTCGGCATTGTTTTGGAAAATTCGTTGTAGTTTATTTAGATGATCATATTGAGCATCTTAGGGTTGTTTTTACTATATTACGGGAGGAAACTTTGTATGCTAAACTTGAAAATTGTGTTTTTTGCACTAGTTCTATTAACTTTCTTGGCTACATTGTGAGTTCTCAAGGTATTAAAGTTGATCCGGCAAAAACTAAGGCAATTGTGGAATGGCCGAGACCAACAAGTTCTACTCAAGTTCGTTCATTCAATGGGTTGGCAAGCTTTTATAGGCGTTTTGTTTGTGATTTTAGCGAGTGCTGCCCCATTAAATGAAGTTGTGAAGAAAGATATCCCATTCTTTTGGAATAAGCCTCAAGAAGATAGCTTTGAGAAGCTAAAAGAATTACTTACTTCTTCCCCTATTTTAGCTTTACCCAACTTCGATTTCACTTTTGAAGTTGAATGTGATGCTTCAGGGATAGGTATTAGAGCTGTTTTAGAATAACAAGGTAAACCTTTAGCATATTTTAGTGAGAAATTAAGTGGTGCTTCACTTAACTATCCTACATATGATAAAGAGGTATATGCAATTTTTATAGCATTGGAGACATGGCATCACTACTTGATTGCAAGAGAATTTGTGATACATATGAACCATGAATCAATTAAGTACCTAAAGGGGAAATATAAGTTGAACAAGAGACACGCTAAGTGGGTTTCCTTCATTGTTACCTTTCCATACATTATCAATACAAGAAAGGTAAGGAAAACATTGTATCCGATGCTCTCTCCCAAAGGTATACTTTACTTTCCGTTATACATGCTAAACATATTAAAGCATTGTATAAGGAAGATATTTAATTTTCTTATTTATACAAATCTAGTGAGCTCTCGGCTCAAAAAGACATTTATAGGTTTGAAGATTTCTTGTTTAAAGGCAATAAATTGCGCATTCCATCTTGTTTTATTCGAGATTTAATTGTTAAGGAAGCACATTGTGGCGGCTTAATGGTCATTTTTGTGTTGTTAAAACATTAGTCATATTGCAAGAACACTTTTATTGGCCTAAGATGAAAAGAGATGTTAGAAAAATTTGTGAACTTTGTTTTAAGTGTAAACAAGCTAAAAGTACAAGCAAAGCTCACGAATGATACATGCCTTTACCTATTCCATCTTCACCTTGGATTGACATATCTATGGACTTTGTTCTTGGATTGCCGAGATCTCAAAGAGGTATGAATAGTATAATGGTTGTTGTTGATCTTTTTTTCTAAGATGACATACTTTATTCCTTGCAGAAAAACGAATGATGGAAGTCATGTTGCAGATTTGTTTCTCAAAGAAGTGGTTCGTCTACATGGGATTCTGAAAACTATTGTGAGTGATAAGGATGTAAAGTTCCTAAGTTACTTTTGGAAGACCTTATGGAGTAAATTGGGGACTAAATTGCTATTTTCTACATGAAGTTACCTAGAAACGGATGGCCAAACCGAGGTAACAAATAGAACTTTAGAGGTACTACTTAGAGATCTCATTCAAAAGAACTTGAAAAGGTGAGAAGATTGTTTACCTATTGCTGAAGTTGTTTATGGCTTTAATCCCTTAACCCCTTTGGATCTAACTCATTTACTTGTTGATGAGTTTTATAATGTAGAAGGTGATTATAGGGAAGAATATATACAAAAGATTCATCAACAAGATCAAAAGAATATTGCCAATCGGAATGAACAAGTTGCCAAGAATGCCAACAAAGGCCGCAAGAAAATTTCATTTGAAATAGGAGATTGGGTTTGGTTACACCTTAGGAAAGACCGATTTCCTAATGAAAGAAAGAGTAAATTTCACTCAAGAGGTGATGGTCCTTTTCAAGTTGTTGCTAAGATCAATGATAATGCCTACAAGATAGACTTGAATGGTGTACATTCTACTTTTAATGTTTTTGAATTGTTCTCTTTTGATTTTGATTTAGATTATGTTGATGATGACGATTCGAGGACGAATCCTGTTTTTCAAGGGGGAAGTGATGATGATGGACCATCCAAGGGTTTAAATGTTTTATTTATTAGTAGTTTGATAGCCTCATTATCTATTAGTGCTTGCTATAATAAAGGAAATGTTGTCCATGTTTTAGATACTGGTTAAGTGTTAGTTATCTAGAGTCCTAATCCTTAAAGGACTCTTATGTGTAAGACTATCTTAACCGAAATCCTACTCTATTTATGGGGGATTTCGGCCACCATTGTAATTACCTTAGATATATGCTATTTTCTAAGGTTACTCCTTAGATCCTCATGAGTTTAACATCTTTATAGAATTCATTTGTTCTTTGAGTTACGGTATCAACAAGTTAGTTTCGCTTGTTGTGGTGTTTCTCCCTCCATCGATACTTATCCTACTTTAGAGTTGCATTGAGTATATTCCCATCGAAACTAGTTCAAGAATAGAGAAAAATCCGTATTAACAACTTTGTGTGGAATCTTTGATACTTGTTATCAAGGTTCCTCATCAATTCCTGTCCTCTATCTTTGCTTTTCCCAACCGCAACCAGCCCCCGAAATGAGGTGCAC
The DNA here is from genome assembly GCA_026122235.1 of Vinca minor. Classification (NCBI taxonomy): domain Eukaryota; kingdom Viridiplantae; phylum Streptophyta; class Magnoliopsida; order Gentianales; family Apocynaceae; genus Vinca; species Vinca minor. The sequence goes on from JAOCZM010000002.1 coordinate 956,717, forward strand.
AATCTAAAATATAAAAAGCCCATTAAAGATTTTTTCCTTTTCCTCTACTAATGTGGCTCATCACTATGTAACACAAACTCACTCCACTCTACTCTAGGATTTACACTTTAGCTGGACTCGAAAACCAAAAAACAAAAAGGTGGGAGAGAAATTTCACATTTCTTCTACACTTCACCTTTTTAATTTCAGCTCTAATCGGCAGATTCAGAGAGGAAATGTTACTAAGAAATTTCGGTCGGAGTTCAGGAGCTCTCTATTCTCCAGGAGTTCAAACCGTTTGGCTTGGTAGCCAAAGTTCTTGACGGTATACCTTATGATAATCTCGATAATGATTTCCATTTTTTTTTGGGACCTCACCAGAGGAAGGAGCCCAAGTAGGGCGGATAGAAGACCGGCAAGCCGGTTGCCCCATGATGGGGAATATAAGTACCTCACAGAGGAGGTGAATTAGAAGACCGGAAGACTAGTTGGCCCAAAAGGGGAATATAAGTGCCGCACACAAAGAGAACCAAGGAATTGGAAATTAAATCATGCCCCTTTGTGTGAGGAGGGTATCGAACCCACAACCTCATGGTTGTGGGCAGGCCATAGACCCACTTGGCTATGTTCAGTGACCAAACAAAGAGACAATGCTGATAAGCTTGACGAGCCGTCGTCTTCTAGTGAGCTCTTCATTAGCAAAAATAGTTCAATTTTGCTTAATTTCAAGTGTTTTCCCAATGATTATGGAATTTGCAAAAAATTGTAATTTTTCCAACCGAGGCGACTCTGCATCTTCTAGTACACTGTCTAGTGCAATAATTCAATACTGATAATAGATATTACAAAAAAAAAACAATATTTGTGATTAGTCTCAATCCATAAATTCACTATTGTACAATGATGTTGTTACATGTGGAACATTTGATGTGTGCGGTAGTGTATTAGAAGAGTCAATTTATAGAATTTGAAAAGGCAGGTCAATTTCATTCCAAAACAATTTACTATTAGTGAACAAGATTACAATTGATTGTTTTTTACTCAACTGTTGACTGGCGGAAAATTGTACGAAAGGACCTTATAACACTTTCCAAATTATGTTAGGGGCCTTAAAGTCGACAAACAATCAATTGTATTCTTGTTCACCAATTGTAAATTGTTTTGGGATGAAATTGAACAATTTGCTATTTGAAATTGATCTGAAAGATTATTAATAAAATTGAACTCTTGCCGTTAAGAATTATGTGAAATTTACATTCAGCCTAACTTTCCAGCTCTGTATGGTTGCACAGTAAAATCCTCAGGCTTAGGAGAAACTGCAATTGAAAAAAATTATGCAATTTGCTGCTGTTACAAAATGTTGTATTTTTAATCAGAGGTTTCTCATGCCTGGCAGGATAATTTGGAGCACTGGTGCACGAGTGTGCAAGAGATTCACCTTCCCTAAAAAGGTATCAAGGTAATTTGTTCTATTGTTTTTTGGAAAATATTATTCATTATACATCATATGTTAGTTTCTTTATTTATTTACTTCTATAGTTTTATCCATATATTCATGTTATTTACGATTATTTCACTATTTATACCTTATACATGGTTATACTTTGTGATCTGTTATTCATGAATGATACTTTATAATATGTTTAACAAAATTACTTTTAACAATATGATTGTTTTACATTCCTGACATTTGACATTTCTCACTAAACGTTTTAAAATGATAGGCATGCTGGTGTAGGATGGGTGACAAGTCTGATGCTCTTCTTTGTGTTCTTCAAACTGACTGTTTGTCATTTGACCATATATAACGCTAAGGTGTATAAACATTTCTATTCTCATGTCTTTTTTCACATTTAATTGCGGATCCACAGCCCGCCGTATTGTAAAATTTAATGATTATTGAGTTGCAGGCTTAAAATATAAGAATCTCCCGCACATTTATATTTTTCCTTTCAGTTATCTGTTTGAATGCTTCTCAATTTTCAGCGTTTTTTGATAAATTGGAAGGCCATTTGTTTTTCTCTGCAGGTGAAGTGGTATATGTACCTCTTCCCCACACCATCACATCAATTTTTCCTTTCCCTTTGGTCTTCTCCTTCAACAGGAACTGGAAGGGAACTCGACAGAACCAATTTCGTTTTCATCTTCGAGCACATTGTCAAAACCTCGCAGTATTCCTCGTTCAAAATGGGAAGCTGGATACAGTCCTCCTGTTAATCATACTTCAAGTCTTCAGTACAAGCATTTGACTTCATTTTCAGGGAAGATGGAGCTTTATTATCCTCATTCTTTATCTTGAAGAATCTTTTGGAGGAACCTCTGGCATGTCGGATTTGGGAAAAAAATGGTTGGTTGCCAGTGACAGATTTTGGAGGACGAAGAAGATGATGACAGGACCATCTTGGAAGCTCGAAAATACTTCAGGGATCATCCAAGAAGTATAAATACTACATAGAGGTAGATTTGGCCAGAAACCACATAATGGAAAGTAAAAAAAGAATGAGGACCACTCGACTATATGAGAAATAGTTTGAGGACAAACATGTCAATTTCCCGTTTAAAAACCACATGTTTACTTTGATTTAATCTTTGAAAAGGGTTTTTGAAAACATATGTTAGTGTTGGTTAGTGTCTAAGGTCTTAAACTTATTTTAATAGACTTTGAAAAACATTTAGACATGAATTTGAGAACATTAGAAATGTGACCAAGTGGAAAAACCACTTTTGGACTGAAGTTCAGTTGACCTGACATGGCTTGGGCGCCGACATCTGTTGTCTGATCGACTGAAGTGTCTTTTGTACCTAGTCAATTTTGAATGTTTAAAGACTCCAACGACTATAATATCCGGACGACCTTGCTTTATGTCGGTCGACCGAGCCTAAGCTCTGGACGACCAAACCACTTTATGAGGTCAACCGAGATGTGTCTAGAAGTCTTGTTATTCTACTTCAGAAGCACTCCGGACGAACAACCAGCTATTATGGTCGACCGGAGTTGTCCTGTCAAGGAAAGAATATAGCCTTTGTAACTCTATTTGCTTGTGAGTTTTGGCCTCTATATAAAGCCTTCAAGATTGATTTTTCATATCTAACCAAGACACAAGAGTTCCTTTGATATACACTTTCTAAACAATCAATCAAACACTTTCGGTCGACCTTAGACAGTTCTCGGTCGACCGGGTCCGGTTCTGCCCAATCTAATTGAGCACCTATATCAAATGTACACTCCAACAACCCCAATCTAGTTGATTATAGCGTGCGACCCTTTAGGTATTTGCTATGTTGGCCGTGACAACAATTGTCAATAGTAATGAGAGGTATCTAGCAGCACATCATTACTCCCAATTCACAAATAGGCTGGTGATTCAAGTAATCACAAATATGATCTTTTGTAATAATCTTTTTGTCCTCGATATCTAGATTGAACACAAGTCATGGAGAATGTCACACTTATATAGTTCAATCAATTAGTTTCTTGATTCGCGAGTAGACTTATCCAAGACACAAATATCTCATATTAATTCATTTGTTCATGGACATGAATTAGTCTCACTCCGTCAAGGACCTCAAGATCACTCCAGTTATATAGGAGAGATAAGTCCTCTATCTATCACACCTCATCCTGCACATGGTTCATAAATACGCCCAACAAACGCCTTTATAGCTCCTCTAAATACAGACGACGTTTGACACCATGAAAGCATACCATTAGCAATGTAGGAAATCTTATTTGATCTCAAGTCGAAGGATTCAGATACAAACAAAATCATTATAAGAACACTGTTGACATTCATATAACAATCCATGAAATGTTCTTATAAGCGGGCCAGTCCAGTATCAAATACTCATGTATTTGACTTAATATCACCATATTCAATCACAACACATACTAGTCTCCACACATTATTGTTATCCTCAACATTCCGCAATAATGATTGACTAGAGACATTTTAGAATAGTTCAATGTAACAATTACATAACTCTCTAAGGATGTTATTATGTTTTATTGCATTTCCATAACCGTAATTAAAACACTAGTAATGGAATTCATTTCTTTAATATTTCATCAAATAAAAATAATACAACTCCCACTTGCACTGAAGACAACAACATTTCCTTGTAGTGTATATTGTACATAAGAACTATCTCTAAGACTAGTTTTCTTGGTATCCAATACCCATGCTAGAAGTATGACAATCACGATGTTGTGTCAGTGGCTTCGTCTGTGGGTCGGCGATGTTATTGTCCATATGTACTTTGCAAATCCTCACATATCCTCTATCAATAATCTCACAGATCAAGTGATACCGCCGCAGTATATGTTTGAACCTTTGGTGAGACTGTGGTTCCTTTGATTAATATATGGCCCCATTCACAATAGAGATCAATCGCATTTACAATGCTAGGAAACACACCAAGTTCAGTAATGAACTTTCGGATCCAATTTTCCTTGGCAGCATCTGATGCAGCTATATAATCAACTTTAGTTGTAGAAGGGCAAAACAAAACTCGACTGCGATCTAAAGTCATCTCTATCAGCTTGGAAACTAGCATCAGTGTAACCACATACAATGAGCTCGTCTTTCCAACGATAGATTAAGAACGTGTCTAATCCTTCGTAAGTACTTCAGGATGTTCTTGATGGCTATGACGTTCACCGAAAGTTGACTGGTATCTGCTCATTGTACTCAAAGAATACGAGACATCTGGGCGAGTACACAATATGGCATACATAATAGATCCAATTACCGAAGCATAAGGAATCTCACTCATCGTTCCTTATCATCTAGTGTCTTAGCACACTATTGTCTTGAAAGAACTGTACCAAGTGATATAGGACAAATGCCCTTTTTGGACTCTTGCATGCTAAACCTATTTAGCACTTTGTCTATATATGTACTCTGACTTAGGCCAAGGAGTCTACGTGGTCTATCTCTATAGATCTTGACCCCTAAGATGAAGCAACTTCACCTAAGTCATTCATAGAGAAACATTTTCCCAACAAGACCTTTATAGATTCCAAGGCTGGAATTCCATTCCCTATAATTAGTATGTCGTCTACAAACAAAACTAGGAATACAACTGAGTTTCCACTATACGCTTTTGCTGAAATTCAAGTAACAACTGGCATGGGTGGATCGCATCCACATAATTAAGTCATTCTTCTTTAAATTGATGAACTGGTTTGTGAGGACATCTTTAAAGGGGAATTTTTTTTGCCAGACCTTTGATGTAAATAAAATGGTGGCAGTGGTTTGGAAGGAAGAAAACTGGGGTACTAGTTTGGGAGGAAGAATATGACTAGATAAAGGGTTTGGTGGTGACTTTTTAGTATAGGACAATTATACCCCTGAATCTACACTTGTTAAATAGATCTTCCTTAGCTCCCCCACTGCGATTGCCGGAATCCGCCCATTTTGAGCAGATTCGGAACTCGTAAATAGGGCACGGGCAAAATGGGATCACAAAATAAATTTTAGGCAAAAATGGATGTTCGTAAATAGTGCTAGGGCAAAAAGGGCTAATTCATATTTCCAGAAAAAAATAAGGGGGAAGTAAGAAAAAGAGAATTTGGGAACTTTTGCATTTCTTTGAAGTTCTGTTTAAGCATCTAATGTAAGGATTTTACACCCTTTTTTTCTGCCCTAAAAACATGAACTGAAGTTTTAAACTTACTGAACTGTGATGAAATAATTTAGACATGTTTTTATTACATTGGAAAACTGGATGAAGTGTCGAATTGTAATTGTATTGTTGTGTGTTTGATCGTCGTGTCAAATTGCGCATGTTATATTAAAATACATTTTTTTTGTCGATGTGTTGTAAGTGCTATATTTTTTAGTCTCCCCAATCTAGAGCTATTTTCTATGAAAGAACCTATAGCAAGATATGTCTAAATTAAGTTCCGCTAGAACTAAGGAGTTCACGATGAATGTTATGATGTAAGTGAAGCTAGGACCGTAGCTTGAATAACAAGTTATGGCTGCTAACAATTAGTTGTGGAGCTCTCCTAAGTGGGCTATGACATAATGGATGTATCCTTATCTTTGGCCTATTGTTCATATGATATACTAGTCGGACCAAGATATCAATTATGACAAGTGAGGCCCGTCCCTCACGAAAATAACAATGGGAGACTGTTGGCAGTGATTATAGAGTCTAGATTGGACGATTGAGCTCGGTTGTGTGGTTTTGTATGTCTTAGGATGAACTGTAGTGATAGTATTAGATAATTCTATATATTTGTCTGGTCTATTATGAGTAAATCATGATGCTCGTATCACATATTTTGATTTATAAAGTGTTAGATATGATGAGTATGGTTCTATGCATTGTTGTTCATGTTTTGGTCATATTTCGTATGTGAAAGTTGGTCAAAATGTGTCAATTTGGGTTGAGATTTTTGGGGATGTCAGAAAATGCCTTTTTCTTTGTTAAAATGTACTATAAATGGTCTTTTTTGAATCGCGGCCGAACCCTCTGGTCGACCACATCAGATTTAGATCGTTCGAAGTGATATACTGGGCCTACTACCTAAATCCCGGACGAGCTCTGGTCGATCAGAAAAATGGCAGGATCGTCCAGGTGTTGCAGACGATACGTCCGAATGACACATCGTCCAGGGAATTTATCTAAAGCTCTGTTTCGGTCCTTTTTTATTTTCTTTCTTGTTCGTGTTCAAGTTAAGTATGTTATAAGTTCTGTAAGTGTTTTGTATGTGTAGTTAAGTGTTTTAAAGAGTATTTATGTCCAAGTAAAGCTATGCATTGTTTTCATATGTTTTGGGAAGTTGGGAATGCTTTGAGTCTTATTTGATACTACATCTCAATGGTGTTCGATCCATACTGGGCTAGTGTATCTCATTCCTTATCTCTTTTTTGCAGATTATGACGTGGATGCTTACTATGAGGAGTAGCCTTTAGGGAATTGATGTAATAGCTAGGTTTAGTTTACGTTTGTATTGAACTTTAATGTTTTATGTAAGAACACGTTATTTACTTATTGAAGTATTTTCATTTTGATGTAAGACAGTTACGTTTCCTTTCAAGTTTTTGAAGTTTTATGGTATTTTTGTATTTTTGTTTTCGGGTTCGGTGTCTCATCGGGTAATGAGGCGTTGCCGATCACCTCCAGGTTACAGTGTGTGGCAGCTATTCCATAAGATATTTTACAAGCCATTACCTGAAGTGACTATAGTTGATCTGGTGGCGGCCCAACAATAGTCACAGTTAACATTCACAGATTTCCTAGAATGCTTGAATAAACTCATTTTAAGATACCTCTGTCAGAATAGCCATATCCAAAATTGTTCTTAAGTTGAAAGAGTCAATTATTATCCACATCTTCTCTGTTAGCTTCTCAAGCAATCTGAATAGAAGAGTTCATCAAAGAAAATGAGAAAATAAATTATTCCCGCTTCCAAAAAGGGCAGATTATGATTTCTAAAAATGTCTCATTTGCACTATATTTGCTTGTGTTTGTTGTGTTAGCTTAGTCTCATGATATTTATATTACTTGATGAGAATTGTATCTAGGTGTTTAAGTTATTTCTCATCTTGATTGTTGGTTTTGGATTTGACATTCATCATTATATTGATGCTTGTATGCTTGATGCATTCATCTAGAGTTTCCTTATACTATTGTCAAGCCTTCTAGTTTTGATCTTCTGTCATAGTTATTCTCTTGAAATAAATATAGAGTAGGTTAAGCTTGTTTCCATTAAATCACCATGTTTGTTTAATCAACATACTTGTAATAATATTTTATGACATAAGTGACAATTTGGATAGAAGAACACAACAATTTCTAGAACCTAATTTCTCTTCTCTCTGAGGTTCTTTCAAGTCTTCCCCATACAACGAGAAAAAATAAGAAAAAAGAAAAGACAAACCATTTAATAATTAAGACAAGAAAAATAGATAGGAGAAAAAAAACCACTTGAAAATATTGGACCTCAAGATAACAAAAATATCATACATGACTCAAAACGTTGAAATTAAAGACTTTGGACCAGATTGTGACTATTAGAATAATTTTGGGACCGTAGATCTCTCAACTCTCAAGGAGAATAAACATTGAAAGGCAGCCTTGGAGTGACCATGGATGCAAGAGGAACAATTTTTTTACAAGAAAGTCCAAAACTTTCATCCATGTTTAATTTTAAAAAAGAAATTCGCTATCCCCAAGATCCAGCGGAATAAAATAGCACGAGATTACGTTTCTATCAGGATCAATTCATGAGAAAAACCATTACCTTGTGATTAGGAATATTACCTTTTGTTTACATTAATAAAATCGAAATTTCTGCCCGAAATTTGATTCTCGAACCACCAACGGCAGCGTGTCAAACTCCCGTCTCTACCGTTATCCACACACCAACCTCTGGACTTGTTCTTCGCATCTCAGATACTTGTCCAAAGAGCTCCAATTATTAGAAACACCTTTCTCCATATTCCACAGAGTATAAGTTACTAAGGAAGACCGGAAATCAAAGAGATAAGAAAATTGTATTTTCTTCTCTTAAGTGTTCTTGAGAGTTTGTGTATAAATGAGATGGAAAAATATTGTTTTTCCTTAGATGTTACTCACGACTGGGCAGTGTAAAAAGGAAAGAGACGAGGAGTGAAATTAAGAGAGTAAAAACCAGTGAAGAACAATTCTTCATTAGTTGTGATGTTAGTGGAATCACTCACTATCCACTACACTCCCCTTATTTCTCTCCCACCAGAAGCACTCACACATTGCACACACACACCCCCTCACACATGTTGATGGCCGACTGTCCCTAGTGTATATTCGGTCCATTGGACCAAATGCTGGTTTAATGGATCGGTCAGGTCCAACAATACTTGTTCGGTCCAAAAACCTGTTTGACCATAACGGTTCAATTAATCCAAATTAATCTGTCCAAACAATCGAACACCCAATCCAATTGAGCACCTATATCAAATGTAAACTCCAACAAGCCCAATCCAGTTGATTATAGTATGCGACCTTTTAGGTATTTGCTATGTTGGTTGTGACAACAATTGTCAATAGTAATGAGAGTTATCTAGCGAAACATCATTACTCCCAATTCAATAATAGTCCTGGTGATTCAAGTAACCACAAATATGATCTTTTGCACTAATCCCTTTGTTCTTGATATGTAGATTGAACACAAGTCACGGAGTATGTCAAACTTTTATAGTCCAATCAGTCAGTTTCTTGATTCCCGAGTAGATTAATCAAATGATATTAATATCTCATATTAATTCATTTGTTCATGGCCATCAATTAGTCTCACTCCATCAAGGGGCCTTAGATATCACTCATGTTATATAGGAGGGACAAATCTTTTATCTGTCACACCTCATCCTGTCATGGTCATAAATACACCCAACAAATGCCTTTATATACCATCTAGTTAAAGACGACTTTTGACACCATCAAAGCATACCATTAGCCAATCAGAAAATCTTGTCTGATCTCATGTCGGAGGATTTAGGTATAAGCAGAATCATTATAAGAACACTGTTGACATTCATACAACAATCCATGAAGTTTTCTTATAGTCGTGTATGTCCAGTATCACATACCTATGTGTTTGATTTAATATCAACCATTTTAATCACAACACATACTAGTCTCCACACATTATTGTTGTCCTCAACATTCCACAATAATAATTGACAAGGGATGTTTAGAATAGTTTAATTTAACAATTACATACCTATCAAGGACGTTATTTTTTTATTATTACATTTTCACAACCGTAATTAAAAAACTAATAATAAAATCCATGCCTTAATATTCCATCATATGAAAGAAAATACAAAATCTCCCACTTAAACTACAGACAACAATATTGCCTTTTAGTTTATACTATACATACGAACTATCTCTAAGACCGGTTCTCTTGGTATCTAATACCCATACTACAAGTATGACGATCATGATGTTGCTGTGTCAGTGGCTTCGTCAGTGGTTCGGCGATGTAATCATCCGTATGAACTTTGCAAATCTTCACATCTCTTCTATCAATGATATCACAGATCATGTGATACCGCGACGGTATATATTTGGACCTTTGGTGAGACCATGGTTCCTTTGATAAATGGCTCCATTCACAATGGAGATCAATCGCATTCGACGTTCGAAATGCTAGGTATACCACGCCAAGTTCATCAAATGAACTTTCGGATCCAAATTTCCTGTGCAACATCTAATGCATCTATATACTCGGCTTTTGTTGTAGTTTAGGCAAGACACATATCCTGATTACTATCTAAAGTCATCACTCTCGGTTTGGAAATTAGCATCAGTGTAACTACTTACAATGAGCTTGTCTTCCCCACCATAGATTAAGACCGTGTCCTTAGTCCTTCGCAAGTACTTAAGGATGTTCTTAACGGCTATCCAGTGACGTTCATTGTATGTTGACCGGTACCTGCTCGTTATACTCAAAGAATACGAGACATTTGGGCGAGTACATAAAATGGCATACATGATAGATCAAATTGCCGAAGCATGTGGAATCTCACTCATGCGTTCTTTATCATCCAGTGTCTTAGCACATTGTTGTATTGAAAGAATTGTCCAAGTGATATAGGAAAAATGCCCTTTTTGGACTCTTTCATGCTAAACCGTTTTAGCACTTTGTCTATACATGTACTCTGATTAGGCCAAGAAGTCTACGTGATATATCTCTATAGATCTTGACTCCTAAGATGAAGCTTGCTTCACCTAAGTTCTTCATAGAGAAAAATTGCCCCAACCAGACCTTTACATATTCCACGTTTGGAATGTCATTCCCTATAAGTAGTATGTTATCTACATACAAAACTAGGAATACAATCGAGTTTCCACTAAACATTTTGTAAACACGAGGTTCATCGGCATTCTTTGTCAGAACGTTCATCAACATCCATAAATGGCCTTAAACCATTTCTCAGAATCTGGACTTGTATTTTCTTGTTTGTAGGTTGTAGGTTCATCGTGATCAATAAAGATAACATTTCCATTTTCTGTTATGAAAAATCCAATTTTTTCGGGTGATCTACGAACTCTAACAGACCTACGCAATTCTTGTATTTCTGGAACTGGCTCCACAACAGCTTGTGTAACTTGTTCCAATTCCTCCTGGCCACTTGTGCCTTGAACTTCATCAAGTTCCCTTGAAATTTCATTAAGTTCCAGAACTTCATTAAGTTCCACGTGGCTCCAACTTGTTTTCCCAGAAAGGAATTCCTCTCCTAGAAAAACTCTATTACGAGCAACAAACACTTTGTTCTCGTTCGAGATGTAGAAGTAGTACCCTTTAGTTTCCTTAGGATAACCCACAAAGGTGCACTTGACCGACTTTGGGCTGAGCTTGTCCAAAGCTGGACATTTCACAAACACCTGATAACCCTAAATCTTTAAGAAAGACATACTATGATGCCTCCCAGTCCATATCTGATATGGTGTCATTTCAATAGATTTAGATGGAACTCTGTTTAGTGTTAAAGTTGCTGCTTCTAAAGCATATCCCCAAAAGGAGTTTGGAAGGCTCGCATGACTCATCATTGATCGAACCATATCTAATCGAGTTTGATTTCTCCTTTCAGATACACCATTCAATTGAGGAGTACCCAAAGGAAAAAGTTGTGAATCAATTTCACAACTCTTTAGATTGTCAATAAATTCTTGACTTAAGTATTCCCCACCTCTATCAGATCGAAGCATATTAATACTTTGCAAAGCTGGTTTTCTACTTCATTTCTTGTACTCTTTGAAGTTTTCAGAGGCCCCTAGACTTGTATTTCATAAAAAACACGTATCCAAAACGACTAAAATCGTCAGTAAAGTAATGAAATATAGATAACCAGCTCTTGCATGGATATTGAATGGACCAAATACATTACTATGTATTACTCCCAAAAAATCCTTTGCTCTTTCTCAGTTCTATTAAAAGGAGAAAGCAGTCATCTTACCCATTCAACAAGGCTCGCATTTATCATATGATGAAAAATCAAATGATTCCAACAATCCATCTTTATGGAGTTTGGGAATACAGTTTTCGTTTATATGGCCTAAACGACAATGCTAGATGTATGTAAGATTAGACTCTTTAGTCTTTATCCTCTTTGTATTTATGTTATAAATCGACGAATCTAGATCTAACAAATATAAACCATTCACCAAAGCAGCACTACAGTAAAAGATATCATTTAACGATAACGACATTCGTTGGTTTTTAATATGAATATCAAAACCCATCTTGTCCAAACAAGAGATCAAAATAATATTCTTAGTTAGTGTAAGTATATAAAGACAACTGTCAAAATCTAGAACAATTACAACAGGAAAACTAAGACTATATGTTCATACAGCTATGCATCACACTACAAGAAAACAGTCAAATAGCGACCGAATTTAGCGACCGAAATTTTAGGTCACAAATTTAACGACTGAATACCGACCGACTAGAAACCGAAAACAAAACGGTCGTTATTCCGTCACCACTCCGTCGGCCACATCGGTCCCGTTGACCAAATTGAAACGCCGTCATTTTGTTCACCCTTAACGACCGACTACCGACGGATATTAACGACCGTTTACCGACAGAATATATAACGACCGAATACCGACCAAATACGTAACGGTGTATATTTGTATAGTAATAAATGAAGGACACAAAACGACGTCAGTTTTATGTACGTTAACGACCGACTACCGACGGAATTGAATGACGGTTTATCGACGAAAAATATACCGGGTTGGGCGACCGAATAGCGACCCCATTTGCCAAGGCAGTCGCTATTATTTTCCAGGATTCCGTTTTTTATAATATATGTATATATATATATATATATATATATACATATATATATATATATATATATATATATATATATATATAGAAACATTTTGCCTAACAGTAACTAAAATAGGCAAAATGTTTCTATATATCCTTCAAAACCCCGCTATTTTATAAAAAGGAATCCGGGAAAATAATAACGACCGAATAGCGACGGACAACCCTTATTCCGTCGTTATTTCCCTAACCCTAATTCCGTCGGTATTCGATCGCTATTATTAAATGCCTAATGAGGTCGTTTTGCCAGTCAGTGGGCTTATTTTTTGTGAAAACTATACATGTGTTAAGCATTCTATTTGGCGACCGAATTTGCCATGGCGGTCACTATTTGGTCGGTAAATAAAATGCACAAACGGTGTCGTTTTTCCAGCTCGTGGGTTCTTTTTTTTAAACTGTACGTTAAACATTTTGTAGGGCGATCGAATTTGCCAACACGGTCGCTATTATTAAATGCCTAAACGACGTCCTTTTGTACGTTTTATTTCTCTACAAATATCTATGGCAAGAAGCCTCTCCCTCTTTCTTCATTCTGCCCAGCCGCGACCTCCTCCTTCACCACCACCTCTTCCGGCGATTTCCCCCAAATTCGTCCCTCCTTCCATCGCCACCACCTCCGGCAACTCCAAGGTGTCACCACCATCTCCGGTTTCAGCTGGGTTTTTTAGGGTTTAGGTGAGAATCTTGCCTTTTCTAGCTTTTTTTTTTTTCTTAACAATTGAAATAAGTACATCTATTTTGAGAAGATTAAAACAAAACTGGAGGGGAGATAGTACCGATTTCTGCTTGGAATTTAATATATGGGGTTTCTATAATTTCTTGCAATTCTCATAATTTGTTTGCCAATTCTCATAATTTCTTGCAATTGTTTTTTTGGTAAAGAGTAATTTTTTTTAAAGAGTAATTATGAATTTTCACAACTTTTGCAATTTTTTTGCCAATTCTCATAATTTCTTTGTTTTTCAGTGAAAGAAGGGGATAAGCTTGAGTGATAACTAGTAGCAAATTAAAAAAAAAAAATCTCAACTTTTTCAAGAGATTTGCTGGGTTTATTTTTTACTCAAAAGGTATGTAATTCTACTGTTTATATAGTGTTTTTTTTTGTTTGTGATAATGTACATGGGTTCAAGCCAAAGAATAATGTATGCTAATTATATCATTTTAGTTCCAATAAGTAAATAATTGATAATCGAACATAACAAGAATATTCATATTTAGTTCTATGGCACAATAAAATTCGAAGAACAATATATATATATATATATATATATATATATATATATATATATATATATATATATATATATATATATATATATATATAGACAAGATGCTATTAATAACATAGTAGACAAGATGCCATTATCACACGTTAATAATTACTTGAAAAATAGGTTCAAAATCATCAAACATAAGATTCAAAGTTAATATGCATTTAATTATTAAGACTTGATATATGCATATATTGTGTTTATAATGGAGGATCACAGTTGGATGTATATGGATTCGACAACAAATGGTGGACCTCGTCATAGTCAAGAATTTATAGCGGGATTGAAACGATTTGTGGATTTCGCTGTTAGTATGTACTTGTGGCCGGTATGAGCCGTGTTGATGAAGATGATGATGATGAAATTATGTCGGGTGATGACAATTTTGAAGAAGAGGATGAATTTATGTCGGATGATGATTTAGAATGATATATTAATCGCTTTCTCGCTTCTTGGAATTCCACATATTGAAGGTGAGTAATACTTGTTGGTTTATTTTTTAGTACTTTATTACCATAAATTAATTGTTGTTTTGTATAACATTTTAACATAATTCAAAGTGGTAATTTCATTGCCATAAAATAATTTGATTCTTCAATTTTCAGATTGCAACTCATGCATTTCCATGGGTATACATATAAATGATATCAAGAAGTGTAAACTTTGATTGTGAGTGTTGTAATGTAAATAAGAAGTGCACACATTGATTCTGAGTTTTGATAATTCAAAGTGTGCACTTTGATTGTGAGGATTGTAATGTAATGAGAAGTGCACACTTTGATTGTGAGTGTTGTAATGTAATGAGAAGTACGCACTTTGATTGTGAGTGTTGTAATGTAAATGAGAATGTAAACTTGTGTTTTTTAGTAAGATAATTGGTTGTGTAATGTTATTTTTGGGTTTATTGATTATTTTTGCTATTTGGGATCTTATTAATACTATTTCTGTGCGTATTGCTGTTTTTTATAATAGAGATTTAATTAAATTTCAGATTCATTTTTTTAAATAAAAAACAATTTAGCGACGGAATAGCGACCGAAATATTGGGCGCTATATTCGCCATCGGCATTCGGTCGTTAATCAGTCAAAGTCAAAAGTCAACAATGTTGACCATTCAGTCGATATTCGGTCAGTAAATAGAGACCTAATATTCGGTCGCTCGACTTTCCGTCGGTATTCGGTCGTTAAATAGTCAAAGTCAAAGTCAACAATGTAGACCATTCGGTCGGTAAATTGCGACCGAATATTCGGTCGATAGACTTTTCATCGGTATTCGGTCGTTAACCAGTCAAAGTCAAAAGTCAACAATGTTGATTATTCGGTCGGTAAATTGCGATCGAATATTCGGTCACTAGACTTTTCGTCGGTATTCTGTCGTTAACCAGTCAAAAGTCAACAATGTTGATTATTCGGTCGGTAAATAGCGACCGAATATTGGGTCTCAAGATATTCGGTCGGTAATTTACTTAGCGACGAAAAATACACGACCACGTCACGGAAATGTCCGTCCCTGTTACACAGTTTTCTTGTAGTGTCAACTCTTGCTCCATTGCCAATGCGTAGGTCCACGTCGCCTTTTGCTAGGTAACAACTCATTTGTAGTCCCTGCACATTCATACAAATTTAAGAACTACATCCGGTATCTAATACCCATGAGGAAATAGTAGTAGACAAGTTGATCTCAATAACATAAATACTTGAGCAAGAAGTAACATTTTCTCCCTTTCTAAGCTTTTTCCCTGCCAGAAACCTAGGGCACTTTCTCTTCCAGTGTCCTTTCTAACCACAATGGAAACAATTTCCATCCTTCGCCTTAATGCCCTTGGGTTTCAGTGCTTTCTCAGAATGGTTAGGTTTTCCCTTAGGTTTGCCCGAAAGCGTACCCAAACCCTTGCCTCTGTTGTTGTTGACCATGTAAATGGCCTTGGACTTGCCTATTTCCTTTTTGGTAGTCCAAAACAAGTTAATCAATTATGGGAGAGGTTTGTCTATCTCATTCATGTTGTAGTTCAATACAACCTGATTGAATGATTCAGGAAATGATTGCACAATCAAGTCAGTTAATAGCTCTTGGTCAAGAGGATATCCCAGTCATTCAAGGCTCTCAATATAGCCTATCATCTTCAGAACGTGAGTTCTGACTGGTGTTCCTTCTGCCATTTTGCACTGAAATAGAGACTTTTTTTTATGGGGGGAGGGGGTGCGAGAATCGAACGCAGGACCTCGGTCCTAAGTCCCACGGCCGTTTCCACTGGGCCAGAAGACTCCCACTGAAATAGAGACTTCAACACTTCGAATCTCTCCTGGCGGGCTTTGACCTTGAACGAGTTGATTTAGATGATTAATCATATTGAAAGCTCCCATTTCCTCATGTTTCTTCTGAAGCTCAGAGGTAAGGATCAATAACATAATAATTGACACATCTAATGAGTCATCTAATTTCTTACGATAATCATTTCTTTCAGCAATGGTGGATCAGGAATAGAAGTCTCGAGAACATACAACTTTTTCTCGTGCTTGAGAATGATTCTCAAGTTCTTGTACCTGTTGAGGAAGTTTTCTCCTTCAAGTTTGTCCTTCTCAATGACGGATCGCAATGATAAAGAGTTTGATGCAACGATTGCATTTGCCATTATATCTACAGAGAAGAATTTACAAAATTTGAGTTGTAATATTTTAAAATCATTAAAAGGACATTATTTAATGATTCCCCCACTATTTTCTTCAAATGAATAACCCTTAAGTATTCATTTGGAAAGTTCAAAACTTTCTAGTAGGACCAATATCCATATATCACCAATCCCGATGCAGCTTTGGCTACAAAGCTCGAGAAAATGGTTGTTTAGGTAAGCAACATTTGTTAATCACATCATTTATGTGACTATTGGTTGGTTAAGTATGTAACACTTACCCTAAGTACATTTTTGCACATTTCAACCCTTGGCCTCCAGACCCAATGCCAAGGCAGCTTTGGCTACAAAGTTTTGTATTGGCAATCCGGTTAAGTATGACCCAATGTTGACCGGAGGATATCACTAACTTGTCCTCCACGCCTCACACGGATAGACATGCACTTATTCTACTCGGAAGTTCACACCACTGTCGATATAGGCCTAGACGAGAGTCCCGCTTCCAACGCAATATACTTAATATTTAAAATTGAGGGATTTTTAAATTGTCTCACCAAACAGTGTATAATCTGATTATACGTTTGAAATAAACATTCTATAAAAAGCAAAATCCAAATTTCGAGCACATGTTCGGTCTGTCTCGAACCTCTTCCGGTCGACCGAACATTTGCCAGAAAATATAAAACATCCAAAAACATGAATTTACAATTCGTTTCGGGATTCGTTTAACATTTAAACGACTTCCTAGTGGTTGTACAAAGGTAAATAACATCCTATGACATGCATTGTCCGCTACTAAAAAAACACGATAATACATAAAAAAAGTAATTGCGTTCACGTGGTATGCTTTGATACCACTGAAAAAAGAAATTCGCAATCCCCAAAATGCAGTGGAATAAAATAGTGCGGGATTATGTTTCTAACAGGATCGATTCACGAGAAAGAACCATTACATTGTGATTAGGAATATTAACTTTTGTTTAAATTAATAAAACTAGAATTTCTGCCCGGAATTTGATTCTCGAACCACCAACGACAGCGTGTCAAACTCCCGTCTCTACCGGTATCCACACACCAACCTCTGGAGTTGTTCTTCGCGTCTCGGATGCTATTCCAAAGAGCTCTGAAGATTAGAAACAACTTTCTCTGGAATCCACAAAGTGTATAGGTTATTAAGAAAGACCGAAAATCGTTTTTTATTCTCTTAAGTGTTCTTGAGAGTGTGTATACGTGACATGGAATTAAGAGAGTAAAAATCCAATGAAGACCAATTCTTTATCAAATGTGGTGTTAATTATTGGAATCACCCACTAACCCTCACTCTCCTCTTATTTCTCTCGATGGCGGGCTGTCCAACAAGATCGATCTGGTCTAAAAAATCGGTTTGACCGGATCGATTCGATTAATCCAAATTAATCTGCCCAATCTAATTGAGAACCTACATCAAATGTAAACTCCAACATAATTCAGTCACAATGGAAGAAAAATTCCAATCAAAATAATGTATCAAAGTTCCCAAGATGTATTCGACAATCATAATTCCCATTCTAGTTCCAGCAGAATTCTCCTTCCTACTCCAAATGGAATCAACTAGAAATCGTTTCCTTTCGGATCAATCTTAGCATTTCTGCCACTAAAAAAGGGGTGAAAATCGTCAGTACCCGTCTGTGTACCCATTCATGTGCCCAACCAATACGAATTCGGCATGTGATCATTTTTTTAAATTATATATACATGGTGAATTGTGATTGGTTGGGCACATGAATAGGTACATAGACGGGTACAGACGAGTATTTGCTCTAAAAAACTATCAGGATTAAACTCAAGTGGATTTTCCAAGACATCGGGATCACGGCCAATACCCCAAATTAGAGATACCCACGGTCTGTTTTTTTGGTTCTGATTCCTTACGGTTCTACTTTTATACGGTTTCGGTTTTGGACACTGTTCCAATCCAATTATGGGTAAGAACCTTAGTACGACAAAATTTATTTCGCTAAATTGCAATAAAGGGTATTACTAACCGGTAGAAATTCAATTTATTTTAATAAAATTATAATTTTTTTATAATTTGAAGATTATTTAACTTGAAAAAAATTAGAAATAAAAAATTATTATTGTTTAACTATTTAAATTTCCTCAGCGAAATTTTTTTTGTATAAAAAAACAATGATCATATCGCATCTAATATTTTTATGTGACCCAAACGGGCAAACCCAAAAAACAAATACCAATGACATTAGCCCAATTCGCCGATATGACTCAATTAAAACCAATGAATTGACCAAGATCATATTTCCGGTGACTGAATCTGAGAAACGGAGAAATTTATGACAACTTATTATTTCAAGCCCAAAACCATTTAATTTCTACTGGGCTTCAATTCTCTAGGCAAAACCCGTCTGAACCAAAACCAGTAATCTAGTTCAAACCATCCATTTAAAATAATCAAATTATCTCAGCCATTCATTTCAAGTTTTTATAAAAAAATAGCTGACCGGTGGTTGAGATCCGTTGGTTCGAGTTTGATACTCAAAGATGTATCTATACCAGTTGAGAACAAGTACTTCTAATGAAAAAAGAGTGGATATTAGGTCTCATCCGATATATATATATATATATCGAAGCCCTTTTCAGAATTGTATATATATATCATGCCACATGTCATTTTCTAGGATTTTATATTTTTAATTAGGTATAAAAAAATTGATTGGTGCAAAAAATTTGAACTATTTTATTTAATTTGGAGGAGGCAAGATTCGATCCCAAGCCATTCAAGTTGGATGTTTTACCACATTAACAACTACTCTGACAAGTATTTGACAACTATTTTATTTAATTCTTTTAGTGGAATGCTAATGTAAGTAAACTTTTCCGGGTGAAAATCCTCTGTTCCCAACCAATCAGAATTTACTATATAAATATTTTTTCCAATTATATATACACAGAGTGAATTGTGATTGGGTGGGAACAGGAACAGGAACGGGAACAGAGGATTATTTGCCAACTTTTCCCTGATCTCTAACGAATCTAAACTAACAATATTTTTGGTATGATATAATAATCTACATTAAATATATTATCTTCAAAACTCATCTCATACTCTTAACATCTTCTTTTATCATTATATTTTAGAAGTTTATAAAAAATTAACAATTTAAATTCTTTTATAAAAAAGTTCATTGGTTTAAAATATTTTTCCATAATCAATCTATATTTATATTACATAACATGTTTCCAAGTTTTAACCAATCAGAAATCTTCAAAACTCTAACCCAAATTTCTCGAATTTTCATCTTCTAATCCACCACTTTCTCAGTCAAATCTTTAGATTTATTTCCTTCCTTTTCTTTTTCATCTTTTTTAATCATATCAAGAACTAAATATAAGCCCTCTTAAAAATTTGTGTTTTGAATTTTATTTGATCAAGAAATTCATGGAAACTTTAAATTCAAGTAGGTTTTTTATTAGGTTGTTTTTTGTTTTCTTCATTTTCTTTAACATTTTAAGAGATGGAGCTCAAACTGATATACGGGTTTTGGAAATCATAGGTACAATTTACTTTTACCACTTATTTTCTATTTCTTTCATTCGCTAATTCACTGTTTTAGACTTATTTCCTTTTTTTCTTTAGAAAATCAACGACTTACCTCTACCACTTATCTATGATTTTAAGAATCCATATTTTAGTCATCCTCATATTTTTCTTTAATGAGAATTAATCATCAAAAATGTTCTTTTTATTGTCATAATTTTCCATATTTCAGTTGTTCTCTTATGTTTCATGGTTCTTTTTATTTTATTTTTCAATAAAAAAAAGTAACAAGCATGATAATGGATTTAAAGCACCAGTGAAGTTGAAGAAAACAAGCCACAAGTGAACCTCAAAAGTGTAAATGAGAGAAAATTTCAAATATGTGTTGCCTACTTACTCTACTCTTAACACTCAATTTGCCTACTTGCCCTTCTGTTATTTTTCTTATTTTATTTTATATTATTAGTAGAATTTTGGCATTGTGGCATTATTTTACATTAATTTATGATAGCTGAATCTATTGATCATTGTTAGCCACTTTTATTTAATTTTTATTCTTTATTATTATTATTATTATTTTTTATTACAATTTTTATTGGACCTCACCAGAGGAGGAGCCCATGTAGGGCGGATAAAAGCCCGACTGAGCGGGTGCCCCAAGAGGGGAGTAGAAGCCCGTTGAGCGGGTGCCCCGTGAGGGGAGTTGTAGAAGCCCGTTGAGCGGAGTAGTATTAGAAGCCCGTTGAGCGGGTGCCCCATAAGGGGAGTAGTAGAAGCCCGGCTGAGCGGGTGCCCCGTGAGGGGAGTAGAAGAACCCACACAAGGGAAACCAAGAATAGGAAATTAAATCCTTCCCTTTTGTGTGAGTTGGGTATCGAACCCAAACCTCATGGTTGTGGGCAGGCCATCTCCTCACTGGGCTATGGACCTTGTGATTTTTTTATTTTGATTTTTCTTTTAAATGTTTCAATTTATTTGATTGTAAGGTACAAAGAATCCTAATTTTTGGTAACCTTATTTGTTATATGTATTGATTTACTTATGTCCTAGAAGTCTTAGGCAAAAACTTAATTTAGACTTGATTCTAATAATTAAGTTATTTAGCCATGCCCAACAGAGTTTTTACAAAAAAAAATTCTTAAAAGATTGCCAATATACTAAGACAAATTTTATTTTTTAGTGAATAAAAACATTAACTAAAATGAATCTTACAACAATGCAAGTTTGGCGAAAAAAACTTGAGCAGAAAATTGCTCGCTCTCATAGAAGAAGATGCATTATCTGAAAACGTGGAGCACACAATGTTGAAAAACTTCATGAATTATATGGCTCCATAAGAAAAATGTAGTCACAATATGTAGTCTCTTCATATTTTCTAAAAAGATTAGGTGATTAACATTTAATAGTAGTAGTGTAGTGATTATTGGATCAAAACATTGGATAAAACATTAATCGAAATAGTATAGGACTATGTTTAATTCATTTGATCCAATATTTTTTATCGGTGTTCACCCTTACATTTGTGAGTTACTCAATAAAAGTGACATTACCTAATTATGTTGAATTTTCTTATTTGTTTTCTGAAAAATTAAAGTTAACGAGTTTTTTGTTCTAAATATAATTGTACAACCATAAAATTAATAATTTGAAATTCAGAATTTACGTGCATGGCACGAGTCATTTGCTAGTATATATATATTACAGAGCCTGTTTACAGTTTTACTCTTCACTTGGCGCCACATGGCATGCTCTTAATTTTTCTTCATTTTATAATAAATGATTAAGTTTCTTATGATATTTATTGTTTTCCTTCAAAAATATAATATTATTAATTTTAAATAAAATTCTTGGCCAATGATAAATAAACTATTTATTTTCATTTTCGACCAATATCAAGCCTTCAAAATTTTAATCTAATTTTCTGGGAGTATTAACTTTTTTAATTATTTTAATAATTCTGATTGGTTGAGAAAAATTAGATTAGTTAAATTAATTGAAAACTAACTATTATCTTAATAAAATTCAATATCAATTAGTTATACAAGCAGAAAAATACAACTAAACAAATATCTAACAGAAAACATTTTTGAATACATTTTTGTAACAATCGTTTTGAAGAATACAACTAATGATATTTCCAACAAAAAAAAAAAAAAAAAAAGACAATTTGCCTTTATCTAAAAGAATAAAACTAAAAAGGGAACTGACATGAGTATATCAATCATAGTATTAGATGCTATTTTTTTCCGTCTGATTTGCTTAGGAATTTTTCAGTCTATTAAATAAATTATAAACTATATTTATCTTATTAACTCCTAATTTATTCTAATACTTCAACTAGGAGTGTGCATTCGGTATAATTTTTTGGATATTTTGTTCGGTTTTAATACATTATAACAACCAAATTAAATCGAAATTGTATAGAAATCAAATATCAAATCAAGTAAATATTCTTTTCTTATTCGATTTAAATATTATTATCCAGTAGTTAATATAAATAATAAAATCAAGTGATTTGTTTTATTAAAAAAGAACACGTAAAAACGGACAGTGAGAGGGGCATTGTTATGTCGAAATATTATTTCTAAAAACTTTTATCAGTTTAAACAGGGACGAAGATAAGGGGGTGAGGTGGCAGTCACCCCAAAGATTTCTAAAAATACTTCTAGATATAATAAATTTTATATATAGTTCCGAAAATTTTATCTAATTTTCCCCCAACGTTTTTTCGTACAGTTTTTATATGTAATTCGACATACTGTTACAATTTTCACCCTCTAACGCCAATATACTGACTTCGTCCCTGAGTTTAAGATAATTTAAATATTTGTTCTGTTCTTATCTAATAAGAAAAAAATAAATAAATAAAAATCTCATATCTATTAAACCTCTTGAATTTGAGATACTAATCTCCTAGAACTAGTTAGTAATATAATGATTCAAACACATCTAATTTGTAGTTGTTTACATGTTTAAAAATATTTCAAATTGTGATTCCTTATCATTTTGAGTAATTTGTGTCACTTATTCATCTAATCAGTTTTCAAGTTAAATTCAACTTCCTTCCTTTTGAAATACAAGTTCCAATCCTTATGAGAAGACGTGAGTTATATGCATTTTTTTTCCAACTACTATATCTCATCTGAATAAATTGATTGTGATATCAAGCACTCTTTTATTTTCTATTGCAAAAAAATAAAAAGAAAAAGAAGAAGCTCTTCTTATTTTATTCATGCATATATGATATATTGCTAATGTTTCCTTCTCTTTATCCCTTTTTAAAAGTGTTGACAGGTTGAACTGAAAGTTTTTTTTTTTTTTTTGAAGCCAGGTTGAACTGAAAGTTGATACTAATCATCAAGTGCTTTGCCCAAGTGGGTAAGTACTTGGCCCGGGACCGAGAGGTCCCGGGTTCGATACCTCCCTCACACAAGGGGAATGATTTAATTGTCATTTCTTTGGGTTCCCTTGTGTGAGGTCTTATACTCCCCTCACGGGGCACCCGCTCATCGGGACTTCTACGACCCTCACGGGCACCCGCTCAATGGGCTTCTACTACTCCTCCTCTGGTGAGGTCTTATAAATAAATAATTGTAATAAAACTAGACCATACTTATAAATGGTCTAGTTTTTTTTTAAAAAAAATATTAAAAAAAAAAAAAAAAAAGTTGATACTAAATATTATTAGTGGTCCTTACATTATTTCCGGTGATTATAAGATTTTGTGTGTTTTTACTTCCATTTTGACTTTTTCACTATAAATATCAAATTTTAGATGTCATGTCACTATGTTTCTTAACTCATTGTTAAAAAATATTCATTAAAAATATAAGAAAGTAAAAGGTTTAATTTGTTGGGCTAGTCTATCTATATATTACAGAGCATCTTTTCAGATTTTTACTTATATAATGCCACATGTCATTTTCTAGGATTTTATGTTTTTAATTAGTTATAAAACTTTTTATTGGTGTAAAAAAATTGAATTATTTTATTTAAATTAGAAGAGGGGGGATTCGAACCCACGACATGCAAGTCGAATACTAGACCACATTGCCAGCTACTCTGGCAGGTATTTGACAACTGTTTTCTGTAAAAATTTTAATGGAAAGCTAATTTAATTCTTTCAATTTGTATTGCTAAATAAGGTATAAAATAGTCAATTATCTTATCTTTATTTTAAAATTTAAAATTCACATCATCAGCTACTAACTCCCCGAAATTTGCCTTTTAACTCAGTCAGTTGTCATCTTAAATACAATATTTGAGTTTTACATACACACAACTATTTTATATATTTCATTTTTTTTTTCTTTCTAAAATTCCTTAATCACTCTTCTCTTCCGTCATCTTTCTTCTCAAGAACAAGGTTAATTCTTTTTCAATTTTCAAATCCTAAACAGATTTGCTAATTTGGGTTTTCTTTTTCTTTTTCTTTTAGAAATAGATTCTAACATCTGTCCAATTTTCCCTTTTACTGTTCTTCGTCATATTTCATCATCGGAGTTTGATAGCTTTGATCATTGTCATTCTTTTGATCATTCTATTAGCTTTTTTTTATAAAAGCATAATTTATTTCTCTTGGTGCCAAAATGGTCACTGACTATGTTCAACCCCTTTTTTTGGCTTTTCAATCTTAAATTTGAGGTTTATTTTGTCAGGCAATACAATCTAACATGGAGTATTCATTTTAGTGTCGTCAAGGGAGACAATGAAGACCTTGGCCATGGGTTTTAACAGTTATGTACGTAAAATAAAATTAGACAATGAAGACCTTAACAAATTTATTTGTGTTTGAGGCATTAGTCATTCTAAAATTTCATTTTTGTTTCTAGGTCCAAAGTAACAATGTTGCTTTATAATAGACTGCAAAACTAAGATAGTTTTTGTCACCAAGAAACAAAGCATGTATATGGCACTCAAATTTTTTAGTGTCGGAGCCTTGATTTACTATCACCGTTTCAAGTGTTAGCTTCAACTAAATAATTTGTTTTTTGTCGTCTTAATTCTAATTCCACAATTCATGTTTTATAAATATTTAATTTTTCTTCTAAAACTATCTCTTTCTTAGATAATATCATTTTATTTTGTCTTTCTCTTATAAAATTTTGCAGATTTATTGTCCCCCCAAAATTGTACTGAAAACTAGGCTAACTAGAAAGAAATCATGCAGAACAATAGTTGATATTAAGACCATGAGCTTGATGACTCTATTCGGTCATGAAATTCCAAGGGTCTGCATTTTATTTAAATGCTACAATTTTTTTTTTCTTTTCTGGGGGTACGGGAATCGACCCTGGACCGAAGCCCAGGGTCACGCCTACCTTTAACACTGGGGCAGGTTCATTCCCATTAAATGCTACGAACTTGAAAAGGTTATTGATTTAAGAATAATTGTTGCATTTTTTTATTATATCCTTTTGGTGATTGTTATATTGTAGGTCAGGATGTATTGCACAATTTATTTATTTATTTATTTATTATCTTGCAACCTTAAATGAAATGAGAAACACTACCATTTACTTAATATATATTTAATTTTTAATTGTATATTTAATTTTTACTTATTTCTCTTTATATAAATCCTTATTGTTCTGTTATGCCCTTTTGAGGAGAGAGTTCAGGGGTATGTTTTTTTGTGGGAGCAAATCAAGAGAAAATAGAGCGGACAATAATTACAATTGTGATTTGTGATGAAATTATCGGGGTGAGCATGAAGAGGAAAGATAAATAGAAAAAGGGGGGAAATGAAAGAAGAAAATAGTGGAGAAAGAAAGGATAGGAGAGGAGATATGTATGTAGGGGTGGAAATGAGCTGAGCTGAGCTGAGCCGAAGCTAGCTCAGGCTCAGCTCACACTAATTTTGCCCAGCTCATAGCTCAGCTCATATTTGATGTGAGCTAATTTTCTCAGCTCAAGCTCAACTCATCAGTAGCTCACGAGCAGCTCAGTAGCTCACGAGCAGCTCAACTCATTTATCTACAATTTTTTTTTTTTAAAACGATGACTTATGATATGAGTTTAATATCAAACCAATACAAAATAAATCAAGAGATTTTCTTAACACAATAACATATAATAGAAGTTTAATATGTCTCTACTAATTATAATATATCAATACTCCAAAAATTTGTAGGGTTTTGGTTATTTGCTTTGCCTTGAATTCAGAAGATGTCATGTGCGGCTTTTTTATGTGCTACTTCAATTTTTTACACCATACTTAATGTTATAAAATGTTATGCGCAACTAGAGTTTTGTTGTATAGAAACTTTTATGGGTTACTTCTTTTTTTACAGTCCATATATATATATATATATATTGAGCCAGCTCATGAGACAAATGAGTCGAACTCTACTTAGCTCAAGCTCGACTCATATTTTAGATGAGCCAAAAATCTGGGCTCATGGATCGCTCATTTAGCTTATGAGCTGAGCTCGTTGAGCCGAATATCGAATCGAATCGTGAGCTACTCACGAGCTGGCTCAACTCATTTCCACCCCTATATGTATGGGTGAAGATTCTTAGGGTCTTTT
The DNA here is from genome assembly GCA_026122235.1 of Vinca minor. Taxonomy (NCBI): domain Eukaryota; kingdom Viridiplantae; phylum Streptophyta; class Magnoliopsida; order Gentianales; family Apocynaceae; genus Vinca; species Vinca minor. The sequence goes on from JAOCZM010000002.1 coordinate 983,500, forward strand.
ATTTACTACCACTATTTGAAGTATTGGTTTCAACCAACTATGTATTTTTTTTTACTGTCATATTCTCAATTCCTCTTATTTCATGTTTTATTCGTATTTAATTTTCTTTGTAAAACTGTCTCTTTTCTTATATAATGACATCATCTATTGTGTCTTTTTTCTCCTATAAAACTTTGCTTGTTCTTTGTGGCAAATGATGCTGAAAAAGAAAGAATGCAAATTTGTGCTTCCTCCGTTTCATAATATAGGTCTTCTTAGACTATCATCATTATTAAAAAAAAAATATGGCCGTTTTGGGTGTTCAAGATTCAAGAGTACATTAGTAAAAATTCTCCTTATCTCCCCCCTCGTCTATGCTAAAAATATTTAAAAGACTTTTATTTTGAAATAGAGAAAAAAGTTGATTAAAACTCTGGGCTTAATAACCTCTTATTCTCTCATGGAACTGCAAGTGTCTTTTTTATAGCCTTGAAAGTGTATTTTAATTTGAGAACTGTAGTATTTATTTTTTACCCTCTGGGTGATTGTTATATTTGAGTTTAGGATGTAGTCACATATTGAGTACTAAAATAAAATACTCATTATGAAACACTTCCATTTACGAATTATATATATCTTTAATTTTCATCTCTTTCTCTTTATATAAAATTCTTATCGTTCTGTTGTGAACTTTTTAAGGGTGGGTAACCATTAGAGTTCAACGTCTACAGTCACTTGCCATTCTCAAATAATAGATTTTTATTTTTGATGTACTTTTTTTTCCCTCTGTTTATTATTATATATGGTAAAAAATACTTTGTTTAGGGATAAAAATGTAGTTAGCTGATTAGAGAAGTTAACTTTAAAAGTTTGTTTCTATGTTTTCATTGTGGTTTTCCATAATAAATTTTATTAGTTAGTAAAAAGAATTTAGCCGTGCATAGCACGGGTCTTTTAGGCTAGTATATCTATCTATATTAAAGAAGCCCTTTTCATATTTGTATATATATATCATGCCGTGCATAGCACATGTCATTTTCTAGGATTTTATATTAGTTATAAAACTTTTGATTGGTGCAAAAAATATGAACTATTTTATTTAATGCTAATGTAAGTAAACTTTTCCATGATCTCTAACAAATCTAAACTAACAATATTTTTGGTATGATATAATAGTCTATATTAAATATATAATTTTCCTTAATTTCAAAATTCAAAACTCATCTCATACTCTTAACATCTTCTTTTATCATTATATTTTAGAAGTTTATAAAAAATTTTAACAATGTAAATTCTTTTATAAAAAAGTTCATTGGTTTAAAATATTTGTTTCCATAATCAATCTATATTTATATTACAGAACATGTTTCCAAGCTTTAACCCATCAGAAATCTTCAAAACTCTAACCCAAATTTCTCGAATTTTCATCTTCTAATCCACCACTTTCTCAGTCAAATCTTCAGATTTATTTCCTTCTTTTTCTTTTTCATCTATTTTAATCATATCAAGAACTAAAGATAAGCCCTCTTAAAATTTTGTGTTTTGAATTTTATTTGATCAAGAAATACATGGAAACTTTAAATTCAAGTAGGTTTTTTGTTTTCTTCGTTTTCTTTAACATGTTAAGAGATGGAAAACTGATATATAGGTTTTGGAAATCATAGGTACAATGTGCTTTTCCCACTTATTTTCTATTTCTTTCATTCACTAATTCACTATTTTTAGATTGATTTCCTTTTTTTCTTTAGAAAATCAACGACTTACCTCTATCACTTACCTATGATTTTAAGAATCCATATTTTTACTCATCCTTATATTTTTCTTTAATGATAATTAATCATAAAAAAATGCTCTTTTTATTGTCATAATTTTCCATATTTCAGTTGTTCTCTCATGTTTCAGGGTTCTTTTTATTTTATTTTTTCATTATTAAAAGTCACAAGCATGAAAATAGATTTAAAGCACGATTAAAGTTGAAGAAAACAAGTCACAAGTGAACCTCAAATGTGTAAATGAGAGAAAGTTTCAAATATGTGTTGCCTACTTACTCTTACTTTTCGTTTATTTTTATTTGCGAATTTGAATATTTTATTCTCTCTTACACAGGTGGTCGAAAGTTATAATGAAACTTGCTTCAACAAAAGGTATATTAATTTACCCACTATTCCTTATCATTTCTTAGATGTCTAAAGAGAGAATTCTATGATATAAGGAATTTTATTCTGAGTTTTTGTTGAGTAAAGTAAGTCAATTATGAGTTTTTTCTTTCTTTCAGAATGTCTAGCATTAAATTACTCATTTCCTAAAATAACAATATTTTTTCTTATAAACTTCCACTGCTAATCTTCCTTAGTTTAAGCGTAATTTAAGGGCATTAACCTTCCATAACTAATAATGCAGAAGGAAACTCTATTAAAAGTAAAATACTTTTATTAATTTTCATCTTAAGTCAAAGTCAAACATTAAATTTTGGATGAAGTAATATTGTATTTGTTAAAGTATATAACCTAAATAATATTTGAGTTTCTGAGAATTTTGTATCATCATATTTCTTATGGCCCTTGTGTTATGTTTCTAATTTTCTTTTATATTATTAGTAGAATTTGGCACTTTTTTACATTAATTTATGATAGCTGAATCTATTGATCATTGCTAGCCACTTTTAATTTTTATTTTGATTTTTATATTAAATGTTTCAATTTATTTGATTGTAAGGTACAAAGAATCCTAATTTCTGGTAACCTTTTCTTTTATATGTATTGATTTACTTATGTCCTAGAAGTCTTTGGCAAAAACTTAATTTAGACTTGATTTATTATTTTGATTCCAAGAATTAAGTTCTTTAGCCATGCCCAACAGAGTTTTTACAAAAGTGATTTTTCTCAAAAGATTGCCAATATACTAAATGACTAATTTTATTTTTTAGTGAATAAAAACATTTACTAAAGTGAATCTTATAGCAACGTAAGTTAAAACTTGAGCAGAAAATTGCTCACTTTCATAGAAGAAGATGCATTATCTCAAAACGTGAAGCACAGAATGTTGAAAAACTTCATGAATTAGAAGGCTCCATAAGAAAAATGAAGTCACAATACGTAGTCTTTTCTTTTTTCTAAAAAAGATTAGGTGATTAACATTTAAACTTTAAATGCCTTTTCCCAATATGGTTTACACTTAAAAATGGTGACCTGACCTAGTGTGCATTATTTGAGTAACTTTCGCACGCAGAAAGTTGGGTCAAATGGACTAGCCTAAACTATAGTATGTGTTATTGGGTAAGGACCCTCGTGTAGAAAGCTATGTTTATGGGGTGGATTTTTCTTAAGTATGAGTTATTGGATAAAAATCCTCAAACATAAAACTTAGCTGATATGAAAAAACTAAGTCTAAGAAGGTTACATGAATGTAAGTGCAGAAAGCTATAACAAAAGATATAAAGATAGAATAAATAAAGGTAAAAAAGATATGTTCGAGAGTTGATTGTGTTGTCCTCAATCTTCATCATTATCTTCTATTCATAGATTCTGATGTGTACATGTTTTTTAGATCGTGAAAATCATGGGGAACATGGGCTAACTTCTAGCTCGTGCCAGCTGGTGGTGTTGAGTTGTATGTCCATCTTGGGACTGTCTAATTGTTTGAGAGGGATGAAAATGGTAATATTATAATTTAATATGATAATTTTTATTTTTTAAATAGTAAGTTTTATCTTCCACCAAATTAATCATTATTATAAAATAAATTACTATTTATGTCTTTTTTTTTAAAAGAATGAAATTTTATTGATATGGGCCGAAGCCATAAAAAATTACAGCAAACTGCATCACTGCAACAAGATGGGATTCCATAAGAAGAAAACTGACCCTCATATACTGGGCAGAAATCTAACATAAGGCAAGCCTACTCTATCCGAAATACATTGGTTTCGTATAGCCATAGGTAGCAGAAAAAAATTAGAAAAATCACAATCTGATCGTGTATTGCAAGCTTCATTAGCGAGTAAATCAGCTACCTTGTTACCTTCCCGATAGACATGTTGAACCACACTTTGATCAAGGATTTGATGCAGTGTCTGAAAAGCTCTGTCAAGTTTCCAACTATTAATGTGGCATTGAGACATGGACTTCTTTAAAAACTATTAATGTGGCAAAACCAGTCTCACCCCTTACATAGAATGATGGAAAGAGAATAATAGAGAGAGAAAAGAAGGTAGTATGAAACCTTAATTCCAATGCAAAACAAAAAAATTGACAGATAATTTGGGATGGAGGGAGTATTAGATTAAACCTAGTTATCGTTGGCTCGAGATTTGGGTGATTTATAGTGCTCAAAATATCACAATAAATAATTTGTTAAGAACTAGGAAAACGAAAGGTACCTGAGAAAACACAAAGAATAGAAAAAAAAACTAGAAATGATATCAACAACTTCGCCATTATTTAGTTACAAATCCTTTCGAGACACATGTCTTTTCAATCAAGGACTCTTATTTATAGCCATCAACACACTGATAATTGGCCCACTCAAACAAATTTGAGGTCCATATATTCTTACCATGTCTCAATTGCATTTTCCTTTTTTGAAATAATAACATATTACTGTTGATTAAAAACTTTAATGTATTCCATAATTAAAAATTTAGCTTTTTAGAAAGTGCCACCATGGTATAATATAGAGTAATATGCACTAAATGACCACTAAGTATTTAAACTATTACGGGTTATGGCCATAAACACATTTTTATTCAGGTTTTTGGCCATAAAACTTTTACGGGAAACGGGTTTTAGACTCCTGCCACTTTCTTCTCATTTTTTGCCTGAAAATGTAAAAAGACTAACCTACCCTCAATGATCCGACCCAACCCACTGACAGCTTCCTCTTGCCCACTGTTCATCTCCCCTATTGTAGTATTCATCCTCTTCATTCTTCTCACTCTCTCTCTCTCTCTCTCTCTCTCTCTCTCGCCCCCCTCTCTCTCTTCATAACCACCAAAAATCAACATCATTAACCAACCTTATAATAACTCAAAATAAAAAATCCATCTCCCAAAATCAACAACATTAACCAGGTTAGATCTTGTTTGTTCAAGAAAGAATAGATTATAGAGATGTCAGCATCCTCAGACACTCATTTGTTTTGATTTGTCGGTAGAAGAAAGTAGTCGCCTGACTTTTTTTCTTGTTTCAGCTTAAATGTAATCTAGCATACTTATTATTCTAATTATTTCATCCAATATATTCCTTCACTTCTAAGTTAAAATCCACTTCCCAATCTACGTTAATTTTCCTCTATTATTTGCAATCGTTTATTTTCTGAATCTTTTGCCGGTAGAAGAAAGATGAAGCTCGCCGAAGATGGTGGCTTTGCTGGGAAGAAGAAAGAAGAAAATAAAAGGACGAAAATGCCCCTCTCGTGGCCGGCACGTGGGGGATTTTTCAAAAAATTTACCGAAGACTAAAATCTGTTGCCCGTAAAAAATTTATGGCCAAAACCCAAAAAAACTTTGTTTATGGCAATAACTTGAAATAGTGAAATGTAGGTGGTCATTTAGTGCATATTACTCTATAATATATTAAGTAAAAATAAATAGTCCTACTTTTTTAATTTGTTTTTTGGAGAGGGGGATGAGTGAAGGGAACATGATTGACATGCAATTAGTGAACATCAAACACCCGATGCCTCATGATCTCGTAAAGAGTGCTTTCTCACAGAGTTGTTGCCTTGCCGGAAAATAAAATAATAATCCTTTTCACAGCAAGAATATTTTAAATTTTGTGACAATAGTTAAAAACCGAAAGCAATTGATAGAAATTTTACAAACGAATTGCTAATGAATTGTGATAGAAAGAAAATTGACTATTGAATATAAAATGTTTTTTATGATTATTTATATTTTTAAAAAGTATTTTATAGTTGGTCGACAAAGATTACAACTTGAAATAAATTTAATAAGTGTAAAATTTTATTTCTAATTATTCAACCACTAAATAATTTTTGAGATATCCATTATAATTATCCATGGATCTCGAATCTATCAGTAACTTTATTTTAAAATTTATTTTATAGTCTATCACAAATCAATCGTAAATTTTAAATGATTTTATGAAATTCAACATTTATCTTTTCAAAATTGTGTCACTTATAAGATGCAAACTATCAAGTACACTTTTTTCACCCTCGGTAGGATGGTTCAATCAAGGTTGGAGAGCATGATAGGGTTTTCTTTTACAACTTGTTCTTGTTTTTCTTTCTTTGGTTTGTCGGCGATGGATATTACACAAAAGTTGCAGGCGTGTACATTTACGGAGAAGGAAGCTAGTTGTAAAGATGTGAGAGAAGACGAGTTGCGTGAGGGAATCTTGGAGTGAAAACGAAATAATTTGTTTGTTCAAGTCCTCGGTCAGGCAGGCACAAATATTGCTAGCTTACGAACAATATTGGGGGCAGTTTGGGGATGTGGTGATTATGATATTGAAAGAACTGGTGAGCATGTTCTACACATCTTCTTTTGCACATATGAGATTATTGATCATGTTCTTTATGATGGCAGTGGAGTTTTTTTTAAACGCTGCTTTATTGATCATATAAAAAGTGCTTTCATGAGCACCAGGAATTACATGACTCAATAATGGCCGCAGTAAGACCAACACTAAGAAAAATAAAAGTTCATAGGAGTACATTCAACCTTTCTTGACTCTAAGATACGAAATGCCCTGTCTGTCCAAATTGATGAGCCTCCTACACACAAAGGGTAGTTTAGAAAACTGGGTGAAAGCTATGGTTGTGCGGGTATCACATGCTAAGTTGGCGAGCTAATCCGCTACCTTGTTTACTTCGCGATAAGCATGCTTAATAGCAATTCCGTAACACAATGCAGGGCCCGATTAAAACTGCTTTCCAATGCCCAAGAATTCACCATTCCCCGCTTCATGACCGCTGCCGCAAAAATTGAATACGTTTGAAATTTTGTGACCACTATTCCCAAGGCCAGACCAAGGTGTAGACCTTTACCCAATGCCTCCATTTCAGCCTTTGAGTTCGTTTCATGATTCCCAATATAAGCCAACAAAGCATTAATAAAGTTACATTCACCATGCCATAAAATGCAGCCAACTCCAGCAATACCTGGTTCCCGCGTGAGGCTCCATCAATGTTTATATTATGGATCTTGGGGGGAAGCGCATCTAAAAGCCACCATTGACGCAAAATTGGCCTAGCCTAGAGAATCATCAGAAATTCTGCGGAGCATCGTGTATGGAAGCTTCATTATAATACATAAAGTTCGCACATATTTATCAAAATCCCTCTTCAACGAAACAAAATTGGCAATCCAGCCCTCATAGATGAATTGGGATCTTGCCTCTTAAGTATCCAACATGCCCGGGAAGACTATCCTCACTGGCCCCCGAACATTTGTGCCGCCTAGACACCACCATCTCAGAAGTTGTTGAGGGGAGTCGAAGCGACCTACCTCAAACACAATTCCGCGACAGTGTCCCACATAGTTCCAAAGATCCTTGACTAATCGGCAGTCCACAAAAACATGTTTATATGAATCTCTACCACCTTTACAGGAACACCATGACACTACATTGAACCAATGCTTCCAAAGCACCTTCTCCAAAGCCAAAAACCATTTGAAGAGACGCCACAAGAAAAGGGACAATGTAAGAGGGGTACCTTTTACCCATATGCATTTTCGTGTAGCCATGAAAGCTCTTCCCCTAGCCTTGTTTATCACTGACTTGATTGAGAGATGACCATCTTGATCCAATAATCACACTTTTTGATCCTGCCCATTGGTAATAGAGACTGATGGCAGCCTAGACATAGTTGTCGAGGAAAGAAACTCTCCAACCGTTAGCATCCAGATACTCCTTGATCCTTGCCCCCTGCTGCTTTGTGGTATTGGGAGACCTTGTTGAGCCAGTGGGCGATCCAACATTAAGTTCTCATAGAAAATTAATGAGTCACCGCTAGGGACAAGCAAGTAAATGTTCACTTCTGTTGGAGTTTACATTTGATATAGGTGCTTAATTGATTGGGCATACAATTGGAGTGGGAAAAAGACCCGTGAACCATTTCTGCGGTCGACCGGACCAGTTAGACTTGGTCAAAACCGGCACATCTACATGTGTGAGGGAGTGTGTGGAGTGGGAGAGAAATATTGGGAGAGTGGGGTGAGTGGGTAATTCCACTTACCCACACTAGATGAAAATAGTTTTCATTCTAGCATCACACAAGTCTTGAAATCTCTCTCTTTTTCTTTCTACTCTAGCCGAACCAAAAGAAAGAAAAATACTATTTTTTCTTCTTGTTTTTACACATTCCCCAGAACACTTGAGAAGAGAAGAAAAGTTCTGATTTTTCTAGTTCTTAGATTTCCGTTTTTCGTAAGTAGCCTAAACTTTGTGGATTCTGGGAAAAGTGTTTTCCACCTTCATAGTTCTTGGACTAGCATCTTAAACATGGAGTAACAAGCTCAAAGTTGGTGTGTGGATACCAGTAGAGACATGAGTCATTTGGCTGATGTTGGTGATATCTAGTAGCAGAATCCGTGCATCGTCGATTAGATCGAATGAAAGGTATAACTCACAAACACATGATTCTGGTTCTTTCCAGTGAGTATATCCTTAAAGGAATGTAATTTCGCACTTTTATTTTCGCTGCATTTTGGGGATTACGAATTTTCCTTCAAGTGGTATCAGAGACTATCACAAGTACCCAATAATCTTGTTTATGTGTTATCTTACTGTTTTTGTAGTTAATAATGGATGTCTTAGGGTGTTTTACCTTTTACAAGCTCTGGGAAGTCATTTAAGTGTTAAATGAATCCCAAAACTAATTGTAAAATTCATGTTTTGGCTATTTTCTGGAAAATATTCTGTTGACCGGAAGAGGTTCATGGCAGACCGAACATGAGTTAGAAAATAGGATTTTTCTACTCCCTAGATTTTGACCGATGCTAGTCTGTTTTCAGGCCGATCGATCAGAAATGTTCTGGGTCGACCGAGGTGGCCTAATTTTACACTATTTTGGTTGCTTCCGAGAGTATGGTCTGGGTCGACCGGAATGGGGCTGATAGTGTATATTTGCGCTCTTAGCATGATTTTGTGTTTGTTTTGAGCATGGTGCATATTAATAGGCTTTGACCAGTGGTTTTAATTATAATACGACATGCGTGTCATGCCTTATCTATTATCTCTTGTTGTAAAAATTAATCTCGAATGCAACTCGAGAATTGTTTCAATTATGTAAAAGTTTAAGAATATGATTCTCTTTTTTCACATATTTAAGAAGTGATGAAGAAAGGCGTCCATCAGATGGAGGAAACCACAAGGAGGCGGAAGACAATAGACAGGTTTTATTGCTTTCCACCTTTAGATTGACCTAGGATTTTCTGTTGGCTCAGAAAATCTGAATAAGGGCTATTACTATGTCATGTTTATTTACTGTTTTATTTATTTTTCATGAGATGCTTGATGCATGTTTACAATATTAATTTTAGCATGTTATGCACATTCAAACGTATAATCAGATTATACACCGTTTGGTGAGAGAAATTTTAAAAATCCCTCAAATTTTAAATATTAAGCTATTACCTTCCTAGCGGGCCCCTCGTCAAGGACAAGATCCACAGTAGTGTGAACTTCCGAGTGGAATAAGCGCCTGCCTATCCTGGTGAGGTGCGAAGGATAAGTTAGTGATATCCGCCGGTCAACCTTGGGTTATACTTAACCGGATTACCTCAATCGTTGAGAATCCGGAGGCAAAATGGTTAAGATGCCCATTTATGTACTGAGGGTAATCGTTACCTACTTAACCAACCAAGAGTCACATAATTAATGTGATTAGCAAACGTTGCTTACCTAAGGCGTCTTCTTGAGTACAGTAGCCAAAGCTGCCTTGAGAATGACGAAATATTGATCTTGGTCCTACTAGAAAGTTTTGAACTTTCCGAATGAATACTTGAGGGTTATTCATTTGAAGAAAATAGTGGTAGAATAATTAAATAAAGTCATTTTAATGATTTTAAAATATGACAACAAAACTTTGCAAATTCTTATTTGTAGATAATATGGCAAAAGCAATCATTGCATCAAACTCACTTTCAATGTGATTCGTGATGAAGGACCATCTAAGGGGCTTCCCTACTAAAAGGAATCCTTATACAAACTACAAGAACCAATGAAGTGGCTTAGGACAAGGAACGTAAATCAACTTATTACATCATTGATCTGAGTTCTAAAGTAAAAAGAGGATGCTAAGTTACATCTAGAAAAGTTGTACAAGTCACCGTCTTAAGTTTATCAAGAGTACAATTCGTCCCTTTAAAGAAAAGTGGCTAAGAAAGGCATTTTAGTAATCTTACAAGTTGATGTGGCAATGGACAGCTTTGCAACAGTTTGGTATGGTGATCATAACTTTCAATATAGGTATCCCATGGAGCTGATTCAGATTGCATATGAAAGATAAGAGGTAGATCTACAACTTGCATGAAGATCACGAGATCCGATTCTGCCATCTTGGTGTCTGAAAATGTCATGCGAGCTAATCTAACAAGCTGTCCAGAGTTGGGACAAATTTAAATGGTATTTTAGTCTTTCGTACTTTAAATATTAATTATTTACTATTTTTAGCCATGTTGGCAAGTAGAATAAGTGCTAGCTAAATAATAGGACATGTTGTCCATTATCTTACACTACAAAAAAAAAGACCTTTAGTAACGAAAATTTTCGTTAGGAAAGGTCAAAAAATTCGTTACTAAAGACCTTTAGTAACGAAAATCGTTTGTCACCAATTTCGTCCTGAGAGCCCCGTCGCTAAAGGTCTTTCCTAACGAATATTGATATTCGTTACTAAAGGTCTTTAGTAACAAGCAAGTTTCGTTAGGAAAGGTGACCTTTAGTGACGAAATATTTCGTTACTAAAAGTTTTACAAAAAAATTAAATTTTAAAGCCATGGAGCCGAGCCGAGCCGGTTCCAAGCCGAGCCGAGCCGTGCCCGAGCTCACCCATCGGAGTCGGAGCCGAGCCGAGCCGGAGCCCCTCTACAATAATGTGAAATAAAGTCTCCACATTTTCATAGAAGTGGGAATCGAACTCAAGACCTCCAACTTGTATGTCATGCACTTAACCGCTGAGCTACGTTGGTCATTTGTTACTTATTGTTCCTATTATATTTATTATAATGAAGTTTTGTATTTTGAACTTTTAATTATTTTAATTTCTCTTTGTTTGTTGATTTTTTTTTATGAATAAAATTAAAATTAATACATTTTCATCAATGTATTTGTGTATTAAGTTGTTATAAAAAAATCAGAATAAAATTATTCTAGTTGCATATATACCATTTTTTAGTAATACTTTTAATATAAAGACTAAACAAATATAAAAATTAAAATTATATTCTAAATTATATCATACTTATATATGTATATTCTTAAAAAAAAAAAAAAAAAATTTAAGACGAAACTTTTCGTGACAAATTTTTGTTTCGTTAGGAAAGGTTGACCTTTCGTAACGAAAAAGGTATTCGTTACGAAAAGTTATACCTTTCGTGACGAAAATATGTTTTCGTTAGGAAAGGTAGACCTTTCGTAACGAAACTACTACTTTTAGTAACGAATATTTTTTTCGTTACGAAAGGTCAACTTTTCGTAACGAATTTTTGTTTCGTTAGGAAAAGTATACCTTTCGTAACGAAAAATGACTTCGTCACGAAAGGTTCGTCATAACAGGTAGTTTTTTTTGTAGTGTTAGATAGTGTTTTAGTTGATAGCTAGTTGGTGGTTGAAGAGTCCTAATTCTAGTAGGACTCTTATTTTCAGGGCTAGATAGCCGAAATCCTACTTCATTTAAAAGTGGGTTCGGCCACCATTGTAGATACGTTAGATATATTGATATTTTGGTAAGGTTATTCCTTAGCTACTTGTGAATTGAACTTCTTTATTGAATTCATTCATCTTTGAGTTACTGTATCAGCAAGTTAGTATCACATGTTGCGGTGTTTCAGCCTCCATCGATTCTTAGCCTTGTTTAGAGTTGCGTTGAGAATATTCCCCTTTTAAACTAGTTCAAGAATAGAGAAAGTTCCGATTTAAACTAAAGTATCGAATGTTGGTACTTGTTACATCGGTTCTTCATCAAGTGGTATCTGAGCAAAAGGTTCATCTCATTCTTGGTGTACCTTTTACAGCTTTCTATAAATTTTCTTGTTTGCTTGGGAAAGAAAAAAAAATTGGCATTCGGCAATTTAAAGAAAAAGCAGCCGTGAGTATTAGTGTGTTTGAAAAGTGAAAATAAAGAAAAAAAAGCAAACTTCGTGAAACAATAGAGATAGAGCCTCGTCCAAGAATTGGCAAACGTTCCCCTTTAATTTTTTAGCCGTGTTCTTCAATCACCATACATCAAGAACTGATAGCGTGAGAGCCTCACTCTTGATATTATTCGGCCAAGAAGAAGGGAAAATTCAAGAAAATCAAGAAAATCAAGAAAGTAAAGATTGAGAAGTGCTCTTCCTAAACACAAAAGGATACCTTTAAACAGTATCTCTTTTCATGATTAGGTCTAGGATTTTTCAAGATTACTCTTCTTTACTTTCTTTAAGCTTTTCGTATAGGTCAAAGATAGGATTTCTCTCCATTATTTTTCAGCTTTTGTATCAACGCAACAAGTTAGGAACCTTTAAATTCTTCTAGAGTTTGAAGTTCTTTCGCAAGTAGTGTTGGAATAAAAAGAGAACTTTTCTTTGATATCTAATAGTTTGTGTGTTTTTCTTGAAACTATAAACATGTCTCATCAAGCAAGTCCATCCAAATCCATGGTAGGTGATGAAGATAAGCTTTTACAAGAGGTGATGCAAAAGACGATGATCCGAACGTATGAGATTGCGGAAGAGATGAAACTTCGTAGAGTTTCAAATCAGCAAAGTAATAAGAGATTTAACTCTCTTAAGCAAGCTCATGGGCTGCAAACTCCCCACAAACCGAGAGAAAATATGCCTTCTTTGGAAGAAACTATTCAACAATTGAGAAAGGAAAGAGCGAGAGAAAAAAAGGAGTGATCCTACCCATGATGCAAAATCTGAGGAAAAAAAGGGCCAAAAAGCAGTGAGTTTAGTGAGAAAAAAGGAAAGCTCACAAAAAGAGAGAAAAAGTGTTTATTTATCAACCTGGGAAAAGTAGATAGTGAAGGGATTCAAGGGCGGAAACTCGTTCCAAACACCCATAAGTCCTCCCCTGAAGGATCCGCTCATACAAAACGAATCGAAAAATTCAAGAAAACGACTTACGTTTTCGGGTTCAAGAATCTGATTCTTGAATGAAAGATCCTGTCTTTGGGCTCTTAGCAACGATCACCTCGAGTCTTCCCTTGCGGAATTACTCTCTAACGGTATCCACGCGACGAAACGGGCAAATGAGTGCTAGCTCTACGCTTTTTCTGAGTTTCAGGAATTAGGGAGAAAAGGAGAAGGCAGAATCCGAAATCTAATTTCGGGTGTGTTTTGTTAATTGTGGCTAAAGCAAGTCGTCACTAGGGTTTTGGCTGAGAGATGATTATATAGGGTGTGAGAGTTTGTTCCCATAACCAACTCTCACGTCCTCCACCTCTCTCAGCAGTGGGAGTCTTTAACTCCCACGTCCTCTAGACTTCTGCTGGTAGTGGGAGTCTTTATCGGATAATAACTCCCACATAATTCCAGCTATAACCAAATACCGAAAATGCCCCTCCTTAATCCCTGATTCGAATAATAACATCTTATTATTCTCAGAGAAATAAATGTCATATACAATGAACCTAGACACATTCTAGATTCATTGAATCTGGACATGAAGCTCGTAAACTCGTCTATGCGTGTGACCCTGTAGGTTCATCTCACAATGGCAATGAAAACGTACTTAGTAGTAGTATGCATTCATAAATCACAAGCGGTCCCTAGCAGGCATTGTGACTACCCAAAGTGAATGAATTTTCGGTGGAACCTAATATCAATCCACTATTTAATCCCTTTGTCTCGCGATATCCTAATTAAGCATAAGTCGTAGTAATCGTCACCCTTATTAAGCTTAATTATATTTATGCTCGATCTCGTGTAGACTGCTCCAACAAACAATATTTAATAACCACTTTATTAAATACATTTGAGCACGGCCATGCATTTAAACAGTCTTTCCCTATCGAGGGGCCCATGGATATCTCTCTCTAATAAGAGAGGGACAAATTCAAGCCATGATAGGACACTACATCCGATCATCAGTCGTTTTGATTACTCGATTAAAAACAACGTACGACTGAGTCAAGATGTGGCTTCATTCATGCTAGAATCAATGGAGACATAAGGTCTAAGGATTCTAAAATAGTATTGAGGAAGTAATATTTATGACTAAAGACCATGAAGTATTACTTCTATAACGGATCACGTCCGATACGATATATCTCAATATATTGTATCTATGATATGATTTGTACTCATTACACATGATTAGTGAAACATAATCATCAATCAAACATCATACTAGTTTTATTTCATTGTAAAGTAGATTACATAAAACTAGGGACAACTAGAATAGTAATTACATAAGCAAATGAGTTTTACTATCAAATCACGCATTTGATGTTCATAAGCAAAATTAACTATTCAGATGAAATGCTCAAAAAGATATAAAACGTACAACATATGTTAATGGTCCTAGGGCACTACTAACAATCTCCCACTTACCCTAGGTCCAATCATACATGATCCTCAAATCCCATTGACCTAGTATGACTCTCTTGTTTAGGCTGCGGGAGTGGCATGGTCAATGGATCTGCAATGTTGTCGTCTGTATGAACTTTGCAAATACTAACTGTTAGTAGTGCCCTAGGACCATTAGCACATGTTGTGCGTTTTATTATCTTTTGAGCATGTAATTTAATTGTTAATTTTGCTTTTGATTATCAAATGTGTGATTTGATAGTAAAACTCATTAGCTCATGTAATTACTATTCTAGAAGTCCCTAGTTTTACGTAATGCTTAATTACTATGAAATAAAACTAGTATGATTGTTGATTGATGATCTTGTTTTACTGATCATGTGTAAGGGATACAAATCACATCATAGATGCAATATATAGGGATACATTGTATTGGACGTGATCCGTCAGATAAGTAATACTTCATGGTCTTAAGTCATAAGTATTACTTCCTCAATATACTATTTTAGCATCCTTAGACCTTATGTCTTCATTGATTCTAGTATGAATGGAGCCACGTTTTGACTCAGTCGGACGTTACTTGTAACAGAATAATCAATACGACTGATGATCGGATGTAGTGTCCTATCATAGCTTGAATGTGAGAGACATTGTAAGGAATTTGTCCCTCTCTATTATTGAGAGAGATATCCATGGGGCCCCTCGATAGGGAAAGACTGCTTTAAATGCATGGTCGATGCTCAAATGTATTTGATAAAGTGGTTATCAAATGCTATTTGTCGAAACAGATCTACCCGGGAGATCGAGCATAAATACAATTAAGCTTAATAAGGGTGACGACCACCATGCCTTATGCTTAATTAGGATATCGCGAGACAAAGGGATTAAATAGTGGATTGATATTAGGTTCCGTTGTATATTCATTCACTTTGGGTAGTCACAATGTCCTGCTAGGGACCGCTTGTGATTTATGAACTCACACTACTACTAAGTGTGTTTTCATTGCCATTGTGATATGAACCTACAGGGTCACACGCATAGACGAGCTAACGAGCTTCATGTCCAGATTCAATGAATCTAGAATGTGTCTAGGTTCATTGTATCTGACATTCACTTTTCTGAGATTAATAAAGTGTTATTATTCGAATTAGAGATAAGGGGCATTTTCGGTATAGCTGGAATTACGTGGGAGTTATTATCCGATAAAGACTCCCACTACCAGCAGAAGTCTAGTGCACGTGGGAGTTATAGACTCCCACTGCCAAAAGAGGTTGATAGGGCGTGAGAGTTTAGACTCCCACTGCTGAGAGAAGTGGAGGACGTGAGAGTTGGTTATGGAAACAAACTCTCACACCCTATATAATTAATTCTCAGCCGAAACCCTAGCCTAGCCTTGCTTCAGCCGCAATTAAACAATTCACCCGAAATCAGATTTCGGATTTTTGTGCCTCTCCCTTTTCTCTCTAATTCCCGAATCTCAGAAAAACGAAGAGCTAGCAATCGCTGTCCGTTTCGTCGCGTGGATACCGGTAGAGGGACTTTCCGCAAAGGGAAATCAATCGGTAGCAGCATCCGATCCAAGAAACGTCATTCTCCATTCAAGAAGTAGCTTCTTGAACCCGAAAACGTAAGTCTTTTCTTGCTGTTTTCGATTCGTTTTGTATGAGCAGATCCTTCAGGGGAGGACTCATGGGTGTTTGGAACGAGTTTTCGCCCATGAATCCCTTCACTAACGTCTCCTCTGTCGATGATCTCTCAAATCAGATGGAAACGCCTGAGAATGTGTTTGGATCGTTGGTGAGATCTAGGTTCCTTAGCTTGTGAAATGGCACCAGTACTATCACAATAGAGGTCCACTGGGTTCACATTGCTAGGGACGACACCTAATTCATCAACAAACTTCCTGATCCAAACAGCTTCTTTAGCTGCTTCAGAGGCAGCTAGATACTCAGCTTCTGTTGTAGAGTCGGCCACGGTTTCTTGCTTTGAGCTCTTCCAGCTCACAGCACCTCCACTCAAACAAAACACAAAACCAAATTGCGATCTAAAACCATCTACGTCGGTTTGGAAGCTTGCGTCTGTGTAACCATTTACTACCAGACTTCCTTCTTGACCTCTGTAAACTAAGAACATATCTTTAGTCCTTCTCAAGTACTTAAGAATTCTCTTGACTGCAGTCTAATGTGACTCTCCAGGGTTAAATTGATATCTGCTAGTCATACTTAAAGCAAATGAGACATCTGGGCGTACATAATAGACCCAATGGCTGAAGCATATGGGATCTTACTCATGCGCTCTTGGTCCTCCTTTGTGGAAGGTCCTTGAGTTCTGCTGAGTTTAATGCCATGTGACATGGGCAAGAATCCCTTTTTGGAGTCTTGCAAACTGAACCGTTTCAGTACCTTGTCAATGTATCCACTCTGGCTTAGGCCAATCATTTTGTTAGATCTATCTCTATAGATTCTTATACCCAAAATGTATGTAGCCTCGCCTAAGTCTTTCATGGAAAAACACTTCCCCAACCAAGCTTTTACGCTTTGTAATGTGGGGATGTCATTTCCAATCAGTAAGATGTCATCCACATAAAGCACAATGAACACTACTGCATTATTAGTTACTTTCTTATAAACACAAGGCTCGTCTTCGTTTTTGATGAAACCGAATTCTTTAATACATTCATCAAAGCGACGATTCTAGCTTCGAGATGCTTGCTTCAATCCATAAATGGACCTTTGAAGCTTACACACTTTGCTAAGATTTGTTGGATCAACAAACCCCTCAGGTTGTGTCATATACACATCCTCGAGAAGGTTTCAATTAAGAAACGCAGTCTTAACATCCATTTGCCATATCTCATAGTCATAATATGCAGCTATGGCAAGTAAAATCCTAATAGACTTTATCATAACGACAGGAGAAAAGGTTTCGTCATAGTCAATACCATGAACTTGTCTATAACCTTTAACTACTAGTCGAGATTTAAAAGCGTGTACATTACCATCCATGTCGGTTTTCTTTTTGAAACACCATTTGTTATCAATGACCTTACACCCTTCAGGTGGGTCCACCAAAGTCCACACTTGGTTATCGTACATGGATTGCATCTCAGACTTCATAGCTTCTAGCCACTTATCTGACTCAGAACTACGAATTACCTTTTTGTAGGTAGTGGGTTCATCTTGATCAATCAGTTCGACCTGATGATCATCAATCACGAGAAATCCATATCTCTCAGGCTGTTGATGTACCCGACTCGACCTCCTTGGGCCTTGTGTCAAAGATTGAAGCTCAGTATCAGCACGTGAGCTTGCTTGAACTTCCAAAGTTGGTTCATATGTTGTTTGGGGATCTTGAATTTCCTCAAGATGGATCTTACTCCCACTATCCTCTTTGGAAATAAATTCCCTTTCAAGGAATAAACCATTTCGAGCAACAAACACTTTGTTCTCTAATGGAAGATAGAAGTAATATCCTTTAGTTTTTTAGGATATCCCACAAACAAACACTTGTCAGATTTAGGGGCGAGTTTGTCAGATAACAAGCGTTTTACATACGCCTCGCATCCCCAAATTTTGAGAAATGACAAACTAGGTCGTTTCCCAGTTTATATCTCATATGGAGTTTTCTGAACCGCTTTAGAAGGAACTCTATTCAATATAAATGCAGCAGTTTCTAGGTCGTAGCCCCAAAAGGAAATTGGAAGACTTGTTTGACTCATCATAGATCGAACCATATCTAATAAGGTGTGATTCCTCCGTTCTGACACGCCATTCCATTGTGGTGTGCCAGGAGGAGTTAGTTGTGAAACAATTCCACAACCTCTAAGATGTTCGTCAAACTATTGTTTAAGGTATTCGCCACCTTGATCTGATAGAAGTATCTTAATACTTTTACCAAGTTGATTTTATACTTCATTTTGAAATTCTTTGAATCTTCCAAAAGATTCTGATTTATGTTTCATTAGATAGACGTAGCCATGTCTACTGAAATCATCTGTGAATGTAATGAAGTACTGGAACCCTCCTCTAGCACTTGTGTTTATTGGTCCACAAACATCTGTATGTATGAGGCCCAATAAATCGAAAGCTCTCTCACTTTGTCAAGCAAAGGGAGCTTTAGTCATTTTGCCTAACAAGCAAGAATCACAAGTCTCATAAGACTCTTAAGTCAAATGATGTCAAAATTCCATCTTTATGGAGTTTTGATATGCGTTTCTCATTTATGTGGCCCAAACGACAGTGCCAAAAGTAGGTTTGGTTTAAGTCATTGGGTTTAAAACTCTTAGTATTAATGTTATAGATGGGCCTTTTAATGGATTCATCGAGTTTAAGAGCATAAAGCCCATTCATCAAAGAGGCATCTCCATAGAAGATACGATCTTTATGAATGGTGCAAATTTTATTCAGAATATTTAATTCAAAACCTTCAATATCCAAACAAGAAACTGAAATAATATTCCTACTCAAAGTTGGAACATAAAGACAATTATTCAGTTCTATAATAAGGCTACTTGGCAAAACTAAATTAAATGTCCCGGTAGCTACAGTAACAACTCTTGCTCCGTTCGCTACTCTCAGGTCCACTTCTCATTTTGCCAGTGATCTACTCCTTTTGAACCCCTTGCACATTTGCACAAATGTGAGATCCACAACCGGTATCTAATACCCACAAAGTATGAGTAGACATGTTAATTTCAATAACATAAATACCTGGAGAGACAGTCAAACTGGCTTTTCCCTTTTTCTTCTCTTCCAAATAGAGCTTGCAGTTCCGTTTCCAATTACCTGGTTCATTGCAATGGAAGCAAACTCATTCCTTTGGTGCCTTGGCCTTGGGTTTGGGCTTGTTATTGCCTTTGCCCTTCTTGGCCATGGGCTTTCCCTTTCCTTTCTTCTTGAAATTCCCTTTTTGAACCATGCATTAAGACTTCAGGTGTCTTCTTAATGTTCAGTTCAGCCTGCTTAAGCATCCCGTGTATTTCGTGTATGGTCTTCTCTATGGAATGCATGTTGAAGTTCATAACAAATTGGTCATACTCCGGTGGGAGTGAGCCCAAGATCATATTTGTGGCCATGTCATGACCTACGGTAGCCCCAAGCTTCTCAAGTTGGTCAAAATAACCCTTCATCTTAAGAACATGTGCACTTACAGAAGTGCCAGGGGCCATTTTGCAACTATTCAACGCCTTAGTAGTGAGGAATCTTTCATGACGAGCTTGCTCTTGGAACATTTCCTTGAACTGGCCCATCATCTGGAAAGCCTCAACTCTTTCAAACTGTTTTTGAAGGTCAGTGCTCATTGTGACTAACATGAGACAAGTCACATCGTTAGAGTCATCAAAATGCTTCTTCCAAGCATCTCTTTCAGCTCTAGGGGCGTTGTTTGCAGGCTGTTCAGGAATGTCTGTATCAAGAACGTGTAGCTTTCTTTCCTGTTTAAGGACAATCCTTAAGTTGCGGGCCCAATCAAGGAAATTGGTCCCGCTTAGTTTTTTTCCTTCTCAAGGAGGATCACAATGAATTGTGTGAAGTGTTGGTTGCCATTATCTACATTAAATTATTTGCAAAGTTATTAGTTTTGAGCAAAAAATCTTTCCACAATTTCAACACTTTTTTATTTTTATTTATTTTTAATTTTTTTTTAAAACATATTTTTTTATAGAAAAAGCCAAAAAGGCAATAAAGTACATAGAGGGGGACTAAAGCCAAAACCTCTAAGTAGGTGGAAACAAATCCACACTATACAAGAAATAAGAGCTAGGGCGTTTGCGCGTCAAGATCATCTCAATCAAGCTGACGACCCTTTTTAAAACGAAACCCACACCAAATAAGTAGTTGACTCGCGAGTTTGCATAAATGACCCCACCTTGACCCGCGAGAAAATAACACGTGTGCCCGATCCACTAGACAAACTCCATATCAGCACGTTGTAGCCCACACCATAAACAAGTGAGCTACTTAACCAAATGGATCAAAACACCACAACAATTTCATCATCTTCACGAAGAACACCTCTTCAGGATGAACACGTCAAGAACATCAAATAAATCCGAAAATTCCATGGATTTTTTGATAGAAGTGTTCTCCAGGCTCCCAATATACCAGAAAAGCCAATAAATAACCCGATCTGTACCTAAAATGATGGTTGCAAGAGAAATGTATTTATGGTGTTTGAGTGAACCTACCATAAACAGAACGAAAAGCAACCAAAAATGGTGTTTTCAAAAGGATTAATCGCTAAGAGCAAGTAAAGATCGGACAGAAAGATGGATGGAGCATGAAGAACAATAAAAATCCAATCTTTAAATAACCCAAAAAAATACAAGAGGCCAAGCATGAAACCTTGAGAAATCAGAACTAAAAGCCACCAAAAAAGGTGTTTTCAGAAAGACTAAGATCGGACAGAAAGATGGATGGAGCATGAAGAGCAATAAAAATCCAATCTTTAGTTCTAGTCAATATTTTTGCAGCCAAGAAATGCAAGAAAACCAACAAATCATGTTAAAATCACAAACCCAGAAACAAAAGTTTGAAGAAATAAGCAACACAGCCACTAAAATCGAAGCTTTTTACCCATAAGCACCATTAATAACTCCTTCGAAGAATAAAACCCAGCAGAGAACATCACAAAAAGGAAGGAGAGCAACAATTTTATAGAAAGATTAAACGCCAAGAGCAAAAATCGGACCAGAAGGTTGTTTGGAGCAGGAACAGCAGCAAAGATCCCATCTTTACTCTCTCTCTCCCTATTATAATATCTAATAGCTTCAAGAGATCAAAAAAGAACCCACTAAAGCAACAAACAAATAACAGACCAAGAAGAACAAGAATAAACTAAGCTAATCCTACCAAAAAAGGTAGTGTTAGTTAGATTATTTTTCAAAAATCATACAAGAGTAAGAAGAGAGACATATTTTCTCTAGAGAGAGATAAATAGTGGGAAATAACATTTTACGATAGTTATAAGTTAGCTTTGGCTTATCCCCATAATTAAAGTAAAATCAACCTATGAGAATGACATCTATATGTCCCGGCTATTCTCATTTTATGCCCTAGGCCCAAAACTATTTTGATAGCCTAGTTAAGTCGAACCATGTCTAAGCTTATGGAAATCACTATTTTCCCATCTCCTTTTGCTTGGATAACCACTTGTCTGTTGGTTTGGCAAGCAGACATAATGATGATCCAAACTCATGGAGTGTTTAGGATATGGTAGGCATTTTAAGACTTAATTAAAACATTCGGTTTGAATAAGACATTAAAACGCGTAATACAATTATACAAGCATAAAAATTAAACGTGAGATAGCATGACCTAATCCTATGATGACTCCCACGAGCCTTGTGGGAGCCAAGGGTCAATCTAAGTCAATATCCATCTCATGGATAAAGTCTTCGATCCAGCAGCCTCCAGCCTTGTTACATAGTTGCATGGGCATACCCTAGCCTTCAATGTAAAGCAATAAAGCTAATCTAAGAAAGCGATTACAATTTTACAACATTGAAAAATAGCTCGCAGGCCAAAAATATGTAAAACAAGGGGTATAGTAGGCCATGCTATTCACCATGCTAAAATCACATAAAGCACAATGAAATAAACAACGAGTACATATACAAAGTCTTAGGTCAGCAGAACGACGAATCTGCGCGACGCAGACGGCGGTCCCGATTTACCCCTTAATTGCCTTACTTACATAATCAGATTATGCATTGGTTAATCAAATTAACGGCAGGAGATATACATCAGTTTATGCGTAATAACCGAATTAATCAAATTAATTACAGATTAATCACAAACAATTTATGCAGTATAATCAAATTAATAGCAGATTCATAAACAGTTCATGTATATAATCATATTAATGACAGATGGTTAATCAGTTCATGCAATATTAATCAAATTAAAACATACATAACAGTTTATGCATATCAGAATATACAGAAACTAATATAACATGATTAGCCGAAATTCAGTTTATGCATATATCACATATATTGAACAAAAGATACAATCTTTTCTGTTTTTCACACATACACATACCAAATGTGATTAACAATATCGAATTCGAATCGTATGAGCAAGGCTCTGATACCACTGAAGGGATTCATGGGCAGAAATTCGTTCCAAACACCCATGAGTCCTCCCCTGAAGGATCTGCTCATACAAAACGAATCGAAAAATTCAAGAAAAAGACTTACGTTTTTGGGTTCAAGAATCTGATTCTTGAATGAAAGATCCTGTCTTTGGGCTCTTAGCAACGATCACCTCGAGTCTTCCCTTGCGGAATTATTCCCTACCGGTATCCACGCGACGAAACGGGCAGCGAGTGCTAGCTCTACGTTTTTCTGAGTTTCGGGAATTAGGGAGAAAAGGAGAAGGTAGAATCCCAAATCTAATTTCGGGTGTGTTTTGTTAATTGCGGCTAAAGCAAGTCGTCACTAGTGTTTCGGTTGAGAGATGATTATATAGGGTGTGAGAGTTTGTTCCCATAACCAACTCTCACGTCCTCCACCTCTCTCAGCAGTGGGAGTCTTTAACTCCCACGTCCTCTAGACTTATGCTGGTAGTGGGAGTCTTTATCGGATAATAACTCCCACATAATTCCAGCTATAACCAAATAACGAAAATGCCCCTCCTTAATCCCTGATTCAAATAATAACATCTTACTATTCTCAGAGAAATAAATGTCATATACAATGAACCTAGACACATTCTAGATTCATTGAATCTGGACATGAAGCTCGTAAACTCGTCTATGCGTGTGACCCTGTAGGTTCATCTCACAATGGCAATGAAAACGTACTTAGTAGTAGTATGCATTCATAAATCACAAGCGGTCCCTAGCAGGACATTGTGACTACCCAAAGTGAATGAATTTACGGTGGAACCTAATATCAATCCACTATTTAATCCCTTTGTCTCGCGATATCCTAATTAAGCATAAGCCGTGGTAGTCGTCACCCTTATTAAGCTTAATTATATTTATGCTCGATCTCCAGGTAGACTGTTCCAACAAACAATATTTAATAACCACTTTATTAAATACATTTGAGCACGGCCATGCATTTAAACAGTCTTTCCCTATCGAGGGGCCCATGGATATCTCTCTCTAATAAGAGAGGGACAAATTCCTTACAATGCCTCTCACATTCAAGCCATGATAGGACACTACATCCGATCATCAGTCGTTTTGATTACTCGATTAAAAACAACGTACGACTGAGTCAAGGTGTGGCTTCATTCATGCTAGAATCAATGGAGACATAAGGTCTAAGGATTCTAAAATAGTATTGAGGAAGTAATATTTATGACTAAGGACCATGAAGTATTACTTCTATAACGGATCACGTCCGATACGATATATCTCAATATATTGTATCTATGATATGATTTGTACTCATTACACATGATTAGTGAAACATAATCATCAATCAAACATCATACTATTTTTATTTCATTGTAAAGTAGATTACATAAAATTAGGGACAACTAGAATAGTAATTACATAAGCAAATGAGTTTTACTATCAAATCACGCATTTGATGTTCATAAGAAAAATTAACTATTCAGATGAAATGCTCAAAAAGATGTAAAACGTACAACATATGCTAATGGTCCTAGGGCACTACTAACAGATAGGGCAATACGAGTAAAACAACTTGTTGTTTTGTTAGGTTTTGAAGAAACCGAAAGGTCTCTTGTCATTAACACTTTTTATTTTGATCTAAATTCTTCTTCTATCACTAGTATTGTTACTGATCTTTTTCAGGAATTGCAAGGAATAATCCCCAAGGAGTTTCCGAGAGGGTTGCTATCTAGCCTTCAAAACTGTGAAAGATATAAACCAAATCCGGATGCGAATCACGAAATTCGAAGGCAAGTTGATTTAATTCTTGAGAAGGAGAAAGTAAGTAAGTCTTTAAGTCCTTATGCTAATTCGGTAACTTTTGTGCCAAAGAAAGAATGGGACTTTTAGATTATATACGGACTACGGGAAAATTGGCCTTTAGTGACAACAAAAGTTGTCATTAAATAGCTTAATTTTGTCACTAAAGGTCCATAGTGACAATATTTTTTTGTCACAAGGTCGTCATTAAATCACCGTCACTAAAGCTTCGTAGTGACAACTTTCTATCTTGTCATTAAAAGGGACACTTTATTGACAAGAATTTTGTCGTCACTAATGGTTGCAAGTTTTAGTGACAACAAATGTTATCACAATATCAGTTCAATATTGTCACTAATGATCATGGGTCATCACTGATTTAGCATCCTTTAGTGCCAAGAGTTGTCACTAGAATGCACAATTTTAGTGACAAAAATTATTTCGTCATAATGCTTGCAACATTTTGTGACAACTTTTTTTAACACAATTAATACCAACATGTTGTCATTGATGCTCTTTATTTTTCACTCATTTTGTGCGTTAGTGACGACTTGTTGTCCACTAAAATAAATTCATACAACATGATATATACAAAAGTAATGATGATTAGAAAATGTATAGAGCTCAAATTCCAGTGCCATTAATACGATGGTAATGTAATATAGAAATATATATAAATTCATACAAAATAATATATACAAAAGTAATGATGACCCGAAATATACATACTTATACTACATATTAAGCACTTATACGAAGAACCCTTTCCCTCTCAGAAGAGAATTCTTCAGTTAAAGTGACTACTTTCTTCTCAAGACCAGACTTTTCATCTTCAATGGATTTTGAGGAAAGCTTCTATTTCGGCCACTTTTGATTCATCATTATTTGCCAGAGCCTCTATATACATTTGCAAAGAAGCTATAATGATTGAATCAGGACCAACAGCTGCACTGTCACCATCCACAACTGTATCTTCAGCCCCAACAGTCGCCTCTCCATTTCTCTGTTTCAGAACCCAATGAGCAAATTTGGTGGTCACATACACAAAATCAGTACAAATATAAACAATGTAGCAGCAATTTGCCAAGTATGGACTAGCAAGACTAAGTGACAAAAACGCCTAAATCAAGCAGAAATGAACAATTTAAGAAGCACTACTAGTGCATGAAAGTAGAAAAAGACATGTATTAGTACTCTGTACATAGCAAAATATGAAAAAATGACAGGCTGGAGAATTTACCAATAAATTGCAGAGAGAAGGAATAAAGGTCCTATTTACTGGTATACATAAATACCAGCAATCATATCTAGCATAAAACGAGATATTCAACATAGTAAAACAGCATGAACACTGCCAAAATCCAACAAAAACCCAGGTTCTACAAACCTTGAAACAGACATCTAATCTCATATACTTGTTCACAATGAAAAGACGAATCAGAAGATAAATATAGAACATCAAATTCTACTAGAATCAACCATAAAAATCACCTAAAACTAAGAAACATTCAAGCTGCCAGAAAAACAGTCACAAAAAACTAAGAATTTCCAAAGTAAATCCCACTCTCTACAGACCACTACTTCATTGGGCCTCAAACATGCTCAATACACCAACTTGTAAGAAAAACAAGAAGTTCACAATTTAATGTCATTCAGCTTTGCATAGATTATGTACTTCTTTAGCAACTCTTGAGAAATTATCTACATATTAAGTGATTTTAAATCAAAACAAGACAAGCTCAAGACTTTTCAAATGACTAATAGCAAATACATAGACTCCAAAGCAAGAACCTCAGGATCATTGGGAACACAAGAAATTAGGTAATCAGAAAATTTAACACAAGAAAAATAAGCAAGGCAGATTAAGATCAGTGTGTCAATTAATATGCCAAAAACATAGCCCCACTGCATGATACACATAACTTAGTCATAACTAGCAAGTGATTGAGGAACAACCATAAGATCATAAAGTCCAGGGATAGCATAACATATACTATAACTTACTTTACATGTAAACATGCGCAAAACTTTTTGATGACCTTTCTTTTCTTTTTCTATTGGGGCCGAGGAGAAGATAAGCCATAACAAGATTTCCAACGCAGATGGACACGGCTAGCAATGCCTTAATGATATTTAAGGTGACTCACACCAAAAATTCCAATGCAAATTTATTAAAAATGTATTTGCATCCCATTGACTCACTTCAATTCATAAAGAACATATTTTTTACTATTTATTTATTCTTAAATCTGATACAGTGATTAAATAAGAGTAGAACATACTACTAACATTACACATCAATAAATAAAAAACAAAAAAAACAAAAACACCCACAGTAACAATAGACTGGAATTCACATAATTATCAATTGTAGATAATTGCAAAGATATAACTTCTAAGACTATACAACCACACACAGATGTTGAGAGAATCATGCAACTGAAACTCAAAGAAACCACAATAAGAAAAGAACATAAAATGGTTACAACATAAGAAATCAGAGCTTGAAGGAAGGAGTCATGCAACAAAGACGAATTGAGTCGTACAAGTTTTGTGGCTCGGGAGTGGAACAATGACGATTAAGTAAAATGATGGGAAAAGTGAGATACAGATACTTGATGAGTTGGGAGTTTATATTTGTATAACTTTCAATGTTCGTAGCTCTGATGTCTTGCCTATATGTCAGAGCTCGACAATAAATAATCCTGCTCTGCAGCTAAATCCAAACATAGCCTTAGCCTTAGAGATTCAATATATTTATATATAAGAAGAACATAAGAAATTTCAAGCTACAACCATAAATGATAAGGATCAGTTCATATCATATCAAAAAGCGAAATCTTTTGTCCAAAAAGCCATTCTTCATATCTTTCATGCAACCATCATATGTTTCTGCTACTCCTGGATAGGTAACTCCTTCTGTTACATTTCTCTTTTCCTTTATATCGAGCTTAATTAGGAGGATTGCAATTCAACGATGAGCTAATCAGTACAGGTTAACTAAAACACCTCAAGATTGGTTAACAAATTTGTGAATATAAGTTAACAAGTTCTTTTGCTATCACTTAACACTTACAAAAATTTGTGAATATTGCAGGTCATATTCTGTGTGCTTCAGAAAATTCAGAATTCTTGTACTCAGTATTCATCTAATTTTGCAATTGGTTATTAGTGCAGACAATTGAATTGAAAACAAAAAAAGGAATTAGACCCTTTGAAAGGCAAAGTCATGATTCAGAAAAAATAAAATAGCATATCCATATTCAGCACCAAGAGCATATTAAAATAGCAACATACTATTGCAAAGCACAAAAAATCAAGAACTCCTAAAAGTCAAAAGTTTTATCTTCCCTTCTTCAAGATAACAGGGGGAAAAAATGGTGTCAAAATGTGAAATCTGCTGCGAAATTATAACTCTCTTGCCTAATTTTTAATTTAGGGGACAAAAATCTCTCAATCCAGAAGCTAATCGAAAGCACCCAAAGACCAACACCACACATCGGCTCAATTAACAACAAATGGTAGCATAAACATTGTTAATAAAAAAATATGAAGGGGAGAAAAGAAAAGACAGTACCTTTTGAACAAAAAATTCACTATATTTGCCTGACAGAAAGCAAAAATCCCAAATCAAAACTCTAAAGTTCTGGTGAAAGGAACACGTTTGTGAGCCTTTAATACTTCAAAATTTCCTGCCAAAAAGGGAAAAAAATAGAATCAGATGAAGCATAACTTAGTGTTTCAGAATAGTGAGATTCACAACCAAGGAAATCGACGGACATATCTCTATAGCTACAGTGTATTCGGATACAAAATCACTTATTTACCATGGTAGGAACTTGTCAAAGCAACGATTGGAAACAACAGGAACCGAAATCTTGAGAATAAAATAGTGGGAATAGAACTTTGGGGGCAAATTAACCTTAGATCGATGTTGGGTATTCTGCAAAATCTGATTCCTAGGGTTAGAAAAGTGAGAAAAAAAGAGGAGATAGAGAGAAATTGGGGTGAGAGCTAAAGCTTGAAGGAGGGAAGTGAAATTCACATTTTGAGAAGTAGAAAACTCTCAAAATTTTCACCTGTTTTTGTTCCCACGCAAGTTTCCCCCTAAAAGCCAAAATTTTCAGCTTTCTCTTATTTCCCGCTTTATTATATATTTATTCAGTGACAATTTTTGTTGTCACTGATATGAAAATAATATGTTGTCACTAATAAGTGTATCATTTAGTGACAAGATATTTTAGGTTGTCACTAAGAAGTTCCATCTTCATGATGGGAATATATTTAGTGACAATAACAATGACGTCTTTTAGGTTGTCATTAAAAATGAGACCTCTAAGTTCTTCAGTGACAACATTTTCTGTTGTCATTATATCTACACATTTAGTGACAATACTTTTTGTCGTCACATGAATTCTTGTCACTAAAAGCCATTTTTCCTGTAGCTCTCAATATTAATAAAATAACTATTAAGTCTAGACATCCGATTCCTCGCTTTGATAATATACTTGTTTATAGTAAAAAAACACAGAGAATCATAATGAACATCTTAGGGCTGTTAAGAAGGACAAATTTGATGGAGGAAACTTCCTCGACTGTGATGAAGGACCATCCAAGGGGCTGCTATTTCCAAATGAATCCTTATACAAACTACAAGAACCAATGACGCGGCTTAGGACAATGAACGCGAATCAACATATTACATCATTTATCCAAGTTCTAAAGTACAAAGAGGATGCTAAGTTATATCTAGAAATGTTGTACAAGTCAACTTCTTAAGTTTATCGAGAGTATAATTCGGCCCTATCAAGAAAAGTGGTTAAGAAGGGCATTTTAGTAATCTTACAAATTGTTGTGGGAATGGACAACTTTGCGATAGTTTCGTATAATGATCATAACTTTCAATCTAGGTATCCAATGGAGCTCGTTCAAGTTGCATATGAAAGATAAGAGAGAGATCTACAACTTTCGTGAAGATCATAACATAATATACGGAAATCTTGGTGTCCGAAAATGTCATGAAAGCTGGTCCAACAAGCTTTCCAGAATTGGGACGAATTTAAAGGGCATTTTAGTATTTTGTACATTAAAGTCTATTATAGACTTTAATTATTTTCAGCTTTATTATTTACTATTTTTAGTCATGTTGTCCATTATCTTAGATAGTGTTTTAGTTGTTAGCTAGTTGGTGGTTGAAGAGCCCTAATTCTAGTAGGACTCTTATTTTCAAGGCTAGATAGCTGAAATCCTACTCTATTTAAGAGGGATTTCGGCCACCATTGTTGATATATTGATATTTTTGTAAGGTTATTCCTTAGCTACTTGTGAATTGAACTTTTTTATAGAATCCATTCATCTTTGAGTTACTGTATCAACAAGTTAGTTTCACTTCTTGTGGTTTTTCAACCTCCATCGATTCTTAGGCTCTTTAGAGTTGCGTTGAGAATATTCCACTTTGAAACTAGTTCAAGAATAGAGAAATATATATCCGATTAAAAGTAAAGTGTCGAATCTTGGTACTTGTTACCTTGGCTCTTCATCAAGTGGTATCAGAGCAAAAGATTCATCTCATTCTTGGTTTACCTTTTACAGCTTACTATAAATTTTCTTGTCTGATTGATAAAGACAAGCATTCGGCAATTTAAAGAAAAAGCAGCCGTGAGTATTAGTGTGCTTGAATAGGGAATTATAGAGCCAAAAAGCAAACTTTTTTAAACGATAGCGGTAGAGTCCTGTCCAAGAATTGGCAAACGTTCCCCATTTAATTTTTGAGCCGTGTTCGTCAATCACCATCCATCAAGTACTGATAGCGTAAGAGCCTCACTCTTGATATCATTAGGCCAAGAAGAAGGGAAAATTCAAGAAAGTCACGAAAATCAAGAATCAAGAAAATAAAAAAAGTAAAGATTGAGAATTGCTCTTCCTAAACACAAAATAATACCTTTAAAAAATATCTCTTTTCTTGATTTGATCTAGGATTTTTCAAGATTACTCTTCTTTTCTTTCTTTAAGCTTTTCGTATAGGTCAACGGTAGGATATCTTTCCATTCTTTTTCAGCTTTGTATCAACGCAACAAAGTAGGAACCTTTTAATTCTTCTAGAGTTTGAAATCTTTTGCGAGTTGTGTTGGAATAAAGAGAGAATGTTTCTTTGATATCTAACAGTTTGTGTGTTTTTCTTGAAAGTTTAAACATGTCTCATCAAGCAAGTCCATCCAAATCCGTGGTAGCTGATAAAGATATGCTGTTACTAGAGGCGATGCAAAAGATGATGATCCGAATTGATGAGATTGCGGAAGAGATCGATGAAACTTCTTAGAGTTTCAATTCAACAAAGTAATAAGAGATTAAACTCTCTTAAGGGAGCTCATGGGCTGCAAACTCCCCACAAACCAAGAGAAAAGATGCCTTCTTTGGAAGAAACTATTCAACAATTGAGAGAGGAAATAGCGAGAGAGAAAAAAGAGATCAAGTTCAAAAAAAAGAGTGATCATACCCATGAGGTAAAATCCGAGGAAAAACAAGGACCAAAAACCGTGAGCTTTGTGAGACAAAAAGGCAAGCTCACAAAAAGAGAGAAAATAGTGTTTATATATCAACCCGGGAAAGGCAGATAGGGCAATACGAGCAAAACAACTTGTTGTTTTGTTAGGTTTTAAAGAAACCGAAAGGTCTCTTGTCACTAAAACTTTTTCTTTTGATCTAACTTATTCTTCTATACCTAGTCTTGTTATTGATCTTTTTCAGGTATTTCAAGGAATAATCCCCAAGGAGTTTCCGAGAGGATTGTTATCTAGCCTTCAAAACCGTGAAAGATATAAAACCAAATCCGGATGCCAATCACGAAATTGAAAGGAAATTTGATTTAATTCTTGAGAAGGAGAAGGTAAGTAAGTCTTTAAGTCCTTATGCTAATTCGGTAACTTTTGTACCAAAGAAAGAAGAGACTTTTAGATTATATATGGATTGTCTCAATATTAATAAAATAACTATTAAGTATACACATCCGATTCCTCTCTTTGATAATATACTTGTTTATAGTATATAAAAACATAGAGAATCATAATGAACATCTTAGGGCTGTTTTTTATATTTTTAAAAGAACACACTTTGTATACTAAGCTTGAAAAATTTGTTTCTTACACTAATTCTATTAACTTTTTGGAATATATTATGAGTTCTCAAGGTATTAAAGTTGATCCGGCTAAAATTAAAGCAAATATGGAATGACCGAGACCAACTATATCACGACAAGTTCATTCATTCTATGGGTTGGCAAGCTTTTATAGGAGTTTTGTTTGTGATTTTTGCAAGTTTGCTTCCCCATTAAATTAAACTGTGAAGAAGGATATTCCATTCTTTTGGACAGCCGCAAGAATAATTATTATTATTTTTTTTTTTGACGCCCGAAGGCGATTGCCCCCGAAGGGGAAGAGCGGAGAGTACCCTAGATAGGGAGATTGTAGCATGACCCATGCCTGGGGAGGGAATTTATCCTCACAAGGAGGAGAATTTATTTGCCCCACAAGGGGAGATACGGGAATCGACCACAGGACCTCCATCCCGTGGTCGGGTAGCCTTACCACTTGGGCTATCGATTCCCATGCAAGAATATTTATTTGAAAGGTGAGTATGGTGTACATTCTACGTTTAATGTTTCTAACTTGTCCCCTTTTAATGTTGTTTCGGATTATGTTGTAGACGAGTCAAGTTTTTCAAGGGGGAGGCGATGATGAAGGACCATCCAAGGGGCTTCCCTACTAAAAGGAATCCTTATACAAACTACAAGAACCAATGGCGCAGCGTAGGGCAAGGAAAGTGAATCAACTTATTACATCATTGATCCGAGTTCAAAAGTACAAAGAGAACGCTAAGTTACATCTAGAAATGTTGTACAAGTCAACCTCTTAAGTTTATCAAGAGTACAATTCGGCCCTATCTAGCAAAGTGGCTAAGAAGGGCATTTTAGTAATCTTACAAGTTGATGTGGGAATGGACAGCTTTGTGGCAGTTTGGTGTAATGATCATAACTTTCTATCTAGGTATCCAATTTTGCTGATTCAAGGTACATATGAAAGATAAGCGGCAGATATACAACTTTAATGAAGATCAGAGGATCAGATTCTGCAATCTTGGTGTCTAAATACATCATGAAAGTTGGTACAACAAGCTGTCCCGCATTGGGTCGAATTTAAAGGGCATTTTAGTCTTTTGTACATTAAATTCTATTATAGACTTTAATTATTTTCAGCTTTATTATTTACTATTTTTATCCATGTTGGCAAGTAGAATAAGTACTAGCTAAATAATAGGACATGTTGTCCATTATCTTAGATAGTGTTTTCGTTGTTAGTTAGTTGGTGGTTGAAGAGACCTAATTCTAGTAGGACTCTTATTTTCAAGGCTAGATAGCCGAAATCCTACTCAATTTAAGAGGGATTTCGGCCACCATTGTAGATACGTTAGATATATTGATATTTTGGTAAGGTTATTCCTTAGCTACTTGTGAATTGAACTTCTTTATTGAATTCATTCATCTTTGAGTTACTGTATCAACAAGTTAGTTTCACTTGTTGTGGTGTTTCAGCCTCTATCGATTCTTAGCCTTCTTTAGAGTTGCATTGACAATATTCCCCTTTGAAACTAGTTCAAGAATAGAGAAAGATCCGATTTAAACTAAAGTGTCGAATCTCGGTACATGTTACCTCGGTTCTTAATCAAGTGGTATCGGAGCAAAAGGTTCAACTCTTTCTTGGTGTACCTTCTACAACTTTCTTTAAATTTTCTTGTTTGCTTGAGAAAGACAAAAAAAATAAAAAGCACTCGGCAATTTAAAGAAAAAGCAGCCGTGAGTTTTAGTGTGTTTGAATAGTGAACTATAAAGCCAAAAAGTAAACTTCTTGAAACGATAGCGATACAGCTTCGTCCAAGCATTGGCAAACGTTCCCCCTTTAATTTTTTAGCCGTGTTCTTCAATCACCATACATCAAGTACTGATAGCGTGAGAGACTCACTCTTGATATCATTCGGCCAAGAAGAAGGGGAAAATCGAGAAAGTCAAGAAAATCAAGAAAGTAAAGATTGAGAATTGCTCTTTCTAAACACAAAAGGATACTTCTAAAAAGTATCTCTTTTCTAGATTAGGTCTAGGATTTTTCAAGATTACTCTTCTTTTCTTTCTTTAAGTTTTTCGTGTTGGTCAAAGATAGGATATCGTTCCATTCTTTTTCAGCTTTGTAACAATGCAACAAGTTAGAAACCTTTTAATTCTTCTAGAGTTTGAAGTTTTTTGCGAATAGTGTTGGAATAAAGAGAGAATATTTCTTTGGTATCTAACAGTTTGTGTGGTTTTCTTGAAAGTATAAACATGTCTCATCAAGCATGTCCATCCAAATCCGTGGTAGGTGATGAAGATAAGCTTTTACTAGAGATGATGCAAAAGACGATGATCTGAATGGATTAGATTGCGGAAGAGATGAAACTTCATAGAGTTTCAAATCGGCAAAGTAATAAGAGATTAAACTCTCTTAAGCGTGCTCATGGGCTGCAAACTCCCCACAAACCGAGAGAAAAGATGCCTTATGTGTAAGAAACTATTCAACAATTGAGAGAGGAAAGAGCGAGAGAGAAAAAAGAGAGCGAGTTGAAAAAAAAGAGTGATCCTACCCATGAGGTAAAATCCGAGGAAAAAAAAGGACCAAAAAGCCGAGAGCTTAGTGAGACAAAAGGCAAGCTCATAAAAAAAGATAAAAGAGTGTTTATTTATCAACCCGGGAAAGGTAGATAGGGCAATACGAGCAAAACTACTTGTTGTTTTGTTAGGTTTTAAAGAAACCGAAAGGTCTCTTGTCACTAACTCTTTTTCTTTTGATCTAAATTCTTCTTCTATACCTAGTCTTGTTATTTATCCTTTTCAGGAATTACAATGAATAATCCCCAAGGAGTTTCCGAGAGGGTTGCTATCTAGCCTTCAAAACTATGAAAGATACAAACCAAATCCGGATGCCAATCAAGAAATTCAAAGGCAAGTTGATTTAATTCTTGAGAAGGAAAAGGTAAGTTAGTCTTTAAGTCCTTATGCTAATACGGTAACTTTTGTACCAAAGAAAGAAGTGACTTTTAGATTATATATGGATTGTCTGAATATTAATAAAATAACTATTAAGTATAGACATCTGATTCCTCGCTTTGATATTACACTTGTTTCTTGTAAAAACATAGAGAATCATAATGAACATCTTAGGGCTGTTTTTAATACTTTTAAAATAACACACTATGCATACTAAGCTTTAAAATTGTGTTTCTAACACTAATTCTATTAACATTCTTCAATACATTATGAGTGTAAGCCCTAAGGGCGAACAAACTCAGTTTTTGATATTGGACAAACTTTTGATGTCGTGTCTAATGATCTTAATCTTTGTGATAGAATATCGGAACTCATTATGGAAGCTCTAAGTACTTCAATGAAGCCATTGGTATCAAGATTCAAAGTTAGACTTAAAGGCGCATCTCATCAAGATTGAAGATTGAAAACTTAGGTTTGGTTAGAATAGCTTTGTCGTTATAAGTAGTTATCTTATAAGCTCTAACCAATGCTCTTATGAACATAAAAGTACAACACTCTAGTCTTGCATGCATCATAAACGCGTTTTCAAAAGGCTAAGTTTCAAAACGATCCTTACATGAGTTGGTATCTCAAAAGCCTTTGATTTCAAAGTATAAGTCCTTTAAAATGGTTTTCCAAATGTTCTTACTTGTTACCTTTTGGGAAAACCTTTTAGACTTCAAAAGATTTCAAAACGTGTGAAAAATCAACATCTCTCATGCTCAGAAAAGTTCGGTCGACCGAGCTCTTCCTCGGATCAGCCGACCAGAAACAGAGAGATTGTTCTTGGGTCTCAGGTGACCTCGGTCGACCTACCTAGTGCTTCGGTTGACCGACCTAGTGCTTCGGTCATCCGACCATGTGCTTCGGTCAACCGAACTCTGCGATTTCTAGCCGTTTTATGACCGTTGCAGAGTCGTTTTTTCAGCATAGTTTGAAATGTATAAATACTCTAAAGCTGCTGAATGACTCAAAGACTTGCACATAACATTTACATTGATTTCTTATCAAGTCTAAACACTCTCAAAGCAAAAGCACTTCATTTCTAATGATCTAAATCATTCAAGAGTGTTATTTCAAAAGCAAGACAAAGAGTGTGCTTATTATGTTCAAAGAGCTGAAAAGTATTGTACTTCAAAGGTATATCTTTCACTTAGAAGAGTGAACAACCTTGTTCTTAAACATTCTTATTCTCTTTCTTAGTGATAGGGTTATTATTGTAAGTCCTACTTTGTGTGGGCATCCCTTTCTTAGTGATTGGGTTTTTGGTTGTATAAGTCCTACTTTGTGTGGGCAAGTTGTAAAAGTCCTACTTTGTGTGGGCAAGCTCTTAGTGAGTTTTGAGTTGTGGTTGTTGTTGTAAAACTCTTAGTGAGTTAGCCACAAGTGTAAACATTCTTCTTAGTGAAGTTGTTTAAAATCCTTGGGTGCGGCTCAAGGTAGTGGATGTAGATTCTGAGTGAGTCGAACCACTATAAATCCTTTGTCTTGTTATTGGGGTTTGCTTTGCTTTTAATCATCTTGCTCAAACTTACACTAGCCTTGATTAGAATCGAAAAAGTTTACAAGATTGACTAAAACCCAATTCACCCCCCCCCTCTTGTGTTTTACAATTGGTATCAGAGCCTCGTCTTCATTTTTAGCTTAACCGCTTGAAGTAAAGATTATGGCCGGATATTCCGCTTTAGCTTTCTTAGAGGGGTCTTCCATCGATAGACCTCCACTTCTTGATGAAAATAATTTTGAAGATTGGAAAGACCGATTCAAGATATATGTATGCTCCATAGATTATTCGTTATGGCATATATTTGAAGAAGGTCCATATGTACCAATGAAAGTGGTGGATGGTGTTCAAACTCCAAAGACGGACAATGAGCTAAATGAAGTTGAGTCCATGAAAATGTCTCGAAATTATAAGGCTATGAACATTCTTAGTTGTGCCTTGAATCCGGAGGAGTACAACCGTGTCCTTGGAAGCAAATCAGCCCACACTATGTGGAAATGGCTTGAAGCGACTTATGAAGACACTCACCTTGAGTTTAATGAAGAAGGGAATATCCAAACTCATTATGGATATCAAGAGGATATTCCAAGAGAAAATGTTGATAGAATATCTCCTCAACCTACAAATGAAGCAAGCAATGAAATCCTCTACCAAGAAAATAACCACATGTGCCTTATGGCATTTGGTAATGAGGTACATCTTTCTCCCTCCACTTCAAATTCTTATGATGATGATGAGGATGATTCAAATGAGCTTTTTAGTGCTCAAAATTTATGTATTACTTGGCTTATATAGGTTTAATTATGATGTTTTTCCCCGACAAAATTCATGCTGGAAATTGAGTTTTTTTGAGAATGCTAGGATAAAGTGCTTAAGACAACATTGCCAGAATAATATCTTTAAGTTAGTTATGGCTATAGTTTGTAATACACCGAATATCACAACAAATAATTTATTTATGTCCTCTAATTAAGTTATGCCAATGCATTTTGCTGAAATCAGCTGGGTAGGAAATAACATTTTACAAGTTATGTCGCAAACAATACATGGTCCTGGCTGTTTGAGTTGGCATCTTTGAGCATTTATTGTCTCAACTGCATGACAAAAATATCATATCATCAGTACAAATTAAACCCATGCTAACAATAAAAAATAAAACAATATAAAAAATCCTTGACATCAATTAGTTTTAGAGAAAAATAGAAGAGAGAAGCATGGGCAATTTCCCAATCATATATTGGAGGAAGCGAATTCCTAAGGCAAAATTGCCATTACATTGAAATTTTGGATAAAGATTTAAACTCGATCTAAAACAAGTAATCTTCATTTGATTCATATATTAAAAAATTGATTTGAAGTTAATTTGAAAAACTTACACGTTAGAATGGACAAATCGAAATTCTCAATTCCATATTAATGAACGAATTGACAAATTTATTTCCTTGATGTTTTAGTTCAAAACATGTTATGCAACAAAAACCATAATTAGATAAAATACGTTTGAAGTATTTCTAAAATGTTGTTTAATAATTCTTTAAAAGGGAACCGAATACATTTTTTTTTATTAGAGTTGCAAATGGTGTATTTTGTTTCCTTGATAAACATATTAAGAACTAGGAAAAAGAAAAGGTACCTGAGAAAACACAAAGAATAGAAAAAACTATTAGAAATGATATCAACAACTTCGCCATTATTTCGTTACAAATACTTTTGAGACACATGTCTTTTCAATCAAGGCCTCTTATTTATAGCCATCATCGCACTGATAATTGGCCCACTCAAACAAATTTGAGGTCCATATATTATTACCATGTCTCAATTGCATTTTCCTTTTTTTGAAATAATAACATAGTTGAGTTGATGAAAACTTTAATTTATTCCATAATTAAACATTTAGCTTTTTAGAAATTTATTCCTAAAATGGACCGGGCCAATTTTGGACCATTTTTTACGGACCAAGAGAATCTAAATCCATATCCATCCGTAAGAAGCCTGTGGGATAACGGACCGGTCCGTGGGCCAACTTAAATTTTAAAAAAAATTAGTAAAAAAACAAATTAAAGCATAAAAAAGTGAAGTTTTTGTTATGTACTTTTTAAAATTATATAAAAAAAATTAAAAAAATAGATGTAAAACATAAAAAAGTGTTTTTTGTTATTTAATTTATGTTAACGGGCTGGCCCGCGTTGGTCCATGGTCCAAACGGGGTGTGCTAAAATGACTGGCATTTAAACGGACCATAAATAGTTAGGTCCAAACCCGTCCAAATAACACGGGTGACGGGCCGATCCGCGAATTTGTAACCCGTTTGACAGTGCTAAATTCTACCAATATGATTTGTGAGTCGTTGGTGCAAATGTGACTTTGATAGGTCCCCTTAAAGCAAATCTCGCGATTTAACTCCCAACTTGACCATAAGAACGTGGCGGAGCAAGCCTTAGATTTGAGGCTCAATCATTTTTCATTTTTTTAATAAAATACTTAGAAACCTTAGAAGACTAAATTGAAATGAATTCAGAAGCCAAAGCAAAAGGCTTAATTTTTTTTTAATATCCCATAGTACCTACCTCCTTTTACGTTTTTGTTTCTTTTCATCTTTTATTATTTCCAGCAAATGTAATTTCATAGTAGGGAGAAAAGCCAGAATTATACATAAACCTCTAACTTTAACCGACGATAGGATAGATAATCTAAGGAGCTTCACAATATTCATAAACATCCTTAGATACTTGAAATAATCTAATTTGAGACAACTAGGGGATAAAAATGTTTATTTATTTAACTTAGCTAAGTGTGAGATTACAATTCTTCATTTAGAATAAATTTTTAGCCATGGCAGACAATACGCTACAAGAGGAAAAAAAATAGCACAAATCATCAAGATAGAAATCTTTTTCAAAACAATGATACGTCTCATTCTTTTTTTGCCTAATAAATTAATTAAATGAACATTATCATGTTGATTTGGTTTAAAAATTGATAAAAATATAAATTGAATGCAGTATGATAATATGTTCTAACTTCAATAACATACGTTCATAATACGTCTTTTATTTTTATCCAACCTCCAAAAAATACATCTACTAGCAGTGTCCGATAATTTTAAGGTCCGGCGTGATAATATTCGAATAAAGACGTCTTGCGAAGAAATTAATGTTTTGTATATTATTTGTGAAAAAATAATTGATACAAGAGTGGTCATAATATAATACAAGGTTCCTAATTCTTTAAGGAAACTGATACTAATCAATTAAATACTATCAAATATTCACAATATCTTGGAGTATCTTCAAAAGATGGAATAAACAATATTTCCAACACTCCCCCCCCTCAAGTTGGTGAGTGGATATCGAAAACTCCCAACTTACCAACCAAGTAGTTTAATTGACCAGGATACAAAACCTTTGTGAGGACGATATGACAAGTAGTGATTACACCGCACTGAAGTTTTTCAAGCACAAAGTGACAATCAATTTCTATGTGTTTGGCTCGCTCATGGAATACAGGATTAGCAGCAATATGGAGATCTGACTGATTGTTGCAATATAATCGTGCAGGTCCTAAGGAAACATCAAGTAATTTGAGTAAGCTTTTGAGCCAAACTATTTCGCTTGTAGCGTTTCCCAAGGCACGATATTCAAACTTGCGCAGAGGATCTTGAAACAGATGTATAATTCTTAGATTTCCAAGATATTGGCGCATTTCCCAACGTGATAAATTATCCCGTAACAGAACGCCGAGTCATAGGACAGACTGCCCAATCTGAATCAAAATAAGCCACCAAAATTAAATCCGGATTGTTTCTAGGTAACCATACTCATCTACCAGGAATCCCTTTTATGGACCATACAACTCTGAGAGGAGCTTCCCAATACCTTTGTCGAGTAAGTGATATCGGGTCGAGTAATGGTTAAATAAATAAGTCGGCCTAACAATCTCCTATAAGTTTTATCTTCCACCAAATTAATCATTAATATAAAATAAATTACTGTATATGTCAAGAAATTCACCACTATTGCATCTAAATTTACTATTTTATATTATATAAATATTCATGACAAAAATTGTAAATTTCAAATTAAAATTGGTAAGATAATAAAACAAAGTTGTAATATTAAAAATTTACCAATTATTTATTAAAATTGACAAATTTTTGTTTTAACCTTACCATTAAAAATATCAAAGTTACTCTCAAATTAATAATAATATAAAAAGCTGGTCAACAAATGTGTGTTGGCCGATTTGGCTGGTAAACGGTCAACGGACTGAGATTACGTGGCAAGTTGTCATTCGCCCATGTTATTATCTTATCTTTCATTTTCTTTTATTAAATCTTAAACTTGCTATTGCAGGTTATTTTTTCCACATGTCACTCATCAATTGGTGTATCTCTAATATATAGGTGCCGAACATATTGCCTTTCGGTACCACAACACATCTATGCTAAATAAATACATTTGTATGTTGTTGTCTTAACAGTTTTTCTCATCTAATTATTCATTTGATGATATACTCCATCCATCCCAAATTATATGTCCACATTTCCTTTTTAATCTTTCCTAAATTAATTGTCCACTTTCTAAATGAAGGGCTCGTTAATGATGGTTTTTCCAATCTCACCCTTTACATTGAATGATGGAAAGAGAATAATAGAGAGAAAAGAAGGTAGTAATAAACTGAGAGTAAAATTAAATAGGGCTACGTTTGACATTTTAACATATCCTTCTATAGAATTTGATGAAACCTTAATTCTTGTACAAAACACAAAGTTGACAGATAATTTGGGAATATTAGATTAAACGTAGTTATCGTTGGCTCGAGATTTGGGTGATTTTTAGTGCTCAAAATTTATGTATTACTTGGCTTATATAGGTTTAATTATGATGTTTTTTCCCCGACAAAATTCATGCTGGAAATTGAGTTTTTTTTGAGAATGCTAGGATAAAGTGCTTAAGACAACGTTGCCAGAATAATATCTTTAAGTTAGTTATGGCTATAGTTTGTAATGCACCGAATATCACAACAAATAATATATTTCTGTCCTCTAATTAAGTATTTGAGGATTACATGATCTTATTTCAATTGAAACATTTATAAATGCAAATACAAGTTATGCCAAAGCAATCTGTTGAAATCAGCTGGGTAGGAAATAACATTTTACAAGTTATGTTGCAAACAATGCATGGTCCCTGGGCTGTTTGAGTTCGCATCTTTGAGCATTTATTGTCTCAATCGCATGACAAAAACATCATATCATCGAGTACAAATTAAACCCATGCTAACAATAAAAAAATAAAAAAAATAAAAAAAAATCCTTGACATCAATTAGTTTTAGAGAAAAATAGAAGAGAGAAGCATGGGCAATTTCCCAATCATATATTGGAGGAAGCGAATTCCTAAGGCAAAATTGCCATTACATTGAAATTTTGGATAAAGATTTAAACTCGATCTAAAACAAGTAATCTTCATTTGATTCATATATTAAAAAAAATTGATTTGAAGTTAATTTGAAAAACTTACACGTTAGAATGGACAAATCGAAATTCTCAATTCCATATTAATGAACGAATTGACAAATTTATTTCCTTGATGTTTTAGTTCAAAACATGTTATGCAACAAAAACCATAATTAGATAAAATACGTTTGAAGTATTTCTAAAATGTTGTTTAATAATTCTTTAAAAGGGAACCGAATACATTTTTTTTTATTAGAGTTGCAAATGGTGTATTTTGTTTCCTTGATAAACATATTAAGAACTAGGAAAAAGAAAAGGTACTCGAGAAAACACAAAGAATAGAAAAAAACTATTAGATATGATATCAACAACTTCGCCATTATTTCGTTACAAATACTTTTGAGACACATGTCTTTTCAATCAAGGCCTCTTATTTATAGCCATCATCGCACTGATAATTGGCCCACTCAAACAAATTTGAGGTCCATATATTATTACCATGTCTCAATTGCATTTTCCTTTTTTTGAAATAATAACATAGTTGAGTTGATGAAAACTTTAATTTATTCCATAATTAAACATTTAGCTTTTTTAGAAATTTATTCCTAAAATGGACCGGGCCAAATTTGGACCATTTTTTACTGGACCAAGAGAATCTAAATCCATATCCATCCGTAAGAAGCATGTGGGATAACGGACCGGTCCGTGGGCCAACTTAAATTTTAAAAAAAATTAGTAAAAAAACAAATTAAAGCATAAAAAAGTGAAGTTTTTGTTATGTACTTTTTAAAATTATATAAAAAAAAATTAAAAAAAATAGATGTAAAACATAAAAAAAGTGTTTTTTTGTTATTTAATTTATGTTAACGGGCTGGCCCGCGTTGGTCCATGGTCCAAAGCGGGGTGTGCTAAAATGACTGGCATTTAAACGGACCATAAATAGTTAGGTCCAAACCCGTCCAAATAACACGGGTGACGGGCCGATCCGCGAATTTGTAACCCGTTTGACAGTGCTAAATTCTACCAATATGATTTGTGAGTCGTTGGTGCAAATGTGACTTTGATAGGTCCCCTTAAAGCAAATCTCGCGATTTAACTCCCAACTTGACCATAAGAACATGGCGGAGCAAGCCTTAGATTTGAGGCTCAATCATTTTTCATTTTTTTAATAAAATACTTGGAAACCTTAGAAGACTAAATTGAAATGAATTCAGAAGCCAAAGCAAAAGGCTTAATTTTTTTTAATATCCCATAGTACCTACCTCCTTTTACGTTTTTGTTTCTTTTCATCTTTTATTATTTCCAGCAAATGTAATTTCATAGTAGGGAGAAAAGCCAGAATTATACATAAACCTCTAACTTTAACCGACGATAGGATAGATAATCTAAGGAGCTTCACAATATTCATAAACATCCTTAGATACTTGAAATAATCTAATTTGAGACAACTAGGAGATAAAAATGGTTATTTATTTAACTTAGCTAAGTGTGAGATTACAATTCTTCATTTAGAATAAATTTTTAGCCATGGCAGACAATACGCTACAAGAGGAAAAAAAATAGCACAAATCATCAAGATAGAAATCTTTTTCAAAACAATGATACGTCTCATTCTTTTTTTGCCTAATAAATTAATTAAATGAACATTATCATGTTGATTTGGTTTAAAAAATTGATAAAAAATATAAATTGAATGCGAGTATGATAATATGTTCTAACTTCAATAACATACGTTCATAATACGTCTTTTATTTTTTATCCAACCTCCAAAAAATACATCTACTAGCGAGTGTCCGATAATTTTAAGGTCCCAGCGTGATAATATTCGAATAAAGACGTCTTGCGAAGAAATTAATGTTTTGTATATTATTTGTGAAAAAATAATTGATACAAGAGTGGTCATAATATAATACAAGGTTCCTAATTCTTTAAGGAAACTGATACTAATCAATTAAATACTATCAAATATTCACAATATCTTGGAGTATCTTCAAAAGATGGAATAAACAATATTTCCAACACTCCCCCCCTCAAGTTGGTGAGTGGATATCGAAAACTCCCAACTTACCAACCAAGTAGTTTAATTGACCAGGATACAAAACCTTTGTGAGGGACGATATGACAAGTAGTGATTACACCGCACTGAAGTTTTTCAAGCACAAAGTGACAATCAATTTCTATGTGTTTGGCTCGCTCATGGAATACAGGATTAGCAGCAATATGGAGATCTGACTGATTGTTGCAATATAATCGTGCAGGTCCTAAGGAAACATCAAGTAATTTGAGTAAGCTTTTGAGCCAAACTGTTTCGCTTGTAGCGTTTCCCAAGGCACGATATTCAAACTCTGCGCAGAGGATCTTGAAACAGATGTATAATTCTTAGATTTCCAAGATATTGGCGCATTTCCCAACGTGATAAATTATCCCGTAATGTAACGCCGAGTCATAGGACAGATCGCCCTAATCGAATCAAAATAAGCCACCAAAATTAAATCCGGATTGTTTCTAGGTAACCATACTCATCTACCAGAATCCCTTTTATGGACCATACAACTCGAGAGGAGCTTCCCAATACCTTTGTCGAGTAAGTGATATCGGGTCGAGTAATGGTTAAATAAATAAGTCGGCCTAACAATCTCCTATAAGTTTTATCTTCCACCAAATTAATCATTAATATAAAATAAATTACTCGTATATGTCAAGAAATTCACCACTATTGCATCTAAATTTACTATTTTATATTATATAAATATTCATGACAAAAAATTGTAAATTTCAAATTAAAATTGGTAAGATAATAAAACAAAGTTGTAATATTAAAAAATTTACCAATTATTTATTAAAATTGACAAATTTTTGTTTTAACCTTACCATTAAAAAATATCAAAGTTACTCTCAAATTAATAATAATATAAAAAGTCGGTCAACAAATGTGTGTTGGCCGATTTGGGTCAGTAAACGGTCAACGGATCGAGATTACGTGGCAAGTTGTCATTCGCCCATGTTATTATCTTATCTTTCATTTTCTTTTATTAAATCTTAAACTTGCTATTGCAGGTTATTTTTTCCACATGT
The DNA here is from genome assembly GCA_026122235.1 of Vinca minor. Lineage (NCBI taxonomy): Eukaryota > Viridiplantae > Streptophyta > Magnoliopsida > Gentianales > Apocynaceae > Vinca > Vinca minor. Next base: position 1,028,205 of record JAOCZM010000002.1, read on the forward strand.
CACTCATCAATTGGTGTATCTCTAATATATAGGTGCCGAACATATTGCCTTTCGGTACCACAACACATCTATGCTAAATAAATACATTTGTATGTTGTTGTCTTAACAGTTTTTCTCATCTAATTATTCATTTGATGATATACTCCATCCATCCCAAATTATATGTCCACATTTCCTTTTTAATCTTTCCTAAATTAATTGTCCACTTTCTAAATGAAGGGCTCGTTAATGATGGTTTTTCCAATCTCACCCTTTACATTGAATGATGGAAAGAGAATAATAGAGAGAAAAGAAGGTAGTAATAAACTGAGAGTAAAATTAAATAGGGCTACGTTTGACATTTTAACATATCCTTCTATAGAATTTGATGAAACCTTAATTCTTGTACAAAACACAAAGTTGACAGATAATTTGGGAATATTAGATTAAACGTAGTTATCGTTGGCTCGAGATTTGGGTGATTTTTAGTGCTCAAAATTTATGTATTACTTGGCTTATATAGGTTTAATTATGATGTTTTTTCCCGACAAAATTCATGCTTTGGAAATTGAGTTTTTTTTGAGAATGCTAGGATAAAGTGCTTAAGACAACGTTGCCAGAATAATATCTTTAAGTTAGTTATGGCTATAGTTTGTAATGCACCGAATATCACAACAAATAATATATTTCTGTCCTCTAATTAAGTATTTGAGGATTACATGATCTTATTTCAATTGAAACATTTATAAATGCAAATACAAGTTATGCCAAAGCAATCTGTTGAAATCAGCTGGGTAGGAAATAACATTTTACAAGTTATGTTGCAAACAATGCATGGTCCTGGCTGTTTGAGTTCGCATCTTTGAGCATTTATTGTCTCAACTGCATGACAAAAACATCATATCATCAGTACAAATTAAACCCATGCTAACAATAAAAAATAAAAAAAATAAAAAAAATCCTTGACATCAATTAGTTTTAGAGAAAAATAGAAGAGAGAAGCATGGGCAATTTCCCAATCATATATTGGAGGAAGCGAATTCCTAAGGCAAAATTGCCATTACATTGAAATTTTGGATAAAGATTTAAACTCGATCTAAAACAAGTAATCTTCATTTGATTCATATATTAAAAAATTGATTTGAAGTTAATTTGAAAAACTTACACGTTAGAATGGACAAATCGAAATTCTCAATTCCATATTAATGAACGAATTGACAAATTTATTTCCTTGATGTTTTAGTTCAAAACATGTTATGCAACAAAAACCATAATTAGATAAAATACGTTTGAAGTATTTCTAAAATGTTGTTTAATAATTCTTTAAAAGGGAACCGAATACATTTTTTTTTATTAGAGTTGCAAATGGTGTATTTTGTTTCCTTGATAAACATATTAAGAACTAGGAAAAAGAAAAGGTACCTGAGAAAACACAAAGAATAGAAAAAACTATTAGATATGATATCAACAACTTCGCCATTATTTCGTTACAAATACTTTTGAGACACATGTCTTTTCAATCAAGGCCTCTTATTTATAGCCATCATCGCACTGATAATTGGCCCACTCAAACAAATTTGAGGTCCATATATTATTACCATGTCTCAATTGCATTTTCCTTTTTTTGAAATAATAACATAGTTGAGTTGATGAAAACTTTAATTTATTCCATAATTAAACATTTAGCTTTTTAGAAATTTATTCCTAAAATGGACCGGGCCAAATTTGGACCATTTTTTACGGACCAAGAGAATCTAAATCCATATCCATCCGTAAGAAGCATGTGGGATAACGGACCGGTCCGTGGGCCAACTTAAATTTTAAAAAAAATTAGTAAAAAACAAATTAAAGCATAAAAAAGTGAAGTTTTTGTTATGTACTTTTTAAAATTATATAAAAAAAAATTAAAAAAATAGATGTAAAACATAAAAAAGTGTTTTTTGTTATTTAATTTATGTTAACGGGCTGGCCCGCGTTGGTCCATGGTCCAAACGGGGTGTGCTAAAATGACTGGCATTTAAACGGACCATAAATAGTTAGGTCCAAACCCGTCCAAATAACACGGGTGACGGGCCGATCCGCGAATTTGTAACCCGTTTGACAGTGCTAAATTCTACCAATATGATTTGTGAGTCGTTGGTGCAAATGTGACTTTGATAGGTCCCCTTAAAGCAAATCTCGCGATTTAACTCCCAACTTGACCATAAGAACATGGCGGAGCAAGCCTTAGATTTGAGGCTCAATCATTTTTCATTTTTTTAATAAAATACTTGGAAACCTTAGAAGACTAAATTGAAATGAATTCAAGAAGCCAAAGCAAAAGGCTTAATTTTTTTTTAATATCCCATAGTACCTACCTCCTTTTACGTTTTTGTTTCTTTTCATCTTTTATTATTTCCCAAAGCAAATGTAATTTCATAGTAGGGAGAAAAGCCGAATTATACATAAACCTCTAACTTTAACCGACGATAGGATAGATAATCTAAGGAGCTTCACAATATTCATAAACATCCTTAGATACTTGAAATAATCTAATTTGAGACAACTAGGAGATAAAAAATGGTTATTTATTTAACTTAGCTAAGTGTGAGATTACAATTCTTCATTTAGAATAAATTTTTAGCCATGGCAGACAATACGCTACAAGAGGAAAAAAAATAGCACAAATCATCAAGATAGAAATCTTTTTCAAAACAATGATACGTCTCATTCTTTTTTTTGCCTAATAAATTAATTAAATGAACATTATCATGTTGATTTGGTTTAAAAAATTGATAAAAAATATAAATTGAATGCGAGTATGATAATATGTTCTAACTTCAATAACATACGCTCATAATACGTCTTTTATTTTTATCCAACCTCCAAAAAATACATCTACTAGCGAGTGTCCGATAATTTTAAGGTCCGGCGTGATAATATTCGAATAAAGACGCCTTGCGAAGAAATTAATGTTTTGTATATTATTTGTGAAAAAAATAATTGATACAAGAGTGGTCATAATATAATACAAGGTTCCTAATTCTTTAAGGAAACCGATACTAATCAATTAAATACTATCAAATATTCACAATATCTTGGAGTATCTTCAAAAGATGGAATAAACAATATTTCCAACACTCCCCCTCAAGTTGGTGAGTGGATATCGAAAACTCCCAACTTACCAACCAAGTAGTTTAATTGACCAGGATACAAAACCTTTGTGAGGACGATATGACAAGTAGTGATTACACCGCACTCGAAGTTTTTCAAGCACAAAGTGACAATCAATTTCTATGTGTTTGGCTCGCTCATGGAATACAGGGATTAGCGAGCAATATGGAGATCCGATCGATTGTTGCAATATAATCGTCGCGAGTCCTAAGGAAACATCAAGTAATTTGAGTAAGCTTTTGAGCCAAACTGTTTCGCTTGTAGCGTTTCCCAAGGCACGATATTCAAACTTTCTGCAGAGGATCTTGAAACAGATGTATAATTCTTAGATTTCCAAGATATTGGCGCATTTCCCAACGTGATAAATTATCCCGTAATGTAACGCCGAGTCATAGGACAGATCGCCCTAATCGAATCAAAATAAGCCACCAAAATTAAATCCGGATTGTTTCTAGGTAACCATACTCATCTACCGAGAATCCCTTTTATGGACCATACAACTCGAGAGGAGCTTCCCAATACCTTTGTCGAGTAAGTGATATCGGGTCGAGTAATGGTTAAATAAATAAGTCGGCCTAACAATCTCCTATAAGTTTTATCTTCCACCAAATTAATCATTAATATAAAATAAATTACTCGTATATGTCAAGAAATTCACCACTATTGCATCTAAATTTACTATTTTATATTATATAAATATTCATGACAAAAATTGTAAATTTCAAATTAAAATTGGTAAGATAATAAAACAAAGTTGTAATATTAAAAAATTTACCAATTATTTATTAAAATTGACAAATTTTTGTTTTAACCTTACCATTAAAAATATCAAAGTTACTCTCAAATTAATAATAATATAAAAAGTCGTCAACAAATGTGTGTTGGCCGATTTGGTCAGTAAACGGTCAACGGATCGAGATTACGTGGCAAGTTGTCATTCGCCCATGTTATTATCTTATCTTTCATTTTCTTTTATTAAATCTTAAACTTGCTATTGCAGGTTATTTTTTCCACATGTCACTCATCAATTGGTGTATCTCTAATATATAGGTGCCGAACATATTGCCTTTCGGTACCACAACACATCTATGCTAAATAAATACATTTGTATGTTGTTGTCTTAACAGCTTTTTCTCATCTAATTATTCATTTGATGATATACTCCATCCATCCCAAATTATATGTCCACATTTCCTTTTTAATCTTTCCTAAATTAATTGTCCACTTTCTAAATGAAGGGCTCGTTAATGATGGTTTTTCCAATCTCACCCTTTACATTGAATGATGGAAAGAGAATAATAGAGAGAAAAGAAGGTAGTAATAAACTGAGAGTAAAATTAAATAGGGCTACGTTTGACATTTTAACATATCCTTCTATAGAATTTGATGAAACCTTAATTCTTGTACAAAACACAAAGTTGACAGATAATTTGGGAATATTAGATTAAACGTAGTTATCGTTGGCTCGAGATTTGGGTGATTTTTAGTGCTCAAAATTTATGTATTACTTGGCTTATATAGGTTTAATTATGATGTTTTTTCCCCGACAAAATTCATGCTGGAAATTGAGTTTTTTTGAGAATGCTAGGATAAAGTGCTTAAGACAACGTTGCCAGAATAATATCTTTAAGTTAGTTATGGCTATAGTTTGTAATGCACCGAATATCACAACAAATAATATATTTCTGTCCTCTAATTAAGTATTTGAGGATTACATGATCTTATTTCAATTGAAACATTTATAAATGCAAATACAAGTTATGCCAAAGCAATCTGTTGAAATCAGCTGGGTAGGAAATAACATTTTACAAGTTATGTTGCAAACAATGCATGGTCCTGGCTGTTTGAGTTCGCATCTTTGAGCATTTATTGTCTCAACTGCATGACAAAAACATCATATCATCGAGTACAAATTAAACCCATGCTAACAATAAAAAATAAAAAAAATAAAAAAAATCCTTGACATCAATTAGTTTTAGAGAAAAATAGAAGAGAGAAGCATGGGCAATTTCCCAATCATATATTGGAGGAAGCGAATTCCTAAGGCAAAATTGCCATTACATTGAAATTTTGGATAAAGATTTAAACTCGATCTAAAACAAGTAATCTTCATTTGATTCATATATTAAAAAATTGATTTGAAGTTAATTTGAAAAACTTACACGTTAGAATGGACAAATCGAAATTCTCAATTCCATATTAATGAACGAATTGACAAATTTATTTCCTTGATGTTTTAGTTCAAAACATGTTATGCAACAAAAACCATAATTAGATAAAATACGTTTGAAGTATTTCTAAAATGTTGTTTAATAATTCTTTAAAAGGGAACCGAATACATTTTTTTTTATTAGAGTTGCAAATGGTGTATTTTGTTTCCTTGATAAACATATTAAGAACTAGGAAAAAGAAAAGGTACCTGAGAAAACACAAAGAATAGAAAAAACTATTAGATATGATATCAACAACTTCGCCATTATTTCGTTACAAATACTTTTGAGACACATGTCTTTTCAATCAAGGCCTCTTATTTATAGCCATCATCGCACTGATAATTGGCCCACTCAAACAAATTTGAGGTCCATATATTATTACCATGTCTCAATTGCATTTTCCTTTTTTTGAAATAATAACATAGTTGAGTTGATGAAAACTTTAATTTATTCCATAATTAAACATTTAGCTTTTTAGAAATTTATTCCTAAAATGGACCGGGCCAAATTTGGACCATTTTTTACGGACCAAGAGAATCTAAATCCATATCCATCCGTAAGAAGCATGTGGGATAACGGACCGGTCCGTGGGCCAACTTAAATTTTAAAAAAAATTAGTAAAAAAACAAATTAAAGCATAAAAAAGTGAAGTTTTTGTTATGTACTTTTTAAAATTATATAAAAAAAAATTAAAAAAATAGATGTAAAACATAAAAAAGTGTTTTTTGTTATTTAATTTATGTTAACGGGCTGGCCCGCGTTGGTCCATGGTCCAAACGGGGTGTGCTAAAATGACTGGCATTTAAACGGACCATAAATAGTTAGGTCCAAACCCGTCCAAATAACACGGGTGACGGGCCGATCCGCGAATTTGTAACCCGTTTGACAGTGCTAAATTCTACCAATATGATTTGTGAGTCGTTGGTGCAAATGTGACTTTGATAGGTCCCCTTAAAGCAAATCTCGCGATTTAACTCCCAACTTGACCATAAGAACATGGCGGAGCAAGCCTTAGATTTGAGGCTCAATCATTTTTCATTTTTTTTAATAAAATACTTGGAAACCTTAGAAGACTAAATTGAAATGAATTCAGAAGCCAAAGCAAAAGGCTTAATTTTTTTTTAATATCCCATAGTACCTACCTCCTTTTACGTTTTTGTTTCTTTTCATCTTTTATTATTTCCAGCAAATGTAATTTCATAGTAGGGAGAAAAGCCAGAATTATACATAAACCTCTAACTTTAACCGACGATAGGATAGATAATCTAAGGAGCTTCACAATATTCATAAACATCCTTAGATACTTGAAATAATCTAATTTGAGACAACTAGGAGATAAAAATGGTTATTTATTTAACTTAGCTAAGTGTGAGATTACAATTCTTCATTTAGAATAAATTTTTAGCCATGGCAGACAATACGCTACAAGAGGAAAAAAAATAGCACAAATCATCAAGATAGAAATCTTTTTCAAAACAATGATACGTCTCATTCTTTTTTTGCCTAATAAATTAATTAAATGAACATTATCATGTTGATTTGGTTTAAAAATTGATAAAAATATAAATTGAATGCAGTATGATAATATGTTCTAACTTCAATAACATACGTTCATAATACGTCTTTTATTTTTATCCAACCTCCAAAAAATACATCTACTAGCAGTGTCCGATAATTTTAAGGTCCGGCGTGATAATATTCGAATAAAGACGTCTTGCGAAGAAATTAATGTTTTGTATATTATTTGTGAAAAAATAATTGATACAAGAGTGGTCATAATATAATACAAGGTTCCTAATTCTTTAAGGAAACTGATACTAATCAATTAAATACTATCAAATATTCACAATATCTTGGAGTATCTTCAAAAGATGGAATAAACAATATTTCCAACACTCCCCCCCTCAAGTTGGTGAGTGGATATCGAAAACTCCCAACTTACCAACCAAGTAGTTTAATTGACCAGGATACAAAACCTTTGTGAGGACGATATGACAAGTAGTGATTACACCGCACTGAAGTTTTTCAAGCACAAAGTGACAATCAATTTCTATGTGTTTGGCTCGCTCATGGAATACAGGATTAGCAGCAATATGGAGATCCGATCGATTGTTGCAATATAATCGTCAGTGTCCTAAGGAAACATCAAGTAATTTGAGTAAGCTTTTGAGCCAAACTATTTCGCTTGTAGCGTTTCCCAAGGCACGATATTCAAACTTCTGCAGAGGATCTTGAAACAGATGTATAATTCTTAGATTTCCAAGATATTGGCGCATTTCCCAACGTGATAAATTATCCCGTAATGTAACGCCGAGTCATAGGACAGATCGCCCTAATCGAATCAAAATAAGCCACCAAAATTAAATCCGGATTGTTTCTAGGTAACCATACTCATCTACCGAGAATCCCTTTTATGGACCATACAACTCTGAGAGGAGCTTCCCAATACCTTTGTCGAGTAAGTGATATCGGGTCGAGTAATGGTTAAATAAATAAGTCGGCCTAACAATCTCCTATAAGTTTTATCTTCCACCAAATTAATCATTAATATAAAATAAATTACTGTATATGTCAAGAAATTCACCACTATTGCATCTAAATTTACTATTTTATATTATATAAATATTCATGACAAAAATTGTAAATTTCAAATTAAAATTGGTAAGATAATAAAACAAAGTTGTAATATTAAAAATTTACCAATTATTTATTAAAATTGACAAATTTTTGTTTTAACCTTACCATTAAAAATATCAAAGTTACTCTCAAATTAATAATAATATAAAAAGCTGGTCAACAAATGTGTGTTGGCCGATTTGGCTGGTAAACGGTCAACGGACTGAGATTACGTGGCAAGTTGTCATTCGCCCATGTTATTATCTTATCTTTCATTTTCTTTTATTAAATCTTAAACTTGCTATTGCAGGTTATTTTTTCCACATGTCACTCATCAATTGGTGTATCTCTAATATATAGGTGCCGAACATATTGCCTTTCGGTACCACAACACATCTATGCTAAATAAATACATTTGTATGTTGTTGTCTTAACAGTTTTTCTCATCTAATTATTCATTTGATGATATACTCCATCCATCCCAAATTATATGTCCACATTTCCTTTTTAATCTTTCCTAAATTAATTGTCCACTTTCTAAATGAAGGGCTCGTTAATGATGGTTTTTCCAATCTCACCCTTTACATTGAATGATGGAAAGAGAATAATAGAGAGAAAAGAAGGTAGTAATAAACTGAGAGTAAAATTAAATAGGGCTACGTTTGACATTTTAACATATCCTTCTATAGAATTTGATGAAACCTTAATTCTTGTACAAAACACAAAGTTGACAGATAATTTGGGAATATTAGATTAAACGTAGTTATCGTTGGCTCGAGATTTGGGTGATTTTTAGTGCTCAAAATTTATGTATTACTTGGCTTATATAGGTTTAATTATGATGTTTTTTCCCCGACAAAATTCATGCTTTGGAAATTGAGTTTTTTTTGAGAATGCTAGGATAAAGTGCTTAAGACAACGTTGCCAGAATAATATCTTTAAGTTAGTTATGGCTATAGTTTGTAATGCACCGAATATCACAACAAATAATATATTTCTGTCCTCTAATTAAGTATTTGAGGATTACATGATCTTATTTCAATTGAAACATTTATAAATGCAAATACAAGTTATGCCAAAGCAATCTGTTGAAATCAGCTGGGTAGGAAATAACATTTTACAAGTTATGTTGCAAACAATGCATGGTCCCTGGGCTGTTTGAGTTCGCATCTTTGAGCATTTATTGTCTCAATCGCATGACAAAAACATCATATCATCGAGTACAAATTAAACCCATGCTAACAATAAAAAAATAAAAAAAATAAAAAAAAATCCTTGACATCAATTAGTTTTAGAGAAAAAATAGAAGAGAGAAGCATGGGCAATTTCCCAATCATATATTGGAGGAAGCGAATTCCTAAGGCAAAATTGCCATTACATTGAAATTTTGGATAAAGATTTAAACTCGATCTAAAACAAGTAATCTTCATTTGATTCATATATTAAAAAATTGATTTGAAGTTAATTTGAAAAACTTACACGTTAGAATGGACAAATCGAAATTCTCAATTCCATATTAATGAACGAATTGACAAATTTATTTCCTTGATGTTTTAGTTCAAAACATGTTATGCAACAAAAACCATAATTAGATAAAATACGTTTGAAGTATTTCTAAAATGTTGTTTAATAATTCTTTAAAAGGGAACCGAATACATTTTTTTTTATTAGAGTTGCAAATGGTGTATTTTGTTTCCTTGATAAACATATTAAGAACTAGGAAAAAGAAAAGGTACCTGAGAAAACACAAAGAATAGAAAAAAACTATTAGATATGATATCAACAACTTCGCCATTATTTCGTTACAAATACTTTTGAGACACATGTCTTTTCAATCAAGGCCTCTTATTTATAGCCATCATCGCACTGATAATTGGCCCACTCAAACAAATTTGAGGTCCATATATTATTACCATGTCTCAATTGCATTTTCCTTTTTTTTGAAATAATAACATAGTTGAGTTGATGAAAACTTTAATTTATTCCATAATTAAACATTTAGCTTTTTTAGAAATTTATTCCTAAAATGGACCGGGCCAAATTTGGACCATTTTTTACTGGACCAAGAGAATCTAAATCCATATCCATCCGTAAGAAGCATGTGGGATAACGGACCGGTCCGTGGGCCAACTTAAATTTTAAAAAAAATTAGTAAAAAAACAAATTAAAGCATAAAATAGTGAAGTTTTTGTTATGTACTTTTTAAAATTATATAAAAAAAAATTAAAAAAATAGATGTAAAACATAAAAAAGTGTTTTTTGTTATTTAATTTATGTTAACGGGCTGGCCCGCGTTGGTCCATGGTCCAAACGGGGTGTGCTAAAATGACTGGCATTTAAACGGACCATAAATAGTTAGGTCCAAACCCGTCCAAATAACACGGGTGACGGGCCGATCCGCGAATTTGTAACCCGTTTGACAGTGCTAAATTCTACCAATATGATTTGTGAGTCGTTGGTGCAAATGTGACTTTGATAGGTCCCCTTAAAGCAAATCTCGCGATTTAACTCCCAACTTGACCATAAGAACATGGCGGAGCAAGCCTTAGATTTGAGGCTCAATCATTTTTCATTTTTTTAATAAAATACTTGGAAACCTTAGAAGACTAAATTGAAATGAATTCAGAAGCCAAAGCAAAAGGCTTAATTTTTTTTTAATATCCCATAGTACCTACCTCCTTTTACGTTTTTGTTTCTTTTCATCTTTTATTATTTCCAGCAAATGTAATTTCATAGTAGGGAGAAAAGCCAGAATTATACATAAACCTCTAACTTTAACCGACGATAGGATAGATAATCTAAGGAGCTTCACAATATTCATAAACATCCTTAGATACTTGAAATAATCTAATTTGAGACAACTAGGAGATAAAAATGGTTATTTATTTAACTTAGCTAAGTGTGAGATTACAATTCTTCATTTAGAATAAATTTTTAGCCATGGCAGACAATACGCTACAAGAGGAAAAAAAATAGCACAAATCATCAAGATAGAAATCTTTTTCAAAACAATGATACGTCTCATTCTTTTTTTGCCTAATAAATTAATTAAATGAACATTATCATGTTGATTTGGTTTAAAAATTGATAAAAATATAAATTGAATGCAGTATGATAATATGTTCTAACTTCAATAACATACGTTCATAATACGTCTTTTATTTTTATCCAACCTCCAAAAAATACATCTACTAGCAGTGTCCGATAATTTTAAGGTCCGGCGTGATAATATTCGAATAAAGACGTCTTGCGAAGAAATTAATGTTTTGTATATTATTTGTGAAAAAATAATTGATACAAGAGTGGTCATAATATAATACAAGGTTCCTAATTCTTTAAGGAAACTGATACTAATCAATTAAATACTATCAAATATTCACAATATCTTGGAGTATCTTCAAAAGATGGAATAAACAATATTTCCAACACTCCCCCCCTCAAGTTGGTGAGTGGATATCGAAAACTCCCAACTTACCAACCAAGTAGTTTAATTGACCAGGATACAAAACCTTTGTGAGGACGATATGACAAGTAGTGATTACACCGCACTGAAGTTTTTCAAGCACAAAGTGACAATCAATTTCTATGTGTTTGGCTCGCTCATGGAATACAGGATTAGCAGCAATATGGAGATCTGACTGATTGTTGCAATATAATCGTGCAGGTCCTAAGGAAACATCAAGTAATTTGAGTAAGCTTTTGAGCCAAACTATTTCGCTTGTAGCGTTTCCCAAGGCACGATATTCAGCTTCTGCAGAGGATCTTGAAACAGATGTATAATTCTTAGATTTCCAAGATATTGGCGCATTTCCCAACGTGATAAATTATCCCGTAACAGAACGCCGAGTCATAGGACAGACTGCCCAATCTGAATCAAAATAAGCCACCAAAATTAAATCCGGATTGTTTCTAGGTAACCATACTCATCTACCAGGAATCCCTTTTATGGACCATACAACTCTGAGAGGAGCTTCCCAATACCTTTGTCGAGTAAGTGATATCGGGTCGAGTAATGGTTAAATAAATAAGTCGGCCTAACAATCTCCTATAAGTTTTATCTTCCACCAAATTAATCATTAATATAAAATAAATTACTGTATATGTCAAGAAATTCACCACTATTGCATCTAAATTTACTATTTTATATTATATAAATATTCATGACAAAAATTGTAAATTTCAAATTAAAATTGGTAAGATAATAAAACAAAGTTGTAATATTAAAAATTTACCAATTATTTATTAAAATTGACAAATTTTTGTTTTAACCTTACCATTAAAAAATATCAAAGTTACTCTCAAATTAATAATAATATAAAAAAGCTGGTCAACAAATGTGTGTTGGCCGATTTGGCTGGTAAACGGTCAACGGACTGAGATTACGTGGCAAGTTGTCATTCGCCCATGTTATTATCTTATCTTTCATTTTCTTTTATTAAATCTTAAACTTGCTATTGCAGGTTATTTTTTCCACATGTCACTCATCAATTGGTGTATCTCTAATATATAGGTGCCGAACATATTGCCTTTCGGTACCACAACACATCTATGCTAAATAAATACATTTGTATGTTGTTGTCTTAACAGTTTTTCTCATCTAATTATTCATTTGATGATATACTCCATCCATCCCAAATTATATGTCCACATTTCCTTTTTAATCTTTCCTAAATTAATTGTCCACTTTCTAAATGAAGGGCTCGTTAATGATGGTTTTTCCAATCTCACCCTTTACATTGAATGATGGAAAGAGAATAATAGAGAGAAAAGAAGGTAGTAATAAATCGAGAGTAAAATTAAATAGGGCTACGTTTGACATTTTAACATATCCTTCTATAGAATTTGATGAAACCTTAATTCTTGTACAAAACACAAAGTTGACAGATAATTTGGGAATATTAGATTAAACGTAGTTATCGTTGGCTCGAGATTTGGGTGATTTTTAGTGCTCAAAATTTATGTATTACTTGGCTTATATAGGTTTAATTATGATGTTTTTTCCCCGACAAAATTCATGCTGGAAATTGAGTTTTTTTGAGAATGCTAGGATAAAGTGCTTAAGACAACGTTGCCAGAATAATATCTTTAAGTTAGTTATGGCTATAGTTTGTAATGCACCGAATATCACAACAAATAATATATTTCTGTCCTCTAATTAAGTATTTGAGGATTACATGATCTTATTTCAATTGAAACATTTATAAATGCAAATACAAGTTATGCCAAAGCAATCTGTTGAAATCAGCTGGGTAGGAAATAACATTTTACAAGTTATGTTGCAAACAATGCATGGTCCTGGCTGTTTGAGTTCGCATCTTTGAGCATTTATTGTCTCAACTGCATGACAAAAACATCATATCATCAGTACAAATTAAACCCATGCTAACAATAAAAAATAAAAAAATAAAAAAAAATCCTTGACATCAATTAGTTTTAGAGAAAAATAGAAGAGAGAAGCATGGGCAATTTCCCAATCATATATTGGAGGAAGCGAATTCCTAAGGCAAAATTGCCATTACATTGAAATTTTGGATAAAGATTTAAACTCGATCTAAAACAAGTAATCTTCATTTGATTCATATATTAAAAAATTGATTTGAAGTTAATTTGAAAAACTTACACGTTAGAATGGACAAATCGAAATTCTCAATTCCATATTAATGAACGAATTGACAAATTTATTTCCTTGATGTTTTAGTTCAAAACATGTTATGCAACAAAAACCATAATTAGATAAAATACGTTTGAAGTATTTCTAAAATGTTGTTTAATAATTCTTTAAAAGGGAACCGAATACATTTTTTTTTATTAGAGTTGCAAATGGTGTATTTTGTTTCCTTGATAAACATATTAAGAACTAGGAAAAAGAAAAGGTACCTGAGAAAACACAAAGAATAGAAAAAACTATTAGATATGATATCAACAACTTCGCCATTATTTCGTTACAAATACTTTTGAGACACATGTCTTTTCAATCAAGGCCTCTTATTTATAGCCATCATCGCACTGATAATTGGCCCACTCAAACAAATTTGAGGTCCATATATTATTACCATGTCTCAATTGCATTTTCCTTTTTTTGAAATAATAACATAGTTGAGTTGATGAAAACTTTAATTTATTCCATAATTAAACATTTAGCTTTTTAGAAATTTATTCCTAAAATGGACCGGGCCAATTTTGGACCATTTTTTACGGACCAAGAGAATCTAAATCCATATCCATCCGAGATCAACCGGAAAAATATGCTGTTTCGCTCCTCTACTGCATTGTAGACAGCTCTCTTTTTTTCTTTTCTCAAGCATTGCCACTTTGCTATCTTTTTTTGTTTCTTTTCATGTTTTGTAGTCAATTGTGTCACTTATTTGTTAAAGAATTGGAAAAAGGAAATTATTTGGATTTGTAAAGTCTACCGTTTGAAAGCTTATAGGTAGCAAATTATGGAGAAGGAATAGTCTAATATTGGAATAAGGCAGAAGGTGCAACTTTTGGCTGCTTTTTTTTTTTTGGGTGAGAGTCTTCGTACGCTTTTGGTAAAGAAAGACATGATCTACATCCAAAGTCCATAGCCCAGTGGAGATGGCCTGCCCACAACCAAGAGGTTGTGGGTTTGATACCCAACTCACACAAATGAAGGATTTAATTGCCTATTCTTTGTTCCTCTGGTGTGGGTTCTTATACTCCCCTTCTTGGGGCACCCGCTAGTCGGGCTCCTACTACTCCCCCCACGGGGGGCTCAACGGGACTTCTACGACACCCGTTCAACGGGACTTCTACTACTCCCCTCACGGGGCACCCGCTCAGCCGGACTTCTACTACTCCTCCTCTGTTGAGGTCTAATAAAATTAATTGTAATAGAAAGAAAAAAAAGACATGATCTATAGCTTACGCTTCTTTTCTGCATTTTTTTTCTTACAAAAAAATATGCTAATTAGCATCTGTATTGATGTAATGATAAATTAAAATTTATTGTTTCGAGTTAAAAGTATTTTTCAACTACATTAATCTTTTAACTTAGGATTAAGTTTTATTTCAAAAATATTAGATTTTAACAGAGAAAGTGATAACAAAATTTCTTTCGTATGTTCACTTCTCCTTGCGCAAATATTTCACTCTCACGATATTTAAATTTATCAAATTCTCACATACAAGCGCAATTCAAGTACACTACTCGTAACCATGATATAATGGCATTTAAACCAAGGTTGTTAAACTCGCGTTTTTATGTAGACTCGGTGGAGGGGTGAAAAATCGTAAACTCGTGAATCGTAAAAAAATCGTAAAATCGTATCGAGAAATTAATATATATATTTTTATATATATAACAATAATTAACATATAAATCATATCATATGATCTAAAAATATGGAAAAAAAATCATTAAACATAGTTTCACAAGTTTTTTCAATAGACAATAACGCAACAAAATTCACAATAATGAACTTACAAGTCTTTCAAAATATAAAAATGCGACTACACATAATTCTTAGCTTATAAATTTCAAAAGATCAAAATAAAATAAAGTACGTAATAAGTTTATTATCTTTTAATCAAACTAACCAACTAAATATTCCATCTTGTTAGTAATAAAAATAAGAACCAAAAAAATGCAGATTCTTTCTTGATATAAAACAAAAAACAAAACAAGGAAGAAGAGCTCTTTTTCTTGAATAAAGACCAACTTTTCCAGCCAAAGAATCAAAACCAGTTTAATAATGGCGAGAAGTTCACCGGGGAGGGCATAGCCAGTGAGACCTTCAAGTATGGCTTTGCTGCCTTTCTTTCCATTTGAAACAGTATGGCTTTGCCGCCCGGTCGTTGGGAAGCCATTGAAGAAGGGATTTCCTCCAGCTCCATGGAAATCTTAACTTCAGGAACAATATTATGCGTCCGGGATGAGGCGGTGGAGCTCACTCTATGTTCATGAATTGATTGAGGAGACAAAGCCATGCTCGAAAGTCGGGGGAAGCAGTCCTTTCCACTTTTTGTAGAATCGGTAGAAACGTACGAGTTTACATTTTTACGATACGAGTCAATGTTTCTACTCCGTTTCTACCAGATTGCGATTCTACTCACGATTCAACACGTTTTGCCTCCGTAGAATCGTAAAAACGTACGTTTTTACGTGTTAACTCGCGTTTTTAACAACCATGATTTAAACTGTACAACACATAAATCCAGTGTGGAGTGTGAAAGGAGAGAGCTTGGGTTTTTTTCACTCAAATTTCTTCCATTTCATCGATTTTGTCCAGATCCTCTTTTTCTTCCGAAAAAGGGAAAGAAGCCCATACCAAATGAGCGTCTAGGAAAAAAAGGTATTTCATTAGTGACCCTTTCAGGGCCTTGGCTTGCCACTTGAGTCTGAATTTCATATTTTTGTGTATAAAAAAAATTAATTGATCTTTTTTATCTTTTTTTGTAATTAAATTTAAAAAAAAATCATCAAATAGGCAAGAATGCCCAAATTTTCTAGGATCATGAATCAAATAAGACTGCACTAGTGGTTGATGAATGAACCAAGTTGAAAGCTAGGCGGCCATGGAAGCCAAAGCAGACCTCATCCGCCAAAAACTTGAAAATGATAAAACTAGGCAAGAATGTTATTAAGTCAATTACTTAATACTTCATCTGTCCACAATCTACCTATCTATACAAATTTACATAATCGAATATTCACTTCTAAATATTGGGAAGGAATATATTTAAGCGTTGCATCGCCTTTCGCTATCCTTATTTTGAGATAATAAACACAGTATTTCTTCTCACAAACAAATTACTTTTGTGAATTTGAAATAAAAGAAAAAAATGCAATCAAAATGCATGTATTCGTCCGAAGGGGAAAATATTCAAGATGCTAACTCGTTCATCACAAGTTATCGCAAAACCAAAAACGTAAATGTGGTCCTGGAAAAAAAATCAAATGCAATTAAAGTATGAATCTGCCAGGGTTGCTGATATAAAGACGTGATGCTACAAATAGCTAGAGTAGGAAATTCATTATCCTTTGTGAAAACAATTATGGTTTAGCTTGGAAGAGTAATTATATTTTAGGAACACTATGGACCAGTTTAGCTCTTTTAATTAGAATCATATCCACCCAAAAATTTCACAACCATGTCTATTCGGTGCATTAGGAATATATAATGAGTCACATTCATACTATGGGAACCATCACCATCACTATGTTTCCAAACAAATGAAAAAATAATAATAAAAGTTATTATTTCAGACCGCAACCATTAGGTTTTTGTACATGGTATGCATCTCATGGTATAACAAAAGTAAATAAACTAGTTTATACATGCATTTTTAGAATATAATATGCTTTTTTTTTTCCTATTACAATTATTTTTATTGGACCTCACCAGAGGAGGAGTAGTAGAAGCCCGGTTGAGCTGGTGTCCCGTGAGGGGAGTAGTAGAAGTCCCGTTGAGCGGGTGTCGTAGAAGCCCGTTGAGCGGGTGCCCCGTGAAGGGGAGTATAAGACCCACACAAGGGAACCCAAAGAAATGACAAGTAAATCATTCCCCTTGTGCGAGGGGTGAAAATCCTCTGTACCCGCTCTGTGTACCCATTCCTGTGCCCAACCAATAGGAATTCTCCATTTGATCATTTTTTTAATTATATATACACATGGTGAATTTTGATTGGTTGGGCACAGGAATGGGTACACAAAGCGGGTACAGAGGATTATTTGCCTTGTGTGAGGGGGGTATCGAACCCACAACCTTGCAGGCCCTTGCCCCACTGGGCTAAGGAACCTTAGATGAATATAATATGCTTGTGTATCCGGTGTGTATATATTTTATTTTGGGGTTTGGGATCTTTTGTTCCGAATTTTATCTTGTTTTGTCTTGTTATTTCTTATATTTTTCAGAACGCGAAACTTTTTATAGAAAACATATCATTTAAAAAAATACATCTTGCACCCTCAAAATTTTGAAAAATATTCTATGGGTGTAATTGTACAAAGTTTGTCTTGAGTTTGGTTTGGTTTGGTCTCAAATTTTGGCGGAAGAAGCTCAAATTTTGACCTCTAAAATTGGCGAGAGAAATTCAAATTCAAATTTTTTTCTTCAAATAATCGTTCAAACTCAAATTTTGGCCTCTAAAATTGGCAGGAGATATTTAAATTCCAATTTTTTGAGGCCAAAATTTGAGCTTGAATGATTATTTGAAACAAAAATTTGAATTTGATTTTTTCCCGCCAATTTCTGAGGCCAAAATTTGAGCTTCTCCTGCCAAAATTTAAGACCAACTCAAACCAAACCCAAGTCAAACCTTGTCCAAATACACCTATATATATCTTCCTCGATACAACCTATGATTTTAGGTTTGTCACTAGTGTGCAGTACTTTTGTTTTAGGGTTTCACCATTATAGGATGTTTAAAACGTAAAATAGACTTTTACCAACTTGTTAGTAATGTAATACGAAATGAAATATAGAATGAAAAAGAAGATTTGGAACACTAATTAAGATACTTATATATTGTGATGTATATCGTATGTACTCTAATCTAATGTATATAGACACTCCAAATATACTAATGATGTACCGCGAAGATTATCTCAAAAAAGTTTAGGTCTTGAATGCATTTTTTTCTTTTGCTAAATGGATTTGAATGGATTCAATATACTGTTTAACGTACTAATCACTCATAAGCGATAGATGTTGGGCCCAAATCAGGAACCATTAGTAAATTGGTAACACGTACAAATGTCACGTGTCGAGTAATCGTAGTGCGAGAACCATATAAATCGGGTAGGGATGACAAATCTACCCGTTAAAATTAGAGTGAAAATCTTTTTGTTCCGTATATATTCATATTCTTATTATAATCAATCACAATTTGTTATGTGATTATTTTTTTCCAATTATTTATACGAGATGGCTATTGTGATTGGTTGTGTAAAAAAAATAAGAACATACCCCTAGACATATATTTTTTTGCCTTAAAATTGGGGCTAAGAATCCTCTATCCCCAACTTGTGTACTCATGCATGTATCATTAATAAGAAATTGACACGTGCCAATTTTTTAATTAAGAAATCTATAATCTAAAAAAATAGTGGAACCCGTAAGGAAAATCTATTTTCTCTATCCACATGGCGAATTTTGAATGGTAGATACATCCATATAGTATACAAGTTGGGTACAGTTAATTTTTTTTTTGCCTAAAATTGAGACCTTACTCGCTTCTTTGGACGGGGAATCCTCACTTTAGGGGGTGAAAATCCTCTGTACCCATGTATGTTACCATCTTTGTGCCCAACCAATCAAATTTAAATTGATATAATGGCATTTAAATCCTCTATATCCACGTATGTTATCATCTCCGTGCACAACCAATTAGAATTTACAAGCGCAATTCAAGTACACAACTCGTAACCATGATACAATGACATTTAAATTGTACAACCCAAAAAATCCAGTGTGGGGCGTGAAAGGAGAGTGCTCAAGTTTTTTTCACTCGAATTTCTTCCATTTCATCGATTTTGTCCAGATCCTCTTTTTCTTCCGAAAAAAGGGAAGAAGCCCATAGCAAATGAGCGCCTAGGAAAAAAAATTATTTCATTACTTGTGAAAATCCTCTATTCCCAACCCTGTTCCCAACTCTGTTCCCAACCAATAAGAATTTATTATATAAATATTTTTTCCAATTATATATACACAGAGTGAATTGTGATTGGCTGGGAACAAGAACGGGAACAGAGGAGTTTTTGCCTTTCATTACAGGGCCTTGCCTTGCCACTTGAGTCTGAATTTCATATTTCTGTATAGAAAAAAAATTAATTGATTTTTTAATCTTTTTTTGTAATTAAATTTAAAAAAAATCATCAAATAGGCAAGAATGCCCAAATTTTCTAGGATCATGAATCAGTTAAGACTGTACTTGTGGTTGATGAATGAACCAAGTTGAAAGCTAGGCGGCCATGTAAGCCAAAGCAGACCTCATCCGCCAAAAACTTGAAAATGATAAAAGTAGGCAAGAATCTTATTAAGTCAATTACTTAATACTTCATCCGTCCACAATCTAATTATCTATACAAATTTACATAAATGAATGTTCACTTCTAAATATTGGGAAGGAATATATTTAAGCGTTGCATCGCCTTTCGTTATCCTTATTTTGAGATAATAAACACGATATTTCTTCTCACAAATAAATTACTTTTGTGAATTTGAAATAAAAGAAAAAAATGCAATTAAATGCATGTATTCGTCCGAAGGGGAAAATATTCAAGATGCTAACTCGTTCATCACAAGTTGTCGCAAAACCAAAAATGTAAATGTGGTCCTGGAAAAAAAAATCAAATGCAATTAAAGTATGTATCTGCAAGGGTTGCTGATATTCAAGACGTGATGCTACAAATAGCTAGAGTAGGAAATTCATTATCCTTTGTGAAAACAATTATGATTTAGCTTGGAAGAGTAATTATATTTTAGGAATGCTATGGACCAGTTTAGCTTTTTTAAATAGTATCACATCCACCCAAAATTTCACAACCATGTCTATTCGGTGCCTTAGGAATATATAATGATCCACTTTTATATATATATATATATATATATATATATATATATATATATATATATATATAATCCCCTTTTGTATTTCAATACAACAACAATAACAACTAAGCCATAATCCCAACAGATTGTGGTCGGCTACTTGAACCAAAGTAAGAATCACGCAAGGTCATCCACATGGATGCATTCTCTCCATTTCCTTCGATCCCAAACATTGTATTTCAATGTTTACCATTAATAATGAGTCACATTCATACTATGGGAACCTCTACTACCAACCATCACCATCACTATGTTTCCAAACAATTGAAATAATAATAATAAAAGTTATTATTTCAGACCGCAGCCATTAGGTTTTTGTACAAGGTATGCATCTCATGGCATAACAAAAGTAAATAAACTGGTGTATACATGCATTTTTAGAATATAATATGCTTTTGTATCCGGTGTATATATACTTTATTTTGGGGTTTGGAATCTTTTGTTCCGAATTTTTATCTTATTTTTGTCTTACTATTTATAAATGAGTGTCATCTGTATCAGTGACCAACGATTATTTCTGATATTTTTCAGAACGCGAAACTTTATATAGAAAACATATCATTTAAAAAAAAAATACATCTTGCACCCTCAAAATTTAAAAAAATATTCTATATCTTCCTCGATACAACCTATGATTTTAGGTTTGCCACTAATGTGTAGTACTTTTGTTTTGGGTTTCGCCATTATAGGATGTTTAAAAAGTAAAATAGACTTTTACCAACTTGTTAGTAATGTAATACGAAATGAAATATAGAATGAAAAAGAAGATTTGGGACACTAATTAAGATACTTTTATATTGTGATTTATGTCGTATGCACTCTAATCTAATGTATATAGACACTCATCGAAGGCATGGTAGCCCAGTGGGTAACATCCACTGCCTGAGACCGAGAGGTCCAGGTTCGATACCCACCTCACACAAGGGAATGATTTAATTGTCATTTCTTTGGGTTCCCTTGTGTGAGGTCTTATACTCCCCTCACGGGGCACCCGCTCAACGGGACTTCTACGACACCCGCTCAAACGTGACTTCTACTACTCCCTTCATGGGGCACCCGCTCAACGGGCTTCTACTACTCCTCCTCTGGTGAGGTCATATAATAAATAATTGTAATAAACTAGACCATACTTATAAATGGTCTAGTTTAAAAAAAAAAAAAAAAAAAAATGTATATAGACACTCCAAATATACTAATGATGTACCGCGAAGATTATCTCAAAAAAGTTTAGGAGTTGAATGCATTTTTTTCTTTTGCTAAATGGATTTGAATGGATTCAATATACTGTTTAACGTACTAATCACTCATAAGGGTTAGATGTTGGACCCAAATCAGGAACCATTAGTAAATTGGTAACACGTACAAATGTCACGTGTCGAGTAATCTTGCAGGAACCATATAAATCAGGTAGGGATGACAAATCTACCCGTTAAAATTAGAGTGAAAATCTTTTCTTCCGTATATATTCATATTCTTATTATAATCAATCAGAATTTGTTATGTGAATATTTTTTCCAATTATATACACATGGCTATTGTGATTGGTTGGGTAAAAAAAATAAGAACATACCCCTAGACATATAATTTTTTGCCTTAAAATTGGGGTTAAGAATCCTCTATCCCGAACTTGTGTACTCATGCATGTATCATTAATAAGAAATTGACACGTGCCAATTTTTAATTAAGAAATCTATAATCTAAAAAAATAGTGGAACCCGTAAGGAAAATCTATTTTCTCTATCCACATAGCGAATTTTGAATGGTAGATACATGCATAGGAATGCAAGTTGGGTACAGTTAAATTTTTTTTTGCCTAAAATTGAGGCCTTACTATCTTCTGCCCCGTTTGGACGGGGAATCCTCACTTTAGGGGGTGAAAATTCTCTATACCCATGTATGTTACTGTTAGCCCAAAGGGCAAAATATTCTATGATGTTTTGATGATAACAAACCATTGTTAGTTCTAATGTTTGTGTGAGCATGTTCTTTATAATAGGATCCTTAGCACTCACATCGACATTGATGAAAATGGTAAGTTAGCTTCTTGTGTAAACTAAGGTATGTATATTACACACAAGAATGCTATTTAATGGAAGGAAGGAGGAAAGGAGGTTGATTGGGAAATAGGGCTCTTCTAAGAGTCCCTAGATGCTTTGGCAAAAAGAAGTTTATCATGCTAGTGCTTTAGTCTTCATTAGTTTTATCTTGAAAGCACTAGTCTTTGTTCTTATTTGTTATAAGATCTTTTTGCCATGCTTCCTCATGCTTCCTTGTTCTTAATTTTGTCCATATTCTATCTTATTGCATAAAAGTTTGTCATAATCAAAAAGGGGGAGATTGTAAGCCCTAAGGGCGAACAAACTCAGTTTTTGATATTGGACAAACTTTTAATGTTGTGTCTAATGATCTTAATATTTGTGATAGAATATCGGAACTCGTTATGGAAGCTCTAAGTACTTCAATCAAGCCATTGAAAGCCATTGTTATCAAGATTCAAAGTTATACAAGGCTCATCCATCAAGATTGAAGATTGAAGACTTAGGTTTGGTTAGATTAGCTTTGTCGTTATAAGTATTTATCTTAGAAAGCTCTAACCAAAGCTCTTATGAACATAAGCTCTACACTCTAGTCTTGCATGCACACAAACACGTTTTTTAAAAGTCTAAGTTTTAAAAGGATTCTTAAATGTGTTCGTATTTCGAAAGCCTTTGTTTTTAAGTCTAAATCATTTAAAATGGTTTTCCAAGTGTTCTTACTTGTTACCTTTTTAGGAAAACCTTTTAGACTTCAAAAGATTTCAAAACGTGTGAAAAATCAGCTTGGAAGTTCGGTCAACCGAGCTCAAGCTCGGATCAACCGAAGAGAAACTGAGAGGTCTGAAAATCTGGTTCGGTCGACCTTAGGCATGGTCGGTCGACCGAAGTGGCTTGGACGGTCGACCGAAGTGGGCTTCGGCTCAACCGAGGTTGACTTCGGTCATCCGAGGTGGTCGTTCGGTCAACCGAACTCTGCGAGAAACTAGCCGTTTTTTGACCGTTAAAGAGTCGTTTTTCAGCCAAATTTGAAATGTATATATACTCCAAAGCTAGAGAAATATTCTAAGGCTTGCATATCAAATATTCATTGATCTCTCATCAAGCCAAAACACTTTCAAAGCAAAATACTCTTCATCCTTATGATCTAAAGCATTCAAGAGTATTCTTTCAAAAGCAAGACAAAGAGTGGACTTCATATGTTCAAGAGCTAAATTGTTTGTGCTTCAAAGGTATACATTCTCACTTCTAAGAGTGATCAAGCATTGTACTTAATCTATCTCATTCCCTTTCTTAGTGATAGGGTTATTTGATAAGTCCTACTTAGTGTGGGCAATTGTAAAAGTCCTACTTTGTGTGGGCAAGCTCTTAGTGAGTTTCTTGGTATTGTGGTTGTGTTTGTAAAACTCTTAGTGAGTTAGCCACAAGTGTAAAATCTTCTTAGTGAAGTTGTTGCAAATCCTTGGGTGCGGCTCAAGGTAGTGGATGTAGATTCTAAGTGAATCGAACCACTCTAAATCCTTTGTCTTGTTGATTGGGTTTTGCATTGCTTTTATTCTTCTAGCTCAAACTTCCAATAGCTTTGCAAAGAATCGAAAAAGTTTCCAAGATTAGTTAAAACCTAATTCACCCCCCCCTCTTGTGTTTTACAGTTACCATCTCTGTGCCTAACCAATTAGAATTTGCCATGTGATCATTTTTTTAATTATATATACACATGATGAATTGTGATTGGTTGGACATATGATTGGGTACATAGATGTGTGTAGAGGATTTTTTGCCCACTTTAGGCATGAATAAGGGTGAAATTTGTTATCTAGCAGGGGACAGTGATTGGAAGAGGTATGTCTCTGTTCCCATCATTATATTGATAAAATAATATTATTATAATTATTGTTAAATAATTATTTAATATTATTAAACAAAATTTATTTATTTATTTTATTAAAAATAATATATATATATATATATATATATATATATATTTTACAATCTGTTTTAAACCCAATTTTTCAAAAGTACCTAGTTGATAAATTGTCCAAGGTTCAACCTTAGGAATAGTCCATCTATTTAATAGATCTAGATTCTGAGGTATATCAAATTATTTACTAATACTATTTTTAACAGTAGTTTTCCTATTCATAATATGCTTAAAC
The DNA here is from genome assembly GCA_026122235.1 of Vinca minor. NCBI lineage: Eukaryota > Viridiplantae > Streptophyta > Magnoliopsida > Gentianales > Apocynaceae > Vinca > Vinca minor. Next base: position 1,052,930 of record JAOCZM010000002.1, read on the forward strand.
TTATTAGACATTAACATAAAACTTATGTTGAATTATGTCTTCATAATGAACTTATCAATAAGTTTAATTATGTTGTTCTATTAAGGAATTAATATGTTTTACAGTAATACTTAAAGTATAAAATTGGACAATAGAAAGAGTTATTAGACCTCAACCTGTTATACAGACAAGTTTATTAAATGTAATTCAGACTCCAGAAGGATCTGTAACTTTGAATTTTGGTGATAATAAGTTAAGAAATAATATTCATGATATTCCTAGAATAAGATCAACAAGATCAGTACGATCTTTTATTTCTCCTTTAGATCCAGACATACCTGGACCATCTAGGTTATCCACCTCTTATATAAGAGAAGATACAAAAGATGATAGTAGTAATGAATCTGTTAAAGATAATAAGATTGATGGGTTAAGATTACATGATGATAATATATTAAGGGGTTATACTAATAAAAAGGATCCAGAGACTTTGTCTCAAATGAGTTATAATTTAGGTAATGGATAATACAACTAAAATAGATTTTAGTTTTGGCTCAGAAGCCAGAAAAACAATTTTGAATGAATTTAAATTACCCAAATGGGAAGCTTTTAGAACATGGTTCTTTGGGAATTTTGATAAAATTCAGCAAAAAGAATTTTATGATTTTTGTGAATTACACAATCAAATAATATATTTTGTTCCTTGGTTTTATTCTACATATATAACAGATTATATTAATGTTATAGAAATATATTATAAATTATTGAATGGTAATATTGTAAAGGATGTCTATCCTCCTTTAAAATCATTTAAAGTAGAAAATTGTAATTTTCTAGCTTTATCAAAATTATTTGAAGATGATACTTTAAGTATTACTGTTAAACATATTAATTCCTTAATAGAACCACATAATTATGCTAGTCTTAATTTAAATATATTAGGACAACATATGATTTCATTACATAAGAAAATTGATAATGTTATATTATAAATGAATAATATAGTAACAATAAAACCTGAAAATACTGAACCTATAAAAGTAGAGACTAATTTACAAAGTCCTCCGGAAATTACTAATTTCAAATTAAGGAAATCTTCTCCGTGGGAGAAAGATGTTACTGAGAAATTAGCAGAAATTTTAAGAGGAAGAATAGAAAAATTAAGTTTAAATACTTTGAGTGACGACTATATATATATATATATATATATATATCCTACCTTTAAAATAAAACATCACATTGAAAAACAAAAAAAAAATTAAAATTAGATATACTCGGACATGGATGATGATTATATTTATCACCCAAGTGAGGGAAGTGCTAGGGGTAGAAATATAAAGGCGGAGCCGAAGATATGGATCATATTTATCACCGGACGATTGCTCCCTTTCTTCCTTAAGGCAAAAAATCGCATGTCCCGTTTTATTTTCTATTTCTTATTTTATTAATAAAAATTTGTTATATTATTTTATTAATAAAAATTTGTTATATATTTTTTTTTAAGAATTTCACTACTTATTTTAGGTTATAAAATTTTAATTAAAAATTTAACAAATATTAGTTTCTTATTGATACGGTAAGGAAAAAAAAACATATAATGGGAACATGCGATCCTTACTGCTCCCACAATCTCATTTCCATTACACACACACAAAACTTCTCATCAGACCCCTCAAAGCCAGCAAAACCAAATACTACTTAAAACCACCATCTCCCCTTCCCTCATTCCTCTCTTCTCTCTCAACACCTACCTCTAGTGGTGGACGCAGAATTTAAAGGTAGGAAAGGTACAATCAACATTGACAAAACAAATTTATAAAATCATATACGCGTAATTTATTTAATGATTCTCCCACTATTTTCTTCAAATGAATAACCCTCAAGATTTCATTCGGAAAGTTCAAACTTTCTAGTATGACCAAGATACATATATCACTAATCCCGGCAGCATCGGCTACAAAGCTCGAAAAATGATTGTTTAGGTAAGCAACGTTTGTTAATCACATCAATTATGCGACTCGGTTGGTTAAGTAGGTAACACTTATCCTAAGAATGTAAATGCACATCTCAACCCTTTGCCTCCAGATCTAATACCGAGGCAGCTTTGGCTACGAAGCTCGGTATTGGCAATCCGGTTAAGTATGACCCAAGATTGCACCAGAGAATATCGCTAACTTATCATTCGTACCTCACCCTGATAGACAAGCGCTTATTCCACTCGGAAGTTCAGTCGTATAATCTGTAACATATGCTTTAAAGATGTAAAACACGTATCATGCATCTCATGCAAAAAACAGTAAATAAACTGTGACATAGTAATAGCCCTTATACAAATTTTTCGAGCCAACGGAAAATCCTAGTTCAATCTAAAGGTGAAAAACCATAAAACCTATCTATTATCTTCCGCCTTCTTGTGGTTTCCTCCATCTGATGGATACCTTTGTTCATCACTTGTTACATATGAAAAACATAAAATCATATTCTATACTTTTACATAATTGAAAGAATTCCCGAGTTACAATCGAGACTAAATTTACAACAATAAATGAATAGATAAGGCACGACACGCAAACTGTATTATAATAAAAATCACTGGGCCAAAGGATATTACTAAGCACCATGCTCAAATAACACGACAATAATGCTAAAAGCGCAAATACACACTTTGCTCGCCTCTTTTCACAGTCGACACAGGTCATACTCCTTGTCGCCCGTGATAAGGAAGTAAGAAAACATAGTGTAAAAATAGGCCACATCTGTCGACCCAAAACATTTCTGATCGACCAGCTTGAAAATGGACTAGCCTGGGTCAACCATGATTGCTCACCGATCGCCGAATTCTAGGAAATAGCAAAATCCAAATTCCGAGCACATGTTCTGTCTGTCGCAAACCTCTTCCGGTCGACCGAACTTTTGCCAGAAAATAGAAAACAACCAAAAACACGAATTTACAATTCGTTCCGGGAATCGTTTAACACTTAAACGACTTCCCAGAAGCTGCACAAAGGTAAATAACATCATATGACATGCATTATCCGTCTACCAAAAAACACGATAACACATAAACAAAGTAATTGGGTTCTCGTGATAGGCTCTGATATCACTTGAAAGAAAAAATTCGTAATCCCCATATAAAAGCAACGAAAAGTAAAACTGGATTACGTTCCTTTAAAGGATTTACTCACGAGAAAGTACAAATACCTAGTGTTAGGAATATATCTTTATCGATCTAATCGATGTTGCTCGGATTTTGCTACTTAGAACCACCAATAGCAACCTTTCGGACTCCGTCTCTACTCGGTATCCACACACCAACCTTTAGACTTGTTCTTCGCGTCTCAGATTCTAGTCCAAAGAGCTCTGAAGATTAGAAAGACCTTTTCTCTAGAATCTACAAAGTATAGGTTACTAAGAAAGACTGGAAATCAAAGAGATAAGAAAATCGTATTTTCTTCTCTTAAGTGTTCTTGAGAGTGTGTATTAAGGGAAAGGAAAAATCAGTATATTTTCTTCTCTTTTGGCTTGGCTAGAATGTAGAGAGAAAAAGAGAGTGATTAAAAAACTATAATATCATGAATGTGGAGAGTGATGAACACTTCATCATGTGGTGTTAGTGGAACCACCCACTAACTCAACATCCCCATTTTGCCCAATCAAATCAAATGCCCAATCCAATTGAGTCGGCTCAATCTAATTGAGCACCTATATCAAATGAAAACTCCAACACTCTAAGCATTCCAAAAATTTAACCATAGTTTGAAGACTTCTAAAATTAGATTCTGACTAGTGAAGATTTTATTATAACGTTTAGATTAAGAGATATCAACTTCGGAGCGCATGGCTATGACATTCGGGGGAAAACATAGTTGTGAGCAAATTGCATAATTGAAGGAGTAAATGAACTTTGTTTGGATGTTAATAGGATTGAATATAATTGTGTATGGTATTTGCAATCCCTTTCTTGTCATCATTGATCACGAGTATTTACTGAGTTTGGAGTCTTATATGCTATATGTTGGAGTCGTCACCTATGGAGCTCTTGTCTAGAATCGATTCCATTGCAAGGATTCATTCTTTTGCATTGTGAGTGTGTTGTCATTGAGCCCGGTAGTTCTCGAATTGTTAGGGATTACAAATGATTGTTGTGGAGTCCAAGGTGGTGGGCAATGACAGAATGCAAAGGGATTCTTAAACATTGAGCTCTTCGTTCAGGAGATATACTGGACCCATGTACTGAATACTGATGCATTTCCCTTTTAGGCTTAAAGTTTGGGCCATTATAGTAATTGCTTTAAAATTGTGCATAGACGATTGAGCTCTGCTGTGTGAATGTGAGTCATATCATAAATTGTATTCAAAGAGTCCAATGTTGTGTATGTCGTTTGTTGGTATGAACAACACATATTGTCCGTGTCTTCATTCCGATGTGTAGATGTTGGATTTCGACGAGTATAGTTTATTGTTTACTTGTTTATGTTTTGATATGTTTAATATATGTTTATTGGTGTCTCAACAGTGTATTTTGGGGTTGGGAATGTTAAAGTGCATAAATGGACATTTTGTGTACAATTTTATTCTAGGTATAAACAATTGATGTTTGGCGGAGAGGGTCATTCCGTCCAAAATTTCTTCAGTCAACCGTTTACTTAAAATTTGAATTTAATCAAACAAGAAACTAATAAGGACATCCCATTATCTAGACCCCTACTGCCTTTAAGCAAATGGTTGACGGAAGGGAGGAGATCGTCGCCAACGATTGATGGTAGAGGTTTTTCAGAATTCGAAACTTGTTGAGTGAATTTGATTTAACACTATTCATGATTGAGATTTGATAATGCCGGAGAAAAAAACAACGATTTAGGGCGGAGATTGTTTGGATTTGATGATTTGGGGAAGAAGCTGAGAAGGAATGGTTTTTAAAAGAAGGAAAATTGTTTCTCTAACAGTTTCTCCACTACCTCCGTCCGCCACATTCCCTCCTCTTCTAGGTAATAGTATTTCAAACTCCTATTTTTGGCTTATTAATTAATTCTCTATCTATAATTTGTATCTGTCAAATTAGGTTCGTATTGAATCCGTGTACCGTGTTTTTTTTGTATAATAAGTTGATTCAGAGAATTTGATGTTGTGGCTTATTAATTATGTATTTGTCGTTTGCATATATTTCCATAGAGGTATTTTGGGAAATGGACTTCTGCATTATCTATATGTTATTTCTCATTTGCTGTTTCTGTTCCGTTCTGTATGTATTATTGTTATTATTGTTTTAAGTCCCTCCACTGATCATCGGAGCTCAGTCCATCCACCATTGTTTGCAGATGATTTAGGTGAGGACCAATACTACGAGGATGGAACCTGGGATGGGGATTACGATGAGTGGTCCTAAGCTGCTAGACATTAAGCACTTTTTTTTCCCTTTCATAGTCATTGCTTTCGGAACTTGTAGGTTTTGGAAACTTTATCGATGGAAATGTATGAAGTTGAAGATTTTAGAAAGGGAGTTATGGCTGGGAAATTCGAAAGGAAAGAAAAGAAAGTAACGGTTAGTGAGAAAGAAAGAAAGAGAGAATAAGAAAAGAGTGCAGATTTTCTGAGTGCTGGAAGGTTTTCTGAACAATTGCCATAGCTACCCAGTCGGAATTGAATGATTCTAATTGGGTTTCGAAGCCAACTGATGAGGCTACGCCTAGGATTTGACAGAGTGAAGTTTCGAGATCGAGAGTTTAAGTAATTGCAGAAACGGTGGGTTGTTTACTGCCATCTTTTGGAGAATTCTGATTTTGGGGATTTTTTGAAGTTTTACCTAAGTTTGACAAGTAATGATCCTTCACCCTTGAATTTCAGTCCTTAAAATATCATGAACTGTCATTTTTTAAAGATATTACGCGTTATATAACTACAATAAAATGGCGGAGGCACTCTATTTGTTTTGTGATAGAAAAAGCAATGAAAATGATTTGTGTGCTGGAAATAACACACAACTATTTTTGTGGCAGAAATAAGTATTTTTTTTTAAAAAAAATTGGTTGCTATTCGGTCGGAAAATTACACCAAGGCTCCAGTGCGGAACAAAACTGTTATGCACCTTGCGTAACAATTAATAGCAGTCGGATCAAGAATTGGACGACTGAGATCATTTTGCTTAAAATATCTATTATTCATAATAACCTATTATTCATAATACTTTATGTAAAATGATCTCAGTCGTCCGATTGAGCATCCGATGACTAATAATAATTCCGCACTATAACCAGACTGGAAAATTCAGACCGGATAACGACTAAGTACAATGCGGCGTGGTTTAGGCAGATTAAATCCTTTATCTCTCTCCCTCCGATCCTGTTAGTAGTGCCCTAGGACCATTATCAAATGTTGTACGTTTTATATATTTTTGTGCATGTCATTTAAATAGTTAATTTTGCTTTGGAACATCAGATATGGGATTTGATAATAAAACTCATTAGCTTATGTAATTACTATTCTGATTGTCCTTAGTTTTATGTAATGTTCTTTACAATGAAATAAAACTAGTATGATGTTTGATTGATGATTATGTTTTACTGATCATGTGTAATGGATACAAATCATATCATGGATATATTATATCAGACATGATCCGTTAGAGAAGTAATACTTCATGGTTCTTTAGTCATACGTATTACTTCCTCAATACTATTTAGAATCCTTGGACCTTATGTCTGCATCGTTTCCAGCATGAATGGAGCTACGTTTTGACTCAGTCGGACGTTAGTTTTAATCAAGTAATCTACACAAGTGAAGATCAGATGTAGTATTCTATCATGACTTGAATATGAGAGGCATTGTAAGGGATTTGTCCCTCTCTTATTAGAGAGATATGCATGGGCCTCTCGATAGGAAAAAACTGTTTAAATGCATGGTCGTGCTCAAATGTATTTAATAAAGTGGTTATTAAATACTATTTGTTGGAATAGTCTACCTGTAGATCGAGTATAAATACAATTAAGCTTTATAAGGGTGACAACTACCATGCCTTATGCTTAATTTGGATGTCGCGAGACAAAAGGATTAAATAGTGGATTGATATTAGGTTCCACCGTACATTCATTCACTCTGGGTAGTCACAATGTTCTGCTAGGGACCGCTTGTGATTTATGAACACATACTACTACTAAGTATGTTTTCATTGCCATTGTGATATGAACCTACAAAGGTCACATGCATAAACGAGTTAACGAGCTTCATGTCCAGATTCAATGAATCTAGAATGTGTCTAGGTTCATTGTATCTGACATTTATTTTTCTTAGAATAATAAAATGTTATTATTCGAATTAGAGATTAAGGAGGGGCATTTTCGGTATTTTCTTTCAATTGGGATTACGTGGGAATTATTATGCGATAAAAACTCCCTCTACCAGAAAAGGTTGATAGGACGTGGGAGTTGGTTTTCAAAACAAACTTTCACGCCTATATAATCTCTTTTGGCTGAAACCCTAGGGTTAGACTTATGAGAGCCGAAAAACCTCAATTCTTGGAATTAGATTTCCGCCCTTCTCTTCTCTCTAGATTCTCGAAATTCATAAACGAATAGTTAGCACTCGCTGCTCGTTTTGTCGCGTGGATACCGGTATAGAGCAATTCCACAAGGGAAGCCTATTGGTGGCAGCAGTACAACATCTGAAATCAGAATCTTTAATTGAAAATCATAAGTAATTTTTGCCTGTTTTTCGATTAACATGTTTCTGTAATCCGTTCTATAATTAATTTGGTTAATTACCCATAAACTGTTATCGTAGATCTGATTAATATGATTAATTACGCATAAACTATGATTGCATGCTTCCTGTTGTTAATCTGATTAACTAATGCATAAACTGTTTATGTGCATAGATTATATCGTATAAACCTGTTTTTTTCGGTTATATATGTTAGGCGATTGAGGGTTAAATTGGCGCAGAAAACTTATTCAATGAGCAATGTAAAATCAAAATTTTCTTCTCGCCACCTGCTCTGCGCAGCCCACCAGAGGCGTTTCCCCTAGGACCTCGTCCTGGGGGCAGCCCTAAGACTTTGTATTTGTACTCGTTACTTGATTTCATTATGCTTTATGTGAGTTTTAGCATGGTGAATAGCATGGCCTACTATACCCTTCTTACTTTACATTTATTGGGTTGTAATTTTATAATACGGCCTGCAAGTCATTTTTCAATGTTGTAAAATTGTAATTGCTTTCTTAGATTAGTCTCGTTGCTTTATCTTGAAGGCTGGTATGCCTATGCATTTATGTAACAAGACTGGAGGATGCTGGATCGAAAACACTATCCATCATATGGGTATTGACTTAGATTGACCCTTGGCTCCCACAAGAGGCTCGTGGGAGTCATCATAGGATTAGGCCATGCTATCTCACGTTTACATTTATGTTTTATATCTTGCATGCGATGCTTATATTCTTGTCTTATGGGGGGTGGGTTTAACAACGTATTTGAACAAAAACAATCATTTTAATTAAGTCTTAAAATGCCTACCATATCCTAAGCACTTCTTGAGCTGGGATCATCATTTTATCTGCTTGACAAAGAAGCATATAAGTGGTTATTTAAGCAAAAGGAGATGGGAAAATAGTGATTTCCATAAGCTTAGGCTATCAAAATAGTTTTGAGCCTAGGGCATAACATGGGAATTAGTCGGGACATGTAGATGTCTTTCTCATAGGTTGAATTTACTTTAATTATAGGTGATAAACCAAAGCTTACTTATAACTATCGTAAAATGGTATTCTCCACTATTTATCAAGTGTTGAAATTGTGGAAAGTTGTTTTGTTCAAAAACTAATTAATGACTTTGTAAATAATTTTTAACGTAGATAATGGCAACCAACACTTCACACAATTCATTGCGATCCGTTCTTGAAAAAGAAAAATTGAGTGGGTCCAATTTCCTTGATTGGGCCCGCAACTTAAGGATTGTCCTTTAGCAGGAAAGAAAGCTATATGTTCTCGACACTGATATTCCTGAACAGCCTACAAACAACGGCCCTAGAGCTGAGAAAGATGCTTGGAAGAAGCATTGTGATGATTCTAACGATGTAACTTGTCTCATGTTAGGCACAAATGAGCTATGAGCTACAAAAATAGTTTGAAGAAGTTGAGGCTTTCCATATGATGGGTCAGTTCAAGGAAATGTTCCAAGAGCAAGCTTATCAAGAAAGGTTCCTCACCACTAAGGCGTTGAACAATTGTAAAATGTTCTTAAGATGAAGGGCTATCTTGACCAACTTGAGAAACTTGGGGCTCTTGTAGGTCATGACATGGCCACATATATGATCTTGGGCTCACTCCCAGCGGAGTATGAACAATTTTTCATGAACATCAACATGCACGCCATGGAGAAGTCCATACATGGGATGCTCAAGCAAGCTGAACTGGACATTAAAAAACCCCTAAAGTCTTAATGGTTCAAAAGGGGAATTTCAAGAAGAACAAAGGAAAGGGAAAGCCCATGGCTAAGAAGGGCAAAGGCAATAACAAGCCCAAGCCCAAACCCAAGCCCAAGGCACCAAAGGAAGTGGTTTGCTTCCATTGCAATGAACCAGGTCATTGAAAACGGAATTGCAAGCTCTACTTGGAAGAGAAGAAAAAGGAGAAATCCAGTTTGACTGTCTCTCCAGGCATTTATGTTATTAAAATTAACATGTCTACTCCTACTTCATAGGTATTAGATACCGATTGTGGATCTCACATTTGTGCAAATGTGCAGGGGTTCAAAGTGAGTAGATCACTGGCAAAAGGAGAAGTGGACATGAGAGTAGTGAACGGAGCAAGAGTTGTTGTTGTAGCTACAAGGACATTTAATTTAGTTTTGCCAAGTGGCCTTATTATTGAACTGAATAATTGTCTTTATGTTCCAACTTTGAGTAGGTATATTATTTCCGTTTCTTGTTTGGATATTGATGGTTTTGAAATAAATATTAAGAATAAAATTTGTACCCTTCATAAAGATGGTATCTTCTATGGAGATGCCTCTTTGATGAATGAGTTTTATATTCTTAACCTCGATGAATCCATTAAAAGGCCCATCTATAACATTAATACAAAGAGGTTTAAATCAAATGCTTTAAACCAACCCTACTTTTGGCATTGTCGTTTGGGCACATCAACTAGAAACGCATATCAAAACTCCATCAAGATAGAATTCTGACATCATTTGACTTAGAGTCTTATAAGACATGTGATTCTTGCTTGTTAGTCAAAATGACTAAAGCTCCCTTTACTGGACAAAGTGAGAGAGCTTCCGATTTATTGGGTCTCATACATACAGATGTATATGGACCAATAAACACAAGTGCTAGAGGAGGGTTTCGATTCTTCATCACATTCATAGATGATTTCAATAGATATGGATATGTCTATCTAATGAAACATAAATTAGAATCTTTTGGAAGATTCAAAGAATTCCCAAATGAAGTACAAAATCAACTTGGTAAAAGTATTAAAATACTTCGATCAGATTGAGGTGGCGAATACCTTAATCAAGAGTTTCACAAACATCTTAGAGGTTGTGAAATGGTTTCACAATTAACTCTTCCTGGCACGCCATAATGGAATGGTGTGTCAGAACGAAGGAATCACACCTTACTAGATATAGTTTGATCTATGATGAGTCAAACAAATCTTCCAATTTCTTTTTGGGGCTATGCCCTAGAAACAGTTGTATTCATATTGAATAGAGTTCATTCTAAAGCTGTTCAGAAAACTCCATATGATATATGAACAGGGAAACTACCTAGTTTGTCATTTCTCAAAATTTAGGGATGTGAGGCTATGTAAACGGCTTATTATCTGATAAACTTGCCCCTAAATCTGATAAGTGTTTGTTTGTGGGATATCCTAAAAAAATTAAATGATATTACTTCTATCTTCCATCAGAGAACAAATAAAGTGTTTGGTGCTCGAAATGGTCTATTCCTTGAAAGGGAATTTATTTCCAAAAGGGATAGTGGGAGTAAGATCCATCTTGAGGAAATTCAAGATCCCCAAACAACATCTTAACCAACTGTGGAACTTCAAGCAAGTTCACGTGCTGATACTGAGCTTCAATCTTTGACACAAGGCCCAAGGAGGTCAAGTCGGGTACATTAATAAAAGCCTGAGAGACATGAATTTCTCGTGACTGATAATCATCACATTGAACTAGTTGATCAAGATGAACCCATTACCTACAAAGAGGCAATTCATAGTTCTCAGTCAAAGCTGTGTGGATCAGGAAATTTGTTGATGGATAAGGGTCATCCCTAGCATTGTGAACCTAGTGGACCTTTATTGTGATAATGCTGGAGCCAATTCACAAGCTAAGGAACCTAGATCTCACCAATGATCCAAACACATTCTCAGGCGTTTCCATCTTATTAGAGAGATCATTGATAGAAGAGACGTTAAAATTTACAACATTGCCTATCCATTGACCAAGCCACGCCCGCAACCTAAAGTTGAGAGTCAAACTAGGTCAATGGGATTGAGGATCACGTATGATTGGACCTAGGCAAGTGGGAGATTGTTAGTAGTTCCCTAGGACCATTAGCATATGTTGTATGTTTTATATATTTTTTAGCATGTTATTAGAATAGTTAATTTTGCTTTTGAGCATCAAATATGTGATTTGATAGTAAAACTCATTAGCTTATGTAATTACTATTCTGATTGTCCCCAGTTTTATGTAATGTACTTTACAATGAAATAAAACTAGTATGATGTTTGATTGATGATTATGTTTTACTGATCATGTGTAATGGATACAAATCATATCATAGATACAATATATTGGGATATATTGTATAGGACGTGATCTATTAGAGAAGTAATACTTCATGGTTCTTTAGTCATAAGTATTACTTCCTTAATACTTTTTGGAATCCTTAGACCTATGTGTCCATCGTTCCAGCATGAATGGAGCTACGTTTTGAATCAGTCGGACGTTACCTTTAATCTAGTAATTAATACGACTGATGACCGAATGTAGTATTCTATCATGGCTTGAATGTGAGAGATATTCTAAGGGATTTGTCTCTCTCTTATTAGAGAGAGATAGGGAAAACTGTTTAAATGCATGGCCGTACTCAAATGTATTTAATAAAGTGGTTATTAAATACTATTTGTTGGAACAATCTACCTGGAGATCGAGTATAAATACAATTAAGCTTTATAAGGGTGACAACTACCATGCCTTATGCTTAATTTGGATATCGCGAGACAAAGGGATTAAATAGTGGATTGATAGTAGGTTCCACCGTACATTCATTCACTTTGGGTAGTCACAATGTCCTGCTAGGGACCGCTTGTGATTTATGAACGCATACTATACTACTAAGTATGTTTTCATTGCCATTGTGATATGAACCTACAGGGTCACATGCATAAACGAGTTAACGAGCTTCATGTCCAGATTCAATGAATCTAGAATGTGCCTATGTTCATTGTATCTGACATTTATTTTTCTTAGAATAATAAAATGTTATTATTCGAATTAGAGATTAAGGATGGGCATTTTCAGTATTTGGTTTCAATTTGGATTACTGTTAGTAGTGCCCTAGGACCATTAGCATATGTTGTACATTTTCTGTCTTTTTGAGCATGTAATTTGAATAGTTAATTTTGCTTATGAACATCAAATGCGTGGTTTGATAGTAAAACTCATTAGCTTATGTAATTACTATTCTAGTTGTCCGTAGTTTTATGTAAGGTTCTTTACAATCTAATAAAACTTGTATGATGTTTGATTGATGATTATGTTTTACTAATCATGTGTAATGAATACAAATAATATCATAGATGCAATATATTGGGATATATTGTATCGGGAGTGATCCGTTAGAGAAGTAATACTTCATGGTCCTTACTCATAAAGTATTACTTCCTCAATATTATTTTGGAATCCTTACACCTTATGTCTCCATTGATTCTAGCATGAATGGAGCCATGTTTTGACTCAGTCAGACGTTACTTTTAATCAGGTCTCACTTGATTCTGTCGGTATCCACATCGGAGTCACTCCATGATTCTCTCGTATTGCATTCATCCCCGTCGAAAAGTTGTCCCGGTTTGCTCTTAGAGAGAACAAAGCATTTTGTTCTGGTGTCACAAAATTCCGCAAGTGGTTTAGGTTGTTCATGACCCAACTCATTAATTCGGTTGGGTCTAAATCCACTATGAATGTAGTTGTGGTTGGGTTCGACCAAAGATTGATTTGGCCCAAATGAGCTTCTTCCATCTGGCCCAAAAGGTATGTTATTTGAGAATGGAATGCCTGGGCCACTGAGATGATTTGTAAAGAGCCTAACCAGGACCACTCCATTAAGCCCAGTTGTGTGAGCGGAGATATGGTCTGCACGAGTGTCCAACGCGGGTACTAGTTTCTCTCCGGACTTTGTCTTATGTTTCGATTGGGGCAGTTTGGCAGGCTTGGTCATCTGATTGTTGGGGGCCTGGGTGGGTGGTGGTTTGGGTTTTGTTTTGGTAAGGTCTGTGACGAGTTTGGGAGTAGGCCGATTGTGGCCTTATCGTCATTTGTCTTCGAATTTGATGATGAAAGATCTGCGGAGGCATTGTTGGTGATGGTGGGGTTGGGTAAAAGAGGGTGAGAGAACTCGGATTCAGATTCTAGGCTCAAGGGGGAGAAGCCGTTAGAGATAAGAGTAAGGTCTTGTAAGGCAGCTATTAATGTAGAATTCTTGTCCTTTCTTGTTGCCTTAATCGAGGTTTTTTGTCTATTGGGATGCTGAGCCATCACATCGACTAACCTTGTATCCGTCGTACTGGCGCTAGGACGGTGAGAGGATTTTTTCTAGGTAGAGGGTGAATTAGCCGCATTAAAGGTAGACTTTTACCCTACATTTTCCCTTTTCCCAACCCCATTAAACTTACAATCTATCCCTGCCATGTAAGATGATAACCCGTCGTTTTCTTTTTCGTTCTATCCGCTGTCAAGAGCTTGACCCGTTTGATTGATCACCTCGGTTCCCTCGCCAATGTCCTTGCCCTTCAATCGCCAGACAAGACTTTTCGCCTGCGCTTCTTCTTTTTGGCAGGTCATAGTGCCCGGGAATACCATATTTTCAAGTAAGAACTCATTCCCTTTTCCGTAGTTAACAACATTCCAAGGGCCAAGGTATTTATAAGTCTGAGATTTTTTATTTGGAATATCATTAAAAGTTTTGTCAACAATGTTGTTTGGTGAGATATTACAAACCCTCTGTTGTGATAATCATCCTTCTATGAATTGTTTTGTGTGGAATTTGGGCATTTACTTGGTTCATGTCCTATAATTCTGCACTCAAAACTAAAATCAATCCCTACATACTGAATCTGTTGCAGGTGTTTTTGTCCAATTTTCACGAAAGGCACTAGAGGGTTTTAAGGTCTATTTGAATGCATACCCTCCGTATCTTACCGGTTCCGCATTTGATGTTTTTGCATTGATTTTCAGCAAGGCACCTAGCCGATTTTCCACCTTAGTTAGGATCGGTCTATAGTAGAAGTAGACCGGCAGTGATGGTAGGCATGCCCAAATTCCAGTGGTGTTTGCGTTGTCTTTGTATGGGTTGAATTGGGCATCCCACAATCTAGAGGTGATGTATTGTCCATTAATGAACCATGGTCCTCCTGCAATCACTCTAGCAAAGTCATTTTCCATAACAAACTTCGCAATAAAGAAGTTATTTCCAATGTCTATTAGGCGTATTTCTCCCTAAAAGAATTGAAGGGAAAATTATATATTTCTCACTTACAAATAAAAATATTAGTACATGGGTATTTATACATGTGTGTCTACACTATATTAGTCAACTACTAATTACTCCACACTACACAATATTTAGACAATTACTATACACTGGGAAGAAAACAATATAGAATATGTCATAATTAATTAAACTTGGATTAGGCATTTTATTAATTACTTAGGTAACTCCTAAATAGTAATTACTTCCATTTTCTAATACTCCCCCTCAAGTTGGAGTGTGGATATCGAGAACACCCAACTTGCTGAACTTGTTTCAGGATGGGGCTGGTCCAGGTCTGTCTCAACGGTTGGGCTAGTTGATGGCTGACTGGGCTCGTCTAGACCAAGCTCATCTGGGTTGGTCCAAGTCTGTCTCAACTGTGGCGTAAGGAACAAATCTTCTGGCCTAGAATCTGCTAGGTGTGAAACATCTAGTATGGATTTTTCTGATATATTCTGTGTAGTAAGTGAAAGATTTTTTGACAATGGTGCGAATGGAAAAGTGTCCTCATAAAAGTGAACATCTCGGGAGATAAAAAATTTCTTAGATTGAAGATCATAGATTGTCCAACCTTTTTGTCCCATTGGAGATCCTATAAAAATACATTTGGTGGACCGTTCGGTGAATTTATCTCTTGTTGGATTTGTATTATGGGCGTAACAAAAAGAACCAAAAACCCAAAGATGGTCAAATTTTGGTGATTTTTCAAATAAAATTTCTAAAGGAGTTTTATTATTTAAGAGCTTAGTAGGAGTGCGATTGACAAGATATCCTGCCGTTAGTATACATTCCCCCCCCCCAAAAAAAACGAATGGGCAAATGGACTTCAAAACGAAGAGCTCATGCGATATTTAGAATATGCCTATTTTTCCTTTCTACCCGTCGTCCGTTTTGTTGAGGAGTATAGGCACAACATGTTTGGTGAAAAATTCCAGTTTGGGAAAAATAGTCTCTAAGACTTAAGAACTCGGTTCCATTATCAATCCTAACTTGTTTAATAATTCCTTGAAACGGGGTAGAGCCCATGTTATGAAAAATAATGAAGACCTTCTTTGTTTCATTTTTTTCCTTAAGAAGATAAACCCAAACGGACCTAGAAAAATCATGTGTCCCCAGGACAAGGAGGGTGTTTGGTATTTACCCCCTAGGTCACAATGTATTAGTTCAAAAGGGACGTTTCGCCTTATTATTACTAAGAGGAAAAAGATAATTTGGAGTCTTTGGCAAGATGACAAACATCACAAGGTATAGATTTATTGTTTGAGAGATTTATTGGAACAAGAATAATAGATAAAGTACCAAAAGATGGGTGTCCGAGTCTTCGGTGCCACAGTTGACAACTTTCTTCTGAACAGACAACCGCCATTATTTCGCCTTGGTGAGTTACGCCTTGAGACGATAGATGCCCCCACTTAGCTCACCTTCCCCAATCAGCGTCTTCTGAATTAGGTCCTGCACAACACAATACTCATCAAAGTAGGTGACACAACAATGTAATTCCCGTGTTAATTGAGAGATAGAAATTAAATTACACGAGAATTTTGGCATATACAATACTTTAGCGAGACGAATATTGGAATTTAGAGTCACTGTACCAAACTGCTGTGCCCAAATACGTTTCCCATCAGGCAAACTCATGCTAATAGGAATTACCAGATTTTGCAGGTTCTCCAATTTATTTTTCTCGCAAGTAATGTGATGAGAGGCACCGCTATCAAGAATCCATAGGAAATAATAAAATGCGACGTTTTTACCAGGAGTGTGAAAGGCCGAAACTTTATTTGTTTGGAGTATTCCAGCTATTTCTTAAGCAATTCCCTCAATTGTAGTCTGCCCAAAGAGGTGGTAGCTGTTTGTTGGACCGAATAGGGCGCACTGTGTGCTGGTCCTTGCTGCACTAAATAAGCCGCATCAAGGACCAACGCAATGCGATGTGGTGTCAATGACACTGCTTGTCTCCAACATATTAGTGCGGGAGATAAAATTTGTTTTTTTCCTTCTCGGGATCTTTTTTTGCTCTAATACGATAAAAGAATTGAAGGGAAAATTATATATTTCTCACTTACAAAAATAAAAAATATGAGTACATGGGTATTTATACATGTGTGTCTACACTATATTAGTCAACTACTAATTACTCCACACTACACAATATTTAGACAATTACTATACATTGGGAAGAAACCAATACAGAATATGTCTTAATTAATTAAATTTGAATTAGGCATTTTATTAATTAATTAGGTAACTCTAAATTGTAACTTTCATATTCTAATACTCCCATTAGATTCCAAAGCCATCTCAGTTTGTAATCCATCAAACCGTAGCTTAGTCTTTTCCCATAAGATTTAATGATAAGAGAGTTGATCCATGGGGTTCTTACCCATAGGCGGATCTATGACCGGCAAGGTGGTGCAATTGCACCACCAATATATTTTTTTTTTTTGCCCTTTTTATTGTCCCTCCAAGAATTTTATCAGTTTCGCCCCCAGATTTGCACCACTAGATTTCAATTTGCACAACTAGATTTCGACTCCTGCGTCCGGCTATGTTCTTACCTGTCTTGGATAGTTTCATGGTAGGCATTCCGTCGTCTTCTGATTCCGGATCAGATTCTTCATCTAAATGGTTGATGATGAAATTCTTTTGCACACAAAATGTGTGTTTGCTTGAGCTTGTCTTTGTAGGAACAAACCTTTTCTTCATAATAGGTTTGGTGTTCTGTTGCTTTCTCCGGGTGATTATGTGGGATTTTTTGCAGTTGGTCATTGTTTTCTTCCTCGGTGATGGTTGTACTTGATGAGGTGGATGGTGCTGTTGGCTTGTCTGGATGTTGATCTCCTTCCATGGAGGATACAAAAAACCAGATGTTTTTTGTGAATGGGATTTGAGAAGTATAAAAGTAGATTTAGAGGAGATATCTGTTATACAAAAAATATTTGTTAATGAAGATATTAACAAATTGGGTTATGCTATTGTTGTTGTTGTTGTTGTTGAAGAAGGGTGAAAATCCTCTGTACCCGCTCTGTGTACCCATTCCTGTGCCCAACCAATAGGAATTCTCCATTTGATCTTTTTTTTAATTATATATATACATGGTGAATTGTGATTGGTTGGACACAGGAATGGGTACATAGAGTGGGTACAGAGGATTATTTGCCGTTGAAGAAGTGTTCATTTGACAAAAGAAAAATCAGTTATCAAATTAATCCACTGATCTTCTTTTATAGTGCTAGTTAAAAGAAGGAAATGGGAAGACGTTTGCTATAGCACGAATATTTTTGGCTTGCGGTGCAATTTTTAAACTAGACCATTTATAAGTATGGTCCAGTTTATTACAATTATTTATTTATTAGACCTCTCCAGAGGAGGTCGGCCTCACCAGAGGAGGAGTAGTAGAAGCCCGGCAGAGCGGGTGCCCCCGTGAGGGGAGTCGTAGAAGTCCCGTTGAGCGGGTGTCGTAGAAGGACCCCGAGAGGGGAGAAGTAGATGACCTCGTTGAGCGGATGTCGTAGAAGTCCCGTTGAGCGGGTGCCCCGTGAGGGGTGTATAAGACCTCACACAAGGGAACCCAAAGAAATGACAATTAAATCATTCCCCTTGTGTGAGGGAGGTATCGAACCCGGGACCTCTCGGTCCCGGGCCAAGCACTTGATGATGCTTGCGGTGCAAAGATTACTTCAGTAATATATTTAGTCTGAGGAGTTGAAAGTTCAATGGTGGGAATTATTGTTGTCGGAAGATTACTCATCAAATACACCCCTTAACATAAAATTCAAATGTAACACATAAAACATTGTTATAACAAATAATTCACACAAAATTAATTACAAGAAAAGCAACACGTAAGCAGAAAAGTTCCGGATATCACGATTTTGCTTGCTATTGAATGCTAATTCGGCTTTATCAGAGATAACCTACTCAAAACTATTATACTGTCAGGTCTCATTTCTGGTTTTTCTAGTGTGCATGAACAGGCAATCTGGAGGACTGAAATCATTTGATCCTCATGTCCATTTCCCTGCAACTTGGGATCAATTGCCCTCGCCTGGTCTTGAGATTTAATAACATTCGTCATCCATGCCACTAAATTCATTTCATCCGTGTGTTGGAAAAACTCGTCCCACGGAAATTTCCCCATCACCAGTACAGCGAGCAACACTCCAAAGCTGTAAATGTCACACTTGTCTGAGACTCTCCTTGTTCGGTGGTATTCTGGGGCAATATAACCGATGGTTCCCACCACATTTGAAGCGATAACATGGGTATATGCTTCTGGCATTGCTTTTGCAAGCCCGAAATCTGCTATTTTAGCTTCCATATTATCATCAAGTAGGACGTTTGCTGGCTTCAGATCGAGGTGAATGATACGGGAAGTGTGATCTATATGGAGATATTTAAGCCCTTCTGCTATGCCTAATGCGATCTTGAGCCTTGTTGACCAGTCCAATTCTATCTGTCCGTTTTTCACTTTATCAAGCAGGTCTTGCAGGCTACCATTCTTCATGTAATCATAGATAAGGTAATGACAGTCAGGCTGCGACATATGGGCTAACAGGGGAAGCAAATTTTTGTGCCGGATTAGCCCAATGGTTTGAATTTCGGACTTTATTTGACGCAATTTCGTAGTCATTGCCTTACTATCTTCTTCTGTGAGCTCTGCAGCATCTTTACCGGGTTCAATGATCCTCTTTACTGCAATTTGCTTTCCGTTGCTTCCTGGCAATTCTGACCTGTACACTTTGCCACAGCCCCCCTTTTTCCAACAAGTTGAAGTGATGTGAATATATCATCACTTTCCAAGAATGCCAAATCATCGGCGCTCTTGATTAATTTACTGAAAATTGCCCATCCTGTGTTCTCGTTTTGTCCTTCCATGAAGAAGATTCGCAAGTAAAAAAGCCCCAAACCAATCAATAATCCTGTTACAATCCCTGGTAGAAAACCAGTTAGCAAGGCAAGAACCCCTACCATCTTCATGTTCTTCTAGTGTTTGTGGGGGGCTGAGGTTGCCAGTGCTGGAGCTTGAGCAAAGCCTGAACTTGAACTTGAATTTGAATTCCCACCAGCAGGACCCCCAAAAGTCACGGGATGTTGTAGGGCAATTGGCTGCGAAAGGGAGAAAAAACAAAAGAAAAAGAGAAGTGGGAGAGAGCAAGCGAAAAAGAAGAATTACTGTCTATATTGTAGGGCAATTGGATGTTTTTTTGTTTGGTGGAGAAGGATGATATATATAGCAGTACGAAAGGAAATACAAGAGACAGGGTAACAAAAGTTAAAATACAACAAGAACAATAAACATAAAGTACATAAAATAAAAGAGCTTAAGGACGCCTAATGGGTAGATAATTCCCGCCTTGCTTGTATCAACCCGCAACAACCAAGTTTCCCAGGAATTACATCTACCTTGCTTATATCAACCAAATTTCCCAAATGACATTTTTGAGCTGAGAATGCATGAAACCAGTTTTATATTTCGGTCACTAAATTTCTGTTTACTTCGACGGAATATAAATACATACAGTCATCACTTAGAAACTTAATAAGAGACACCTCATCCATAGTCAATCGAGTGTAAAATAAACTTTAAAACAATAATGACCAAATTAAGTAAATTCCCATCTAACCTTCAGACAAGATTTGATGGTAGATCAAATCCTACATCACTCTAATTCATCTAACCTTTGCAAGAATTAATTCCATTAATCTAAGGAAATCTTCATGCATGTGCTAGAATTAATTCCATTAATCTAAGGAAATCTTCATGCATGTGCTTGAATTAATTCCATTAATCTAAGGAAATCTTTAGTTTCAATAGTTTAATTCCATTATATGATTCATTGCACCTTAATTTGTTTTACGCATTCTTCTAACGTTAAAATTAAAGCTGTGTATTTGTTATTTTCTGATCTTTGCTCAAACAAAAATGTATTGTAATCAAGCTGTTTCACACCGTGTGGTATCACTGCAGGCGTCCCTTCTTTTCATGATAGATCTCTCCCACACTTTTTTTTATTTTTATATTTTTTTTTAAACTAGACCATTTATAAGTATGGTCTAGTTTATTACAATTATTAGACCTCTCCAGAGGAGGTTGACCTCACCAGAGGAGGAGTAGTAGAAGCCCGTTGAGCGGGTGCCCCGTGAGGGTCGTAGAAGTCCCGCTCGTGGAAGTCCCGTTGAGCGGGTGTCGTAGAAGCCCGTTGAGCGGGTGCCCCGTGAGGGGAGTAGTAGAAGTCCCGTTGAGCGGGTGCCGTAGAGGTCCCGTTGAGCGGGTGTCGTAGAAGAGCCCGTTGAACGGGTGCCCCGTGAGGGGAGTAGTAGAAGTCCCGTTGAGCGGGTGTCGTAGAAGTCCCGTGTTGAGCGGGTGTCGTATAAGCCCGTTGAGCGGGTGCCCCTTACTTTGTCCAAATTTAATGTTCAAATTTAATTTTGTTTAAAAATTAACGAGTTTAGTTCGAACATTAATAAATTACCATAATTTTTTCTTAATTAAATAACTTAATGAAAGGACTTGAGTTTAGTGGAAATGTATCCCTTAAATACATGAGGTTAGTTAGGTAAAATTAGAGATAAAATATATCAATTAAGAAAATTGAACATTCGTTTTGAAAGAAATTACAATAGCAATACAGACATTCAATTTGGAACGGATGGAGTACCATATACAATTTTCTTTTCTTTTTTTTTTTGGATCTGATCACAAAAAATGGGGGTTAAAGTTAGATCTTCATACCATATATATTAAACTGTTGTAATTACAAGAGTAAAATCCGATCCACCTATTATTGGTAAGGAAAGAAAAAATGTTATTTAAAGATTTAGATAATTGTGTGATATATATTGATGATATTTTACTATATTCTCATACTTATGATGAACATATTGCATTATTAGAAAGATTTATAATACTTGTAGAAAAACCAGGCATAAGTTTAAGTAAGAAGAAAGCAGAAATTATGAAAAACCAAGGAAAAAATGAAAGTTTATATGAAGAAATAAAGGAAGCTATAGAAAGTAACCAAGAAGAAAATATATTATTAGCTATAGAAAAATTACCCCCAGTTATAGGAGAAATTGTAAGAGAAGATTTAAATCTAATAAAGGAAGTAGATATACCTATAGAAATACAATTAGGAATTATTAAAGAAAAACAGGATAGATTAGAAGCTAAGAAAGACTCAATAATAAATTATTTAGGAATACATACTTATAAACCAGAAATACAACCATGAAAGAACCAGTAGAAGATATGAAAATAAATATACAAATAATTATAGAAAATCTAGAAGAAGTATATACTGAAATAAAACAAATAAAGGAAATATTAACTAAAATAGAAAAAGGTAAAGAAAAAGAAATAATAATAGAAGAACCAAAATTAGTAATGAAGAAGGAAAAAGAATAAAAAGATCAGAAGAATATGATTTATATAGTCATATATTACTAGAAATGAAAATAGGTAAAATGAGAAAAGAATTTTATGAATAAAGACGAAAAGAAAATAAGTAGTTATAAAATAGATGGATATTATAATCTAAATTAAAAGTTTATAAAACAAATCAAGATAGAGAATTTTGTAAAATAGGAAAAAAATCAATTAAGATTAATAAAAGATAAAGAAACTTTTACATTAGAAAATGAAACAGAACAGATAGTAAGGTTAGAACAAGAAAATAAAAAATATTTTAAACCAATAAAAACAGAAAATAAAGATAAGAAAACTTTATTAAATGAACTATTAGAAGAAATAAAAAATATAAATAAAGAGTTAAGAAATATAGGAGAAAATATTATAATAAAGAAACTTGAAACTGCAGAAATAAATATTATAGAAGATAATCAAGAAGAAGATTTTAGTGATACACAAAGTGTAACATATACATAATTAATGGAAGAAATTACAAACATAAATATGAATGAACCATCTACAATAGAAGTAAAAAATGAAACTTCAACCTCAGGAACTAAACCATCAACTTCAGGAACTAAAACAGAATATGAAACAAGTAGAAGACCTGAATATACTAGATATACTTATGAAAAACCTAGAAGAAATAAAAAGATATGGGAACATAGATTACCAGAAAAATATATACCAACTGAAAGTAAGATAGATTATTCAGGAATGTTAAACTTAGACTGTACATTAGATGTAACAAAAGAAGTAGAAAATGGGTAGGAATAATTGCTAAACAGTTAATATATAATAAGATAAGTTTAACAGAAACAGCAAGTTATATAGAAAGAAGTTTTATGGGAGTAGTAAAATTATGGTTTGATAATTTAGAAGAGGATACAAAGAGTACATTTAGGAAAGCTACAGATAGATTAGGCCATCCTACTGGAAGAAATACAGAAATATTAGAAAAATATGAAATGGGAATAAGAGGAATTTAGTAATTTAAATAGTCAAACGAAAGTTTAATAAATAAACAAAAAAGAAAAAAGCAAAAAATGAGCTTAGTAGAAATAGTTATATGTGATATGTGTTATTTAGAAGAATATATATGTGCATATAAGGATTATTATTATAAAGCTAAATTAACAGAAGTAGAAAAGAAAAAATTTAATAATTTATTTTATAATAAATTACCTTATCCATTTAATGAGGAAATATTATTGATATTTGAGAAAAAACCTAGAACAGATACTTTAGGAGTTAGGATAGAATATTTAAGAGATTGGTTTTGGAAAACAATGTGATGATTATAAAAAAATTAAAAGATTAAAGAAATCATTAGCAGATAATGGAATTATTAGCCACTTTGATCATCAACGTTTTTTCGTCTAGCCATTTTTGTCAAAAATCAACTTTTTTAACTATTTGGGTCATTAAACAATTTTCGAACAGCCAAATAGGTCATTCCGTCAAAAACTTTGAAAATTGACATCTAAATTGGTGACGTGTCTAACGGAGGAGAGGGTAAAATTGGAAGAAATTTTTTTTGCCCCTCTTCATCTTCAGCACCACCATTTCCACTGTTCATCTTCATCCTTGTCTTCGTCACCATTAACACTGTTCATCTTCATCGCCGGAGAGGGAGAAGCCGCAAGTGGCGGCGGCCGAGAAGGGGTCCACCGGCGGAGAGCAGAGGAGAAGGAAGGGAGAGAGGAAGGAAGAAGAGGAAAGAATAGAGGAAGAAGAAAATCTTAAAAAAATAAAAATTAGGGATTTTGAATTTGGGGATTTAGAGATTTTTAGAGTTTGGGAAAAATTAAAAAAGAGAGAAGGAGAAGAAGAGGAAGAAAGGTGGCAGCGGAGATGGTGGAGGAGCCGCGGCGGAAGAGGGATGAGAAAGAAGAAGCAAAAAGGAGAAGGAAAAAAAAATGAACTGACACCACCTTTACTTCCCAAAGAGCCCTAAATGAGCCGCCATAAAAATGTTCCAAGCAACAGAGGCAAGAAACACGTCAAAAATCGAACAAAAAATCATCTTCTTCGATGAAGAACGCGAAGAACAACAATGAAGTCCGAAAAATCATCCATGGCCGATCATGGATTTTCTTAGTTAGAAATGTTCTCCAAGCTCCCAATATACCAGAAATGTCAATAAAAATCCCGATCTGTACCGAAAATGATAGTTACCAAGAGAAATGTATTTATGGTGTTTGAATGAACCCACCATAAATACACTACCTTTTCTTCCCAAATAGCACTAAATGAGCCACAATAATTATGTCCCAAGCAGCAAAAGCATGATACACACCCAAATAAATTATTTCTGGAAAGATTAAGACAAAATAAATGATCTAGAGGCAAAAAGTAGTCGTCTTCTTACCAGCAGCTTCAAGAACACCCAAAAATTGCTCAAGAGCACTGAAAATCAGTGGAAAGAAAAAGAGAAAATAAAAAGCTTACTAATCGCCGGAGAGGGAGAAGCCGTAAGTGGCGGCGGCCGAGAAGAGGTCCAGCGGCGGAGAGCAGAGGAGAAGGAAGGGAGAGAGGAAGGAAGAAGAGAAAAGAATAGAGGAAGAAGAAAATCTTAAAAAAATAAAAATTAGGGATTTTGAATTTGGGGATTTAGAGATTTTAGAGTTTGGGAAAAATTAAAAAAGAGAGAAGGAGAAGAAGAGGAAGAAAGGTGGCGGCGGAGATGGTGGAGGAGCCGCGGCGGAAGAGGGATGAGAAAGAAGAAGCAAGAAGGAGAAGGAAAAAAAAATGAACTGACACCACCTTTACTTCCCAAAGAGCCCTAAATGAGCCGCCATAAAAATGTTCCAAGCAACAGAGGCAAGAAACACGTCAAAAATCTGAACAAAAATCATCTTCTTCAGTAAGAACGCGAAGAACAACAATGAAGTCCGAAAAATCATCCATGGCCGATCATGGATTTTCTTAGTTAGAAATGTTCTCCAAGCTCCCAATATACCAGAAATGTCAATAAAAATCCCGATCTGTACCGAAAATGATAGTTACCAAGAGAAATGTATTTATGGTGTTTGAATGAACCCACCATAAATACACTACCTTTTCTTCCCAAATAGCACTAAATGAGCCACAATAATTATGTCCCAAGCAGCAAAAGCATGATACACACCCAAATAAATTATTTCTGGAAAGATTAAGGCAAAATAAATTATCTAGAGGCAAAAAGTAGTCGTCTTCTTACCAGCAGCTTCAAGAACACCCAAAAATTGCTCAAGAGCACTGAAAATCAGTGGAAAGAAAAAGAGAAAATAAAAAGCTTACTAATCGCCGGAGAGGGAGAAGCCGTAAGTGGCGGCGGCCGAGAAGAGGTCCAGCGGCGAAGAGCAGAGGAGAAGGAAGGGAGAGAGGAAGGAAGAAGAGAAAAGAATAGAGGAAGAAGAAAATCTTAAAAAAATAAAAATTAGGGATTTTGAATTTGGGGATTTAGAGATTTTAGAGTTTGGGAAAAATTAAAAAAGATAGAAGGAGAAGAAGAGGAAGAAAGGTGGCGGCGGAGATGGTGGAGGAGTCGCGGCGGAAGAGGGATGAGAAAGAAGAAGGAAGAAGGAGAAAGAAAAAAAAATATATGCTTTAATTTCTGGGGGTTGAAGTTTAATGGTGATGAAGATGAACAGTGTTAATGGTGATGAAGAAAAGGATGAAGATGAACAGTGGAAATGGTGGTGCTGAAGATGAAGAGGGGCAAGAATTTTTTTCTTCCAATTTTACCCTCTCCTCCGTTAGAAACGTCACCAATTTAGATGTCCATTTTCAAAGTTTTTGACGGAATGACCTATTTGGCTGTTCGAAAATTGTTTAATGACCCAAATAGTTAAAAAAGTTGATTTTTGACAAAAATGGCTAGACGAAAAAACGTTGATGATCAAAGTGGCTAATAATTCGCAGATAATGTTAGGTGTTGTTCACAATATGATGTACCTAAATTAGGATGTAGTAAACAATACCCTAAAAGAAGAAATTTAAAACCAAAATATAAAAAGAAAAATAGGAATTATAAAAGGAAATATAAAAGAAAACCATATAAAAATAGAAATTATAAAAAGAAATCTTATGTGACTAAAAAGAAAAGATTAGAAAAATATAGAAAAATCCCTCTAAGTGTAGATGTTATAATTGTGGAAAAATATGACATATAGCAAAAGACTATAAATTACCCAAAAAGAAAGAAGTACCACCATAGGTAGCCACTTCCCTAAACACATATCTCCACTTCTTTATCCCAAAGCTAAAGTTGGTTCTCCCATATAAGTTATCATCAATCAAGTTTTTCATAGGCATACAATGGTGGAGCTAGGAATTTGTCATTGGGGGCGAAATACAATATTTATAAGAAAATATCACAAAAATAATTTTTTCCTAAAGAACATTCGTCGTTCTGAAAATTTCTTATGCTCCGCCACTGTAGGCATATGTGAGAAAAACAAAGGATTTCTATGATTCATCAGCAACAGTTCCCAGAAAGCCTTGGCTTAGGACATGCATAAGTAACTCTCTCTTATTCTAGACTCTCTCTCTAGAGAAAATCCTCTCTAGAGAAATCATGGAGCTCTTCTTGCTTTTGTATGATTTTTGAAGAATAGTCTACCTAAAACTATCATATTTTGGTAGGATTAGCATAGATTATTTATGATATTTTATCTTAGATCTTTGCGTTTTTTTTTTTTTTGAAACCAGAAAAGATGGGTTTGTTCTTGGTAAGCTTTCAATTGTAAGCCCATATATATATATATATATATATATATATATATATATATATATATATATATATATATATATATATATATATATATATATTTTACCTCACCCGAGAGGAGTGAGCCCATGTAGGGCGGATAGAAGACCGGCAGGCCGGTTGCCTCATGAGGAGAATATAATTGCCGTGAGCCCATGTAGGGCGGATAGAAGACCGGCAGGCCGGTTGCCTCATGAGGGGAATATAAGAATATAATTGCTTCACAAAGGAGGTAGATTAGAAGACCGGCAAGCCGTTTGCCCCAAGAGGGGAATATAAGTGCCTCACACAAGAGAGAACCCAAGAAAAGGAAATTAAAGCATGCCCCTTGTGTGAGGAGGGTAATGAACCCACGACCTCACAGTCGTGGGCAGACCATAGCCCCACTAGGCTATGGACCTTGTGATCCCGTTGATATATTTGTTTATGAGGATTTTAGGGCAAAATTTCTCAGTTTTCTTGAATACCCTCCAGTTAAACTTTACCAGCAATCACACGTTCATATTTTTTTGATTATGAATTCCTAAGCCTCCCCCTGAGTAGGTGAACAAATCTTTTCCCATGCTGCTGTACGAATTCCTCTTTTCTCTGCTTCGACCCCAGAAAAAAATTCTGTTGATTTTTCCAGTTCCTCCATGGTTCTAACAAGTAATGTAAGCCCATACCTCATGTGAAAATTATGAAATTCTGACTAATATATAAGCATGAGCTTAAACATTTACTATCACATTGGGATATTCATTTTGGCATTACGAGTTTGGTTGCCAAGCAGGTGATCGTGGTGCTATGCGGCCCACGAGTTGTGTTCCGGGTTCGCGATCACGGGACGTGACATTACCGTATCATAGCACGGTGACCAAACGAACATGTGAAAACTAAGTTTTTTTTTTTGCTTGGTTTTCTTTAGCTTTTTATGTATTTTGGATGTAATCCTGTAGTTTGTATTTGTTGGACTTTTATTGTAATATATATATATATATATATTATAGAGATACCCAAGTTAAATGTAATTATTGGGATTATATCTTTCGACAAAGTTTTCTTATATGAGAATGGTCGCAGAAGTCATACTTGGTTTATAAAGATTTGTTCAGAGGTTTATAACCATCCATTGCCAACATGGTTGATCAAATGGTGGCAGTTCTATGGAACTTCGGAGGAAATTCTTCCCCTTTTATTTAAGGAATATTATTCTGAATGGGAACAAGTTACTCCCAATATTTCTGAAAGGAATACTGATAAAATCATTCTAGGTCTGACCCAGATGCATTTCTTCATTGAATTTTCTATCCCTTGGATTTGGAGGAATAATCCAGTCATTGGTTATACCCCAGAAAATTTATTATGTTTAAAACGGCATTCATATACTCGATTTTGGGAAACCATGATGCGAGAAGATTTGCAAACAAAACAATTAAATTGTATTAGCACTATTACTCTTCTTAAAGACAAGATTGATCATTATAATGGTCTGAAGATTGAAGCAGAATTGAGTATTAAATTCTCAGAACCTCAGGATTCTCCTTTGGCAGCAATAGATATTCAGAAGCTTTCAAACTCCGAAATAATCAAACAATATATGGCGAATTTAGAGAAAGTTCTGGTCAATAAGGCAATCAGTGAAAGTGATAAGATTTCACAAAAAAATGATACATCAATGGCGTCAAATAGCCAAAACCCTTTTGATATATTGCAAGATGCTCAAGACCCCAATGATATTAAGGTAAATGTGGAAGATGTGTTAGAAAGTGCGCGGGAAGTTATCTCCGAAAAATTTCTCAAGATAGGATTATATTCGCTTTATTAAAGTAAGATAATATCTATTGGATTATCTTTAGCTTTTTTAAAAGCAAATAGTGAAATCACTATTGTACTATTGTAATAGTATAGTTAGTTTTTAATTTTGTTTGATGTCCGCCCGCCTAAATATGCCTAAATAAGCGGTCCTCTGTTAGTGTTTAGGTATGCTTTTACTTACCTTCTCTCCTACTCTCTTGTAAAACCCTTCTGATAAATAATATCTTTGAAGCTTTCTGTATCTTGAAGACTCCTTAAATTTCTGTAAGTTTTTAATTTCTTTACTTTTATTTTTCTTTATTTTATTTCATATTCAGCATAAAGGATGAGCCTTATAGGCTAAATCCTTTATGTTGAATTATGTCTGAACTAGTGGATTAATTGAAGAACCATGGTAAATTTATCTATATGATAATGGTGCTTCAAAAATCTAGCGTTATAGTATGGATAGCCTCTGTTGTGATTCATTGACTGGCTGGGTTATTCCAGACTCTGGAAGCCGAACTACTGTTTAGCCCGCTTTAGCCGATGAAAGGACATGCGTTTTAGGGTGTTTTGTGTAGTGGCTGTTGAGTTCTGAAATGGCTTCATGACGGTTGGCTTATCATGTAAAACCAGGTTTAGTGAGCATCCTGTAATCATGTCTATATATGCTACTTGTTGAGGATCCAGAGCCGTTGTGGTATCAGAGCCATGGATTGTTTAAGTAATTCATCTAGGAAAGATGTAATTCAACATAATCTTATTGTCTAATCCTTATGAGTAGACATAAGCATATATTGAGTAATAAATCAACTGTTAAAAACAGTATTAGTACTGAGAGTGATATACCTCAAAATTTAGAACTGTTAAATAGATGGACTATCCCTAAGGTTAGTACCAGGACAATTTACCAATTAGGTGCTTTTGAAAGATTAGGTTTAAAACAAGTAGTTAAAACTACTGAGGAATCCATTTCATTAAATAATGAAGAAATGTTTATTCAATTATTAAGTGAACATGATATTAGACCTTATAAGGAATCCCATCATAAATTTATTCATATTGGGTTAGTACAGGTTGCTTTCAAACCTTTAACCTTAGAAGGATTACCAGAGAGTTTTATAGCAGCTCTAAGAGATGGTAGAAACCTTGATTGGAAAAAATCTATAATGGGTGTTATAAAATCTAGTTTGGCCCATGGTCCAATATACTTTTTTTTTTTTTTTTACCTCACAAGGGGAGGTGGCCCCACAGGGGGAAGCCCATAAAGGGCAGATTATTAAGCCTTACAGGGGGAGGCGGGTATCGAACCTATAACCTCGCGGTTACAGGCAGGCGGGCGCCCCACTGGGCCAACCAACCTTTGATTGATGTCAATATACTTGATTCATTAACATTAAATATTAAAACGCATGGTTATAATTATGCTTCAGGTTTAGAAGTTATTTGTATTTGTTACAGAATTTACTTTAAACCTTTGTATACATTAAATCCTCATTGTAAATTGGTTGATAAACCAATAAATGAAACTATCATAATTGAAACTAATTTTAGTAGATCTGATATAACTACTAGAAGATCTATAAAATGGGAAGAAATTACTTTTCCTGAAAATTGGACTATTGAGAGAGCTATGCCTCCTCAACCTATAATTCACACAAATCTCTTAGGTGTCAGACAGACCCCTGAAGGATTTGTAACTTTAAATTTTGGTAATAACCACCAGAACAGATTAATTGGTAATTTATCTAGATTATCTAGATCTACCTATGTTTGTTCCTTTATTTCACCTTTTGATTATATGGTAGATATACCATCCACTTCTAGACATTCCACTTCTCAGATTAGGGAAGAAAAAGATGACAGTAGTAATGATTTTTTAAAAGAATCTAGAATTGATGAATTAAGATTACATAAAGATAATATTTTAAGAGGTCACTCAAATAAGAAGGACATAGAGACTATGTCTCAAATGAGTTACAATTTTGGTAATGGATAATAAACTAAAAATTGATTTTAGTACTGGTTCTAAAGCCAGACAAAAAATTAGAGAAGAATTTAATTTACCCAGATGGGAAGCTTTTAGAACTTGGTTCTTTGATAATTTTGATAAAAATCAAAAAGATATATTTCAACAAGAATTTTACGATTTTTGTACTTTGCAGAATGAGATTATATTCTTTGTTCCATGGTTTTGTTCTACATATGTAGAAAATTATATTTCGGTATTAGAAAGAAATTATAAATTGTTAAATGGAGAAAATCTAAAAGATGTATATCCTCCATTAAAATCTTTTAAATTAGAAAATTGTAATTTCCTTGCTTTATCTAAATTATTTGAAGATGACACTACTAGTATCACTAGTAAACATATTAATTCTCTTATAGAACGGCATAATTATGCTAATCTATTCCTTAGAGTATTAGGAGAACAAATTGGTTCTTTACATACTAAGGTGGATAATATTATCTCTTTAATGAATAACACTGTTAATAACAAGGTAGAGAATGCTCCTCCAATTCCGGTTACTGCTAGTATCCAAGGTCCCCCTGAAATTAAAAATTTCAGATTAAAAGAAAAATCAGATTGGGAAAAGGAAATAACTAAAAAAGTTAAAAACTTAATAACAGATAAAATAGACAAATTATCCCTTAATACTATAGATGATGACTTTACAAGTCCATTTTATGATAACTCTAACCCAAGACAGGTTATACAATATCAGGTTAATAAACTAGAACAATGGGCTTATAAACATACTCAGAGATTGTTCTATTATAATAGACCTTCCCCTATGGATGTTTTGCATGAAGAACAAGAATACCAACTGAATAATAGTTACAGTGGTAAAAACATTTATGAATGGAATATTGATGGTCATACTGATAAACAGATTTATAATCAAATTCATAGAATGTTAATGTATTCTACTATTTGCAAAAGTGCTAATAACACTGATGTTAATATAGCTAAAATGATAGCAGCAGGATTTACAGGTCAACTTAAAGGTTGGTGGGATAATTATTTATCTCTTGAAAGTCGTGAAGGTATTTTGAAAACTGTTAAAACAGAAAATAATGAAGTAATAGAAAATGCAGTCTATACTTTAGTTATTAATACTGTTGAAAATTTTACAGGTAGATATTCTGATAATCATGAGAATATTAGGACTTTATTAAAAAATCTTAGGTGTAAAACACTTACTGGTTTTAGATGGTATAAATATACTTTCTTAAGTAGAGTTATGGAACTCCCTGAGACTAATAGTCCTCATTAAGAAGATTATATCTGTTGAGGAATGGGGAATTTCTTTTAGAGAAAAGTCTTTATTAAATAGAGATACCCAGAGGCATAGCTCTCTCAATAGTCTAAATTTCTGAAAAATGGTATACAAAAATTACTTTTTTAATGGTATACAAAAATTACTTTAGAGATTATAACTTCACAAAAATGGTATACAAAAATTACTTTTTTAATTGATAATTATTTTTCTAAAGAGTTTACAGCATTAATTGATAGTGGTGCAGATTTGAATGTTATACAAGAAGGTTTAATACCTACTAGGTATTTTGAAAAAACCACTCATACATTAGCTCAAACAGGAGGTAATAGACTTGATATTAGTTTTAAACTTTCTAAATGATCTATTTGTGTAGATAAAAAAATGTATTCCTTTAAGTTTTTTGTTAGTTAAAAACAAACTTTCTACTCAGGTTATACTGGGTACCCCTTTTATTAAAAAAATTTATCCTTTTACTTGGGTAGATAAGGATGGAATTACAGCCACTTATAAGGGCGATCCAATTACTTTTAAATTTACAATGAAACCTTTTACAAGGACTTTACATGAAATTTATGATCATTTACATCTAAAAGAAAATCAATTATGTTTTTTAAAACATGAAATTAATATATTAACTTTAGAAGAAAAACTCCAAAAGTCCTAAATTAAAGGAAACAAATTCATATATTACAAATCAATTTGCATTAGAAATATGTAATGATCATCCTAATGCCTTTTGGAATAGGAAAAAACATATTGTTAGTCTCCCTTATGAAGAAGATTTTTCAGAGGATAATATCCCTAGTAAGGCTAGACCTTGTCAGATGAATTCTGAATATTTAGTTTTATGCAAAAATGAAATTGCTTCTCTTCTTGAAAAGAAGATTATTGGTCCTTCGCAGTCTCCTTGGTATTGTACTGATTTTTATGTTAATAAACATTTAGAACAGGAACGTGGTGTTCCTAGGTTAGTTATAAACTATAAACCTTTAAATAAAGTATTAAAATGGATTAGGTATCATATCCCCAACAAGAAAGACTTGTTAGACAGATTATATGATGCTGTTATATTTTCTAAGTTTGATTTAAAATCTGGTTATTGGCAAATTCAGATTAATCCAACTGATAGATATAAGACAACTTTTAATGTCCCTATTGGACAATATGAATTGTATGTTATGCCTTTTGGGTTAAAAAATGCCCCTTCAGATTTTCAAAAAAAAACATGAATGAAATATTTACACCTTATAGTGATTTTATTATTGTTTATATTGACGATATACTAGTATTTTCTAAGTCCATTGAAATGCATTTCAGACACTTAGAAATATTCAAGAAGGTACTAATTGCAAATGGGTTAGTTATATCTAAACCAAAAATGTCGTTATTCCAAACTAAGATTAGATTCTTAGGACATAACATTGAAAAAGGTAATATTATTCCTATCAATAGAAGTATAGAATTTGGATCTAAATTTTCGGATGAAATAACTGATAAAACTCAGTTACAAAGAATTTTGGGTAGTTTAAATTATATTTCCCCATATTATAAAAATCTTGCTCAGGATATAGCCATATTATATGATAGGTTGAAGAAAACCCCTAAGCCTTGGTCTATAGATCATACCAATGCGGTAAAAAAAATTAAAAGTAAAGTCATATCTTTGCCTTGCTTAATGCTAGCCAATCCCCATTAGGATAAAATCATAGAAACAGATGCCTCAGATATAGGATATGGAGGAATCTTAAAACATATAGACCCTGACAATAAGTAGGAATATTTGGTTAGATTTTATTCTGACAAATGGAATAATGCTCAAAAGAATTATGCGACTGTTGCTAAGGAAATCCTTGCTATAGTTAAATGTGTATTAAAATATCAAGATGATTTATACAATCAGAAATTTATAATTAAGACAGATTGTAAGTCTGCTAAATTTATGTTTCTTAAAGATTTCAAGCATGGTGTATCTATGCTAGATGGCAGGCTCATTTAACCCTTTAGATTTTAAGATTATTTATAAAAAATGAGAAGATAATCATCTTCCTGATTTCTTAACAAGAGAATATTTAGAATTATTAGCCACTTTGATCATCAACGTTTTTTCGTCTAGCCATTTTTGTCAAAAATCAACTTTTTTAACTATTTGGGTCATTAAACAATTTTCAAACAGCCAAATAGGTCATTCCGTCAAAAACTTTGAAAATGGACATCCAAATTGGTGACGTGTCTAACGGAGGAGAGGGTAAAATTGGAAGAAAATTTTTTTTGCCCCTCTTCATCTTCAGCACCACCATTTCCACTGTTCATCTTCATCCTTGTCTTCATCACCATTAACACTGTTCATCTTCATCACCATTAAACTCCAACCCCCAGAAATTAAAGCATATTTTTTTTTCTTTCTCCTTCTTCCTTCTTCTTTCTCATCCCTCTTCCGCCGCGGCTCCTCCACCATCTCCGCCGCCACCTTTCTTCCTCTTCTTCTCCTTCTCTCTTTTTTAATTTTTCCCAAACTCTAAAATCTCTAAATCCCCAAATTCAAAAGCCCTAATTTTTATTTTTTTAAGATTTTCTTCTTCCTCTATTCTTTTCTCTTCTTCCTTCCTCTCTCCCTTCCTTCTCCTCTGCTCTCCGCCGCTGGACCCCTTCTCGGCCGCCGCCACTTGCGGCTTTTCCCTCTCCGGCGATTAGTAAGCTTTTTATTTTCTCTTTTTCTTTCCACTGATTTTCAGTGCTCTTGAGCAATTTTTGGGTGTTCTTGAAGCTGCTGGTAAGAAGACGACTACTTTTTGCCTCTAGATCATTTATTTTGCCTTAATCTTTCCAGAAACAATTTATTTGGGTGTGTATCATGCTTTTGCTGCTTGGGACATAATTATTGTGGCTCATTTAGTGATATTTGGGAAGAAAAGGTAGTGTATTTATGGTTGGTTCATTCAAACACCATAAATACATTTCTCTTGGTAACCATCATTTTCGGTACAGATCGGGATTTTTATTGACATTTCTGGTATATTGGGAGCTTGGAGAACATTTCTAACTAAGAAAATCCATGATCGGCCATGGATGATTTTTCGGACTTCATTGTTGTTCTTCGCGTTCTTACTGAAGAAGATGATTTTTGTTTTCCTTCTTGCTTCTTCTTTCTCAGTTCATTTTTTTTTCCTTCTCCTTCTTGCTTCTTCTTTCTCATCCCTCTTCCGCCGCGGCTCCTCCACCATCTCCGCTGCCACCTTTCTTCATCTTCTTCTCCTTCTCTCTTTTTTAATTTTTCCCAAACTCTAAAAATCTCTAAATCACCCAAATTCAAAATCCCTAATTTTTATTTTTTTAAGATTTTCTTCTTCCTCTATTCTTTCCTCTTCTTCCTTCCTCTCTCCCTTCCTTCTCCTCTGCTCTCCGCCGGTGGACCCCTTCTCGGCCGCCGCCACTTGCGGCTTCTCCCTCTCCGGCGATGAAGATGAACAGTGTTAATGGTGACGAAGACAAGGATGAAGATGAACAGTGGAAATGGTGGTGCTGAAGATGAAGAGGGGCAAAAAAAAATTTCTTCCAATTTTACCCTCTCCTCCGTTAGACACGTCACCAATTTGGATGTCCATTTTCAAAGTTTTTGACGGAATGACCTATTTGGCTGTTTGAAAATTGTTTAATGACCCAAATAGTTAAAAAAGTTGATTTTTGACAAAAATGGCTAGACGAAAAAACGTTGATGATCAAAGTGGCTAATAATTCGAATATTTATGATTTGTTTAAATGATATTGTACAAAATATGATTATAGAATCTTGGATACAGGATATAACTTATGATAGTGATACTGAAGATATTAGTTTAAGATGTAATGAAATATTCGAAGATATTATGAGTCCAGGTTCGATAATATTTGAAGAAGTCAGAAAATTAGACTTAGAAAATTTTGGTAATACCATGGACATAGATAATGATCTGTACGAGGTTAATATACTTGATGACCCCTATGTTGTTTTCCTTAATGATCCATTTAATATTCATTTGGATATTTCAGGCTCGAGACCGAGGCAATTCCTCTTATAGAGGAAGAGGTGGTAGAGGAAAAGTTCCAGATAATACTATGGTACAACATGGTAACAAGAAGCTTATAGCCTCAAATATTTTTGGTATATCCGACAATGATGAAGCCGAATTTCAAAGATATGTGGCTTGGAAAAAACTCCAAAAGGAAGGTAATACTTCTTCCAGCTCTTCTACAGCTCCTTCATTTGCTCGTATTGTTGAAGAAAGCAAGCAAAAGGAGGAAAATATGATTCAAAATCATGAAGAAAGAGTTATACTTTTTTTGTGCTGAATATGAAGAAAGAGTTATACTCGTATTAAATAATGATGATAAGAAATGGGAGGATCAACCCTGGATAGTTTTCGAGAGATATCTCAACACCTATGCTTATACCGTAGAAACTTATAAAATCAACAATACTATGAGAAGAAACTCTCAAATAATGGTTGTGAATTTCACCATTTTACCAGTGCTAATAAAAAAAAATTATAATTTCTCAAAAATTATAATTAAGAAGATTATATCTATTGAGGAATGGGGAATTTCTCCTTTTAGAGAAAAATCTTTATTATATAGAGATACCCAAGTTAAATGTAATTATTGGATTATATCCAAGCTTTCGACAAAGTTTTCTTATATGAGAATGGTCGCAGAAGTCATACTTGGTTTATAAAGATTTGTTCAAAGGTTTACAACCATTCATTGCCAACATGGTTGATCAAATGGTGGCATTTCTATGGAACTCCGGAGGAAATTCTTCCCCTTTTATTTAAGGAATATTATTATGAATGGGAACAAGTTACTCCCAATATTTCTGAAAGGAATACTGATAAAATCATTCTTGGTCTAACCCAGATGCATTTCTTCATTGAATTTTCTATCCTTTGGATTTGGAGGAATGATCAAGTCATTGGTTATTTCCCAGAAAATTTATTATGTTTAAAACGGCGTTCATACACTCAATTTTGGGAAACCATGATGCGAGAAGATTTGCAAACAAAACAATTAAATTGTATCAGCACTATTACTCTTCTTAATGACAAGATTGATCATTATAATGGTCTGAAGATTGAAGAAGAATTGAGCTATAAATTCTCAGAACCTTAGGATTCTCCTTTGGCAGCAATAGATATTCAGAAGTTTTCAAACGCCGAAATAATCAAACAATATATGGCGAATTTAGATAAAGTTCTGGTCAATAAGGAAATCAGTGAAAGTGATAAGATTTCACAAAAAAAAAGTGATAAATCAACGGCGTCAAATAGCCAAAACCCTTTTGAGATATTGCAAGATGCTCAAGACCCCATAGATATTGAGGTAAATGTGGAAGATATGTTAGAAAGTGCGAGGGAAGTTATCTCCGACAAATTTCTCAAGAAAGGATAAGATTGAATCTTTTATGGTAGACAAGATAGGATTATATTCGCTTTATTAAAGTAAGATAATATCTAATGGATTATCTTTAGCTTTTTAAAAACAAATAGTGAAATCTCTATAAGGTGTAAATATTTCATTCATGATTTTTTAACATAGCCGAGTTTTTAAGGATATATAGGAATATTTTGCCTATTTTAGTTACTATTACTGATATATAAGTATATATACATTAACTTGAATAGCCAAACAAATAAAACTTATACTTATACACAAAATACCTAAATAGACTCGAAGCAGGTCAATTCAAGTAATACTTTGTGTTTACATTTACGTGAATCATTGAGTAATGTAATTAAAATTTTAATAATTGGTTATCAATAAACAAAAAATAAGTAAAATATTCATATTAATTCGGACTCGTATTCTGAACGATGTCGGTTTTCAGAATTATAATTTTATAACACGGTCCGTTGCTATTCGATCGCTATGCGGATGAGGGGCGACGGAATAGCGACCTAATTCGGCTGGACGGTCTCTATTCGATAGATATATTTTCCCGATTTCAATTTTTTAAAATAGCTGGGGTTTTAGAGATATATAGGAATATTTGGCCTATTTTAGTTACTATTACTAATATATATGTATATATATTTTAACTTGAATATCCAAACAAGTAAAACTTATACTTATTCACAAAATACCTAAATAGACTCGAAGCAGGTCAATTCAAGTAATACTTTGTGTTTACATATACGTGAATCATTGAGTAATGTAATTAAAATTTTAATAATTGATTATCAATAAACAAATAAATAGTAAAATATTCATTTTAGTTCGGACTCGCATTCTGAACGATGTCGATTTTCGGATCTATAATTTTTTGACCCGGTGGGTCGCTATGCGGACGAGGGGCGACGGAATAGCGATCGAATTCGACTAGACGGTCGCTATTCGGTCGGTATATTTTCCCGATTTTTTGTTTTTTTAAAAGTAGCTGAGTTTTTAGGGATATATATGAATCTTTTGCCTATTTTAGTTACTATTAATGATATACATGTATATATACATTAACATGAATAGCCAAACAAGTAAAACTTATACTTATTCACAAAATACCTAAATAGACTCGAAGCAGGTCAATACAAGTAATACTTTGTGTTTACATTTACGTGAAACATTGAGTAATGTAATTAAAGTTTTAATAATTGATTATCAGTAAACAAATAATTAGTAAAATATTCAGATTAGTTCGTACTCGCATTCTGAACGATGTCGGTTTTCGAATTTATAATTTTTTAACACGGTCCGTCTCTATTCGGTCACTATGCGGACGAGAGGCAACAGAATAGCGACCGAATTCGACTAGACGGGCGCTATTCGGTCGGTATATTTTCCCCATTTTTGTTTTTTTTTAAAATAGCTGGGTTTATAGGGATATATAGGAATATTTTGCCTATTTTTGTTACTATAACTAATATATATATATATATATATATATATATATATATATATACACATTAACTTGAATAGCCAAACAAGTAAAACTTATACTTATTCACAAAATACCTAAATAGACTCGAAGCAGGTCAATTCAAGTAATACTTTGTGTTTACATTTACGTGAATGTAATTAAAATTTTAATAATTCATTATCAATAAACAAATATTTAGTAAAATATTCATATTAATTCGGACTCGCAGTCTCAACGATGTCGGTTTTCGGATTTATAATTTTTTAACACGGTCCGTCGATATTCGGTCGCAATGTGGACAACGGGCGACGGAATAGCGACCGAATTAGGCTGAACGGTCGCTATTCGGTCGGTATATTTTTCCGGTTTTCATTTTTTTAAAATAGCTGAGCTTTTATGGATATATTGGATTATTTTGCCTATTTTTGTTTCTATTACTGATATATATATATACACATTAACTTGAATAGCCAAACAAGTAAAAAGTATACTTATTCACAAAATACCTAAATAGACTCGTAGCCGGTCAATTCAAGTATTACTTTGTGTTTACATTTACGTGAGTCATTGAGTCATGTAATTAAAATTTTAATAATTGATTATCAATAAACAAATAATTAGTAAAATATTCATTTTAGTTCTGACTCGCATTTTGAACGATGTCGATTTTCGGATCTATATTTTTTTAACACGGTGGGTCGCTATTCAGTCGCTATGCGGACGAGGGGCCACAGAATAGCGATCGAATTTGTCTGGACAGTCGCTATTCGGTCGGTGTGTTTCCCGATTTATTTTTTAAATAGCTGAGTTCTTAGGGATATATAGGATTATTTAGCCTATTTTAGTTACTATTACTGATATATATGTATATATACGTTAACTTGAATAGCAAAACAAGTAAAACTCATACTTATTCACAAAATACCTAAAATGACTCGAAGCATGTCAATTCAAGTAATACTTTGGGTGTGCTTGGACAAGGTTTGGCTTGGCTTGGTTTGGTTTGGTCTCACTTTTGGGGGGGAAATGCCCAAAATTAAAGTACTTAAAATAGGCGGGAAACATTCAAATTCAAATTTTTTTCTTCAAATAATCGTTCAATTCCAAATTTTGGCCTCTATAATTGTCGGGAGATGTTCAAAATCCAAATTTTTGAGGCCAAAATTTGGATTTGGACGATTATTTGAAAAAAAAATTTGAATTTGAATGTTTCCCACCTATTTTAAGTGGTCAAATTTTGGGCATTTCCCCCTCAAAAGTGAGACCAAACCAAACCAAACCAAGCCAAACCTTGTCCAAGCACACCCTTTGTGTTTACATTTACGTGAATCATTGAGTAATGTAATTTAAATTTTAATAATTGATTATCAACAAACAAATAATTAGTAAAATATTCATATTAATTCGGACTAGCATTCTGAACGATGTCGATTTTCGGATTTATAGTTTTTTAACACGGTCTGTTGCTATTCGGTAGCTATGCGGACGAGGGGCGACGGAATAGCGATCGAATTCGACTAGATGATCGCTATACGGTCGGTATATTTTCCCAGTTTCGGTTTTTAGGGATATATAGGAATATATTGCCTATTTTCGTTACTATTACTGATATACATGTACATATACATTAACTTGAATAGCCAAACAAGTAAAACTTATACTTATTCAAAAAATACCTAAATAGACTCGAAGCAGGTCAATTCAAGTAATACTTTGTGTTTACATTTACGTGAATGTAATTAAAATTTTAATAATTGATTATCAATAAACAAATAATTATTAAAATATTCATATTAATTCGGACTCGCATTCTGAACGATGTCGATTTTCGAATTTATAATTTTTTAACACGGTCCGTTGATATTCGGTCGCTATGCGGACGAGGGGCGACGGAATAGCGATCGAATTCGACTGGACAGTCGCTATTCGGTCGGTATATTTTTCCCAGTTTCGATTTTTAGGGATATATAGGAATATATTGACTATTTTTGTTACTATTGCTGATATACATGTATATATACATTAACTTGAATAGCCAAACAAGTAAAACTTATACTTATTCAAAAAATACCTAAATAGACTCGAAGCAGGTCACTTCAAGTAATACTTTGTGTTTACTTTTACGTGAATGTAATTAAAATTTTAATAATTGATTATCAATAAACAAATAATTAGTAAAATATTCATTTTAGTTCGGACTCGGATTCTGAACGATGTCGATTTTCGGATCTATAATTTTTTGACCCGGTGGGTCGCTATCCGGAGGAGGGGCGACGGAATAGCGATCGAATTCAACTGGACGGTCGCTATTCGGTCGGTATATTTTCCCGATTTTTGTTTTTTTAAAAGTAGTTGAGTTTTTAAGGATATATAGGAATCTTTTGCCTATTTTAGTTACTATTAATGATATACATGTATATATACATTAACATGAATAGCCAAACAAGTAAAACTTATACTTATTCACAAAATACCTAAATAGACTCGAAGCAGGTCAATTCAAGTAATACTTTGTGTTTACATTTACGTGAATCATTGAGTAATGTAATTAAAGTTTTAATAATTGATTATCAGTAAAAAAATAATTAGTAAAATATTCAGATTAGTTCGTACTCACATTCTGAACGATGTCGGTTTTCGAATTTATAATTTTTTAACACGGTCTGTCTCTATTCGGTTGCTATGCGGACGAGAGGCAACGGAATATCGACCGAATTCGGCTGGACGGGCGCTATTCGGTCGGTATATTTTCCCGATTTTTGTTTTTTTAAAATAGCTGGGTTTATAGGGATATATAGGAATACTTTGCCTATTTTTGTTACTATAACTGATATATATATATATATACACACACACACACACACACATTAACTTGAATAGCCAAACAAGTAAAACTTATACTTATTCACAAAATACCTAAATAGACTCGAAGCAGGTCAATTCAAGTAATACTTTGTGTTTACATTTACGTGAATGTAATTAAAATTTTAATAATTCATTATCAATAAACAAATATTTAGTAAAATATTCATATAAATTCGGACTCGCAGTCTGAACGATGTCGGTTTTCGGATTTATAATTTTTTAACACGGCCCGTCGCTATTCGGTCGCAATGTGGACGAGGGGCGACAGAATAGCGACCGAATTAGGCTGGACGGTCGCTATTCGGTCTGTATATTTTCCCAGTTTTCATTTTTTTTAAATAGCTGAGTTTTTATGGATATATTTGATTATTTTGCCTATTTTTGTTTCTATTACTTATATATATATATATATATATATATATACATTAACTTGAATAGCCAAACAAGTAAAAAGTATACTTATTCACAAAATACCTAAATAGACTCGTAGCCGGTAAATTCAAGTATTACTTTGTGTTTACATTTACGTGAATCATTGAGTAATGCAATTAAAATTTTAATAATTGATTATCAATAAAAAAATAATTAGTAAAATATTCATTTTAGTTCGGACTCGCATTCTGAACGATGTCGATTTTCAGATCTATATTTTTTTAACATTATGCGTGACTATTCTGTCGCTATGCGAATGAGGGGCGACGGAATAGCGACCTAATTCGGCTGGACGATCTCTATTCAATCGGTATATTTTCCCGGTTTTGGGTTTTTTAAAATAGTTGGGTTTTTAGGGTTATATAGGAATATTTTGCCTATTTTAGTTACTATTACTGATATATATGTATATATACATTAACTTGAATAGCCAAACAAGTAAAACTTATACTTATTCACAAAATACCTAAAATGACTCGTAGCATGTCAATTCAAGTTATACTTTGTGTTTACATTTACGTGAATCATTGAGTAATGTAATTTAAATTTTAATAATTGATTATCAATAAACAAATAATTAGTAAAATATTCATATTAATTCGGACTAGCATTCTGAAAGATGTCGATTTTCGGATTTATAATTTTTTAACACGGTCCGTTGCTAATCGGTAGCTATGCGGACGAGGGGCGACGGAATAGCGATCGAATTCGACTAGACGGTCGCTATTCGGTCGGTGTGTTTTCCCAGTTTCGGTTTTTAGGGATATATATGAATATATTGCCTATTTTAGTTGCTATTACTAATATATATATATATATATATATATATATATATATATTAACTTGAATAGCCAAGCAAGTAAAACTTATACTTATTCACAAAATACCTAAATAGACTCGAAGCAGGTCAATTCAAGTAATACTTTGTGTTTACATTTACGTGAATCATTGAGTAACGTAATTAAAATTTTAATAATTGATTATCAATAAACAAATAATTATTATATATTCATTTTAGTTCGGACTAGCCTTCTGAGTTTTTATGGACATATTGGATTATTTTGCCTATTTTTGTTTCTATTACTGATATATAAATATATATCCATTAACATGAATAGCCAAACAAGTAAAATTTATACTTATTCACAAAATACCCAAATAGACTCGTAGCAGGTCAATTCAAGTATTACTTTGTGTTTACATTTACGTGAATCATTGAGTAACGTAATTAAAATTTTAATAATTGATTATCAATAAACAAATAATTATTATATATTCATTTTAGTTCGGACTAGCCTTCTGAACGATGTCGGTTTTCGGATCTATATTTTTTTTAACACGGTGGGTCCCTATTCTGTCGCTATGCTGACGAGGGGCAACGGAATAGCGATCGAATTCGACTGGACGGTCGCTATTCGGTCGGTGTGTTTCCCGATTTATTTTTTAAACAGCTGAGTTTTTAGGGATATATAGGACAATTTTGCCTATTTTAGTTACTATTACTGATATATATGTATATATACATTAACTTGAATAGCCAAACAAGTAAAACTTATACTTATTCACAAAATACCTAAATAGACTCGAAGCAGGTCAATTCAAGTAATACTTTGTGTTTACATTTACGTGAATGTAATTAAAATTTTAATAATTGATTATCAATAAACAAATAATTATTAAAATATTTAGATTAGTTCGTACTCGCATTCTTAACGATGTCGGTTTTGGATTTATAATTTTTAACACGGTCCGTTGCTATTCAGTCGCTATGTGGACGAGGGACGACGGAATAGCCACCTAATTCGACTGGACGGTCTCTATTCGATCGGTATATTTTCCCGGTTTCGGGTTTTTTAAAATAGCTAGGTTTTTTGGGTTATATAGGAATATTTTGCCTATTTTAGTTACTATTACTGATATATATGTATACATACATTAACATGAATAGCCAAACAAGTAAAACTTATACTTATTCATAAAATACCTAAAATGATTCGAAGCATGTCAATTCAAGTAATACTTTGTGTTTACATTTACGTGAATCATTGAGTAATGTAATTAAAATTTTAATAATGTGATTATCAATAAAAAAATAATTAGTAAAATATTCATATTAATTCGGACTAGCATTCTGAACGATATCGGTTTTCGGATTTATAATATTTTAACACGGTCCGTTGCTATTCGGTCGCTATGCGGACGAGGGGCGACGGAATAGCGATCGAATTCGACTGGATGGTCGCTATTCGGTCGGTGTGT
This sequence comes from Vinca minor, assembly GCA_026122235.1. Classification (NCBI taxonomy): domain Eukaryota; kingdom Viridiplantae; phylum Streptophyta; class Magnoliopsida; order Gentianales; family Apocynaceae; genus Vinca; species Vinca minor. The sequence continues at coordinate 1,097,331 of JAOCZM010000002.1, forward strand.
TTTCCCAGTTTCGGTTTTTAGGGATATATAGGAATATATTGCCTATTTTAGTTGCTATTACTGTTATATATATATATACACACACACAATAAATTGAATAGCCAAACAAGCAAAACTTATACTTATTCACAAAATACCTAAATAGACTCGAAGCAGGTCAATTCAAGAAAAATTTTGTGTTTACATTTACGTGAATGTAAAGAGTAATGTAATTAAAATTTTAATAATTGATTATCAATCAACAAATAATTAGTAAAATATTCATTTTAATTCTGACTCGCATTCTGAACCATGTCGATTTTTTGATGTATAATTTTTTAACAAGGTCTGTTGCTATTCGGTAGTTATGCGGATGTGGGGCGACGGAATAGCGACTGAATTCGGCAAGACGGTCGCTATTGAGTCGGTATATTTTCCCGTTTCCATTTTTAAAAAATTGCTTGGGTTTTAGGGATATATAGGAATATTTTGCCTATTTTACTTACTATTAATGATATACATGTATATATACATTAACATGAATAGCCAAACAAGTAAAAACTTATACTTATTCACAAAATACCTAAATAGACTCGAAGCAGGTCAATTCAAGTAATACTTTGTGTTTACATTTACGTGAATCATTGAGTAATGTAATTAAAATTTTAATAATTGATTATCAATCAACAAATAATTAGTAAAATATTCATTTTAATTCGGACTCGCATTCTGAACGATGTCGATTTTTTGATCTATAATTTTTTAACACGGTCAGTTGCTATTCGGTAGCTATGCGGACGTGGGGCGACGGAATAGCGACTTAATTCGGCAGGGCGGTCGCTATTCGGTCGGTATATTTTCCCGTTTCCATTTTTTTAAAATTGCTGGGGTTTTAGGGATATATAGGAATATTTTGCCTATTTTATTTACTCTTACTAATATAGATATATATATATACATTAACTTGAATAGCCAATCCATTAAAACTTATACTTATCCACAAAATACCTAAATAGATTCGTAGCAGGTCAATTCAAGTAATACATTGTGTTTACATTTACGTGAATCATTGAGTAATGTAAATAAAATTTTAATAATTGATTATCAATAAACAAATAATTAGTAAAATATTAATTTTAGTTCGAACTCGCATTTTGAACGATGTCGGTTTTCTGATCTATAATTTTATAACACGGTCTGTCGCTATTCGGTCGCAATACGGACGAGGGGCGACGGAATAGCGACCGAATTCGGCTGGACGGTCGCTATTCCTTCGGTATATTTTCACGACTTTCATTTTTTAAAATAGCTGGGTTTTTAGGGATATATAAGAATATTTTGCCTATTTTTGTTACTATTACTAATATATATATATATATATATATATATTAGCCAAACAAGTAAAACTTATACTTATTCACAAAATACCTAAATAGACTAGATGCAAGTCAATTCAAGAAGTACTTTAGGTTTACATTTACGTGAATCAATGAGTAATGTAATTAAAATTTTAATAGTTGATTATCAGTAAACAAATAATTAGTAAAATATTCATTTTAGTTCGGATTCGCATTCAGAACGATGTCGGTTTTCGGATCTAAATTTTTTTAAGACGGTGGGTCGCTATTTGGTTGCTTTGCGGACGAGGGGCGACGGAATAGCGATCGAATTCGACTGGACGATTGCTATGTTTCCCAGTTTCTTTTTAAAATAGCAGAGTTTTTAGGGATATATAGGAATATTTTGCCTATTTTAGTTGCTATTACTGATATATATATATATATATATATATATATATATATATATATATATATATATATATATATATATACACACATTAACTTGAATAGCCAAACAAGTAAAACTTATACTTATTCACAAAATACTTAAATTGACTCGACACAGGTCAATTCAAGTAATACTTTGTGTTTACATTTGCGTGAATCATTGTGTAATGTAATTAAAATTTTAATAATTAATTATCAGTAAACAAATAATTAGTAAAATATTCAGATTAGTTCGTACTCGCATTCTTAGCGATGTCGGTTTTCGGATTTAAAATTTTTTAACACGGTCCGTTGTTATTCAGTCGCTATGCGGACGAGGGGCGACGGAATAGCGACCTAATTCGGCTAGACAGTCGCTTTTTGATCGGTATATTTTCCCGATTTCGGGTTTTTTAAAATAGCTGGTTTTTTAGGGTTATATAAGAACATTTTGCCTATTTTAGTTACTATTACTAATATATATGTATATGTACATTAGCATGAATAGCCAATCAAGTAAAACTTAAACTTATTCATAAAATACCTAAATAGACTCGAAGCAGGTCAATTCAAGAAATACTTTGAGTTTACATTTACGTGAATCATTGAGTAATGTAATTAAAATTTTAATAATTGATTATCAATAAAAAAAAATTAGCAAAATATTCATATTAATTCGGACTCGCATTCTGAACAATGTAGGTTTTTAGATTTATAATATTTTAACACGGACCGTTGCTATTCGGTCGCTATGCGGACGAGGGGCGACGGAATAGCGATCGAATTCGACTGGACAGTCGCTATTCGGTCGGTGTGTTTTCCCAATTTCGATTTTTCGGGATATATAGGAATATATTGCCTATTTTAGTTGCTATTACTGTTATATATATATATATATATATACACACATTAACTTGAATAGCCAAACCAGTAAAACTTATACTTATTCACAAAATTCCTAAATAGACTCGAAGCAGGTCAATTCAAGTAATACTTTGTGTTTACATTTACGTGAATGTAATTAAAATTTTAATAATTGATTATCAATAAACAAATAATTAGTAAAATATTCATATTAGTTCGGACTCGCAGTCTGAACGATTTCGATTTTCGGATTTATAATTTTTTAACACGGTCCGTCGCAATGCGGACGAGGGGCGACGGAATAGCGACCGAATTCGGCTGGACGGGCGCTATTTGGTCGGTATATTTTCCCGGTTTTTGTTTTTTTAAAATAGCTGAGTTTTTATAGATATATTGGATTATTTTGCCTATTTTCGTCTCTATTTCTGATATATATATATATATATATATATATATATATATATATTAACTTGAATAACCAAACAAGTAAAATTTATACTTTTTCACAAAATACCTAAATAGACTCGAAGAAGGTCAATTCAAGTAATACTTTGTGTTTACATTTACGTGAATCATTGAGTAATTTAATTAAAATTTTAATAATTGATTATCAATAAATAAATAATTAGTAAAATATTCATTTTAGTTCGGACTCGCATTCTGAAAGATGTCGATTTTCGGATCTATATATTTTTAACACGGTGGGTCGCTATTCTGTCGCTATGCGAACGAGCGGGGACGGAATAGCGATCGAATTCGACTAGACGGTTGCTATTCGGTCGGTATATTTTCACAGTTTCGATTTTTGGGGATATATAGGAATATTTTACATATTTTATTTACTATTACTGATATACATGTATATATACATTAACTTGAATAGCCAAACAAGTGAAACTTATACTTATTCACAAAATACCTAAATAGACTCGAAGCAGGTCAATTCAAGTAATACTTTGTGTTTACATTTACGTGAATGTAATTAAAATTTTAATAATTGATTATCAATAAACAAATAATTATTAAAATATTCAGATTAGTTCGTACTCGCATTCTTAACGATGTCGGATTTCGGATTTATAATTTTTAACACGGTCCGTTGCTATTCAGTCGCTATGCGGACGAGGGACGACGGAATAGCCACCTAATTCGACTGGACGGTCTCTATTCGATCTGTATATTTTCCCGGTTTCGGGTTTTTTAAAATAGCTAGGTTTTTTGGGTTATATAGGAATATTTTGCCTATTTTAGTTACTATTACTGATATATATATGTATACATACATTAACTTGAATAGCCAAACAAGTAAAACTTATACTTATTCATAAAATACCTAAAATGACTCGAAGCATGTCAATTCAAGTAATACTTTGTGTTTACATTTACGTGAATCATTGAGTAATGTAATTAAAATTTTAATAATTGATTATCAATCAACAAATAATTAGTATAATATTCATATTAATTCGGACTCGCATTCTGAACGATGTCGATTTTCTGATCTATAATTTTTTAACACGGTCAGTTGCTATTCGGTAGCTATGCGGACGTGGAGCGACGAAATAGCGACTGAATTCGGCAGGACGGTCGCTATTCGGTCGGTATATTTTCCCGTTTCCATTTCTTAAAAATTGCTGGGGTTTTAGGGATATATAGGAATATTTTGCCTATTTTATTTACTCTTACTTATATATATGTATATATACATTAACTTGAATAGCCAAACCAGTAAAACTTATACTTATCCAAAAAATACCTAAATAGCACTCAGTAGTGAGTCAATTCAAGTAATATATTGCCTATTTTAGTTGCTATTATCGTTATATATATATATATATATATATATATATATATATATATATATATATATATATATATATACACACACACAATAAATTGAATAGCCAAACAAGTAAAAACTTATACTTATTCACAAAATACCTAAATAGACTCGATGCAGGTCAATTCAAGAAGTATTTAGGGTTTACATTTACGTTAATCATTGAGTAATGTAATTAAAATTTTAATAGTTGATTATCAGTAAACAAATAATTAGTAAAATATTCATTTTAGTTCGGATTCGCATTCAGAACGATGCCGGTTTTCGGATCTAAAATTTTTTAAGACGGTGGGTCGCTATTTGGTCGCTTTGCAGATGAGGGGCGACGGAATAACGATCGAATTCGACTAGACGGTCACTATGTTTCCTAGTTTCTTTTTAAAATAGCAGAATTTTGAGGGAAATATAGGAATATTTTGCCTATTTTAGTTACTATTACTGATATATATATATATATATATATGTGTGTGTGTGTGTGTGTGTGTGTGTGTGTGTATATACATTAACTTTTTTTTTTCTTTTTTTTTTCTTCTGTATATACATTAACTTGAATAGCCAAACAAGTAAAACTTATACTTATTCACAAAATACTTAAATTGACTCGAAGCAGGTCAATTCAAGTAATACTTTGTGTTTACATTTGCGTGAATCATTGTGTAATGTAATTAAAATTTTAATAATTAATTATCTATAAATAATTAGTAAAATAATCAGATTAGTTCGTACTCGCATTCTTAACGATGTCGGTTTTCGGATTTATAATTTTTTAACACGGTCCGTTACTATTCAGTCGCTATGCGGACGAGGGGCAACGGAATAGCGACCTAATTCGGCTGGACAGTCGTTATTCGATCGGTATATTTTCCCGATTTCGGGTTTTTTAAAATAGCTGGGTTTTTAGGGTTATATAGGAATATTTTGCCTATTTTAGTTACTATTACTGATATATATGTATATGTACATTAACATGAATAGCCAAACAAGTAAAACTTAAACTTTTTCACAAAATACCTAAATAGACTCGAAGCAGGTCAATTCAAGTAATACTTTGAGTTTACATTTACATGAATCATTGAGTAATGTAATTAAAATTTTAATAATTCTTTATCAATCAACAAATAATTAGTAATTAAAATATTCATATTAATTCGGACTCGCATTCTGAACGATGTCGATTTTCTGATCTATAATTTTTTAACACGGTCAGTTGCTATTCGGTTGCTATGCGGACTAGGGGCGACGGAATAGCGACCTAATTCGGCTGGACGGTAGGTATTCGATCGATATATTTTTCGATTTCCATTTTTTTAAAATAGCTGGGTTTTGAGGGATATATAGGAATATTTGGCCTATTTTAGTTACTATTACTGATATATATAGTTTTACTTGTTTGACTATTGAAGTTAAAATATATATATACATTAACTTGAATATTTGTTTTAGTTACTATTACTGATATATATATACATTAACTTGAATATCCAAACAAGTAAAATTTATACTTATTAACAAAATACTTAAATAGACTCGAAGCCGGTCAATTCAAGTAATACTTTTTGTTTAAATTTACGTGAATCATTGAGTAATGTAATTAAAATTTTAATAATTGATTATCAGTAAACAAATAATTAGTAAAATATTCATATTAGTTCGTACTCGCATTCTAAACGATGTCGGTTTTCGAATTTATAATTTTTTAACACGGTCGCTATGCGGACGAGGGGCGACGGAATAGCGACTGAATTCAGCTGGACGGTTGCTATTCGGTCGGTATATTTTTTCGGTTACACGACGTCGTTGTTTGTCAGTTTGTGTATTAATTCAAAGTTTTGTATTTAAAACGCACGACCGAATTTGACAATGCATCCGCTATTCGGTCGCGAGTAAGAAATGACTAAACGACGTCGTTGTTTGCATTTTATTCATGTAAAAATCCATAAGGCAAGAAGCCTCTCTCTCTTTCTTCATTCTGCCCAGCCGCGACCTCCATTTCCACCCTAACCTCTTGGCGATTTCACCCCAAATCCACCGCGAAACCCCTCCCTCCTCCCATTCCCACCACCTTCGGCGCCTCCAAGACGTCGCCACCACCTCCGATACCTCCAAGACGTCGCCACCATCTCCAATTTCAGTTGGGGGTTTTTAGGGTTTAGGTCAGAATCTTGCCTTTTCAATTTATTATAGTGTTATTAATGTCTAAATTCATGCTCCTATACCTTTTCTTCTCTAATTAACTTAATATCATGTGGTACAAGGGATCACCATAAAACAATGGGAGGAAAAGTTGGAAACTTTGAGAGAGTTTGACAAAATTGGTCACAATTCATGTTTTTTACCGAAAATTATAATACCCCTAGGAGTAAGAATGAAACCTTTCGGGTGAAAGGATACAAAGATTTGGTTCCATGTGGGAATTTAGTGAAATCTTAGTAGCTTTAGGGCATTTTACCTTTTATTTTTTGGGTTGAAGGTATGGTGTGTTTGATTATATGCTTAAAAGAAGCTTAAAATTCAAAGATAGCTTAAAAGAAGGAAAATGTGTCAAAAAAACAAAACACAAAAGAAAAGATAGCAAGAAGTTGTCTTCTTTAGTTTGTAAGCATAATTAGGAATGTCCAAAATAAGCATGGCTTCATGTAAATTGTGTTTTGCACCAAATTCAAAACACTTGTTTTTCTATTGTGAGATTTGACCAATATTTATATTTTTGAACAGATTCTGATCACCCAATTGCCAATTTGCATGTGAAAGGTGTGTTTGAGCAGCGTTGTATAGATGAGACCTGTCATGAAGACCTATGGAAATGCTTTATATTTTTCTTGAATTTTTTTACATTTTTCCCTTTGAAAGACCCGTCATTGTATTATCTCCCCTGTTTTTCTATCTATGTATTATCTCCTCGGTTTTTCTATCTTTGTATTATCTTCCTTGATTTTTCTGTCTTTGTATTATCTCCCCGGTTTTTTAATTATTGGAATGTATGCTAATTATATCATTTTAGTTCCAATAAGTAAATAATTGATAATCGAACATACCAATTGCTTGAAAAATAAGGTTGAAAATCATCAAACATAGGGTTCAAAGCTAATATTCATTTACTTATTAAAACTTGATATATGCAGACATTGTGTTTATAATGGAGGACTGTAGTTGGATGTATATGGATTCGACAACAAATGGTGGACCTCGTCATAGTCCAGAATTTATAGCGGGATTGAAACGATTTGTGGATTTCGCTGTTAGTATGTCTGTTAATGTACAAATTAATGGGATTAGGTGTCCTTGTGGGGTTTGTATGAATAAGTATTTTCATATGCCTGATACTGTGAAGTATCATCTTGTTATGAACGGATTTGTATCTAACTATTTTAATTGGACATGTCATGGTGAGGCATTCATTCCAATGCCTCAAATCCCATTTGTTCATGATATGGATAATTCTAGAAGACACACGACACCGAATAATTATCGAGAGATGGTTCTTGATGCTGCAGGACCAAGTTTTAATGAACCGGATAATAGGGATGGGGAAGAACCTCCCAATCCAGAGGCACAAATGTTCTATGAAATGTTGAAGGCTGTTGATAGCCCACTGTACAATGGTTGTACAAACCATTCATAGTTATCAATGACTGCTAGAATGTTGAGTATTAGGTCCGAAGACAACTTATCTAAAACTATTATAGATTAATTTGCGCAGTTGATGAAATAAGCGCTTCATCCACAAAATAATGCTTTAGACGACTTTTACCAAATGAAGAAATTGGTTAAAGGCCTTGGATTACCGGTGCAAAAGATTGATGTTTGTTTTAACGGTTGTATGTTGTACTGGAAAGATGATGTTGAGAGTAGAGAATGCAAGTTTTGTGGCCATGCTAGGTACATTAAGAAAAAGAAATCAAAAAATACACGACAAAAAGAGATTGCTTGCAAAAAGATGTATTATTTTCCAATTACTCCGAGATTACAAAGATTGTATGCATCCGAGAAAACTGCAAGACACATGACATGGCACTCAAACAGTGAGAGGGAAGAGGAAATAATGAATCACCCACGGGATGGAGAAGCTTGGCAACATTTTGATAGAACACACACCGATTTTGCGGCGGAACCTCGGAATGTAAGGGTTGGATTATGTACAGATGGTTTTGCACCTTTCGGCATGTCAGGGAAACAATATTTTCTTGACCAGTTCTTCTAACACCTTATAATCTCCCCCTTTGGATGTGTATGAAGAACAATGTAATCTTCTTAACTATCATTGTACCTGGACCCCAAAATCCAAAACACAAGATTGATGTGTACTTGCAGCCTCTCATCGATGAATTGAATCAGCCGTGGGGGTGAAGGTATGGAAACTTATGACATCTCCAAAAAGCAAAATTTTAAACTAAGGGCTTTATTACTTTAGACAATTAGTGATTTCCCAGCATATGGAATGTTGAGTGGATAGAGTACAGCTGGCATTCACGCTTGTCCATATTGTATGGAGGAAACACAAGCGTTCCATTTGCATGCTGGCGGGAAACAATTGTGGTTCGATTGCCACATATGCTTCTTGTCACCTAATCATGCTTTTAGAAGAGATGCAAAGGGATTCCGAAAGGACTGGCGACAAGAGAGAGAAGATCCTCCATCTCGCCTGACTGGTGATGAAATGTGGTTTAGAGTTAGAGATTATCCAAAAATTATCGATACAGCTGAAGAGATTGGTAAAGAGAAAGGCAGGGGTCGGGATCACAGTTGGGCCGAAAGTAGCATATTTTGGGACTTACCTTATTGGCAGACACTTTTGATGAGACATAACATTGATGTCATGCATAATGAAAAAAATGTGTTTGATAATGTCTTTAACACTGTGTTGGAAGTGAAGGGTAAAACTAAGGACAATGTTAAGGCTAGAGCGGATGTTGAAAGGTATTGCAGTCGACCGTAATTGAATATTAAACACGATGGCCTAGGTAAAGCAACAAAACCGAAGGCATGTTTCACCCTTACCAAGGCACAAAAAGAGATGGTTTTGCAGTGGGTTAAAGAATTAAGGCTCCTATATGGATAAGCATCGAATTTGGAGCGATGCGTTGATATGAAAGAGTTGAAAATATCTGGAATGAAGAGTCACGATTCTCATGTATTCATGGAGAGACTTATCCTTATAGCACTTAAAGAAGTACTACCGACAAATGTTTGGGGACCCTTGGCTGAACTTAGTCGGTTCTATAGAGATTTGTGTTCCCCAAAGTTGAGTGTGGCGCATATGCAAGAATTGGAGGACACTATCGCTATTTTATTGTGCAAGTTAGAGAGAATATTTCCTCTGGGATTTTTTGATGTGGTGGAACACTTGCCGATTCACCTTCCTTACGAAGCCAAAGTTGGTGGCCCGATATAGTTTAGGTGGATGTAGTCGTTCGAGAGGTAACAACCAATGTCTTTATGATCTCAACTTCATTTTTTTTCATGTACGTATTTACAATGAGATTAACTACTTATGCTTTAATTAGATACATGCACCATCTAAAAAAGAAGATAAAGAACAAGGCTAGAGTTGAGGGGTCAATTTGTAATGCATACTTGGTCGAAGAAGCTGCAACATTCTTTACCTATTATTTCAAACCCCACGTGAAAACGAAAGTTACAAACATTGGTCGAAATGATGGTGAAGACGAGACAAGTGGACCATATGTATTATCAATTTGCAACTTACCGAGAAGATCATTTGGAAAAATAGAAAAGATTTTATTATCTGATAAAGATTATAAAACAGCCATGAATTATATCCTGATGAATTGTGAAGAGGTCGAACCATATCTTCAGTAAGTAAACCCATCTATTGCTTCATTTTTGTTATATAATTAAAAGTAGCCAAATAATAATATTGTCATTTAATTTGTAACTCAGGAAATTTGTCAGTGAAGTACATGACCAAACTCCGCAGATAATGGAGGAAGAACTTCAAAGACGGGTTTATAATGATTTTTCCAAATGGTTTGGAACTCATGTAAGTTGGTATTGTGTAGAAATGTACTTGACTTAAGAATGCCTAAACTAATTTAACTTTTGTTGTTCTCAAAAGATACATAGCCTTCCAGAACATCCCGAAAGGTTGTTGAAAAATCTGTCATGGGGCCCGTCAAGGAAAGTGATGTCATACACTGGTTACTTTGTTAACAGTTATAGATTTTGCACAAAAGCATACATCGATGGAAAAGGAACGACAAACAGCGGAGTATGGGTTAAAGGAGATTATTACGGAGAGTTGAAGCAAGTCATTGCGGTTGAACTTGCTGGAGTACCTGACCAAAAAATAATTCTTTTCAAATGCGACTGGTTTGATTCTACTCCAAATCGAGGTTTGAGGGTGCATCCTCAATATAAACTTGTAGAAATCCATAGGAAAAGAACGTACCAGGGTTATGATCCATTTGTATTTGCTTCCCAATGTCAACAATTCTACTACACACCATATCCGGGTAGTAAGACAACATCTAGGGCTGATTGGTTGGCTGTTTGTCGTTCTAAACCACGTCTAGTTGACGTTCCTGGTGTTCCGGTACCGTATCAGAAGAAAGTACGCGAGGAGGAGACCAGTCACATTGATCCAACTGTTACTGAAGTTGGTCAACTTGCACACCGGTCAGGGGAAATTGAAGTTGTACTTGTGGCCGGTAGAGCCGTGTTGATGAAGATGATGATGCTGATGATGAAATTATGTCGGGTGATGACAATTCTGAAGAAGAGGATGAATTTATGTCGGAGGATGATTTAGAATGATTAATCTCTTTCTCGCTTCTTGGAATTCCACATATTGAAGGTGAGTAATATTTGTTGGTTTATTTTTTAGTACTTTATTACCATAAATTAATTGTCGTATTGTATAACTTTTTAACATAATTCAAAGTGGTAATTTTATTTCCATAAAATAATTTGATCCTTCAATTTTCATATTGCAACTCATGCATTTCCAAGGATATAAATATAAATGACATCAAGGAGTTTATGAGAAGTGTAAACTTTGATTGTGAGATTTGTAATGTAAATAAGAAGTGCACACTTTGATTGTGAGTTTTGATAATTCAAAGTGTGTGAGTGTTGTAATGTAAATGAGAAGTGCACACTTTGATTGTGAGTGTTGTAATTCAAAGTGTGGTCTTTGATTGTGAGTGTTGTAATGTAATGAGAAGTGCACACTTTGATTGCGAGTGTTGTAATTCAAAGTGCACACTTTGATTTTTGGGTTTATTGATTATGAGTGTTGTAATGTTATTTTTGGGTTTATTGATTATTTTTGCTATTTGGGATGTTATTAATACTGTTTCTGGTTTGTATTTATGTGCGTATTGCTATTCTTTTATAATAGGGATTTAATTAAATTTCAGATTTATTTTTTTAAATAAAAAACAATTTGGCAACGGAATATCGGTCGCTATATTGCCCGTCGGTAACCAGTCAAACGTCAACAATGTTGACCATGAGGTCGGTATTTCGTCGCTATTTACCGACCGCATTTTCGGTAGCTATACTTTCAGTCGGTCTTCGATCGGTAACCAGTCAAATGTCAACAATGTTGACCATGAGGTCAGTATTCCGTCGCTATTTACTGACCGCATATTCGGTCGCTATACTTTCAGTCGGTCTTGAGTCGGTAACCAGTCAAACGTCAACAATGTTGACCATTCGGTCGGTATTCAGCCGCTACATACCGACAACTTATTCGGTCGGTATTCAGTCGGTAACAAGTCAAAGTCAAACGTCAACAATGTTGACTATTCGATCGGTATTCGGTCATTATATACCGACAGAATATTCGGTCGCTATACTATCAGTCGGTATTTACTCAGCGACGAAAAATATACGACCAGGTCATTCGGTCGCAATACTGAGTTTAGAGACGGATATGTCCGTCCCTGTTACGTAGTTTTCTTGTAGTGATGGGTGAGTTGGGCCAAATAGTGAGCCCAGCCATGGGCCAGCCCTATTCCGCAAATTTTAATCAGTTGGGCCAAGCAGTAGGTTCATCCATGAGCCAGTCTGCAAACTCACATTTGGGATAGGCCCAGATTTCTCAATTAGCCTATGAGGTAGCTAATTTGCTCAAAGGGGGTAAGAAAGATTTTGCTATGCTTGCTTGGTAAGAAATTTACCCTTCCTTGGATTTTGGATAGTGGAGCTAGTCATCATATGACTTCTGATGTTTCCATTGTTGCAAATCTAAATTTGTTTCATCCACCCATTAATATGGTGGATAATGGGACCATTTTTTGTGGCACAGTCAAATTTAGTCCGGATATGGTGCCTCGCAATGTTCATCATACTCCATCCTTCACCTGCACCCTTATATCCGTTTCAAAATTGACAAAGCAATTGCAATGCTATTTTGTGTGTTTTGATGGTGTTTGCTTTGTACAGGACCTAATCCAGAGGAAGATTTTTGCTAGGGGTGTTGTCTGTGATGGAGTTTATCGGCTGACTGACGTAGCATCTCAAAATGCAATGACTAGAGCAGTTCATAACCAAAGTACCTCACAATTATGGCATCGGGGACTCGATCATCCTTCTTTTTCCACTTTAGAAAATTTACCGTTAGAAAATAAAATTAGTAGTTGTCAGCCTATTAATCCATGTGATATTTTTCATAAGGCCAAGCATATTCGTTCTTCTTTTCCAAACAGTACTAATAATGCTTCAAAGCCTTTTGAACTAATTCATTGTAATCTTTGGGGAAAATATGCTACTCGTTCTCTAACAGGAGCCCATTATTTTTTATGTATAGTTGATGATTTTTCGCGTGCTGTATGGGTCTATTACTTCATGACAAAACAGACACTAGAAAAGCCTTCATAGATTTCCGTAACATGGTTCACACACAATTCAATGGGGTTCTTAAGAAAGTTAGGAGTGGCAATGGCTTAGAATTTATTGGGCTGCGAAATTATTTTTCAGATAAGGGAATAATTCATGAAACCTCCTGTGCTGCTACACCTCAGTAAAACGGGAGAGTTGAAAGAAAGAATCGCAACATTTTAAATGTTGCTCGTGCCTTAAAATTTGAGTCAGGAGTACAACTTCAATTTTGGGGGGAAATGTGTTCTTACTGCTACATACCTTATAAATATGACTCCTAGTATGCTACATAAAGGCAAAACACCATATGAAATTCTTTTTGGCAAACCACCCTCATATAATCATCTTCGTATTTATGGATGTCTCTGTTATACTAGTTTACCTACTAAAGATAAATTTAGCGAACGGTTCATCAAATGTATTTTTTTGGGATATCCAATGGGGGAAAAAGGTTGGAAAGTTTTTGATTTACAATCCAAAAAAATTATTACATCTAGAGATGTTAACTTTTACAAGCATATTTTTCCCTTGAACAATGAAGCCTCAGATTATTCCTTTGTCAGTAGCCCAGAAAATCTTCCTGACACCTCCATCTTAAGCCCAGACACTGACCCACAGACAAATCAATTTTTTGAGCCCAGGAGCACAGAAGTCCACAATCTGGCATCCTAAATTTGGCAGACCCACAATCCATTCCAGAGCCGGCTTCTTCTACGCGGGCCAATTCACCATATCCCACCCAGCTTGACATCCAGCAGTCGCGGGCTGATCCACTATCTGGAGTCCAGCAATCGAAGCAAACCACCCTGCTTGGGCCTCCACTCCCTACAACTAAACAACCCACTCCAAATTAGCCCACAGCTAAATCTGATCCAACCCTTTTAGGCAGCCCGCCAGGTTCTTCCACAGTGGTTCCCTAATCATCCTCTCCTCCACCCCTTCACCGATCCACGAGACCAACCAAACCTCCCGGTCACTTAAAAGATTTTGAGTGCTATGCAGCTACCGATCTCTCACAGACATCATCGTTAGCGAAAAATTCCTCAGGTATTCCTTATCCTCTCAATAATTTTTTGACTTATGAAAATTTCTCTCGTTCGCATAAACTGTTTTTAGCCTCTATTTCTTCCGGTTTCGAACCCAAAAATTATTTTCAAGACAAACAGTATCCGGAATGGCGTGATTCGATGAGACAAGAGTTAGCCGCTCTTAACAATACTTGGGTACTTACCCCCTTCCTCCTGGTAAAAAATTTGTTGGCAATCGTTGGGTTTATCGTCTTAAGTATTGCTATGATGGGGTCTATTGAACAACCCAAATCTCGATTCGTAGCTAAAGGTTACTCTCAAGCCACAGAGGGAGGATTTTACCGAAACATTTGCTCCTGTTGAAAAAATGACCACTGTGCGTTGTCTGTTGACGTTAGCTGTTTCTCAGAATTGGTTTCTTTATCAGATGGATGTCAATAACGCATTCATTCATGGTGATTTAAAGGTAGAAATCTATATGGATCCACCTTTGGCCTTTATTTGCCTCAACCAAATTTATATTGTAAGCTTGAGAAATCCATCTATTGTTTAAAGCAGGCAGGAAGAAATTGGTTTTAAAAGTTAACAAATACTTTGCGAAAGTTTGGCTTCAAGCAATCACCAGTTGAACACTCTCTTTTTATCTACAGGAAATGAAATATTATTTTGGTTGTCTTGCTTTATGTTGATGATATAATAATTGCTGGCAATAATGAGTTAAAACAATTTCTCAATGCTATTTTTAAGATTAAAGATTTGGGAATTCTAAAATATTTTTTGGTAATTGAAGTTGCTCATTCTTCATGGGGATTGTTTCTTAGTCACGGGGATTGTTTCTTAGTCAGCGAAAGTACGCTCTAGACATTTTGACTGAATGTGATTTATCTGGAGCAAAGCCCATCAACACGCTGATTGAATTACATCATAAATTATCTGATGAACTTTTTAGCAACCCAGGACGTTATAGAAGACTAGTTGGCAAACTTCTTGATTTGACTATTACAAGGCCTGACATCACATATGTTGTCAACATTCTAAGTCAATTCATGCAAAAACCTAAAGACAGACATTGGGAAACAGCAATCAGAGTTGTTCGATTTATCAAAGGCAATCCAGGCAGATGTATTTTATTACCCAAGAATACTCCTAATTTAAATTTAATTGCCTATTGTGACTTTGATTGAGCAGTATGTCCGATGACGAGAAGGTCCATTACAGGATATTTTATCAAACTTGGTAATGCTCATATCTCTTGGAAGTCCAAGAAACAACAAGTTGTATCACGTTCTTCTGCATAAGCGGAGTATCGATCCATGGCAAATACAACCAGTGAATTAACTTGGCTTCGTGAGTTGTTCAGATTCCTTGGAGTATCACTCGGTCCAGCTAAGCTTTTCTGTGATAATCAATCAACCATTTACATTGCCACAAATCCAGTTTTTCACGAACGTACCAAACATATCGAAATCTATTGTCACTTTGTTCGTTAAAAGATTGATAAAGGGGATCTTGTGACTTCTCACATTGGTACACATGATCAATTGGCGGATATTCTTACTAAAGCCTTGACTCATAAGCAATTCGAATATCTGGTTTCCGAGTTGGGTGTTCTCGATTTACACACCCCAACTTGAGGGGGAGTGTTAAGAATCATAGACTCATTATGTTAATAGAATTATAGTAATTACCTATTCTAATATATTAAGGTATCTTAGAGTTAGATAGTGATTTGTTTTCCTTATTTATTTAGAGTTACATTATTACGTAACTTCCTAATTTGTTTAGGACTCTCCTTGTATTTATATGGGGAAATCCCCTTGTTCAATTAATCAATTCAACATTATTGATTCAATATATTCTTTAATATGTCATTTATTACATGTTTTTTTTTAAAAAAAATTTTTTACTAGTATTCTCTCAAAAAATTCTCAAATCGTTAAATTTTTTAAGTGCGGAATTTAATTTTCGCACCAAATCTAAACAGTTTCCACTTTCCGTTGAACAACTCGTTCCACAAAATCATTAGAGCTTACAATAGATTAGTTCTAAAAAACATTCCCTTAATAAACACTGGCAACAAGAATTGTTCTTTTTCTAGCTTTCCAAATTCCTATTATAGTGAAAAAAGGCACTCCGGCTCCAATGCTGAACAAGGATTGTTCAGTAAATGCAGGTCAAGCTGTCGGCCGTTGGATCTTATACTTTTGATCCAACTGCTGGCTGTGATGCAGGGGTATTTAAGGATAAATTTGTTTGGCTGTCATTGTTTGCGGGAAAATTGTTAGAAACATTATATAAATAAATAATTAAATCATGTTCATAATATGAAATTACTTAAAACATAAATATAAATATATATAAGAATTTGGATAAAGAAATCAAGTATGTGTGAGTCATGACTAATTCACTGTCCTAAAGACGTGAAGACCTCCCTACGTGCGGGTGATAACTGTCAGTCACGACTCCAAGATAAAAGCCATTTTCTTAGTCTCCTCAATGAGCACGTTCACTGGAAAACTTCTCACGAACTAACCCAATCTAGTTGCCCAAATGAAAATCAACAAGATAGTGACGCTAATTAACATGGAAGTAGTAATATTAAAAAAACAGCAGAGCAAAAGGAAACAATAATAATTTGTCAAGTATTTTTTGGAGTTTTGAAACTTAATTTCATAACAGTCCCCCACAAGTTTTAAAACTTTTAAAAAAAAAGAATTTCCCCCACAAGTTTCAAAATTTCAAAAAACACCTTGATAATAAAATTAAAGTATAAAAATTTATTTTATAGTTGTGTCACATAAGGTGAAAATTTCAAAACAAATTTGTCCCTCATAAAGTTGAGCTTCAAAATAAATGACTTCCACAAGATTTAAAACTTACGCAAGAAGTTTCGCCACAAATAATCAAAATTTGCGACGGAATTCTCCCGTCACATATGAAGTTGATGCAAATGACCAAATTTGCGACGGGCTTCGTTCGATGCAAAAGGTTTTGCCCCAAATAACCAAAAATTGCGATGGAAATCTCTCGTCACATATAAAGTTGATGCAAATGATCAAAATTCGCGAGGGCTTCGATCGATGCAAAAGATTTTGCCCCAAATAACCAAAAATTGCGATGGAATTCTCCCGTCACATATAAAGTTGATGCAAATTATCAAAATTGTATTATTAGTTTTGGTGGTGGATTTTCTTGCCGCATCCCGTAAAAAGATTATTTTAAAAAAAAAAATCTTTACTCTAAAGTAGTATGGTATGAATTGACAGGACTTGAATACAACCCCTCTGATTGGGAAAATAAAAGCTCTAACCATAAACCAATAGACCACAAGAACTTTTATTATAGTAATCGATTAATACTATAATAAAATTTTGACCTAAGTTTTTTAGAAATTGTAAATAATTAATAATTAATTTCTGTTTTCACCATTATATATTAATAATGTCATATTATTTTAAAAAAATAAATGATATCTTTAACTTTAATAACTAATTGTTTGGCAATGTTTTTTTAAAATTCTAAACATTATAAATTGAAAACATAATAAATTTTATGTAATATAATACAATGCATTTTTGTATTTAAAATAATTTGTTTATATATATACAAAAAAAAAAAAAAAAAAAAATTCCACATAGTTCGGGATGCTTTTTGCGCCCACGAATAAAAAGGGAAAATATTTTTTAGTCTACAAATATCAAATTAAAGCTACTTTAATTTTTTTAAAGTGTTCAATTAATACAAGTTCTTTTTTGTTTTTTTACTTAGAATAAAAGTTTTTGAAATGTTTGTTTGTTTATTTTTTTTTTACAGTTGGAAACAAAATAATTAGTCTGGCTATAATACTTTAGGATAATTTATAAGTTGATATGTATAGAAGGGGAATCGTTAGATTGACGTTTTGACGACTCATATTAAAGTTAAATTCACAAAATTATTCATGAATAAGTTAGGAAATTATGTGAGATCATTTTTATTATAGGACATCAGATCAATCAATCTGATGGTCGTAAATAATTAGTACCCTTGAAACAATAAACATCATCTTAGCTAATTGTGTCTTTTGTTCTTGAAGAGCAAAACTGAAACGCAGGAAATTCATCTTGATCATCTTCCCGCGATGTTCCCAAAAAAATTTCCCGCGAAATCTGCTGTAATCTTTCCACGTTTGGAAATCATGGTCTCAAGATTTGGAGATTCTCCTTCGTGGTCTCAAGATTTCGGTAAGTATATAATCTCCCTCTTCCACTCTCTTAGTCTTTTGTTTTTTTTTTTTTTGAACGCCCGAAGGCGGAGCCCCATGAACGGGGAGATAGAACAGCCCCATGAGCGGGGAGAGAATAACCCTAGATCAGGGAGAATAAAGCTCACCGCAACGCTGGCGGAGGGTATCGAACCCAAGACCTCTCGGTCCTGGGCCAAGTACTTACCCACTTGGGCAAAGCACTTGATGATCACTCTCTTAGTCTTTGAAATCATTAATTTAACCTAGATTTTATTTTTTTTTTTTTTTTTTGCAGATTATTTTTGCCCAAAAAGGTATGTTATTCCTTTAATTCTTCAATTTACTTAGTTTATCCATTAGTTTTGTTGCATAATTTTGATTTGGTATTGTGAATTGGTATAACGGACTTGTGTTGTAATTCTCTCTTGAAGAATGAATTTGCGGTAATGTGTTCTATCTTGAGAAAATCGTTGTTGGGTAGTATCTTGGCAGATTCTGGGCTTATCTTTATATACTTTCTTTGTTTGTCTTGGTATTATGTGAGTTCATGGCATATGTGCTATTAAGGTTTGATATCCGGTTTATGTCTTTGTATACTTTATCTCCTAATTGAACATAATCCCATGGTTGTTTAGGTCCATAGGTATACCAACATTGAAATGTATTAAAGATGAGAAAATCATTTTGTAACCAAAATGGTGATTTGGCCTTTACTGAATCTAGCATCAGAACTCTCCCCATCTCTGTCTTTACCAGTGTTATCAATGGCGGATGGCGGGCTACGGCGGGAAGCTACAAATCCGCCATAGAAAATAGCGGATGGCGTAGCGAGTTATGGCGGCCTTGAAAAAAATAACTTTTATATATGTAACCACCCAAACAATACTTGCAGAATATATTAACATAACAATATATAATAAACTAAATAAAGAACAATAAACCTCATTAACAAAAAAACATGACTATAACAATATCATAGACCAAACACCTCAAATCTCATAATCATAATTTCAACTAAAATAAAAAATAATCAAGTTCACGTTCCAACTTCCAAATAGGTTCATGCCAACAAAAGATAGATACAACATAACACAAATCCAAATCTAACAAATAAAAGAATTGAAAAGAATCACATTCTAAGTTCATCTACACTATATAGCTACTATTTTTTTTTAACTGATTTAACAAAAAACGAACAGCAGGAGAGAGAAAAAAATAGAGAAAGAAAAAAAAAGGAAAAACAGCCGAGAGTGGGTCGCCGGAGAGGGGGTCACCGGAGAGTGTGTAGTCGGAGGCGAAGGGGAACAACGCAGAAGTTTTTTTAACGAACACACAACAAAGCATCAGGAGTTTAGGGTTTTATTTATTTTTAAAATATTTAGGAAATTGGGTTGGGCCATATAACCCAAGTCCATATCTTGTTTCGGCCCAAAATTCCAAAAAAAACCCTCCATTTACGCCTTGGCCGCTATAGCCGCCATAGCCGCTTCTGCAAAATCGGTCGCCGTCCCCGCCACGCCACAAGGTTTATATGGCGGCCGTCGCCGAATCCGCCACCACCATCCGCCATGGCGCCGCCATGGCCGCCATTTAACAACACTGGTCTTTACGACATCCACCAGAAACAAATTCTTATCAAGCTTCACTTCTACTCCATTATCCATTATCCTGAATTTGAGATAGTTAGAGTCCGGGCGGCTGTTTTTAATACAGTGATATTCTTGTTCTATGAAAGGACACTTTAGTGAATTGTAAAGCGGATACGAAGTATCGAAAAACCAACTTCCTTGCGTGTAATCGCAGTTAATTTCTGCATTGGCAGATTCATGAATGTGTTAATATTGAAGTAAAAGAATTAGAAGAATAGTGAAAATAGACATTGAGGAGAAAATAAAACTCCCGAAAAAGGAATAATTTTTTTTTCCTTCAGGTTTGATATCCTGTGTATATGTTTATCCCTTTTGTGATGAGTTTTGAAAAAAAAATTATATATTAACCGACAACCTCATGTTCTTTAGTAGTTATCCTATGGTTGCTTGGTTGAACTCGTTTTTTTAAAAAGAAAAAAAAGAAAAAAAATATGTCATCCTTAGATGTTTCTCAATGTTTTCCATTTTAATAACCAAAGGGGTGATTTGAGTTGTGTGATGTTTTGAACTGGTTTTTATCTTATAAAAGTTGCTCAAAATGGTATTAAGTTGTTTCGAAATAGGTTTACAGCTTACTGGCATCATCAATAGGGCTATTTTTCGGTCTAACTAATTTATTTTAGTGAAAATCAGTTCATGAAGTTTGTTAGAGATTGGAATTTCTTCAAATGTTTACATGACTTCGCTTGTCCTTTTTTAGATAGTAACTTAAGTAGAATATGTACTTGTAAACCTTAAAACATGTCTTTATTTTTTGATATTATTCTCATTGTTGTGGCAATTGAATGTTCTTCTCCTGCTCATTCTGCTGTGACTACACACTCAACTAAATCGTCATGCCTCTGTTGTCGAGAACTTTTAAGTATGGCAAAATCTTCGATTTTTTTTTATATAGTCTCAAACTGCCTAAGCTTGGCATTATGAGTGTTTAACTGGTATTGAAAGAAAGATGTGGGAATTGAAGTATTTAGAGGTTTGTATTTTCCTAAATAAAGAGCCATTTGAGCTCCTCCATTAAGTGGTCTTAGTTGCTGTCTCTGTTGGGTTTCCGATTAGAGCCGGCGATCGGCGAGAATCCGCCGGTGGTGGTGGTGAGTAAATGTGCTGAGTATTACTCCCAAATATAAATCTTCGATTATTAATTTATAATAAGATTATAAATTTTACACCCAAAAAAAAAGTATTGTTAGATTTCTAGTACATGTACTTAATGGAGAAGTTTACTACATATCGTCGATTACATTTAAGCGCATTGAATTTGAGTGACAATGTTTAGATGCCTCAGCTTGTATTTTTCTTAGATGCCTCAGAGGGATGATATTGTTGTTTTTTTTAATATCAATAATGGTGTTCTTCTTTGTCTACACATTCTATAAGAAATACAATTGTACTTAAAATAAAAAATTCAATATTTTCATTTGTTTGTTAATGTTTTAGCAGCCATCAGTATGGGAGGCAAGAGAAAGTCGCGAAGTTTCACTATGAGTGACTATTTGAGTAGAGGGAAGGAACAAACACCAATGCGTGTACACACTCGGTCAATGGGCAGAGTTACGACAGAAAGTGAACCCCAGTCAATCCCTAATACACATAGTCATGTTCAACCTCGATTCCAGGTGAATTTGGGATCAAATGTTGATGCTACGCAATGTAATCAATATCAGCAGTCTAACACTTTTGAAGGTGAACAAATGGCAAATGTTGGAGCTAGTCATTGTAATCAATATCAGCAGCCTAACACTTTTGATGGTGAACAAAGGGCAAATGCTGTTGCTAGTCAATGTAATCAATACCAGCACCAAAACTCATATGGTGGCCGACCAAGCTCCAATACAGGTTTAAAAAATACTACGTGACTTTTATTCACTAAGTGCTAAACAAAAAGCATGTTTTTGGTTTTTATTGAATGATTTTTTTTCTTATTTTCCTAGTAAAGAATATTACCAACTTTATGTAATTGGTTTGTGTTAGATCAAACCACAATAACTGGTGCTGCAAATGGTCAGAAACGCCACCGAGGGCATGCTCGCCAATGCGATGAATGGGGTACAGTAAAGTTGAGAGTCCAATTAAATGCTTCTGGTATCATTGTAGGTCAAGATAAGAAAAAAGTTATCACAATGCTTGGCATTTTGGTGAAGAATGGGTAGGGAGTTCATTTGACATATCCTACTTTCAATGACATCCCTGAACCCATACGAGATGCACTTTGGGATGATGTTCAGGTTTGTATCTTTTGTTATCTACTTTATTATTTGTTCACCAATCCAGCTTATTATTTTTTTTATATATTCACATCCAGAGTAATACTACTCTTCCAAAAGAAGCAAAAGTAATTGTGATGAAGAAGATGTGCAAGACTTGGAAAGATTTTAAGAGTAGATTGAAGACTAAATATTTTGAGCCATGCAAAGACAATGAGGAGCTCCTCTTACAATGCCCAGATGAGCGTGTTGAACAATGGAAGACACTTGTTACTTATTGGAAAGATCTCAGAAATTTATACATCTCAAAAGATGACTTGTTACTTCTCAGATTTTTGCTGAGAAACCAGCTGTCCGCCAAGCATACTTGAGATTCGTCCCCAGTAAGGTATACACAATACATTAATTTTATGGCCACTTTGTTCTGGAAGTTACTTTCCCTTTTAACTTTATCTTTTTTATGCTGTATTTTCATTTTCATTTTTTCTTTTTCTAAATTCAGATGAATGAAAATGAGTTTTGGACCAAGTATTCAAGAGCAGAATATCTCCATAGTACAAAAATTGTCGTTGCAGCTGCAACAGTGGCTGCTGAAGATGAGGAACTTGCTGTATTTTTTAAGCAAGATGACATGTTAGCAAATGAAGCTCGTAGGAAGGTGCTTGAAACTAGAGTTTGCGTCTATTGATTTTGCTTTCTTTCATTTTCTAGATTATTAATTTCTTTTCTTATTTGTCCTGTCATGTTGGGGTTTGGTGTGAATTTGAGAACCGTTTTCTTCATTGTTTGTTCCTACCAGATCAGACGGGTAGATCCAACCTTGGATATGGAAACTGATGAAGGAGATGATTACATTCATCTTCAGGTATGTTCGTTGAAAGCTTTATGCTATTTGTCTGGTTAGTGAATGTTGATATCATGTCTGTAAATATATTTTTGCTGTTGCACATGGATTGAAGCAGAAGCTGGGCATTGTCTATCTCCCAAATGAGTATTGTTACTCGCATGCATATATATATATATATGCTTATAAGATGGAAACTTTTCTTACAGGCACCTTTTCTAGAACAGTATGATATCACTTTTACAAGCTAGAAGCAATTAGGAATATATAACTAACAGATTGTCCATGATTGTTCTTCTTGAGTTCGTGTTAGTAAACATTGGAGTAAATTCCATATATTGTGAGCCATGGATACATGATATTTACCTCTGTTTTTATTGTAAACAGGATCGGTGCCAGCATCACCACCACCGCCACAACCGAGAATGAGAATGAGAGTATGCTAAGCGGCCCGACAGAACTTGTAGAGATCAAATACATGAAAAGCTTATAAATGAAGAGAACCTTAACTGCTTTGCGAGCTTTGCAGGAGATCAGAAGGGGAAGTTGTAGTCTTTTTTTACATTCTAGGTGTGTTTATGTTTCTGAGAATATTTGAGGTGTGGTTGTTTTTAGTATAATATTTTTTCTAGGTATTATTGTAATATTATACTCATTGATGGATGGTTTTTTTGACTGGCTGATTGTATAATTGTTAATTAATAAAAGAGCTACAAATCAGGGTAGTCAACAAAAATTACTGACGTCGGGCTTACATTACTGGAAACAAATACAATTTAATAGTTACGTTATTTATTGTTTTGCTAAATATTATTTTTGACGATTTTTATTGGAGAGAAAAATTAAAATTGTTCTTTTTTTTTGCAGCGGGAATATTTTATCTCGTCAGTGTAAAAATAATTTGAGTTTTGTTATAGCGTCGAGATAAATGTTATATGTGACAGATTGTCCCATTGCAAAAAAAATAATAAATATAATATTATTATATCATTTGCGACGGTTAATAACTATTTTCGTCAAATTGTGCCATTGCAAAAAAAATAATAAACAAATTTTATTATAATACATGCGACGTTGAAAAAGCTATTTTCTACAGTATATAAGGTGTCGCAAAAATTGTTTTTGTGTCGGTTGTTGCGTCGGATATTATAAGCGACACAAAAAGTAGTCATTTTTGTAAAGTTTTCATGTCGGAAAAAATGTGTTGCAACAAGTATTTTTGTGTCGGTTGTTGCGTCGGATATTATAAGCGACACAAAAAGTAGTCGTTTTTGCTAAGTTTTCATGTGGAAAAAACGCGTCGCAATAAGTGTTTTTGTGGCGGTTGTTGCGTCGGATATTATAAGCGTCACAAAAGGTAGTCGCTTTTGCTAAGTTTTCATGTCAGAAAAAAAGCGTCGCAAATAGAAAAATTCCCGTTGCAAAAACTAATTGCAACAGGTTCCGTCGCGAAGTTTTTGCGGCACTTTTCCTTGCGACCTTTCAATTGCCGTCGCATGGCCGACGCAAAAGGGTTTTCTCGTCGACAAAGGTACTTGTTGCAGCAGGTGCCACCTGACGCAAAAGTTGGTTTTTTTAGTAGTGCGTATTGAATTGGACCAAGTCGGCTTTAATTTCTAATTTCCGAGAAAATGAACTGTTTCATAAATTCGCGCCTTTTATTTTATTTTATTTTATTTGGCTTAAGTGTTGGCTCCATACGTAAGTGGGGATCGATTCCTCAACCTCTCTCAAGGAGCGAAGCTGCCAAATCAGCTACACCAACTAAAATTTTGGTTATGATGTCTATTATATTTGCATTCTCATTTTGCAATTCCAGTGTGAAACCAGGCATTTTTTTCCACCCCTCCTCCATGAGTCCATGACGCTTGGGCCATTACTATCTGAACCCAAAAATCGTTGGCGGCGCCTTTGTAATAAAAGAGAATTGTATCAGCAAGGATTTTAGTGGCCCACTTGTGCTGCACAATGTGATGATACGGTTAATTGCGGAGTACCAGTCCATTGGACAATTCATTTTAGCTAAATATACAATTGTTGAGCTTAAATAGACGGGGTTAATGACATAACTGGTCGTTAGATGGTGCGTGAGGGTATTTTGATTACGTCTTTATATTAGTACCATATTGACACGAGATAACTGGTATTAAACAACTATTTTCAATTTTCTATTTTAAAAGTTGAGATTGTGTTATTACGGTGTTGTTCAGCTACCACACTAGCGTTTGGATACGAGTAATATTTATTAAATGACCATAAACTATTTTTATATTTTTTGTTTTGACCATAAATATTATTTTTAGCGAGTTTTAGCCATAGATAATTTACGGGCAACACATTCCAGCATCGTTGAAGAATTACTTGGACAAAAGTTGCTTTATTAATAAAAACGAACAACGTAAAAAACAAATCGTATGTAACAAAAATTAAACAAAAAAAAAAAGAAAATAAACTAAATATAATGTCCTATCTACTGCCCCGACGGTGTGTATCTAACGGTCGTTTTCGGGTTCTTTCGTAGATAGTACGTGTGACCGTCTCTGGTTCGCAAGGCACTACCATGCTCCGTTTCGATGACTTGAGTGCATTCGGGGCCGATATGTATCGGCTCCTCAGGTGAATCTGGCTGGAGAAGTGGATTCTGCTGCAGCGTCTGCGTCTGGTCCAGGCGTAGGCTGTAGGAGGGCGTCTCACCAAAATAGACTTTCAATTGTCCCGATGAAGAGGGACCCACACCAGTATGCCCCCCATTTGACTACCTGGAGAAACACTGAAGTTGCTCGAAAATTGGCAATCAAATCGGGAGGGTATATCAGTTTGAGTCTGTGTCTGTGTCTGATCTGTCGGTGGTGGAGACGCCCCCGTATCTGCGCTGTGCCTAGTGCGCCGTATCTGCTCATGAAACTCCTGAGTAGGCTACCAATTTCGACGAGTACCCGACTTTCTATGCTGAGCCCTACCTTCAACAGGCTGCCTCGGTTGTGTCAACGGTTGTTCAATGACAGCTTCTGCTACGTCGGCAGAGCGCGGTCTGCAAGCTACCTTCCCAGCCGCATCCAAGGCGTCTTTGAGGGCTTTGGTAGCCCAGGCGATGAGATTTCTATACTGGCTCACATTTCTAGTCGCAGGCTTCTCGAATTCAGCCAGTATCATTCTATTGGACTCCGTATGCAACATAAATATTAAAATTAGTATATTCAAAATAACAAGATTTATGTTAACAACAGAACAAACAAAACTTACCATAATATCTTTTGATGCTACATTGGGTTGATAACCCATCAGGAGTGGCCTGGGATCCTTATTTCTTGGGTTCGTAAGACGGTGAACGGTAATGTTATTGTACCAAGCCATGTATTCAGGGCTTGATACAATAACCTTACCTAAAGCGGGAACACCTTCCACGAGTGTATTGAAGCGCTCGTTCCACAACTTTATGTATGTGCTGTGCACGGACTCCCAATTCTTTGTCGGGATGGTCTTCACTGTGTGGACGTCCTTGCCCTCGACAATACCGTGCGTCCTTGCTGGTATTAGTATCACCTTCTGGATTCCAAATTGCCTCATAACCCTGTCAGGCAGGTGGTACTCCACTACATCGAAGCAAACGAGTGGCCTTCGGGCATTCACGGTTAACAATAAGTCTTCATCTTGAGCCTCTCGCCCTGTAATTACCGTATCAGGGTACAGTCTCCACATAAATTGTAAAATAAAATCAAGTTAATGTAAAACAATTTATTTAATTAAAAAAAATTACGAGAATATCGAAATTAACTTACCTCTTGTGTCTCGCTGATCATGAAACACCAACAATTGGTTTCTCGGAGTATTTTTTAAACTCCGTGCTCTATTCCATTTTGCCCCGAAATGAGCACCATCAACGGGGATGTTATCTGTAATCTCTCATCGGTTCGCCGGACAGAGACAAGAAATGTGCTCCCACGCCCACAACTGGTCAAAACAAACAACATCGATTATTAAATATTCAAATTACATACTAAACATAAAAGTTTAAATAATTTAAACAAACCTGAATGAGCAAACAACAGCCGGTCATGTCCTTTGAATCGGCCATGCAGGAGATGCACATCTGGCGGTACAAAATACGCAAGGACACCGCTAGCCCACGAAGTCGTATCATGCTCCAACTCAGTGATGGTGAGGAGATAACGCATGTTCGCTCGGGAGCCCGACTTATCGGGAAAAAGAAAAGTGCCCATCAAAATGAATATCAATGCCCTAGCCCTCTATTGTATCGCCAACGGAGTATCATCATGTCCTAGAGGCTTACTTATGTGGGCATAAACTTCAAACAGCTGAAGACTATTTCCCCTAACAGATTGAACACAGTAGCAGCCCACTGAGTATCAGACATATTGTAATATGCACCCCATGACACCACGTGTCCCCTAGTGGGTAGTCCAAGAAGACATCCTACGTCCTCTAGAGTAATGGTCGCCTCACCGCAACATAAGTGAAGTGTATGGGTCCCTGGGCGCTATCTCTCCACTAATCTACCTTGATACGTCCCAACCTACAACATTCCCCTAAACCTAATTGGTCTATTAGGTTAGTTATGGTAGGGTTTGTTTCTCTGTTGTAAGTGGCATAAAACTCACCGTCGCTTCTAATACATTGTAAATGGGTGTTTAGTAACTCCTGACCATGCCATATTCCTAACGATCTATGTAATGGTTGTTTGTTTAAAACGTTCATATCAAAAGGACCAGGTTGAAGATGAGCAGATATAGTCATCTACACAAAAAAAAACAATAGATATAGATTTTATCAGAAAACACACATGTTATATCACCAAAATTTAACATAAATTCTATAAAAAAAAATTTAACATCAATTTAAGATAATTACAACAATTCACCAAAATCTCAAATGACCTAAATTCACAATTTACCAAATTCCCAAATGCCCTAAATTCACAAATTCACCAAATTACTCCAAATTCCCAAATTCACAATTATATACAAACAAAATTCTCAAATTTAACAACTTCACCTACTTCACAAAATTATAATTAAACAAATATTCACAATAATTTATAGTTAAATTTCCCAAAAAAAAATTTTTAAAAAATTCTAGATTTATACCTTTGAAATTGAGAGAGATGGCAAGGTGGTGGAGATTGATGGTGGCTGACGGCAGCGGAAGGGGGAGGCGGCAGTGGCTTAGGGCTCTTGGTGGAGGGATTTTTTTTTTCTTGCCTTTGTTTTTTTTTGCTAAGGAATCGCAGGGAGAGAGAGAGAGAGAGAGAGAGAGAGAGAGAGGTGAAGGGGCTGATGGTTAATTTAGGGTAAGGGGAGGACGGAAGTGCCATGTCAGTTGGGACTTCCGTCCTTCCGCCACTTCCGTTCTAGGAAAAAAATGTTGTTTAAAAAAAAGACTGCCATGGTTAGCTCTTTCTGCCAAACCATGTCCAGTCCAATGCAATGCCTTAGCAAGAGCTCCCCGGAAGCTTCAAAAAGCCCAAACTATAGATATCAGAAATTCAACCCATAGCTGGGCTACTGATATGGGCCTTTATTTTTAATTAAAGTCCAGCTTTCTAAGGCTAATGGGTTAATTGGGCTTCAATAGTAAATGTAAGCCAAGTTCTAATTCAGAAACAACTTACCTGATAGATGGGCCATTATTGTAATCAATTCGTTAACTATTTTAGAAATTTAGAGGGATTTGGGGTTTAAAAAAAAAAAAAAAACAATTATAGCTAATTAATTTAAACCAAAAAGCATTTTCCAGGAAAACAAAACCCCAACTCTCAAACCCTTTCACACTCTCTCCTCTTACCCCCCTCCCCTTTTCTCTCTCTTCTCTCTCTTCCCCTTTCCTTCCTGCGTTTTTCTTCCCCTCTACTGCTGGCCAGATTTGGCCATTGGCTCTTGGTCCTTTTGTTCCGTTATTATTACTCTATTTTGTACCACGAATCATATGAAACATTTTTTTAGAGTTTTTTTCTTCAAGATTCAAGACACAATGGTTAGATGAGTCTCAGATCTTCACAGATCTAGACTTTTTTTCTATGTTTCTAGGAGGATCCTTTCAACCCGGACTTGATCTGGGCCCTTTATCATCTTTCTACATCTTCCCGAGGCAATTTGTAGGACAGTTGATACGCCCATGGTCCTATAAATTGTCGACCCCTAAGGAAGATGTTGAAAGTGATATTCTCCTGTCCCTGTGGTTCAAGAATGGCGATGAAGATGCTTTGAAGAAGAAGATTATGTATTTGTTTATTTTTCTAGTTTTTCTAGTTTTTTTCCTAACCATCCAAGTTTTCTTGGATGTGTCTTTTGTCTGTTATCGTGATTTTTTAAATCATTGTATAACTTTTACTTTCTGTACTTTCAGATTTTCTATTGATTGTAATGGCTTCGGCTATTTGTGATTAATGAAATCAGAATTTATTTAGCAAAACCCTTTCACACTCTCTCAAGAAATTCTGCAGGTATTATATGTTCTTCTCCATGTGCTTTGATATATCCTTTCATGTGAATCCCACATGACACACCATTCCATTGCTATTAATTTTTCATTTCATGTTCTTCGGTCGTGTTTCGTGCGATGATCAAGTATTTACTTGCTATTTGTTAGACACTGATTCGAACTTCAAAAACAGTCTGAAGAAAAAAAAGTAAGATTGCATACATAGAAACTTTCCCCAGACACTGTTGATGCGGAGCCTTCTGCATTGGGTACTACCTTTGACCTTTGATAATCAAACCCTCAACCATAGAAAATATAATCGTCCCTTGGTTTAATTTGATAAGACTATATATTTAGCCCGTTATTTGTTTAATTGATTTATTCTTGAAAACTATGTAGTCGTTTATTTGGATTCTTGATTTGGCTTGAATTTTTGTTAGAATTCAATATAAAATTTATTAAGGTATTTGTAAATTTTAAATTTAATTTGGTGAACCCTACTTAGGGGGCCTATTGATATGAACTGTTTAAATATGTTGCTAATTTTTTATTTTTTATTTTGAAGAAAATTAGTCTTGTCTGAAGTTGTCTTCTGGGTCCTCATATAAAACAAACCTACTAATTCCATGCTCATTTGACTTAATTTGTGTACCTTTGGAAGAAAGAAAAAAAGCAGCTGATATAGTGCTGAATAAAAAAAATGGCAGTATATATTGATATTTGTTTGATAGGTGTTAGCAGCTTTTAGACAAATTGTTATATTTTATTAAATAGGTGTTTTCCTATGATTAATATATAGCCTTTTTTTTTTTGAAGCCCGGTTGGGCAGTTGCCCCACACACACACACACACACACACATATATATATATATTTCACAATACTCATCTGCTTAAAAATATTGATGGAACCTTTGAACAATTTCATTTATTTTTCTCGTAATTCTATATGGGTTTTTGAAATAATTAAGCCCCAATTGAATATTTTATTTGTTTTTCTTTTACTCCAGGAAATGCTTACAATTTTGAACATTTCTTGTTTTTTTATTGTTTTTTCTCCAGGAAATGCTTTACATGCTATGAGGAGTCATCATTGTTTCTGGCTTCATGTCACCTGCGACGCTGACAACCATGTCGATTCGCTTGTAAGATCTTTAAGCTTTTGTTGCTTTATCATATGTAATTTTAATTATTTACTCCGATTTTTCTAATACATTATTTAGTAAATAAATGGAATTGTTATACTAGTAATATTATTGTACGAATGTGAAATACTGAATTTAGACTAATCACATCGCTGTAATGTTTTAGTTGCATAAAGAATCCCTCAACATTTTACGTTCTGCCTACATAGTCCTAACCACCCATTTTGCAGTGGTTTCCAACAACTTTTCTGCACATGACTTTTAATGGAGAGTATATTTGTCATTTCATTATTTAAATTAAAACAAACACTAACTCTCCATTCTCTTCTTCTTCCTCCCTTTCTTCTTGTTTGTGTCTTTTAAATTTAAATAATGAAATGACAAATACATCCTCCATTAAAAGTAATGTGCAAGTCGTGTGCAAGTCGCGTGCACAAAAGTTGCTACAAACCACTACCAAATGGATGGTTAGGACTATATAGGCCAATTATTGTGTACCGAAAATATCCCTTGAATTATGTAAAGGCTTTGACAAATTAGCTGAATAGACAGATAAATGACTAAAAAAATTGGACGAAAGTCCTTTATTGGCAGGTCGTAACATCATATTGGACTTTAAAAAATTAAAAATTAAACATGTTGGAATGTAAACTCAATCTCAAATAACATATTGGACGAATTTGGCTGTTTTGCCGATTTATATCCTTCATATCTTAGCACGTTTTCATCAAATGAGTTTATCAAACCATAAAATTAGTTTTATTTAAGGATGACAAATAGGTGGATTTTGTCGTCCATAAACAACATTTACAATTATTTTATCCTGAAACAATTTACATTTTGTACCTGAGAAACTTCCATCTAAAAAATGACGAGTCAAATATAATTGTAAAAACAAATAAAAATCGAGTCAACACAAATAGTTTTAGGACATTTGTGGTATATTACAATAAAAATACCTACAAAATCAGAAAGCCCCAACTTCCTTGTTCATATCTCTCACCCCACCAACACCAACAACGCACACTCCCACCCACTCCCTCCGTCCATCTTCCTCATCCACCACCATCAAAGAAATGTGAATTCAAAAACTACATGTGCGGGTCCCATGGAAGGAAGAAGTTACTTGGAGAGTTGAAACCATGACTCTAGGAATAGCGTGACAAACTTCTTCCTTCCTTCCCAACACTGTTAACACAATAGGGATTTTTAGGGACGAAGTAGAATTTTAGGTTGAGGGCGAAAAACTTAAATAGTATGTCGACATATAAAAATTTCAAAAACAATGTTTAGGGGCAAATTGATCAAATATATTCCGAACTACATATGAAATTTACCATATCTAATAAGATTTTTAAAAATCTCAGGGCGACTGCCTCTACCTTCCCCTTGTGTTCGTCCATTTTTTTTCTTTGTGAATCTGTCAACTAGGCCTGCAAACGGAGCGAATTTTTATCCGTATCCGATTTGAATCCGTATTTTTTTTAAGGATATGGTAAGGATTTCAGATCCATATACCCGCATTCGAATCAGAATCCGTATAAGAGTAATAAAATGGTTACGAATATGAAATATAAAAAATTGTATCCGTTAAATCCGAATCCGTTTTAGGTAAAACAATATATATATATATATATATATATATATATATATATATATATATATATATATATATATATATATTATATTCCCTAAAACAATATATTTTGCAGAATTTATAGGATTTAGGATTTTTTTTGTAATATAAGTTTTTTATAGGTGAAGGACTCAGAAGGAGGGACTACTGTGCAAATTAATAAACTTCTACCTATAGAATTCTAGGTTCTTCAGGGGAATTGATTATGCGAATTTGTCCTATGAAGTTCTAGGTCATCCCGATCTTCTTCATATATATAATTTTTTTGTGATAAATCCTAAAATATCTCCCCCGATCGGCGCCCCTCCTCTCACTCTCCTTCTTCGGCGTCGTTTCAGCCGGTCCGGTAGCCTCCTCCTTCGGCCGGCCGCGACTCTCCGGTGAAGTTGACTTTCTTTCTCCCTTCTCTCTCTTTCTATTTTAGTTCTTCTTCATTTTCTCCTTTTAATCTAATTTAATTTTTCTTTTCTCTTCTTCACAGTTCCTCATTTTTCTTCTCAGATCTGACGTTACTGCTCCTCTGATGATGAGTTTCGATTCTTTTCCGGCGGTTGTTCATCTTCTCCGCTTAAAAGGTAAGTTCTTTTCTCTCTTTTTTTTCCTGACTTTTCTGGTCTCGGTTTTTCAGGTGGTGGTGACCGGTTGCCATTAAATCGAGCCTCTCCGACACTGAAGAAAACATGTGGGGATTCTTTTCTATTATAGCTATTTTGGATTTTTTTATCTATTTTAATTGCTGATTTGTTACTAATTGTTGATTCATTGTCTTTCTCATGTAGGATGGCAAATACTCCTAGTGAAGTGGTCGAGCTCGATTTGGATATTGATGCAATAAAAGATCAACAAGTTGAGCCTGAGATTGAGATGAGCAATACAAAGAAAGAAAAGAAATTAACTTCAAAGGTATGGAAGGACATGTGTAATTATGTATTGTATTATATTATATTTCGTAGAATTATTTGTGGATTATAGTATAATTAGACTTTTTGAAACGGGTTTTACCATATCCGTATTCGGATCCAAATCAGCGGATCTGGTAATACATATTTTGGATCCGCTAGGATATGGATACGGATATGGTAGGAAAAATTAAAAATGGACTATTCCGTATCCGTATCCGACCGTTTGCAGGCCTACTGTCAACACAGTAAGTACTAGTAGTAGTTGTGTACATATGGTTGGTTTTATTTATCTACCAAAAAAAAAGTAGTAGATTTGGATTTGTGGATTGTTTCCAAAGATGAGTTGACTCGTCACTCGCTACAGTAACATTTGCCCTCCACTAAAAGCTCAGTGCTTTTTCATATTCTTCACATTCTTCCTTCAATGGCTTCCCCTTCTTCTTTCTATTTTCTTCTTCCTCTTCCCTGCCCTCTCCACCGTTAAAGAAGGTAATATATATATATATATATATATATATATATATATATATATATATATATATATATATATATATATATATACTCATCTGCTTAAAAATATTGATTGATCCTTTGAACAATTTCATATATTTTTCTCGTAATTCTAAATTGGTTTTTGAAATAATCAAGCCCCAATTGAATATTTTCTCTATTTTTCTTTTACTCTAGGAAATGCTCACAATTTTTGGATATTTCTTGTTTTTGTTGTTTTTTCCTCCAAGAAATGCTTTACAAGCTATGAGGAGTAGACTTGTTGATCCCAATAATGTTCTTCAAAGCTGGGATCCTATTACAAATCATTGTTTCTGGTTTCATGTCACCTGCGACGCCGACAACCACGTCAATCACTTGTAAGATCTTTAAGCTTTAGTTGTTTTATCATATGTAATTTTAAGAGCAATTAGCCAATTTTAGACCTCAACAATTTATGCTTTTCGTTTTTTAGACGTAAGGTTTTATTTTATCCAGGTATGAATTCTAACAATTTACGATTAGCTATAAATGGATTTTTTCAAAAATTCCGACCAAAAAAGTCACCTTGCACCAAAACGATGGCGTTTTGAACAGGGGCATTTTTGTCCAAACACCACAGTTGAATCTGATATGACCCTATAACTCTGGTCTTCTTCTTCCCCCATCAACCCCATTTCTCAATTACTCCATTCTCCTCTCAAGCCCAACTAGACAACTCAAGATAATATACAAACCAAAACGTGACTACTCAACTTGTCTTAGATATAGTAGACAATGTTTTTTTTTTTAAACTAAATTCCTTTATTTTTTTTTATAAGAAGGGGCAAGACAAAGGTTCAAAAGAAAAGTCTAACAAAATCAAAAAAAATATCGCCCAAAATTCTCGATCATGTAATCCAATCTCATACCCGGGAAAAAAAGTAACAATTTTTAAAATAGAAATAATTATTCAGGTGGTGCTGGTGGGGTTATTAAAAAATCAAATGGTGACTGGGTGACTGGTTTTAGTTTCCATATGCCAAAAACCACCTCGAATGCGGCTGAGCTATTAGCATTACGTTTTGGACTCAAATTAGCCAGACAAAAAGGAATTGATCATATCCAAATATGCCTCGACTCTCACTTTGTTTTAGAGTTATTATTTAATAATCACAATTTGAAATACTCTAATATTGTTTCTGATTGCATATTCCTAATGACTCAATTCCAACAATGCACCAGCAAGAACATCTATATGTTGGAGATTCAAGTGGCTGACATTCTAGCAAAATTTGGCGCAACACTATCTTGCAATTCATGCCATATTTTTCCAAGTATTCCGCAGTTCGCCTATCCCTATTGGCATAATGACAAGACAGGCAAAAACATCCAAGGATACAAAAAATTTCCACTCCCAATCGGCTTATTTTAAAGTAGTTATTCGGCTATGTAATAGTTAGTATCTCGGCTATGTCAAATCTCTAGAAATTCTACGATTCGTTCTTCAACTGTTAAAATTGTAATTTATTGCATTTTTTACAATAATAAATCATAAGAGAAACAAAATGATGTGAAATTCAATAGCTTAACATGAAAAATACATTTTAAAGAATAAACTAGAATTTCGTTTTGATTTCAATCCGCTTTCTTCTTCTCCTCTTGAAAAATTTTCGAGCCCATTTTGGTTTTCTAGTGAAGAACATGATAATTATTGCACCAATTCCAATCCATATCCCATTACCGTACCCAGTCAACACACATTGCCAAGTAAATCCATCGCAAAATCCCTCATAACCTTCATCAGATAAGGCTGGCGGTGATGATTTCGGTAATCGATCATCATCTTCACAACGTTTTGACAATGGAAATTCACATAATCCCGAGTTTCCAGTGTATGACTCATTCATAAATAATTCAAACTGGTTGCCTCGTGGTATTCTTCCAAACAGGCGATTTTCTGAAAGATTTAAAACTACGAGAAATGTCAGAGATGTAAGTTTTTGAGGAATCTCTCCACCAATGTGGTTTGAGGATAGGTCTAATGATTCAAGAACTTTTAAATTCCCAACCTCTGTTGGGATTCCGCCTCCAAAATTGTTATGTGAAAGATTTAATCCCCGAAGTGCTAGAAGTTCTCCAATTTCATTTGGAATTTCCCCCTCAAATTTATTATTGGAGAAGTCTATTATCACGAATGTTTTAAGTATTCTCTCAAATTGAATTTCACGACCTTTAACGATCATTATAAGCGAATCACGATAATAAGTTTCTCCAATGTACATTTCGTAGGATGATGTATTCACGTGTTTCATACCTTCAAGATTTCTTAAAAACATTGGTGTCAAAATGCCACTGAACTGATTATGTGAAAGATCAATGATTCTCAATGCAGGGAATTCAAGTCCACCGGTAGAAGTAATACTGATAGGACCATAAAAATAATTAGATCCCAAGCTTAAAACCTGCAGCTTTGGTAGAATTCTCAACCAACTAGAAAATGTACCATTCATGAAATTGTGACTAAGATCAAGAACTTCCAATTCTAAGCAATTGGATAAGGATTTCGGCACAGTTCCTTCTATTTGATTGTCACGCAGGTTGAGAGTTCTTAGACTACTTCCCACTCTAAAAGTATCCGGAATCTTCCCTTGCAAAAGATTCATATGAAAATCTAACACTGTAATATTGCTGCTACCGTTCCCCAAGCAGCGTGGAATTACTCCGCTCAAGCTGTTGTTAGATAAATTAATAATATCGAGAGAAGTTAATTTGCATAAAGATGAAGGGATTTCTCCACTTAGATTGTTATTCGATGCATAGAAGAAGGAAATACTAATAGGCAGAGTGAAAATCGGCCCTTGGAGCTAGTTAGAATGAAGATCAAGAGTTCTAAGACTTTGGAAAGGGAGTTGGTTCACATGAGTTATAAAGTTGTTGGAAAGATTTAGATGACGCAAATTTTCACTCCAATTATATCTCATCCATTTAGGTAATTTCCCATGAATCATGTTGTTAGAAAGATCTAGATATTCCAGGTTCCTTGCAGATCTTAAGAAGTCCAAACTTGTTATACCACAAGAGGCTAAGGACAATGTCTCCATGGGTTCAAGAGTGATGGTAGTATTAGCTTCATTATTGGTAAGTACTAGATTATTGAAAGAAAGAATAAGATAAGATAGATTTTTCATGTTCGAAAAAACACTAATATCTATATCACCACTGAAATTGTTAGATTTGATCCCAAAGTAAATCAAATCGAGTTTGAAAATTGACTTTGGAATATGTCCACACAAATTATTTCCACTGAGAAAAATGCGTTTAAGTAAATGAGATTGGAAGTCATAGATTTGTCCGGTAAATTGATTGAAGTGGAGATACAAGTATACCAGTGATGGAAGACTAAATATCCAAGAGGGTATTGTCTCATTGAATGAGTTTGATGCTAAATTGATCACTTGAAGGTTTGGATATCCCAACACAACGGGAGGAATAGGGCCGGAAAGTGAATTGTATGACAAGTCTAAGAATATGAATTGTGTGAGGTTCGTAAGTGAGGAAGGGAATGAGCCAGTTAAGAAGTTATCTAAAAGTGATAAATCTGTCAGCATACTTAAATGTCCCCAAAAATTAGGAATTTGGCCTTGGAGGAAATTACTTCCAAGGTTTAATGTATTTAGTTGGTCAAGACCGGAAAGTGTTGATGGTATCAGACCAGTGAAATTATTTGAGGAGAGGTCTAGGTAATTTAATCGCGTGAGATTCCCGAGAGATTCAGGAATAGAACCCCAAAAGTTGCAGTCTGAGAGTTTCAAGAAGTTGAGCGATTGAAAATTCCCAATTGATTTTGGAAGATCTCCATACAATTTTGTTGAATGAAGATTTAGAAATGAAATGGAATTGGATATATTACTAGGAAAAGTTGAAGATATATCTGTTTTCACAAGCGAAATATGTCTCAATTGGGTTAAATTTTGAAGTAGCAATCTAAAAGTTGGAGGATCAATTTTGATATGTTGGTTGTACCTTATTAAGTTTGAGAGATCAATCGAGATTAAATTGGACAAGTGTAAAATCTCAGTAGGAAGCTGACCTGCGAATCGAGAGCTAGAGAGGTTAAGGTGAGTTAAGCTCGAAAGTTCACCAAATTTATACGAAATCTCCGAAGAAGAGAAATCATTGAAAGCAAGATTGAGCCTTTGGAGACGTGAAAGTTTGAATAAGCTTGAATTGGAATCCATTAATCCATGAAGGTAGCTACAACTCAGGTCCAGGCCGATAACTTGACTTGTTAGATTATCACTAGTGACTCCATCCCATATGCAACAATCTGTGGTCCTGTTCCAGGATTTCGTCTTTGAAGAAGAATGTTGCATGTGTTCACAGTCTAAGGAAGCATTTACATCCATAGTAATAGATTTTTTGAAATGCAGCAAGGCAGTGCTTTGATCATATCTGCACAAATGTTTTTCCGCAATTGAAAGGTAGAAAAAAGCCATAATAATTAAAAAATAAAATAACAACTTAATAAGAATCTGCATTTCTCCTTCAATACAAATTGATTTAGGCTAATCAAAAGTTAAAGATGATCAGCGAAGAAAAGAATTGAAGATTTTTTTTAACTAGGGAGAGTAGTGAGAGAAAAGAAGAAGTTTGAGGGAAGAAAGCAAATAAAAAAGTGGGGAAATGAGGGGGTATTTATAGGAAATAAGGAGGGCAAAGTGTATGGTTAAGAATAGGGATTGGATGGCCAAGTGGGTAAGGCCATCACACTTGGGGCTTAGGTCCCAAGTTCAATCCCTATATCTCACACAAGGGAATGATTTAATTGTCATTTCTTTGGGCTCCCTTGTGTGGATCTTATACTCCCCTCTTGGGGCACCCGCTCAACGGGCTTATACGACACCCGCTCAACACGGGACTTCTACTACTCCCCTCACGGGGCACCCGCTCAGCCGGGCTTCTACTACTCCTCCTCTGGTGAGGTCGACCTCCTCTGGAGAGGTCTAATAATAAATAATTGTAATAAACTAGACCATACTTATAAATGGTCTAGTTTAAAAAAAAAAAAAAAAAAAAAAAAAAAAAAAAAAGGTGTATGGTTAAGAGTCGCGTGCACTAGTTAAAAGCGCTGGGATTCTCAAAGACAGAAAATTTTACGAGAGCCAAAATTCCACCAAAAAACATCAATGGTAAAATATTGGGCAGCTCCAACTAGTTGTCAGAGTTCATATTTTTAAAAAAAAAAACTAACGTTCTTTGAATTGAATGTGACTGCTTAGGATAGATTCATAGTAATCTATGTAAAAATTCATGATTCAAGATGTCCTTATCAGGAGTGGTAGATAGAGCCAAGCAATGACCTATCTTTCCTATCTACTTCGTGTT
The DNA here is from genome assembly GCA_026122235.1 of Vinca minor. Lineage (NCBI taxonomy): Eukaryota > Viridiplantae > Streptophyta > Magnoliopsida > Gentianales > Apocynaceae > Vinca > Vinca minor. The sequence continues at coordinate 1,136,548 of JAOCZM010000002.1, forward strand.
TTGTTTGGTCATAAATTCAAAACACCATTACAGTCCACCAGTTGAAGGGTAGACAGCTAAAGATAATATACAAACCAAAACGTGACTACTCTCAACTTGTCTTATTAGATATAGTAGACATAGTTTTTTTTTTTTAATTTAATTCCTTTTTTGTTTTTATAAGCAGGGGAAAGACAAATGTCCAAAAGTCTAACAAAATCAAAAAAATGTCGCCCAAAATTCTCGATCCTGTAATCCAATATCATACCCGTAAAAAAAGTAACAAATTTTAAATTAGAACTATATATTTACATATTGAATGGACATTGCAAAGTTGCTTTCGTTGTCACACGAGAAATTAATATTATTGTTGAAGAGTAATAACTTTCACATGCAGCTTTATTTTCTTGTTCTGTTTTTTAAGTATCTTTCAATTTATTTTTATATTGGTGTATTAAATGAAAAAATTTCGTATTTTTTTTTGTAAATTGTGATACAGACATCGGTTAGAAAGAGACATGTTGCATTATGAGACCTAATAACTACTGTTTTTTCATTAGAACTTGTTCACAGTTGGTACAGATACATCTTCGAGTATCATTGAATGGGCACTATCGGAGATGTTGAGAAACCCTACCATTCTCAAGCGAGCACAACCCTACCAAGAATAGCAATAGAATCATGTAAAGTAAGTGGCTCTTACATACAAAAAAGCACAAGATTAAGTGTCATCATTTGGGTAGTAATGCCCAAAATTGAACCGGACCGCCCCAGATCGGATTGAACCCGGACCAACAGTTCTAAACAAAAACGCAACTACTCCTTCATTTTGGAACAGATATGTCAGCTGAAAACCTACCAGGGAATTAGAGCTAAAATATAACGTTATTTCTCCCCGATCAATATCCTACTCATAAAAGGTTCCTTAACCCAGTGGGGAAAAGGGCCTGCCCACAAGGTTGTGGGTTCGATACCCCCTCACACAAGGGGAATGATTTAATTGCAATTTCTTTGGGTTCTCTTGTGTGGGTCTTATACTCCCCTTCATGGGGCACCCCGTTTGCCGGGCTTCTATTACTCCCCTCATGGGGCACCCGCTCAGTCGGGCTTCCCATGGACGAAATCCGTCTCTAATCTATTTCGACCATTAAGTTATTAGTCAAATAACAATATTTCCTAAACAAAAAACTAGGAATCCGCCTCTAGTATACACGGAAGATTCAATACCTCAAACGTGACTACATCTACACGCAGATTCAATATTTAGAGCTAAAATGCAATGTTATCTTTCCCCTTGGTCCCTTTTCTACGGGTGAAAATCCTCTGTCCCCATTCCTGTCTTCATCCCTGTCCCCAACCAATCAGAATTTACTATATAAATATTTTTTCCAATTATATACACAGTGTGAATTGTGATTGGCTGGGGACAGGGATGGGGACATGAACGGGGACAGAGGATTTTTTGCCCTTTCCTACTCCAATTAGGAATCCGTCTCTAGTCTAAGTCTAATTCGTCCATTAAGTTATTAATCAAATAACAATATTCCCTAAATATATTCACAAGTTAATAAACGTAAGATGAACCCAACAAACTTATGTTTGGTAGCTTTGTTGAAAAGTCAGCAGTCAATAAGCTAACTTTCAACGGGTCACAGCGTTTGGAAAGTCCTCAATTATGTTTGGTAGCTTTGTTGAAAAGTCAGCAATGAATAAGCTAACTTTCAACGGGTCACATCGTTTGGAAAGTCCTCAATTTAATTATGTTAAACAATTATTGCAAAAATATTTAGGAGGTCCGTGTTGGAATATTTTATTAATTTTGTTCACTATTGCATTTGTACTTGTATCTCTACTGGATTACTCTGTATAATTTTGTTATTTTTGTTTACTTCGATTATCCGACGAGAACTTGTTTAATCTTAGTAGAACATTTTAGTGATCACGAAATAGTTCTTTTACACAATATTTACTTGACTCAAGCTATTTAACTCTTCCTTTATTATTATATTTCCCTATTTTCTGCCTATAACATTTAGAAATTTTTTTTTGTTAAAATTAATTGGATAAAATTGACTAAAAATTCAAACCCCTTTGAAATTCTAAAAGTTTTAACGGATTAATTAAAATAATGTCACGGATTATTTACAATTTTACCATAATTTAAATAATTTTAGCCACCTAACATTGTTCTTACATTTATCCTAGTGAAGTAATTCAGAAATATTTCAGTTTACATCATTTTGTTGTTTTTTTGAAAGAATTATATTTTATAGAGTAAATAAACATTTATGCTCCGTAACTATTTAGCAATACCAAGTATGTCACAAAACTATTTTATATACCTATTATACCCATGACAATTTAAGGTGTGTAAAATATGTCCAAAGTGGCAGAAAAAGGTGATTCTGAGGCAGTATTGCGATAGAATTTAGGAAGAAAATAGGTAAAAGTTAAAGTAATTTTCATCCAAGTATATAATTCTATTTTATTTTATAATTCAACCTCCTTTTTATTTTTCTTATTTCATTCTTTTAAATCTCACAATGTCCAACACCAAAATTGGCAATATCGTAATTTTGATTCGAAACGGAAAAGGTTCGAAAACTCGTAAACACGAGGATCGTAGTATGAATTGGAAGATCCTACTAAAACCATTCAAATAATATTTCGTGATAATTTGATGCCAATTTTAAATATGACTGAGATTCTTTTGGATAAAATTTCCATAAGAGGGTGAGGAATAAGAGAGCTAACCAATCTTAATTCTTGATTGAAGTCGAAATTCGATAGCACTGTCGTGGGAAATGAACAGAAGATGAAGTTGACAGAACCGAGGAGTTGAATCCAACCAAATCCTTCTATCTTTTAACTAAGGGAATCTGAACCCGACACGAAATGACCCGTCGACCTAGCTGGACAGAGCCAAAATTGAATCTAGTGTGAGGGTCAATATGCTTATGTTTTTTTGGGAGTGTAAGTTTCGAGGATGAAACTTTTGTAAAGGGAAAATTCTATGATACCCAAAACTTTTCTCGCTTACGTGTTTAACATGACCGTAATTGATTTTGTATATTAAGTGATTTCATGTGTTATATATTGTGTCCATTATTTGCTAAGTTGAGTTTTGATGTACTTGGTTAGTTGGGGGACTTGAGTGTGGATGTTAGAAAGTTGAGCGAGTGTTTTGTAAGGGAGTTGAGGTGTAGTTAGTGGGGGTTATTGCTGGATTTTTATGGAGAGGGAAGTTAGAAAGAGAAGAAAGAAAAGAGAGGGGGAAGAACAGATAGGAACTCTAGAAAAAACAAAGTGGTTGTGACAGATTCCTTATTTGAGGCAGCAAACGAAGTTTGATTGTAGTAATACTTGTTGCTTTAGTTAGAGGACTGATAGAGCTACAATCTGGACGGTGGGATCGTGATTCTAAGGGTGGAGTCGAGAGACTTTGGCTTTGGAAGTTAGGATAGTGAATCTGGAATTTCTGGTTTTGTGCTTGTTTTGAGGATTTTGATTAAACATTCAATGTATGGTTCTTACACTCTTTTTTTCCTCATTCGTTTTATTACATCAAATTGGATGAAGTATTGTAATGTAAACCCTAAGGGCTAAATTTGGTGCACTTCCTTATTTAGGGATTGTAAACCCTAAGGGCTAAATTCTCTATTTTGATAAACGACAAACCGTTGATGAGATTTAACGGTATATTTGTCTATGTGATAGATTGCAAGGAAAGTACCAAGTCTCTCAAGATTGCACATACAAGACAATTGCACTCTTACACATTGAAGATCTAAGAGATGCCGAAAATAAGTATTTGAAGACTTAGGTATATGATAGGGTAGATTAGATATTTCATCTTGTAATCTCCCTTGTGAAAAAGCTCAAATGATAATGCTCATTCTTGTCATGCATACACAAAAAATGTTTTCATGCTAAAATCCCTTGTGATTTTAAAACTTTTTTTTTATCCCTAGATCAATCTTGTTAAAATGTTTTTAAAAAGCTATTTCATAGTTTTGCAAAAGCCATATTAAGTTTAAGAATTATTTATAAAGTATTTGATATGAGACTTAGTGGGAAAACCACATTTTACATTCACCTAGGTCGACCGAAGTGTTACTTCGACAGACTTGTTGAATGTCGGTCGACCGACCTTCAAGTCTGGTGGACCGAAGTGTGTCTTATCACTTAGTATTTTCAAATGGTATTATACTCTAACGGTTATATTTGTCCGGTCGACCTTAACCATACTCCGGGAGACAGAGATATATACTTCTCCAAGCGACCAAGATAGTGGTCAGGTCGACCGAGATCAAGACAGATCCTTAATGATTTAGCTCGGAAGAATCCCGGACAACCTAGAACCATGATCAGTCGACCGAGGTGTCGAATTCTGCCAGTTTTAACTAGTCGTCTGTGCATTAAATGTTACCCACTTTTTCACCCTTATTTAAACCCAAGGTTGATTTATTGCAATTTATTCATTCCTTTAAGTGCATTCAATATCATCTCATTCAAAATTTTACTTATTACTCTTTGCAAACAATTTCATGTGCTAAACAAGTTTGATCAAAATCATTTGAGCTATAGAATTTATTGTGCTTTACACTTTTAACAAATACATTACTTCAAGGTGATATTTGATTATTCCCCTTTCCCTTCTATTTGTGAGACTAGCTCTTTGTGAGTTGGGAAAAGCTCTTTGGAGTTTAGTCTCTTTGTGAGATTTGTAATAGCTCTTTGTGTGTTAGGCAAAGTTGTTAATAGCGTTTCGCGGTCCGTCACGGTGAAGCTTCAAAAGCTATAGCGGTGTCGCGACGCGGTACTTTTTCGGAGTTTTTGATATGACATATTTATATAGATATATGACACAAAATTAGTAATACTTGTAAACATTTAGTTAAATTCTTCCATGTTTATTGCAAAAAATACACTTAATTCCATTAGTCCCTTCGGGTGTGGCATAATCCCATCCTACATCTTTATCTTTCGTAGATGAAGAGCCAATTTGGGAAGATATAGGAGCACTAGAAGAACTGGAATCCATTTTCTAAAAAGAATTAAACATATTCAAAATATCAATTACATATTCTATTAAGTCATATTCAATTACAAAAATGAAGAAACTCATCAATACATCATAAATCATATTCAATTACAAAAATTAAGAAACTCATCAATACATCACAAAGTTATAACAATTATAAACACATTAATCATTATATCACAAAGTATAAATTAATCAATATAAATTAATACATATCTATATTATTATATCACCGTTATATATCAAATTAACAAATTAATAAAAATAGATTATCAAATTACCAAAAAAAAAAAAGAAAAAAAAAAGAAAAAAAAGAAAAAAAATTAAAAAACCGCGGACTCCTGATTTTCCGCTATAGCGCCGCGACCGCGATGGCGCTATAGCGCCGCGATTCTCCACTATATCGGGATTTCTCGTAGTCGACCGCGACGCGATGCCACACCGCGGTAAACCGCCACGACGCCGCGATAGCGCCGCTATTCACAACTTTAGGCTCTTTGTGAGCTAGTTTAGTGGTTCAAGTAAAACTCTTTGTGAGTTGTCCACTTGTGTAAAAAGGTTGATCCCACATTCATTTGTTGTAAAGGGAACTTCTTAGTGAAGTGTTGAAATCCTTGGGTTTGTCTCAAGGTACTGGACGTAGATTCTTTGTGAATCGAACTACTCCAAATCTCTCGCCTTTGATCTTTTTCTTTACAAACTTTCTTTATTGTTTTGTTTACACATTTTCTCTTCACTTTGAAGAAAGTTTTAAAAGTTTACAAAAATCCTATTCACCCCCCTCTAGTGTTTTTCAAGGAAGCATGCCCCATACTCCACTATCTAATATAAGCAAAAAATATGGGATGGTTATCTATCTCAAGGTTGGCACCAATGACATGGTCGTTGCCTCAACCCTCAATGTTGTTAGGGTTTTTCTTAAAATCATTGATATAAATTTCTCAAACCGGCACCGAATGACGGGCCACCCTTTTGTCCTATGGTACACAAGATATGTTCTTTGCACATTGTGGTCCAAGGTGGAAATTGCTTTACAAAATGAGGAATTTGCATATGCTTGGTGATAAAGCACTCGAAGACTGGTCAAATGTTTGAATGAGTGAGTTAGAGAACATGCTTGAAACCATATACTAGTCTAGTAGGAAAGGTGAGGCGGTGATGGTAGCCTTCAGAATACTTGAAATGAAACCAGAATGGAAAAAAAATCTGAAAAGAACAAAATATCGTTCGGACGACCTCAACGGGAGTTCTGATCTACTGAAGGGTCATCCGAGATCAGGACAAAATGTTTGTCCAAAAGTCCGGACAAGTTTCAGAGCATCCTGGTCTACCGAAGTGTCACCCGGACAAGCCCCGATCAAGTGGTTTTTCACCTCAGTCGACCGAAGAACACAGTAAAGTTGTTCGACTACTCCCAGTAGTTTGCTCTGTACGATAGGTGTCTGGTCTGATCGACCGGAGCGGTCGCCCAAGATTAAGAGTAGCCCATTTTCAGTGTTAATTTGTGAAGGAAAAGTACATTTCTGCACTTTCCGAATCCCAACCCCAAAATGCACTATTTTTACTCATATGCACACATAAAAACAATACTAAAACAATCACCACAAATTTATGAACCATACTCGTACCCAACACTTATACATCAGAAATTTTCCACGAGCACCATGTATTACTCATACCATCATACAGAGTGAAGATCATCACCTTGAAATATTAACTATTTAAACCAAACAAAGAATTCCAGAAACTCGAAATGTAAACATGTCATCGCTTAGTTGTAGCCATTTCAATTATGAAATTTACTCACAACACTCACCTTTCCAAAATTCTCTTTCTTCTATCCATTTCTCTAACTTCCATTTCCCCTTTCTAACCACTCTTTTCCTCCAGTCACAACTACCAACTAACAACTATTCAAATGGCTATAAACCACCCACAAGTTTCTAGTTCATCCACTTAAGTTCATCAAGTTACGAGTATCATTAATGCAACCCTTAAACAACTAATCAACCATAAATAACATACAATTAACATGTAGCAAATATAATCAAATATGCATGATATTCATATGCTTCAAAAAGTTCATGTTATTACATCTTTCCCCCTACAGAAGTTTCTTCATCAAAACTGACTCCCCTCAGGTTTCAAACAACTGCGGATATTTCTGTCGGGCTTCTTCCTCGAGTTCCCATGTGATTTCCCTTTTAGTATGATTCGACCACTATATCTTAACATAGAGTATGGTCATTCGCCTCAAAATCTTATCCTTCCGGTCTACAATCATCAACGACACCTCTTGATAGAATAAATTCTCCCGAAGTTCCAACGGTTCTGCTTCCAACACATGACTAGGGTTGGGCACATACCGCCTCAACTATGACACGTGAAATACGTTGGCATCAATGCCAAACGATAAGCTAAATCTTCGACCACCCTTTTCAAAATCTCATACGGACTCTCCACCCTGGACTCCACAACGACCGTTTTTAGTCCTTAATTCTTTTCCCAAATAGGAGAGGGCCCAGAGTTCAGATTAAAGTACTTAGCAACGCTAACTCCCGGATTCAAGCGATGATACACACACACACAAGAAGAAGAATGAAACCTACAATGGAGACGTTCCTAGACAATAGCTCAAGATCGTTGACGACACAACACACATATCATTTAAGACACCAAAAGCAGTAACAATGAAAAAAATATGAGATATGCAAATAACATGCATATTTAGACCACACGATCCACCACAGAAGTATGAACAATTCAACATTTTATCCAATGCAATAAAACATGATTTAAATTCCTTAAACATAATTTCCAGTACATGCACTACATAATTCTTGAGTTTTTAGGACAGTAAATACAAGAGTGAAGATCATTACCTTGAAATCTTAACAATTTAATCCAAGCACAGAATTCCAGAAACTCGAAATGTAAACCTGTCACGGCTCAGTTGTAGCCCTTTCAATTATGAAATTTACTCACATCACTCACCTTTCCAAGGTTTTCTTTCTTTTTCTTTTTCATCTATCCTTTTCTCTAACAAAGGAACTCCTGCTAAAGAATCTAGTGATTAAAGAAAGACCAATTGCTAGCTCTGCCATTTCCCCTTTCTACCCTCTCTTTTTCTCCAGCCACAACTACCAACTAACAACTATTCAAAAGGTTATAAACCACCCCACAAGTATATAGTTCATCCACTTAAGTTCATCAAGTTACGAGTATCATTAAGGCTTCCCTTAAACAACTAATCAATCATAAATAACATACAATTAACTTGTAGCGTAAATAATCAAATATGCATGATAATCCTATAGGTTCAAAAAGTTCATGTTATCACATATCTCCCCCTTACAGAAGTTTCATCCTCAAAACTTACTCCCCTCAGGTTTTAAACAAATGTGGATATTTCTATCGGGCTTCTTCCTTGAGTTCCCATGTGGTTTCCCTTTCTGTATGATTCGACCACTATATCTTGACATAGAGTATGGTCATTCGCCTCAAAATCTGATCCTTCCAGTCTATAATCATCAATGACACCTCTTGATAGAACAATTTCTCCAGAAATTTCAACGGTTCCGCTTCCAAAACATGACTAGGGATGGGCACATACCGCCTCAACTATGAAACGTGAAATTCTTTGTGTATTTGTCATCAATGCCAAACGATAAGCTAAATCTTCGACCCTTTTCAAAATCTCATACGTACCCTCCACCGTGGACTCCACAACGACCGTTTGTAGTCCCTAATTCTTTGCCCAGTTATGAGAGGTCCTAGAGATCAGATTACAGTACTTAGCAACGCTAATTCCCGGGTTCAAGCGATGATACACACACACAAAAGAAGAAGAATGAATCATGCAATGGAGATGTTTCTAGACAAGAGCTCAAGAGTTTTAAGGACAGTAAATACAAGACTGAAGATCCTTGCTTTGAAATCTTAACAATTTAAACCAAGCACATAGTTCTAACTTCGATTCCTCACTACTAGAAAATCGAAATGTAAACATGTCACCGCTCAGTTATAGCCCTTACAATTATGAAATTTACTCACATCACTCACCTTTCCAAGATTTTTTTTCTTCTTCTTTTTCTTCTATCCTTTTCTCTAACTTCCATTTTGCCTTTTTAACTTCTCTTTTTCTCCAGCCACAACTACCAACTAACAACTATTCAAAAGGTTATTAACCACCCCACAAGTATCTAGTTCATCCACTTAAGTTCATCAAGTTACGAGTATCATTAAGGCTTCCCTTAAACAGCTAATCAACCATAAATAACATACAATTAACATGTAGCGTAAATAATCAAATATGCATGATAATCAAATAGGTTCAAAAAGTTCATGTTATCACATCGTTCCCCCTTACAGAAGTTCCATTCTCGAAACTTACTCCCCTTAGGTTTTAAACAACTGTGGATATTTCTGTCGGGCTTCTTCATCGAGTTCCCATATTGTTTCCCTTTCAGTATGATTCGACCACTATATCTTGACATAGAGTATGGTCATTCGCCTGAAAATCTGATCCTTCCGGTCAACAATCATAACTAACGTCTCTTGATAGAATAAATTCTCCCGAAGTTCCAATGGTTTCGCTTCCAACACATGACGAGGGTTGGGTACATATCGCCTTAACTATGACACGTGAAATGTGTTGGGTATTCGTGACAACGTTGGCATCAATGCCAAATGATCAATTAAAATTTTGACCCTTTTCCAAATCTCATATGGACACATATATGCTCTTACCAATCCACATCACCCCTTTCTTTAGCAAAACCCGTAAGCACACCTAGTCGCCCACTTGAAGTTCTAATGGCCTTTGATTACTATTAGCCCAACAATTATGTCTATCTTGAGCTATCTTTAGCCTTTCCCGAATAAACAGTACCACCGCCATTGTCACTTGTACTAATTCTGGTCCCGTTACTGTTTTATCTCCAATATAATCCCAAGATATCGGTGACCAACATCTTCTACCATATAATGCCTCATAAGGTGTCATATCGATAATTGCTTGGTGACTATTTTTGTAAGCCAATTCCACCAAAGTCAAGTGATCCACCCAACTACCTTTGTAGTGTAAAACGCAGGCTCTTAACATGTCTTCCAATGTATGAATTTCCCTTTTCGACTGCCCATCAGTTTGAGGATGATAAGCAGTGCTAAGTGGCAACGTCGTCCCCAAAGCCTCGTTAAAACTTGGCCAAAACCACGATACAAAACGTGAGTCTCGGTCTGATACAATACTTACCGGAACCCCGTGCAGACGGAAAATCTCATTCATGTACATCTGAACTAAGGTATCCATCGAAGCGGTGATCTTCATTGGCAAAAAGTGGGAAATTTTGTGAGTCGGTCAACAATCACCGAAATCGTGTCTTTTCCGATTTTTTCCTTAGGAAAACCGACCACAAAATCCATAGTGGTTTGTTCCGCCTTCCAAATTGGAATTTCTAGTGGCTTAAGTAAACCGACGGGTATTTAATGTTCTGCCTTTACTTATTGACATATGAGACACTTAGCCAAAAAGTCGGCTATGTCTCGTTTCAATCATTTACACCAAAAATATTGACAACCATGCCTTATTCTTAATTTGGATATCGCGAGACAAAGGGATCGAATAGTGGATTGATATTAGGTTCCACCTTAAATTTATTCACTCTGGGTAGTCACAATGTCCTGCTAGGGACCGCTTGTGATTTATGAACACATTCTACTACTAAGTGTGTTTTCATTGCCATTGTGAGATGAACTTACAGGGTCACACGCATAGACGAGCTAACGAGCTTCATGTCCAGATTCAATGAATCTAGAATGTGTCTAGGTTCATTATATCTGACGTTTATTTTTCTGAGAATAATAAAGCGTTAGTATTCGAATTAGAGATTAAGAAGGGGCATTTTCAGTATTTGGTTATAGATGGGATTACCTGGGAGTTATTATGCGATAAAGACACCCATTACCAGTAGAAGTATAGAGGACGTGGGAGTTAAAGACTCCCACTTCCAGAAGAGGTTGATAGGACGTGGGAGTTGGTTTTAGGAACGAACTCTCTCACCATATATTCCTCTTTTGGCCGAAACCCTAGCGATCATTTTTAGAGCCGCAAAACCAAAATCGCAGAAATCAGGTTTCTATTTTTCCTTTTCTCGAGGTTATTCGAAACCTAGAAAAATGAAGACCTAGTACTCGCTGCTTGGTTCTTCGTGTGCATACCGGTAGATAGCAATTTCGCAAAGGAAAACTATTGGTGGAAGCCACACACAATCTGAAATCAGAATCTTTAATCGAAAATTATAAGTTTATCGTCTGAATTTTAGATTCCCATGGTATGTGCGGATCCTTCAGGGAGGATTCATGGCTGTTTAGAACGTGTTTCTACCTATGAATCCCTTCAGTGGTGTCATAGCCTTTCTCATACTATTCAAATTCGATTATGTTAGTCACATCATAACACGTATCAATTTCGATTTGGTACGTGTATGTGTGAAACAGAAAATATTGTTTCTTTGATTATGATATATGTGATATATTTTAATCTGTTTTAATTCGATTATATTGCATAAACTGCTATCGCGTGATCAGATATGTTATTAATAAGATTAATTAAGCATAAATTGTGACCGCAAGAGGCCACTGCCCCTTGACCCCCGCCCGCTAACTGGCTAGCGGGACCGTCGACTACTCTGCGTAGTGGCAACACCTAAGACTTTGTATTTGTACCCGTTACCTTATTTATTATACTTTATGTGAATTCTAGCATGGTGAATAGCATGGCCTACTGTACCCCATCTTGCTTTACATTTATTGGTTTGTAATTTTATAGTACGGTCTGCAAGTCGTTTTTCAATATTGTAAAATTGTAAGTGCTTTCTTAGATTAGTTTTATCGCTTTATCTTGAAGGCTGTGTATGGCCATGCATTTATGTAACAAGACTGGAGGACACTGGATCGAAAACACTATCCATGAGATGGGTATTGACTTAGATTGACCCTTGGCTCACACAAGGCTCGTGGGAGTCATCATATGATTAGGCCATGCTATCTCACGTTTACATTTACGTCCTATATCTTGCATGTGATGCTTATTTTTGTCTTATGGGGCCTTAATTATTTACACGTCACTTTAAATTGTTTTAATTAAGTCTTAAAATGCATACCATGTCCTAGGCACTTCTTAAGCTTGGATCATCATTTTGTCTGCTTGCCCAAGCAACAGATAAGTAGTTATCTAGGCAAAAAGAGATGGGCAAATAGTGATTTCCATAAGCTTAGATATGGTTTGACTTAACTAGGCTATCAAAATAGTTTTGAGCCTAGGGCATAACATGGGAAATAGCCGGGACATATAGATGTCATTCTCATGGATTGATTTTACTTTAATTATGGGCGATAAAGTAAAGCTTACTACTCTACTCTATATTCGGAGGATGTTTCTCTACAAGGGGTAGACCGAATTTTGGACCCAATCCCACGGTTAGTGCATGACTCGGAAAACCGTGAGCTCTCGGGTCTCCCTTCTCGGTTGGAGGTACGTGCTGCAGTTTTTTCATTGGATAGAAACAGTGCTGCTGGTCCAGATGGGTTTTCTGTGGGGGGTTTTTCCAGGATTGTTGGGAAAATTGTAGGTGATGATCTTTTGCAGGCCGTATGTGATTTTTGGTCCGGTTTACAGATGCCGAAGGCTTTGGCGAGTACCCTAATTGTGTTGTTGCCCAAGATACAGAATCCCATTCATCTTTCTGGTTTCCGGCCCATATCCTTGTGTAATTTTGCAAACAAGGTAATTACTAAGGTACTGGCCACTCGGCTTGGTCTGCTTTTGCCATCAATTATATCGCTGAATCAAACTGGTTTTGTTAAAGGTAGATCGATCTCTGATAATGTTTTACTGGCTATGGAACTAGTACACTCAATTAATCACAAGGTGCGGGGTGGCAATTTGATCATTAAGCTTGACATGATGAAAGCTTTTGACCGAGTTTCTCACTCTTTTCTACTTCAGGTATTGCAGCGGTTTGGTTTTGGCCCTCATTTTCTAAATCTTATCCGTAATGTTCTTAGCTCGAACTGGTTTTCTGTACTACTTAATGGGGTGTCTTATGGTTATAGTCATGCTAGCAGGGGGGTGAAGCAAGGGGATCCTCTTTCTCCTTTGCTTTTCATTATTGCGGCTGAAGCATTTTCAAGGGGTATTAATGCATTATCCATGTCTGGGAATTTTTTGCCGTATTATATGCCTAAGCAGTCTGTCATCGTTACTCACCTTGCTTTTGCAGATGATATTATTATCTTTACTAATGGGCAGAAAAGAAGTCTGTCTGTTCTTATTGAATTTTTAAGGAATTATGAGCAGGCATCCGGTCAGCGTGCTTATGTGGGGAAGTGCTCTTACTATACATCCACAAAAATAGCCGACAACCAACGTAATATGATACAGGAAGTGATAGGTTTTGTCGAAGGGGAGTTTCCAATGGTCTATCTTGGTTGTCCTATTTTTCCAGGACGATCCAAAGTTCGTTATTTTGATGGTCTACTTGAAAAGGTGGCGGTTCGTGTGGAGGGTTGGCAGCACAAATTGTTAAGTATTGGTAGTCGGTTATTACTTGTTCGTTCGGTGCTTAATTCTATGTCTCTCCATATCCTGGCGACGTGTAATGTTCCGAAATTAGTCAGGTTAAAGTTAGAACGCATGTTCTCTCGCTTTGTCTGGGGTCAAACGGATGGCAAGGAGCATAAGCACTGGATGTCTTGGACTAGAATGTCAAGGCCAACTGAATGTAATGGAGTGGGTATGTGTTCGGTAGTACACTTTTATGATGCTTTTACTTGGAAATTGTGGTGGAATTTCAGGAGTGTAGAGTCTTTGTGGGCAAATTTCTTAAAAGCAAAATATTGTGCAGGGCTGCTTCATGTGACACAAAGTAGAATTGTAGGGGGTTGCTCTCCAACATGGCGCCGTATGCTTGCGGTTCGGGATGAAGTGGAGAAGCATATTGGCATTTTGTTACGTAACAGTCACACTAGCTTCTTCTATGAGAATTTCACTCTTCAGGGCGCTTTAAGTACTCTTGTACCTTTTTCCGATCGGCTTGCTGGAGCATTCTCCAGGGATTTCATTCATGATCATTCTTGGCAGCGGCGAGATTTAACTACATTGGTTCCTGGTTGTTTTATGGATTTATTGCCTGATGTTTACTTGTCTGGTGAGAGTGATAAGCTTATTTGGATTGATAATCCACGGGGGAGATTTTCTATAGCATCTGCTATGGATTCTATGAGTATCTCGGAGGTCTCACAATTGTCACGCATTTGCGTTTGGAATAAGGTACTCCCACTTTCTCTGTCTTTATTTATGTGGAAATTGCTTAATCACTTTCTTGCCCTTGATGAGGATATAATAAGGTTTGGGGTGTCTATGGCGTCTCGTTACGTGTGTTTGGGAGGTGTTGAAACATATGATCATGTTTTTATGCAATGTAAACTTGCGCGGGAGGTGTCTATGGCGTCTCTTCGATTGGCCTTCTTCTACCGGCACTTGCAATTAATGGTATTCATGGTATGCTGTCCTTTTGGTGGTACGCCGGGAGTTCTATTTCTCACAACATATTGATCATTCTAGCTTGCTCTGCTTGTTGGATTCTTTGGAAGGCCAGATGTCGCTTTGTTTATGAAGCAAAGGTTACCATGCAGTCAACTATATTAGTTCAATTTCGGGATTATACTACAACTCTCCTGCAGGCTCGGGGTCTTACACTTGGAATCCCCGGGGGGTCCGCATCCCTCGCCGGTTTCTTGTTGTTCGTTGGGGAAATAATACTTCTTATGGTGTGGTGCTTAATATAGACGGTGCTTCGAAAGGAAATCCTGGCCCAACGGGCATTGGAGGAATTTTTCGACATAGCAATGGGGTTTTTATCTCGGCCTTCTCTATTTTTATTGGGGATAGTGGTACCAGTATGAGGGCGGAATTACGGGCGCTGGTTCAAGGTTTACAAATGGTTCCTCAAGGTGGCACACATGCTATTTTGATTCAATCGGACTCGGACATTTTGGTAAAGGCGGTTTCTTCAAGTACGCTTTCTAATTGGTCTTTGGACACTTCTTTTCGTAGAGCTATCTCTGTTCTTGGTGCGTGCAGGTTGGAACATGTTTTCCGAGAAGTCAATTCGGTTGCAGATGCATTGGCTAATCTTGCCATTTCTGATCGGTGTTCGGTCATTTTCCACAATGTTGAATCCTTACCTTCACAGATTATTGGTCTTATTAAATTAGATCAATGTAACACGCCTTATTTGCGTCTTAGATAATATTTGCATATTGTATTCCTGCTTTGCATTTAGAAATATATAATTCATTGTATACATCCTTGATCATATTATAAATGATCAAGTCTTGCATAATGTCTAATGTAAGCAATGGATCTGTTTCCATCGTTTGTTAGGAGTTTTGGTATTACGTCCCCCTCCTTGTATTTCTTTTGCCTAGTCGGCTTTTTAATAAACGGGGGTCCGCCCCACCACATCTGGTGACTTTCTTAAAAAAAAAAAACAATAAAAAAAAAAAAACTAAAGCTTACTTATAACTATCGTAAAATGGTATTCTCCACTATTTATCAAGTGTTGAAATTTTGAGAAGTTTTTTGCTCAAAAACTAATTAATGACATTGCAAATAATTTTAATGTAGATAATGGCAAGCAACACTTCAAGCAGGCTGAACTGAACATTAAGAAGACCACTGAAGTCTTAATGGTTCAAAAACGGAATTTCAAGAAGAACAAAGGAAAGGGAAAGCCCATGGCCAAGAAGGGCAAAGGCAATCACAAGCCCAAGCCCAAACCCAAGGCCAAGGCACCAAAGGATTGCAATGAACCAGGTTATTGGAAACGGAACTGCAAGCTCTACTTGGAAGAGAAGAAAAAGGAGAAACTCAGTTGACTGTCTCTCCAGTATTTATGTTATTGAAATTAACATGTCTGCTCCTACTTCATGGGTATTAGATACCGGTTGTGGATCTCACATTTGTGCAAATATGCAGGGGTTCAAAAGGAGTAGATCACTAGCAAAATAAGAAGTGGACCTGAGAGTAGCGAATGGAGCAAGAGTTGTTGTTGTAGCTACAGGGACATTTAATTTAGTTTTACCAAGTGGCCTTATTATTGAACTGAATAATTGTCTTTATGTTCCAACTTTGAGTAGGGATATTATTTCAGTTTCTTGTTTGGATATTGATGATTTTGAAATAAATATTAAGAACGAAATTTGTACCCTTCATAAATATCGTATCTTCTATGGAGATGCCTCTTTGATGAATGGGCTTTATATTCTTAACCTCGATGAATCCATTAAAAGGCCTATCTATAACATTAATACAAAGAGTTTTAAATCAAATGACTTAAACCAAACCTACTTTTGGCATTGTCGTTTGGGTCACATCAACGAGAAACGCATATAAAAACTCTATCAAGATGGAATTTTGACATCATCTGAGTTAGAGTCTTATGAGACATGTGATTTTTGCTTGTTAGGCAAAATGACTAAAGCTCAATTTATTGGACAAAGTGAGAGAGCTTCTGATTTGTTGAGCCTCATACATACAAATGTATGTGGACCAGTAAACACAAGTGCTAGATGAGGTTTTCAGTACTTCATCACATTCATATTTGATTTCAGAAGATATGGCTACGTCTATCTAATGAAACATAAATCATAATCTTTTGGAAGATTCAAAGAATTTCAAAATGAAGTACAAAATCTACTTGGTAAAAGTATTAAGATACTTCGATCAGATCGAGGTGGCGAATACCTTAACCAAGAATTTGACGAACATCTTAGAGGTTGTGGAATTGATTCACAATTTACTCTTCCTGGCACACCACAATGGAATGGTGTATCAGAACGAAGGAATCGCACCTTACTGGATATGGTTCGATCTATGATGAGTCAAACTAGTATTCCAATTTTCTTTTGGGGCTACGCCCTAGAAACTACTGTATTCATATTGAATAGAGTTTCTTCTAAAGCAGTTCAAAAAACTCCATATGATATATGGATAGGGAAACGACCTAGTTTGTCATTTCTCAAAATTTGGGGATGCGAGGCGTATGTAAAACGCTTATTATCTGATAAACTCGCCCATAAATCTGAAAAATGTTTGTTTGTGGGATATCTTAAAGAAACAAAATGATATTACTTCTATATTCCCTCAGAGAACAAAGTGTTTGTTGCTCGAAATGGTTTATTCCTTGAAAGATAATTTATTTCCAAAAGGGATAGTGGGAGTAAGATCCATCTTGAGAAAATTCAAGATCCCCAAACAATATATGAACCAGCTTTGGAACTTCAAGCAAGCTCATGTGCTGATACTGAGCTTCAATCTTTGACACAAGGCCCAAAGAGGTCAAGTCGGGTACATCAACAGCCTGAGAGATATGGGATTTCTCGTGACTGAAGATCATCACATTGAACTGATTGATCAAGATGAACCCACTACTTAAAAAGAGGCAATTCATAGTTCTGAGTCAGATAAGTGGCTAGAAGCTATGGAGTTTGAGATGCAATCCATGTACGATAAGCAAGTGTGGACTTGGTTGAACCACCCGAAGGGTGTAAGGTCATTGATAACAAATGGTGTTTCAAAAAGAAAACTGACATGGATGGTAATGTAAACACTTTTAAATCTCGACTAGTAGTTAAAGGTTATAGACAAATTCATGGTATTGACTATGATGAAACCTTTTCTCCCGTCGTTATGATAAAGTCCATTAGGATTTTACTTGTCATAGCCTCATATTATGACTATGAGTATGACAAATGGACGTTAAGACTGCGTTTCTTAATGGAAACCTTCTTGAGGATGTGTATATAACACAACCTGAGGGGTTTGTTGATCCATCAAATCCTAACAAAGTGTGTAAGCTTAAAAGGTCCATTTATGGATTGAAGCAAGCATCTCGAAGCTGGAATCGTCGCTTTGATGAAGCAATTAAAGAATTTAGTTTCATCAAAAATGAAGATGAGCCTTGTGTTTATAAGAAAGTAACTAATAATACAGTAGTGTTCTTTGTGCTTTATCTGGATGACATCTTATTGATTGGAAATGACATCCCATATTACAAATCGTAAAAGCTTGGTTGGGGAAGTATTTTTTTCATGAAAGACTTAGGCAAGGCTACATACATTTTGGGTATAAGAATCTATAGAGATAGATCCAACAAAATGATTGGCCTAAGCCAGAGTGGGTACATTGACAAGGTACTGAAACAATTCAGTTTGTAAGATTTCAAAAAGGGATTCTTACCTATGTCACATGGCATTGAACTTAGCAGAACTCAAGGATGTTCCTCAAAGGAAGACCAAGAGCGCATGAGTAAGATCCCATATGCTTAAGCCATTAGGTCTATTATGTATGACATGTTATGCACTCGCCCGGATGTCTCATTCGCATTAAGTATGACTAGCAGATATCGATCTAACACTGGAGAGTCACATTGGACTGCAGTAAAGAGCATTCTTAAGTACTTGAGAATGACTAAAGATATGTTCTTAGTTTACAGAGGTCAGGAAGGAAGTCTGGTTGTAAATGGTTACACAGACGCAAGCTTCCAGACCGACGTAAATGATTTTAGATCGCAATCTGGTTTTGTGTTTTGTTTGAATGGAGGTGCTGTGATTTGGAAGAGCTCAAAGCAAGAAATCGTGGCCGACTCTACAACAGAAGCTGAGTATGTGGCCGCCTCTTAAGAAACTAAAGAAGTTGTTTGGATCAGGAAATTTGTTGATAGATTAGGTGGCATCTCTAGCATTGTGAACCCAGTGGACCTTTACTGTGATAGTACTGGTGCCATTTCACAAGCTAAGGAACCTAGATCTCACCAACGATCCAAACACATTCTCAAGCGTTTCCATCTGATTAGAGAGATCATTAATAGAGGAGAAGTTAAAATTTGCAACGTTCATATAGACGACAACATCGCAGATCCATTGACCCAGTCACTCCCGTAACCTAAACATGAAAGTGTTAGTAGTGCCCTAGGACCATTAGCATATGTTGTATGTTGTATATCCTTTTGAGCATGTAATTTGAATAATTAATTTTGCTTATGATCATCAAATGTGTGATTAGATAGTAAAAATCATTCGCTTATGTAATTACTATTCTAGTTGTCCCTAGTTTTATGTAAGGTTCTTTACAATCTAATAAAACAAGTATGATGTATGACTGATGATTATGTTTTACTAATCATGTGTAATGAATACAAATCATATCATAGATGCAATATATTGAGATACATTGTATCGGACGTGATCCGTTAGAGAAGTAATACTTCATGGTCCTTAGTCATAAGTATTACTTCCTCATTACTATTTTGGAATCATTAGACCTTATGTCTCCATTGATTCTAACATGAATGGAGCCACGTTTTGACTCAGTCGGACGTTGCTTTTAATCGAGTAATCAATACCACTGATGATCGGACGTAGTGCCCTATCATGGCTTGAATGTGAGAGGCATTGTAAGGAATTTGTCCCTCTCTATTATTAGAGAGAGATATCCATGGGCCCCTCGATAGGGAAAGACTGTTTAAATGCATGGTCGTGCTCAAATGTAATTAATAAAGTAGTTATTAAATACTATTTGTTGGAACAGTCTACCTGGAGATCGAGCATAAATATAATTAAGCTTTATAAGGGTGACGACTACCATGCCTTACGCTTAATTAGGATATCGCGAGACAAAGGGATTAAATAGTGGATTGACATTAGGTTCCACCGTAAATTCATTAACTTTGTGTAGTCACAATGTCCTGCTAGGGACCGCTTGTAATTTATGAACTCATACTACTAGTTTTCAATGTCATTGTGATATGAACCTACAGGGTCACACGCATAGACGAGTTAACGAACTTCATGTCCAGATTCAATGAATCTAGAATGTGTCTAGGTTCATTGTATCAGACATTTATTTTTCTGGGAATAATAAAGCATTATTATTTGAATTAGAGATAAAGGGCATTTTCGGTATAGTTGGAATTATGTGGGAGTTATTATCCGATAAAGACTCCCACTACCAGCAGAAGTCTAGAGGATGTGGGAGTTATAGACACCCACTGCCAAAAGAGGTGGATAGGACATGGGAGTTGTTCTTGAAACAAACTCCCACTCCCTATACAAACTCGCTTGGCCGAAACCCTTGAGACTAATGCTTCAGTCGCAATAAACCTAGAATCCCAAAATCAGATTTTTGGGATTCTACCTCTCTCTTCCTCTCTAAATTCCCGAAACTCAAAAATTCGAAGAGCTAGCAATCGCTGTTCGTTTCGTCGCGTGGATACCGGTAGGGAGTAATTCCGTAAGGGAGGGCTCAAGGTGATCATTTCTAAGACCCCCAAAGATAGAATCTTTCCTTCAAGAATTAGATTCTTGAGCCAAGAAATGTAAGTCTTTTTCTGGCATTTTTCGATTCATTTTTGTATGAGCGGATCCTTCAGGTGAGGACTCATGGGTGTTTAGAACGAGCTTCTGCCCATGAATCCCGTCAGAGAGTCATACTAGGTCAATGGTATTGAAGATCTTGTATGATTGGACCTAGGGCAAGTGTGAGATTGTTAGTAGTGCCCTAGGACCATTAGCAAATGTTGTCAATTTTATATCTTTTTGAGCATGTCATTTGAATAGTTAGTTTTGTTTTTGAATATCAAATGCGTGATTTGATAGTAAAACTCATTAGCTTATGCAATTACTATTCTAATTTTCCCTAGTTTTATGTAATGTTCTTTACAATGAAATACAACTAGTATGATGTTTGATTGATGATTATGTTTTACTGATCATGTGTAATGGATACAAATCATATCATATGTGCAATATATTGGGATATATTGTATAGGATGTGATCCGTTAGAGAAGTAATACTTCATGGTTCTTTAGTCATATGTATTACAGCCTCTGGGAAGTCGTTTAAGTGTTAAAAGAATTGTTGATTCATGTTTTTGGCTTTTTTCTATTTCTGGAAAATGTTCGATCGACTGGAAGAGGTTCGCGGAAGACCAAACAGGTTCTAGAAAATGGGATTTTTCTACTGCCTATAATTTCGACGACGGTGAGCAATCACGATCGACCGAAACTAGTCTATTTTTTGGGTCGGTCGATTAGAAATGTTCTAGGTTGACCAAGGTGGCCTAATTTTAAATTTTTTCCTAACTTCCTTATCGTGGCAGTCCAGGAGTATGGCATGGGTAGACCGGAAAGGGGTATTTGCGCATTTCAGCATGATTGTCATGTTATTTTAGCATAGTACATAGTAATAGCCCTTGACCCCAGTGATTTTATTATAATACGGCCTACGTGTCGTGCCTTGTCTCTTTATTTTTGTTGTAATTTAAATCTGGAATTTAACTCGAGAATTCTTTCCAATTATATAAAAGCATAGAATAGAATTTTATGTTTTACCTATGTAACAAGTGTTGAAGAAAGGCATCCATCAGATGGAGGAAATCACAAATGGCAAAGAATGCCAACAAAGGCTGCAAGCAAGTTTCCTTTGAAATAGGAGATTGGGTTTGGTTACACCTAAGGAAAGACTGATTTCCTAATGAAAGAAAGAGTAAATTGCACCCAAGAGGCGATGGTCCTTTTCAAATTGTTGCTAAGATCAATGATAATGCATACAAGATAGACTTGAAAGGTGAGTATGGTGTACATTCTACTTTTAATGTTTCCGACTTGTCCCCTTTTGATTTTGATTCAGATTATGTTGTTGATGATGATTCGAGGACAAATCATTCTTTTCAAAGGGGAGAGGATGATGAGGGACCATCCAAGGGGTTTCCCTATTCAAAGGACCCACTAGTCAACCTTCAAGGACCTATGACAAAAACAAGAGAAAAGAAGACTCTAGAAAGAATTGCAACATTGATCCGAGACATCAAGACTATAGAGGAAGCTAAACTTCAACTAGAAGATGATATTATAGTCAACCTCTTAAGTTTAGAAAGTGTACAATTCGGCCTTACCAAGCAAAGTTTCTAAGAAGGGCATTTTAGTAATCTTGTAATTTAAAGTTTATTCTAGACTTTAATTAGTTTTCAGCTTTATGTTTTATTATTATTACGTGTGATAGCCGCATTATCTAGTAGTGCATTCTATAATAAAGGACATGTTGTCCATGTTTTAGATAATGGTTAAGTTATTAGTTATCTAGTAGTTGTATAGTCCTAATCCTAGAAGGACTCTTATTTGTAAGGCTTGTTAACCAAAATCTTACTCTATTTAAGAGGGATTTCAGTCACATTGTAATTTCGTTAGATATATGCTATTTGGTAAGGTTATTCCTTAGATCCTTGTCGAATATTGAAACTTTGTAACTCGGTTCCTCATCATTATGAGATGCATGGTGCATGTTTTATAGTTTTAAGGCATGGGTTACAGTCGTATAATTAGATTATACACCATTTGGTGAGACAATTAAAATCCCACAAATTTTTAAATATTGTCTATGCCTTGCATGATTTGCCCTCGTTAATGCCAAGATCGACAGTAATGTGAACTTCCAAGTGGAATAAGTGCCTATCTATCCGATTGAGGCAAGAAAGATAAGTTAGTTATATCTGTCGTGCAATATTGGGTCATACTTAACCGGATTACCAATCCCGAACTTTGTATCCAAAGCTATCTCGGTATTGGATCTGGAGGCAAAGGGTTGAGATGTGCATTTATGTACTGAGGGTAATTGATATCTACTTAACCAACCAAGAGTCACATAATTGATGTGATTAGCAAACATTGCTTACCTAAATAACCTTATCTTGAGCTTTGTAGCCAAAGCTGCCTTGGGATTGGAAGATGATAGGCTATATTGAGAGCCTCGAAAGACTATAATTTCCTCTTGGCCAGGAGCTATCCACCGACTACATTCTGAAATCGTTTCCTGAATCATTCATTCATGTTTTATTGAACTACAACATGAACAAGATAGACAAACCTCTCCCAGAATTGTTGAATCTGTTGAGGATTGCCGAGAAGGAAATAGGCAAGTCCAAAGCCATTTATATGGTCAACAACAACAGGGGCAAGGGTTTTGGTAAGCCTAAAGGCAAGCCTACGGGAAAACCTAAGGGAAAACCGAACCATTCTTAGAAAGCACTGAAACCCAATCGCGTTGTGACTAAAGATGAAAATTGTATCCATTGTTGACAGAAATGACTCTGGAAGAGAAATTGCCCAAGTTATCTTGCCGGTAATAAGCTTGGAATGGGAGAAAATGTTTCTTCTGGCTCAGGTTATTGAGATCAATTTGTCTACCATTACTTCATCATGGGTATTTGATACCAAATGTGGTTCTCACGTTTGCATGAATGTGCATGGACTACAAAGGAGTAGGGAGCTGGCAAAGGGCGACGTGACCTATGCGTTGGCAATGGAGCAAGTGTTGCTGCATTAGTTGTAGGAACATTTAGTCTTAGTTTGTCTTCTGGAATTGTTCTAGACTTAGACAATTGTCTTTATATACCTACTTTAACTAAAAATATTATTTCGATCTCTTGTTTGGACAAGATGGGTTTTGATATTCATATTAAAAACCAACGAATGCCATTATCGTTAAATGATATCTTTTATTGTAATGCTACTTTGGTGAATGGTTTATAATTGTTAGACCTAGATTCACCGGTTTATAACATAAATACAGAATAAAGACTAAAGAGTCTAATCCTACATACCTCCAACATTGTTGCTTATGCCATATAAACGAAAACTGCATTTCCGAACTCCATAAAGATGGATTGTTGGAATCATTTGATTTTAAATCATATGATACATGCAAACCTTGTTTAATGGGTAAGATGACTGCTTCTCCTTTTACTAGAACTGGAGAATGAGCAAACGATTTGTTGAAACTAATACATAGTGATGTATGTCTTTCTTAAAGATTTGGGGTTGCGAGGCATTTGTGAAATGTCCAACTTTGGACAAGCTCAGCCCAAAGTCGGTCAAGTGCGCATTTGTGGGGAATCCTAAGGAAACTAAAGGGTACTACTTCTACATCCCTAACGAGAACAAAGTGTTTGTTGCTCGTAATAGAGTGTTTCTAGAAGAGGAATTCTTTTATGGGAAAACAAGTGGGAGCCACGTGGAACTTAATGAAGTTCCGAAACTTGGTGAAATTCCATAGGAACTTAGTGAAGTTCCAAGAAGAAGTGACCAGGTGGAACTGGAACAAGCTACACAAGCTATTGTGGAGCCAGTTTCGGAAACACAAGAATTGCGTAAGTCTTGTAGAGTTCGTAGTTCACCAGAAAAAATTGAATTTTTCGTAATAGAACATGGATATAAAGGGTACTACTTCTACATCCCTAACGAGAACAAAGTGTTTGTTGCTCGTAACATGGTTTTTCAAGACAATAGTGTGCTAAGACACTGGATGAGAAAGAACGCATGAGTTAGATTACATATGCTTCGACAATTGGATCTATCATGTATGCCGTTTTGTGTACTCTTCGAGATGTCTCGTATGCTTTGAGTATAACGAGAAGATACCAGTCAGCTTTCGGTGAACATCACTGAATAGCCGTCAAGAATATCCTCAAGTACTTACTGGTGAGAACTTGGACAACTTTGCGACGGAGGACATGGGCAACTTTGCGACAGTTTGGTGTTATGGTCATAACTATCGAGAAAGTTTGTTATTCTAGAGGTTGAAGAGCCCTAATTAGAATATGACACTTCCTTTGTGGATCCTTTGAGCTGAAATTCCTACTCTATTTAAGAGGTAATTCGGCCACCTTATTAATTAGATTTCTTGTTTTTATACAATATATTTTTGGAATATGAAGTGAGATTTTTACCTTTTCATTCATTCTTGAGTTACTGTATCAATGAGAAAAGTTTTGCTTATTTTGGCATTTCAACCATTGATAATTAACCTTCTTATAGTTGCGTTGATTATATTCCCTAGTATACTACTTTCAAGGAAGAGAAAGATCCGTTTCAACCTTTTGCTGTTAAAATCTTTGATACAAGTAATCAAAGATCTTGCTCTCGAAGTTCAATTAATATTTAATTAATCGAACTTAGCTTTATTAATTGTTATTTTAATTCCTTTTAATTAGTTTAGCTTAGTGGTGCTATAATAAGAGATAAATGATGTTCCATTTTCAGCTGTCGGAGATTAGCAATGGTACTATCGTTTTCTATACCCCGAATATTCCATACCATCCAATTCATCAAAAAACAAATAAATCAAGTATAAGAAGCATAAAGCTACTGTGTATGAGGAAGCGAACCCTGTTGCGCAATGTGAGGAGATCGTCGCAAACCATTAGTTGATGGAGCCGCCATTTTTGGTGGATTGATCTGTGGCAGCTCCACTGTGAGCAAAATAATTGGGTTAATGCAGGGAAAGGTTTCAACCGGGTCAGCTGCTGAGTCCGGGCCTTGCTCTTCCTGCGGATCCGGGCCTTGCTCTTCCTGCGGATCCGGGCCTTCATCATCCGTACCAGTACCCTCTTCATCCCCAGATAACTAATTCGGGTCTTCATTCCCCAGGCCGCCAGACCCATCTTCTCCAAACAAGGCAAGATACTGGGATTTCCAATCCTGGGTCGGAATCCACTGCTACACCTGATCCCGGACATGAGTATTCTTCCGGATTCCCACCTTCACCAATTCCATGGGCGGGTACCGGATTTTTTCTACCCACAACCCCTGCGTCTCTAGCTGCAATAGATCTGGCCGCTGCCATCGTCGTAATAGTTGGCAACCGGAGTGAAGCAGAAAAATTACTTAATTGATCGGCAGATTGAGTGGGCATAGAAGACTTATCTCCAGCCGATCGATGAATCTTAGGGGCTTTATTTACTTGATCCTGACACCCGACATTAAAATCCTCTATGCTTAAAACCTTTCTGCCAGGGGTTCCCGGCTGTGGCTCCACCGACGATGATTTTGATTGGGTTATTACGGCTTGAAGTAATAATGCCTTCTCCGTTCCATCAATTGTAGGATGATCCAATTGTGTAACCGATTCAACAAGCGATTTGCCCACCGGAATATGGCTGACGAATATAGTCGTATTCTACTTTTTCTCTCTCCTAAATTCCAAGGGTTTTCGATTCTCTTCGGCTCCTTGATCTCCGTCTTCTATGGCCGCCGGCCACCAGGCCACGGTGGCGGCTGCCACTGCCCCGACTCCGTGGAAGCACAAAAACTTTGTGGAGCTTCTCTCTCATCCCTCTACTGCTACTATCTCTCTTCCAATTACTCATCTTGATGTGTTTAAAGGAGAGCCGAATTTGATTATTCCGGCGGATGAACACGATGTGTTAATTACCCCATGGCGTTTCGCCCTTGTCGGGAAATTCCATAAATTTGCCCCCAATTTAGATTCTCTCCGGAAATCATTCCATAAAGTTGGATTTAAGGGCAATTTTTGGATTGGACGAATGGATCCTAGGCATGTTCTTATTAAATTTGATATTGAGGAAGATTTTTGCCGCCTATGGAGACAGGGAATTTGGAATTACTATGGTATACCAATGAGGGTTTTCCGGTGGACTTACGATTTCAATGTTAACGAGGAACCCTCGATTGTGCCAATTTGGATTGGGTTTGAGGGTCTACCCATTCATCTCTACAATAAATCAAAATTGTTTTCTATTGCTCAAGCGGTAGGACAACCAATTGCGTTAGATGCTCCAACAGCTGCGGCTTCCAGGCCGAGCATGGCCAAGGTCTGCGTTGAAGTGAATTTGCTATCGGAACTGCCCCAACGTATTCGCATCACTCACTCCAAAACCGGTAAGGGTTATTGGCAGTCTATTCTTTATGATGATTTGCCGGATTACTGCTTAGGTTGTATGAGCATTGGGCATAATGAAAAACAATGTGGACGGAATCAATTGCCAATTCTTCTGCTAAAGATACTTTGTTGCTAAAAAATAAAGAGAAGGCTGTGGCGGCACCACCACTGAAACTTCCGCCACAGAAACAGCCGCTGCGTAGGGTGCCGGAATTGAACAGAAAACTCAAATCCGGAATTGTGGTTAGCCAATCTAACCCGATTTGGATCAAAACCGGGTCAGCAACAGACCCGGGACCATCGAAGGCACCCCCTTCAATCCAAAAGAACCCGACTGCTGCAGTGGAATCGACTGTGTCTACTGTACTGGCCGGTCCAGTTGCAGTCCTCTCGAAATCCCCTGTTTCCTCTGTTTTGAAGACAGCCGCTGCAGTTCCAGAGGCTGTCCAGGCTGCTATCCCTGCTACAACTATTGCGGATAAGGAGGTCCTTCGGACTCCAATTTTGCCTAAGAGGGGGGTGGATGATATTTCTGTTGGCTGTGATAAAATCACTACAGTGGTACCACGACAATATCAATCAGGATGTGGTAAGCCCTCTATTTCACCACCAAAAATTGCCGAACAATTACACCTTCTGGCTGTGGCTTCATCTTCACAGCTTTCGTCGGCACTGATTGATGATGTTTTGGTCTCAGAAGTCCTGGTTCCGGTGGATGTTGAAGGGAGGGAATCGGTTGATCAAGGCCCGGTTACAGTGTCTACAGAAGGTAGACATGTGGACACGGTTGAACAAGGCCCGGATGATCCTGAGGAGGCCGTGAACATTCCTGTAGTTGAAGAGGGAGACCTCGCGGCTTTCGATGGTGACCTGGATGATCAAGCCCCGGATTGCCTAGAAAACAGTGATTCTATTCCTGCAGTTGAAGGGGGGATTGAATCTTCTGTAGAAGGGCAGCTGGATGAACCTCATATGACGAATGTTTTGACATTATCCACGGTGGAGCAGCCGGCGAGTGGTCTTACTCAAACCACCCACACTGGCAAGACAAAAAAGCAAATTGTGGCTGCTTCTCGTAAGTCTTCTCGCCTTGAGGAGAAGGCTAAAGGTAACACCATTTGATGGGTTCTCATATTTGATATCATATTTCCTTATGAATAAGTTCAATCTATTGTTTTGGAACATTCGGGGAATTGGTAATATTGATTCGGTGGCACGGCTTCGCCAACTTAAGTTTGATAATAATCTTTCTTTACTTGCTATAATGGAGCCTATGCTAAGTAGTTCTGAGCTTTCCTTTTATACACGCCGGCTTGGTTTTGATGAGAGTATAAGTAATGCTAACGGTAAAATATGGCTGTTTTGGAATGGTTGCTTGATATTTCTCTTGTGGGGAATTCCGAACAAATGTTGACTGTCTTGGTTAATAACTATGCTGGTGCTTCGATGTATATATCTTTTGTTTATGCTAAGTGTTCTTATATGGAGCGAAGAGCATTGTGGGATGAGCTACGACTTTTTAGCTCACAACATGATGTACCTTGTCTCGTAGGCGGTGATTTTAATGTGGTTTTAAGTGTTTCAGAGAGTCTTGGCTCTATACCGGCATCTCTACCAATGGCTGAATTTGTGGAAGTGGTGGGAGATTGCGGACTTTCTGATGTTCCTTTTGTAGGCAGCCCCTATACTTGGTGCAGGGGTTCACCGCCTCTTTTGCGCCGTCTTGATCGTCTTTTGGTGAACACTAGGTGGATGGAATTTTTTGCTCTTACCAAGCTTGAACACTTACATAGGACGGTTTCTGATAACTGTCCTTTATATGTTAATCTCGTTAGGGAGAATCGAGTTCATTCTTCTTCTTTCAGGTATCAGAATATGTGGTCCAAACACTCTCAGTTTCAGGATGTGGTGGCAGCCAGTTGGGGAAACTCTCTGTATGGGAATGGGATGCTGGTGTTATCTGGTAAACTGAAGAGGTTAAAAATTGCTTTACAGACTTGGAATAAGGAGAGTTTCGGTAATGTTGTGTCTCGCCTTAAAGAAGCCGAAGGCTTGTTGGCTACGGCTGAAGCAGATTTTGATGCTTCTCATTGTGATCAGCTCCGGGATGTGTGGTTGGAGGCAAAACGGAAATATCTATTTTATTTGGGAGCTGAGGAAACATATTGGCGGCAAAAATCAAGACTCAAATGGATAAAAGAGGGGGGAAGATAATACTAAATACTTTCATGCGGTATGTACTAACAATTGAAAACGTCTTTTTATATCTACTTTGCAGAATGATCAAGGAGAATGGATGACTGATCAAGAAACTATGGGTGCAGAGTGTCATCGTTTCTACTCTACTCTATATTCGGAGGATGTTTCTCTACAAGGGGTAGACTGAATTTTGGACCCAATCCCACGGTTAGTGCATGACTCGAAAAACCGTGAGCTCTCGGGTCTCCCTTCTCGGTTGGAGGTACGTGCTGCAGTTTTTTCATTGGATAGAAACAGTGCTGCTGGTCCAGATGGGTTTTCTGTGGGGGTTTTTCCAGGATTGTTGGGAAAATTGTAGGTGATGATCTTTTGCAGGCCGTATGTGATTTTTGGTCCGGTTTACAGATGCCGAAGGCTTTGGCGAGTACCCTAATTGTGTTGTTGCCCAAGATACAGAATCCCATTCATCTTTCTGGTTTCCGGCCTATATCTTTGTGTAATTTTGCAAACAAGCACTACAAAAAAAAGACCTTTAGTAACGAAAATTTTCGTTAGGAAAGGTCAAAAAATTCGTTACTAAAGACCTTTAGTAACGAATTTTGCTTGTCACCAAGTTCGTCATGAAAGCAAGGTCTTTAGTAACAAGCGAGATTCGTTAGGAAAGGTGACCTTTAGTGACGAAATATTTCGTTACTAAAAGTTTTACAAAAAAATTAAAATTTAAAGCCACGGAGCCGAGCCAAGCCGGAGCCGAGCCGAGCCGCTTCCGAGCCGTGCCCTTCACCCATTGGAGCCGAGCCGAGCCCCTCTACAATAATGTGGAATAAAGTCTTCACATTTTCATAGAAGTGGGAATCGAACTCAAGACCTCCAAACTTGTATGTCATGCACTTAACCACTGAGCTACGTTGGTCATTTGTTACTTATTGTTCCTATTATATTTATTATAGTGAAGTTTTGTATTTTGAACCTTTAATTATTTTAATTTCTCTTTGTTTGGTGATTTTATTTTTTTATGAATAAAATTAAAATTAATACATTTTCGTCAATGTATTTGTGTATTAAGTTGTTATAAAAAATCAGAATAAAATTATTCTAGTTGCATATATACTATTTTTTAGTAATAATTTTAATATAAAGACTAAACAAATATAAAAATTAAAATTATATTCTAAATTATATCATACTTATATATGTATATTCTTAAATTAAGACGAAACTTTTCGTGACAAATTTTTTTTCGTTAGGAAAGGTTGACCTTTCGTAACGAAAAATGTATTTGTCACGAAAAGTTATACCTATCGTGACGAAAATGTGTTTTCGTTACGAAAGGTAGACCTTTCGTAACGAAACTACTACTTTTAGTAACGAATATTTTTTTCGTTACGAAAGGTCAACTTTTCGTAACGATTCCGAATTTCGTTACGAAAAGTATACCTTTCGTAACGAAAAATGACTTCGTTACGAAAGGTTTGTCATAACAGGTAGTTTTTTTTGTAGTGAAGGTAATTACTAAGGTAATGGCCACTCGGCTTGGTCTGCTTTAGCCATCAATTATATCGCTGAATCAAACTGGTTTTGTTAAAGGTAGATCAATCTCTGATAATGTTTTACTGGCTGTGGAACTAGTACATTCAATTAATCACAAGGTGCGGGGAGGCAATTTGATCATTAAGCTAGACATGATGAAAGCTTTTGACCGGGTTTCTCACTCTTTTCTACTTCAGGTATTGCAGCGGTTTGGTTTTGGCCCTCATTTTCTAAATCTTATCTGTAATGTTCTTAGCTCGAACTGGTTTTCTGTACTACTTAATGGGGTGTCTTATGGTTATAGTCATGCTAGCAGGGGTGAAGCAAGGGGATCCTCTTTCTCCTTTGCTTTTCATTATTGCGGCTGAAGCATTTTCAAGGGGTATTAATGCATTGTCCATGTCTGGGAGTTTTTTGCCTTATTATATGCCTAAGTAGTCTGTCATCGTTACTCACCTTGCTTTTGCAGATGATATTATTATCTTTACTAATGGGCAGAAAAGAAGTCTGTCTGTTCTTATTGAATTTTTAAGGAATTATGAGCAGGCATCCGGTCAGCGTGCTAATGTGGGGAAGTGCTCTTACTATACATCCACAAAAATAGCCGACAACCAACGTAATATGATACATGAAGTGACAGGTTTTGTCGAAGGGGAGTTTCCAATGATCTATCTTGGTTGTCCTATTTTTCCAGGACGATCCAAAGCCCGTTATTTTGATGGTCTACTTGAAAAGGTGGCGGTTCGTGTGGAGGGTTGGCAGCGCAAATTGTTAAGTATGGGTAGTCGGTTATTACTTGTTCGTTCGGTGCTTAATTCTATGTCTCTCTATATCCTGGCGACGTGTAATGTTCCAAAATTAGTAATGCTAAAGTTAGAACGCATGTTCTCTCACTTTGTCTGGGGTCAAACTGATGGTAAGGAGCATAAGCACTGGATGTCTTGGACTAGAAT
This sequence comes from Vinca minor, assembly GCA_026122235.1. NCBI lineage: Eukaryota > Viridiplantae > Streptophyta > Magnoliopsida > Gentianales > Apocynaceae > Vinca > Vinca minor. The sequence goes on from JAOCZM010000002.1 coordinate 1,168,052, forward strand.
GTCAAGGCCAACTGAATGTAATGGAGTGGGTATACGTTCGGTAGTACACTTTTATGATGCTTTTACTTGGAAATTGTGGTGGAATTTCAGGAGTGTAGAGTCTTTGTGGGCAAATTTCTTAAAAGCAAAATGTAAAAAAAAAGAGGGGGGGGGGGGTGAATTGGGTTTTAATCGATCTTGCAAACTTTTTCGAATCTATTCAATGCTAGTGTAAGTTTGTGCAAGATGAACAAAAGCAAAACTAAACCCAACAACAAGACAAAGGATTTATAGTGGTTCGATTCACTCAGAATCTACATCCACTACCTTGAGCCGCACCCAAGGATTTTAACAACTTCACTAAGAAGAACTTTACACTTGTGGCTAACTCACAAAGAGTTTTACAACACAACCACAATACAAAAACTCACTAAGAGTTAATTGCCCACACAAAGTATGACTTATACAAGAATAACCCAATCACTAAGAAAGGGAATAAGATTGTTAAAGAACAAGGTTGTTCACTCTTCTAAGTGAAAGATAAATACCTTTGAAGTGCAACAATAATCAACTCTTTGAACATATGAAACACACTCTTTGTCTTGCTTTAGAAATCACACCTTTGAATGATTTAGATCATGGAAATGAAGTGCATTTGCTTTGAAGGTGTTTAGACTTGATAAGAAATCAATGTAAATGTTTTGTGCAAGTCTTTTTCGTTGTCTAAAAGATTTCTCAGCACTAGAGCTTTTATACATTTCAAAAAGTGCTGAAAAATCGACTCTGCAACGGTCATATAACGGCTAGTTCCCGCAGAGTTTGGTTGACCGAACTGAGACCTCGGATGACCGAGCACAGGGTCGGTCAACCGTCCACCAGCTTCGGTCGACCGAAGTGAATCAAACAATCTCTCTGTTTTGCCTCGGTTGATCCGAGCTTGAGCTCGGTTGACCGACCTTCCTGAGTATGAGAGATGTTGATTTTTCACACGTTTTGAAATCTTTTGAAGTCTAAAAGGTTTTCCCAAAAGGTAACAAGTAAGAACATTTGGAAAACCATTTTAAAGTACTTAGACTATGAAAACAAAGGCTTTTGAGATACAAACTCATGTAAGGATAGTTTTAAAACTTAGCCTTTTGAAAACGTGTTTATGATGCATGCAAGACTAGAGTGAGTAAGCTTATGTTCATAAGAGCATTGGTTAGAGCTTATAAGATAACGACTAATAACGACAAAGCTAATCTAACCAAACCTAAGTCTTCAATCTTCAATCTTGAAAGATAAGCCTTGAATAATATGACTTTGAATCTTGATCATGGCTTGATTGAAGTACTTAGAGCTTCCAATATGAATTCCGATATTCTATCACAAAGATTAAGATCATTAGACACAACATCAAAGGTTTGTCTATTATCAAAAACTGAGTTTGTTCGCCCTTAGGGCTTACACAAACTATTGTGCAGGGTTACTTCATGTGACACAAAATAGAATTGTAGGGGGTTGCTCTCCAACATGGCTCCGTATGCTCGCGGTTCGTGATGAAGTGGAGAAGCATATTGGCATTTTGTTACGTAACGGTCACACTAGCTTCTTCTATGAGAACTCCACTCTTCATGGCGCTTTAAGTACTCTTGTACCTTTTTTCGATCGGCTTGCTGGAGCATCTTCCAGGGATTTCATTCATGATCATTCTTGGCAGCGGCGGGATTTAAGGACATTGATTCCTGGTTGTTTTATGGATTTATTGCCTGATGTTTACTTGTCTGGTGAGTGTGATAAGTTTATTTGGATTGATAATCCACGGGGGAGTTTTTCTATAGCATCTGCTATGGATTCTATGCGTATCTCGGAGGTCTCACAATTGTCACGCATTTGCATTTGGAATAAGGTACTCCCACTTTCTCTGTCTTTGTTTATGTGGAAATTGCTTAATCACTTTCCTGCCCTTGATGAGGATAGAATAAGGTTTGGGGTGTCTATGGCGTCTCGTTGAGTATGTTTGGGAGGTGTTGAAACATATGATCATGTTTTTATGCAATGTAAACTTGCGCGGGTGGTATGGAGGGAAGCGGCCTCTTCGGCTGGCCTTCTTCTACCGGCAGTTGCAATTAATGGTATTCATGGTATGCTGTGCTTTTGGTGGTATTCCGGGAGTTCTATTTCTCGCAACATATTGATCATTCTAGCCTGCTCTGCTTGTTGGATTCTTTGGAAGGCCAGATGTCGATTTGTTTATGAAGCAAAGGTTCCCATGCAGTCAACTATATTAGTTCAATTTCGGGATTATACTACAACTCTCCTGCAGGCTCGGGGTCTTACACTTGGAATCCCGGGGGTCCGCATCCCTCGCCGGTCTCTTGTTGTTCGTTGGGGAAATAATACTTCTCATGGTGTGGTGCTTAATATAGACAGTGCTTCGAAAGGAAATCCTGGCCCAACGGGCATTGGAGGAATTTTTCGGCATAGTAATGGGGATTTTATCTCATCTTTCTCTATTTTTATTGGGGATAGTGGTACCAGTATGAGGGCGGAATTATAGGCGCTGGTTCAAGGTTTACAAATGGTTCCTCAAGGTGGCACACATGATATTTTGATTCAATCGGACTCGGACATTTTGGTAAAGGCGGTTTCTTCAGGTACGATTTCTAATTGGTCTCTGGACATTTCTTTTCGTAGATCTATCTCTCTTCTTGGTTCGTGCAGGTTGGTACATGTTTTCCGAGAAGTCAATTCGGTTGCGGATGCATTGGCTAATCTTGCCATTTCTGATCGGTGTTCGGTCATTTTCCACAATGTTGAATCCTTACCTTCGCAGATTATTGGTCTTATTAAATTAGATCAATGTAACACGCCATATTTGCGTCTTAGATAAGATTTGCATATTGTATTCCTGCTTTGCATTTAGAAATATATAATTCATTGTATACATCCTTGATCATATTATAAATGATCAAGTCTTGCATAATGTCTAATGTAAGCAATGGATATGTTTCCATCTTTTGTTAGGAGGTTTGGTATTACGTCCCCCTCCTTGTATTTCTTTTGCCTACTCGGCTTTTTAATAAACGGGGGTCTGCCCCACCACATCTGGTGGCTTTCTTTAAAAAAATAAAATAAAATGTTAGAGGGTCCTGTATTGGTGTGACCCTAGGTAACCTAAACATAGCTTGATGGGTATGTTACAACACAGCCGGATGATAGTGTCTTACTAGTCCTTAATTTTTTATTTCCTACCACCGGTACCTTCTTCTTCTCCACATGAGCTTTTTCCTTCTCCACAATTGGTTCTAGTTTCTCAGACATCGTAACTTTCTTTGTCCTTTTCTCACATTGGCTCTGATGATGTCCTATTGTCATACAATTATGACAATATTCGGGCAATTCATCATACACAATGGATTGCCAATATCCTTTGACAGTTTTTGCGGTAAATCAGCTACTAAATCAACCTCCACGCACACCTAGCTAATAAATGCTAGGACGAGTGGCAGTGGCGGTCGGGGCGTCCAATGCCAGAGGATGTCCTACCGCTTCCGTGAATGAAAATAATTTTGATTTATTATACAGATGAATCGTTAATCCCTCAAACCCGGTCCAAATTGGAACAACCGAAGGTTCTTCATGTACATTAAAATCATATGTGCACTTGAAAACTCTCATTGAGAGGCCATAAAAAATTCATATCCCTTGTCTCCAAAGACGACAGTAATCATCCTCCAAATCGAAACGAACAAGCACATGTCTCAGATCCATTTTTCCCATCCAAAAATAGCCTTTGAGTCCAAAGTTTGTGAAAATATTTTTTCAAAGAATCCATATTTGGGGCATGCTTATGAAACTTTCCCACGAGAGCAAATTGCCAAGGACTGAGGAGATAGTCATGTTCATCTGCGGGAATTACCAAATTCGGTTCCCCTTGAACATCTGTAAGGGTTGATCGGCAGTGATGCGGTGGCTGCCGCAGGTGTAGTAAGAAGTTCTGCAAAATTCTTTTGCTTCTAGGGGTGACGGTGACAGGAGCAGCCACGGCGGCCATGAGGGGCAGTCTCAAGATTAAGTTTTTTGGTTGTATTAGGAGTCTCCTAAAAAGTAGGAGAGAAAAAAGATTTTTTTCACTTTCACTAACTCCCTCTTTCTCCAGCCATAACCACCATTATAAACCTTTTCAAAAGTCTACATTTTATCCCTACAATTTTCCAAAGCCTACATTCAAGCCCTTCAACTTATAACTCTTCTAATGTGCCCCTTAGACTAATTGTAACCCACATATAACACATAAACATGTTGTAACTATTAATTAGGCACACAATGACATTACATTTAACATAATTTCAAGATAGAACAATTAATACCATATGCATGCAAGAATTAAATGCAAGTAAAGAAGTAATTACGTCAAAAGTCCAGTGTATCACAGTCTGTGGGGTGGGTCGAACAAAGCACTCGGGAAAAGAGTTGACAAATCATTCCTAAGGTGAAGGAGTAATAGGCATGTCAAGTAGAGGATACACGATATTTTTCAATGATCCTTATACGTATTTCATGAAATATGAAAGAATACTTCTAATAAGAAATCACATGTATCGAATGTGAAGGGGCCACTTCTATGTGATGATTTAAGAGCTAAATCTCTAGAGCATACGAAGAACATTTCCATCAATTAAAGAATCAATTAACAGTATATATGAATCGTTGTGTGAGTATCGTTGTCTTGATGCACACAAACAACTTAACAGTTAAAGGCATCACTTCTACTGGTTAGCAAGTATATTCGATGATATTTAACTAGGGAATGTTCAATGATTCTTATATGTATTATGTGAAGTATGGTAAGATAATTCTAAATAAGAGATAACCTATATCGAATGTGAAGGGACCACTTCCTTGAGATGATTTAAGGGTTAAATATCTAGAGAATTCGATGAACATTTCCAAGGAAGACCAGGGCCGAAATGGACAACAACTAAAGAATCGATTAACATTATAGAGAAATTATTGTTTGAGTATTGTTATCTTGACACAAACAAAACTCTAAACAGTTCAAGGCATCGCATCAACTGGTTATCAAGTGTATCCGATGATATTTCACTAGAGAAGGTTCGAGGCTAACAACTGCTTATCTCGATGCAACGAATTCTCGCCTAACTATTGCATTGCATTTCATGTGAATTTTTAAAGGATTTTTCATTCATGTGGGGATTGTTGGAGAATTTGGTTTTAATAAAGATCAGAATTTTAATTAAAGTATCTTGAGTATATTTTGAGCCAATTTCCTTATGTGTTACACTGCTCGGTTTTGAATGATATTAAGATTATCATGAAGTGGGTTGCACAAGCTTCACGATGATATATAACATGTGAGAGAATTAATTCCTGGTTTGAATGGCATATTGATATAAAGTAGTATGGTTGAAAGGTGGTAAGTAAATATTAAATCCACATCTCACATGGATTGGGAGGGAATTTATTGATACATGTAAGTGATAGTGGTATAGAAGGCTTAGTGAAGTGGGAAAAGAAGATGCCATCGCGCACCATCCGCCTCGCCTCGCCATGCGTTTCCCTGCTGGGAAGTTAGTAGTAATGTTTTTTGTCCAAAATATTTTCAAATTTGCTAGAAAGAACAATTCAAAGATGGGCTGATTGTAACATTAAACTTTATGGCATGAGGTTATTGCTGGACTGTTAGACTTCCTGCAATTATTTTCAAATGAATAAGGTTAACTGTAACAGCCAACATTATGGTAGGGTTATTACAAGGTTGTTACAATTCTGGTTTGCAACCTATAAAAGGAGGCCTTTCCCTTCCCGAAAAGACACTCGAAATTTCTCCTGTCCGTCTACATTGACTTCTGCTGTCTTCTTATTTTATGCATTTTTTAATAGTATTTTCTCTGAGAGATCCGAAGGTTCTGTGTTTCGTTTGCTTCAAAGAAACAGAGAGTTTGGGCGTTGTACCTTGGGAGTTCAGTGTTCAAGTGCGAAATAAGTATTTGTTTTGCAGATACATAATGTTTTTTCGAGTCGAGTTATCCCTGTTCAATTTCGAGCTTGCTCGAAAACCATTCGCTTCTTCTTATGAGAGGAAGCCTTCATAAGAGAATGCAGTTACTGACCATGAGTTTTGCTAATTATTCCATCATTAAAGCTTTCCGAGCTAATTCTTCATATTAATTTTGAAAAATTGATGCTCAAACTTTAGTAAAATTCTTCTGGTATGAAATGCTATAAAAAGAAGAACAAAATATGAATTATGTACAACAGTGAGTCGGCATATCTGCTTCCGGATATTAGAGAACAATATACTTGTATAAGGAATTATTTATAGGGATATACGGGAGCCTTCTTTAGGTCTTGTTGGAGCATTGTAGGCTCGGACCTTCATCAAGCAGTTCGCGATTTTTTGGGCAGGGGCGCCGATGCCAAAAGCTATGTCTAGTTCTTACATTGTCCTCATTCCAAAGGTCATGTGTCCAAGTTCCTTTTGGAGAATACCGACCAATATCTTTATGTACTTTTTCAAGCAAGGTGGTTTCAAAGGTGTTGGCAACTAGATTGTCGAAACTCCTTCCCCACCTAATTTATTTGAACCAATCCGGTTTTGTGAAGGGGAAACTCATATCTGATAGTATATTGTTGGCCTAGGAATTAATTCAGCATATTAACAGGAGGGTTCGTGGTGGAAACGTCCTTCTTAAACTAGATATGATGAAGGATTTTGACAGAGTCTCGCAAGATTATTTGCTTTCCGTATTGGAAAATTTTGGTTTTCAGGCTCATGTCATTGGCTTGGTGCGACGGTTGTTGGTGTCCAACTGGTTCTCGGTTCTGGTAAATGGAAAGCCATATGGATTTTCAAGGCGGAGAGGGGGTGAATCAAGGTGACCCATTGTTGCACCTCCTATTCATACTTGCGGGTGAGACACTCTTGAGGGGTCTCAATCGGCTGATGTGGAGGTTGTCAGATCTTCGTTTCAAGGTACCCAGAATGCCGAATACCATTTCTCACTTGGATTTTGTGGATGATGTGATTGTCTTTGCAAATGGAAGCAAGAGGTGTTTGGAGAAAATTTCAGATTTTATAAAGTGTTTTGAGAAGGGAATGGGGCAGAGAGTAAACTTGGCAAAGAGCTCTTATTTCACATCTTCCAAATCCGATGATAGGCAGCAAAATGTCATCCATCTTGCTTCGGGTTTCACAAAAGGAACACTCCCCATGACTTATCTTGGCTGCCCATTATATCGGGTCGAGGTAAGGTACAATATTTTTGATGAGAAATCATATACGGATCCTTCAAAGAATGATGAGGTTTTGGTAATGTCTAAAAGGAGATCTAGGAGTCAATCTCTAACATCACATCATTCATTTTGTAGACCCAAAATACTCAAAAGAATGAGAACTATCATCAACTTGGATTAACGTTAATTTCAGTTTTGAGACAGTTTGGTGTAACGGTCATAACGTTTGATCCGGGAATCCAATAGCACTCATTCCAGATGCCATGGAAAGATAAGAGGTAGATCTATAACTTTCTTAAAGAACACAAGATCTGACTCTGCCTGTATGAAGTTCTAAATCTTCGTGCAAGTTTTTTTTGTTCAAAAAGCTTAGATTGAACTTTCCTATTGCAGTAAATGACAATGGAAGGAACACAAACACAATAACAATTAACTTAAAAAAGGATTAAATAAAAAATAGCCTGAAATAACCAGTCTTTGTCTGCAAATTTTATAGTGCCAAAGAGACTAAATCATATTAGTTCTAGAAATGAATTTTCATGCACCATCTAACTAGCTGATTCGCAAATACAAGTGCAGTACTTATCTGTCTACTATTGACGAACTTCAACTTTCTTCTTCTACCACAGGCGATCAAGTGCACTGTCAGCATCACTCTGAGCATGGACAAAGCCGCACACAGCAAAAGTGGAAAAGCCACTAGTGTAAACTCCGCTTTCATCCAAATGCCCAAGGTTGATCTGGATAGATGCGTGATCCTTTGAGGTAATCAACCTATTGGTTGCAGAGCATTTCCTAGGGATTTAAAGATCCATATTTTGCCCCTCTTCGTTCTGCATCTTGATTGGTGGTGGTATTAACTCTGACGAAGTGGAGTAGAATGAGGAAGGTTGCAAATGGAATCGGCAGCAAACCTTTGTGCAAGTTACTACATCATGCTGTCCAGATTTTGGGAGAGAAATAATCTTGTTTTTTCAAGTTTAGTTATTTATTTAATTTCCAGCCTTTTAGTATATTATTATAATTAGTTATATCAACTTCCTCAAATAAAGGACATGTGGTCCAAGTAGTTGTTTAGTTTAAGGAAGTTACTTATTTACTAGTTTACTTAGGATTCTATTTTATTTCTTAGTTTTATTATTGTACTTAAATTTAGGCAAATTTGGTCCTATTTAAGGGCCAAACTCGGATCCAACAATATTAAGAAAAGTAGATATATTCAATATATGATTTAAGGATTCTCTTAGATATTTTGCTCAATTGAACTCTCTGGGATTGTTCGTGCTTTTATTTTCATAGTTACAATATCGATAGGATAGTTCGACTATCGTGGTGTTTCAACCTTCATTGAGAGTCTGATCGACTTGGAGTTTCTTAGAGTCTATTCCCCTTGGAACTAATTGGAAAGATCCGCTTTAACCTTACGATGTCGAATCTTGACTTAAAACATCAAGGTTCCTCATTAGTTGGTATCAGAGCTCAAAGTAGATCTATTTCTTGGTAAAAAAATATATTACCCTATTTATTTTTTTTCGGCTGAGATAAAAAAAATTAGGATATTTCCTAAATTTTCACCTTTCCTTATGTTTCACCTTTTCTTAAAATTTTTGAGTTGAGTAAGGATGGAGGAATTCTGGCAACCACATATCATGGAAATAATCGACAAGAAATTCGAGGAGCTAAATTAACGCATGCACTATGTTGATCGATGTTTAGGAATTCAAAGTCCTCAAAAACCCGTCCTAGTAAAAAAATCAAGTCCAAAAAAGTCAAGAGAACGTATATCAACACAAGCCTTTAGGGATGAATTTCTTCAACTTTTGAGATTGCGAGAAAAGGAAAGATTATAAGAAGAGACAAAGTCGAAAGAAGATGAAAGATTAAAAGAAGATGCAAGGTTGAAAAAAGAAGAAAAATTGCAGAAAAGGCAAGATTACAAAAAGAAGCCAAATTAAAAGAAGAGGCAAAATTGCAAGAAGATTCATGATTACCAAAAAGAGGCAAAATTGCTTGATGGTGAATAAGATTCTCTTATTGCAATTAATTTTGAAGAGTCAAAAGCATCATCTTTTTTGTTCAGTACTCTTGATCTAACTATTCCTTTTCTTCCTACTATTATTTCTAATTTTAAACAGGAATACAAGGCTGAATTTTCCACGGATTTGCCCAAAAAATCCCAACAAAATCAAAGCAATGGTCCTTTCCTTAACTTACAAGTTTCGAGGATGAATCTTTTTGAAGAAAGGGAGAATGACGAGAAATCATATACGGATCCTTCAAAGAATGCTGAGGTTTTGGTAATGTCTAAAATGAGATCTAGGAGTCAATCTCTAACATCACATCATTCAATTTGGAGACCCAAAATACTCAAAAGAATGAGAACTATCATCAACTTGGATTAACATTAATTTCAGCTTTGAGAAAGTTTGGTGTAACGGTCATAACGTTCGATCCGGGTATCCAATTGCACTCATTCCAGGTGCTATGGAAATATAAGAGGCAGATCTACAACTTTCATGAAGAACACAAGATCGGATTTTTCCCGTATGAAATCCTAAATAGTCGTGCAAGGTACTACATCATGCTGTCCAGATTTTGGGCGAGAATTAATCTTGTTTTTTCAAGTTTAGTTATTTATTTAATTTCCAACCTTTTTGTATTTTATTATTATTAGTTATATCAACTTCCACAAATAAAGGACATGTGGTCCAAGTAGTTGTTTAGTTTAAGGAAGTTACTTATTTACTAGTTCACTTAGGATTCTATTTTATTTCCTTTTTTTATTATTGTACTTACATTGAGACTAATTTGGCTTCTATTTAAGAACCAAACTCTGCTCCAACAATCTTAAGCAAAGTAGATATATTCAATATATGGTTTAAGAATTTTCCTTAGATATTTTGCTCAATTGAACTCTCTGGGATTGTTCATGCTTTTATTTTCATAGTTACAGTATCGATAAGATAGTTCGACTATCTTGGTGTTTCAGCCTTCATTTAGAGTCTAATCTACTTGGAGTTGCTTAGATTCTATCCCCTTGGAACTAAGTCGAGAAAGAGAAAGATCCGTTTTAACCTTACGCTGTCGAATCTTGACTTAAAACATCAAGGTTCCTCATCAAGCTCTGATACCAACTGATATGGGGAATCCTCTTTATGTTATGACAATATTATTTTTGAAGGAACTTTGGCAGAGAGGCAGCCAGACCTTCTGTCAACTATGGGCATGGTCATGGTTCAATATATTTTTGTGAATGGCGAGTTGATCAGTCCTAGTTGATTCAATTACCAATAATCACTCTTCAAGATGAGGTAGAAAAGAAGGTGTGGATGCCAGAACCAAGCGGAAATTTCACGATTAAAATATGTTATACAACGGAGCAATGCTATGGCTACAATGCACACAAGCAAGGTGATATGGTCAAAAGTTTTGACACCAACCATCTCTATAATCTTTTGGTGACTGTTTAATTATTTTCTAGCATTGGAAGAAACACTCCGGAAGTAGGGATTTAATCTAGTTACATGGTGTGCTTGTAAGGGGGGCTCAGACTCTTATTCCCATCTATTTCTTGAGTGTCCTTTGGCGATCGATTTGTGGCGATATACTGCGACCTGCTATGGTGTTCTAATGGATTTGGGCCATTATAATCCCCACAACAGCTTCTAAAAGCATCGTGTTTGGAGCATCCGTGGTCAACAGCTCTGTGGTACTGATGTACTCGAGTGTTGCAGCATGAACTATACGGAAACAGAGGTGTAAATTTGTGTTTGATGGGTGTGTAACGACAGCTCAATCACTAAAGTGGGAGTTGGATGTGTTGGTCAGGGAGTTGCTAAAAGCTAAGGGGATAGCTGGGAAGCATTGTACGGTTACACCTCGGCGAATCGAGTTAGTTACATGGAGGATAACAGAGTAGTTCTTAATGTGGACGGGGCTTTAAGGGGGAATTCATGATAGCATGTGGAGGGATATGTTCTCCGGTATGGCAATGGCATTTTTGTAGCAGCAATTTTTGTCTATTTTGGAGATTCAGTTTCAAACTCTATGGCGGAGATAGAGGCGCTTATTGAAGGACTCAAATTGGCAAGACAGATGGGCTTCACCGAATTTACAGTGCAATCCGATTCAATGTTTCTGGTGGAAGCTATCAAAAGGGCCAAGATCACAGCTTGGAGGCTCGAGTATGGTTTTCAAAATGCTCCGAAATTGCTTGGTGCAAACAATATGGAACAAATATTCCGATAAGCAAACAAAGTCGCCGATACTCTTGTAAATATTGCATGTGAGTCGCAGAATAGATTTAATTTTTTCTCCTTTGGATGTCTACCCACTTATCTTAAATGTCTTTGTAATCTTGATCGTCAACATGTACCTTACATTAGATGATCATCTCATTGATGTACTGGAAGTTTATTCTCCACCAAGCCATTCGGCAATTTTGAAAAAAAAACCCGCAAATTAAAAAAAAGGAATTCTTTATAGGTGCAAGGAAAATGGAATAAAGTATGGGAAGAGTTATATGGGGGTTCAGGAGTTGACATGCCCTAAGATTAACTGTGCTAGTAAAAGAGGATGTGCGATAGACAGTTCTAATAGCTTGGTTCTTAGATTTCTAAATAAGTCGAGTTTTTTCCATCAGTAGTTATAGCATAAGGAATGATCCGGCTAGCGGCACACTCTTCTTTTTTTATTATTATTTTCTTTGGCCCTAATTCTTTCTGATTTTTAATATGCCGAGATTCACTTCCTTGAGAAATTCAGATGTTAGATTGATTGTTTGTTAATGTTGATTTTTCTCTTTGCATGTGCAGGTAAGAAAAAACCACATCTGGTATGTACAAGGAGATTGATGACTCCATAAGAATCAGCTATGCATCCATCTGGAATGTGTATCTGCATGTCCATATGACTCTTGCATTGCAGATGTAAACCCTTGCCATATTTCTAGTTTGAGTTCATTTACTTGACCTTAATACTTTTGCTGCAGGGTTTGGTTTTTTCTAATGTCAAATCTCTAGTAATTCATCAAAAGGTCCAATAGCCCAGTGGGGCATTGGCCGGCCCGTGACCGAGAGGTCCCGGTTCGATACCCTCCCCAAGCATTAGGTAAGCTTTAATTGTCTCCCTTCTAGGGTTCTCTTCTCCTCTTTGAGGTTGGTTCTCTCACCTTTGGCGTTCCGCCCTCGGGTGTTAAAAAAAAAAATCTCTAGTAATTCTACGATTCGTTATTCAATGGTTAAAATTGTAATTTATTGCATTTTCTACTGTAATAAATCATAAGAGAAAAAAAATGATGTAAAATTCAATAGCTTAACTTGAAAAATACATTTTAAAGAGTAACTAGAAATTCATGTTAATTTCAATCCGCCTTCTTCGCCTTTTGAAAAATTCACGAAACCATTTTTGTTTTTTAGTGAATAACATGATAATTATTGAACCAATTCCAATCCATATACCATTACCGTACCCAATCAACACACATTGCCAAGTAAATCCATTGCAAAATCCCTCATAATCTTCATCAGATAAGGCTGGCGGTGATGATTTTGGTAATCGATCATCATCTTCACAATGTTTTGACAATGGAAATTCACATAATCCCAAGTTTCCAGTGTATGACTCATTCATAAATAATTCAAACTGGTTGCCTCGTGGTATTCTTCCAAACAGGCGATTTTTTGAAAGATTTAAAACTGCTAGAAATGTCAGAGATGTAAGTTTTTGAGGAATCTCTCCACCAAGGTGGTTTGAGGATAGGTCTAATGATTCAAGAACTTTTAAATTCCCAACCGCTGTTGGGATTCCGCCTCCAAAATTGTTATGTGAAAGATTTAATCCCCGAAGTGCTAGAAGTTCTCCAATTTCATTTGGAATTTCCCCCTCAAATTTATTATTGGAGAAGTCTATTATCACAAATGTTTTAAGAATTCTCTCAAATTGAATTTCAAGACCTTTAACGATCATTATAATCGAATCATGATAATAAGTTTCTCCATTGTACATTTCGTAGAATGGTGTATTCGCGTGTTTCATACCTTCAATATTTCTTAAAACCCTTGGTGTCAAAATGCCACTGAACTGATTATGTGAAAGATCAATGATTCTCAATGCAGGGAATTCAAGTCCACCGGTAGAAGTAATACTGATAGGACCATAAAAATAATTAGATCCCAAGCTTAAAACCTGCAGCTTTGGTAGAATTCTCAACCAACTAGAAAATGTACCATTCATGAAATTGTTACTAAGATCAAGAACTTCCAATTCTAAGCAATTGGATAAGGATTTCGGCACAGTTCCTTCTATTTGATTGTCACGCAGGTTGAGAGTTCTTAGACTACTTCCTACTCTAAAAGTATCCGGAATCTTCCCTTGCAAAAGATTCATATGAAAATCTAACACCATAAAATTGCTGCTACCGTTCCCCAAGCAGCGTGGAATTTCTCCACTCAAGCTGTTGTTAGATAAATTAATAACATCGAGAAAAGTTAATTTGCATAAAGATGAAGGGATTTCTCCACTTAATGTCCCAAAAAAATTGGGAATTTGGCCTTAGAGGAAATTCATTCTAAGGTGTAATGTATTTAGTTGGTCAAGACCGGAAAGTATTGATGGTATCAGACCAGTGAAATTATTTGTGGAGAGGTCTAGGTAATTTAATCGCGTGAGATTCCCGAGAGATTCAGGAATAGAACCCCAAAAGTTGCAGTCTGAGAGTTTCAAGAAGTTGAGCGATTGAAAATTGCCAATTGATTATGGAAGATCTCCATACAATTTTGTTGAATAAAGATTTAGAAATGAAATGGAATTGGATATATTACTAGGAAAAGTTGAAGATATATCTGTTTCCACAAGCGAAATATGTCTCAATTGGGTTAAATTTTGAAGTAGCAATCTAAAAGTTGGAGGATCAATTTTGATATGTTGGTTGTACATCATTAAGTTTGAGAGATCAATCGAGATTAAATTGGACAAGTGTAAAATCTCAGTAGAAAGCTGACCTGCGAATCGAGAGCTAGAGAGGTTAAGGTGAGTTAAGCTCGAAAGTTCACCAAATTTATACGAATCTCCGAAGAAGAGAAATCATTGAAAGCAAGATTGAGCCTTTGGAGACGTGAAAGTTTGAATAAGCTTGAATTGGAATCCATTAATCCATAAAGGTAGCTGCAACTCAGGTCCAGGCCGATAACTTGACCTGTTAGATTATCACAAGTGACTCCATCCCATTTGCAACAATCTGTGGTCCTGTTCCCGGATTCCGTCTTTGAAGAAGAATGTTGCATGTATTCACAGTCTAAGGAAGCATTTACATCCATCGTAATAGATTTTTTGAAATGCAGCAAGGCGGTGCTTTGATCATATCTGCACAAATGTTTTTCCGCAATTGAAAGGTAGAAAAAAGCCATAATAATTAAAAAATAAAATAAGAACTGAATAAGAATCTGCATTTCTCCTTCAATACAAATTGATTTAGGCTAATCAAAAGTTAAAGATGATCAGCGAAGAAAAGAATTGAATATTTTTTTTAACTAGGGAGAGTAGTGAGAGAAAAGAAGAAGTTTGTGGGAAGAAAGCAAATAAAAAAGTGGGGAAATGAAAGGGTATTTATTTATGCTCGATCTCCAGGTAGACTGTTCAAACAAACAATATTTAATAACCACTTTATTAAATACATTTGAGCACGGCCATGCATTTAAACAGTCTTTCCCTATCGAGGGGCCCATGGATATCTCTCTCTAATAAGAGAGGGACAAATTCCTTACAATGCCTCTCACATTCAAGCCATGATAGGACACTACATCCGATCATCAGTCGTATTGATTACTCGATTAAAAGCAACGTACGACTGAGTCAAAACGTGGCTCCATTCATGCTAGAATCAATGGAGACATAAGGTCTAAGGGTTCTAAAATAGTATTGAGGAAGTAATACTTATGACTAAGGACCATGAAGTATTACTTCCCTAACGGATCACGTCCGATACAATATATCTCAATATATTGTATCTATGATATGATTTGTATTCATTACACATGATTAGTAAAACACAATCATCAATCAAACATCATACTAGTTTTATTTCATTGTAAAGAAGATTACATAAAATTAGGGACAACTAGAATAGTAATTACATAAGCTAATGAGTTTTACTATCAAATCACGCATTTTATGTTCATAAGCAAAATTAACTATTAAGATGAAATGCTCAAAAGACATAAAACGTACAACATATGCTAATGGTCCTAGGGCACTACTAACAGTTTGGACAACATGGGTTTTGATATTCATATTAAAAACCAATGAATGTCGTTATCGTTAAATGATATCTTTTATTGTAATGCTACTTTGGTGAATGGTTTATATTTGTTAGACCTAGATTCACCGGTTTATAACATAAATATAGGATAAAACTAAAGAGTCTAATCCTACATACCTCTGACATTGTCACTTATGCCATATAAACGAAAACCGCATTTCCAAACTCCATAAAGATGGATTGTTGGAATCATTTGATTTTAAATCATATGATACATGCACACCTTGTTTAATGGGTAAGATGACTGCTTCTCCTTTTACTAGAGCTGGAGAATGAGCAAACAATTTGTTCGAACTAATACATAGTGATGTATGTGGTCCATTCAATATTCATGTAAGGGGTGGTTATCTATATTTCATTACTTTTATTGACGATTTTAGTAATCTTGGATACTTGTTTCTTATGAAACACAAGTCTAAGGCCCTTAAAAAGTTCAAAGAGTATAAGAATGAAGTAGAAAACCAGCTTGGCAAAAGTATTAAGATGCTTCTTCTGATTGAGGTGGGGAATACTTAAGTCGAAAATTCCGTGACTATATAAAGAGTTGTGGAATTGTTTCACAACTTTCTCCATCGACTACTCCTCAATGGAATGGTGTATGTGAAATGAGAAATTGAATTCTATTAGATATGGTTTGATCGATGTTGAGTCACGCGAGCCTTCCAAACTCTTTTTTGGGACATGCTTTAGAAGCATCATCTTTAATACTAAACAGAGTTCCATCTAAATCTGTTCAAATGACACCATATCAGATATGGACTAGGAGGTGTCCTAGTATGTCTTTGTTAAAGATTTGGGGTTGTGAGGCGTTTCTGAAACGTCCAACTTTGGACAAGCTCATCCCAAAGTCGGTCGAGTGCACATTTGTGGGGAATCCTAAGGAAACTAAAGGGTAATACTTCTACATCCCTAACGAGAACAAAGTGTTTGTTGCTCGTAACGGAGTTTTTCTAGAAGAGGAATTATTTTCTTGGAAAACAAGTGGGAGCCACGTGGAACTTGGTGAAATTCCATGGGAACTTAGTGAAGTTCTAGGAATAAGTGACCAGGTGGAACTGGAACAAGCTACACAAGCTATTGTGGAGCCAATTCCGGAAACACAAGAATTGCGTAGGTCTAGTAGAGTTCGCAAATCTCCAGAAAAATTTGAATTTTTCGTAATTGAACATGGATATGTTATGTTTATTTATCACGATGAGCCTGCCACCTACAAACAAGCAATTACTAGTCCATATTTTGAGAAATGGCTTGAGGCCATGAGATTCGAGATGGATTCCATGTACACTAGCCAAGTATAGATCTTGGTAGATGTGCCTGAGGGGGTGACCTCAATAGGGTGCAACTGAGTTTTCAATTTGAAAACTTACATGGAAGAGAATGTACAAACGTACAAGGGGCGAATTTTCGCGAAAGGTTTTAAACAAATTCATGGTATTGACTATGATGAAACCTTTTCCCCTATAGTTATGTTCAAATCCATTACAATTATGAAATTTGGCAAATGGATGTTAAAACAACTTTCCTTAACGGAAACCTTGATGCGGACGTGTATATGATACAACCCGAAGGTTTTGTCGATCCAAATAATGTCAATAAAGTGTGTAAGCTAATGAAGTCAATTTATGGACTAAAACAAGCTTCTAAAAGCTTGAATTGATGTTTTGACAAAGCTGTACGGGAGTTCTATTTTATTAAGAATATTGATAAACCTTTTGATTATAAAAGGTTTAGTGGAAACTCGGTTGTATTCCAAGTTTTGTATGAAGATGACATACTAATAGGGAATGACATTCCAACCTTGGAATCTGTAATGGTCTGGTTAGTGCAATGTTTCTCTATAAAGGACTTATGTGAAGCACGTTTCATCTTAGGGGTCAAGATCTATAGAGATAAATCATATAGACTCTTTAGCCTAAGTCAGAGTACATATATAGACAAAGTGTTAAATCGGTTTAGCATGCAAGAGTCCAAGAAGAGCCATTGTCCTATATCACTTGGTACTATTCTTTCAACACAATAGTGTGCTAAGACACTGGATGAGAAAGAACGCATGAGTTAGATTACATATTCTTCGACAATTGGATCTATCATGTATGCCATGTTGTGTACTCTTCAAGATGCCTCGTATGCTTTGAGTATAACGAGAAGATACCAGTCAACTTTCGGTGAACGTCACTGGATAGCCGTCAAGAATATCCTCAAGTACTTACTGGTGAGGACTTGGACAACTTTGCGACAGAGGACTTGGACAGCTTTGCGACAGTTTGGTGTAATGGTCATAACTATCGAGCAAGTTTGTTATTATAGAGGTTGAAGAGTAATAAGAATAGGACTCTTCCTTTGTGGATTCTTTGAGCTGAAATTCCTACTCTATTTAAGAGGTAATTCGGCCACCTTATTAATTAGATTTCTTGTTTTTATACAATATGTTTTTGGAATATGATGTGAGGTTTGACCTTTTCATTCATTCTTGAGTTACTGTATCAATAAGTAAAGTTTCGCTTATTGTGGTGTTTCAGCCCCCATTGATAATTAACCTTCTTGTAGTTGCGTTGATTATATTCCCCCGTAAACTACTTTGAAGGAAGAGAAATATCCGTTTCAACCTTTTGCTGTTGAATCTTTGATACAAGTTATCAAAGATCCTGCTATCCAAGTTCAATTAATATTTAATTAATCGAATTTAGCTTTATTAATTGTTATTTTAATTCCTTTTAATTAGTTTAGCTTAGTGGTGCTATAATAAATGACACGTGGTCCATTTAATTAGGTAGTGTTTCTTTTATAGAAAGTTTGTTATTCTAGAGATTGCCCTAATTAGAATAGGACTCTTCCTTTGTGGTTCTTTGAGCCGAAATTCATGCAATATTTAAGAGGGAATTCGGCCACCTTATTAAATAGATTTCCTGTTTTTATACAATATATTTTTGGAATATGATGTGAGGTTTTTACCTTTTCATTCATTTTTGAGTTACTGTATCAATAAGTCTAGTTTTGCTTATTGTGGTGTTTCAGCCCCCATTGATAATTAACCTTCTTAGAGTTGCGTTGATTATATTCCCCCGTAAACTACTTTCAAAGAAGAGAAAGATCCGTTTCAACCTTTTGCTGTTGAATCTTTAATATAAGTTATCAAAGGTTCCTCATTAGTTGGTACCAGAGTTTAAGGTTGATCTCTTTCTTGGTGTATCTTTTATTGCTTACTTGATTTCTTCTTTATATTTCTTCTTTCAGCCAAAACACAAGAGAAAAGAAAGAAAAGCGTCAATTACCAAATTACTTGAGAGAGCAGAAAAAGGCAAGATTGCAAGAAGATGCCAAATTGAAAGAAGAAGCAAAATTGAATGATGAGGAAAAAGTGATGACTGATGACTTGAAAATTTTACATGAACCACAATTTCTTGATGAGGAAAAAGATCCTATTGTTGCAATGATTTTTGAAGAGTCAAAAGCATCATCTTTTTCGTTTACTACTCTTGATATAACAAATCCTACTCTTCTTAATATTGTTTCTTATTTTAAATAGGAGTACACGGCTGCATTTTTAACTGATTTACCAAAAGAATTGCCACAATATTGAAGCAATGGTCCTTTCGTTAACTTTCAAGATTCGAGGATGAATTTTTTGAAGAAAGGGGGATGTTTATGACTCATATACCGATGCTTCAAGGAATAATAAGGGTTGGATAATTTCCAAAAGGAGATATAGGACTCAAGCTCTAACAACACATCAGTTATTTTGGAGACCAAAGACTCTACGCAATGAGAACTATCACCGACTTGGATCGACATTAATTTCAGCTTTACGACAGTTTGGTGTAATGGTCATAAACTTCGATCCACGAATCCAATGGAGTTCATTCAAGATGATATGGAAAGATAAGAGTAAGATCTACAATTTTCAAGAAGACCACAAGATCAGATTCTGCCATTGTGAAGACCTAAATCGTCGTTCAAATTACTACATCATGTTGTCCAGATTTTGGGCGAGAATTAATCTTTGTTTTTCCAAGTTTAGTTATTATTAAATTATTTTTCAGCTTTAATTTATTATTTGAGTAATTTGCACTAAATGGCCACGAACTATTTTTGAATTTCTCTTTCAACTATTTTCGGTGGTACAAAATCGGCCCCGGTTACCCCTAGGACCCTAGCAGCCCAAGGCGGTGATTGGCATGTCGAGGTCATCAATGTTGTCCTGGTTCCGGTCCATCTGGACCCTAGAACACCGCCAATATATATGGTTAGAATATAACTCACATCGAATGCTAACAAGTTAAAAACATAACATGGCATACTATGAAAATAACATGGCATAGCATATATCACATGATATAGTAACACAACACATATCCAATAACATAACATCTCAGTTAACAACAGTGTATAAAGCGATAAGTAAACAGATACAACATACGCTAGAATCTCTAGCCATCACACATCTCACATGTTATTTACCAAGTCCATCCTATATTCATTTCAGGTTTCAACACTAAGGTTCGACCTACTTGAAGGAAACCCAAGAGGGGGGGGGGGTGAATTGGGTTTTAATAATTCTTGCAAACTATTTCCAATTTAAACAATGATAGTGCAAGTTTAACAAAAGCTAAAGCAAAACCCAATGCAAATCACAAGACAAGAGATTTAGAGTGGTTCGATTCACTAAGAATCTACATCCACTACCTTGAGCCGCACCCAAGGATTTCACCAACTTCACTAAGAAGAATGTGCCCACACAAAGTAGGACTTTACACTAGTGGCAAACTCACAAAGAGTTTTACAAACAACCACTATAAACAATTGCCCACACTAAGTAGGACTTATACAACAATAACCCTATCACTAAGAAAGGGGATAAGATGAAAGGTTTAGAGTACAAAGTTGTTCACTCTTCTAAGTGAAAGATATAATACCTTTGAAGTACAACAATTGTAGCTCTTGAACATAAGAAGCTCACTCTTTGTCTTGCTTTATGAAGGAACACTTTGAATGCTTTAGATCATGGCAATGAAGTGTGTTTTGCTTTGAAAGTGTTTTGGCTTGATGAGAGATCAATGAATATTTGATATGCAAGCCTTGGAATGTTTCTCTAGCTTTGGAGTATTTATACATTTCAAATTTGGCTGAAAATCGAGTCTCCAACGGTCAAAAAACGGCTAGTAGAAACAGAGTTCGGTTGACCGAAGCTCGAACTCGGTGCACCAAGCTGAGGGTCGGTCGACCGACCCAGGGACCTCGGTCGACCGACCCAGGGACCTCGGTCGACCGAGTTCTTCACAGTGAACTCCTTGTTTTGCTTCGGTTGATCCGAGGCAAAACTCGGTTGACCGACTTTCCGGACTTTCAAAGATGATTTTTAAACACTTGTTTTCAAGTCTAATGAAGTCTAAAAGGTTTTCCCAAAAGGTAACACATAAGAACACTTGGAAAACTTTTCTAAAAGACTTAACTATGAAATCAAAGGCTTTTTGTATAAGAACACATGTAAAGATCATTTCGAAACTTAAGCCTTTTGAAAACGTGTTTATGAAAACATGTATGCAAGACTAGAGTGAAGAGCTTATGTTCATTTGAGCATTGGTTAGAGCTTAATGATAAAGACCAATAAAGACAAAGCTAATCTAACCAACCTAAGTCTTCAATCTTCAATCTTGAAAGATAAGCCTTGAATAGTATGTCTTTGAATCTTGAACATGGCTTGATTGAAGTACTTAGAGCTTCCATATTGAGTTCCAATATTCTATCACATAGATGAAAACATTAGACACAAACATCAAGTGTTTGTCCATTATCAAAAACTGAGTTCGTTCGCCCTTAGGGCTAACAATCTCCCCCTTTTTGATTATGTCAAACTTTGATGTAATTAGATAGGATATGGACAATATTAAGTACAAGGAAGCATGATGAAGCATGGCAAAAAGATCTTATAACAAATAAGAGCAAAGACTAGTGCTTTCAAGATAAAACTAATGAAGACTAAAGCACTAGCATGATAAACTTCTTTTTGCCAAATGCATCTAGGGACTCTTAGAAGAGCCCTATTTCCCAACCATCCTCCTTGCCTCCTTCCTTCCATCAAATAGCTTTCTTGTGTGTATTATACATACCTTAGTTTACACAAGAAGCTAACTTACCATTTTCATCAATGTCGATGTGAGTGCTAAAGATCCTATTACAAAGAACATGCTCACACAAACATTAGAACTTACAATGGTTTGTTATCATCAAAACAACATAGAATATGCCCTTAGGGCTAACAATCTCCCCCTTTTTGATGATGACAAAACATTGACGCAAATGGGAATAATATGCAAAAATAAGATACCAAATGTATGCATGAGATAAGGATATTAAGGATCTAGGCAAGTAGATGTTTTTTCACAAAAAAATATTCTACTCCCCCTATATTAAAGAATCCCTTATCTCTCCCATTTTGCAAGTTCTAAGCTTTCTCCTTTTGTAAATAACTTCTCTTGGCACATTTGCAACACTAAAAATTCTCCCTCTTTTTGTCAAAATCAAAAAGGGATATCAGAGCGCCAATAAGAAAAGCATTTAAACGAAAAGTAAAGATTAATTTTGGAGAAGCTTGATGAAATTTAATAATCCTCCCCATATAAAAAAAAAAAACTTAAAAACCATGGAAAACAACTTGATGGTCTTGTAGATTAATAAAATAAGAACCAAAAGATCAATCCTAAAGACCAAAAATAATTATGAAGAAGGATTACTTATGAAAAAGCTTGGTTGATATCAAAAAAAAAAAACAAGGAGTCCGTAATACCACATAAATCCAAAAGATGGTCATGTATGGCTCAAGAAGAATATCAACCTAAGCTAAAAACAAAGGAGATAAGGAATATAGCCTTAAGCACAATCTCCCCGTTTATCAAACATACGATGTTAGCTATTTGAGATAAAATCAAGTTTGATACCAATTGACCAATTGAAAAACATGATACCAAAAGTAAATATAGCTAATTGTAAAACAAGTTTGAAAATATAGCTAACAAAGTACTTGTGGAAGTGATACCATGAATACATAAGTTAAGTACATGTATCACAACCAAAAGAAGTAGAGGAAGTGTAAGAAAACACTTGGAGTACATTCCTCTAACAAGTTAATGATTAGGTAAATGAGTATAACAACTCTTGAAGAATACTAACCAAAAACCATAATGAGATCACAATGGATAAGAAAATGAAGAATATGATCTCAAAGTTATTAAGGGAGAGTATATGTGATACCAAATGAAGACAAAAATATTTATAACACATATAACTTCCAAAATAACTTACACAAGTTGGCTATAAGAGTTAAAAGATGAAAAGCAAGCCAACAAGTGATGTGATGATGTAAAATATGACAATTGAGCATACATCACAATTTTGAGGGAGGTATGAGTTGAAAAACATTTGAAAAACTCCCTCTTAGGTTGTGCCACATCTAAACAATCAAATAGACACAACCCATGGCATAATCAATGCCACAAACACAGTTTATATCCTAAGTCAAGCATCTAGACGATCAACCAAATAAGATTAAATGCTATAGACTTGAATATAAACACAACCCCTATATGCAATGAAGATCAAGTAACAACATAGCAAAGCATATAACAAACTCCCCCAAAGCATAAAACACTAATTAATAGAGGGGAGGGGGTTGTAAAAAGGAGATTTCATCACAAAGATCAAATCATTAAGCTCACTAATAACATGCTCAAGAGAATCAAAAAACATATGAAGAGCAAGCATGTTATAAAATCTCCAAGGTGCCCATTTCAAGAACAATTGAACATAATATGGAAAGTAAGATCAATAATTGTTCAAGGAAATGAAAAGAGATTGAGTTTAGTAATATCTCATTGAATTTGATGAATGCTTTTGCACTTTGAGTTCCTTCAATGAGTTCCTTGAGCTTCTCAATCTTCTTTGCATGACAAGTGTAGAGTCATCAATGATGGGTGACTTTTCTTTTGATGAACCCTCTACAATCTTGTGATCCTTGGCATTTGACTCTTTTCTTGGAGTCTTAGCTCATTTGTGCCATTCCTTGTAGTTCATATCTTCTTCTTGAAGTTTAGAACTCTTTGTTACCTACAAGGAATTCTTGAGAACTAATGTGGTACCTTTTCAAAGGTCCTTCATGATTAGCTCAAAATCTCAAGTAAACACATATATGCTTAAGGATCATGCACATCAAAAACCAAGACAACTAGATGGATTCTTAAATGAATATGACAAGACAAAACAAGAATCAATCAAGTTGCATAAGCTACATCTCATAGATACCTTAGCTAAACTCAACATGGACAATAATGAACATGCTAAAGGTTATCTATATGAATATAACATTCAAGAATGAGAGATGCAACAAATATAAGAGCAAGCATGTATATATATCAAAAACACTTAAACACAAGAATTAAAGTGTTAAGAGAAGGTGATTTTGATACCTTTGCTTTCTTACCAAGTGATGAAGACATTGTCTTGACACTATGACTCATGTCATCACTTTGATTCTTTGCTCTTGAATTCAAGTAACTTGGTTCTCCAATTGATTAACTTTTAAACCTTGAGAATCCAAGTGTTAAGGAGTGCTTTTGAATTTCTTCCTTTGGCACATCTCCTTTAACTTCTCCCCAATGCCACTTCTCTTTGAATCAAGTCCATTGAAGCTTTGTGGCATTCATCTAACTTATAAGAACCTATAAGATCAAGGGAGGAGTAGCTTTTGGTACCCACTTTTGTTTGGGTCCTTGGGGGTTAGTTGAAATACGTTTAACTTTCCAAATAGTTTTAACCCCTTTTTCAATCTTCTTCTTAACATGGCATCTAGCATTAGTATGGCCATGTTTTCCACAATATGTGCAACAAATGTGTGGCTTAGAAGAATTGTGAACATGCTCATGATATCTAATTTGCCTATGTGAGGTACTAGCATGCACAAAGTGATTCTTAGGCAACTTAGAAGAGCTAGCATGATCAATGTGATTAGCATTATAACCAAGACCATGTTTAACATTTGAAGCACGTTGCACACCAAGAATTTGATCAAGATTTTTCTTACCCTTAGTAAAGTTTTCAACAAGAAGGGTAAGTTCTTTAACTTTGTTCTCCAACAAATCAAATTCAACAAGTTTGAGTTCAAGAGATGTCAATTGATCATATGCTTCTAAATACTTTAATGAAGAAGAATTGCATGTAGCAATAAGTTTTTCATTTTCGATTTTCATGCAATCAACCTCATCACAAAGCTTTTTGTTATCAACAAGCAAAGATTCAATTTTAAGCTTCATAGCTTTGTTTTGCTTTGCACATTTAGTCAATTGATCATACATATCCATTAAAAGCTCATTAGGATCATCCTCATCATCATCATCATTATCATTATAAGAATTTGAAGGAGAGGGAGAAAGATGTACCTCATTACCAAAAGCCATGAAGCAAACATTTGCATTTTCATCTTCTTCTTCATCACCACTCCCTTCTTGATCCCAATGGCTTAGCATGCCCTTGAAATTCTTTGGTTTAAAGAATTTTTTCTTTTTGTATTCCTTGGGCTCTTTTTCTTTGGTGGAGGGGCATTCTCCTATGAGATGTTGATCACTTCCACATTCATAGCATTTCATCCCATGAGGATTTTGTTTTCTTCTATTTTGGAAATGTTTTCTTCCTTTCCCGGAAAACATTTTCTTCATGCGTTTACCACAAACTCCATGGTCTCATCATCAAATTTGATGTCTTCTTCATCACTTGAATCATTGGAATCATCAACATCAAGAATAGCCTTTAAAGCACCACTCACTTTTGCCCTTTCAAGATGCTCATTCTTTTTTGTGTGTGAGCTCATAAGTGAGAAGAGAACCAATGAGCTCCTCCGTTGGATAAGTCTTCAAATCTTTGGCTTCTTCAATGACTAGAGCTTTTCCTTCCCAACTTTTGGGAAGTGAGTTGAGAATCTTCCTATTTATTTCACTCAAAGTGTAATCTTTACCATATGACTTCAAACCATTTACCACATTGGTGAATCTTGTATTCATCTCATTGATTGATTCATTTGGCTTCATGGTGAATAGCTCAAACTCTCTAACTAGCAAATTCAACTTTGACTCTTTCACTTGATTTGTGCCTTCATGAGTAACTTCAAGCATTTTCCACATAGCATGAGCCGATTTGCTTCCACGAACACGGTTGTACTCATCCGGATTCAAGGCACAACTTAGAATGTTCATTGCCATATAATTTCGAGTCATTTTCTTGGACTCAACTTCATTTAGCTCATTATCCGGTTTTGACATTAAAGTACCATCAAAAATCTTCAATGGAATAAAAGGACCTTCTTCAAATATATGCCATAGAGAATAATCAATGGAGCACACATATATCTTGAATCGGTTTTTCCAAGCATTATAGTTGTTTCCATCAAAGAGAGGTGGTCTATTTGTAGAAGAACCCTCTTGGTAGGCTAAAGTGGAAATACCGGCCATGATCTTTACTTCTAGTGGTTAGACTAAAATTGAAGACGAGGCTCTGATACCAATTGAAGGAAACCCAAGAGGGGGGGTGAATTGGGTTTTAATAATTCTTGCAAACTATTTCCAATTTAAACAATGATAGTGCAAGTTTAACAAAAGCTAAAGCAAAACCCAATGCAAATCACAAGACAAGAGATTTAGAGTGGTTCGATTCACTAAGAATCTACATCCACTACCTTGAGCCGCACCCAAGGATTTCACCAACTTCACTAAGAAGAATGTGCCCACACAAAGTAGGACTTTACACTAGTGGCAAACTCACAAAGAGTTTTACAAACAACCACTATAAACAATTGCCCACACTAAGTAGGACTTATACAACAATAACCCTATCACTAAGAAAGGGGATAAGATGAAAGGTTTAGAGTACAAAGTTGTTCACTCTTCTAAGTGAAAGATATAATACCTTTGAAGTACAACAATTGTAGCTCTTGAACATAAGAAGCTCACTCTTTGTCTTGCTTTATGAAGGAACACTTTGAATGCTTTAGATCATGGCAATGAAGTGTGTTTTGCTTTGAAAGTGTTTTGGCTTGATGAGAGATCAATGAATATTTGATATGCAAGCCTTGGAATGTTTCTCTAGCTTTGGAGTATTTATACATTTCAAATTTGGCTGAAAATCGAGTCTCCAACGGTCAAAAAACGGCTAGTAGAAACAGAGTTCGGTTGACCGAAGCTCGAACTCGGTGCACCAAGCTGAGGGTCGGTCGACCGACCCAGGGACCTCGGTCGACCGACCCAGGGACCTCGGTCGACCGACCCAGGGACCTCGGTCGACCGAGTTCTTCACAGTGAACTCCTTGTTTTGCTTCGGTTGATCCGAGGCAAAACTCGGTTGACCAACTTTCCGGACTTTCAAAGATGATTTTTAAACACTTGTTTTCAAGTCTAATGAAGTCTAAAAGGTTTTCCCAAAAGGTAACACATAAGAACACTTGGAAAACTTTTCTAAAAGACTTAACTATGAAATCAAAGGCTTTTTGTATAAGACACATGTAAAGATCATTTCGAAACTTAAGCCTTTTGAAAACGTGTTTATGAAAACATGTATGCAAGACTAGAGTGAAGAGCTTATGTTCATTTGAGCATTGGTTAGAGCTTAATGATAAAGACCAATAAAGACAAAGCTAATCTAACCAACCTAAGTCTTCAATCTTCAATCTTGAAAGATAAGCCTTGAATAGTATGTCTTTGAATCTTGAACATGGCTTGATTGAAGTACTTAGAGCTTCCATATTGAGTTCCAATATTCTATCACATAGATGAAAACATTAGACACAAACATCAAGTGTTTGTCCATTATCAAAAACTGAGTTCGTTCGCCCTTAGGGCTAACACTACTCTGATACCACTTATGTCACACCGCGTGCCCGAGTGATGACCTGGCAGCACCGCATCTACCAATGAGGCATCGAACCCAGAACATATATGATAAGTCCAGTTATATTATTACTAATAAAGGAACGTAATCTTACATTATTATCAGAGTAATTCAATAGTCTAACATTATAATCCAACACTTGTACATAAAAAAAATGTGCCACGAGCACCATAGATTACTCATATCATCATACATACATACTTCACATTAGACTCTTCGAATATGGTCCATGCTATGACTCAAACAAATCACACCAACCGCGCTCAATTGTCCATTCACAAATCTAAAGCAATTAATACAATGGTCCCCAACTTATACCAAAAGATGGGAAACGTATATGTCATGTGTCCAGATATCCCTCTGAACGAAGGGGCAATATTTAAGAATTCATTAACATTGTGTCATTCCCACCACTGTGGACTCCACAAAGAGCGTTTGTATTCCCTAATTCCTGGCTCAGTTAGGAGAGGTTCCAAAGTTCAGATTACAGTACTTAGCAACTTGAACTCCCGGGTTCAAGCGATGATACACATATGCAGAAGAATGAATCCTACAATGGATACGTTCCTGGATAAGAGCTCAAGCAAGGTCACAACACAACATACATGCGTTTAAGACTCCAAAAGCAGTAACAATGACAACCGTATGAGATATGCAAATAACATACACATTTAGACCCTACGATCCACCACACAAGTATGAAAAATTCAACATTTTATCCAATGCAATAAAACATCATTTAAATTCATTTTACGTAATTTCCAGTACCTTAACTACACAATTAATGAGGTTTTAAGACAGTAAATACAAGACGAACTCGGTATGGGCACTATGTGTTCCTTGTTATGCTGTTTGGTATGACTAATGCACCGGCGACTTTCATGGACATGATGAATCGAGTATTCCAGAATTGTCTAGATAAGTTTCTTAAGGACTACGACCTCACGATTAGATACCACCCCGAAAAAGCTAATCGGGTAGTTGATGCCTAAAGTAGAAAGAGATTGGGACATATTGAAATATAAAGCCCCACATCGAGTACCTAAGGAAGATCCAAACAACATATAAGATTATGGGTTAACATCTCTCATTGCAAATTGGTTTTGAGAGGATATGGAGGCCCATGAGTATCAGAGTGATGTTCAGAACAGAAGATGAGCGATGTTCAGAACAGAAAATGAGTTGTTTTGGTTCATAAATTTCTACAGAGATTGGAGGAGAATGTTGGATATAATCGAAAGAGGAATATTTCGATTGGTTAAGCCAAGGTGGAAACGCAGCACTGCTACACCAAAATTTGGCGTTACTCTCCAATAAGAGATCTTCCAATTGTCAACTCAAAGTTCTGTGCAATTTTAGCCATCATAATAAAAAACCATTAACATAGGTGAAAATATTTTTATGTATGTCCTCCAAATATGTAAGAGATCCTTAAAAGATTGAAGAGAGATCCATTGGGGTGGAGCGCACTTACCAACAGAGGCTTGGCAGAGAAGAGGTGTTGCTGAAAGAGATAAAAACCTAGTGTGGTTGGTGTACAAGTCAAGCAAATCAAATGAATAAAATCTAGACGTTTGGATTGGAAGGGTTGAGGATTGATCCGGTATGTTATTGTGCATGGAAATGCATCGATTGTCCTAAACCATAGTGGGATTGGTGGACTTTCAACGTTGAGCAGTTTATTCCATTATTGGTGTTCCCACTGATCAAAGTTGACTAAACCTAACTTAGTTAATTCCCCTTCATTCAATGTGCTAATTTGAAGGTTCAAATGTAGAGCAGTGGATTTGTGCGTATGGGCATATGAGACGTTGATCATATGGGACGTGGAGCGTACTAGTTGGAGATTGGGTGAATACGTGACAGGGTAGATATTGTTGGTCCTGGATGACTAATTAGATATCAATTAGTAATTAGGTAAATTATAAATTAGGTGCACTCCTAATTGGATACTAATTAAGAATTAGTAATTAGGTGAATTAGTAATTATTGAACTTCTAATCCTTTTAGCTAAAGGTTTACTACTCTTATATATGCGTTTTTTATATTATTTAGAGTAGTAAGGCTAGGGAGAGCTAATGGGTTGGAGGAAAATCTCCATTGTATTCTTTTATCTCCATCATAGTGTAATTATGTGCTCGCCTTACCCGTGGACGTAGGTCATTTGACCGACCCACATAAATCATTGTGTCCCTGTATATCATAACACAGAACTTTTGATTTCAGATTTTGAGAAGATAAGTTTAGAGGTCATTGAATCAATCGAGAACATTTTGGCAGCCTTGGTAGCTCAACTGACACTCTTGGTTCGGATTAGAGAAGGGCAGAAAATGGATTTCGATTTGCAAATGAAACGCAATGTGGTACAATCGGGGGAATAGTCAGACTTTGGGGTTCATGAAGTTGGCAGTTTGAGGTATTGGGGTCAGTTATGTGTATCGTTGGATTTGGGGTTGAGAACGGAAATTCTACAAGATACTCACAATTCTAAGTTTTCAGTAAATAATGTGGCAACAAAGATGTGTCGGGACCTTTGGGGAAACTTTTGGTGGAAATGTATGAAACGGAACATAGCGGAGTGTGGTTTGGAACCTTTTGAATAGTTGTGTTAGTGTGTAGTTTTTTGTTGGAAAATAAGGAGTTATAGAAAGAAAAATAAGTTAGAGACAGAATAGAGGAAAAGAAAATTTGGAAAACATGATAGCTGTGAGTAAATCGAATAATTGAATTAGTAAACGAACTCGGTTTGGAGTGATCTTTAGTGCGTCTCGAAGATAACTGAAATGGCTACGTGTTAGAAGCGACAGGGCTGCCTTTCGAGTTTCCAGCAGACGGAATTTGTATTTGAAGTTGCTGCATTTTTTGGAATTTTGTGATTTTAATTGCTTGCTTATAATTCCAAATAAGGATCTTCAGCCTTGTTTTTGTGGTATTAAAACTCATGTAATGCGTTCTTTAAAGTGTTGGAGGCTTGTATTGGAAGGCCTTAAAAGTATGTTTTATTGCATTGGATGAAATATTAAATTGTCCATTCTTGTGTGTTGGACATTGAATCTAATTATGTTAATTGCATTCTCTATCTTGTTATCATTTTTGTTGAGTAATTACTGATTGTGGAGTCTTAAATGCTATGTGATCTATGGAGTCGTCACCAGTTTGATCTCTTGTTTAGGATAGACCCCATTGCAGGATTCATTCGAGTGCATGTGTGTGTGTTGTCGTTGATTCCTAGGGGCTCTCGATATGTGTAAATCGGTGAGCCCGCTTCTAAATTGGAAATAAATTAGGGACTACAAACAGTCGTTGTGGAGTCCACAGTGGTGGGGAATGACACAATGTGAATGAATCCTTAAATTGTGAGCCCTTCGTTCAGGGAAAAACTAAACCATGTATTGCATTCTTATTGTCTTCCCTTCTAGGCACTAAAAGTTGGGGACCATTGTACATTATTACTTTAGAGT
Organism: Vinca minor; assembly: GCA_026122235.1. Taxonomy (NCBI): domain Eukaryota; kingdom Viridiplantae; phylum Streptophyta; class Magnoliopsida; order Gentianales; family Apocynaceae; genus Vinca; species Vinca minor. The sequence goes on from JAOCZM010000002.1 coordinate 1,198,973, forward strand.
TGTGAATAAACAATTGAGCTTGGTCGTGTGATTTGTTGAGTCATAGCATGAATCGTATTTGAAGAGTCTAATGTTGTGTATGTCCGTATGTCGGGATGAGCAACACATGGTGCTTGTGACACATTTTCGTGGTACAGATGTTGGATTACGACGTGTACGATTTACAGCTTACTTGTTCTTGTTGTAGTATTGTTGTTATATGTGCATATGAGTCAAAAATTGAGTATTTTGGGGTTGAGAGTCGAAAAGTATAGAAATGTGCCTGACTGGATCTCGGTCGACCGGATCATTTGGCCATTATCTGGACTAGACTAATGGCACGAATTTTGGATGACCTATAGTGGATTTAGGTAGACCGGATTGGAAACTCCTTCCGGAGCTATTGCTGTCGACATGTGTGCTTGTGTGGTCGACCGAACTTTTGGACAATGTTTCTGTCCTGATCTCGGTTGCCATTCTGTCAACCGGAGGGGCCTTTTGGTCATTTTGAACTCTGTTATGTATTGATTCCTGTGTTTTCTAAAGCTTATATTGTGAGGGTTTTAAGGTGTATATTGAGTTGTACATAGGACCCTAAACTTGTATGTTTTCACACTGGATATTTGGAAAGTCGGGAAAATGGTTTTGTGTTCCATTTAGATTTTCATCCCAAGGGTGTTGATGCTTACTGGGCTTCATTGCTTATGTCTTTAATTTCGTTTACTTGCAGATTATGAGGTGCATGATGATGGTGGTTATGTGGAGCCTTTGGATGGGGATTACGATGAGTGATCCATAATGAACATAATGTAATAGTTAATTTTCACTTTATTATTTTGGATTCTAAATATGTAATAACACATAGTACAACACACTTTACTTTTATGTTGGACTTTACGATTACTCTTATAATTAATGTAAGACTTATAAACTCCTTGGACTTATGGTATAATGGACTTAATTCATAAATTCTTTGGTTTTTGCCTCATTTTTGGGGTGTGACATCAACATTTCATCCAATGCAATTAAAACATGATTTCAATTCCTTAAACATAATTTCCAGTACTTGAATTACACAATTCGTGAGTTTTTAGGATAGTAAATACAAGAGTGAAGATCCTTACTTTGAAATCTTAAAAATTTAATGCAAGCACATAATTCCAGAAAAACCATCAGACTTCTAACTTCGATTCCTCTCTACTGAAACTCGAAGTGTAAATTCGGCATTGCTCAGTTGTAGTCCTTTCAGTCCTCTTTGAAACATACTAAAGAACACTCAATGTGTATTATGTTTACTAGTTCAATTATGAAATTTACTCACATCACTCACTTTTCCCAGATTTTCTTTCTTCTTCTCTTGCTCTTTCTTTTTCCCTAACTTTCCTTTTCCCTTCTAACCTTTCTTTTTCTCCAGCCACAACTACCAACTACCAACTACAAAAGGTTTTACCACCCCGCAAATTTCTAGTTCATCCACTTAAGTCACTCAAGTTACAAGTATCATTAATGCAACCCCTAATTAAACAACTAATCAACCAAAAATAACATACAATCAACATGTAGCACATATAATCAAATAGGCGTGCTATTCATATAGGTTCAAAAAGTTTAAATTATCACACAAGTGATTCTTAGTCGCCGTGTTTTTGTCACTAAAGGTTCTGAATCTAATGAGTTCAAAGAAATGGTTTTTGAACTCTTGACTTCGGTTGGACTTTTCAATAAAGGCGATTTTATACCTTCAATTGCTTGGATAGATTTACAAGGGATTGAAGGGGGAATGAATGAAACGGTTACATAAAAAAATTGATGTTTTGCTGACCAAATTGTTGGAGGAACCGAGATAATTCTAAACCTAAAGGGAAGTCAGGTCTTCTTGATCATGTCCTCGAAAACCGAGATAATTCTGAAGGAGAAAGGCTGACCACAACCAACATTAAGGCACTGCTCATGGTACGTCTTAATCACACTATTTATTTATTTTTATTATTTTTGAAGTTATTAGGTTAGATTCTTATTTTTTGAATTACAAATAAGTTATTCCATTATTTATATTTGTTATAAAAATTATATAAATAAATAATTAAATCATGCTCATAATCATAATAAATTTACAGAAACATAAAATATAAAAGAATTGAGATAAATAAAGCAAGTTTGGGAGTCGTGACAAAGTCACTGTCCTAAAGACATGAAGACCTCCCTACATGCGGGTGATAGCGGTCAGTCACGGCTCCAAGATAAAACTCATTTTTAGTCTCCTCAATGAGCACGTTCACTGAAAAATTTCTCACGAACTAATTCAATCAAGTTGCCCAAATATAAAGTTGATAAAGCAGTGATACTAATATGAAGGAAGTATCAAAAACCAAAGAGCAAAGGGAAGCAGATCAAAAGGCAAAGAGTAGAGAGTAGGAGGGATATAATACTAGGGATAGAAATTGATCATTTAAATCCTACAGGAGTGCACGGATGAGAAGACTATATATAATGAAAATAATTTCTCATAACTCATTTTTCATTAAGAAATTAAGAGTTACAAAATAAATAGTAGGAAGGTTACAAAATAGGGGGTTAGAATATTTAAATAGGAGTTACAACTTTGACATCAATGGTAAAATTACAACAATTAAAATAGGAGTTATAAAATTTGAAATAATAATTTTGAAGTTTTGAAACTTTATTTCATAACAATATTTACTATTTATTTCCAGTAAAAAAATCCACCAACATTTCACTTGACTCAACATGTACACATTCACTTAAGTAAACATATAAGCTATATACCCGTAAAAAAATAACAATTTTTAAATTAGAACTATATATGTACATATTGAAATGACATTGCAAAGTTGCTTTCGTTGTCACACTAGAAATTACTATTATTGCTGAAGAGTAATAACTTTCACATACAGCTTTATTTTCTTTTTCTGTTTTTTAAGTATCTTTCGATTTATTTTTATATTGGTGTATTAAATGAAAACTTTTCATATTTTTTTTTTTGTAAATTGTGATACAAACATCAGTTGGAAAGAGACATGTTGTACCTTTATATATATATATATATATATATATATATATATCGGATGAGACCTAATAACTACTTTTTTCATTAGAACTTGTTCTCAGCTGGTACAGATACATCTTTGAGTATCATTGAATGGGCACTATCGGAGATGTTGACTGTGACGCCCCGTCCCTCTCGGGTCGGGTACGCCACATGCCTCTCGGCACTGGGTTCTATCTTTTACAATATAAATTACAAGTGGATAAATTTTTTCTAAACTATTCTATTGTTTCTAAGTTGACTTCGGTCTTTGATTGAATCCCAATTTACGGATTTCTAATCCCAAGCTTTCGCTGCGCACTCTAATACCAAAATCTTCTAATCTGGATATGTGTCTAGCGTTGACTCAATTCTTTGTCTTGGTTCAATTCTACACCTCAGAATGTTCTTGTTTTATCTGCTCAATCCTGCAAGAACTAAAACAGAAAATAGAGAAAGGGTGTGCTATAAATAGCCCAGTGAGTCCCCAGTGAAGTGTGTGATAGTGATTTTGAAACTCATTTTATTTCGCAAACATTTTTATTTTGAAGACACAGAGAAACTTCCTTTATTTAGAAATACTTTTCCTTTTCCAAAATAATTCCAAAATCATTTTATTTCAGAAAGCATTTTCTTTTTCTTCCAAAACATTTTAGAAATTATTTAGTTTTAGAAAAACATTTGCTTTAACTGGAATGCTCTTTCTTTTCAATTTCAGAAGTATCCACCGGAATAAAAAGACCATTCCGGGTAAAGATAAATATTCACCGGAATAAGAAGACCATTCCGGGTATCAGATTCAGAAATAAAAGAGTGCATGACCGGCCAAGTCAATAGCTCTTTAGTCAATACCAGCCTCACGCCTGACAATTCAATACCAGCCTCACGCCAATACCAACCTCACGCCTGATACACCAACAACTCCTGAGTTAAACCTCCTAACTCCGGAGACATGTTAGATGTCAGATTACAGATTACAGATTACAGATTACGATTCATATGTGGTAACGTAGGGAATACAGTTAGCCCGTTGCTTTCCCTGTCCCTAGCGCTTCCACACAGCATTGGGATCCCAAGAGATAAGCAGAGTGTCCAAAACCAAAGGTGCGAGATGCCCTCGTACGGGTGACCAGCCTCATACCAGTGCAGACCCCCAATGGTCGGACGAGGGGCTACCAAATTTGTGCAGTGTAACCTCTTCAGAATTCTAGAGTTGTCGTTCATATATTTTTCAGAAACATTTTCCAAGAAATATTTTTCAGAAATACTTTCTAGCATTTTATTTCAAAAATACTGTAACTTTTCATTTGTAAACAATTTGCATAAAACACATTTATAAATCAAAAAGTTCTCCGGTTTTAGGAGGGAACTCACATTTTCAGAAATATTTTCCAAGAAATACTTTTCAAAAATACTTTTTAGAAACATTTTCCAGCATTTTATTTCAGAAATATCGTAACTTTTCATTTATAAACAATTTCCATAAAACACATTTATAAAACAAGTTCTCCGGTTTTGAGAGGGAACTCACCTTAGCCTCTTCGTTCGTCATTTCCTCGAGATATGTACCTATTTCGCAAATACCAACTCTTTAGAAAATACTTATGAAACTAAAGACATGCAACTCTTTAGACTAAGTTTCTAGGCTTCTAGGGTCTTCGTGTAATATCCTAAAGTTCAGGGACTAAAATGTAATTTCTAAAAGTTATTTCAGACTCCGAATATAAGTTTTCTGACATATTTTCTTTTAATCATTTTCGGTAATGTTTTCTTTTATATTTATGGTTCAATTAAATATTAAAAATATAAAGTAGACCATCTAGGACTTATTTGCAACATAAATAATTTTTATAGGACTTATGTTGTAATAGTTATTCGCCTTTTAAGTCCTTGCTAGATATTTCCTTCAATTCCCCCATATTCTAAACAAACTCTCACTCACACTAGATTACTCCCCTTTCCTTCTTCATCGACTTCAACCCCCAAATCCCAGTTCATTTTTTTTTTCTTCCTTCTTCTTTCTCCTCCCTCTTCCGCTGCGACTCCTCCACCGTCTCTGCCGCCACCTCTCTTCCTCTTCTTCTCCTTCTCTCTTCTTTAATTTTTGCCAAACTCTAAAATCTCTAAATCCCCAAATTCAAAATCCCTAATTTTTATTTTTTAAATTTTCTTCTTCTCTTATTCTTTCTTTTTCTTCTCTTTCTTTTCTCCGTTGCTCGACCGCCGCGACTCCATCACCACTGCCACCGCCTCTCCTCCGTCACCGTCTCACCCTCTCAGGTTTGTCTCTCTTTCCCTCTCTACTCTAATTTCCCCTTTTTCCTTGTTCTATTTTTGTTCTTCCTTTTTCTCCCAAATCCCTAAATCTACTTTTCATCTCCCTCTTTTTATTTACTTCTGATATTTCTTTTTTTTTTCCTTCTTCTCAGGTAGATTTCTTCTCTGGCGTAGATCTGCCGCTGCCGGCTGCCGATTTTCCGCCACTATCACACGCTGCCCTTATTTTCTTCTTTCCATTTTCTCTGTTTTCCTTTTCTTTTATTTTCTATTTCTGTTTTTCTTTTTATTTACTATTTTCTAAATGTTTATTTCTCTCCTCAGGTTGAGATTTCCCCATTTCCGGCGGGCTCTCTTTCCCCGTGCCGCCTCCCAGCTCCTTCTTCTCCGGCAGCTTCTCGATTTTCCGGCAAAAGAGTAAAGACTATTCTCTTTCTATATAGTTATTTTCTGTTTTCCTTTCTAATTTATTATTATAACTATTATTATTGTTACTGTAATTTTTATATATATCATTATTCTCAGATCTGCTTCCCACTCACCTCTGACTCGCTGCTGACTCAGGTAAGAATGCATTTGTCTAAATTTTTCTAACTTGTTCCCTGCTCACTGTGATTACTATGTTTATTACTGTAGTCTTGATCCATTCTATTTCCAAATTCCCTCCATGTATTGCTAGTAATACTACTGTTACAGTTATTGCTATTAATATTATTACTAGTGTTTTCATGATTCATGCTACCACTACTACTGTTTTTCTTTCTTTCATTGTTACTATGATTATTATTACTATCCTCCTTATAATTATTTGTCACTGGCACAGTGAGTATATACTGAATATGAAAATAGATGAAATAAATATGTATGAATTAACAAGTGGTTCCAATTCTAATATTGAAACGCTCTTGTTCGCTTTCCAATATTAGAACTGGATATTTCTATTTGACATGTGTCTATTTAATTTTTAATATAATGCAAAATATATGTTTCTCTTTTCTAGTCTAGGATCAATTAAGAATTTAGACTTATATTCTTCTGGTTCACCCATCTTAACCAGACAAACGTCCGATTAGATACGTCTCCACCAGTGGGGTGGGTCACGGGATGCTCCCGGGATTGCGTTTTCACAATCCTCGGGCACAACAGTCTCAGAGAATATAATCTAATTCTTTCATGTCCCCGATTAACCTAAGTTCATTTATTGTGCAGGATCAAAATAACAGATTGAATGAAGTACCTGCTTGATAGCTTGATAGTAGGCAGAGTAACGGAAACACTTTAGAAAAATTACTCAATAATGTCTTTGGTTTTCTGATGAAAGTATTCACAGAAGATCCAATAGTAGGCAACTGTGAATAATTCAGAGCATATTAACCAAAGACTATAGACTGGAAGAGTTTTGGTGTAGGGAGAGTTTAGAGAGAGAATTTCCCTTTTTGGGAAGAAAGGTGCAAGTAAAATGAGAGGCCAAGGGCCTCTATTTATAGTAGTAGGGAGGTCCTTGGTGGCAATTTGTTGATTTTTAAGGACTTATTATGTAAATACAATTTTTGATGTAAATAACATGTAATTCAGGGACTTTTGATGTAATTATTTCTTATGGATAAGTATGAACTTATTTCATTTTCTTTTATTTCTTAATTCTAAGATTACTATTATGCCCTTGTCTTTTAATGAAATTACCAATTTATTGTTTTGACCATTTTACCCTTACTATTTAATCTAAAATACATTTTTAACCTTATCAAGTGAAAAATTAATATAATACTAACCTTTAAATTGATACTCGAAATTATGGGTCGTCACATTGAGAAACCCTGGAATTCTCAAGCGAGCACAACATGAGATGGATCAAGTCATCGGTCGGAACCGCCGGCTGCTCGAGTCCGATATACCTAAGTTGCCATATCTACAAGCAATATGCAAGGAAACTTTCTGAAAGCATCCAACATGGTAACACCACTAAATGTTTCAAGAATTGCAATAGAAGCATGTAAAGTAAATGGCTCTTACATACAAAAGGCACAAGATTAAGTGTCAACATTTTGAGTGATGTCCAAAATTGAACCGGACATTAAACTCGGACCAACGGTTCTGAACCGCTGGTTCAGCTATTTTTTTATTAAAAAAAAACTTGAAATGAATGACTGAGATAATTTGATTAATTAAATGGATGGTTTGAATTAGATTACTAGTTTTGGGTCAAACGGGTTTTGCCTAGAGAATTGAAGCCCAGTAGAAATTAAATGGTTTTGGGCCGATATGATCATGGCCAATTCATTGGTTTTATTGAGTCATATCAGTGAATTCGGCTAATATAATTGGTTTTTGTTTTTCGGGTTTGCCCGTTTGGTTCACATAAAAATAATCATATGGGATGTGATCATTGTTTTTTTTATACAAAAATTGTTTTCACTGAGGAAATTTAAATAGTTAAACAATAATATTTTTTATTTCTAATTTTTTTCAAGTTAAATAATATTCCAATAATGAAAAATTATGATTTTATTAAACAAAATTGAATTTCTGCCGGTTAGTAATATCGTTTTTTCCAATTTAGCGAAATAAATTTTTCCTTACTACAGTTCTTACCCATAATTGGATTGGAATAGTGTCTGAAACCGAAACCGTATAAAAATAGAACAGTAAGTAATCGGAACCGGAAAAACTAGGTCGTGGGCATCTCTGATTTGGGGTATTGGCTGTGATTCCGCTGTCTTGGAAAATCCACTTGAGTTTAATCCTGATAGGTTTTTGAGTGGAAGAAATGCTAAGATTGATCCGAGAGGAAACAATTTCGAGTCGATTTCATTTGAAGTTGGAAGGAGAATTTGTCTTGGAACTAGAATGGATATTTTGCTTGTCGAATACATCTTGGGAACTTTGATACGTTCTTTTAATTGGAATTTGCCTTCTATTGTGACTGAATTATGTTGGAGTTTACATTTGATATAGGTGCTCAATTAGATTGACCAGATTAATCGAAGCGATCTGGTCAAACCGGTTGTTTGGACAGAATTGTTCTTGTTGGACCGGACCGATCCATTAAACCACAATTCGGTCCAAAGGACCAGATATACACTAAGGACAGCCGGCCATCAACACGTGTGAGGTAGTGTGTGCTTGTAGTGGGAGAGAAATAAGAGGAGATTGTGGGTGATTCCACTAACACCACATTTGATGAAGAATTGTTCTTCATTGGTTTTTTACTCTCCTAATTTCACTCCTCCTCTCTTTCTTTTTTACACTGCCCAGCCGTGAGTAACATCAAAGGAAAAATTAGAATTTTTCATTTCACTTATACACACTATCAAGAACTCATAAGAGAAGAAAATACGATTTTCTTTTCTCTTTGATTTCTGGTCTTTCTTAGTAACCTATATACTTTGTGGATTCCGGAGAAAGTTGTTTCTATTCTTCAGAGCTCTTTGGAATAGCATTCGAGATGAGAATAACAAGTCCAGAGGCTGGTGTGTGGATACTGGTACAGACGGGAGTTTGACACGCTGTCGTTGGTGGTTCGAGAATCAAATTCTGGACAGAAATTATGGTTCTATAAATTCAAACAAAAGGTAATATTCCTAATCACGAGGTAATGGTTCTTTCTTGTGAATCAATCCTGTTAGAAACGTAATCCCGCGCTATTTTATTCCACTACACTTTGGGGATTGCAATTTTCTTTCTTTCAGTGGTATCAAATCCTATCACGAGAACCCAATTACTTCGTTTATGTGTTATCGTGTTTTTTAGTAGCGGATAATGCATGTCATAGGATGTTATTTACCTTTGTACAATCTCTGGGAAGTTGTTTAAATGTTAAATGAACCCCGGAACGAATTGTAAATTCGTGTTTTTGGATGTTTTCTATTTTCTGGTAAAAGTTCGGTCGACCGGAAGAGGTTCACGGTAGACCGAACATGGGCTCAGAAATTGGATTTTGCAATTGTCTGAAATTCGATCGACCGATCAGCAATCAAGGTCGACCGAGACTAGTTTGTTTTTAGGCTGGTCGATCAGAAATGTTTGGCCTAATTTACGTTGTATTTGGTTATTGCTTTATCGCGATTGACCGGGAGTATGGCATGGGTCGATCGGAAATGGGCAAGCAGTGTGTATTTGCGCTTTGAGCATGGTGCATGTAATAGCCTATGATCCAATGAGTTTTATTATAATACAACCTGCATGTTGTGCCTTATCTATTCATTTCTTGTTTTAAATTCAATTATATAAAAGTGTAGAATAGGATTTTTTATTTTTTTCATATGTAACAGGTGATGAAGAAAGGCGTCCATCAGATGGAGGAAACCACAAGGAGGGCAATAGATAGGATTTATTGCTTTTCCACCTTTTGATTGACTTTGGATTTTATGTTAGCTCGAAAAATCTGTATAGGGCTATTACTATCATCACGGTTTTATTTACCACTTTATACACTTTGCATGAGATGCATGTTGCATGATTTACTGCTTTTTATAGCATGTTTATTTCAGACGTATAATCAGATTATACACCGTTTGGCGAGACAATGTAAAAATCCCTCAATTTTAAATATTAAGTATATTGCCTTGCAAGCGGGTCCCTCTTCTAGGCCTAGATCCACAGTGGTGTGAACTTTCGAGTGTAATAATGGCATGTCTATCCGGGTGAGGCGTGGAGGGCAAGTTAGTGATATCCATCGGTCAACCTTGGGTGATACTTAACCGGATTACCAATCCCGAGCTTTGTAGCCAAAGCTGCCTCGGTATTGGGTATGGAGGCAAAGGGTTGAGATGTGCATTTACGTACTTAGGGTAAGTGTTACCTACTTAACCAACCAAGAGTGACATAATTGATGTGATTAACAAATATTGCTTACCTAATCGACCATTTTCTCGGGCTTTGTAGCCAAAGCAGCATCGAGATTGGTGATATATGGATATTGGTCCTACTAGAAAGTTTTGAACTTTCCAAATGAATACTTGAGGGTTATTCATTTGAAAAAAAATAGCGGGAGAATCATTAAATAAAGTCATTTTAATGATTTTAAAATATTACAACTCAAATTTTGCAAATTCTTCTCTGTAGATATAATGGTAAATGCAATTGTTGCATCAAACACTTTACCTTTGTGATCTTTCCTTGAGAAGGACAAACTTGAGGGACTTTGGCTCTTGGCCCTAGTCACTCCCGGCTCCTTGAAATAATCGAAAATGGGACAAACGCTCTTCGATAGAAAAATCTTAAATAAACACAAAATAAATGGCACGAGACAAATTGTATGAAAATCACTTCATTGATTTGAATGCATGATTACATGAGTAGTAGTTTGAACGTCCAAGACGGCGAGGAGGAGGAGTCGTTTGAACGTGGTTACAATTACTTGCTTGCTTGTTTGCTTGTATGCTGATTTTTATTCCCCCCTTATAGGTGCTCTGGAGACATTTTTCCAAGTGCTAGGAGTTGACACCATATTTTCGAGGAGGTGGGAAAATTCGTGTACAACAAAATACAAGATATGTACATAAGCTAACCGTTCTATTCGGTCCTCTAGGATGTCTCTAGGACATATGCCGAGTTATAGAAGATTTGGGACCGGATGGCACGCAAAAATGCAGAGCTAAGCCGCTGTTGGGGCGTCTTCTGCAGCACAGTTGGGGCGCAGCTACAGTAGCTATGCGCACAGATTTGGGCACAACTATAGTAGTGTTGTGCGCTGTTGCGGAATCTTGGGCACACGGTTGGGGCGCTACTACAGTGTTTCCTGCACCGAGGTTAGCCGACGTCATGCACCACATGATATCTTAGTGTGACGACTTAGTGCGTCGAGCATCGTTGCGGTCGCTGAGAGATGTTATATTCATGTAACTCTTGACACCCTCCTCCATTTGATTTGGCGACGTCCTCATCGCCATAACTGTCTTGTAGTCCTCTATCAACGGTCTGAAAGGTTTCATATCCTATTCTCTCTCCCAAGTGTCTTCTTCGGTGCCACGAACTTGCCAACGCACCAAGAATTCCATATAGTTTCTCTTACCCCTCCTGGTGCTCCGAGCATCAAGGATTGCCTCGGCTATTTTCTTCCCCAATGTTGTTGAAGAGGGCGGATACCGTAGGGTCGTGTCTACCTGCTCTTGTAGATTCTCAAGATATGGTTTCAAAAGGCTTACATGGAAGACTGGGTGGATCTTCATGTCTGGCGGATGTTCCACTTTGTAAGCAACTCCCCCGATCCTCTTCAGTATAGTTACGGGTCCAATGTATTTGGGCATCAATCTCGTGTCTAACCCTTTATTTCTTTGGGGCTCTCTTTTAAGATGCCTTTTAACCATCACTCGATCCCCGACCTGAAACTCCACAAAGCGACGCTTTGATCGGCATACTTTTTCATCCGCTTACCGGTGTTTTTGAGGCATATCTTCATAAGTTCTACATTCTTCTTCCATTCCCAGGAGAAGTTCTGCGCCTGCGAGAACTTGGCTCCGACTGGCGTGTCTGCAGTATGAGGTAACAAAGGTTGTTGGCCTGTTACAATCTCAAAAGGGCTCTTGCTGGTAGCCGAACTCTTCCGCGAATTGAAGCAGAGTTGCGCCACATAAGAAGTTCGACCCAGTTTCTTTGATTAATCCGCACGAAATGCCGCAAGTTTTTTTCTAGCATTCCATTGTATCTTTCTATTTGCCCATCCAACTCGGGATGGAATGCAGAACTCATGCAGAGTTTAGTGCCAAGTCGTCGAAAGAGTTCGGTCCAAAATTTCCCCGTAAATCTCCCATCCCGATCGCTGATGATCTCCCGGGGAACTCCCCAAAACTTCACCACGTTTTGGAAGAACAATTTAGCTGTCTCTTCGGTAGTCACATATTTCGGTGCAGGAATAAATGTGGCATACTTAGAGAAACGATCAATCACTACCAGAATGGTAGCATTGTCTCCTATCTTCGGCAACCCAGTGATGAAGCGTAGGGATACACTTTCCCAAGGTTTTGCCGGCACAGACAGTGGTTCGAGCAGTCCTCATTTCGTTTGTCAATTGACCAAGTCCTTTTGACAAGTGTAGCAAGTCTTCACAAAATCTAAAATATCATCCCGCATCAGGGGCCAATGGTATGCCCTCTCCAGCAAGGCCATCGTGGGGTCTTCTCCTTGGTGCCCAGCCCAAAATGTGTTGTGGCACTCCTCAATCATTCTTTTTCTCAAGTGTCCACCATTCCGAACATAGAGACGATGATCCCGTGTCATCAAAAGTTCATCATCAACCTAAACTAATCGAGTCTTTCCTTCTCTTACCATCGACATAATTTGTTGTCCATTGGAGTCATTTAGCAAAAACCCACGTATTGCCTCCTTTATAACCCATGGTGAACTCGCAACTAGCCAAAGCTGAGAGTTGGCTTGATGGAGCTAGTGCACCCCTTCGACTTAGAGCATCGACGACCACATTTGTCGCACCAGTTCTGTATTCTAGTGTGAAGTCAAATTTCACTAAAGTTCTTGCCAACGGGCTTCCCGTCCTATAAGTCTCGGCTGAGTCTTGAAGTGGCTCACCGCAGTGTTGTCTGTCTTCACAAGGAAAGTAGCTCCCAATTGGTAAGGCCTTCACACCCTCAAGTAGTGGACTACGGCAAGGAGCTCTTTCTCGTGGGCAACATACATTCTCTCAGCCTCGCTCAGCTTTCTACTCTCAAAAGCTACCGGGTGGCCATCTTGTATAAGAACCCTTCAGAGGGCAAAATCTGAAGCATCAGTATGCACCTCAAAGGGCTTAGTCATGTCTGGTAGGCCTAGCACCGGGTCAGTGGGCATTAGTCTCTTTAGGCTCTCAAAAGCTAATTGACAATTCGAGTCCCAATTCCACCCCGTCTTCTTCTTGAGGATCTCGGTCAAGTGTAAGGCTATCTTGGAATAGTCCTTTACAAATCGCCGATAGTAGTTGACCAGCCCAAGGAATGATCTCAACTCGTTCACATTCTTTGGAGGCTACCACTCCTCAACGGCTTGTATCTTTTTTGCATCCAAACGAATACATCCTGGTTCGATGATGTGACCCAAGAATGCAATTCTTTGTTGGGCAAAAGTGCACTTGGACAGCTTAGCATACAACTTTTTTTCTCTGAGGCGAGCGAGCACCATCTCCAGCTGTGCTACGTGCTCCTCCAAGATGTTTCTATACATCACAATATCTTCCAAGTATACAACCACAAATTGGTCCAAAAAGTCCCTCAAAACTTCATTCATCAAGCTGCAGAAGGTTGCTGGAGCATTAGTTAGCTCAAAGGGCATTGCTAGAAATTCGAATTCACCATATCTTGTCACACAAGTTGTCTTCATCTCATCTCCCTCATTTACGTGTACTTGCCAATAGCCTGAGCGAAGATCAATTTTAGAATAGTACTTCGTTCGACTCAGTTGATCAAAGCAATCGCCCGGCAGCGGTGTAGATACTTGTTTTTTATTGTGATCTTGTTGAGTGCCCAATAGTCCACGCACATGCGAAGAGAACCATCGGGCTTCTTCTGGAATATTACTGGGGCACTATAAGGGGACCTTGCAGGAACGATGATTCCGGCCTCCAGCATCTCGGTTAGTTGCTTCAAAGCTCTGAAAAGGTTGAGACATAAGATAAGGGACTCGGGTCGGAGGCTTCATTCCTAGGAGGAGCTCAATTTCGTGATCAATGTCTCTCTTTGGTGGAAGTTCCCGAGGGAGTTCTTCCGGCATGACGTCTTCGTACTTGTGTAAAAATCGCTTCACAACCGGTGGTATAGATCTTGATTTCTCCTCCACCTCTTCCTAATTCAAGTGGGCAAGGAACTTTGGAACGTAGAAAGTTTGGGCTTGGCCAATTTCCCAACAATGACGGGCACAACATTCCCGTCGAAAATAATCGAATTAGCATAGGAGAGTATGTGCGTCTTAGAATCCCTCATAAATTGGAGACCCAATATGAGTTTGAAGTCATCCATCCAGCTTCCGTGAGGTTCGTGCCTCTCTCAAAAGGTCCTAAACTTACCTTTACCGCCTTCGCAACTCCAGTAACCGTTTGTGGCGGTGAGTTTATAGCCTTCACCATTCAGTTACTCATTTCTAAGGAGAGACCCAATCTCTCCATTTCTGAGACGTTTATATAATTGTGAGTAGCACCAGAATCCATCATTGCTCGAATAGGCTTTCCATTGATGAGCACGTCCACATTCATCGATCCTGGATCCCTGCTAGATAGAGTGCCTAAAGCTTCATGACCGTCTTGGGTCATTCTCATGTGAGACAGTGCCCTAGCGGCACCTCATTCTTCATGATATGATTGCTCACTTTGCATCTGGGTTGTATCTTGTTCTTCCTCACGTCTGGTTGAATGTCTACTAGACCCTCTCCAATAGTTATAACATCGGCCAGGTTCTGCACACGCTGGCGAGTGAGATCATTCTTAGACCACGGTTTGAGACCTTCTATGAAAACAAAAAGCTTGTCCGACTCGGACATGTCAGTAATCTATAGTAAGCATGCCGAGAAGCCCTTGACGTACTCTCGAATAGTCCCGCCCTGCTTCAGTTCCCTAAGCTTTCGTCTAGCTTCATAGACAACGTTCTGGGGAAAGAACTGCTTCTTAAGAGCTTATTTCATCAATTCCCAAGTGTTTATGGTGACCCACCCAGCTTCTATCTCAGGCGATTGGACTCTCCAATTAATTTCACATCATCCTCAAAGTACGCAGCGGCCGTATCCACCTCGTGCTCTCCTCGGTGATACCGACCATCTTGAAGTACTGCGTGATGCCGAAGAAAAAATTATCTATTTCTTGAGAATCCCTTTCTCCATTGAAGGCTTTAGGTTCCCTCACCTTTTGCTTCGGGCCATGATTAGGGGCAGCTTGTTGACCATTCCGTTCTCTAGCGACTAGGCTAATGGCTAAGAAAATCGTCCTTAGTTCTGCCTTCACCTCTTCCAAAGTAGCCTGCAGACCAGTCACTGCTTTTGTATTGTTGGTAAACGAAGAGCGCATCTACTCAGTCGCTACATTGTTGCTTACCAACTTAGCATCGTGTGCTTGGGTAACTTGGAATAACTCTATTGTAGCGTTACTCATTTCCTCTACTTCACCACTTTGCACGCCGATAGCGTTTTCCATAAGTGCCGGTCTCCTCTTCATGGATTCAGCATCCTCCTCGCTTTCACCATAGCAGAAGGTATGCATTTTGTATAACATGGCCTCTAGAGCATCTAGCCGGGTCTTGGTAGTATCCCCGGTAGCCAACAAGCTTCTCGTTTTACTAGCCATCGTTTTTTCTTAGTCCCGAGTTCTAGCAACCTTGCTCTGATACCAAGTGTCACCAGTTGTCTCTCGAGGGTCTTAGACGCACCGTGATGCCGAGTGACTTTGGTTCTTGGCCCTAGTCACTCCGGCTCATTGAAATAATCAAAAATGGGACCAACGCTCTTCGATGGCAAAATAGTAAATAAATGCAAAATAAATGGCACGGGACAAATTGCACAAAAATCACTTCATTGATTTGAATGCATGATTACATGAGTAGTAATTTAAACGTCTAAGGCGACGAGGGTGAGGAGTCGTTTAAACATGGTTACAATTGCTTGCTTGCTTGTGTGATGATTTTTATTCCCCTCTATAGGTGCTCTGGAGACATTTGTCCTAGTGGCAGGAGTTGACACCATATTTTCCGAGGACATGTGAAAATTCGTATACAACAAAATACAAGATATGTACATAAGCTAACCGTCCTATCCATTTTTAAGCTAGTCGATCAGAAATGTTTGGCCTAATTTTTCGTTGTATTTGGTTATTGCCTTATCGCGATCGACCGGGAGTATGGCATGGGTTGACCGGAAATGGGCAAGCAATGTGTATTTACGCTTTGAGCATGGTGCATGTAATAGCCTTTGACCCAATGATTTTTATTATAATACGACCTGCATGTTGTGCCTTATCTATTCATTTCTTGTTGTAAATTTAATCTGGAATGTAACTCGAGAATTCTTTCAATTATGTAAAAGTATAGAATATGATTTTTTATTTTTTCATATGTAACAAGTGATGAAGAAAGGCATCCATCAGATGGAGGAAACCACAAGTAGGCGGAAGACAATAGATATGATTTATTGCTTTCCCACATTTTGATTGACATAGGATTTTCTGTTGGCTCAGAAAATCTGTATAGGGCTATTACTATCATCACGGTTTTATTTACCGCTTTATACACTTTGCATGAGATGCATGTTGCATGATTTACTTCTTTTTATAGCATGTTTATTTCAGACGTATAATCAGATTATACACCGTTTGGCGATACAATTTAAAAATCCCTCAATTTTAAATATTAAGTATATTGCCTTGCAAGCGGGGCCCTCGTCTAGGCCTAGATCCACAGTGGTGTGAACTTTCGAGTGGAATAAGGCATGTCTATCCGGGTGAGACGTGGAGGACAAGTTAGTGATATCCGTCGGTCAACCTTGGGCCATACTTAACCGGATTACCTATACCGAGCTTTGCCGCCAAAGCTGCCTCGGTTTTGGGTATGGAGGCAAAGGGTTGAGATGTACATTTATGTACTTAGGGTAAGTGTTACCTACTTAACCAACCAAGAGCGGCATAATTGATGTGATTAACACATATTGCTTACCTAATCGACCATTTTCTCGAGCTTTGTAACCAAAGCTGCATCGAGATTGGTGATGTATGGATATTGGTCCTACTAGAAAGTTTTGAACTTTCCAAATGAATACTTGAGGGTTATTCATTTGAACAATATATGGGAGAATCATTAAATAAAGTCCTTTTAATGATTTTAAAATATTACAACTCAAATTTTGCAAATTCTTCTCTGTAGATATAATGGTAAATGCAATTGTTGCATCAAACTCTTTACCTTTGTGATCTGTCCTTGAGAAGGACAAACTCGAGGGAGGAAGCTTCCTCAACATGTACAGGAACTTGAGAATCGTTCTCAAGAACGAGAATTTTTTTTATGTTCTCGAGATTTCTATTCCTAATCCACCAGTGCTGAAATAAATGTTTATTGTAAGCAATTAGATATGTCAAGTCTTATGTTAGTGATCATTACCTCTGAGCTTCAGAAGGAACATAAGAAGCTTCGATAAGATTAATCATCTAAGGCAACTCTTTCAGGGTCAAGCCCTCCAGGAGAGATTCGATGTGTCGAAGTCTCTATTTCAGTGCAAAATGGCAGAGGGGACACCATTCGGAACTCGCGTTCTGAATATGATAGGCTATATTGGGAGCCTCGAATTAGTGGGATTTCCTCTTGGCCAAGAACTATCCACTGACTTGATTGTGCTATCGTTTCTTGAATCATTCAGTCAGGTTGTATTGAACTACAACATGAATGAGATAGGAAAACCTCTCCCATAATTGTTACACCTATTGTGGACTGCTGAGAAGGAAATAGGTAAGTCCAAAGCCATTTACATGGTCAACAACAACATAGGCAAGGGCCGGATGTGGTTCTTAAATTTGTATGAATGTGCAGGGACTACAAATGAGTAGGCAAGTGGCAAAAGGCGACATGGACCTACACGTTGGCAATGGAGCAAGAGATGATGCATTAGCTGTAGGAACATACTAGTTTGCCTTCTGGAATTGTTCTAGATTTAGGCAATTGTCATTATGTACCTACATTAACTAAGAATATTATTTCGATCTCTTGTTTGGACAAGATGGGTTTTGATATTCATATTAAAAACCAACGACTGTCGTTATCATTAAATAATATCTTTTATTGTAGTGCTAGTTTGGTGAATGGTATATACTTGTTAGATCTAGATTCACCGATTTATAACATAAATACAAAGAGGATAAATACCAAATAGTCTAATCATACATACCTCTGGCATTTTCATTTAAGCCATATAAACGAAAACTGCATTTCCAAACTCCATAAAGATGGATTGTTGGAATCATTTGGTTTTGAATCACATGATAAATACGAGCCTTGTTTAATGGGAAAGATGACTGCTTCTCCTTTTAATAGAACAGGAGAAAGAGCAAAGGATTTTTTTAGAATTAATACATAGTAATGTATTTGGTCCATTCAATATCCTTGCAAGAGATGGTTATCTGTATTTCATTACTTTACTGACGATTTTAGTCATTTAGGATACTTTTTTTTTTATGAAATACAATTCTGAGGCCTTTGAAAACATCAAAGAGTACTAGAAATGAAGTAGAAAATAGCTTGGAAAAAGTATTAATATGCTTCGATCTGATAGAGATGGGGAATACTTAAGTCAAGAATTTCGTGTCTATCTAAAGACTTGTGAAATTGATTCACAACTTTCTCTTTCGGCTACTCCTCAATGGAATGGTGTATCCTAAAGGAGAAATCAAACTCTATTAGATATGGTTCGATCAATGATGCTTTAGAAGCAACAGCTTTAACACTAAACATAGTTCCATCTAAATCTGTTGAAACGACACCATAATAGGTATAGATTGGGAGGCGTCATAATATGTCTTTCTTAAAGATTTGGGGGTTATCAGGCGTTTGTGAAACGTCCAGCTTTGGACAAGCTCAGCCCAAAGTCGGTCAAGTGCACCTTTGTGGGGTATCCTAAGGAAACTAAATGGTTTTATTTCTACATCCCGAATGAGAACAAAGTGTTTGTTGCTCGTAACAAAGTTTTTCTGTAAGAGGAATTCCTTTATGGGAAAACAAGTGGGAGCCACGTGGAATTTATTGAAGTTTCGAAACTTGGTGAAATTCCAAGGGAACTTGATGAAGTTCCAGGCACAAGTGACCAGGTGGAATTAGAACAAGCTACACAAGCTGTTGCGGAGCCAGGTCCAGAAACACAAGAATTGCGTAGGTCTGGTAGTTCATAGATCACCCGAAAATTTTGGATTTTTCGTAACAGAAAATGGAGATGTTATGTTTATTGATCACGATGAACCTACAACCTACAAACAAACAATTACAAATCCAGATTCTGAGAAATGGTTTAAGGCCATATATGGATGTTGATGAACGTTTTGAAGCAGAATGTTGATGAACCTTGTGTTTACAAAAGGTTTAGTGGAAACTCGATTGTATTCCTAGTTTTGTATGTAGTTGACTTACTTATAGGGAATAACATTCCAACCTTGGAATACGTAAAGGTCTGGTTGGGGTAATTTTTCTTTATGAAGGACTTAGATGAACTTCACCTTAGAAGTCAAGATCTATAGAGATAGATCACGTAGACTTCTTGGCCTAAGTCAGAGTACATATATAGACAAAGTGCTAAATCGATTTATCATGCAAGAGTGCAAAAAGGGGCATTTTTCCTATATCACTTGGTACAATTCTTTCAACACAACAGTGTGCTAAGACACTGGATGATAAAGAACGCATGAGTGAGATTCCATATGCTTCGACAATTTGATCTATCATGCATGACATATTGTGTACCGGTAACATACGGTGAACGTCACTGGATAGCCGTTAAGAACATCCTTAAGTACTTGCTAAGGACTAAGGACACGGTCTTAATCTATGGTGGGGAAGACGAGCTCATTGTAAGTAGTTACACTAATGCTAATTTCCAAACCGATAGAGACGACCTTAGATCACAATCAGGATATGTGTCTTGCCTAAACTACAACCAAAGACGAAAATATAGCTGCATTAGATGTTGCATAGGAGATTGGATCTGAAAGTTCATTTGATGAACTTGGTGTGGTATACCTAGCATTTCAAATGTCGAATGTGATTAATCTCCATTGTGAATGGAGCCATATATCAAAGGAACCACGGTCTCACCAAAGATACAAACATATACTGCGGCGGTATCACCTGATCCGTGAGATCATTGATAGATTTTCAATGTTTATGCGGATGATAACATCGCCGACCCACTGACGAATCTGCTGACACAACAACATGATCATCATACTTGTAGTATAGGTATTAGATACCAAGAGAACTGGTCTTAGAGATAGTTCTTATGTACAGTATAAACTAAAAGGCAATATTGTTATCTTTAGTGTATGTGGGAGATTTTGTATTTTCTTTCATATGATGGAATATTAAGGTATGAATTCCATTATTAGTGTTTTAATTACGGCTATGCAAATGTAATAAAACAAAATAACGTCATTGATAGTTATGTAATTATTAAATTGAACTATTCTAAAAGTCCATAGTCAATCATTATTGTGGAATGTTGAGGACAAAAATAATGTGTGGAGACTAGTATGTGTTGTGATTAAATATGGTTGATATTAAATCAAATACATGGGTATGTGATACTAGACAGACCCGACTATAAGAACACATCATAGATTGTTATATGAATGTCAACAATGTTCTTGTAATGATTCTGTTTATACTTAAATCCTCCGACATGAGATCATACAAGATTTCCTAATTGGCTAATGGTATGCTTTGATGGTGTCAAACGTCGTCTGTAACTAGATGGGCTATAAAGGCATTTGTTGGGTGTATCTATGAACCATGTCAGGATAAGGTGTGATAGATAGAGAATTTGTCCCTACTATATAACATGAGGGATATCTAAGGCCCCTCGATAGAGTGAGCCTAATTGATGACCATGAACAAATGAATTAATATCAGATATTAATGTCATTTGATTAATCTACTCGGCAATCAAGAAACTGACTGATTGGATTATTCAAGTTTGACATACTCCGTGACTTGTGTTCAATCTAGATATCGAGAAAAAAAGGGATTAGTGCAAAAGATCATATTTTTGGTTACTTGAATCACCGGGACTATTTGTGAATTAGTAGTAATGATGTGTTTCTAGATAACTGCCATTACTGTTGACAATTGTTATCACGACCAACATAGCAAATACCTAAAAGGTCACACACTATAATCAACTGGATTGGGTTTGTTGAAGTTTGCATTTGATATAGGTGCTCAATTGGATTGGACAGATTAATTTGGATTAATCGAACCGATCCGGTCAAACCGGGTTTTGGACCGAACTGGTCTTGTTGGACCTGACCGATCCATTAAACCAGCATTCGGTCCAATGGACCGAATATACACTAGGGACAGCCGGTCATCAACATGTGTGTGCAATGTGTGAGTGCTTGTGGTGGGAGAGAAATAAGGGGAGAGTGGGGTTAGTGGGTGGTTCCACTAACATCACATTTGATGAAGAATTGTTCTTCGTTGGTTTTTACTCTCTTAATTTCACTCATCCTCTCTTGGCTTTTTACATTGCCCCAGACGTGAGTAACATCTATGGAAAAATCATATTTTTCCATCTCACTTATACACAAACTCTCAAGAACACTTGAGAGAAGAAAATACGATTTTCTTATCTCTTTGATTTCAAATCTTCCTTAGTAAATTATACTTTGTGGAATCCAGAGAAAGTGTTTCTAATCTTTTGAGCTCTTTGGACTAGCATATGAGATGCGAAGAACAAGTCCAGAGGTTGGTATATGGATACCGATAGAGACAGGAGTTTGTCACGCTGCCCTTGGTGGTACGAGAATCAAATTCTGGGATGAAATTTAGATTTTATTTATTTAAACAAAAGGTAATTAATATTCCTAATAACAAGGTAATGGTTCTTTCTCAAGAATCGATCTTGTTAGAAATGTAATCCCGCACTATTTTATTCCGCTGGATCTTGGGGATTGCGAATTTCTTTCTTTAAAATTAAACATGGATGAAAGTTTTGGACTTTCTTGCAAAAAACTATTCCTCTTGCATCCATGGTCACTCCAAGGCTTCCTATCAATGTTTATTCTCCTTGAGAGTTGAGAGCTCTTCTGTCCCAAAATTATTTTAATAGTCACAATCTGGTCCAAATTCTTTAATTTCCACGTTTTGAGTCATGTATGATATTTCTGTTATCTTGAGGTCCAATATTTTCAAGTGGGTTTTTTTCTCCTATCTATTTTTCTTGTCATAATTATTAAATGGTTTGTCTTTACTTTTTTTTTTTTCTCGTTGTATGGCGAAGACTTGAAAGAACCTCAGAGAGAGGAGAAATTAGGTTCTAGAAATTGTGGCGTTCTTCTATCCAAATTGTCACTTATGTCATAAAATATGATTACAAGTATGTTGATTAAAAAAACATGGTGATTTAATGGAAACAAGCTTAACCTACTTCTATGTTTATTTCAAGGGAATAACTATGATACAAGATGAAAACTAGAAGGCTTGACAATAGTATAAAGAAACTCTAGATGAATGCATCAAGCATACAAGCATCAATATAATGATGAATGTCAAATCCAAAACCAACAATCAAGATGAGAAAAGACTTAAACACTTAGATACATTTTTCATCAAGTAATATAAATATCATAAGCCTAAGATAACACAACTAACACAAGCAAATAGAGTGCATATGAGACATTTTTAGAAATCATAATCTACCATTTTTGGAAGCGGGAATCAATTCTTTTCTCTTTTTCTTTGATGAACTCCTCTATTCAGATTTCTTGAGAAGCTAACAGAGAAGTCGTGGATAATAAGTGACTCTTTCAACTTAAGAATAATTTTGGATATGGTTATTCTGACATAGGCATATTTCAAATGAGTTTCTTGAAGCATTCTAGGAAATCTGTGAATGTTTCCGTAGATTTTTGTTGGGCCACCACCAGATCAACTATAGTCACTTCAGGTAATGGCTTGTAAAATCTCTCATGGAATAGCTGCCACACACTGTAACCTGGAGGTGACCGGCAGTGCCTTATTCGTCGATGAGACATCGAACCAAAAAATTGAAATACTAAAATACCATAAAACTTCAAAAACTTAAAAGGAAACGTAACTGTCTTACATCAAAATAAAATACTTCAATAAGTAAATAACGTGTTCTTACATAAAACATCAAAGTTCAACATAAACAGAAACTAAACCTAGCTATTACATCAATTCCCTAAAGGCTACTCCTCATAGTAAGCATCCACGTCATAATCTGCAAAAAGAGAGATAGGGAATGAGATACACTAGCCTAGTATGGATCATACACCCATGGGATGTAGTATCAAATAAGACTCAAAACATTCGCAACTTCCCAAAACATATGAAAAAAATGCATAGCTTTACTTGCACACAAATACTCTTTAAAACACTTACAAAACACTTAACAGAACTTATATCATACTTAGCTTGAACACGAACCAAAAAGAAAATAAAAAAGGACCGAAACAGAGCTCTGGACGAAGTCTCCGGACGATGTGTCATCCAGACGTATCATCTGCATCACCTGGACAATCCTGCCATTCGTCCGATCGACCAGAGCTCGTCCAGGATTTAGGTAGTAGCTCTAGTATCTCACTTCGGACGATCTAAATCTAATGTGGATGACCAGAGAGTTCGTCTGCGATTCAAAAAAGACCATTTATAGTACATTTTAACAAAGAAATGGGCATTTTCTGACATCCCCGAAAATCTCAACCCAAATTGACAAATTTTGACCAACTTTCACATATGAAATTTGACCAAAACAAGAACAACAATGCATAGAACCATACTCATCATATCTAACACTTTATACATCGAAAAATGTGCTATGAGCATCATGGTTTACTCATAATAGACCAGACGAATATATAGAATTATCGAAAACTATCACTATCGTTCATCCGAAGACATACAAATCCACACAACCGAGCTCAATTGTCCAATCTATCTATACTCACCACCAACAGTCTCCCTTTGTTATTCTTGTGAGGGACTAGCCTCACTTGTCATATTTGCTATCTTGGTCCGACTAATATATCCTATGAACGATAGGCCAAGGACAAGGATACATCTGTTATTCATTCTACGGTCCGAGCCTCACTTACATCATAACATTCATCGCGACCTCCCTAGTTCTAGAGGAACTTAATTTGGACAAATCTTGCTATAGGTTCTTTCATAGACAAGAGCTCTAGATTGGGGAAACTAAAAAATATAGCACTTACAACACATCGACAATAAAAAAAAGTATTTTCATATAACATGCGCAATTTGACACGACGATCAAACACACAAAAATACAATTAAAATTCGACACTTCATCCAGTTTTCCAATGCAATAAAACATGTCTAAATTATTTCATCACAGTTCAGTAACTTAAAAACTTTAGTTCATGCTTTTAGGGCAGAAAAAATAAAAGTGTAAGATCCTTACATTAGATGCTTAAACAGAACTTCAAAGAAATGCAAAGGTTCCTATATTCCAGAAATTCATGCCTACTTCCAAGAGCAATAACTCTGAATTCCACTGTTAGAATTCAATCTTCACCGTTAAGATTATAGCCCTACGAGTCTTCTAATTATAGTAACAATAATCACTCCGATCGGAGTTCGTTTGATCCCCACAACTTAGCAATCTACCAACAACACTATATTTTTAGTTTTTCTTCTCTCTACTTTCGCTCTTTCTTTTCTTCCTTCTCTTTTTCTTACTTCCCCTTCTTTTTTCCAGAAATAGGAATTAGTCCTTTCTGCCCTAGTACTATTTACGAACTTCCATTTTTACCCACAATTTATTTTTTGATCCTGTTTTGCCTTGCACTATTTACGAGTGCTGAATCTGCTCAAAATGGGCGGATTCCGGCAATCGCAGCTGGGGTGCACAGGAAAATCCATTTAATAGTTGTTGGGTTAGGGGTATAATTGTCCTATACTAAAAAGGTCACCACCAAACCCCTCATATAGTCATCTTCTTCCTCCTAAACTAGTACAACAATTTTTTTCCTTCCAAACCACTGCCACAATTTTCTTTCCATCAAAGGTCTGGCAAAAAATATTCCCCTTTAAAGATGGCTCCACAAACCAGTTAATAAATTTAAAAAAGATTGACTAAATTATGTCGATGCGATCCACCCATGCCAGTTGTTACATCAATTTCAGCAAAAAGGTTCAGTGGAAACCCGGTTGTATTCCTAGTTTTGTATGTAGACGACATACTAATTATAGGGAATGGAATTCCAGCCTTTGAATATGTAAAAGTCTTGTTGGGGAAATGTTTCTCTATGAATGACTTAGGTGAAGCTAGCTTCATCTTAGGGGTCAAGATCTATAGAGATAGATCTCGTAAACTCCTTGTCCTAAGTTAGAGTAAATATATAGACAAAGTGTTAAATAGGTTTAGCATGCAAGAGTCCAAATGCCTAAAGCATATTGATATCTTCTAGTCATACTTAACGCGAATGAGACATACGGGCGAGTGCAGATCACGGCGTACATAATAGACCCAATGCCTCAAGCATATGGAATATTACTCATGCGCTCTTTGTCTTCCTTTGTGGACGGTCCATGAGTTCTGCTGAGTTTAATACCATGTGACATAGGCACGAATCCTTTTTTGGAATCTTGCAGACTGAACCGTTTCAGTACCTTGTCAATGTATCCACTCTGGCTTAGGCCAATCATTTTGTTGGATCTATCTCTATAGATTCTTATACCCAAAATGTATGTAGCTTCGCCTAAGTCTTTCATGGAAAAGTACTACCCCAACCAAGCTTTTACACTTTGTAATGTGGGGATGTCATTTCCAATTAGTATGATGTCATCCACATAAAGCACAAGGAACACTATTGCATTATTAGTTACTTTATTATAAACACAAGGCTCGTCTGCATTTTTGATGAAACCAAACTCTTTAATTGCTTCATCGGGTTGTGTCATATACATATCCTTGAGAAGGTTTCCATTAAGAAACGCAGTCTTAACGTCCATTTGCCATGTCTCATAGTCATAATATGCGGCTATGGCAAGTAAAATCCTAATAGACTTTATCATAACGACAGGAGAAAAGGTTTCATCATAGTCAATACCATGAATTTGTCTATAACCTTTAACTACTAGTCGAGATTTAAAAGTGTGTACATTACCATCCATGTCGGTTTTCTTTTTGAAACACCATTTGTTATCAATGACCTTACACCATTCGGGTGGGTCAACCAAAGTCCATACTTGGTTAACGTACTCGGATTGCATCTCAGACTCGGTCGACCAGACAACACATGTCGGTCGACTGGACTTCATCATATCGTCCGAGGCTAAGCCTAGGTCGACCGGACTTTAGTCCAAAAGTGATTTTTCCACTTGGTCACATTTATAATGTTCTCAAACTCATGCCTAAGTGGTTCACCATCTTCCACTTGCAAATGATCACTTAGGTAGATCATATTCACTTCTGCTAAAGCACATTTGTGCATTGGAGAATATATTTCTCCACATTTGAAGCAGAGATTAAGCTCCCTCCTCCTTTGCATCTCCTCATTACTCACTCTCTTGAACTTGATAGGCTCCTTAGCAGGAAGCCTAGCATTGTAAGAGCTTGCAGGAGCAGTCTTGGCAAAAGATGTTATTGGAGAAGTAGACTGCTGCCCCAAACTAGATGAGAAAGGCTTACTGCAGCCTTTGAAGGAGCTTCCCAAACACATCTCCTGTTCCACAGCTAACCTGAAAGCTTCCAGGAAGGTAGTAGGTCTGTGCATGTGCACCACACCTCTGATTTCCTCCTTTAAGCCACTCAAGAACAGAGCTACAAAGTAGTCATGAGTAGCTTTGGTTCTAGTGGTCACAAAGATAGACTTGAGTTCTTCAAATTTCCTCATATAGGACTGAACATCAGAAGTCTGCCTAAGTTTGGTAAACTTACCAACAATACCAGTGATTGACTTAGTGTCAAGCCTAGCATATAGTGATAACACAAAATTACGCCAATTCTGAGACCCATGCTCAGAGACATAACTGTGTCCCCACAAGCAGGCCTCAACCCTAAAGTACACCAGAGCTATATCCAGTTTATAAGGATCATGTATCCTATGCAGTTTACAATACTGCTCTGCTTGAATTAGCCATTCTTTAGGTCCATCGAATTTAGGGAATTCAAGCTTAGGAAGCTTGAATAGCCCTCTATCACCATGTCAAGCATCAAATCTAGGTTCAGGAGGCAATCCTTGACCTAGATTTTGATGAAAGTCACCCCAAACCCCTAGTCAGTCCTTAATTGCCTAACCACAGGGGAATTATCAACATTTCGACTGCCTTCCCATATAAAATCTGTTTCCTTATCCATTCCATTCAATTTAGACAAATTTTTTAAGATTTGACTAAATTTTAAGTCAGTATCCTTCTTACCAGAAGCCACGTCAGCACTGACAGTAGCTACCGCACTTCGGAGCTCTTCAAATCGTGAGTCGATTTGAGTAATCGAACTCTCCAAATCGACGATTCGTCGAACTTGCTGTTCGATAGGAATTCTGAGCTCAAATCGACGATTCCTCGAACTTGCTGTTCGATAGGAATTCTGAGCTCAGTAGTCACCAAAGTTGGTAGCAGAGGAGGCGTCGTCACCAGAGTAGCATCGCCGGACTGATTACGTGTCAACACCGAACCGAGTTGCTCTGATACCAATTGTTACGAACATGAAAATCAAATTCAGTAATCAATTCGTAACTCACACGAGAGAGAGAGAGAGAGAGAGAGAGAGAGAGAGAGAGAGAGAGAGAAGAGAATTTCTGAATTGTATTGAAGTAAATCAATCAGAAATGAAGAATCCTAGGCAGAGAGAATTGGGGAAATATTTCCACAAATGATCTACTAATTCAAAATATGTAATCTCTCCCCCTTTTATACTAAATTCGGACTGGGTTCTCGCCAACCCGCGAACCACTGACCCGACCCAATTCTTACAAACTAACAAACATACTAGGGATCGATTCCCAACAACACAAACAAGAGGGGATTATTTACACTACATAACAAATAATTACTGATTATGAATTTAAGTCACTCCATTAGGATATTTACTGATATTTTTTTATACTTTGCGATATGACTATTTTGTAATCAAATAATTATGTATTCTGAAAATTATGTCACTGATTGATACTTTGCAGGTTGACTTAACTGTTCTGACCTAACTGGCAATAGTTTCTGTCCCCATTTCGGTGACTAACAGAAAATGATGTTCTGACCTAACTGGCAACAGTTTCTGTCCTCATTTCGGTGACTAACCGAAATTCTGTACCGACCTAACTAGCAATAGTTTCTGTCCCCACTCCGGTGAATGACCAAAATTCTGTACCAAATCAATTGGCAACAGTTTCTTTCCCCGTTCTGGTAACTAGCCGAGACTGTGTACTGACCCAACACAATGGATACTAGTTTCCGTTTCTGTTAAAGGTTATGTTTATGTTATAAGTTCTGTTTTGATTAGATGTTCCGTTTCTGTTAAATTATGAGAAAACTATCTAAATTTTTGCAAGATTTTAAAAATACATTTCTGTCAAAATGACTATGTTTAAAAATATATTTCGATAAAATTATATATGTTTTCTGAAAACTATATATATGTAACCGGATTTCCACGGGAGGTGTTTCTATACTTACAGAGTTGTAGCTCACTCCTTACAATTGTTGTTTTTTTTACAGACGATGAGTCAAAAATGTATGATAGTCCATACGAGCAGGACTGAGTGTAGAAGCAATCTTGTATCACTAACGGAATAAAACATTATGATAGTTCCATTAAGAGTATTTAATTTTATTGAGGAATTTTAATAGTTGAATTAAATGGATATTTAATTATGTTGTGATATAGATTCTCTAAATGTAAGGACCTTGTATTCTTGGAATTTACTTTGAGGATACTGTCATGTCGGGTTTTCGGATCCGGACTTATAGACTCGGGTTCGGAGCGTGACATTTAGGTGTATCAGAGCTTAAGGTTCAAATTTGAAAACCAACTGAAGCTTCAAAAGTTTCAGGAAAAATATTGTGGTACAAGAGAGTTACGATTTGATATTTTAATAGTGTTTTTAAGAGGTCTAGCTGTAAGTTTAAGTTTGGAAATCTTATTAGGTAGTATGTAGGGTGTGATCCATTAGCCTAGGTATTAATTATCCGATTAGATATAAGTTATTAAACACAGAATCACGATAGGTGTGTGCTTGTGTGATGTCTTAAACTT
Organism: Vinca minor; assembly: GCA_026122235.1. Classification (NCBI taxonomy): domain Eukaryota; kingdom Viridiplantae; phylum Streptophyta; class Magnoliopsida; order Gentianales; family Apocynaceae; genus Vinca; species Vinca minor. The sequence continues at coordinate 1,228,170 of JAOCZM010000002.1, forward strand.
ATTAAATTAGGTAGTTTGTGACCATGCGAGTGTGGATACAGTATGATGTAAGAACTTTGCTAATTGTGAATTTGATTCCAGATCTCCATAGTATGTGTTCAATCCAGTTGATAGGAATGCATGGAATGAATCGCGGGTGCAAGGTAATGAATTTATTATCCATTCTTTCTTTGCCAAGCTAGAGGAGGGTAACTCGAGATTAATGGGTTGCTGTATTCCTGGGGTATCCACGAGTCTCCTAGATGCGATATATGTGACTGTTTTCTTGACCTTCCTTGCATGCTGTTGAATTTCAACATATGAGCAGTATGATATGCAATGCAACATGAAGAAGAAAGTACTGCAGTATGATCTAAGTGCAAGAAGGATGTCAAGTAAAGCAGCACATGCAGGCATCAAACACAGTACAAAGAGATGCAGCATATGATAATCGCATGGGCTTGACAGATCAGCAAGAGCAGCAAGTTGCATAAAGCAGTTTCAACAGAATTCACTTCTAAAAGTTTCCTGCAACTTGCAGTTGAAGAAGCAGTTTACAATCTAGTAGCCAATAGCATAGATCAGTTTATTTTTTTATTATCTATAAATATCTTATTACATGTACAGTTTTTTATAAAAAAAATGAAATGAGAAAAACTTATCTTTTCTCCCCAATTTCAGTTCTCTCTGATTTGCAATTGTTCTTGAGTGACTTTTCATCTTCTTGTTCTTGATTGTAAATCTTCTTTGACTCTGTTTTTTCTTTCTTTCTTTCTTTCTTCTTTCAAAACCTGCAATCAACATTGCAGAATTAGGATTCTTGTGATCAATTGGCACATTGATCAATTTTCTTTCACAATATGACTAACAACAATCCAGTTCATCCAGTAATACCAGTTACAAGTCCTTATTATCTTTCGCCTACTGAAAATCCTTCCCAAGGATTAGTTTTACCTCTACTTGATGATTTTAATTATCAAAATTGGAAAAGAGGCATGAAGATGGCTTTAATCTCAAAAAACAAACTGCAATTTGTGGATGGATCAATACTGCCTCAAAGTTCAGATGCTGTGATGCATGAGAGTTGGAAACAATGTAACAATATGGTGATGTCATGGATCTTAAATTCTTTATCTCCTACAATCAAGCAAAGTGTACTTTCGTACAACACTGCTTTTGAGATATGGAATGATTTGGCTGAAAGATTCAGTGATGGTGATGCATATAGACTGAGTGAGGTTTTGGATGAAATTGGAAATCTTAGACAAGGTACATCTTCTGTTACAATGTACTTTACTAAGATGAAGATCCTTTGGGATGAAATACAAATGTTAAGGCCTATTCCTACATGTTCATTTCCAACTCATTGTAGTTGTGGAGGTTATGCCATTATGCAAAATTATTTTGATGAAGAGAATGTCATTAGATTTACAAAAGGACTAAATGAGGACTATGCACAAGTGAGATCACAAATTTTTCTAATGACACCTTTGCCAAAGATTGAACAAGCTTTTAATCTAGCAAAGAAGCATGAAATGCAATTGCATAAAGGAAGCAATTCAGCACATACCTTGGAGAGTCCTATCTTAGCACCTGCTGGCAAGATCAACAATGAATCAGGAGAGCAAAATCAGAGTACCTACAATGGCACATAGTCAAGTTAGTAACACATCTGGTTATGGAGACAATGCTGATTCTGGATCCAAATTCACAAATTACAAGAAACCTTTCAACAATGCATCCTACAGTAATAATCAAAGGACAGCAGGAATAGGAAGCAAAAGTTTTCAATGTAATTTATGTGGCAAAACTGGACACACAGCTGATAGGTGTTATCAAAAGCATGGATATCCTACTACTTTCAAAGGAAAGAACAAAGTTGGTGCAGTAAATCAAGTGGAAGCTGAATTCAATGGAAATATCAAAAACACACACACTAATATCATTGATCCTGGTATTACTCTACCCTCTAATTTTCTATAGCATTATTACTCTACCCTCTAATTTCTTGTTAATATTTCACCCTCTCCAACTCTAAAAAATCATACTCCTTTTGAGAAGTTACACAACAAACTTCCTTCTTTTGATTTGGTCAAAGTTTTTGGATGTCTTGCTTTCAGTACTACTTTGGAACAAGGGAGAAACAAATTTGACCCTAGAGGAAGAAGATGTGTCTATTTAGGTATTCCTGCACATACCAAAGGATATATTCTACTAGACATTTCTACTAGACAGATTTTCTCATCTAGACATGCTTTCCTCTTATACCTTCAAATGGCAGTACTGACATTGATAACAATACAAATAATGCTCCTCAGATCAATGTTGATAATAATCCTGTTGTTCATAGTGAACCTGTGTCAGAACCTGAATCCATTTCTATTCTTCCAAATTCCAATACTGACATTCTTGTTCCTGCTTCAACTTCTTTGAATCAGGATTCTGCTGAAGCTGTGACTTCTTCTAACATTCCTACTGCTTTACCTATTAGGAAATCTACTAGACCTACTCATCCTCCTGCATACTTACAAGATTATGCATGTAATCAAGTACTTGTAACCTCACCACATTCTATGAGCAAAGTTATCACTTATGATCATTTAGCTCCTAAATACAAGCATTTTTTAATGAATATTACTGTAACTTCTGACCCTATTTCCTACAAAGAAGCAGTGGAATTTGATCATTGGAAACAGGCAATGGAAGCTGAAATTAAGGCTTTGGAGCAGAACAAAACTTGGATTGTCACAGACTTACCTCCAGGGAAGATTGCCATAGGCAATAAATGGGTCTACAGAATCAAGTATAATTCAGATGGCACTATAGAAAGATATAAGGCAAGATTGGTGGTTAAAGGCACACTCAACAACCAGGCATTGATTATCTTGATACCTATTCCCCAGTGGCTAAAGCAACAACTATTAGAACAGTGTTGGCACTAGCTGCCATCAAGGGGTGGAATTTACATCAATTGGACATTAACAATGCCTTTTTACATGGTGACTTGGCTGAGGAAGTTTACATGGTGCTACCACCAGGTTTTTCTGCTCCTTCTGGAAAAGTTTGCAAACTTGTCAAATCCTTATATGGATTAAAACAAGCAAGCAGACAATGGAATGTCAAGCTAACAACAGCTTTATTAGAAATGGGCTTTGTTCAATCTAAGAGTGATTATAGTTTGTTTGTCAGGCATACAACTCACTCTTATCTTGCTTTGCTGGTTTATGTTGATGACATAGTGCTAACTGGTAGGAGCTTGAAGGAAATACAACAAGTTAAGAAGTAATTGAATAACTTGTTTGGCATAAAAGATTTGGGAGATTTGAGGTTCTTCTTAGGAATAGAAGTATGCAGATCAGCTTCAGGAATTGTTTTGAATCAAAGGACATACACCTTGGATTTGCTGAAAGATACTGGTTTTATGGACAGTAAGCCTGCTACTACACCTATGAGTGCAAAATGCAAGTTGATAAAAAATGATTCAGCATTATTGCCTCATAATTCTGAGTATAGGAGCATGGTGGGAAAACTATTGTACGTGTGTCTTACCAGACCTGACATTTATTTTGCAGTTCAACAACTGAGTCAGTTTCTGGATTGCCCTACAGTCTTACACATGAAAGTTGCACACAAAGTACTTAGGTACTTGAAGTCTAATCCAGGTCAAGGGATTTTCCTATCTAACAAATCTTCACTAAAGTTAACAGCTTATAGTGACTCTGATTGGGCTGGTTGTGAGGAAACCAGGAGGTCCATATCAGGCTACTGTGTTTTTCTGGGAGAATCATTAATTTCATGGAAAGCAAAGAAGCAGACAACTGTTGCAAGAAGCAGTTCTGAAGCAGAGTATAGGGCAATGGCAACTTGTGTCAGTGAACTACAATGGCTAGTGTATTTACTTAAGGACCTTGGTATTATACATTCTTCCCCTATTCCTTTGTTCTGTGATAACCAGTTTGCTATCTATTTAGTAGAAAATCCAGTGTTCCATGAAAGGACACATAGAAATAGATTGTCATTTCATAAGGGATAAATACCAAGTTGGAGTGGTGAAACCTCTACCAATATCTACTCACCAACAGTTAGCAGATATTTTGACTAAACCTTTACCTAGAGTACAATTTCATTCATTACTTGCAGGTTTAAGGGTTAAGTCTTTGTTCCAGCCACCTCCAGCTTGAGGGGGGCTGTTGAATTTCAATATATTAGCAGTATGATATGCAATGCAACATGAAGAAGAAAGTACTGCAGTATGATCTAAGTGCAAGAAGGATGGCAAGTAAAGCAGCACACGCAGGCATCAAACACAGTACAAAAAGATGCAGCATATGATAATCACATGGGCTTGACAGATCAGCAAGAGCAGCAAGTTGCATAAAGCAGTTTCAACAGAATTCACTTCTAGAAGTTTCCTGCAACTTGCAGTTGAAGAAGCAGTTTACAATCTAGTAGCCAATAGCATAGATCAGTTTATTTTTTCATTATCTATAAATATCTTATTACATGTACAGTTTTTTATAAAAAAAAAAATGAAATGTGAAAAACTTATCTTTTCTTCCCAATTTCAGTTCTCTCTGATTTGCAATTGTTCTTGAGTGACTTTACATCTTCTTGTTCTTGATTGTAAATCTTCTTTGTTTCTGATTATGATTTTCTTCACATGCTCTTATGGATTGTCCAGGGGAGCCATGGTAAAGCTGTGTTGTGCAATGACAATATGAAGCGCGATGTAGCACATATTTTCACTAACTTCTATTGTGTTCTTCTAGTTAATTATCGATCAACCTACAAATGTCTTATCTCCATGTAAAACTCTAGCCATATATAGTTTGAGTTACTTCATTTTTCATCAGCTGACATTAGCATTGATTTTTGTTAATATAAAGATTCCTTTCATCAAAGGTCCCTTAGTCCAGTGGGGCAAGGGCCTGTCCACAACCTTAAAATTGTGGGTTCGATACCCCTCACACAAGGGGATTGATTTAATTGGCATTTCTTTGGGTTCCCTTGTGTGGGTCTTATACTCCCCTTCATGGGGCACCCGCTAGCCGGGCTTCTACTACTGCGCTCAACCGGGCTTCAACTACTCCCCTCATGGGGCACCCGCTCAACGGGCTTCTACTACTCCGTTCAGCCGGGCTTCTACTATTCCGCTCAGCCGGGCACCCGCTCAACGAGGCTTCTACGACACCCACTCAACGGACTTCTACTACTCCCCTCATGGGGCACCCGCTCAGCCGGGCTTCTACTACTCCTCCTCTTGTGAGGTCGACCTCCTCTGGTGAGGTCCAATAAATAATTGTAATAGAAAAAAAAATTAAATAAAGATTCCTTTCAGGGCAAAACAAACCATACAATTCTTTCTTCAATGTTCTCTTATTTTCTTATCCACGTGACAATGGCCTCCCAAGATGTTAACGCCATTTTTAACTCCAATTTCCGACGATGCAAAATAATGTGAACCTGAGATAGAGGTGTATTTAGGAAAATTGTTTTCAGCAGTAATGCACCTTATCCAGGGTGAGAGAAGACAACCAGATTTTGAATTTCTGAGTAATCCTTTTTTGTTTCAGCAATCCACTTAACTGCTCCCTTTACAGATGTAAGTAAATTCAACTGAACTGCGTCGTACCCCTTCAAGGTGAAAATCCTCTGAAGGGACACGGTGAATTGTGATTGGTTGGGGACACGGGGACATACACGGACAGGGACAGAGGATTTTTTGCCCTTCAGGGTGAAAATCCTCTGTCCCCGTCCGTATATGTCCCCGTGTCCCTAACCAATCAAGAATTTGCTATATAAATATTTGTTTTAATTATATACACATGGTGAATTGTGATTGGTTGGGGACACGGGGACATACACGGAAAGGGACAGAGGATTTTTTGTCCTTCAAATGAGCAATCCATTGAGGAAATATTGCCATCATTAAGTTCCCTAGCACATTTCTTCACTTTTACGCTCCATTTCTTCAATACCTCTATCTGGCGAAACACCCTTTGATGAATTTATGCATTGTAACCTGTATTTTCATTCTAGGGACAAGCAAGTAAGAACACAAGAATAGTCATTATTCTGTCTTCACGACATCCTTTCACATATATTTAATCTAGAAATTCGAACACGCGCATATCACTGTCTTTTTTTATTGGACCACACCAGAGGAGGAGCCCATGTAAGGCGGATAGAAGCCCGGCTGAGCGGGTGCCCCGTGAGGGGAGTATAAGAACCCACACAAGAGGAACAAAGAATAAGAAATTAAATCCTTCCTTTTTGTGTGAGTTGGGTATTGAACCCACAACCTCTTGGTTGTGGGCAGGCCATCTCCCCACTGGGCTATGGGCGCATATCACTGTCTTTGAACTCTTGGAATTTCTTGTAAAACATTTCTCCAATAGGATGCTCTCAACATTTACCTTTGTAACATTTTAATTCTCTTTCTATTCATATCACGAAGCTACTTTAATTTTCATTTCGAATTCCTTTACTAGACTTGGATCATACGAAATTGATAATTACTTAAAGCTTGATTTACTTAGCTTACTCAATTTCTTAATCGACAACATCAAAATTTCATTCTTGTTGGTTCAGAAATCCAAGGGCAAATTTGAATCTTCTAAGTTCCGGGGTTTCGAAGGGCATTTTCTTAGAATAGTATTGAATCATGTCCCTTTTTTTTTCTTTTTCTATTACAATTATTTATTGGACCTCACCAGAGGAGGAGTAGTAGAAGCCCGGCTGAGCGGGTGCCCCGTGAGGGGAGTAGTAGAATTCCCGTTGAGCGGGTGCCCCACGAGGGGAGTATAAGACACACCCAAGGGAACCCAAAGAAATGACAATTAAATCATTCCCCTTGTGTGAGGTGGGTATCGAACCCACAACCTCAAGGTTGTGGGCAGACCCTTGCCTCACTGGGCTAAGGAACCTTAGATGTCCTTTATATTCTTATATTTGGTGTAGCTCTATCAATGGTTATGTCATTTCCGTTATGAAATCCATTTGCTATCACATTATCTCCTATTCTCTTTTCTTTTTATGTTTCTATGTATCTGTGCAAGTTGATCTCTCTATATTTGACCATTTGATGAAAAACTCATAAATCTATCTAAATTATTCGATTCAGTCTTTGACTAATTCCATTTTTCAGGCATAGCATGTTCCAAATATATTCCTTGGCTACGTACTGAACTAGGCAAATAATCCTCTGTACCCACTCTGTGTACCCATTCCTATGCCCAACCAATCACAATTCACCATGTGTATATATAATTAAAAAAATGATCAAATAGAGAATTCCTATTGGTTGGGCACAGGAATGGGTACAGAGGATTTTCACCCACTGAACTATTGCTCAACCGCAATTAACTTATTATCTTTCTTAATTTTCATGATAAATATTTTGGAGACTTTCACTATGTGAAACTTAGCTTGGCAGTTTCTTTTGCTACACATCCATTTCATTTCCTAGATCTTACTCTACCTTTTTCGATCTTGGAAATATTTTCTTTTTGAAGTTTTCTGTTCGACCTACGATTGTAGTAGATATATTGATATGTATTATAATATTCGAGTGAATTAATATTCGCACATCATTGATCAATTATTATTCTCTTATATTCTAACTTTTACGGATAGTCAGCTCGACTCTCCCTTAATATCATATTCTTACCTTATCGTTTTTGTTTTCAAGCTTGGATTCTGTTTATCCTAAGTTTTCCATCTTTCCTCTAGTTTTGCATTCAGACTTCATCACTTGAGTTTTACGGAGTAGTCTATAGCGTAGTATCACCGTGAAACACGCATTATCAGTGTGGCGCAGTAACACGTATTATCAGAGTGGCGCAGTAGAAGCATGTTATGACCCCCTTTCAACCTTTGTTGATGTAAGTCAAGAATCACTCATGCAAATGGCATAGAGAGTTAAAAAAAAAAGGGCAAATTTTGTGACATTGTAAATGTTGACGAAGTTTGCTTGCTTCCGACCGATGAAGGAAAATTCAAACATTAGAAGATATACTGCGAGTATGTATAATTGATTGCAAAAGAAGCTGGATGGATTATCTGGTACTAACCGAATTCTTGTACAACAACATCTACATGGAAAACATTAGAATGACTCATTATGAAGCCTTGTACAGAAGAAAGTGTCGATCACCCGTTTGTTGGGATGAAGTCGGAGAAAGATGATTGTGGGACCTAAGTTGGTACAACTCACCCAAGAGGAAATTTTTGTGATCTGTGAAAGACTCAAAGTAGCTAAAGATCGACGGCAGAGTTGGTGGATGTCATAGAAGAAAATAAATGACATGGGAACTGTAGGAAGAGATAAGAGACAAGTACCCTCAGCACTTCGAGGAATCAGGTGCGAAAGTTTCGAGGCCGAAACTTTTCTTTAGGGGGTATGATGTGAAACCCGGTCTCTTTATTAGGACCAATTTGCCAAGCTTTGGAAATTGTGGTGCTAAGATTAACATAAGTTAAGAATTAGGGGACTAAGTTTGCAATATTGGAATATATATAGATTTTTCAGCCCAAACCCTAATTATATTCTACAATCATTTTCTTTGTCTACGGCTGCAGACATTCTTGCGGAGACAGAACTTGAGACAACTTTGGTACTCGTTCCACAGATCGAAAGTTTTGTTGGCGAAGGGTTCCACCGGTCAAAATTGAAATCCTTACCCATTAAATTTTCTTTTCTTGCTTGTTGTATTGTGGGTTCCAAACGAAGGATCAAACTTCTTTATATCTAACACTCTCTCCGCTCATCAACTTCTGAGGAATGAGGAGGAGATTACACTGCCCTTTGTTCTATGTATCAGATTGCAAAAGTTTTTGAAATTCTTCACTATGAAAACGTAGAGTAGTAACCTTTGTTGTTTGTTTTTGTTGAAAAATTTATTAATATTTCATCTTTGAAACCTGAGAATAAAAAAAATGTTGGGTTGAGTTTAAGAGATTTACACAAGATGTTAGGTTTGTACATTCTGAAAATTTATTTCCGAAAGAAAAGTTGTTAGCATATTTCTGAATACTACTTATTATGAATTTAAGTCACTCCATTCAGATTTTTATGATATTTGTTTTTATACTTTGCGATATGACTATTTTGTAATCAAATAATTATGTATTCTGACAATTCTGTCACTGATTGATACTTTTCGAATTTACTTAAAAATAATGTTTGTTCTAGCCTAACTGGCAACAGTTTCTATCCCTATTTCGGTGAATAACAGAAATTATGTACCGACCTAACTGACAACAGTTTCTTTCCCCACTTCGGTGTTAACCGAAATTCTGTACCGACCCAACTGGCAACAGTTTCTGTCCCCATTTCGGTGAATGACCGAAATTCTGTACCAAATCAATTGGCAACAACTTTTGTCCCCGTTCCGGTAACCAACCGAGACTCTGTACTGACCCAACGCGACGGATACTAGTTTCCGTTTCTGTTAAAGGTTATGTTTATGTTAAAAGCTCTATTTCTGATCAAAGTTGTGTTTTTGTTAGATGTTTCATTTCTATTAAATTATGGGAAAATTGTCTAAATTTCTGAAAGATTCTAAAAATACTTTTTTGTCAAAATGATTCTGTTTAAAAATGTATTTTGATAAAATTATGTATGTTTTCGGAAAACTATATATATGTAACTGGATTTTCTTGGGCGGCGTTTCTATACTTACTGAGTTGTAGCTCACTCCTTACAATTGTTGTTTTTTTTTACTGACGATGAGTCAAAAAGGTATGGTAGGCTATATGAGGAAAATTGGGTGTAGAAGCATTAAGATAGTTCCATTAAGAGTATTTTTCTCTATTTTAATGTATTAAATTTTATTGTGGAATTTTAATAGTTGAATTAAATGGATATTTAATTATGTTGTGATATAGATTCTCTGAATATAAGGACCTGGTATTCTTGGAATTTACTTTGAGGATACGGTCATGTCAGGTTTTTAGATCCGGACTTATGGACTCGGGTCTGGGGTGTGACACATGGTAGATGATATAATTGATGAATTGCATGGATGAAGGATGAGGACATACCAAAGACTGCATTTAGCACTCATTTTTATCATTATGAGTTTAAGGTCACGCCATTTGGCCTTACTAATGCACTTGCCACCTTCCCATCCCTGATGAATATGATATTTGGGTCTTATTTGAGGAAGTTTCTGTTGGTATTATTTGATGATACATTAGTTTTTAGACCAGACTTAGCTTCTTATGAATAGCACTTAAGAATTGCACGTGCTGGGACTGTTGAGGAAAAATCAATTGTATGGGCAGATGAGAAAGTGTACATTTGCGTCAGAGGAGGTAGAATACTTAGGCCATATGATCTCTTGTAAGGGGGTTAGGGTTGACCCTCAGAAGATCAATAGCATGTTAGAATGGCCTAAACCCACAACTGTTAAACAGCTAAGAGGATTCCTAGGACTTATTGGTCATTACAGAAGGTTTATTAAGGGGTATGGTATCATTAGTAAGCCTATGACTGAAAAATTGTAAAAGCAGCTCCCGCTATGAACAATAAATCGTGATGAACAGTAAATCACGAGCACAGTGGAGCTTCTTGGCTTGATTTGGAGTGTTTCTCTTGGTCTTTTGTTGTGATTCTTGCTCTCTATGAGGAATAGGTTCATTATATCCAGTTAGATTAACTTTTAATGGGATTTAATGAGCTCTATTATTTTGTGGGTTTTGCTCCTGTAGTTGCTAGCTTCCTTCGGAGTTGGTAATCTTTGGTTCAAATCAAGCACTAGGAATCCAGTCTATTACACGTAGCAGGTGGAGATGTAGCAGGTGGAGGTTCAACTTGGAGAATCGGTCTCTCACCAATGAAAACCCATGAACAGTGAGGCGGTGCTTCACTGATTGCATTTCTTGAACCTGTATATTTTCACGATTTTTTGGATTTATTGGCCTTTATCTAGCTGTTGTGCATTGGATTTTGGGGTTTAGGTTGGTTGGATTCTAGATTCTTCTTGCGGCTGCCATGGCTGCTGATAAGAAGACCGCCGTGGCTCCCACCCCTGTTTCTTCTCCGTGGAAACAAAAAAGGTGAACCAAACCTAGTTATCCCGGCGGAGGCTCATGATATCTTAATTCAACCTTGGCATTTTGCTCTTGTTGGTAAATTCCATAAATACGCACCGACTCTAGACTCTTTACGCAAGTCTTTTCATAAGGTTGGATTTAAGGGGAATTTCTGGATTGGAAGGATTGATCCACGTCATGTTTTCATACGTTTTGATCTTGAAGAAGATTATTGCCGCCTTTGGCGACAAGGAATTTGGAATTTCTTTGGTCTCATAATGAGGGTATTCAAATGGACATATGATTTTGATGTTAATATTGAACCCTCCATCGTTTCAATTTGGATTGGTTTTGAAGGATTACCCATTCATTTACACAACAAATCTATGCTTTTCTCTCTAGAAAAAGCGGTGGGGCAGCCTCTTGCTTTAGATGGCCCCACCGCTGCCGCACCCCGTCCGAGTGTCGCCAAAGTTTGTGTTGAACTTGATCTTTTGTCGGATTTGCCTAATCGTATTCGGGTAACACATGCTAAAACTGGTAAAAGTTTTTGGCAATCTATTATCTATGATGATCTTCCGATGTATTGTTTGTGATGTAATCGAATTGGTCATCATATATCGAAGTGTGGAAAAACGGCTTCATCCGCTCCCCCTGCGGTTACCACCAAGCAATTGTCACAAAACAGGTTCCGGCGGTGACGATACCCATGGGCAAAATTACTTCTCCGCAGAGAACCAAAATTATTGAAACGCAGAATTTAGCCGCTACTACAGTGGTACCACCGGTGAAAAACTACAAATGGGTCAAGGTTGGTAAGTGGACTGATCCGAGTCCGTCAGGGACTTCAACTGAGACCTCAGGGAAAACTGTTGGCGTTTTGATCAAGGCTCCGCCTCCTGCGACCGTACAAGCTCCGCCTAAAAAATCCCCAATCATGATAGGAGCTGAATCCCCTGAGGTGGTAATTTTGGAGTCAGAGGTATTAGCATCAGAGAATTTGGGGACGACTACGGCTATTATTCATGAACACTCTCCGGCAACCCCTTATCGAGGTTTGGAAAAATCTTCTTTTGATCTCCCTCTAGTTTTGGGCACCAACGGAGTTGATGACATAAGGGTAGGCTGTGACACATTACCCTTTCATATTCCAAGAAATTTTCACTCGGCCAACGGCAATTCAGTTAATACACGTTTTAACACAGCGGTTTTAGATGAACTGCGAGCTTTCAAAATCACTCTTCCGCCTCAGCTGATGGTGTCGGTCCAACCACATAATGACAAGAATTCCCCTGTTTCGGTCAGTGCACCAGTGCAAAATTCCTCTATTTCAGCTATACCAGCGCAGAATTCGGCTATTCTAGTACCAAATTTTCCTATTTCGGCTGTACCAGTGCAGAATTTCCCTGTTTCAGCTGTACCAGTGCAGAATTAATTCCCTTATTTTGGTCAGTGTAACAGTGCAGAATTCCCCAGTTTCAGCTGTACCAGTGCAGAATTTCCCTGTTTCGGTCAGTGTATCAGGCACCCGTAAGGCACAAGACTCGGTTAGAAAAACCCTAGCATCGGGTCTCACCGTCACTTTTCCCACCAACACCGCTTAGGTTGCAACTGGGTCACAGAGAAAAGATCCGGGTCCTTCGATTGTGAACTTGGCACCCCTTGCTTATTACCCCTGTGGTGGAGGGCCCTTCAATCCAAATTTCAAATACAGTTATGGCTGATCGGTTGGTTTCACCACCGGTCATTAATTTAGAGAAGACTGTGACTCAATCACCTCTACCGCCCACTCGCCCGGCTACTATGGTGTCCCCGACAGTTGGTGATTCTTTGGTCATTATCACAGCTAAGAGTGTGGATGATATCCGGGTGGGTTGTACACAATCATCGATACTCGTCCCCAGGTTATACCACTCGACCAGCATTAATAAGGATTCTCAAATTACACTGGTGGCGATACAACATCTCAAAGATTTAGCTTTGATTATGAATTTTGTGGCTGACTCGACCTGAACTGAAACGGGTCTTATACCAACGGGGGCGGTTGGGACACCTTTTGAAGCCCAGATTAATGACCATGTTGTGGTTGAGAGGTCCGAACAGGATGACGTGGAAGCCTTGATTTCTGCTTCTGTTTTGCGGAAGGGTGGGCAGAATCGGAAGACGAAGACCCGGACGACTTCTGTTTACCGCCTGGTGAAGAAGAGGGGAAATCGAATTTCTGATGGCCAGACGGATGATCAAGACCCGGTCGATTCGGTCGATCTAAGGTTGCCACCTAGCGTGGAAGGAGGTGGAATTGTGGTTTTGGTTGACCAGCCAGATGACCAAGCTAATGGGGTGCCCGCCGAGTCGACTTCTGAGGAACCAGTCGCCACATAAGGAACTATCATCATAGATCTTCCGTCTGTTGACATTAAATCTCAGGAAACTGTGGCTCGAACTAGGAAAGGTCGAAAGAAACAAATAACTGCCTCCAAGAAGTCGACTCGGTATGTGGAGAAGTCTAAGTCAACTCAAATATGTTATTATTTCAAAAAAATGAAAATGCAATTGAGACGTGGTAATAATATATGGACCTCAAATTTGTTTGAGTTGGCCAATTATTAGGGTGATGATGGCTATAAATAAGGGACCTTGATTGAAAAGACGCGTGTCTCAAAAGGATTTGTAACTAAATAATGGCAAAGTTGTTGATATCATTTCTAATAGGTTTTTCTATTCTTTGTGTTTTCTCAGGTACCTTTTGTTTTCCTAGTTATTAATGTTTATCAAGGAAACAAAATACACAATTTGCAACTCAAATAAAAAATGTAGTTGGTTCCCTTTGAAAGAATTATTAAACAGCATTTTAGATATACTTCAAACGTATTTGATCTAATTATGGTTATTGTTGCATAGCATTTTTTGAACTAAAACATCAAGGAAATAAATTTGTCAATTCCTTCATTAATATGGAATTGAGAATTAGTTATTTGTCAATTCTAGCGTGTAAGTTTGTCAAATTAACTTCAAATCTATTTTTTTAATATGTGAATCAAATGAAGATTACTTGTTTTTTATCGAGTTTAGATGTTTATCCAAAATTTCAATGTACTGGCAATTTTGCCTTGGGAATTCGCTTCCTCCAATATATGATTGGGAAATTATCCCGTGCTTTTCTCTTTTATTTTTCTCTAAAACTAATTGATGTCAGAAATTTAATTTGATCAAGGATTTTTTATATTGTTTTATTTTTTATTGTTAGTATGGGGAATAATTTGTACTGATGATATGATATTTTTGTTATGCAGTTGAGACAATATATGCTCAAAGTTGCCAACTCAAACAGCTAGGACCATGTAATATTTGCAAGATAAATTGTCAATTTTTATTTCCTACCAAGCTCATTTCAGTAACATGCATTGGCGAAACTTGTATTTGCAATTATAAATGTTTCAATTGAAATAAGATCATGTAATCCTCAAATACTTAATTAGAGGACACAAATAAATTTTTTATTGTGATATTCGGTGGATGACAACTTACAACCGTAACTAACTTAAAGATATTATTCTGGCAACGTTGTCTTTACCACTTTATCCTAGCATTCTCAATAAAACTCACTTTCCAGGATGAACTTTGTTGGGAAAAAACATCATAATTAAACATATATAAGACATGTAATACATAAATTTTTTAGCATTATAAATCACCCAAATCTCGAGCCAACTGAAGGGATTCATGGGCGGAAACTCGTTCCAAACACCCATGAGTCCTCCCCTGAAGGATCCGCTCATACGTAAACGAATCGAAAAACAGCGAAAAAGACTTACAATTTCGGGTTCAAGAATCCGATTCTTGAATGGAAGATGTTGCTTCTTGGATGTGTTGCTGCCACCAACGAAATTCCCTTTGCGGAATATCCCTCTACCGGTATCCACGCGACGAAACGGGCGACGAGTGCTAGCTCTTCGTCTTTCTGATTTTCGGAAATTAGAGAGAAAATGGAGACCGAAAACTGAAATCAGATTTCAGAGAGTTGGCAAATTTTTGCGGCTGAAAAATCATAGGCTAGGGTTTCGGCCAAGAGATCATTATATAGGGTATGAGAGTTTGTTCCCATAACCAACTCTCAGATCCGCAACTCTTCTCGGCAGTGGGAGTCTTTAACTCCCACGTCCCCTAGACTTCTGCTGGTAGTGGGAGTCTTTATCGGATAATAACTCCCACGTAATCCCAGCTAAACCGAAAATGCCCCATATCTCTAATTCGAATAATAACGCTTTATCATTCTCAGAAAGGTGAATGTCAGATACAATGAACCTAGACACATTCTAGATTCCTTGAATCTGGACATTAAGCTCGTTAGCTCGTCTATGCGTGTGACCATGTAGGTTCATCTCACAATGGCAATGAAAACACACTTAGTAGTAGTATGTGTTCATAAATCACAAGCGGTCTCTAGCAGGACATTGTGACTACCCAAAGTGAATGAATATACAACGGAACCTAATATCAATCCACTATTTAATCCCTTTGTCTCGCGATATCTTAATTAAGCATAAGGCATGGTAGTCATCACCCTTATTAAGCTTAATTGTATTTATGCTCGATCTCCAGGTAGACTGTTCCAACAAATAGTATCTGATACCCACTTTATCAAATACATTTGAGCACGGCCATGCATTTAGACAGTCTTTCCCTATCGAGAGGCCCATGGATATCTCTCTCTTATAATAGAGAGGGACAAATTCCTTACAATGCCATGATAGGACGCTACATCCGATCATCAGTCGTATTGATTACTCGGTTAAAAGCAACGTACGACTGAGTCAAAACGTGGCTCCATTCATGCTAGAATCAAATGGAGACATAAGGTCTAAGGATTCTAAAATAGTATTGAGGAAGTAATACTTATGACTAAGGACCATGAAGTATTACTTCTCTAACGGATCACGTCCAATACAATGTATCCCTATATATTGCATCTATGATATGATTTGTATTCATTACACATGACTGAAGGGATTCATGGGCGGAAACTCGTTCCAAACACCCATGGATCCTCCCCTGAAGGATCCGCCCATACGAAACCGAACCGAAAACAGCAAGAAACGGCAAGGAAAAACTTACGGTTTTGGATTCAGAAAGCTACTTCTTGAATGGAGGTTAGCGTTTCTTGGATGTATTGCTGCCAGCGATTGACTTCCCTCTGCGGAATGTCCCTCTACCCGGTATCCACGCGGCCAAACGGGCAGCGATTGCTAGCTCTTCGTTTTTTCGGGGTTTCGGGGAATTAGAGAGAAAAGGAGAGGCGAAACTATTTCGGCTTCTTGGGTATTTCAGTGAAAGCATTTGGGGTCTAGGGTTTCGGCCAAGAGTTTATTATATAGGGTGTGAGAGTTTGTTCCCCGGGAACTAACTCTCACGTCCCTCAACTCCTCTCGGCAATGGGAGTCCTCAACTCCCACGTCCATAGACTTCTATCGGGTAGTGGGAGTCCTTATCGGATAATAACTCCCACGTAATCCCAGCTATAGGTAAAATACCGAAATTGCCCCTATCTCTAATTCGAATAATAAACACTTTATTATTTCCGAGAAAGACAAATGTCGGATACAATGAACCTAGACACATTCTAGATTCATTGAATGCGGACATAAAGCTCGTTAGCTCGTCTATGCGTGTGACCTGTAGAGTTCATCTCACAATGGCAATGAAACCACACTTAGTAGTAGTGTGAGTCCATAAATCACAAGCGGTCCCTAGCGGGACATTTGTGACTACCCAAAGTGAATGAATATACAACGGAACCTAATATCAATCCACTATTTAATCCCTTTGTCTCGTGATATCCTAATTAAGCATAAGGCATGAGTGGTCGTCACCGCTTATTAAGCTTAATTGTATTTATGTCTCGATCTCGAGTAGACTGTTTTGACAAATAGCATTTGATAACCACTTTATCAAATACATTTGAAAGCTACGACCATGCATTTAAACAGATCTTTTCCCTATCGAGGGCCCATGGATATCTCTCTCTAATAATAGAGAGGGACAAATTCCTTACAATGTCTCTCACATTCAAGCTATGATAGGACACTACATCCGATCATCGGTCAGTATTGATTACTCTGTTACAAGTAACGTCCCGATCGAGTCAAAAGCGTAGCTCCATTCATACTAGAATCAATGAAGACACAAGGTCTAAGGATTCTAAAATAGTATTGAGGAAGTAATACTTATGACTTAAGACCATGAAGTATTACTTCTCCGACGGATCACGTCGATACAATGTATCCCCTATATATTGCATCTATGATGTGATTTGTATCCATTACACATGATCAGTAAAACAAGATCATCAATCAACAATCATACTAGTTTTATTTCATAGTAATTAAGCATTACATAAAACTAGGGACTACTAGAATAGTAATTACATAAGCTAATGAGTTTTACTATCAAATCACACATTTGATAATCAAAAGCAAAATTAACTATTCAATTAAATGCTCAAAAGATAACAAAACGCACAACATGTGCTAATGGTCCTAGGGCACTACTAACAATGACCAGTAAAACATGATCATCAATCATACATCATACTAGTTTTATTTCATTGTAAATAAGCATTACATAAAACTAGGGACAACTAGAATAATAATTACATAAGCAAATGAGTTTTACTATCAAATCACGCATTTGATGTTCATAAGCAAAATTAACTATTCAGATGAAATACTCAAAAAGATATAAAACGTACAACATATGCTAATGGTCCTAGGGCACTACTAATACCAACGACAACTACGTTTAATCTAATACTCCCTCCACCCCAAATTTTCTGTCAATTTTGTGTTTTGTACATGAATTATGGTTTCATCAAATTCAATAGTAAGATATGTTAAAATGTCAAACATAGCCCTGTTTAATTTTACTCTCAATTTAATATTACCTTACTTTCTCTCTATTATTCTATTTCCATCATTCAATGTAAAGGGTGAGATCGGAAAAACCATCATTTGTGGACTCTTCATTCAGAAAGTAGACAATTAATTTGGGACAGATTAAAAAGGAAATGCGGACATATAATTTGGGATTGATGGAGTATAGCATCAAATGACTAATGAGAAGAGATAAACTGTTAAGACAACAACATACAAATATATTTATTTGACATGGATGTGTTGTGGTGCCGAAAGGCTATATTTTCAGAACCTATATATTAGAGATAGAACAATAGATGTGTGACATGTGGAAAAAATAACCTGCAATTGCAAGTTTTCAGATTTCATAGATGTGTTACTCGGTGTTCTATTATAGGATAATTTATCATGTTGGGAAATGCGCCTATACCTTGGAAATCCAAGAAACAAACAACTGTTTCAAGATCCTCTACATAAGCTGAATATCGTGTTGTGGCAAATTCTACAAGCGAAATAGTTTGGCTCAAATGCTTACTCAAATTCCTTGATGTTTCCTTTGGACCTGCATGATTATATTGCGACAATCAGCCAGCTCTCCATATTGCTGCTAATCCTATATTCCATGAGCGAACGAAACACATAGAAATTGATTGTCATTTTGTGCGTGAAAAACTTCAGTCCGGTGTAATCACTACTTGTCATATTGGTACTAAATAACAAGTCTTGGACGTCCTCACCAAGGCTTTGCATCCTGGTCAATTTAACTACTTGGTAGGTAAGTTGGGAATTCTCGATATCCACCTTTATCAATTTTTTAAACCAATTCAATCTTCATTTAATTAATTTATTAAGAAAACGAATGAGACGTATCATTGTTTTGAAACCATTTTTTATCTTGATGATTTGTGCTAAATTTTGTTTTCCTCTTGTAGCATATTGTTTGCCATGGATAAACATTTATTCTGAATGAAGAATTGTAATCTCAAACTTAGCCATTTTTATCTCCTATTTGTTTCAAATTAGATGAGTTCAAGTATCTAAGGATGCTTATGAATATTGTGAAGGTCCTTATATTATCTATCCTATCATCGGTTAAAGTTAGAGGTATATGTATAATTCTGGGTTTTCTCCCTACTATGAAATTACATTTGCTGGAAAATAATAAAATATCAAAAGAAACAACAAAACGTAAACGGAGGTAGGTACTATGTCATATTAAAAAAAAAATTAAGCCTTTAGCATTGACTTCTGATTTCGTTTCAATTTAGTCTTCGAAGGTTTCCAAGTATTTTATTTAAAAAATAATAAAATGATTGAGCCTCAACTCTAAGGCTTCCCCCACTGTTCTTATGGTCAGTTGGGAGTCACATTTACACCAACAACTCACAACTCATATTGGTAGAAATGATTGACCAGTGTTATTTTGGACAGATTTGGATCTAACTATTTATGGTCCGTTTAAATGCCAGTCATTTTAGCTCTCCCGTTTGGACCATGAACCAACGCGGGCCAGCCCGCTAACAAAAATTAAATAGCAATAAACACTTTTTTATGTTTTACTTCCTTTTTAAAAAAAAAAAATCATATAAATTTTAAAAAGTACAAAACAAAAACTTCACTTTTTGTGCTTTATTTTGTTTTTTTCAATTTGTTTTTAAAATTTAAGTTGGCCCGAGGACTGCCCTGTTAACCCACAGACTTCTTGCAGATGGATATGGATTTAGATTCTCTTTGTCTGCAAAAAATGGTTCAAATTTGGCATGGTCCATTTTAGGAATAAATTTCTAAAAAGCTAAATTTTTAATTATGGAATAAATTAAAGTTTTCATCAACTCAAGTATGTTATTATTTCAAAAAAAATGAAAATGCAATTGAGACGTGGTAATAATATATGGACCTTAAATTTGTTTGAGTGGGCCAATTATCAGTGTGATGATGGCTATAAATAAGTGGCCTTGATTGAAAAGACACGTGTCTCAAAAGGATTTGTAACCAAATAAGGACGAAGTTGTTGATATCATTTCTAATTGTTTTTTCTATTCTTTGTGTTTTCTCAGGTACCTTTTGTTTTCCTAGTTCTTAATATGTTTGTCAAGGAAACAAAATACACAATTTGCAACTTGAATAAAAAATGTAGTTGGTTCCCTTTTAAAGAATTATTAAACAACATTTTAGATATACTTTAAATGTATTTTATCTAATTATGGTTATTATTGCTTAACATTTTTTGAACTAAAACATCAAGGAAATAAATTTGTCAATTCCATTCATTAATATGGATTTGAGAATTAGTGATTTGTCAATTCGAACGTTTAAGTTTGCCAAATTACCTTCAAATCAATTATTTTAATATATGAATCAAATGAAGATTATTTGTTTTAGATCGAGTTTAAATGTTTGTCCAAAATTTTAATGTAACGGCAATTTTGCCTTAGGAATCCGCTTCCTCCATTATATGACTGGGAAATTGTCCCATGCTTCTCTCTTGTAATTTTCTCAAAAACTAATTGACGTCAAAAATTTAATTTGATTAAGGATTTTTTTATTGTTTATTTTTTATTATTAGTATGCGGATTAATTTGTACTGATGATACGATATTTTTGTTATGCAGTTGAGACAATAAATTCTCAAAGTTGCCAACTCAAACAGCCAGGACCATGTAATATTTGCAAGATAAATTGTCAATTTTTATTTCCTACCAAGCTCATTTCGGTAACATTCATTGGCGGAACTTGTATTTGAAATTATAAATGTTTCAATTGCAATAAGATCATGTAATCCTCAAATAAATTATTTATTGTGATATTCGGTGCATTAAAAATTACAACCATAACTAACTTAAAGATGTTATTCTGGCAACGTTGTCTTAACCACGTTATCCTAGCATTCTCAATAAAACTCAATTTCCAGCATGAACTTTGTCGGGGAATAAAACATCATAATTAAACATATATAAACCATGTAATACATAAATTTTGAGCACTATAAATCACCCAAATCTCGAGCCAACTACGTTTAATCTAATACTCCCTCCACCCCAAATTATCTGTCAATTTTTTGTTTTGTACATGAATTAAGGTTTCATCAAATTCAATTGTAGGATATGTTAAAATGTCAAACATAACCCTATTTAATTTTACTCTCAATTTATTACTACCTTCTTTTCTCTCTAGTATTCTCTTTCCATCATTCAATGTAAAAGGTGAGATTGGAAAAACCATCATTAATGGGCCCTTCATTTAGAAAGTGGACAAATAATTTAACATAGATGTGTTGTGGTGCCGAAAGGCTCTATTTTCGGAACCTATATTAGAGATAGACCAATAAATGAGTGACATGTGGAAAAAATAACCTGTAATAACAAGTTTTCAGATTTAATAAAAGAAAATAAAAGATAAGATAATATCATGGGCGAATGACAACTTGCCACGTAATCTCAGTCAGTTGACCGTTTACCAGTCAAATCGGCCAGCACACATTTGTTGACCAGATTTTTATATTATTATTAATTTTTATGTAACTTTAATATTTTTAATGGTATGGTTAGAACAATTTTTTTTTGAATTTTAATAAATAATTAGTAAATATTTAATATTACTACTTTGTTTTATAATCTTACCAATTTTAATTTGAAATTTACTTTTTTTGTCATGAATATTTATATTATATAAAATAGTAAATTTAGATGCAATAGTGGTGAATTTCTTGACATAAATAGTAATTTATTTTATAATAATAATTAATTTGGGGGAAGATAAAACTAATAGGCGATTGTTAGGTCGACTTCTTTATTTTGCCATTACTCGACCCGATATCACGTATTCTCAGTCCATGTTTTGAGTCAGTTTATGCAAAATCCTCGACAAAGACATTGGGAAGCTGCTCTCAGAGTTGTATGGTTCATAAAAGGGAATCCTGGTAGAGGAGTATTGTTACCTAGAAACAATCCGGGTTTAAATTTGGTGGCTTATTGAGATTCAGACTGGGTTGCCTGTCCTATGACTCGGCGTTCTGTTACAGGATAATTTATCGTGTTGGTAAATGCGCATATATCTTGGAAATCCAAGAAACAAACAACTGTTTCAAGATCCTTTGCATAAATTGAATATCTTGCCATGGCAAATGCTACAAGAGAAATAGTTTGGCTCAAAAGCTTACTCTAATTCCCTGATGTTTCCTTAGGACTTGCACGATTATATTGCGAAAATCAGTCAGCTCTCCATATTGTTGCTAATCCTGTATTCCATGAGCGAACCAATCACATAGAAATTTATTATCACTTTGTGCGGGAAAAACTTCAGTCCGGTGAAATCACTACTTGTCATATTGTTACTAAATAAAAAGTCTCGGACGTCCTCACCAAGGCCTTGTATCCTAGTCAATTTAACTACTTGGTTGGTAAGTTGGGAGTTCTCGATATCCACTCACCAACTTGAGGGGAGTGTTAGAAATAAGATCATATGTATTTGCATAACATATTCTGAACTAAAACATCAAGGAAATAAATTTGTCAATTCCGTTCATTAATATGGAATTGAGAATTAGTGATTTGTCAATTCTAACGTGTAAGTTTGTCAAATTAACTTCAAATCAATTTTTTTAATATATGAATCAAATGAAGATTACTTGTTTTAGATCGAGTTTAAATTTTTGACCAAAATTCCAATGTAATGGTAATTTTGCCTTAGGACTCCGCTTCCTCCAATATATGATTGGGAAATTGTCCCATGCTTCTCTCTTCTATTTTTCTCTAAAACTAATTGATGTAAAAAATTTAATTTGATCAAGTATTTTGGTATTTTTTTTTTTAGAGTTAATAGCTATTTATAGCACTAAACTATTTACAGATTTCTCTTTATAGTACTAAACTATTTTTTTAGCTAAATATGTCACTCAACTATTTACATTTATCAAAAAATGTACAATCAGCCATTTTTTGGGTGTTTTCCGGCCAGCGATGTCACGTGAGTTGCTTCGGAACATGAACAACAGCGAAAAGGAAAAGAAATATTGGAAACGTTGGGCGATAACTGCTTAATTCGACAGACCAGTTTGCGAAAACACCCCAAAAAATGGCTGATTGTACATTTTTTGTTAAATGTAAATAGTTGAGTGACATATTTAGCTAAAAAAATAGTTTAGTACTATAAAGAGAAATCTGTAAATAGTTTAGTGCTATAAATAGCTATTAACTCTTTTTTTTTATATTTTATTGTTAGTATGAGGATTAATTTGTACTGATGATATGATATTTTTGTTATGCAATTGAGATAAACAGCCAGGACCATGTAATATTTGCAAGATAAATTGTCAATTTTTTTTTCTACCAAGCTCATTTTAGTAACATGCATTGGCAGAACTTGTATTTGCATTTATAAATGTTTCAATTGAAATAAGATCATGTAATCCTCAAATACTTAATTAGAGGACACAAATAAATTATTTATTGTGATATTCGGTGCATTACAAATTACAGCCATAACTAACTTGAAGATAATATTCTGGCAACGTTGTCTTAAACACTTTATACTAGCATTCGCAATACAACTCAATTTCCAACATGAACTTTGTCAGGGAAAAACATCATAATTAAACATATATAAGCCATGTAATAGATAGATTTTGAGCACTGTAAATCACCCAAATCTCGAACCAACGATAACTACGTTTAATCTAATACTCCCTCAACCCCAAATTATCTATCAATTTTGTGTTTTGTACAGGAATTAAGGTTTCATCAAATTCTATAGTAGGATATGTTAAAATGTCAAACATAGGCCTATTTAATTTTACTCTCAATTTAATACTACCTTCTTTTCTCTCTATTATTCTCTTTCCATCATTCAATCTAAATGGTGAGATTGGAAAAACCATCATTAATGAGCCCTTGATTTATAAAGAGGACAATTAATTTGCGTCAGAATAAAAATGAAATGTTGACATATAATTTGGGATGGATGGAGTGTAGCATCAAATGAATAATGAGAAGAGAAAAAATGTTAAGACAACAACATACAAATGTATTTATTTAACATAGATGTGTTATGGTGCCGAAAGGCTATATGTTCGGAAAGTATATATTAGAGATAGAACAATAGATGAGTACATGTGGAAAAAATAACCTGCAATAGTAAGTTTTCAGATTTAATAAAAGAAATAAAAGATAAGATAATAACATGGGCAAATGACAACTTGTAACGTAATCTCAGTCAGTTGACCATTTACCAGTCAAATCGGCCAGCACACATTTGTTGACCAAAATTTTATATTATTATTAATTTGTGTGTAACTTTGATATTTTTAATGGTAAGGTTAAAACAAAGTTTTTTGAATTTTAATAAATAATTGGTAAATTTTTAATATTACTACTTTGTTTTATAATCTTACCAATTTAACTACTTGGTTGGTAAGTTGGGAGTTCTCAATATCCACTCACCAGCTTGATATAATTCATAAAACACCAGTTTTCTCGAAGCTTCTTGTTCATATCTCTCATCAAAAGGCGCTATTCGATAATGCCTGTCTAGCAGACTCCCCGCTAACCCTAGTGAACATTCAAATATTTGTCCTACATTCATTCATGAAGGTACTCCTAGTGGGTTGAAGACCATATCAACAGGTCTTCCGTCTTGCAAATAAGGCATATCTTGTCTAGGAAATTTTTTGGAAATGATACCCTTATTTCCGTGTCTTACAGCTACTATATCGCCTACTTTGATTTCACGTTTCTGTGAAATATATACACGAATCGTTTCTGGATTATAACTAGGACCCCCTTTTATGGATCCACCTTACATCAATAACTCGACCCCTACCACATATAGGTAGTTTTAGACAAGTTTCTTTTGAAGTAGATACCTGAATGCCAAGTATGGCTCGTAACAATCTATCTTCCGGGGCATATGATGATTCTTTGACCATCTGGGGGGTTAATTTGCCTACTAAAATATCACCCGTCTCTACCCAAGATCCCAGCATCACAAATCCATTTTTGTCTAAATTTGGAGTAAATGGGCTTCTAAATGCGGTATTTCATTAGTGACCCTTTCAGGGTCTTGGCTTGTCACATGAGTTTGAATTTCATATTTCCGTATGTGAAAAGAAGTCTAAATATCTTCATATACCAAACGCTCGCTAATGAGTACTGCATCTTCAAAATTGTAACCTTCCCATGGCATATAAGCTACTAATATGTTTTTCCCCAAAGAAAGTTCACCACCAACCGTAGCAGCACCATCGGCTAAAATTTGTCCCTTTTTAATGTATTTACCCCGGCGAACCCGCGATTTTTGGTGCATACAAGTATTTTTGTTGGAACGTTGATACATAATTAATGCAATGCTTAGAGCATCCCCATTAACTGATAAAAGGATCTTGTTCCTCCTCCCCCTATCTAAGAGCATCTGCGTTCTCAGAATATTTCCTTGTCTCATCCTTATTAGGAAAGCTTTCATATTAGTAATATTGTGATATACTCCCAAATTTTATTTCACTAATTAGAATCTCTACGTATCCTTATTTCAGTAAAATTCTGAAAGTGAGAGTTCTTTCACTAGTAATATAGATCGATTCACAACCACTTTCTAGTCAATTCCACTAATTTCTAGTGAGCCTTCCTCTTCCGTAGACTCAGCTACTTCTTGTTCCCGCCCTATCGGGGCGGTGTATACTTTGCTGTAACCTTTGACTAAGCTCTTTTCTTAGCTCGATCAGCACGAAGGTAAGGAATTCCTAGACTAGATCAAACTCTTTGTTCATTTCAGTGGCAGTCTATTTCATCTCACTGTCCTTCTTGATTTGAAAATAAAAGGAAAGGCTGGTATTCACGGTGCGCTATTGAAGAACATTCCTATAAGTGATCTCAAGGCTGACCTTTGGTTGGCTAGTAGGAAAAAGTACTATACCAAGTAGCGCGCCTACTAAGCCTAGGTGGGAAACCATCTTTGGTTGAAACAACCTCATGGAATAATATCATAAAGCTATTCAAGCATGGAGTAGGAGAAGGTTGCCCAAAAGCGGTATATAGGGCGTACCCAGTCAAACTTACAAGTAAACCTGAGATGGCTACTAGGGTTGCTCTTTCCATTCTTATATAATTTCAAGACCCCAATGGATCTATAATAAGATCGTTTATTTACAATGGAATGGTATACAAAGTCAACTGATCTCAATGAATACAATAGGATTTTTGGCTACACAAACTGTTGATAACGGTTCTAGAGCTCGTCTAAAACGAACTGGTGCAGGGGCTTTATTAAAACCATTGAATTCAGAATATGGTAAAGTAGCTCCAGGGTGGAGAACAAGAACTTGGATGATAATGTTGGAGGAAGAGAACTCATTGTCTCGCTACGTCTCGATGACGCTATAGATGTTTAGTCATAGAGATGAGGTTCGGAGGGGGCGAATGAAGGCTTTATTCCCGACGAGGTAACTTCCTTTTACGAATTCGTTAGATTGC
The DNA here is from genome assembly GCA_026122235.1 of Vinca minor. Lineage (NCBI taxonomy): Eukaryota > Viridiplantae > Streptophyta > Magnoliopsida > Gentianales > Apocynaceae > Vinca > Vinca minor. The sequence continues at coordinate 1,254,559 of JAOCZM010000002.1, forward strand.
CACCAGTCCCAAGATTGAGAGAACATATAATTGGTAGTTGGGCTCTGTTTCCTTTACGGTCGAAACGTTAGTAGTTTATCCCTTGGTTGCTCATTCCCTTCTCTGTTGGTTGATGAATAGGTGAGCGCATGAGGTTACTTCCGAAAAAACCGGTCGATGGCTAGGTTTAGCTTAGCGGGCTAGCGGAACATAACATGGGCTAATTAGCTCTCTTTGGCTTATATCCATAGTCTGACCCGACTCCAAACTCGATGTTTGTTAACTAAGCCCAAACTCTTTCTTATCAAAAGCCCTTTCTCGTTTCTTTGTACAGTCTTTACCAGGCTTTTTTCATTATGTGTTCTATTCTTTTTGGGAGGCTAGGAGGTGAGTAGCCAAGATTCTCTTCTGTTATCACCCTGAGGAAGCTTTGCAGCTATTCTTCTTTCCTTTCCTAAACATAAGTAAGGGGATTACAAAACAAAAAAAGGTCTATTAATTAGAGGCAACCCCTACAGAAAATGTAAGCCTGACCGGCTAATTCTTCGTTTGTTTGACACCGAGGATCCCTTTCTATATCGTTAGAATGAGTCGAGGCTTGAAGAGTCTGTTATCAAATCGTTTGTGCTCAAGAATCGATTGTGGGAGCTCAATGAAAATTATCGTAGTGTAGTTACAGTCAACATAGTAGCTATAACGTGAGCAGCGCTTCGCTCCTTATTTATTTTATATAGGCTATACACCGTGCTGAATGAAAATGTTTCCCCATACCTCCACTAATCACTCTTCTTCCTTTGACCGGGGGGATGAAGATAGAGTAGAGTGCAGGGTATCGCTGTCAATTGGCATACCGTCTGTTAGGAAATTCCTCTGTATGAAGGGTCGACAAGGTCAATGAAAAGGGCCCTTACTACTTAACTTATTGCTGTTGTGAAAATGCATCAAAGATAGTATCTACTCCATGCGATGCGGCATTCAGACGTTACGGCAGGGCAACGTACTTTGGGCTGAACCGTCAAATCCCCACCGGTTTTCAAGACAATTTGGTTTTGACCAATTCATTCCGGCACCCATCTTTAGAAGATACTCAAAGATATTGTGAATATTTGATTGTATTTAATTGATTCTCCATAAAATTGATTAGTATCAGTTTCCTTATAGAATTAGGAACCTGGTATTATATTATGAGCACTCTTGTATCAATTATTTTTTCACAAATAATATACAAAACATCAATTTCTTCACAAGATGTTTTTATTCGAATATTATCACGCCGGACCTTAAAATTATCGGACACTGCAAGTAGATGTATTCTTTAGAGGTTGGATAAAAATAAAATATGTATTATGAACATATGTTATTGAAGTTAGAACTTATCATAAAAATGCATTCAATTTATATTTTTTATCAATTTTTCAACCAAATCAACATGATAATGTTCATTTAATTAATTTATTAAGCAAAAGAATGAGACGTACCATTGTTTTGAAACAAATTTCTATCTTTATGATTTGTCCTAAATTTTGTTTTCATCTTGTAGCATATTGTCTGCCATGGATAAAAATTTATTCTAAATGAAGAATTGTAATCTCAAACTTAGCTAATTTGAATAAATAGCCATTTTTATCTCCTATTTGTTTCAAATTAGATGAGTTCAAGTATCTAAGGATGCTTATGAATATTTTGAAGGTCCTTAGATTATCTATCTTATCCTCGGATAAAGTTAGAGGTATATGTATAATTCTGGCTATTCTCCCTACTATGAAATTACATTTGCTGGAAAATAATAAAAGATGAAAAGAAACAAAAACGTAAAAGGAGGTAGGTACCATCTCATATTAAAAAAACAAATTAATCATTTTGCTTTGGCTTTTGAATTCGTTTTAATTTAGCCTTCTTAGGTTTACAAGTATTTTTTTTAAAAAATAAAAAATGATTGAGCCTCAACTCTAAGGCTTCCACCGCCACGTTCTTATGGTCAATTTGGGAGTTAAATCGCGAGATTTTCTTTAAGGGGTCCTATCAAAATCACATTTACACCAACAACTCACAACTCATATTGGTAGAAATTAGCACAGTCAAACGGGTTACAGATCCGTAGACCGGTGCCCGTGACCCGTGTTATTTGGACGGGTTTGGACATGGACCAACGCAGGCCTATCCGCTAACAAAAATTAAATAATAAAAAACACTTTATTATGTTTTATTTCTATTTTTTTATTCTTTTATTTTTTTCAATTTTTATTAAAATTTAAGTTGGCCCCTCGGACCGGCCCGTTAACCGACAGACTTCTTCCGGATGGATATGGATTTATATTCTCTTGGTCCGCAAAAAAGGGTCCAAATTTGGCACGGTCCATTTTAGGAATAATTTTCTAAAAAACTAAATTTTTTATTATGGAATAAATTAAAGCTTTCATCAACTCAAATATGTTATTATTTCAAAAAAATGAAAATGCAATTGAGACGTGGTAATAATATATGGACCTCAAATTTGTTTGAGTGGTCCAATTATCAGTGTGATGATGGCTATAAATAAGAGGCTTTGATTGAAAAGACATGTGTCTCAAAAGGATTTGTAACTAAATAATGGCGAAGTTGTTGATATCATTTCTAATTGTTTTTTTTATTCTTTGTGTTTTCTCAGGTACCTTTTATTTTCCTAGTTCTTAATATGTTTATCAAGGAAACAAAATACACAATTTGCATCTCGAATAAAAAATGTAGTTGGTTCCCTTTTAATGAATTATTAAACAACATTTTAGATATACTTCAAACGTATTTTATCTAATTATCGTTACTGTTGCATAACATTTTTTGAACTAAAACATCAAGGAAATAAATTTGTCAATTCCGTTCATTAATATGGAATTGAGAATTAGTGATTTGTCAATTCTAATGTGTAAGTTTGTCAAATTAACTTCAAATAATTGTTTTTAATATGTGAATCAAATGAAGATTACTTGTTTTAGATCGAGTTTAAATGTTTGTCCAAAATTTCGATGTAATGGCAATTTTGCCTTAGGAATTCACTTCCTCCAATACCTGATTGGGAAACTGTCCCATGCTTCTCTCTTCTATTTTTCTCTAAAACTAATTGAAGTTTTCAACAACTAAAACAGCCAGGACCATGTAATATTTGCAACATAAATTGTCAATTTTTTTTCCTACCAAGCTCATTTCAGTAACATGCATTGGCGGAACTTGTATATGCAATTATAAATGTTTCAATTGAAATAAGATCATAAAATCCTCAAATACTTAATTAGAGGACACAAATAAATTAATTATTGTGATATTCGGTGCATTAGAAATTACAGCTATAACTAACTTAAAGATATTATTCTGGCAACGTTGTCTTAGCCACTTTATCCTTGCATTCTCAATAAAAACTCAATTTCCAGCATGAACTTTGTTGGGAAAAAACATCATAATCAAACATATATAACCCATGTAATACATAAATTTTGAGCACTATAAATCACCCAAATCTCAAGCCAACGATAACTAGGTTTAATCTAATACTCCCGGATGAAGAACCGTGAGGTACTAAGTTCCAAAAGGTTCGACAGATTTGATTGTGCCGGATCTTTCTCTAATTCTCGAACTAGTTTCTAGGGAATATAATCAACGCAATGCAAAGGAATGCTAATTATCGATGGAGGCTGAAACACCACAACAAGAGAAACTAAACTTGTTGATACAGTAACTCAAAGAATGAATGAATTCTTAAAAAGAAGTTCAGACACGAGAAGCTAAGGAATAACCTTACCAAAATATCAATATAACTAACGTAAATAATATGTAGGCCGAAATCACACTTAAATAGAGAGTTTTCAGTTCCTAACAACAATCGGAAGAAGAGTCCTTGAAGAAGTAGGACTCTTGGAAAACAACTTGCTATCAAGTAAACTACCTAAACAAGATAATGGACAACATGTCCTATTCTCTTGGGTATAGGCGGAAATAACAACTAACAAAGCTGAAAAATAACAAACTAGGTGAAGAATCCTAATAGATGTGGGACTCTTAACAACTAGATAACCAACTATGGAGCACATGTCCTTTATTATAGAAACTACTTGCTATACACACCTAAATACTCTAAATAAAGTAAATAACAAATCTAGAAAAGAATTAAAGTCTATAATAGATTTTAATGTACAACAACAACAACAACAAAGCCTTAATCCCAAGTAATTGGGGTTGGCTACATGAATCAATATAAGATTTCTATGTGGTCATTCACACGAATACATTCTCTCCATTTCCTTCTATCAAATACCATACCCTCCTCTAAGTCTAGCAAATCCATATCATTCTTGATGACTTCAGTCCAAACCTTCTTCGGCCTCCCCCTACCTCTTACAACCACATTCCTCCATTCTTCAAGTTTCCGAACCGGAGAGTCACTTGGTCTTCTTTTGATGTGTCCAAACCACCGCAAACTATTTTCCCTCATATTTTCTTCAATATGTTGTACAAAAGACTAAAATGTCCTTTGAATTTCGTCCCAATTCTGTACAGATTTTTGGATCAGGTTGCGCGACGACTTTGGACACCAAGCTGGCAGAATCTGATCTTGTGGCCTCATATAAGTTGTAGATCTGCCTCTTATCTTTAATATGAAACTGGAATCAGGTCCATTGGATACATATATCGAAAGTTATGATCATTATACCAAACTATCTCAAAGCTGTCCATCAACTTGTAAGATTACTAGAATGCCCTTCTTAGCCTCTTTGCTTGATAGGGCCTAATTGTACACTTGTCAACTTAAGAGGTTGACTTGTACAACATTCCTAGATGTAACTTAGCATCCTCTTCATACTTTAGAACTCGGGTCAATGATGTAGTTAGTTGCTTCACGCCCCTTGTTCTAAGCCTCGTTATCAGCCTTTGTATGTGATCCTTTGAATTGGGTAGCCCCGAGGTTGGTATGGTATCATCCCCTCCCCTTGAAAAGCTTTATTCGTACTTGAATCATCATCACCATCAGCTTCATAATCTGAAAAATTATCAAAAGGGAGTAAGTTAGAAATATAGAAAGTACAATGTCCATCGTACTTACCTTGTAAAGATACTTTATGGTGGCTGTCCCAAAATAATTGTATCTCTTCCTTCTCAATTTCATTTAATGGGGCAGCAAGCTTGCAAAAATCATGAACAAAATGTTTGTATAAGCATTTGAATTGCACTAGTTGTTCGCGGCCATTCCTCAAGTGCATTAACTTTTGTCGGATCAACTTCAATACCTTCAAAACTCATAATGTAACTAAGAAGGTTAATAGAATTAGTGTAATAAATATAATTTCCCATCTTAGCATACAAGGTTTGCGTATTTATAATAGTAAAAACAACCCTAAGATGTTTAATAAAACGCTCACGGTTTTCACTATAAATAAATATACTATCAAAGCAATAAATCGGATGTCTATATTTAAAAGTTATGTGATTAATATGTAGACTATCCATATATATTCTAAAAGCCCCTTCATGCTTAGGTTCAATATTTACCGGATTATTAAAAGGACTTAAAGATTTACTTACCTTCTTTTTGGGAAGGATTAAATCATCTTGGTAATGAATTTTCTGATTTTTACCCGAAGATGGCTTATACCTTTCACGATTTTGAAGGCTCATAAATAACCTTCTCGGCAACTCCTTAGGGAAGATATCATGAAATTTCTGAAAATTAGCCGGACTACATGTAGAAAAAGATGTTAGAGTAAAAGTAAAAGGGTTCTTTGCGGTTCCTTTTAAATGCAACAAAACAACAAGTTGTTTTGCTTGAATCTCCCTATCTACCTTGCCGGGATTAATGTATAAACATTATTTTCTAACACTTAGAGCGATTTCCTTTTTTCTGACTTTTGGCTCAGCTTTTTCTATGATTCTTACCTCAGATTTTATCTGATGGGTAGGATCACTCGTATTTTTCCTCTCGTTCTCTTTTTTCTCTCTTTCCCTCTTCTATCTATTTATGGCCATTTGTTTATGTATCTCACATACCTGAATTGGTAACAAAGGAATTAAAGTAGAATTGACATTATCCTTTGGTTTTTCACAAATCTCCTCGGTTTCATCTGCTAAAACAGCCCCTTCGGCTTCATCATTACTTACCCACGATCCATCATCCAACATTATCATTGTACTCTTGTTAGGGCAGTCCCTAGTAAAGTGTCCTTTGCACTTACATTTAAAACATTCCCGAACAAGATTTGGAGTCGAATTTACCTTCGTATTGGCCGAATTTGAAAGATTTTGGGACCTTACTGGCCCAAACTGCCCCGTGGCTGTTTTTCCAATATTAATGACCTCTTTACCCTTGCTTTGGCTCGGAAAAATAGTAGAAAACTTCTGGGGTGGATTCGGCTTCTTCCAAGGTTGGAAAGTTTCCGATTTTTCCCTTAAACTCTCTTCCTTTTGCTATTTTTCAAGCTTTAATTGTCTCATAGCTTCCTCCATCTCCTCCAGTTGTCTTTGAATCTCCCTAAAATACGTAGCCGTTTTATATACTTTATCCGTTTCAAAGACTTCACCTTTATTTGATGGAGATGAAGGGATTCATGGGCAGAAACTCGTTCTAAACACCCATGAGTCCTCCCCCGAAGGATCCGCTCATACCATAGGAATCGAAAAATACAAAGACAGAAACTTACTTTTCGGGTTCAAGAATCTGATTCTTGAATGAAAGATGCTGTTTCTTGGGATACGTTGCTGTCACCAATGGATTTCCCTTTGCGGAATGTCCCTCTTCCGGTATCCACGCGACGAAACGAACAGTGATTGCTAGCTCTTCATTTTTCTGAGTCTCGGGAATTCGGGAGAAAAGGGAGAGGCAGAATAGAAAATCTGATTTTCTAGGTCTTTTTGGTATTTCGGCTGAAAAGCATTGACCCCTGCCAAGAGAAATGTATATAGGGAGTGAGAGGTTGTTTCAAGCACAACTCCCACGTCCTATCCACCTATTTTGGCAGTGGGAGTCTATAACTCCCACGTCCCCTAGACTTCTGCTGGTAGTGAGAGTCTTTATCGGATAATAACTCCCACGTAATCCCAGCTATACCGAAAATGCCCATTATCTCTAATTCGAATAATAACGCTTTATTATTCTCAGAAAAATGAATGTCATATACAATGAACCTAGACACATTCTAGATTCATTGAATCTGGACATGAAGCTCGTTAGCTCGTCTATGCGTGTGACCTTGTAGGTTCATATCACATTGGCAACGAAAACACACTTAGTAGTAGTTTGAGTTCAAAAATCACAAGCGGTCCCTAGCAGGACATTGTGACTACCCAAAGTGAATGAATTTACAACGGAACCTAATATCAATCCACTATTTAATCCCTTTGTCTCGCGATATCCTAATTAAGCATAAGGCATGGTAGTCGTCACCCTTATAAAGCTTAATTATATTTATGCTCGATCTCCAGGTAGACTGTTCCAACAAATAGTATTTGATAACCACTTTATCAAATATATTTGAGTACGGCCATGCATTTAAACAGTTTTTCCCTATCGAGGGGCCCATGGACATCTCTCTCTAATAATAGAGAGGGACAAATTCCTTACAATGCCACTCACATTCAAGCCCTAATAGGACGCTACATCCGATCATCAGTCATATTGATTACTCGATTAAAAGTAACGTCCGACTGAGTCAAAACGTGGCTCCATTCATGCTAGAATCAATGGAGACATAAGGTCTAAGGATTCTAAAATAGTATTGAGGAAGTAATACTCATGACTAAAGACCATGAAGTATTCTTCTCTAACGGATCACGTCCGATACAATATATCCCAATATATTGCATCTATGATATGATTTGTATTCATCACACATGATTCGTAAAACATAACCATCAATCAAACATCATACTAGTTTTATTTCATTGTAAAGAACATTACATGAAACTAGGGACAACTAGAATAGTAATTACATAAGCTAATGAGTTTTTCTATCAAATCACGCATTTGATGTTCATAAGCAAAATTAGCTATTCAATTACATGCTCAAAAGATATAAAAACGCACAACATATGCTAATGGTGTCCAATCATACATGATCCTCAATCCCATTGACCTAGTATGACTTTCATGTTTAGGCTGCGGGAGTGGCTTGGTCAATGGATCGGCAATGTTGTCGTCTGTATGAACTTTGCAAATTTTAACGTCTCCTCTAGCAATGATCTCTCTAATCAGATGGAAACGCCTGAGAATGTGTTTGGATCATTGGTGAGATCTAGGTTCCTTAGCTTGTGAAATGGCCCCAGTACTATCACAATAGAGGTCCAATGGGTTCACAATGCTAGGGACGACACCTAATTTATCAACAAATTTCCTGATCCAAACAGCTTCTTTAGCTGCTTCAGAGGGAGCTAGATACTCAGCTTCTGTTGTAGAGTAGGCCACGGTTTCCTGCTTTGAGCTCTTCCAGCTCACAGCACCTCCATTCAGACAAAACACAAAACTAGATTGCGATCTAAAGTCATCTATGTCGGTTTGGAAGCTTGCGTCTGTGTAACCATTTACAACCAGACTTCCTTCCTGACCTCCGTAAACTAAGAACATATCTTTAGTCCTTCTCAAGTACTTAAGAATGCTCTTGACTGCAGTCCAATGTGACTCTCCAGGGTCAGATTGATATTTGCTAGTCACACTTAAAGCGAACGAGACATCCGGGCGAGTGCATATCATGGCATACATAATAGACCCAATGCCTGATGCATATGGAATCTTACTCATGCTCTCTTGGTCCTCCTTTGTGGAAGGTCCTTGAGTTCTGCTAAGTTTAATGCCATGTGACGTGGGCAAGAATCCCTTTTTGGAGTCTTGCAAACTCAACCGTTTAAGTACCTTGTCAATGTATCCACTCTGACTTAGGCCAATCATTTTGTTAGATCTATCTCTATAGATTCTTATACCCAAAATGTATGTAGCCTCGCCTAAGTCTTTCATGGAAAAACACTTCCCTAACCAAAATTTTACGCTTTGCAATGGGGGAATGTCATTTCCAATTAGTAAGATGTCGTCCACATAAAGCACAAGGAATACTACTGCATTATTAGTTACTTTCTTATAAACACAAGGCTCGTCTTCGTTTTTGATGAAACCGAATTCTTTAATACGTTCATCAAAGCGACGATTCCAGCTTTGAGATGCTTGCTTCAATCCATAAATGGACCTTTGAAGCTTACACACTTTGCTAGGATTTGTTGGATCAACAAACCTCTCAGGTTGTGTCATATACACAACCTCGAGAAGGTTTCCATTAAGAAACGCAATCTTAACGTCCATTTGCCATATCTCATAGTCATAATATGCGGCTATGGCAAGTAAAATCCTAATAGACTTTATCATAACGACGGGAGAAAAGGTTTTGTCATAGTCAATACCATGAACTTGTCTATAACCTTTAACTACTAGTCGAGATTTAAAAGTGTGTAAATTACCATCCATGTCGGTTTTCTTTTTCAAACACCATTTGTTATCAATGACCTTACACCATTCGGGTGGGTCAACCAAAGTCCACACTTGGTTATCGTACATGGATTGCATCTCAGACTTTATAGCTTCTACCCACTTATCTGACTCAGAACTACGAATTGCCTCTTTGTAGGTAGTGGGTTCATCTTGATCAATCAGGTCAACCTGATGATCACCAGTCACGAGAAATCCATATCTCTCAGTCTGTTGATGTACCCGACTCGACCTCCTTGGGCCTTGTGTCAAAGATTGAAGCTCAGTATCAGCACGTGAGCTTGCTTGAACTTCCAAAATTGGTTCAGATGTTGTTTGGGGATCTTGAATTTCCTCAAGATGGATCTTACTCCCACTATCCTCTTTGGAAATAAATTTCCTTTCAAGGAATAAACCATTTCGAGCAACAAACACTTTGTTCTCTGATGGAAGATAGAAGTAATATCCTTTAGTTTCTTTAGGATATCCCACAAAAAACACTTGTCAGATTTAGGGCGAGTTTATCAGATAACAAGCGTTTTACATACGCCTCGCATCCCCAAATTTTGAGAAATGACAAACTAGGTCGTTTCCCAGTCCATATCTCGTATGGAGTTTTCTGAACCGCTTTAGAAGGAACTTTATTCAATATAAATGTAGCAGTTTCTAAGGCGTAGCCCCAAAAGGAAATTGGAAGACTAGTTTGACTTATCATAGATCGAACCATATCTAGTTAGGTGTGATTCCTCCGTTCCGATACACCATTCCATTGTGGTGTGCCAGGTGGAGTTAATTGTGAAACAATTCCACAACCTCTAAGATGTTCGTCAAACTCTTGGTTAAGGTATTCGCCACCTCGATCTGATCGAAGTATCTTAATACTTTTACTAAGTTGATTTTGTACTTCATTTTGAAATTCTTTGAATCTTCCAAAAGATTCTGATTTATGTTTCATTAGATAGACGTAGCCATATCTACTGAAATCATCTGTGAATGTGATGAAGTACTGAAACCCTCCTCTAGCACTTGTGTTTATTGGTCCAAAAACATTTGTATGTATGAGGCCCAACAAATCAGAAGCTCTCTCACTTTGTCCAGTAAAAGGAGCTTTAGTCATTTTTCCTAACAAGCAAGAATCACATGTCTCATAAGACTCTAAGTCAAATGATGTCAAAATTCCATCTTGATGGAGTTTTGATATGCGTTTCTCATTTATGTGGCCCAAACGACAGTGCCAAAAGTAGGTTTGGTTTAAGTCATTGGATTTAAACCTCTTGGTATTAATGTTATATATGGGCCTTTTAATGGATTCATCGAGTTTAAGAACATAAAGCCCATTCATCAAAGAGGCATCTCCATAGAAGATACGATCTTTATGAATGGTGCAAATTTTATTCAGAATATTTAATTCAAAACCTTCAATATCCAAACAAGAAACTGAAATAATATTCCTACTCAAAGTTTGAACATAAAGAAAATTATTCAGTTCTATAATAAGGCCACTTGGCAAAACTAAATTAAATGTCCCGGTAGCCACAGCAACAAATTTTTCTCCGTTCGCTACTCTCAGGTCCACTTCTCCTTTTGCCAGTGATCTACTCCTTTTGAACCCCTGCACATTTGTACAAATGTGAGATCCACAACCGGTATCTAATACCCATGAAGTAGGAGCAGACATGTTAATTTCAATAACATAAATACCCGGAGAGACAGTCAAACTGGCTTTCCCCTTTTTCTTCTCTTCCAAATAGAGCTTGTAGTTCCGTTTCCAATGACCTGGTTCATTGCAATGGAAGCAAACTCCCTCCTTTAGTGCCTTGGCCTTGGGTTTGGGCTTGTTATTTCCTTTGCCCTTCTTGGCCATGGGCTTTCCCTTTCCTTTCTTCTTGAAATTCCCTTTTTGAACCATTTAGACTTCAGGGGTCTTCTTAATGTTCAGTTCAGCCTGCTTGAGCATCCCGTGTATCTCATGTATGGACTTCTCCATGCCATGCATGTTGAAGTTCATGACAAACTGGTCATACTCCGGTGGGAGTGAGCCCAAGATCATATCTGTGGCCATTTCAGGACCTACGGGAGCCCCAAGTTTCTCAAGTTGGTCAAGATAGCCCTTCATCTTAAGAACATGTGCACTCACAGAGGTGCCAGAGGCCATCTTGCAACTATTCAACCCCTTAGTTGTGAGGAATCTTTCTTGACGAGCTGGCCCATCATCTGGAAAGCCTCAACTCCTTCAAACTGTTTTTGAAGGTCAGTGCTCATTGTGACTAACATGAGAATAGTCACAACGTTAGAGTCATCAGAGTGCTTCTTCCAAGCATCTCTCTCAGCTCTGGGGGCGTTGTTTCCAGGCTGTTCAGGAATAGTCATATAAAAAGCGTATACCTTTCTTTCTTGCTTAAGGACAATCTTTAAGTTGCGGGCCCAATCAAGGAAATTGGTCCCACTTAGTTTTTCCTTCTCAAGGACGGATCGCAATGAATTATGTGATGTATTGGTTGCCATTATCTACATTAAATTATTTGCAAAGTTATTAGTTTTTGAGCAAAAACCTTTCCACAATTTCAACACTTGATAAATGGTGGAAAATAACATTTTACGATAGTTCAACACAATTTATCCCCATAATTAAAGTAAAATCAACCTATGGGAATGACATCTATATGTCCCGGCTATTTCCCATTTTATGCCCTGGGCCCAAACCTATTTTGATAGCCTAGTTAAGTCGAACCATGTCTAAGCATATGGAAATCACTTTTTTCCCATCTCCTCTTGCCTAGATAACCACTTATCTATTGCTTTGGCAAGCAGACAAAATGATGATCCAAGCTGAAGGAGTGCTTAGGATATGGTAGGCATTTTGAGACTTAATTAAAACGATTTAATATGCCGTATAAAAATCAAGCCCCATAAGACATAAAGCATAAAAGTAAACGTGAGATAGCATGGCCTAATCCTATGATGACTCCCACGAGCCTTGTGGGAGCCCAGGGTCAATCTAATTCTATATGCATCTCATGGATAAAGTATTCGATCCAGCGTCCTCCAATCTTGTTACATAATTACATGAGCATACCCAACCTTCAATGTAAAGCAGTAAAACTAATCTAAGAAAGCGATTACAATTTTACAACATTGAAAAATGGCTTGCAGGCCGTATTATAAAATTACAACCCAAAAATATGTAAAACAAGAGGGGTATAGTAGGCAATGCTATTCACCATGCTAAAACTCACATAAACCATAATGAAATAAAAACGAGTACATATACAAAGTCTTAACTGTTGCCACTACGCAAATCAGTCCCCTTGCGGGGTCCGGGGGCAGCGCCCCGGGAAGAAAAAATCTGATTCTTCATCAGCTCATCGAATGAGTTTTCTGCCCCGATTTTAACGCAAAATCGCATAACATACATAATCGGATTATGCATTGGTTAATCGAATTAACCGAATTAATCGAATTAATAACTGATTCATAAACAGTTTATGCATATAATCAGATTAATAACAGATTAACCGAATCAATACAATTTCAATTGATGCATAATTAATCTAATTAATAACATACATAACAGTTTATGCATATCAGAAAATACATAAACATATAAACATGATTAGCCGAAATCAGTTTATGCATATATCACATATATTGAACAAAAGATACAATCTTTTATGTTTTCACACATACACATACCAAATCCAAATTGATAGTGTTATGATATGATTAACAATATCGAATTCGAATAGTATGAGCAAGGCTCTGATACCACTGAAGGGATTCATGGGCAGAAACTCGTTCTAAACACCCATGAGTCATCCCCCGAAGTGAATGAATTTATAGTGGAACCTAATATCAATAAACTATTTAATCCCTTTGTCTCGTAATATCCAAATTAAGCATAATACATGGTAGTTATTACCCTTATAAAGCTTAATTATATTTATGCTCGATCTCTAGGTAGACTGTTCCAACAAACAGTATATAATAACCACATTATTAAATATATTTGAGCACGGCCATGCATTTAAACAGTCTTCCCTATCATCATTCCTATTTACAGTGCCTCTCACATTCAAGCCATGATAGGATACTACATCCGATCATCAGTCGTATTAATCACTCGATTAAAAGTAACGTCCGACTGAGTCAAAACGTAGCTCCATTCATGCTGGAAACGATGAAGACACAAGGTCTAAGGATTCAAAATAGTATTGAGGAAGTAATGCTTATGACTGAAGAGAAACATGAAGTATTACTTCTCTAACGGATCACGTCTAATACAATGTATCCCAATATATTGCATCTATGATATAATTTGTATCCATTACACATGATTAGTAAAACATAATCATCAATCATACATCATACTAGTTTTATTTCATTGTAAAGAACATTACATAAAACTAGGGACAGCTAGAATAGTAATTGCATAAGCTAATGAGTTTTACTATCAAATCACACATTTGATGTTCAAAAGAAAAATTAACTATTCAAAAGACATGCTCAAAAAGATATAAAACGTACAACATATGCTAATGGTCCTAGGGCACTACTAACAATGACCGGCCCATTAACCCACAGACTTCTTGCGGATGGATATTGATTTAGATTCTCTTGGTCTGTAAAAAATGGTCCAAATTTGGCCCGGTCCATTTTAGGGTAATCCGTGGAGGACTGCACTGCGTTGGCCCGTGTGACAGTGCTAGTAGGATCAAACCCACACTACAAGTTTAATCAAGATCATCACAACAATACTAGTAATGAGCTTACTTACAGTGAATTATTTATGAGAGAAGAAATGTGCCCAAAGTGAAATTTGTATTGGTTTTTAGGAATGAGAATGGTAAACCAATACAAATTCACAGAAATTTGTATTGGTTTTTAGCCCTGTGTTTTCTTAATGTTGCATCCTTTTACGTCAATATTTACTTTAAATAAAATAATTGTATTATTATACAGATAGGTACTTTGTTTGCTTAATGTTGCATCCTTTTACTGAAATATTTGCTTTAAATAAAATAATCGTATTATTATAGAGAAGGTATGCTGATCCGAGTTGAAAATGATATATCCTTCGTTTTAAGTATCTTATAAAAGACAATTGTGGGACAATCCGTACCAAAGTGCAAAGGAGTGGCCGTGTTGAATCCAAAAGAAAATTTTCAACCATGGTTTTAATTAAATATAAAATAATAATTATGAACATAAGCAAATCACTTCTTGAAAGAAAGAAATTCGGATTCCTAAACAAACGTAGCGAAAAAATAAAAACAAAATTAATTTCTAACAGGATCATTCACAAGTAAGAACTAATGATCTTTGATTAGGATAATCAACTTTTGTTTTACGGGATGACAGAAACGATTTCTGCTTTGATTATGCTACGAAATCACCAACATTAACCGATCTTTATCGGTTCTTGTCATTAGCGGTATCTACATGATCAACTTGAATTTGTTCTTCGTGTCTCTAATACTAGTCAGAAAGCTCCGAAGTTGAAGACAATCTTCATGAATTTCGGTATATAGGTTCAAGGAACAACCGGAAAAAGGAAGAACAAAAAATCTAATTATAATAATTCTATGCCCTCCACAATTTGGCCCTCGTCAAATTCTGGTAACCATAACCTCTGAGCTTCAGAAGCAACACGAGAAAATGGGTGCATTAGACATGATTAATCATCTAAAGTAACTCATTCAGAGTCAAGCTCTCCAGGAGAGATTTGACGTTTCAAAGTCTCTGTTTCAGTGCAAGATAGCAGAGGGAACACCATTCGGAACTCACGTTTTGAAAATGATAGGTTATATTGAGAACCTAGGCAGACTGGGATTTCCTTTTAGCTAGGGGCTATCCACTTACTTGATTCTTCAATTGTTGTTTGAATCATACAGTCAAGTTGTACTAAACTACAACATGAATGAGAGAGACAGACCACTTCTCGAAGTGTTGAATCTATTAAGGACTGTCGAGAAGTGTTATATGAATGTCAGTAGTGTTTCTTATTATGATTATGTTTGTATATGAATCCTTCGACTTGAAATCACACAAGATTTCCTAAATGGATAATGGTATACTTTGATGGTGTCAAATGCCGTCTGTAACTAGATGGACTACAAAGGCATTTGTTCTGTGTATTTATGAACCATGTGTAGGATGAGGTGTGATAGGTGTTTTATTTCTTTGCTTTTACTATACTTTTGCAATTTCATTGCATGCTAGCATTGCTAGGACTCATGTACCACATGCTTCATATTGATAAATGCAGCAGTTATTTTGCATTGTTTCATACTTGTTTCCACCTACTTAGAGGTTTTTGGCTTCAGTCTCCCTTTATGTATTTTTTTTTTGCCTATTTTGGCCTAATCAATAAACGGGCAGGGGTCCATGCCAAACCCCCCACCACAACAGGTGGCTTTGCTAAAAAAATAAAAATGGATATGTGTATTCATTTTTTCAATACTCGTGATTTCAAGGTCAAAGAAAACCATTTTTAGTAATTTTTGGGATAATTGATTATTTAATCTCTATGGATGATCATGTTGTTTAAGAGGCTTGTTTCCTGTTTATTGACATGTTTTTGTCGGAAGTCTTGTGCTTGCTAAGAACCTGTTTAGGTTGGAGTTCTTGTGTTTGTAAAATGGATATGCTTGAAATTTATACATTGATCGCTATTTTACTTGAGTTTTGTCGGTTTCTCGTCTTGATCAAGTTATTTAGATAATACCTCAGTGGTGGTACTGTCTAAATATGGGTAGAAATTTTAGTTGCATCAATCAGCTTGAATTCATTTTTTTTCTTTTTTACAAAAAATAGTAGGTGTTATAGTCCAGAGTCAAAATATCATGCATCCATGACATCTTGGAACTTTCTCTTTCTTGCTTTTAATGTTCAGGTTTTGAACCAAGTTTGACATAACTCACGCTCAGCTCACATAAAAATTGGAATACTCAGCTCACGTTTCGCCCAAAAAAGGTCACAAACATTAAGCTCACATTTTACCGGACATGCTAAATTCAATGTCTCTTTTCTTATGTTTCTATTTCTTTCCTTTCAACGATGGCTTACCCACTATGGGGATTAAAGGCAAGTCCTCTAACTGCTTTCACTTAATTAAGGCTAACATGACTGTGCATTCAATAGACTACTCGAAACAAAGACTGATCTCATCTCATCCTTTTCTTTGGAGCTAAGCTCATGACATCATGAGCAAAATTTATAATAGCGAAAAATCAATAATCTTGTAGAAAGAATAGTATAATATAATGAGCTACGAGACTAAATCCTGACAAGAATACAAATATACATAATACAATGATACTTAATTCATGTAGTAAGATAAGCTAATAAAAAATACCAAAGATGGGGTTTGAGAAAGAGAGAAAGTAAACGAAGCGGTTTGCAACCAATTTTTATATGTCTTTTTTAAATTAGAAATTCAGTATTATATATAATATTTATAATTTTATTATTCTTATTTGGGTGCGAGTTTTAACCGGGCTGAGAAGGGTTAACCTCACGCTTGGCTCACATTAAATTCGAGCTTGAATATTCAGCTCACGTTCAGTTCACCTAATCACACACTCACATTGTTTTGAGCTATATGAACTGGGTTCGGGTCGTTGACACCCCTAGTTTTTGGGAATATATTTGGAATGTAAAATGATGTTTAAACTTCGATCTTTGGTCGGGGATATCAAATTTGTCTATGTTTCAGTGAGACCTTGTTAATTTTTCTCCGTTATGTACAATCTTGGATGTATAGAGCAAATCTTTATTTGTCAAGTCATTTCATAACATATCATTCTCTTTTTTTCCATTGTTGGTTAACAAAATATACCTTAAGGGGTGGTATTATCCAAAT
The DNA here is from genome assembly GCA_026122235.1 of Vinca minor. Taxonomy (NCBI): domain Eukaryota; kingdom Viridiplantae; phylum Streptophyta; class Magnoliopsida; order Gentianales; family Apocynaceae; genus Vinca; species Vinca minor. The sequence continues at coordinate 1,271,868 of JAOCZM010000002.1, forward strand.
ATTGAATGACATTTTAGTTGCATCAATCATCTTGCATTCATTTTTTGAATTTGCTACCAAAAGCATTAGGTGTTATAGTCTATAGTCAAAATACCATGCATCCATGACATCTTGGAGCTTTCTCTTTCTTGCTTTTGAAGTTCAGGTTTTGGGGGAAATGTTTGGAATGTAAAAACATGTTTAAACTTCGAACTTTGGTCGGAGATATAAAAATTGTCTATTTTCCAGACGGAGAGTGAGTTTTCAAGGCATAAAGTTGTTTGGAAACCAACGGACATGTGGAAACCACCATATGAACAGATGTTCTTAGAGGTTTGCGATGAGTTGAAACCTAAGAATGGGATGTGGTCGGGAAATGGTTGGACCAAACATTGGCTGGGAAAAGTTGGTTGGTTCCTCGCATCCGGAGGTGACTTGACCAGATTTCAGGAAAATTCAAAAGGTTGAGATCTGTGTTTACCACCATGCATTGACTGATGACACAAAACACCGTTATCCCTGATTATCCATTAATGAAATAAATTTTCTGCAATTCAGTCGTGAGGGGAACATTTGCCTACTTTTCTCTCCAAGATCCTCCTACTAATGTCGAAGAGGTCATACTAAAGATGGTTCATGATAATGTGCAACAACATGTTCATTTCCCGGAAGTTTTGGTTACTCCAATACTGGTAATAGTACCTCATATGGTTGGAAGCGTAGGGGAAGAAACTGTTGTCCTGAATTTAATATTCTGATTGAAGAAGGCTTGAACAATATGGTCAACCAGTGAGTACGAATAGAGGTTCTAAGGGTTAATGAAATGACATCAAATGTTGAATCCAAGAGGGCTCGCAATAACCGAACAACTGAATTCTCTTGTGTCCCTGCATGCATGTATATAGTTAACACTAACTTTAGTTATTTGTCTCATGCAGAATACATTAAGGTTGTAAACTCATTTAAGAACGATGTTGATTGGAGAGGGTATTGGATGTCAATGCCAAAAGAGAGACGACCATGGATTGTACACAACACAATCACCATGACTCCTAAACCACCATAGAGGACACCATCAACACCGCCTTCTGTTGGACCTAAAATTGAAGACCTATCCATCCCATGATTGAGAGTAGAGTGTTGTAACAGTTTCATTACATTTATATTATTGTGTAATTGGTTATTTAATGTTGTATTTGACTATATATTCTTATGACGATTAGAATGATCCATGTGAAAATTGTAAACCTTAATAGTGTTAATTTATTTGACATTGTTTGTTCCATTTAATGTTGTTATTTTGTTCATCTTGAATGTGGGTAGTAGCTTTCAAAGTGAGTCAGTTTGCAATGTCAACGACAATCTTGCAATATTCATCAAGATTACAGCTTCTGGGCTCTCTAATTTGCTTCATTTTCTACATCTTGTATCCATTAGGATTGTATAAGAGAAATGGACGGAACACATATTTGCGCTTACGTTTCAGGTTCTACTATGGAAACTTTTAGAAATAGGATGTCAGAAATAACTCAAAATGTACTCGCAACATACGGTTCACCTACTATTCAAGAGTGCTGACGAATGCACTAGAAAAGGAAAATACAGATTTTCCTAGACCATCCACTGGTTTGTTGAATGACTTGAAATAATAATTTTAATTTAATTACCTAATGCGTTTGTGAAAATTTCATTTGTAGCTCGTTTCTTGTTTTACAATAATATTTCTTATTATGATTCGAATTATGTAAATTTGGATACTTGAGTAAAAAATTCATATTATAGGCAAGTACTTGTTATGTCGATGCTGGATTTGCCGATGCCAAATGATTCTTGCTTCCGTATAAAGGAGAGAATTATCACATAAATAGATTTGCAGGCGTTACCAACTACAAAGGACCTCGTGAATTATTCAATGGATGTCATTCCTCTATAAGAAATGTCATTGAGCGGTTTTTTAGAGTTTTAAAAAAAGATTTGATATTATTGGTGAACAGATACCTACGTACAGCATGTCGCGCCAAGTCTCGATATTAATAGTTTGTTGTGTTGTTTACAACTTCATTCGAGAGAATGACTCAAATGATCAATATTTTACTGACTTTGAGGAGGAAGAAACGTGTACTGATAGAGATAATACAGTGGAAAGTAATATAGAAACTGAGAGAGGAAGGTTCAAGAAGAATCGAGTGAATGGACTTCTTTCGGAGATGTAATGGCTACATCCCTTTGGTAGCACCACATAACTCGCTGACAAAATTTCGAGTGTCTCGGCACTACCAACATTCTGCAAAGTACAAACCATTCCATAATTTAAAAAAAAAAAGTAATACATACAACTCCTGCTAAAAAAAGAAAAACAGACAAATGTGTGAGTATGCTCGAATTGACATGTTGCATGAACTACTTTTTCTTTTGTTCCTGAGAACGGCTGGTCAAATCAATTGACCCTCTCATTTTTTTTTATTATGATCCTAGTTTACGTTGATAACATCATACTCATAGGAAACGACCTCAAAACATGCCAAGAAGTAAAAGTGTACTTGGACTTTAAATTTACAATCAAAGAAATTGGATTTCTCGAGTACTTATTGGGCATAGAAGTAGCACATTCAACCAAATGTCTGTTTATGTGTTAAAGAAAGTATGTTGTTGACATTATAACAGAATGTGGTTTATCTTGTTCACGACCATGTTCTACACCAATGGAGACACAACTCAAGTTGACAACCGAGAATGATAGTGAGAAGTTAATCAGAGATTCAGGACAATATAGGCGATTAGTGGGGTGATTACTTTATCTCACAATAACGAGGCCCGACATCACTTATGAAATCCATAATCTTAGCCAGTTCATGCAAAATCCAAGGGAAAGACATTTGAATGCAACAATTCGAATTGTTCGCTATATTAAGGGCAATCCTGGAAAAGGACTTTTTCTGCCTAGAAACAATCCCGATGCAGAACTAGTGGCTTACTGTGATTCTGATTGGGCTGTTTGTCCAACAATTAGAAGGTCCATTACGGAGTACTTTATTCAATTAGGAAACACTCATATTTCTTGGCGATCCAAGAAGCAACAAGTTGTCTCTCGATCTTCAGCTGAAGCCAAATACAGAGCTATGAACAATGCAACAAGTGAGCTAGTTTGGTTAAGATAGTTATTCAAATCTCTTGGAGTCACTTTAAGACCCACTAAATTACCCCAAGTAGGCTTGAATGTTTTTTTTACGAAACAGTTTTGCAAGGATTTATACGAGGTGGTACAAAGTATATCGCAAGAACATAAGTTTTTTTCATTTGGTGATTTAAATAGACATGTAGGTTCTAGCAGTAGTGGGTTTAATCAGGCCGGAAACGATATTCTTGACTTTGCTTTGGCATATGATTTTATTAGAGAAAACATTTGGTTCAAGAAAAGGGACTAACATTTAGTGACTTTTTGAAGTGGACTGCATGCTAGTTAGATAGACTTATTCCTTGTGTGAAGCATGTTTCTAAGTAGTTGTAACGATTGTAAGGTTATTCCTGGTGAGAGCGTGGTTACACAACATCGGTTGCTAGTCCTCGGTTTTCTTTTTGTTAAAAAGGTTAGGAAGAGAAAACCCCAGGTATTTCCCAAAATTAAGTGGTGGAAGCTACATGGAGAAGATCAAAAAAATCTGTGGATAAGGTGATTCAAGTAGATGATCGATCTTCTGAGATGGATTCGGATTCTATGCGGGGAATATGTCGCAGGGTATTTGTAAGTGGGGTAAGGAAGTGCTCTGTTAATCTAGAGAAAATACACCATTAGGTAAGGATAAACATCTTGGTGGAACAGTGAGATCAGGGTAGCTATTAAACAGAAGAGAGAGTGTTATAAATCCCTTGGGAACTGCATAAGTGATGTACATGTTTCAAAGTATAAGGCCACTAAGAGAGAAACAAAGATAGCCGTTACAAAGGAAATCGAAGGAAAAATTCTTAATCCCCAAAATGCAGCGAAAATAAATAGTGCGGGATTACGTTTCTTTTAAAGGATCTACACACGAGAAAGAACCAAAACTCTGTGTTAGGAAGTATACATTTTTGTCGATCTAATCGACGTTGCCCAGATTGTGCTACTAAAAACCACCAACAGTGACCTTCAGACTCCTGTGTCTACTGGTATGCACACAACAACCTCTGAGCTTGTTACTCCGTGTCTCAGATGATAGTCCAAAGAACTTCAAAGTTTGAAAAAAAATTTCCCAAAATCTACAAAGTATAGATAATTTATGAAAACCGGAAATCAAAGAGATAACAAAATTATATTTTCTTCTCTTTTGATTGTTATTGAGAGTATGTATAAAATCAAGAAGAAAAATCCCAGATTTTTCTTTCTTAATTTTCGGTTTCTTTGATAGGAAAAGTTAGAGATGAATTAAGTGAGAGTTAAGAATGAAAAAAAATTCTTCATCAAATGTGATGTAAGTGGAATTACCTACTCACCCCACTCTCCCCTTATTTATCTCCCACTACAAGCATTCACAACTTGCACACACACACGAACACACTCCCTCACACATGTAGATGTGCCGGTTTTGACCTGGTCCAACTGGTCCAGTCGATAGGAGAAATGGTTCTCGGTCGACCCGATACATCTCTCGATCGACCGGGTCCCATTTTTTCCAATCGAACGCCCAATCCAATTGAGCACCTATATCAAATGTAAACTCCAACAACAAGATCAAAAGTATATAAGGATTTATATAGTAAATTAGACACTAAGGACGGTGAGAAGGGTATATATAGACTTGCTCATTTACGAGAAAAGGACAAGAGACATTAGTATGGTAAAATGTATCAATGATGATGAGAATAAAATTTTGGTGAAGGATGAGGATATTAAAGTAAGGAGGAAGTCCTTTTTTGATGGGTTATTTAATGGGAATCAAGTGCAAAATATAAAAAATCTTTCTATTCCAAATGAAGAAGTGAACTGTGAATTTGTACATAGGATTCAGAGAAAGTTAGTTCTAGAGGCACTTAAAAAGATGAAAACAAAGAAGGCAGTGAGACCTGATGACATACCGATTGACGTTGGAAGTGTTTAGGTGATGTAGGTATTGAATGGTTGTTAAGTCTCTTCAACAAGATATTTATGATCAATAAGATGTCGCCAGAGTGGAGGAAAAGTACTTTGGTTCCGTTGTACAAGAATAGAGGGGATGTTCAAGACTGTTCAAACTATCGTTGCATTAAACTTATGAGTCATACTCTGAAACTTTGGGAAAAAGTGACTGAATATAGGTTGAGAAAAATTGTGAGTATTTCAGGTAATCAATTTGGTTTTGTGCTTGGTGCTCTACCATGGATGCAATTCACCTACTAAGGAAAATGATCAAGTGTTATAGGGAGAGAAAGAATGATCTGTACATGGTGTTCATTGATTTGGAGAAAGCTTATGATAAGGCGCCTTGAGAAGTAATGTGGTGGGCGATGACTAAAAAAAGTATATCCCGTAAGTATATTGGCATTATTAAGGATATGTATAAGCGAGCTAGTACGAACGTTTGGATTTGTCCCCGGGACGACATAGGAGTTTCCTATAACAATTGGTGTACATCAAGGCACAACACTTAGTATGTTTCTCTTTCCGTTAGTTATGGATGAAGTGGCTCATCATATACAAGACTTTATACCATGGTGTATGTTATTTTGCTGACGATATTGTTCTGATTGATGACACTAGAGTAGGTGTTAACGCTAAGTTGGAGGTATGGAGACAAACATTGGAATCTAAAGGCTTTAGAATTACAACAACAACAACAACAACCAAGCCTTAATCCCAACAGATTAGGGTCGGCTACATGAACCAAAGCAATAATCATGTATGGTCATCCACATGGATGCATTCTCTCCATTTCTTTCGATCCCAAACACAACTCTCATCTAGTTCTAGCAAATTCATATCCCCTTTTATCACCTGCGTCCACGTCTTCCTCGGTCTCCCTCTACCTCGTACACCCTAAATATTACATAATCCTTCAATTCTCCTAACCGGAGCATCACTTGGCCTTCTTTTAATGTGCCCAAACCAACGCAAACGGTTCTCTCTCATCTTATCTTCAATAGGTGCTACACCGACCTTCTTCTCAATAGTCTCATTCCTCACTCTATCCATTCTCGTATGCCCACACATCTATCTTAACATACGTATCTCTACTACATACATTTTCTGAATATGACACCTCTTAGCTGCTATTCTGCATTAGTAGAAGTAAAACTGAGTATTTAGAGTGTAAGTTTAGTGTCGGACGAAGTAGAAAGTATAGTGTAATTAGTTTGGATGACAAAAGTATCGTGGCGAATGATTTTGTTCGGTATTTGGGTTCTATCATTCAGAAAGATGGAGAGCTTGATGGGGATGTGGCGCATCGAGTTAAAGCTGGTTGGTTGAAATGGAAACGTGCAACGGGTGCCTTGTGCAACTGTAATATACCGTTGAGATTGAAGGGGGACAGTTGTTAGACCCGCGTTGTTGTATGATACAAAGTGTTAGGAAGTGAAAAGATGTCATATCTAGAAATGAGTGTAACAAATATGCGTATGTTGTGATGGATGTGTGGATATACTAGAAAGAATATAGTGAGAAATGAGACTGTTCGAGAGAAAATAAGAGTTGCACCTATTGAGAAAAGATGAGGAAAAATTGCTTACTCTGGTTTGGACACATAAAAAGAAGACCGAGTGACGCTCCTGTTCGGAAACTTGAAGGATGTAGGCATGAGGTTTTTAGAGATAGGGGAGGCCGAAGAAAGTTTGCAGCGAAGTTATCAAGAATGATATTGTGAAGCCTGGTTTACCAAAGTTGACTACTTTTACTACTTCCTATAAAGTAATGTTTCCCAGTAAACATTTGGTTTAATTTTCGTGCAGTATGGTCACATTCTGCTTATGTATAAAATTTCTCCTTTTTAAAATAATTTTGAGTATCTAAGCTTTGAATTTTGTTTAATTGTTCTAAATACCTCTGTTACTGTTTGATACTTTGTGGGTTGACTTGGAATACTGTCTTTTCTGACCCACCTAAGGGTAAAAGTCAGGACTCTATTCTGACCCATTCCCTAGAGAATATAAGTCTAGGGCTGATATATCAGTTTCTGTTTCTGTTTCAGTAAACCTAGGATCCCCGGTCAAAGTATCACTCTGTATATTCAGTTCTGTTATGCGACTATTAAAATATTATAAATCTGTCTGGACTTCTGAAAGTTTCTGAAAATACTTTTTATGTCAAAAGATTATGCTTAAAATATGTTTCTAAAAATTATACTGTTTCTTAAAAACTATATGTATGTAACTGGATTTTCCCGGGAGGCATTTCAATACTTACTGAGTTGTAGCTCACCCCTTACATGTTTTTTTCAGATCATGAATCAAAGAGCTATGATAGTCCATACGAGGAGGACTGGGAGTAGAGAAATCTAAAGACATCTTATAGTATTGTTTTTTTTGTTCCAAATAAAATATCTAGACTTATGAACTTTAATATTTGGAGTCATTCCCTATTTAATTTGTAGTAAAGAGTTTCTAAGACTTATGGATATATTTTTTTTATGGATAATTAATTCTATTACGTTATAGATTCTCTGAATGTAAGGATCTAGTATTTTTGGAGTGTACTTCGAGGATAAGGTCATGTCGGGTTTCAAATTTGGACCTATAGTTCCGGATTCGGGGCGTGGCAGATATGAATTTGTTAGACTTGGATGAGGGTATGGTGTTTGACATAAGGACTTGGATGAGGGTATGATGTTTGACATAAGGAGGTGAAGGAAATGTATTAATGTGAACGACCACACTTAACTTTTATATTAATTCATGTAGATGACCCTAATTACTTGGGATTAAGGCTTTGTTGTTGTTTTTGTTTGGCCTTATCCAAGTCCAAAGCACTGTTGCCCAAGGTTGAGAAAACTACTCCTCGGACAATTTGACCTGCGCTAAAGGATGGGTCAAAATTTCCAAAAGAAAGCAAGCAGCCAGCATTCGCTGCCTAAATTTGCAGAGAGGCAGCGTGATTTTCAGGCATAACTACAACATCGGAGGATTTCGCAGGCATCGGGACATAATTCGAAGTTCTAGAAGCAATTACCAAAATCTGGAATAGGGGGACAAAAGTGTCACTACTTCCTTTTGTTGTAACATTAGTAAGCTTTTCCATTGAATACAATGATAAGGTTCATATTGATTGAGAAAATTGGAACAAAACTTAATGATGATGCGAGGAAGATGAACCTCTTGTTGAATTAAATCATGAGTTTATGCCTTGCAATAAAAAAAATAGAGGTAAGACTTTTGGTGTATTGATGCGAGTGTAAAGATGTTTAAAGATGATGAAGATGGCATATGAGTTTCTTAGAGTTCGTTGTCTATGAGAGTTTCCACCGAGCTCGCTCAAACGAAAAAAAAAGGCTAGGTTAGATCAACCTAGCTTTGATACCATGTGAAAATTAGTTCATGGGACTCCATATCTTCTCAAAATCAATTGGCAATGAGAGGTGTTAACCCATGAGAATATAAGTTCTTTGAATATATATTTCAAGAAACCCCCTCACATCGAGGTAGAAGTCAATTGAAAGCCTACCGCCCTTATTACGTCACGCGGGGACAGTTCAAGGCTTGTCGCCCTACTTGGGTCGTACGAGGACAATTAGAGCCCACTTGGGCATTATGAGCCCACACATCCCGTCTAAAACCCTAGCTCTGATACCATAAACTTTTGAGAAAAATATTATTGTATATTTAATGATTCATTTGGAACAATTACATGTATATATAATATAAAAGTCCTACACTAATAAGGAAGTCATGACAAATAAGATGTCTAATACTATTAAAGAGGTTACTAATCAAATTACATTCAATTATACAAAATATATTTTAATCACATGTGAAGATTCCTACATCATCAAAGTTATTTGTGAATTTCTTGAGTTCTTCTTCAATGAAAGTTATTTGTGGATTTCTTGGATGACCTTACGTGATTCTTACTTTGGTTCATGTAGCCGATCCCACTCTGTTGGGATTAAGGCTTGGTTGTTGTTGTTGTTGTTTCTTCAATGAAAGTTATTAGGGCCACTCATTCCATAACTTCTGTTGTAACAGAAATCCAACGTTCTGGTGGAAGAACTTTTCTCTCATTCTTAGAAACTCTCTTTTTCTCATAATATATAGGGCTAGCAAGAGAAGGACACCTAAGACCATACATGTTTAAAAAAATATGGACATTTACTAGTCATTCAAAAAACATATAAACTACTATTCAACTACGTACAATTAAAAGTTATGGGAATTAAATTTAGGTTAATCTACTTTTCGTTTCCGTGAATCATCTTTAGTCATGGTACAATGGCAGGGAAGACATGACTCATTACTTTTTTCTTTCCTTTTATATATATGATGTGACCAAGATTCTAATTGAATATATAAGCCATTACTTAACAAAAGTTAATTCTAGTTGTTACTAATGGAATTTACTAGTTACAAAATAATAGTTTAATTGGTGTTATTTAGTATATGTAGAATTATATATATAAAGATGCAATAGGTTCTGTTGTACATTTATACATGTAAGAACCTATTTCGGTAAACGGTTTGAGAAGAGAGAAGTTCAAGGAGAGGCAAGTATCACCTGATGTTCCAATACACCCTCTAATATATCTCTCAATGATATTACTTCGCGTGTATTAGTATTACCTTAGTGAATTTGGGAAATCATCACATCGTATCATGTGTAATAATATCATTAGTGTACTAGAGAATGTAATAAAAGACCTAGAGTTAGAGGTAAGGCACTGGCTCCAATGTTGAACGTGCTTTTGTTCAGCACGTGCGAAACAAGGCCGAACATGTGTTAGACTGTGCAAATAAAAAGTTCGAGAACACCCATTATGGGTGTTCGCGACCTCCTATTAGAAATGCATTTTAGAACATGTTCTAACACCTGTTAGATAATACTCTAGTTTTCCTTAAACAAATAAGAAAATCGCTCCAGTCGTGCCCCATCTTTTTAACTTTCGGGACGATAGTCCTAGTTTTATTTTTTGGCATAAAGAATCCTCCAACTAACTATGAACAATCCAAAATGTCTTTTCCGCCAAAAATTGATGAAATCCGTCAATTTTAGGGGTAAAATAATAATTTAAACAAATAACCACCTTCTTCTTCATCATCTCACTCACCACTTCAAATCACCTCCGCCTCCATCACTACCACTTCCATCACATCTCTTCCCAATTCCTTCTACAACCCCTTAATCCCTAAACTCAAAATGAAAAATCACAAAGAATAAATTACCTAAGAGTCTAAGAAAGAGCTCCATGATTCATCATCAAACCTAAATTAATAACGCTTCCAACTTTAAGCTATCAAAACATGAATTATAGTAAAAGATTACAATTTTTTTTTAACATGAATCAAAGTCCATATGCAAAATAAAACAAAGAGGAAGAGGAAATCAAATACAAAAGAAAAATGGTTGAAGAAGCTATTTCTTAACATTTTTTCCTTCTTCTTGTTTTGAGATAGAAGTGAAGGAAAAATTTGTAATCCCCAAGACGCAGCGCAATAAATAAGGGCGGGATTACGTTCCTTTAAAGGATATATTCACGAGAAAGGACCAAAGCCTTGTGATAGGATTTATACCTTTATTGATCTAATCGACGTTGTTTGGATTTCACTACTTTAAATCACCAACAGCAGCCTTCAGACTTCTGTCTCTACTGGAATCTAGACACCGACCTCTGAGCTTGATACTTCACATCTTAGATGCTAGTCCAAAGAACTCCGAAGTTTGGAAACACTTTTCCCGGAATCCACAAAGTATAGGTAACTTAGGAAAAACCGGAAATCAAAGAGATTAGATAATCATATTTTCTTCTCTTTAAGTGTTCTTGACAATGTGTCAAAATCAAGAAGAAAATTTTCAGATTTTTTTGTTCTATATTTTCTGCTAGAGAGTAGAGACAAAAGAGAGTTTTTCATTAACACATCAAATTGAATAATGGTGAACATTTCATCATCATGTGGTGTTAGTGGAATCATCCACTAACTCCACATTCACACTTTTATCTCCCACTAATCTCTTACACATACACACACTCAAAACACAAGACACGTGCCGGTTTTTACTTGGTCCAACTTGTCCGGTCGACCGGAGTGACAAACCGGTTCGGTCGACCCAAGACAGCTCTCGGTCGACTGGTTCGGTCCAACCAATTGAGCCTGCCTAATCTAATTGAGCACATATACCAAAAGTAAACTCCAATAGTGTGCGACCCTTTAGGTAATTTATATGTTGGCTCTGACAACAATTGTTAACAACAATGAGAGGTATCTAGCAATACATCATTACTCCCACTTCAAAAAAAGTCCAGGTGATTCAAGTAACAACAAATATGATCTTTTGCACTAATCCCTTTGTCCTCGATATCTAGATTGAACACAAGTCACATAGTATGTCAAACTTGTACATAGTCCAATCAGTCAGTTTCTTGATTCTGAGTAGACTAATCAAATGACATTAATATGTCATATTAATTCCCTTGTTCATGGCCATGAATTATTATCACTCATTCAAGGGGCCTAAGATATCGCTAATGTTATATAGGAGGGGAAAATCATCTATCTATCTATCACACCCATGGTTCATAAATACACCCAACAAATGACTTTATAGCCCATCCAGTTACAGACTACGTTTGACACCATCAAAGCATACCATTAGCCAAGCAGGGAATCTTGTGTGATCTCAAGTCGAACGATTCAGGTACAAATCGAATCATCATAAGAACATTGTTGACATTCATATAACAATCCATGAAGTGTTCTTATGAGCGGGTGAGTCCAAGATTAAATATTCATGTGTTTGATTTAATATCACATATTTAATCGCAACACATACTAGTCTCCACACATTATTGTTGTCCTCAAAATTTCATAATAATGATTGACTAGGGACATTTTAGAATAGTTCAATGTAACAATTACATAACTATCTAAGGACTTTATTATATGTGTTAATACAAAAACACAACCGTATTCAAAACAATAATAATAGAATTCATGCCTTTAATATTTCATCTCATTAAAGAAAATACGACAATCTCCCACTTACACTAAAGACAAAAACCTTACATTTTAGTGTATACTTTACATAAGAACTATCTCTAAGACAAGTTCTCTTGGTATCTAATACCCATGCTACAAGTACGGCGATTATGTTGTTGCTGCGTCAGTGGCTTCATTAGTGGGTCAGCGATGTTATCTTCCGTGTGTACCTTGCAAATATTCACATCTCCTCTATCAGTGATCTCACGGATCACGGGCCCTCGATAGGGAAAGACTGTTTAAATGCATGGCCGTGGTCAAACTTATTTAATAAGGTGGTTATTAAATACTGTTTGTCGGAACAAGTCTACCTGGAGATCGAGCATAAATACAATTAAGCTTTATAAGGTTGATGAATACCATGCCTTATGCTTAATTAGGATATCGTGAGACAAAGGGATTAAATAGTGGATTGATATTAGGTTCCACCGTAAATTCATTCACTTTGGTTAGTCACAATGTCCGGCTAGGGACCGCTTGTGATTTATGAACACATACTACTACTAAGTATGTTTTCATTGTCATTGTGATATGAACCTATATGGTAACACGCATAGACGAGTTAAAGAGCTTCATGTCCAGATTCAATGAATCTTGAATGTGTCTAGGTTCATTGTATCTGACATTTATTTTCTGAGGATAACAAAGTGTTATTATTCGAATTAGAGATAAGGGGCAATTTCGGTATAGTTGGAACTATGTGGGAGTTATTATCCGATAAAGACTCCCACTACCAGCAGAAGTCGAGGGAATGTGGGAGTTAAAGACTCCACTGCCAAAAGAGTTGGATAAGACATGGAGTTGTTCTTGAAACAAACTCTCACAACCTATATAAACCTCTCTTGGCCGAAACCCTAGAGGATGATGCTTTAGCCGAAATAAACTAAGAATCCTGAAATCAGATTACTGAATTATGCCTCTCCCTTTCTCTCTATATTCCCGAAACTCAGAAAAATGAAGAACTAGCAATCGTTGTTCGTTTCGGCGTGTGGATACCGGTAGGGAGTAATTCCGCAAGGGAGGACTCAAGGTGATCGTTGCCAAAAGCCCAAAGACATAATCTTTAATTCAAGAATCAGTTTCTTGAGCCGAAAAAATGTAAGTCTTTTCGTATGTTTTTCGATTCTTTTTGTATGAGCGTATCCTTCAAGGGAGGACTCATGGGTGTTTAGAACGAGTTTCTACCCATGCATCCCTTCAGTGGTATCAGAGCCAGGTTCATGCAATTCGAATTCGATATTGTTAATCACATCATAACATATATCAATTTCGATTTGGTATGTGTATGTGTATGTGTAAAAATAGAAAAAGATTGTTTCTTTGACTGTTATATTAAGTTTCTGTGATTATGATATGCATAAACTGTTATGTATCATATTAATTCGGTTAATACTGCATGAACTGCTATAGCATAATTCGGTTTGTAGTTTAATGTGATTTATTACGCATGAACTGATTGTATGCTTCCTGCGTTAATCTGATTAACCAATGCATAATTCGATTATGTATGTTAGGCGATTTAGGGTTAAAATCGGGACCGCCGTTACGCTGACACATGTCGTTGCGCTGACGATCTGCGTTTCGCTGACCCAAGACTTTGTATATCTATTCGTTTTTTATTTCATTATGCTTTATGTGATTTTAACATGGTGAATAGCATGGCCTACTAAACCCCCTCTTGTTTTACATTTAATTGGGTTGTAATTTTATAATACGACATGCGAGTCATTTTTCCCTATGTTGTAAAATTGTAATTGTTTTCTTAGATTAGTTTTGCTGCGTTACATTGAAGGCTGGGTATGCCCATGCAATTATGTAACAAGACTGGAGGACGCTGGATCAAAGACTTTATTCATGAGATGAATATTGACTTAGATTGACCCTTGGCTCCCACAAGGCTCGTGGGAGTCATTATAGGATTAGGCCATGCTATCTCACGTTTACTTTTAATGTTTATATATTGCATGAGATGCTTGTATTATTGCCTTATGGGGTTTAACAGCTTAATCAAACTGAATGTTTTCACTATCTTAAAATGCCTACCATATTCTAAGCACTCATTAAGCTTGGATCATCATAATGTTTGCTTGCCAAAGCAACAGATAAGTGGTTATCTCAGCAAAACGAGATGGGAAAATAGTAATTTCCATAAGCTTAGACATGGTTCAACTTAGCTAGGCTATCAAAATAGTTTTGGGCCTAGGGCATAACATGGGAGTAACTGCCGGGACATATAGATGTCATTCCCATGAGTTTATTTTACTTTAATTATGGGGAAAATCCAAAGCTTACTTATAACTAATCGTAAAATGGTATTTTCCACTATTGATCAAGTGTTGAAATTGTGGAAAGGTTTTTGCTCAAAAAACTAATAACTTTGCAAATAATTTAATGTAGATAATGGCAACCAATACATCACACAATTCATTGCGATCCGTCCTTGAGAAGCAAAAACTGAGTCAGTCCAATTTCCTTGATTGGGCTCGCAACTTAAGGATTGTCCTTAAGCAAGAAAGAAAGCTCTACATTCTTGATACGGATATTCCTGAACAGCCTGCAAACAACGCCCCTAGAGCTGAGAAAGATGCTTGGAAGAAGCATTGTGATGATTCTAACGATGTGACTTGTCTCATGTTAGTCACCATGAGCTCTGAAATTCAAAAACAGTTTGAAGGGGTTGCGGCTTTCCAGATAATGGTCCTGCTCAAGAAAGATTCCTCACCACTAAGGCGTTGAATAGTTGCAAGATGGCCCGTGGCACCTCTGTAAGTGCACTTGTTCTTAAGATGAAGGGCTACCTTGACCAACTTGAGAAGCTTGGGGCTCCCGTAGGTCATGACATGGCCACATATATGATCTTGGGCTCACTCCCATCGGAGTATGACCAATTTGTGATGAACTTCAACATGCATGCCATGGAGAAGTCCATACATGAGATACATGGGATGCTTAAGCAGGTTGAGCTGAACATTAAGAAGAGCCCTGAAGTCTTAATGGTTCAAAAGGGGAATTTCAAGAAGAAAGGAAAGGGAAAGCCCATGGCCAAGAAGGACAAAGGCGATAACAAGCCCAAGCCCAGGCCCAAGGTACCAAATGAGGGAGTTTGATTCCATTGCAATGAACTAGGTCATTGGAAACGGAACTGCAAGCTCTATTTGGAAGAGAAGAAAATGGGGAAACCTAGTTTGACTGTCTCTCCAGGTATTTATGTTATTGAAATTAACATGTCTGCTCCTACTTCATGGGTATTAGATACCGGTTGTGGATCTCACATTTGTGCAAATGTGCAGGGGTTCGAAATGAGTAGATCACTGGCAAAAGGAGAAGTGGACCTGAGAGTAGCGAACGGAGCAAGAATTGTTGTTGTAGCTACCGGGACATTTAATTTAGTTTTGCCAAGTGGCCTTATTATAGAACTGAATAATTGTCTTTATGTTCCAACGTTGGTAGGAATATTATTTCAGTTTCTTGTTTGGATATTGAAGGTTTTGAATTAAATATTCTGAATAAAATTTGCACCATTCATAAAGATCGCATCTTCTATGGAGATGCCTCTTTGATGAATGGGCTTTATATTCTTAACCTCGATGAATCCATTAAAAGGCTCATCAATAACATTAATAAAAAGAGGTTTAAATCAAATGACTTAAACCAAACCTACTTTTGGCATTGTCGTTTGGGCCACATCAATGAGAAACGCATGTCAAAACTCCATAAAGATGGAATTTTGACATCATTTGACTTAGAGTCTTATAACACACGTGACTCTTGCTTGTTGGGCAAAATGACTAAAACTTCTTTTAGTGGACAAAGTAAGAGAACTTCCGATTTATTGGGCCTCATACATACAGATGTATGTGGACCAATAAACACAAGTTCTAGAGGAGGGTTTCAGTACTTCATCACATTCACAGATGATTTCAGTAGATATGGCTACGTCTATCTAATGAAACATAAATCAGAATCTTTTGAAAGATTCAAAGAATTTCAAAGTGAAGTACAAAATCAACTTAGTAAAAGTATTAAGATACTTCGATCAGATCAAGGTGGCGAATACCTTAACCAAGAGTTTGACGAACATCTTAGAGATTGTGGAATTGTTTCACAATTAACTCCTCCTGGCACACCACAATGGAATGGTGTGTCAGAACGGAGGAATCACGCCTTATTAGATATGGTTCGATCTATGATGAGTCAAACCAGTATTCCAATTTCCTTTTGGGGCTACGCCCTAGAAATTGCTGCATTTATATTGAATGGAGTTCCTTCTAAAGCGGTTTAGAAAACCCCATATGAGATATGGACTGGGAAACGACCTAGCTTGTCATTTCTCAAAATTTGGGGATGCGAGGCGTATGTAAAACGCTTGTTATCTGATAAACTCGCACCTAAATCTGACAAGTGTTTGTTTGTGGGATATTCTAAAGAAACTAAAGGATATTACTTCTATCTTCCATCCTAGAACAAATTGTTTGTTGCTCGTAATGGTTTATTCCTTGAAAGGGAATTTGTTTCCCAAAAGGATAGTGGGAGTAAGATCCATCTTGAGGAAATTCAAGATGCCAAAACAATATCTGAACCATCTTTGGAACTTCAAGCAAGCTCACGTGCTGATACTAAGCTTCAATCTTTGACACAAGGACCAAGGAGGTCGAGTCGGGTACATCAACAGCCTGAGAGATATGGATTTTCGTGACTGATGATCATCAGGTTGAACTGATTGATCAAGATGAACCCACTACCTACAAAGAGGCAATTCGTAGTTCTGAGTCAGATAAGTGGCTAGAAGCTATAAAGTCTGAGATGCAATCCATGTACGATAACCAAGTATGGACTTTGGTTGACCCACCCGAAGGGTGTAAGGCCATTGATAACAAATGGTGTTTCAAAAAGAAAACCGACATGGATGGTAATGTACACACTTTTAAATCTCGACTAGTAGTTAAAGGATATAGAAAAGTTCATGGTATTGACAATGACGAAACCTTTTCTCCTGTCGTTATGATAAAGTCTATTAGGATTTTACTTGCCATAGCTGCATATTATGACTATGAAATATGGCAAATGGATGTTAAGACTACGTTTCTTATTGGAAACCTTCTCGAGGATGTGTATATGACACAACCTGAGGGGTTTGTTGATCCATCAAATCCTAGCAAAGTGTATAAACTTCAAAGGTCCATTTATGGACTGAAGCAAGAATCTCGAAGCTGGAATCGTCGCTTTGATGAAGCAATTAAAGAATTTGGTTTCATCAAAAACGAAGATGAGCCCGGTGTTTATAAGAAAGTAACTAATAATGCAGTAGTGTTCCTTGTGCTTTATGTGGATGACATCTTACTGAATGGAAATGACATGCCGACATTACAAAGCGTAAAAGCTTGGTTGGGGAAGTGCTTTTCCATGAAATACTTGGGCGAGGCTACATACATTTTGGGTATCAGAATCTATAGAGATAGATCTAACAAAATGATTGGCCTAAGCCAGAGTGGATACATTGACAAGGTACTGAAACGGTTCAGTTTGCAAGACTCCAAAAAGGGATTACCCATGTCACATGGCATTAAACTCAGCAGAACTCAAGGACCTTCTACAAAGGAGGACCAAGAGCGTATGAGTAAGATCTCATATGCTTCAGGCATTAGGTTTATTATGTATGCCATGATATGCACTAGCCCTGGAGAGTCACATTGGACTGCAGTCAAGAGAATTCTTAAGTACTTGAGAAGAACTAAAGATATGTTCTTTGTTTACGGAGGTCAGGAAGAAAGTCTGGCTGTAAATGGTTACACAGACGCAAGCTTCTAGACCGACGTAGATGGTTATAGATCGCAATCTGGTTTGGTGTTTTGTTTGAATGGAGGTGTTATGAGCTGGAAGAGCTCAAAGCAAGAGACCGTGGTCGACTCTACAACAGAAGCTGAGTATTTGGCTGCCTCTGAAGCAGCTAAAGAAGCTGTTTGGATCAGGAAATTTGTTGATGGATTAGGTGTCGTCTCTAGCATTGTGAACCCCAGTGGACCTCTATTGTGATACTACTGGTGCCATTTCACAAGCTAAGGAACCTAGATCTAACCAACGATCCAAACACATTCTCAGGCGTTTCCAACTTATTAGAGAAATCATTGACAGAGGAGACGTTAGAATTTACAAAGTTCATACAGATGACAACATTGCAGATCCATTGACCAAGCCACTCCCGCAACCTAAGCATGAGAGTCATACTAGGTCAATGGGATTGAGGATCATGTATGATTAGACCTAAGGCAAGTGGGAGATTGTTAGTAGTGCTCTTGGACCATTAGCATATATTGTACATTTTATACCTTTTTGAGCATGTATTTGGATAGTTAATTTTGCTTATGAACACCAAATGCGTGATTTGATAGTAATACTCATTAGCTTATGTAATTACTATTATAGTTGTCCCTAGTTTTATGTAAAGTTCTTTACAATGAAATAAAACTAGTATGATGTTTGATTGATGATTATGTTTTACTAATCATGTTTAATGAATACAAACCATATCATAGGTACAATATATTGAGATATATTGTAACGGACGTGATCCGTTAGAGAAGTAATACTTCATGGTCCTTAGTCATAAGTATTACTTCCTCAATACTATTTTGGAATCCTTACATCGTATGCCTCCATTAATTCTAGCATGAATGCAGCCACGTTTTGACTCAGTAGGACGTTACTTTTAATAGAGTATTCAATACGACTGATGATCGGACGTAGTGTCCTATCATGGCTTGAATGTGAGAGGCATTGTAAGGAATTTGTCCCTCTCTTTATTAGAGAGAGATATCCATGGTCCCCTCGATAGGGAAAGAGTGTTTAAATGCATGGCTGTGCTCAAACGTATTTAATAAGGTGGTTATTAAATACTGTTTGTTGGAACAAGTCTACCTGGAGATCGAGCATAAATACAATTAAGCTTTATAAGGGTGACGACTATCATGCCTTATGCTTAATTAGGATATCGTGAGACAAAGGGATTAAATAGTGGATTGATATTACGTTCCACCGTAAATTCATTCAATTTGGGTAGTCACAATATCCTGCTAGGGACCTCTTGTGATTTATGAACACATACTACTACTGAGTATGTTTTCATTGCCATTGTGATATGAACCTACATGGTAACACGCATAGACGAGTTAACGAGCTTCATGTCCAGATTCAATGAATCTAGAATGTGTCTAGGTTCATTGTATCTGACATTTATTTTCTGAGGATAATAAAGCGTTATTATTCGAATTAGAGATAAGGGGCAATTTCGGTATAGCTGGAACTATGTGGAGTTATTATCCGGTAAAGACTCCCACTACCGGCAGAAGTTTAGGGAACGTGGGAGTTAAAGACTCCCACTACCAAAAGAGTTGGATAGGACGTGGGAGTCGTTCTTGAAACAAACTCTCACAACCTATATAAACCTTTCTTGGCCGAAACCCTAGAGGATGATGCTTTAGCCGAAATAAACTAAGAATCCTGAAATCAGATTTCTGAATTCTGCCTCTCCCTTTCTCTCTATATTCCCGAAACTCAGAAAAACGAAGAGCTAGCAATCGCTATGCGTTTCATCGCGTGGATACCGGTAGGGAGTAATTCCGCAAGAGAGGACTCTAGGTGATCGTTGCCAAAAGCCCAAAGACATAATCTTTAATTGAAGAATCAGTTTCTTGAGCCGAAAAAATGTAAGTCTTTTCGTATGTTTTTCGATTCTTTTTGTATGAGCGGATCCTTCAGGGGAGGACTCATGGGTGTTTAGAATGAGTTTCTGCCCATGAATCCCTTCAAATATGACAACGGCTTCGCTGATAGAAGTTGAGTGTCTGGCTTGCTTAGAGAACTTCCGTGTGCCGCGAACCCTAACTCGCGAGGAGCAACGGGCAGGATAGAAGGAGTTTGTGGAATTCGCCACTAAACATTATGCAAAATAATTCGGGGTGCAAGAAGAGGAATTATCAGCCGAGCCTAAGTATTTGGAGTTAGTGATGGACTTCTCAAGTTACGCCGTACCAGAAAATAATATGCAAGGGGACCCTGCTGTTGAAGGGCAGTCACAACAACGGAAGAAGCTCGGGAAGCACAAAATTCCAATTGGGGAAGTACGCAAGTCTTCGAGGCTTGCAGAAAGGTCAACCCAACAGTGATAAGGCGTAAATCCTACTCCCGTTTTAACTTATTTAAATTTGGAATCAGCGTTGTATAGCGAAAAAGTTGAGGCGAGAGCATCACTTATCACTTATAGTGTTGCTTCAGCCTATGTTAAAACTCTCAGAATTGCCGGTATATGAATAACAAAATTTGGGTCTTCTGGAATTGCACACTAAACTGCGAGTTATCGAAGATCATGAGCAGGTGATTCAAGCGGAGGTGCTAAATTTTTTCTGGTTGTCCAATTTTATGTTCCTTTATATATACTAAGCGTGCTTACATGCAATGGAGATCATTATGGGCCAATCTTGAATCCTCTGCGGCACAACGAAATTTTCTGGTTGTCCAATTTTCTGTTCCTTTATATATACTAAGTGTGCTTGCACGCAACGGAGATCATTATGGGCCAATCTTGAATCCTCTGCGGCACAACGAGATTTCCCATGGCTCGTGGGGACTGTTAGAAGTCCCACTACCATAAGAGGTTGATAGGACGTGGGAGTTGGTTTTGGAAAAAACTCTCACGCCTATATAATCTCTTTTGGCAGAAACCCTAGGTGTACACTTCTCAGAGCGGCAAAAACCCCAATTTCCGAAATAAGATTTCTGCCCTTCTCTTCTCTCTAGATTCCCGAAACTCAGAAATGAAGTGCTAGCACTCGCTGCTCATTTTGTCGCGTGGATACCGGTAGAGAGCAATTCCGCAAAGGAAGGCTATTGGTGGCAGCAACACACATCTTAAATCAGAACCTTTAACCAAAAATTGTAAGTAATTTTTGCCTATTTTCGATTCCTATGATATGAGTAAATCCTTCAGGGATGTTTAGAAAGAGTTTATGTCCTTGAATTCCTTCAGTAGTACTATTCGAATTCAAAAATGTTAATCACATCATAACACGTATCAATCTCAATTTGGTATGTATATGTGTGAAATATAAATATTGTTTCTGTGATTCTGTTACATATATGTGATATGTGCATAAACTGATATCGATCGATTTTGTAATTTGTACACTGTTTATATGTAACTAATATGTTTCTTTAATTCGATCTATAATTAATTCGTTAATTACGTATAAACAGTTATCGTAAATCTGATTAGTATGATTAATTACGCATTAACTGCGATTGTGTGTTTCCTGTTGTTAATCTGATTAACTACTGCATAAACTGTTTATGTGTCTGGATTATATCGTATAAACCTGTTTATTTGATTATATATGTTAGGAATTTGAGGGTTAAATCGGGACCGCCGCCTGCCCCGCGTACCCCACCGGAGGCACTGCCCCTAGGACCTCGTCCGGGGGGCACCCCTGAGACTTTGTATTTGTACTCGTTACTTGAAGCTATGAAGTCTGAGATGCAATCCATGTACGATAACCAATTATGGACTTTGGTTGACCCACACGAAGGGTGTAAGGTCATTGATAACAAATGGTGTTTCAAAAAGAAAACCGAAATGGATGGTAATGTACACACTTTTAAATCTCGACTAGTAGTTAAAGGTTATAGACAAATTTTTGTCATTGACTATGATGAAACCATTTTTCCTGTCGTTATGATAAAGTCTATTAGGATTTTATTTGCCATAGCCACATATTATGACTATGAGATATGGCAAATGGATGTTAAGACTGCGTTTCTTAATGGAACCCTTCTCAAGGACGAGTATATGACACAACCTAAGGGTTTGTTGATCCATCAAATCATATAGCAAAGTGTGTAATCTTCAAAGGTCCATTTATGGACTGAAGCAAGCATCTCGAAGCTGGAATCGTCGCTTTGATGAAGCAATTAAAGAATTTGGTTTCACCAAAAATGAAGACGAGCCTTGTGTTTATAAGAAAGTAACTAATAATGGAGTAGTGTTCCTTGTGCTTTATGTGGATGACATCTTACTGATTTAAAATGACATCCCCACATTACAAAGCATAAAAGCTTGGTTGGGGAAGTGATTTTCCAATAAAAACTTAGGCGAGGCTAACTACATTTTGGGTATAAGGATCTATAGAGATAGATCTAACAAAATGATTGGCCTAAGCCAGAGTGGATACATTGACAATGTACTGTAACGGTTCAATTTGCAAAATTCCAAAAGGGATTCTTGCCGATGTCACACAGCATTAAACTCAGCATAACTTAATGACCTTCCCCATAGGAAGACCAAGAGTGCATGAGTAAGATCCCATATGCTTCAGCCATTGGGTCTATTATGTATGCCATGCTATGTACTCGCCCGGATGTCTCATTCGTTTTAAGTATGACTAGCAGATATCAATCTGACTCTGGAGAGTCACATTGGACTGCAGTCAAGAGCATTATTAAGTACTTGAGAAGGACTAAAGATGTGTTCTTAGTTTACGGTGGTCAGGAAGGAAGTCTGGTTGTAAATGGTTACACAGACACAAGCTTCCAGACTGACGTAGATGACTTCAAATCGCAATCTAGTTTTGTGTTTTGTTTGAATGGAGGTGTTGTGAGCTGGAAGAGCTCAAAACAAGAAACCGTAGACGACTCTACAATAGAAGCTAAGTATATGGCTGCTTCTAAAGCAGCTAAAGAAGCTGTTTGGATCAGGAAATTCATTGATGGATTAGGTGTCATACCTAGGATTGTGAACCCAGTGGATCTTTATTGTGATAATACTGGTGCCATTTCACAAGCTACGGAACTTAGATATCACCAACGATCCAAAGACATTCTCAGGCATTTCCATCCGATTAGAGGGATCATTGATAGAATAGACATTAAAATTTGCAAAGTTCATACAGAGGACAACATTGCAGATCCATTGACCAAGCCACTCCTGCAACCTAAACATGAGAGTCATACTAGGTAAATAGGATTCAGGATTATGTGTGATTGGACCTAGAGCAAGTGGGAGATTGTTAGTAGTGCTCTAGGGCCATTAGCATATGTTGTACGTTTTATATATTTTGAGCATGTCATTTGAATAGTTAATTTTGCTTTTGAATATCAAATATGTGATTTGATAGTAAAACTCATTAGCTTATGCAATTACTATACTAATTCTCCCCAGTTTTATGTAATGTTCTTAACAATGAAATAAAACTAGTATGACATTTGATTGATGATTATGTTTCACTAATCATGTGTAATGGATACAAATCATATCATAGATGCAATATATTGGGATATATTGTATCGGACGTGATCCGTTATAGAAGTAATACTTTACGGTTCTTTAGTCATAAGTATTACTTCCTCAATACTATTTGGAATCCTTAGACCTTATGTCTTCATCGTTTCTAACATGAATTGAGCTAAGTTTTGACTCAGTCGGCCGTTACTTTTAATCGACTAATTAATACGACGGATGATCGGGTGTAGTATCCTATCATGGCTTGAATGTGAGAGGCATTGTAAGGGATTTGTCCCTCTCTTACTAGAGAGATATCCATGAGCCCCTCGATAGGAAAGACTGATTAAATACATGGTTGTGCTCAAATGTATTTAATAAAGTGGTTATTAAATACTATTTGTTGGAACAGTCTACCTAGAGATCGAGCATAAATACAATTAAGCTTTATCAGTGTGACAACTATCATGCATTATGCTTAATTGTGATATCGCGAGACAAAGGGATTAAATAGTGGATTGATATTAGGTTCCACCGTACATTCATTCACTCTGGGTAGTTGCAATGTCCTGAAGGAACCGCTTGTGATTTATGAACACATAGTACTACAAGGTGTATTTTCATTGCAATTGCGGTATGGACCTACATGGTCACAGGCATAGACGAGTTAACGAGCTTCATGTCCAGATTCAATGAATCTAGAATGCGCTAGGTTCATTGGATCTGACATTTAATTTTTGAGAATAATAAATTGTAATTATTCAAATTAGAGATTAAGGAAGGGCATTTTCGGTATTTGGTTTTAGCTGGGATTACGTGGGAGTTATTATGCGATAAAAACTCCCACTACCATAAGAGGTTGATATGATGTGGGAGTTGGTTTTCGGAACAAACTCTCACGCCTATATAATTTCTTTTGGCTGAAACCATAGGCGTATACTTCTCAGTGCCGCAAAAACTTCAATTCCCGAAATAAGGTTTCTGCCTTTCTCTTCTCTCTAGATTCCCGAAACTTAGAAACGAAGAGTTATCACTCGCTACTCATTTTGTCGCGTGGATACTGGTAGAGAGCAATTCTGCAAGAGAAGGCTATTGGTGGCAGCAACACACATCCAAAATCAGAACCTTTAACTGAATATCGTATGTAATTTTTGCCTATTTTTCGATTCCTATGATATGAGTGGATCCTCCAAGGGAGGATTCATAGGTGTTTAGAACGAGTTTCTGCCCTTGAATCCCTTCATGGGTGACTCTAATTTTGTGCTAAGTCAGTCTGAAAGCCTTGGATATATACCCGCATTATTATCGATTTTAGAGTTCTCAAATACTTTAAATAATTGTGGATTAAGGGATGTCCCCTTCACAGGGAGTCCGTTAACTTGGTGCAAGAGCTCAGCACCACCTCTATTACGGAGGTTAGATAGAGTAGTAATGAACTCTAGATGTAATGAATACTCAGATTGAGCACCTATATAGAGAAATGTCGGACCACAGCCCACTTCGGGTTGTTGTAAACTTAACAAGATCGGGTGGTTCATCAGCTCTCTGTTTCTAATCCATGTGGATTAAACATCCGAATTTTATATTTGTTGTTGCTCAAAGTTGGCCGAGAGAGATTAAGGGAACATACTACAAATTTTGATAAGCAAGCATAAGAGTCTAGAAAGGGGACCTCTCTGAGGGCAATGCATCAGTGTTTGGAAACGTAGATAACAATGTGAAGCAATTGGCAACTTTGTTATATGAGGCTGAGTTGGAATATGATACGGATCCCTTATAACTGAACTGTATTAAGATGGAGAAAGCTATGGAGGGTCATGAAAAGGCTCTGATCATGGAAGATGTGTTTTGGAGGCAAAAGGCGCGCATTAAGTGGCTAGAGGAAGACAACTCAAACACACGATACTTCCACAATTTATGTAAGAACAAACGGAAAAAATGGTTATATCGAGTATACAGAACCACCAGGGGAATTGGCTAACATCACCAGGTGATATTGGGGCTGAAGGGGAGTGCTTCTACAAATCTCTTTTTGAAAGATATGGCTCTTTGGAGACATATTCTTATTTGCTCGAATTAATACCGAACATATTGAATGGTCCCGAAAACAAGGCTTTGGCAACACTCCCACAGTTAGAAGAGGTCAAAGAGGTTGTTTACTCATTGGATAAAATGAGTGCAATTGGTTTAGATGGGTATACGAGACATTTCTTCCAAGCATTTGACGCTAGATATGATGAAATCATTTGATCAAGTGTCTCACTCTTCCAAGCATTTGATCAAGTGTCTCACGCATTTGTCCATATGGTTACTTTAAAGCTGGAAGAGGGGTAAATTAAGGCGATCCGTTATTGCCGCTCTTCTTTATTCTTGCAGCTGAGGTGCTATCGAGAGGCCTCAACTCTTAGCTCCTCTCGACCTAAACGACACAGTATTGCCTCCTGCTCCACTCACTTTCAACTGTAAATCTAGCTTTTGCAGACGATAACATTGTTTTCAACAACGGGGAGAAACAAAGTCTTTTCAATTTGATGGCTTTCTTCCGAGATTACAAGAGGATTTCAAGACAATTCATTAACATTGGAAAGTTCTCATTTTATGTCTCTTCTAGTACGATTGTCTCACACACATCAGTATTCCAACAAATTACGGGTTTGTACAAGGAGACCTACCCATTAAATATCCTGGTGTTCTTTATTTATTGGGAGAAACCAGGCACAATACAATAGCAGCTTGGTGGATAGAGTGGCAGCAAGGGTGCAAGGTTGGCAAAACAAATTACTAGTGTTGGAGTTTACATTTGATACAGATGCTCAATTTGATTGGGCAAAATACCCGGCCGACCGAGAGCTGTCTCGGGTCAACCGGACTTTTGGTCATTCCTGCCGGCTGAGAACCTTTTCTGCGGTCGACACTACAAAAAAAAAGACCTTTCGTGACGAAAATTTTCTTCGTCACCTACCAGCCGTCGGTAAGGGTCTTTCGTCACGAAAGGTATTAGTGACGACTAATTTTCGTCCAGAAAAGTGAGCATTAATGACAACATTTTCGTCACGAAAAGTATCTATGTTCGTCACCGAAAGTTTTTCTGAAAATAAATAAAAATTAATACCATTGGAGCCGAGCCGAGCTCCTGTGTACTCTCGAAGCCTAGCTGAGCCAGAGCCGAGCCGAGCCATCTTTTCAATAATGCAGAATAAAGTCTCCCCATTTTTATAGAGATGGGAATTGAAATCAGGACCTTTCGCATGTATGTTATGTGGTTGGCCGCTGAGCTACGTTGATTTTTTGTTACTTATTTTTCATATTGTATTTATTATAATGGAGTTTTAGATTTTGAACGTTTACTTATTTTAATTTCTCTTTGTGTTTTGATTTATTTTTTTATGAATCAAATTAAAATTAATGCATTTTCATCAATGTATTTGCGTATTAAATTGTTATTAAAATATGAATAAAATTATTACAGTTGATACTATTTTTTAGTAATACCTTTAATATGAAAGACTAAACAAATATAAAAATTAAAATTATATTCAAAATTTTAGCATACTTATACATGTATATTTATAAAATAAAAAATTATTTTAATACGAAACCTTTCATGACAAACACATATTTCGTCACGAAAGATTCACCTTTCGTGATGAAGACCGATTTCCTCACCAAAAGTCATACCTGTTGTGACTAAAACGATTGATTAACTTTTCGTGACGAAGCAACTACTTTTCATGACGAAGTGCTCCCTTCGTCACGAAAGGTCTACATTTCGCGACGAAACAATATTTTGTTACGAAATGTGGACCTTTCGTGACAAAAATGGCTTCGTCACGAAAAGTTCGTCCTAACGGGCATATTATTTTGTAGTGCGACCGGACCAGTTCAAAAACGGAATATCTATATGTGTGAAGGAGTGTGTGGAGTGGGAGAGACATAAGGGGAGAGTGGGTGATTCAATTTTCCCCACACTAGATGAAAATTGTTTTCATTCTAGCATTACAACAAGTTGAAATCTCTCTCTCTTTTTCTCTCTACCTCTAGCTGAACCAAAATAAAGAAAATATGATTTTTTCATTTCTTCATATTACACACTCTCAAGAACACTTCAAGAGACAAGAAAAATATGATTTTTCTAGTTCTCAGAAAAATCTGTGGATTACAGGAAAATTCTTTTCCACCTTCATAGTTTTCTTGGACTAGAATCTAAGACTTGGAGTGAAAAACTCAAGGTCGATGTGTGGATACCACTAGAGACAGGAGTCATTTGGCTGCTGTTGGTGAACTCAAGTAGCAAGAATCTGGCATCGTCGATTAGATCGATTGAAAGGTATAACTCCTAAACACATGGTTTTGGTTCTTTCTCGTGAGTAGATCCTCTAAAGGAACGTAATCCCGCACGTTTATTTCCGCTGCATTTTGGGGATTACGAATTTTTCCTTCAAGTGGTATCAGAGCCTATCATGAGAACCCAATAATCATGTTATGTGTTATCTTGCTGTTTTAGTAGTTGATAATGCATGTCATATGATGTTTTACTTTTTACAGCTTCTGGGAAGTCGTTTAAGTGTTAAACGAATACCAGAACGAATTGTAAAATGCGTGTTTTTGGTTGTTTTCTTTTTTCTGGCAAATATTCGGTCGACCTAAAGAGGTTGCGGCAGACCGAACATGAGTTAGAAAATAGGATTTTAATACTACCTAGATTTTGGATGACCGGTGAGCAGTCACGGTTGGCCGAGGCTAGTCTAATTTCAGGCCGGTCGAACAGAAGTCTTTTGGGTCGACCGAGGAGGCCTAATTTTTACACTGTTTTGGTTACTGCCTTATCGCGGTCGACCGGGAGTATGGCCTGGGTCGACTAGAAAGGGGCAGGCAGTGTATATTTGCTGTGAAACCCGTACCTTTTGTAAGGACTAGATTGATTCAGCTCCATAAGTTTTGGACTTAGAGTTAATATTAATTATTATCTAGGGACTAATCTTGCAATTTTGTTTCCTATATAATATATTTTAGCCTAGACCTGGGATTATTCTGCGTTCTTTTTCTTTCTACGACTGCAGACAACTTCTAAGACAACTTCTGAGACAAAATTAGAGAAGATCCCGAAGGTAAGATTCTTTCGACTCCGTGGTTTAGGATTAATGACTGGTGTAAGGATGTGTTTTATATATTTTTTATTAGGAATTTTGGTGAAGAATCCTAGGAGTTCTTGAGGACAAAAAAATTTGTGGCAAGTATAGATTCATTCTGTTTTATAAAAGATTGTATTTTTGTGATATGAAATACGAGAATATTCGGATTAATTTCTAAAAATATTACCTATAATCGATTAACCTGTCAACACCAAATGGTGTTTTGGCTTGCGATTTGTTTTCGAAACGTCTACTGGTATCATATGGTTGTATTCAAATTATTTTGTTCGGCCGCCTTACTTCTAAACCTATCATATAAGAACTCGTTGACTTATGTCTATTGTGAACTTAATTTCCTTGGGCTTGGAGCCAAATGAAACTAGAATCCTTGTTGGTTCGGCCACCACGTTGCTCTCGTGGCTCCAAATCGATTTAATGACATTTTTTTTTCTTTCCTACGGAACACAACCACCTATCTAGCATTCAATTCTATTCTTGGAACAAATGGAAATCATTTCTTATTTCTTTTTTATTTTATATGACACACTAAAGATGGCCCTTGGAAATCATTTCTTTGGCATTCTACTGCCTTGAGAATCTATTATTTCTTAACCCTTTTCCTGACCTTCAATACACTTGAGAATCCATATCATGGTGACATTAAATTGCTTCCCATCATTAGCACATACAACCGGGTTTTCTTTTCTTACTGCAAACAAGGGACCTCTAGAATTTGATGTGATCAATAAGTATTGCCCGTGTCAATTCATCATATGTTTAATTCGGAAATGAGTTAATAGCTATTTATAGCACTAAACTATTTACAGATTTCTCTTTACAGTACTAAACTATTTTTTTAACTAAATATGTCACTCAACTATTTACATTTATCAAAAAATGTACAAATCAGCCATTTTTTGGGTTTTTTTGCAAACTGGTCTGTCGAATTAAGCAGTTTTCGCCCGACGTTTCCAATATTTCTTTTCCTTTTCGCTGTTGTTCATGTTCCGAAGCAACTCACGTGACACCGGTGGCCAAAAAACACCCAAAAAATGGCTGATTGTACATTTTTTGATAAATGTAAATAGTTGAGTGACATATTTAGATAAAAAAAAAAAAAAAAAAAAAAAAAAAAAAAAAAAAAGTTTAGTACTATAAAGAGAAATCTGTAAATAGTTTAGTGCTATAAATAGCTATTAACTCATTCGGAAATTGCTTCTGTGAAACTCGAGTTGCGATATTTTATTTCTTAATGACACTACTATGAATCATATATTGCTTCTCGAATTGTTTTATGAAAATAAATATAATAATCTTTTTTCAGTTTGTTTTGTTAACTGATGTCCTTAAAATTTTGGTACATATTACGTTACTATTTGATACTTTGCGGGTTGACTTTGGATACTGTCTATTCTAAGCCTTTTGGCGGGGTAATAGCTGGGGCTCTATTCTGACCCACCTAGGGAAAGCTAGGACTCTATTCAGACCCATTCCTAGAGGGTAAAAAATTGTAGGTTAATTCATTTAAGAGTATTTTTCTCTACTTCATTGTATTACAGTTTATTGAGGAAATTTAATAGCTTCATGAAATGGATATTTATTATTATTTGGAATAGATTCTCTGAAAGTAAAGAGCTTGTATTCTTTGAGTTTACTTTGAGAATACAGTCATGTTGGGTTTTCGGATCCGAACTAATAGACTCGGGTTCGGGGCGTAACATTTAGTGGTATCAGAGCATAATGTTCAAATCATTGGGAACTGACTTAGGCTTCAAATCGTTTAGGGAATAAGTGAGTTAAGGTTTGATCTTCTGGACAGTTTTTAGATAGTGTTCGGTAAGCTTAAATTTGTAAGTTTGTTTATTTTTTGTTGGACCTCACCAGAGGAGGTCGACCTCACTAGGAGGAGCCCATGTAGGGCGGATAGAAGCCCGGCTGAGCGGGTGCCCCGTGGGGGGAGTAGTAGAAGCCCGGCTGAGCGGGTGAAGTAGAAGCCCGACTGAGCGGGTGCCCCGTGAGGGGAGTAGTAGAAGGCCCCGTGAGGGGAGTAGTAGAAGCCCGACTAGCGGGTGCCCCAAGAAGGGGAGTATAAGAACCCACACAAGAGGAACCAAGAATAGGAAATTAAATTCTTCCTCTTGTGTGAGTTGGGTATCGAACCCACGACCTCAAGGATCGTGGGAAGGCCTTTGCCCCACAGGGCTAAAGGGCCTTAGATAAATTTGTAAGTTTATTAGTGGTGCTTTAGATGGTATAATCGTCTGACTAGATATTAATCGTGGAAAGAAAATAATAGTTTAGTATGAATGTGTGCATATTTGAAGAAATATCATAGATTAGTATGTATAATTGTTTTAGGATTCATGTCATGTGTAGTTGGAAAATTTCCGTGACGATTCTAATACATGTGTTACGCGTTTATGTAAAAATCATGGCCTTCTTTTACTAGCGGGAAATAAAAACTTATTTTTACTATCTATTTGTTTTTATAGGAAAAAGAAACAAATCCTTAAATATTCTTTATCCCATTTCCTCAAGCGTTCTATGCTACAATACTACCAAAATATTTATTTCATCTAAAAGTGAGTGAATTAAATTTTATTCTTTCATTGATGGTTAACTCTCCCTCTTTTGTTTCCTAACACGAGAAAGGGTATTTTCAGAAATGCATCAATTTCTAAACTGTTATACATTCACGATATTTATTAAAATATTTTTCATATATTTTTAAATAATAGCGAAATTATCTTTTACTTCATTTCGAAATCGATATTCACATCTTATTTTGACTCAACCTCTCTTTCCATCAAAGTTTAGACGCCATATTTATATTGTTCTATTTATTCACTCTCGACGCTGGATGGTGTCGTAATGGGGTATGATATGAGTTTCTGTTACGTGAGTCAAGATTTTGAATGTCATGGAGTATAGTTCTATCTAAACTCAAAAGTCTTTAATCCAAAATAGTAAAGAGAGACTGGAATCAAAGGTAAACATAAGCTGAAAGCCAAAATAAAAATAACAGAAAAGGGGAATAAGGGAGGGGATTTCTAGTTAAGTTTCATATTTTGATACTTTTAAAATAAAAAGGAAATTGGTCTAGAGAGAGTTTAACAGAAAAAGAAATTGGGTAGATAATAATACATATAACCATAGAAATGATAAAAGTAATAACAGTAGAAATAATACGAGAAATCAGAAACAAAAGTTTAGATGTTAGTACCTCGAGTCTCGCGGTGATGGTTACCGGAAATAGGAGGCGAATCGACTGTGGCATCGTAAAAATTAACAAAATCAGAAATTAGATATTTAGGGATTTAGGAAAAAGGGGGAAGATTAAATTAGATATTTTGGGATCATTTAACAGATTAAAAAAAATTTAATTAGAAGGGATAAAAGGGAATCAGGATTTAAAGAGAGAGAGAGAGAGAGAGAGAGACCTTACCGGAGACGATGGCGGAGAAGACGAAGGCGGAGAAGATGAGTTTTTTTTTTTGTTTTTTGAACGCCCGAGGGCGGAACCCCGAAGGGTAGAGCTGCGAGAGTACCCTACAAAGGGAGATTGTAGTGCACCCCATGCCTGGGGAGGGTATTGCCTCACCAGAGGATGAATTGCCTAGCCTCACCAGAGGAGGAGGACTTGCCCTAAGAATGGAGAAATTATTGCCCTAAGAAGGGAGATACAGGAATCGAACTTGGGACCTAAGCCCCAAGTGATGAAAGCCTAATTACCCACTTGGCCATCCGATTCCTATCGGAGAAGATGAGGTTGAGAGAAAAAGAAACCGATTTTGGTCTCTAGAATGTAGAAATATCGTGATTAAAGGGTGAAGGGGAATAATCCGGTGTGGGCTAAGAATTTATGAGAAAATTGTAAACTTTTAAGGAAAATCTCCATTCTTACACTAGTACTTTATTTTATTTACACTTTAGTCCCTACATTTAAAAGAAACATATACACACGACACAGATAATGTTATAACACAATTATAAATATGGAAATGACATAAATATGAGTTTGGTCCTTGAACTTTAAGAATTTACACAAAAGACCTCAATATCCTATAAACTTATTCTGAAGAGTTTTAGGCATATTAAGGCTTGCATATTCATTCCTAGAAGTATTGATATTTACGAAATACGTACAAATCTGACCGAAGGTACACACATAAAGAGACTAAGGTGAGTTCCCTCTTAAACTCGGAGAACTTGTTTTATAAATGTTTTTCTTATATAAAAATGGTTACAAATAAAAGTTTAAAATATTTATGAAATGGAATTATGGAAAGTATATCTGAAAAGTGAATGAATGGCAACTTTGAAACGTATTGGAATTCTGATGGAATGTATATTACATAATGGTAGTTCCTTTGTCCAGCCATTGGGGGCTTGCGCTGTACGGAGGCTAGTCACCCCGTACGAGAGCATCTCGAACCTTTGGTTTTGGACTTCTGGTTATTATTTATTTAAATGGGATCCCTGGCCTGTTGGGAAACAGTAGGGGTAGGGAAAGCATCGGGCTAACTGATCTCCTCTGCGTACCTTCAGCGTCTTCTGGATTGAAAGGCTGAATGTCCCTCGGTTAGGAGGTTTAACTCCAGGGCTTTGGTCTGTGGACTCGGACTGGTAGGTACCCCAACTACCGATGTCTCACTTCTAGACTGGGTATGTGGTTGAAAATCATGGCCATGTCTGGTGTAAGGCTGGTATTGACTAAAGGGTTATTGACTTGGCCGGTATGCGCCCTTTTTACTTTAAATCAGATATCCGAAATGGTCTTCTTATTTCGGAATGGTTTTCTTATTCCGAAAAGGTTATTTCTAAAATTGAATTAAAGAATGAATATTTCGTATAAAGAAAACGTTTCCTAATAAAGTATTTCGAAATTGTTTTGGAAAGGAAACGTATTTCTTATTAAAGATAGTTTATCCGTGTCTTCAAAAGAAAATGTTTTCGAAATAAAATGAATTTCAAAACACTAGCACTCACTTCACTGGGGACTCACTGAGCTATTTATAGCTCACACTTTCACTGTTTTCTGTTTTAGTTTTTGCAGGACTGAGCGGAACCAGAACCTTCTAAAGTATAACTTTGGGTCCAAGATAAATAGCTGAGTCAAGGCTAGACACAAACCATGATTAGAAGACTTTTGAATCCAGACGAAGACCAGAGTCAACTTACGAGCCATAGAATATAATATTATTTCTTAGAATTTTATGTATTTATACTTTATACTGTAAAAGATAGAACCCAGTGCCGAGAGGCACGCGGCATTCCCGGCCCGAGAGGGTAGGGTTGTCACATCCTATTATAGAGTCATTAACAAACAAGAGCTCTAGATTTCGTTGTTGTTATCTTCATAGATAGAACATGCGCTAATTTTGTTAGTTGGTCCACAATCACCCAAATTGTATCTTTTCCAGTTTTTTTCTTTGGTAAACCAACTACTAAATCCATTGTGATGTGTTCCCACTTCCAAACGGGAATGTCTGGCCTTCACATGTTGACAAATCAAGCACTTAGACACAAAATCCATGGTGATGTGCTCCCACAAACTGGACAACTTGTATCAAGATTCAACAACAAAAGGGTTGAACGGATCTTTCTCTTCTTGAAATAGTTTCAAAGGGGAATATAATCAACGCAACTCTAAGAAGTTTAATTATCATTGGGGACTAAAACACCACAACAAGTGAAACTAGCTTGTTGTTACAGTAATTCAAAAATGAATGAAAATCTAAATAGAAGTTCAACTCACATGTGTCTTAGAAATAACCTTACCAAATATCATATATCTGGCGTAAATAATATGTTGACCCAATTCCCTCTTAAATAGAGTAGGAATTCAGCTCAAGAGAATCCACAAAGGAAGAGTCCTATTCTAATTAGGGATCTTCAATTCCTAGCATAACAAACTTGCTATAAAAGAAACACTATCTAAACACATGGACAACATGTCCTTTATTCTAGAATCACTAACATAAATGCGGCTAAAACACTTAATAATAATAAGCATAAAAACTGAAAATCTAATTAATGTCTGGAATAGACTTTAATTTACAAAGTTTCTAAAATGGCCTTTTAGCCACTTTGCTTAGTTGGGCAGTTTGTAACACTTTGGAAAGTTAAGAGGTTGACTTGAACATCAACTTATAAGCTTAGCTTGGCTTCCTCTTTAGCTTTAACTTCTCGGATGAATGTAGATATGCCTTGATTAATCAACCTTGCTCTTTGTCTTGTCGTAGGACCTTGAATGTTGATTAAGGGATCCTTTGAGTAGGGCATCCCCTTGGAGGATCCCTCATCATCTTAGTTAGTTATTAATTTTGTTAGTTGCTATTTTTGTTACTTTGTTATTAGTTTTGTTAGTTGCCATTTTTATTACTTAGTTTCATTCATAAACCAATTAGGATTTGTCTATGCTTGGGCTAGCCTAATTGTGGCCTAATTAGGCTAAGTATTTTGGCTGAAGTCTTCCTCTTTATAACGGATATTTCATCAACTTTATTATTATGTTTTTATACAATATATTTTTGGAATATAATGTGAAGTTTTTACCTTTCAACGGTTCTTGCGAGAATCAATGGATTTTCAGAGTAGATTATTTGATTACTAGTTTGTTATTGTATCAACTAGTTAGACCCTAGTTGTGCCCAAGTTGTGGTGTTTCATCCTCCATTAGAGTAATTGCTGACAGGGTTGATAGGTGTTTATCGCTTCTTAGAGGTCTTCATTGTAATTCTCTTTAAAAGCTTTACTGGCTGGGTTGCTAGGTGATTATCATTGCTTAGAGGTCTTCGTTGTGAGCTTCCACGAGATCTAAATTCAAGAAAGAGAAATATCATTTTCTTGCATCTACTCTAGTTGTTAGGTCATAGTTATTATTGCTGCAAAGGTTCTTCATCATAACTTCTTGTGTACCTCAAAAATATCATTCTACAACAAGAAGAAGCTGCACTTTGCAAGACTCCATGGCACAAAGGTGGAAACTACAATGCCTTGGAAGTAGTTGCAAAGTCAAGAAGAAAGATCAAGTGTTAAGAGCTACTCTATATCATATTGAATATCATAATCAAGTAGGCTTTTAACCTTGAAGTGTTGAAGTCCATGGTGCTACACCCTAGAAGACTACAAAAGACTTCATCACATGGAAGAGGTTGTCAAAGGTCTCAAGTCAAAGCTCAAAGAAGATTTATCTTGAAGACTTGAAGAAAAAGAAGATTAGCCTAATGCTATATAGATATATCCTTGTGACTAATATAATTATGGGAATATTAGTTTATAGTATGATGAAGCTCGTGCTCTTACATTTTTTCAAAACTGCATTCATACTTTGATTTAATCCTTCAAATGGTTTTGAAGAAACATATATTAAGTGTTCTTTAATGCCTAAGGTCTTAAAATTATTTAAAAGACTTTGAAAACCACTTAGGCATGAGTTTGAGAATATTAGAAAGATGACTAAGTGTGAAAACCACTTTTGGACTGAAGTCCGGTCGACCTAGTCCACTTTTGTGCGAGTGGTGGTTTTGGGCCTCCTGTGTGGAGTTTATCTTTCTTGTAATCATAGGAACTAGAGTGAGTGGTGAACCCAAAAGGGATGTACCATTTATGTGGTCGTAAAACATGTGTTGGTTTGTGCATAAAAGAATTAATTTGTTGGTCTTTCCATTGGAAGGTTGCATTTGTGCACAAAATACCATGTGTTAGTTTTTTCAAAGCTCTCTCAAGACAAGCTAGTGGAATTTGCCAAAATCCTTGGGTGTGTCCTAAGGCAGTGGATGTAGATCTTTGTGATCAAATCACTCTAAATCTTTTTTTGATCTTCTAACTCTATTTACTTTCAAGTTCTTATACTATTAATTGTGTTTATACTCTTAAGAACTTGTTAGCACGAGCTGCAAATGTTTACATTGAGTAAGATATCTTGTTTGTTATATCTTACCTTGAATTAGCTAATTGACTTAGACTAAGTGTTCTCATTAGCCTTATATATATATATATATATATATATATATATATATATATATATATATATATATATATATATATATATATCTTGCTTAGTCTTAGTCTTATGAATTTGGTTTATGTTCTTAAAAGCTTTGCATATAGGAACCTTGACTTAGACAATTCTTGATCATATACATTGTTTTGTGTTCCTATGTGTTGCATCTAACACACTATTCATCTATGTTGCCTATCCTTTAAATCGCATGTATATGCTTAATCAACATACTTGTTATTAAGGTGATCACTTAGGAAAAGAATTTGGTAACCAGTTTGAGAACCTTATTCACCCCCTCTAAAGTTGTCCCCTTCGGGTATTTCTGAGCCAACCCACAATATCGCATACCACTAACCTCATCAAAATAAAAAACCTCATTAAAATCTCCCCACAAAGCCAATGATAATCACGATCTACCCATAACTGTTCAAAAATAGTAAAGGAAAAATGTCATAGCTATATTAAATGTTTACCATAAAAATCAGGGAAGAACAACCAGTAAGAGACACCAAATTTGATATTCTAGCATTCATATGACCAAGTGAATAAGATAGAAGCGTCACATCAACATTTGAATTCCACAACAAAGCTAACTCGCCACTAAGAAAAACATAAGAGACATCAACACCAAAAGGAAAACTACCCGTTAATGCTAACATATCTTTCTCAAGTAACTTTGTTTCAGACAAGAATAAATGATCAAGCTTACATGACTGTAACAAATCATGAAAGGCGCGAATTACACTGCCTTGCTCGAGGTCTTTTGCTAATCAATAATAGACAACTCGTGACAAAGAACCCGAGGATTTTCCTTTTCTTATGTAAATTTACACCTGGTTCATCAGAAACCGTATTCGTTGCCAATCTTTTTTTTCAAAAACCCCAACGCCTCGTCCCCATCCTTCTCTCCCACCATATTTGCCCCAACCTGATCCATGTCCCCAGCTACAACAGAAACCACCAACGCTCAAGATTCAGTCACCTTTTTGGTCTCACACCTTTTGACACAAACTCACTTCTTACAACCTTCCCTAACTGCTAGGGTCAACCCTCCAAGCTTATCATACACCCTCATCAGACCAACTGGATCCATGGAAGCCTCTGATTTCAAACCACTCACCAGCACACACAAATGTGCCCCATCAATCCCGGATGGTAGAGATTCTGTCGAAATAACCACTTGTTCTGATGCCAAAGCTTTCACTCGTTCCACGGCTCCTACTCCTCATCCATACACGATCAGTCAGATCATGTTACGACATTATTCGATCTCATCGACACCACTCATCCAGGAGCCAAAATGCATATCATCAAGAGATTCTACATCATTATGTGGTTCCGTTGAATAAACCATGGAACGATGTACAAGACATCCACATAGAGCATTGGTAACCTTTCTAAACGAACTGATAAATTTTACTATCCGATTCCCAGATGGTAACACAACGTTGTAACAGTTGAAAAACATCAATAGAACCCACAATCGAAAAAGGTTTCCAATAAGTCGAACTGATAAATTTTACTATCAGGTTCCCAGATAGTAACACAACGTTGTAACCGTTGAAAAACATCAATAGAACCCACAATCGATAAAAGTTTCCAGTAAGTTGAACATACTCACAAACCTGAATCTATGTGCAATCCCCGGTGAACTTATAAATATTCATACCGATGTTCATATTATAGAAGATACGAGGCATACCCACCAACTTTTGGTGAATTAATTTGTTTGCAACAAAATTACTATAAGGTAAGTTTAACTATTAAGAAGCAATAAAACTAATTTTGTATTTTCTAATATCAATGACAACACAACTATTGCAACCACGTCATTGATGAGTGCCCCTACGGCGGCGGCACCCTCCGATGGGGGTGGACAAAGACATCTTTTGCGGACTTTGTAACCACAATTAATCCATCAACAACAATAACGATCAAGACTCTTGGGACCTTGAAGGGGGAACCTGCGATTACGATGGAGGAGAAGGAAACCGCGGCCCTAGAAGTGCCATGGAAAAAGGCTCCGGTTGGGAAATTTTTGCCCTAAGCGCTGCTGGTGGAAAGCCTCAAGAAGGATATCTCTAGACTACAATTCCAAGGGGCTTTTTGGATCGGATGGCCGGACTCACGTCATGTGATCATCCGGTTTGATTATGGGGAAGATTATTGCAGATTTTGGAGAAGAGGGGTTTGAACATTTGAAGGATCAAGAATGAGAGTGTTTGGATGGCAATATGACTTAATACAATGGTCAAGCCTTCGATCGTTCTGGTCTGGATATGTTTCGAGGGACTCCCGATTAACCTTTTCAGCAAATCATTACTTTTCTCACTGGCAAGTATTACGGGTACACCGCTTGCTCTAGATGATTCAACCACCAATGCCTCACGGTCGAGCGTGGCAAGAGTTTGTGTTGAGGTTGACTTGCTACAATAATTGAAAACTAAGGTTTAGATTTCACATGGGAGATCGGGTAAAGCGTCCTGGCAAACAATTCTTTATGAAAACCTTCCCGAGTACTGTACAAATTGTTGTAAGATCGAGCATTCGATTTAAGATTGTTGTAAAATTGTAACTTTCCCAAATCGGGACAAAAGAAACTTTGAAACAAGGGAACCTCGAGAATTAATGAGTAGAGGGCACTACTGTTGAACGGAGACCAGTCTTCTCAACGCGAAGGGCCTCTGATTCCTTCGACAAGAGAAAAAAAGGATTGGCGGTGTTGGAGTTTACATTTGATATAGGTGCTCAATTAGATTTGGCAGGCTCAGCTGGATTGGGCAAAACTAGACTGGTTGGAACGAACTGGTTTGTCACTCCGGTCGGCCGAGAACCAGTTCTTTGGTACATCGAACAAGTTGGACCAAGTCAAAATCGGCACATGTCTTGTGTGAAAAAGTGGTATATCTTTAAGGGGTAGTGGAGAGACAAATGTGTGAGCGTGGAGTTAGTGAATGGTTCCACTAACACCACTTGATGAAGTGTTCATCAAATCAAACACAATTCAATCCTCATTCTCATACTACATCCTAGCCGAAACTTAGAATAATATTTCTCTCTAATATACACTCTCAACAACCCAAAAAGAGAAATACATTTTTTTTTCTTATCTGTAAATTCCGGTTTATATTTCTATAACATTGAAGCTCACGACGATCGTCTTCAACATTCGTAGCTCTCATGACTAGCATCACAGGCACAACGAACAAGCTCAAGGTTGATCGGTGTGGATACCGATAGAGACGGGGGTTCGAAAGCTGCCGTTGGTGATTCAAAATACCATAATCCGCATTATTCGATTAGTTCCAAAAATGTATAATTCCTCTCACAAGTGAAGGGATTCATGGGTAGATACGCGTTCTAAACACCCATTAATCCTCCCCTGAAGGATCCGCTCATACCATAGGAATCGAAAAATAGGTAAAAATTACTTACGATTTTTGGTTAAAGGTTCTGATTTCGGATGCTGTGCTGCTACCATCAATAGCATTCCCTTGCGGAATTGCTCTCTATCGGTATCCACGCAACGAAATGAACAGCAGGTGCTAGCTCTTCTTTTCTAAGTTTTGGGAATCTAGAGAGAAGAGAAGGGCAGAAATCTTATTTCAGGAATTGGGGTTTAGCAACTCTCAGAGGTCTGACCCTAGGGTTTCAGCCAAAATAGATTATATAGGTGTAAGAGTTAGTTCTGAAAACCATCCCCCGCGTCCTATCAACCTCTTATGGTAGTGGGAGTTTTTATCGCATAATAACTCCCACGTAATCCTAACTAAAACCAAATACCGAAAATGCCCCTCTTTAATCTATAATTCGAATAATAACATTTTGTCATTCTTAGAAAAATAAATGTCAGATACAATGAACCTAGACACATTCTAGATTCATTGAATCTGGA
This sequence comes from Vinca minor, assembly GCA_026122235.1. Lineage (NCBI taxonomy): Eukaryota > Viridiplantae > Streptophyta > Magnoliopsida > Gentianales > Apocynaceae > Vinca > Vinca minor. The sequence goes on from JAOCZM010000002.1 coordinate 1,312,280, forward strand.
CATGAAGCTGGTTAACTCGTCTATGCATGTAACCTTGTAGCTCATATCATACTGGCAATGAAAACACACTTAGCAGTAGTATGTGTTTTTAAAATCACAACCAGTTTCCTATCAGGACATTGTGACTACCCAGAGTGAATGTATGGTGGAACCTAATATCAATTCACTATTTTATCCCTTTGTCTCGCGATATCCAAATTAAGCATAAGGCATGGTAGTTGTCACCCTTATAAAGCTTAATTGATTTATGTTGAATCTCCAGGTAGACTGTTCCAACAAATAGTATTTAACCAACTTTATTAAGTACATTTGAGCAAAGTCATGCATTTAAATAGTCTTCCCTATTGAGGGGCCCATGGATATCTCTCTCTAATAAGAGAGGGACAAATCCCTTACAACGCCTCTCACATTCAAGCCATGATAGGATACTACATCCGATCATCAGTCGTATTAATTACTCGATTAAAAGTAATATCCGACTGAGTCAAAACGCAGCTCCATTCATGTTAGAAATGATGGAGACATAAGGTCTACAGATTCTAAATAGTATTGAGGAAGTAATACTTATGACTAAAGAACCATGAAGTATTACTTCTCTTTTGGATCACGTCCGAACAATATATCCCAATATATTGTGTCTATGATATGATTTGTATCCATTACACATGATTAGTAAAACATAGTCATCAGTCAAACATCATACTAATTTTATTTCATTGTATAGAGCATTGCATAAAACTAGGGACAATCAGAATAGTAATTATATAAGCAAATGAGTTTTACTATCAAATCGCGCATTTGAGGTTCAAAAGAAAAATTAACTATTCAAATGACATGCTCAAAAATATAAAAAATGCACAACATATGTTAATAGTCCTAGGGCACTACTAACAACAAGGTATTGGTTGTTTCTCGCGAGTAGATCCTTTAAAGGAACGAAATCCCATTTTATTTCCGCCATTTTTACGTGGGGATTCTGAATTTTTCCTTTGAAGTGGTATTAGAGCCTATCACGAGAACCCAATTACTTTGTTTATGTGCTATCGTGCTTTTAGTAGACGGATAATGCATGTCATAAGATGTTATTTACCTTTGTACAGTCTTTGGGAAGTCGTTTAAGTGTTATACGAATCCTGGAACGAATTGTGGATTCGTGTTTTTGGCTGATTCCTGGGACTAATTTTGATCGACCGGAAGAGGTTCGCGGCAGACCGGATGTGTTCTAGAAAATGGGATTTTGCTACTGCGTAGAATTTGGTCGACTGGTGGGCAATCACGGTCGACTGAGGCTAGTCTGTTTTCAGACCGGTTGATCAGAAATGTTTTGGGTCGACCGAGGTGGCTTAATTTTATACTATTTTTGGTTATTGCCTTATCGCGGTCGATCGGGAGTATGGCCTGGGTTGACCGGAAAGGGGTAGGCATTGTATTTTCTCTTTAAGCATGATTGTCGTGTTAATTGAGCATGGTGCATAGTAATAGCCTTTGACCCAGTGATTTTTATTATATTATGACATGCGTGTTGTGCCTTATCTATTCATTCTGGTTATAAATTTAATCTCAAATGTAACTCGATGATTCTTTCAATTATGTAAGAGTATAGAATATGATTTTATATTTTTTCATATGTAACAAGTGATGAAGACGCCTGTCCATCAGATGGAGGAAACCACAAGGAGGCCGAAGAAAATAGATAGGTTTTATTGCTTGTCCACTTTTAGATTGACCTAAGATTTTTTGTTGGCTCAAAAAATCTGTATAGGAGCTACTACTATGTCACAGATTTATTTACTACATTACGCACTTCGCATGTGATGCCTATTGCATGATTTACAACTTTTATAGCATGTTAATTCAAAAATATAATCAGATTATGCACCGTTTGGTAAGGCAATTTAAAAATCCCTCAATTTTAAATATTAAGTCTATTGCCTCCCAAGTGGGGCCCTCGTCAAGGCCTAGATCGACAGTTGTGTGAACTTCCGAGTGGAATAAGCGCATGTCTATCAGGGTACGGCGCGAAGGATAAGTTACTAATATCCGCCGGTCAACCTGAAGGAAAAATTTGTAATCCCTAAAAGGCAGCAGAAATAAATAGCGCGGGATTAAATTCCTTTAAAAGATCTACTCACGAGAAAGAACAAAAAAACCATGTGTTAGGATCATACCTTTGTGTCGATCTAATCGACGTTGCCAAATTCTGCTACTAATGATCACCAACATCAGCCTTCAGACTCCTGTCTCTATTGGAATCCACACACCAACCTCTGATCTTGTTACTCCGTGTTTTAGATGCTAGTCCAAGAACTTCGAAGTTTGAAAACACTACCCCGGAATCCACAAAGTTTAGATTACTTAGGAAACCCCGGAAAATCAAAGAGATGAAAATCGTATTTTTCTTCTCTTTTAATTGTTCTTGAGAGTATGTAAAAGTGAGATAAAAAATCAGAATTTTTTTGTTTTGGCTAGAGAGGGAAAAAATGGAGAGGAATTCAATTAATTCTAGAATATGGAGAATGATGAACATTTCATCATTATGCGGTGTTAGTGGAATCACCAACTAACTCCACATCCCCACTATTCTCTCCCCACTATCATTTTACCTACACACATGTAGATGTGTCGGTTTTGACCCAGTCCAACTAGTCCGGTCGACCGGAGAAATGGTTCTCGGTCGACCGGAGTGACAAAAAGTTCGGTCAACTAGGTCTTTTGCCCAATCCAATTGAGAACCTATATAATGTAAACTCCAACACAATCTTGGATCATACTTAACTGGATTAACTTAGTGGTTGAGAATCTGGAGGCAAAAGGGTTAAGATGTGCATTTATGTACTAAGGATAATTGTTACCTACAACACTAACTAAGAGTCACATAATTGATGTGTTAAGCAAGTGTTCTGTACCTAAAGCGTCTTCTTGAGTATAGTAGCCAAATCTGCCTTGAGAATGATGAAATATGGATGTTAGTCCTACTAGAAAGTTTTGAACTTTCCAAATGAATACTTGAGGGTTATTCTTTTGAAGAAAATAGTGGGAGAATCATTAAATAAAGTCCCTTTAATGATTTTAAAATATGACAACTAAAACTTTGTAAACTATTCTTTGTAGATATAATGGCAAATGCAATCGTTGCATCAAACTCTTTATCATGGAGATCCGTCCTTAAGAAGGAAAAACTTGAGGGAGGAAACTTCCTAAACTGGTACAGGAACTTGAGAATCATTTTTAAGTAAGAGAAAAAGTTGTACGTTCTTGAGACTCATATTTCTGATTCACCCGCCGTGGGGGCTCTAGCCGCTGAAATAAGTGCTTATCGTAAGCACTTAGATGTGTCTAGTCTTATGTTAGTGACCATGATCTCTGAGCTTTAGAAGCAACATGAGGAAATGGGAGATTTCGATATGATTAATAATCTACGACAACTTATTCAAGGTCAAGCCCACCAGGAGAGATTCGATGTGTCGAAGTCTCTATTTCAGTCGGAACTCACATTTTGAAGATGATTGCCTATATTGAGAGCCGCAAAAGACTGAGATTTTCTCTTGACCAAGAGCTATCCACTAACTTGATTCAACAATCATTGCCTGAATCATTCACTCAGGTTGTATTGAACTACAATATAAATGAGATAGAAAAACCTCTCCGAGAATTGTTGAACATGTTGAGGATCGTACTGCCGAGAAGGAAATAGGTAAGTCCAAAGTCATTTACTTGGTCAACAACCAGGTGCAAAGGTTTTGGTTAGCCTTAAGGCAAGCCTTCGAGCAAACCTAATCATTCTAAGAAAGCACTAAAACCCAATGGCGTTGTGGCTAAGGATGGAAACTATTTCTATTGTGGACAAAAATGACACTGGAAGAGAAACTGCCCAAGTTATCTTGCCAGCAAAAGCTAGGAAAAGGAGCAAATGTTGTTTCTGGCTCAAGTATTTAAATTATTGTGATCAAATTGTCTACTACTAATTCCTCATAGGTATTAGATACCAGATGGTTCTCATATTTGCATGAATGTACAGGGACTACAAAGGAGTAGAGAGTTGGCAAAAGGCGATATGGACATATGTTTTGGCAATGGAGTAAGAGTTGCTGCATTAGCTGTAGGAACATATAGTCTTAGTTTGCCTTCCGGAATTTTTCTAGATTTAGATAGTTGTATATATGTACCTACATTAGCTAAGAATATTATTTCGATCTCTTGTTTGGCCAATATGAGTTTTGATATTCATATTAAAAACGAACGAATGTCGTTATTGTTAGATGATATCTTTTATTGTAGTGCTACTTTGGTCAATGATTTAAACTTGTTAGATCTAGATTCACCGATTCATAACAAAAATACAAAGAGGATAAAGACTGAAGAGTCTAATCCTACATACCTCTGGCATTGTTGCTTAGGTCATATAAACGAAAACTGCATTCCAAACTCCATAAAAATGGATTGTTGGAATCATTTGATTTTGAATCATATTATACATTCGAGCCTTTATACTAGAACTGGAGAACGTGCAAAGGATTTGTTGGAACTAATACATAGTGATTTATGTGGTCCATTCAATATCCATGCAAGAGGTGGTTATCTATATTTCATTACTTTTACTAATGATTTTAGTCTTTTTTGATAGTGTTACTTATGAAATACAAGTATAAGAATGAAGTAGAAAACCAGCTTGGCAAAAGTATTAAGAGGCTTAGATCCGATCGAGGTGGGGAATACTTAAGTCAAGAATTTCGTGACTGTCTAAAGATTTGTGGAATTGTTTCACAACTTTCTCCTTCGGCTACTCCTCAATGGAATGGTGTATCTGAAAGGAGAAATCGAACTCTATTAGATATGGTTCGATCAATGATGAGTCACGCTGGTCTTCTAAACTCCTTTGGGGATATGCTTTAGAAGCAACAATTTTAACACTAAACAGAGTTCCATCTAAATCTGTTGAAACGACATCACATCAGATATGGGCTGGGAGGCATCCTAGTATGTCTTTCTTAATTATTTGGGGTTGTGAGGCATTTGTGAAAATCCAACTTTGCACAAGATCAGCCCAAAGTCGGTCAAGTGCATCTTTGTGGAGTATCTAAGGAAATTAAAGGGTGCCACTTCTACACCCCGAATGAGAATAAACAAGCGGGAGCCATGGGGAACTTAATGAAGTTCCTGAGCTTGGTGAAATTCCAAGGGAACTTGGTGAAGTTCCAAGCACAAGTGACCAGGTGGAATGGAACAAGCTACACAAGATATTGTGGAGCCAGTTCTGGAAACACACCAATTGTGTAGGTCAAGTAGAGTTCGTAGATCACCCGAAAATTTTGGATTTTTCGTAACAGAACATGGAGATGTAATGTTTATTGATCATGATGAACCTACAACCTACAAACAAGCAATTACTAGTCCGGAATCTAAGAAATGGCTTGAGGCCATGAGATCCGAAATATATTCCATGTACACTAACCAAGTATGGATCTTGGTAGATACGCCCGAAAGGGTGACCCCAATAGGGTACAAGTGGGTTTTCAAATTGAAAACTGACATGGAAGAGAATGTTCAAATGTACAAGGGGCGACTTGTCACGAAAGGTTTTAAACAGATTCATGGTATTGACTATGATGAGACCTTTTTCCGCTGTAGTTATGTTTATATCCATTCGTATCTTGCTTGCTATAGCTGCATACTACGATTATGAAATCTGGCAAATGGATGTCAAAATAGTTTTCCTTAACATAAACCTTGATTAGGGGACGTGTATATGATACAACCCGAAGGTTTTGTCGATCCAAATAATTCCAATAAAGTATGTAAGCAATTGAAGTCAATTTATGGACTAAAGCAAACTTCTAGAAGCTGGAATCGACATTTTGACGAAGTCGTACGGGAGTTCAATTTTATCAAGAATGTTGATGAAGCTTGTATTTACAAAACGTTAAGTGGAAACTCAGTTGTATTCCTAGTTTTGTATGTAGATGACATACTATTATAGGGAATGACATTCCAACCTTGGAATCTATAAAGGTTTGGTTGGGGTAGTGTTTCTCTATGAAAGACTAAGATGAAGCAAGCTTCAGGAGTCAAAATCTACAGAGATAGATCACGTAGACTTCTAGGCCTAAGTCATAGTACATATAGAGACAAAGTGCTAAATCAGTTTAGCATGCAAGAGTCCAAAAAGAGCATTTATCTTATAGCACTTGGTACGGTTCTTTCAAGACAACAATGTGCTAAGACACTGGATGAGAAAGAACGCATGAGTGATATTCCAAATGCTTCGGCAATTAGATCTATCATGTATCCCATGTTGTGTACTCTTCCAGATGTCTCGTATTCTTTGAGTATAATGAGAAGATACCATTCTACTTACAGTAAACGTCACTGGATAGCCGTCAAGAACATCCTTAAGTACTTACGAAGGACTAAGGACACATTCATAATCTATGGTGGGGAAGACTAGCTCATTGTAAGTGGTTACATTGATGCTAGTTTCCTAACAGATAGAGACGACTTTAGATCTCAATTGGTTTATGTGTTTTGCCTAAACAATAATGTTGTGAGCATAAGGAGTTCAAAGCAAGAGACCGTTGCGGATTCTACAACCGAAGCTGAGTATATAGTTGCATAAGATGCTGTTAAGGAACATGTTTGGATCCGAAAGTTCATTAATGAACTTGGTGTGGTGCCTAGCAATTCGAATGCGATTGATCTCTATTGTGACAACAATGGAGCCATATCTCAATCAAAGGAACCACGGTCTCACCAAAAGTCAAAACAAATATAGTTGTGGTATCACCTGATCTGTGAGATCATTGATAGAGAAGATGTGAAGATTTGTAAAGTTCATACAGATGATAAAATTGTGACCCACTGACGAAACGACTGACACAACAGCATCACGATCACCATACTTGTAGCATGGGTATTAGTTACCAATGGAACTGGTCTTAGAGATAGTTCTTATGTACAGTATACAGTAAAAGGAAAGATTGTTGTATTTTCTTTCATGTGATGCAATATTAAGGCATGAATTCCATTATCAGTGTTTTAATTAAGGCTGTGCAAATGTAATAAAACATAATAATGTCATTAGATACATATGTAATTGTTACATTGAACTATTCTAAAATGTCCTTATCCATCATTATTATGCAACTAGATGGGCTATAAAGGCATTTGTAGGGTGTATATATGAACCATGTGTAGGATGAGGTGTGATAGATAGAGGATTTGTCCCTCCTATAAAATAGGGGTGATATCTTGGGCCCTTTGATGGAATGAGAATAATTCATGGCCATGAACAAGTGAATTATATGAGTCATTAATGTTATTTGATTAATGTACTCGGGAATCAAGAAATTGATTGATTGAACTATACAAGTATGACATTCTCCATGACTTGTGTTCAATCTAGATATCAAGGACAACGGGATTAATTCAAAAAGATCATATTTGTGATTACTTGAATCATCGGACTATTTGTGAATTGGGAGTAACGATGTGTTGCTATATACCATTCATTAATGTTGACAATTGTTGTTACGGCCAACATAGCAAATACCTAAAGTGTCGCACACTATAATCAACTGGATTAGGCTTGTTGGAGTTTACATTTGATATAGGTGCTCAATTGGATTGGGCAAAACTGGACCCGAATGACCGGGAGATGTCTCGGGTAGACCGAGAACCATTTCTCCGGTCAACCGATCCAGTTAGACCAAGTCAAAACCAGTACATGTCTATTGTTAGAGAGTGGTATATGTTTAAGGGGTAGTGGGAAGAGAAATGTGTGAGTGTGGAGTTAATGGGTGGTTCAACTAACACCACTTGATGAAGTGTTCATCAAAACAAACACAATTCAATCCCCATTCTCATACTACATCCTAGCCGTAACTTAGAGAGAAATATTCTCTGAAATTTTGCTCTCTAATATACACTCTCAAGAACACAAAAAGAGAAATAAAAACTATTTTTCTTATCTCTAAATTGCGATTTATATTTCTATAACAATGAAGCTCACGAAGATCGTCTTCAACGTTCCTAGCTCTCGTGACTAACATCATAGGCATAACAAACAAGCTCAAGGTTGATCGGTGTGGATATCAGTAGTGACGGGAGTCCAAAAGTTGTCATTGGTGATTCAATGTAGCAGAATCCAAATTATTCGATTAGATTGAAAAGGTTATAATTACTATCACAAGGTACTGGTTCTTTCTTGTGAGTAGACCATTTTAAGGAATGGATTCCCATTTTATTTTCGCTACTTTATGTGCGATTCTGAATTTTTCCTTTCAGGTGGTGCTGAAAACTGCAGTTCGGGCCGATCCCAAGCAAGTTAGGTTTACGTCGGCAGAGAACGGCATGAAGGAACGTACCGGTGAAACAGAAGGAAAAAAAGGGGAGATACGGCGGTGGATGATGTCACAAAGGGGGACCAAGGACACAAACATATGGAGCCACCCCCACCTCACAAGCAATTGTGCAAATATGACTTTGTTGTGAGTATGAATTGTGCAAATTTCCAATTGGGGAAATACGCAAGTCTTTAAAGCTTGCAGAAAGGTCAACCCAACAATGATAAGGCATAAATCCTACTCCCGCTTTACTTATTTAAATTTGGAATCGGCGTTGTATATAAAAAAATGCCTCGATTGTGAGGGCAAAAAAATTGAGGCAAGAGCATCACTCACTTTTAGTGTTGCTTCATCCCATGTTAAAACTCTCACAATTACCAGTTTGACTTTGGTTACAGGAACATGAATAGCAAAATTTGGGTCTTTTGGAATGGCACACTAGATTGTGAGCTATCAAAGAACATGAGCAGGTGATTCATGATGAGGTGCTGAATTTTTCCGGTAGTCCAATTTTCTGATCCTTTATATATACTAAGTGTGCTTACACTCAACAGAGATCATTATGGCCCAATCTTGAATCCTTTTGCGACACAACGGGATTTCCCATGGCTTGTGGGGGAGACTTTAATGTTGTGCTAAGTCAGTCTGAAAGCCTTGGATATATACCCACAATATTACCGATTTTAGAGTTCTCAAATACTTTAAATAATTGTGGATTAAGGGATGTCCCCTTTAGGGGAGTCCGTTAACTTGGCGTAAGAGCTCAACACCACCTCTATTACGAAGGTTAGATAGAGTAGTAGAGAACTCAAGATGGAATGAATACTCAGATTGAACACTTATATAGAGCAATGTCGGAACACATCCTGCTTCGGGTTGTGGTAAAGTTAATAAGATGGGGGTGGTTCATCAGCTCTCTGTTTCTAATCCATGTGGATTAAGCATCCAAGTTTTATGGTTGTTGTTGCTCAAAGTTGGCCGAGACAGATTAAGGGGAACGGGCTTCAAATTTTGATGAGCAAGATTAAGTGTCTAAAAAGGGGACCTCTCCGAGGGGAATGCATTGGTGTTTGGAAACGTAGTTAACAATGTGAAGCAGTAGACAGCTTTGTTAGAATATGATATGGATCCCTCAAAATTGAACTGTATTAAGATGGTGGAAGTTAGGGAGGGTCATGAAAAGGTTCTGGTCATGGAAGAGGTGTTTTGGAGGCAAAAGGCGCGCATTAAGTAGCTAGAGGAAGGAAACTCAAACGCTCGATACTTCCACACTTTGTGTACGAACAAAATGAAAAAATATGGTTATATCGGGTTTATAGGACGACCAGGGGAATTGGATAACATCACCAGGTGATTTTGGGACTGAAGAGGGAGTGCTTCTACAAATCTCTTTTTGAAAGATATGGCTCTTTGGAGAGGTATTCTTATTTGCTCGACTTGATAACGAACATACTGAATGGTCCCGAAAACAAGGCTTTGGCAACACTCCCACAGTTAGAAGAGGTCAAGGAGGCTGTTTACTCATTGGATAAAATGAGTACAACGTGTCTAGATGAGAATACGAGACATTTCTTTGATGTTCTCAAGGCAGTGCAGGACTTTTGGGCAGGGGCGCCGATTCCCAAATCTATGGCTGTATCCTTTATAGTGCTCATTCAAAAGAGCATGAACCCTAGTAAATTTGGGGATTACAGGCCCATTTCACATGCATATTCTCCAGCAATATTCTTTCAAAGGTTCTTGCGATTTGGTTGGGGAAATTTCTTCAATTGTCTTTAGTATTAACCAATACAGTTTTGTTAAGGGGCGCTTGATATCTGATAACATCTTGCTAGCACAAGAATTGGTGCAACAGATAAATCGGCGTGTTCGAGGAGGTAATGTGGTGTTGAAGCTAGATATGATGAAATCATTTGATCAAGTGTCTCACTCTTTCCTTCTCATGATTTTGGCTCGCTTTGATTTCCATTTTACTTCATCAAAGCGGTTCAGAATTTATTGGCTTCCAATTGGTTTTCTGATCTTGTTAATGGTTGTCCCTATGGTAACTTTAAAGCTAGAAGAGGGGTAAAGCAAGGCGACCTGTTATTGCCGCTCTTATGTATTCTTGCAGCTGAGGTGCTATCTCGAGGCCTCAACTCTCAGCTCCTCTCAGCCTCAATGGCACAGTATTGCCTCACACGCCTCTCACTTTCAGTTGTAAATCTAGCTTTTGTAGATGATATCATTGTTTTCACCAACGGGGATAAACAAAGTCTTTTCAATTTGATGTCTTTCTTTCGAGATTACAAGAGGATTTCAGGACAACTCATTAATATTGGAAAGTCCTCATTTTATGTCTCTTCTAGTATGAGTGGCTCATACGCATCAATAATCAAACAAGTTACGGGTTTGTACAAGGAGGCCTACCCATTAAGTATCCTATGTGTCCTTTATTTATTGGGAGAAACCGAGTACAATACTGTAGCATCTTGGTGGATAGAGTGGCAGCAAGAGTGCAAGGTTGGAAAAACAAGTTACTAGTGTTGGAGTTTACATTTGATATATGTGCTCAATTGGACTGGTCATTCTGGTCGGTCGAGAATCTTTTCTGCGGTCGACCGGACCAGTTGAACCTAGTCAAAACTGGCATATCTACATGTGTGAGAGTGTGTGTGGAGTGGGAGAGAAATAAGGGGAGAGTGGGTGATTCCACTTACCCCACACTAGATGAAAATTGTTTTCATTCTAGCATTACAACAAGTTGAAATCTCTCTCTTTTTCTCTCTACCTCTAGCCGAACCAAAAAAAATGAAAAATCTGATTTTTCATTTCTTCATATTACACACTCTCAAGAACACTTTAAGAGACACAAAAAATATGATTTTTATAGTTCTTAGATTTTCGGTTTTCCTAAGTAGTCTGTGCTTTGTGGATTCCGGGTAAATTGTTTTCCACCTTCATAGTTGTCTTGGACCAGCATCTGAACCCAATAATCTTGTTTGTGTTATCTTGCTGTTTTAGTTGTTTATAATGCATATCATAGGATGTTTTTCTTTTTACAGCCTCTGGGAAGTTGTTTAAGTGTTAAACAAATCCCGGAACGAATTGAAAATTTCGTGTTTTTGGTTGTTTTCTATTTTCTGGAAAATATTTGGTCGACCGGATGAGGTTGTGGCAGACTGAACATGAGTTAGAAATAGGATTTTTCTACTGCCTAGATTTTGGACAACCGGTGAGCACTCACGGTCGACCGAGGCTAGTCTGATTTCAGGCCGGTCGAACATAAGTGTTCTGGGTCGACCGAGGTGGCCTAATTTTTACACTGTTTTGGTTACTACCTTATCTCGGTCGACCAAGAGTATGGCCTGGGTCGACTACTCTCGGTCGACCGAAAAGAGTCAGGCAGTGTATATTTGTGCTCTTAGCATGATTTTGTGTTTGTTTTGAGCATGGGGCATAGTAATAGTATTTGACCAGTGGTTTTTAATTATAATACAGCCTGCGTGTCATGACTTATCTATTATCACTTGTTGTAATTTTAATATCGAATGTAACTCCAGAATTCTTTCCATTTTGTAAAACTTATAAAATATGATTTTATTTATTTTACATATGTAACAAATAATGAAGAAAGGCGTCCATTAGAAGGAGGAAACCACGATGAGACGGAAGACAATATATAGGATTTATAGCTTTCCACCTTTAGATTGACCTAGGATTTCTGTTGGCTCGGAAAATCCGCATAGGGCTATTACTATGTCACGCCTATTTACTATTTTATGTCTTTTGGTTGAGATGACCGATGCGTGTTTACAATATTTATTTTAACATGTGATGCAAATTCAAACGTATAATTAGATTATACACCGTTTGGTGAGACAAATTTTAAAAATCCCTCAACTTTTAAATATTAAGTCTACTGCATTCCTAGCAGGGCCCTCGTCAAGGCCAAGATCCACAGTAGTGTGAACTTCCAAGTGGAATAAGCGCCTATCTATCTTGGTGAGGCACGAAGGATAAGTCAGTGATATCTGCTGGGCAACCTTGGGTTATACTTAACCGGATTACCTCAATTGTTGAGAATCTGGAGGCAAAAGGGTTAAGATGTGCATTTATGTACTGAGGGTAATCGTTACCTACTTAGCCAACCAAGAGTCACATAATTGATGTGATTAACAAACGTTGCTTACCTAAAGCATCTTCTTGAGTATAGTAACCAAAGCCTTCCTTGAGAATGACGAAATATGGACCTTGGTCCTACTAGAAAGTCTTGAACTTTCCGAATGAATACTTGAGGGTTATTCATTTGAAAAAAATAGTGGCAGAATCATTAAATAAAGTCCTTTTAATGATTTTAAAATATGAAAACTAAAACTTTGCAAATTCTTCTTTGTAGATAAAATGGCAAATGCAATTGTTGCATCAAACTCACTTTGATTGCGATCCGTCCTTGAGAAGGATAAACTTGAGGGAGAAAACTTCCTCGACTGGTATCGAGGAACAAATTCCTGATCCACCAGTCATAGGGGCTCCGACCTCTGAAATAAATGTGTATCATAAGCACTTAGATGACGCATTAGATGTGTCTAGTCTTATGTTAGTGACCATGACCTCTGAGCTTCATAAGCAACATGAGAAAATGGGAGCTTTCGATATGATTAATCATCTAAGGCAACTCTTTCAGGGTCAAGCCCGCCAGAAGAGATTCGATGTGTCGAAGTCTCTTTCAGAGCAAAATGGCCTAGGGAACACCAGTCGGAATTCACGTTCTGAAGATGATAGACTATATTGAGAGGCTCGAAAGGCTGGGATTTTCTCTAGGCCAGAAGCTATCCACTGATTTGATTCTGCAAACGTCGCCTGAATCATTCAGTCAAGTTGTACTTAACTAAAACATTAATGTAGATAGACAAACCTCTCTCAGAATTTTTTAACCTGTTACGGCTGCGGAGAAAGAAATAGGCAAGTCCAAGGCCATTTACATGGTCAACAACAACAGGGGCAAGGGTTTTGGTAAGCCTTCGGGCAAGCCTAACCATTCTAAGAAATCACTGAAGCCCAAGGGCGTTGTGGCTAAGCATAGAATTTGTTTCCAGAAAGGACATTGGAAAAGAAACTGCCCCAGTTATCTTGTCGGTAAAAAGCTTGGAAAGGGATCAAACGTTGCTAATGGCTCACGTATTTATGTTATTGAGATTAACTTGTCTACTAATACTTTCTCTTAGGTATTAGATACTGGATGTGGTTCTTACATTTGCATGAATGTTCATGGACTACAAATGAGTAGGGAGCTGGCAAAAGACGACGTGGACCTACGCGTTGGCAATGTAGAAAGAGTTGCTGCATTAGCTGTAGGAACATATAGCGAGCAGATACCAATCTACTTGCGGTGAACGTCACTGGATAGCCGTCAAGAATATATATCCTTAAGTACTTGTGAAGAACTAATGACACGTTCTTAATCTATGGTGAGGAAGACAAGCTCATTGTATGTTGTTACACTGATGCTAGTTTCCAAACAAATAAAGACGACTTTAGATCGCAATCGGGATATGTGTCTTGCCTAAAACTTCAACCAAAGCTGAGTATATAGCTGCATTAGATGATGCTTAGGAGATTTGGATCCGAAAGTTCCTTTGATGAACTTGGTGTGGTATACCTAGCATTTCGCATGTCGAATGTGATTGATCTCCATTTTGAATGGAGCCATATATCAAAGGTACCACGGTCTCACCAAAGGTCCAAACATATACTCCGACTGTATCACTCTATCTGCGAGATCATTGATAGAGGAGATGTGAAGATTTTCCAAGTTAATATGGACGGTAACATGGCCACCCACTGACGAAGCCGCTGATTCAGCAACAGGATGATCGCCATACTTGTAGACAGTTCTTATGTACAGTATACATTAAAATGCAAGGTTGTTGTCTTTAGTGTTAGTGGGAGATTGTTGTATTTCTTTTCATGTGATGAAATATTAAGGAATGAATTCCATTATTATTGTTTTGAATACATCTGTGCTTTTTTTATTATAAAACATATAATAATGTCCTTAGATAGTTATGTTGGCGTTACCTTGAACTATTCTAAAATGTCCCTAGTCAATCATTATTGTGAAATTTAAGGACAACAATAATGTATGGAGACTAGTATGTGTTGTGATTTTTTTATTTTTTATTTTTGGCAAAGCCACATGTTGTGGTGGGGGTGGCGTGGACCCCTACCCATTTATTAATATAGCCAAATTAGGCGAATAAAAGAGCATAGAGGGGGGCTATAGCCAAAACCTCTAAGTAGGTGGAAACAAATGCACTTCATACACAAAATAAAAAATGCAGAAAAATTGATTCATTTATAAGTATGAAGCAGGTGATACAAAAATGCCCATTGAATCTAGCATTCAAAACAAAGTAAAGAAAAAACTGTAGCACGTTATACTAACCAATAATGCCGCGGAAAAATTACAATTTAATATGTCGAATATAAGGAAGTCATTCCTGGTCTAAGTGGCAGTATCCGCAAACCATAGGTGGCAGACGATTGAAGTCCAGAAAAAATATACTAACTCAAGAATCACAAGCTTCATTAGCCAAAGCATCCGCACCCTTATTTGTCTACCTGTAAATGTATTGTACCTTTGAGTCACCATGAGCCGCAGCAATTTCTGAAATATTCCATCAAGTCTCCATGAAGATATTCTGTAAAAGTGAGGCGAATCAGACAAAAATCTAGAGTTTGACTACACATGCACCTGCGGAAATCCCAAATCTAAGGATATTTAAGACCCACAATCATGGCCTCAATCTCAACAAGTGAATTAGTAAAATGATCACCCAAATAACATGCAAAAGCACCAATAAAGTCCCCATTAGCATATCTCAAAACACCCTCTATACCTGCCATAGCGGGATTACCCCTTGCTGCTCCATCAACATTTAAAATGATCGGGTTCCCATTGCCAAGTCATTTTACCGCCACCACCCTACACCCCAAGCCAATACCAATGGATGGTACCCCTATATACACCCCGATGAGATCCGCAACAGGCATAATGGATTAGTAAACTACGGCCATTAGAGAGAATACCATCAAAGACAGAACGACATCTAGCGCGCCATAAAATCCAACAAAAACTTGCAAAAATAAAGGTATATACATCCTTCCACCATAATAACTTAAGTAAAGCAATATGTGAATCATACCTGAGTGTGCTCCAATCTATACCAACCAACGCACACACTTGTCTCCATACCGTTTGGGCCGAATTACAATCAACAAAAACATGCATAAAAGTATCTTCACCTTGACTACAATGACATTGCGAGGCCAAAGAGACTTCCTCTTCGCACCTCACTTAATGCCAAATTTTTTTTAAGAATACTCCACATAAATATTTTGAGCGACAAAGGAAATACCGAAGTCCATATGTGGCATCGCGAGAACTTGGTGACTCCATGAGGCTGAATCGTCCGTAGCACCGACGAAATTGTGAAGTGCCCCTTTGGCTCCAACTGCCATATGTGTGTGTCCCGATCAGCGGACAGGGTCACCGGCGGGAGTAGTCTCGCTTGGGCCGCGGGCAGCCGGCCGTGTGTGTTCGACTTCCATTGTTCCCCATCCAAATAGTCTGAAATGCATGATAAGTCCAAATCTAAGGTCACCACATTCCCTAAACAGCCCAGAAGGGCAAAGTTTTCATACCAAAAAGACGAGCAGCCATCCTGTATTAAAATATCAATATGAGACTTCGCCATACCCCGTGCTTGCAACATACGCCTCCATACATGAGAAACTGTGGCATGCAGCTGAACCAAGATGGGGTGCTGATGGTCACCACAATACTTGTCAAACATAAAAGATTTCCAAAGAGATTATGTAGTCCTGAAACGCCACCATAATTTTTTGTGAGAAAGAAATAAGATAAGAATTTAATGTAAATAAGCCCAAACCATTTTGTGAAGTGCCCCGACATAATCGAGACCAGGACATCCAATGTCTCCGACCACCAAACTATGTCTGTCCCCATAAAAAGTTTGAGAAAAGGCGCTCAATGTCAGCCAGGACCCTCTTAGGCGGTTGTGAAGCCGCGAGAATGTACATGGTCATGGAAGAAAATACATAAAGGAGCAAGATAAGGTGGCCCCCATCCCCAGAAGCTTGCGCTAGCATCCAGCCAACCTAGCCGCAAGCTTATCTTGCATGAATGAGTAGTAAATCACCTTTGTACAACCGACAAATATAGGGCAGCCCAAGTATGTGAAAGGCAATGTCCCTTGCGAAAAACCCGTAACTCTAACAATCATCTCAATTTTCTGCGGTTGAGTCTTATTAGAAACATAAAAATAGCATTTTCTTTCGTTGACCCGTTGACCAGAAGAAGCTTCATACTGCCTTATAAACGCAATAAGAGCCTACAACCCCCACTTAACCCCCATTCAGAAAAATCACAATATCATCCGCATAAGACAAATGGGAGACCAATGTACTTGACCGCGGCACTACAAATTTCCCTACCATTCCCGAACGAATCAGTTTATCCAGGCCCTTTGAGAGGACGTCGGCTACAATAGTAAAGAGCAGAGGAGATAATAGGTCATCTTGCTTCACTCCCCTTCCTGGACTAAAAAATCCGTTAGAGGTACCATTAACGAGGACAAAAAACCAATTATTATTAAGCAATTTTGGACCATATGCATGAAACGGGGACTAAAACCAAACCGATGAACCACCACAGGGATAAAAGAGCGAGAAACTCTGTCAAATGCCTTCATCGCATCAAGCTTAATAACCATATTACCTCCCCTGACTTTCTTATTCAAATAGCTAATCATTTCCATAGCCAACAGAACGTTATCGAAGATTATCCGACCCTTTACAAAACACGACTGATTATGACTGATGATGGTAGTAAGAAACTTCAATAATAGATTGGCCACAACTTTAGAAATGATTTTACTAGAAAAAGTGCATAGAGATATAGGGAAAAACTCACTGAAATTCACCGGGTTGTCAACCTTTGGTATAAGGACAAGGAAAGAGCTAGACATGGATCGAGGTAGGGGTAAACCAGCCCAGAAATCCCGCACTGCCTGGATCACATCCTCTTGTACGATCTCCCAGTTTAACCATCCGGGCCTACTGTACTCACGGGTCTAAAAAAAATAGCCTCCTTTATTCGAAACCTGTAGGTAAAGAATCAAGGAAAATGTTATCTGCATCGGTAATTAAACTCGGGATCAAATCAAGCAACTGGGGATCCGGTTGGGGAGACGATCAAAATCAAGCAATCTCTGAAAATAGTCGGCTCCAGACGCACTGAAACAGAACGGCCAACCCCCCTCTATCAGTGGCAAGCCGAGACTCAAACAGAAGAAGACTATGACCTGAGACGGTCCGGGGAAGGTGAGTAACTGATGTATGTTGAAACATCTCATTCCGAGACGAATTAACAAAAACCCGATCCAAAGTCCTAAGAAGCGGTCGAGAGCCGCCTCTACACCAAGTAAATTGACCTCCCAAGATAGGAACTTCCAATAATTTACAATCATGAATAGTCTCCAAAACTCTGTCATAGGCAAAAATGGCAGAACTGATCCCGACTTTCACTAACTAGCAAAACCACATTAAAATCACCTCTAACAGACCATGGGTGGTTATTCCGAGAGTGAAATAGATGGAGATCATTCCATAATTATTTGCGCTACACATAGGAGCAGTTAGCATATACAAAGGAACAACAGATCCACAGAATCATCCCACATAACCCAAATTTTGCTAGTGCATTTACCAAAGTAAGAATAAAAACCAAGACACCGAGCATAAACAGATATATTAGATAAACCTACCATCGGCTCCAACGAAAAAAATAAAGCTTAAACGATGTTCCCTTTTAAGATGCCGAATACTAGAAATGGTGCTATCATTCGATATCCCTCGAACATTCCAAATTATCCAATTCATTAAAACAACATAACGGATAAAGTAAGAAGGTAGCAAAAAACTATTTAGTATTGTAAGACGAACCCTTCTGGGCTAACTGTGGAGAACGCCTCAAAGGCAATTGAATGGGCGTAGGTTCCTGTCTTAGAGAAAAATTAGAGAGGTGTACAGGAACACATGCCTTTGGATGGCTGCTAGACAAAAGAATTGCATGTGCTCCCCTTTCATCCGAGTCTTGCTGTGTCGGATTCCGGCTGGGTCGGGTCTTGATTATCCAGCTGAGCCGGACCTTCATAGAGAACCAGGTCCGAGCCCCTTCAACATCAGGCTCTAAACCCGGTGCATCCCCTACCGCCCAACCTGTAATGTCGGGTCGGTACTTTTGTAACACGGGTCGGGCCAGAGACTTCGGGCGTAGGGTGATCATCACTTACCAAAGAAATCGTGGCCGGCGGTGATGCCACTGTCCAGTCAAGCAATACAGCAAATTTCGCCAATTGATCCATAATTCCTTCTATGGGGACCATTTTAGAAATCCCCCAGCAGATTGGTGTTCTTTTGCTTCGGCATTCGAAGGTGTCATACATCCAACTTTTATATCATCCACACTATTCAACCCAACCCGTGCTGGAGTTCGAGAAAAATCCAATATTTCTTGAAGTTCTTGATTTTTGGGTGCCATTTCAGAAATTTCAAGAGTCTCAATTGCAAGGTTTACAAGGGGAGGCGGCTGATCAACGACAGGAAATTTCTCCACCCGGGGGCGGAACCGGCGGACTTTTCAATAAACCAACAGGGGCCGCTCTTCCCAATAGGAGCCCTATCAGTACCATATGTACTAGAAGGAGGGGCAGTCAGAGACGTCTGCGTCAATGTACTGGGCTCGTCATGGACCTTTGTTGACGAAAACCATGTTTTCCGTGTGGGGCAAGTAACACGGACAGAGGCTAGGAGTCTGTGGGTGTGGCGGCGGTGGAGCCTTCTCCTTCTTCTTTCCCATAGGAGGCGGCAGCGGTATATATATTTTTGGTAATTCCGCAATGATCTTGACTATGACCAATCCGCATACATCTTAAACATTATTTCGGGAGATCATCATACACAATTGGTTGCCAATATCCTTTACCTATCTTAGCATGAGTAATCCGAATTCTTTGGGGGCAAATCTGCAAGAAAATCAACATCAACACATACCTTAGCAATACTAGGGCAGGAGGCAATGGCGGTTGGGGCATCTAAATCTAGGGGGCAGCCTACCACTCGTGCCAATGAAAAAAAATGATTTATTGTACAAATATATTAGGAATCCCTCAAAACCAATCCAAACAGGTACTATCGATGGTTCTTCGTTCACATTAAAACCATATGTCCACTTGAAAACACGCATCAATAATCCAAAAGTTCCAATTTCCTTGTCTCCATAATGGACAATAATCTTTTTCCAGGTCAAACCGAATAAGAGCGTGATGTGGGATCCATTCTACCAATCCAAAAACTTTCCTTAAATCCAAATTTGGGAAAAGATTTTCGTAAAGCCTCCATATTCGGCACATGTTTTTGGAATTTACCTACATGGGAAAACCGCCATGGGTTAATTAAAATATCATGTTCATCCACCTGGATGACGAGATTGGGCTCGCCCTTGTACATATCCAATGGCGTGATAGGGAGGGAAACATCCACGGTCGCGGGGCTGGTCAGAATCTCCTCAAAACTCTTGATTTTCCGAGGCGTGGCTGCCGCGGCTGGAGGCGAAGCGGGCGTAGGGCAGGAGACCATAGGGGCCGCGAAGATAGAGGTTTACAATGGGAAGGAGTTCGCTAGGAAGAGAGAGAGAGAGATTTGGTTATGGTATGGAGAAGTTGATGTGGAAATAAAAAAATATTGAAGAAAGCTTTGCAAGTCATGTGTTGTGATTAAATATGGAGATACTAAATCAAACACATGGGTATTTGATACTGGACTGGCCCGCTTATAAGAAAATTTCATGGATTGTTGTATAAATGTTAGCAATGTTCTTATAATTATTCAGTTCACACCTAAATCCTTCGACTTGAGATCACACAAAGTTTGACATACACCGTGACTTGTGTTAAATCTAGATATCGAGAACAAAGGAATTAATGCAAAAGATCATATTCGTGGTATCTTAAATCACTGGGACTATTTGTTAATTTGGAGTAATGATGTGTTGCTAAATATCTCTCATTATTGCTAACAATTGTTGTCACGACCAACATAGCAAAATACCTAATGGGTCGCACACTATAATCAACTGGATTGGGCTTGTTGGAGTTTACATTTGATATAGGTGCTCAATTGAAATGGGGCAGGCTCAACTGGAATGGGCAAAATACCCGGTCGACCGAGAGCTGTCTCGGGTCGACCGGACTTTTGGTCATTCCGGTCGGCCGAGAACCTCTTCTGCGGTTTACCGGACCAGTTGGACTTGGTCAAAACCGACATATCTACATATGTAAGGGAGTGTGTGGAGTGGGAGAGTAATTGGACGAGATCGTCCGTCTTCACTGAGTTCCGGTAAGCATGGTATCAAACTGGGATTCCCGTTTTGCGTCTCATTTTTGTCAGAGTTACAACGAGGAAATATGAATGAAGTTGTCCTTAATTACTGCATATCATCCTCAAACCAACAACACAAAAAATCAATTAGCACGCTTTCATTTAATTGCAAAAAAGTTCAGGTTATCACATCCTTCCCCCTTGCATAAGTTTAATCCTCAAAACTCTCTCACCTCGGGATTCAAACAGTTGTGGATACTTATGGCGAGCTTCTTCCTGAAGTTGCCAAATTGCATCCCTTTCTGTGTGATTCGACCACTATATTTTGACATAGGGTATGGTTATTCGCCTCAAAATCTGATCCTTATGATCAACTATCCTTGTTGGTACCTCTTGACAGGACAAGTCTTCTCGTAGCTCCAACGGATCCATTACAATACATGTCTAGGATCTGGCACATACGCCTCATACGTGACACATGTAATACCTTTTCCAAAATCACATACGGTCCCAAATATCTCGGACTAAGCTTCCCGCTTTTACCAAACTGCATGACCCCTTTCGATGGAAAAACCTGTAAGAAAACTTTGTCACCCATTTGATGTTCCAATGGTCTTCGTTTTCTATCAGCCCAACTATTCTGCATATCCTGAGCTACCTTTAACTTTTCCCAAATTAATGGTTTTGTTGGAGTTTCAACAAGGCAATGGGAACGAAGTTGTCCTTAAGTACTGCTTATCATCCTCAAATCGATGGGCACTCGGAAGGGATAATTCAGACTTTAGAGGACACATTACGATCTTGTGTGTTAGACTTCAATGGAAGCTAGGCGGATAATTTGACTTTGGTTTAGTTCGCCTACAATAACAGTTTTCAAGCAAGAATCGGTATAGCGCGTTATGAAGTTTTGTATGGTAGGAAATGTCGGTCGCCGGTATGCTGGGATGATACTGGGTAGATGAATGTAACAGGGCAAGAATTGCTTCAAGTGACAATGGAAGTGGTACCATTGATCGGGAAAGGTTAAAGGCAGCACAAGATAAGCAGAAAAGTTGGGCTGATAGCGAATGAAGACCATTGGAACTTCAAGTGGGTGACAAAGTTTACTTACGATATTACCAACGAAAGGGTGGGAAGCTTCAAAGTGCACTAAAGAACGTCCAAAACGGAGTTTGTTTTTCCTGATTTTCTCCTCTTCTTTTTCCCTTCTCAAAATCATGCTCTAACTTCCATATTGACACAACTATTCGAAAGGTGATAAACCCCCTCCCCCCCCCCCCCACAAGTTCCTAGTTATATATACTTAAGCCCTCCAACTTACATATAACATAAAAGCCACCCATAAGTAAACGTACACAAGAATAAACATTTAATAATCATAAAACACAAAAAGTCAATTAGCATGCTTTCATTTAATTGCAAAAAAGTTCAGGTTATCACATCGTTCCCCCTTACAGAAGTTTGATCATCTAAACTTGCTCACCTTGGAATTCAAACAGTTGTAGATACTTCTGGCGAGCTTCTTCCTCAAGTTCCTAAATTTCCTCACTTTTTGTGTGATTCGACCACTGTATCTTGACATAGGGTATGGTTCTTCGCCTCAAAATTTGATCCTTACGACCCACTATCCTTACGGTTCCACTTCCAATACATGACTAGGATCTGGCACATACTGTGACAACCCATAATTTCGGGTATCAATTTAAAAGTTAGTTTTATATTAATCTTTCACTAAATAAGGTTAAAAATGTCATTTTAATTAATTAGCAAGGGCAAAATGGGCAAAACAATAAAATAGGTAATTTTATTTAAAGACAAGGGCATAATAGTAATTTTAAAATTAGGAAATAAAAGAAAAAGAAATAAGTTCATACTTATCTCTTTATACTTGCTCACCAAGAAAATAAAAATATTCGCATTAAAAATCCCTGAATTACATGTTATTTACACAAAATAATATTTACACAAAAAGTCCTTGTAAGTTCAAGAAATTGCTACTAAGGTCCCTAATTCCTACTATAAATAGAAGGCCTTTGGCCCCCAGTTCACTTGCACCATTCTTCCCAGAAAGGGAAATTCTCTCTAAACTATCCCTACACCAAAACTCTCCCGATCCAAATAATAAACTTCTGGAATCTCTGACGGTGAATTTGGCTGCGATAGACAGGTATCTTTATTTGAATATGTTGTCATAATCCTGCAATAATAAAGTTAGGTTATTCGGGCTCATGAAAGAAAGTAGATTATATTCTCAGAGACTGTTGTGCCCGAGGATTGTGGAAACGCAATCCCGGGAGCATTCGTGACCCACCCCACTGTGGAGACTTTACTAATCGGATTTTTGTCCGGTTAAGACGAATGAACCAGATGAATATAAGTCTACATTCTTAATTGATCCTAGACTAGAAAAGAGTAACATATATTTTGCATTATATTTAAAATTAAATAGACATTAAGCAAATAGAAATATCCAGTTATAATATTGGAAAGCGAACAAGAGCATTTCAATATTAGAACTTGGAATCACTTATCATCCTTAACATTGAAAATATTATTTTGTTCTAAGAATATTTTAACCTGTTATTGAAATAGCATTTTCATAGTTTCTATTTTATTGACAATCTGAAACTAGAAAGAAATAAAAGAATTTTATTACTTCTTTCAATAAAATTAGATCACAGATCACAGTAGTTGTAGTAATAGCAATGAACAGTAATAATAATAATTAAGGAAACAGAAAAGAGTAATTGACTTGGCCGGTCATGCACTCTTTTATTTCTGGATCTGATATACGGAATGGTTTTCTTATTCCGGAAAGATATTTCTGAACTTGAAGAGAAAGAATATTCCAGATAAAGAATGTTTTCTTTTAAAATGAAATGATTTCTAAATTATTTTGGTAGAAGATAAAGAAAATGCTTTCTGAAATAAAACAATTTTGGAAATGATTTTGGAAAAGGAAAAAGTATTTCTAAATAAAGAATTGAGTCAACGCTAGTCATAAACCCATATTAGAAGATTTTGGTATCAGAGTGCGCAGCGAAAGCTTGAGATTAGAAATCCGTACATTGGGATTCAGTCAAAGACCGAAGTCAACTTAGAAGCTATAGAATAGTTTAGAAAATTTCTATCCACGTGTAATTTATATTGTAAAAGATAGAACCCAGTGCCGAGAGGCACGCGGCGTACCCGACCCGAGAGGGACGGGGCGTCACACATACTGCCTCATCTCTGACGCATGGAATACGTTGTGTTTTCGTGACAGTGTTGCAGGTAATGCCAAACGATAAGCTAGATCCTCAACCCTTTCCAAAGTCTCATAAGGTCCCAAATATCTCGAACTAAGCTTCCCTCTCTAACCAAACTGCATGACCTCTTTCGTTGGCGAAACCCGTAAGTAAACTTTGTCACCAACTTGAAGTTCCAATGGTCTTGGGTTGCTATCAGCCCAACGTTTTTGCCTATCCTGAGATTCATTTTGAACCTTTCCCGTGTCAACGATACCACTTCCATTGTCACTTGAACCAATTCCGGCCATGTTACTTTCTTTTTTATATTATCATCCCAATATACCGACAACGAACATTTCCTACCATACTGATGCTTTTTCCAACTGCCCATCTGTTTGAGTACGATAAGCAGTACTGAGGGACAACTTCTTTCCCATTACCTCGTTGAAAATCCCACAAAATCGAGACACAAAACGGGAAACCCAATCCAATACAATGCTTAACGGAACCCAGTGAAGACGGACGGTCTCATCCAAACCGATGTGCATAAATGAGATAGTGCTCTTTAAAAGGATCCTGTAAATATTGTATCGAACCATGATTCCCCTTTTTTGTCTCTGTTTTGTCAGAGTTTCAACGAGGAAATGGGAACGAAGTTGTTCTTAAGTACTGCTTATTATCCTCAAACCAACGGACAATCCGAAAGGACAATTCATATTTTAGAGGACATGTTACGGACATGTGTGTTAGACTTCAAAGGAACCTGGGTGGATCATTTGACTTTGGTTGATTTCGCCTACAATAACAGTTTTCAAGAAAGCATCGGTATGGCTCCGTATGAAGCTTTGTATGGTACGAAATGTCGGTCGCCGGTATGTTGGAATGATATTGGGTAGATAATTGTTACAGGGCCCCAGAATTGGTTCAAGTGACAATGGAAGTGGTACCATTGATTCCGGAAAGGTTAAAGGCAGCACAAGATAGGCAGAAAAGTTGGGCTGATAGCAAACGAAAACCATTGGAACTTCAAGTGGGTGACAAATTTACTTACGGTATCACCAACGAAAGGGGTCATGTGGTTTGGTAAGAGAATGAAGCTTCTAAGCGCACTAAAGAACGTCCAAAACGGAGTTTGTTTACTACTTCAATTATGCAGTTTACTCACAGCTCTCATGTTTTTCCTGATTTTCTTCTTCTTCTTTTTCTCTAATTTCTTTTTCCTTTCTAACCTCTCAAAATCCGGCACTAACTTCCCTAGAGACACAAATATTCGAAAGGTGATAAAACCCCCACAAATAACATAGTTGTGTAAACATGTTTCTTTTTTAAGTATACTTAAGCCCCCAACTTACATATAACATAAAAGCCACCAATATGTAAACGTGCACAAAAAATAAAATTCAATAATCATATAACACAAAAAGTCAATTAGCATGCTTTCATTTAATTGTAAAAAAAATTCAGGTTATCACATCGTTTCCCCTTACAGAAGTTTCATCCTCAAAACTTGCTCATTTAATGATTCAAACAGTTGTAGATACTTCTGGCGAGCTTCTCCACTGTCCTTACCGGTGCCACTTGATAGGACAATAATTCCAGTAGCTCAAATGGTTCCGCTTCCAATACATGACTAGGATCTGGCACATACCGCCTCATATGTGACATATGGAATACGCCGTGTATTCGTGATAGTGTTTGCGGTAATGCCAAACGATAAGCAATATCCTCAACATACCGACGACTGACATTTCCTACCAAACAAAGCTTCATAAGGCGTCATACCGATGCTTGCTTGAAAACTGTTATTGTAGGAGAACTCAACCAAAGTCAAATTATCCACTCATCTTCTTCTGAAGTCTAGCACACAAGCCTGTAACATGTCCTCTAAAGTATGAATTGTCCTTTTCGACTGCACATTAGTTTGAGGATGATAAGCAGTACTTAAGGACAACTTCGTTCCCATTTTCTCATTGAAACTCTGCAAAAATTGAGACACAAACTGGGAATCACGGTCCAATACAATAATTACCGAATCCTTGTGAAGACGCACTTGCTCATTCATGTACATCGGTTTGGATGAGATAGTTCGTCTTCACTGGGTTTCGATGAGGCAATGAGAATGAAGTTGTCCTTAAGTACTGCTTATCATTCTCAAACCGATGGGCAGTTGGAAAAGATAATGAAGACTTTAGAGGACATGTTACGGGCTTGTGTGTTAGACTTCAAAGAAAGATGTGTGGATCATTTGAATATGGTTTAGTTTGCCTACAATAACAATTTTCAAACAAGCATCGGTATGGCACCTTATGAAGCTTTGTATGGTAGGAAATGTCGGTAGCTGGTATGTTAGGATGATATTGGGGAGATGACGGTAATAGGGCTGAATTTGCTTCAAGTGACAATGGAAGTGATACCGTTGATTCGGGAAAGGTTAAAGGCAGCGTAGGATAGGCAGAAAAGTTGTGTTGAGACCAAATGAAGATCATTGGAACTTTAAGTGGGTGACAAAGTTTACTTACGGGTTTCACCAACGAAAGGGGTCGTGTGGTTTTGTACGAGCGGGAAACTTTAAAACACACTAAAAAATATCCAAAACGGAGTATGTTTACTACTTCAATTATGCAATTTACTCTCATCTCTCATGTTTTTCTTGATTTGTTTCCTCTACTTTTTCTCTAACTTCACTTTTCCCTTCTAACCTCTCAAAATCATGCACTAACTTCCCTAGAGACACAACTATTCGAAAGGTAATAAAAAAAAACCCCACAATTTTCTTGTTATGTACACTTAAGCACCCCAACTTACATAAAAGCCACCCAAGTTTCAGATGACAATAGAAGTGGTACCATTGATTCGGGAAAGATTAAAAGCAGCGCAATGTTACCACTTCTGTTGTCAATTGAAACTTGGGTGGCTTTTATGTAAGTTGGGGTGCTTAAGTGTACATAACTAGAAACTTGTGGGGGGTTTTATTACCTTTCGAATAGTTGTGTCTCTAGAAAGTTAGTGCGAGGGATTATGAGAGGTTAGAAGGGAAAAGAAGTTAGAGAAAAAAGTAGAGAAACAAATCAAGAAAAACATGAGAGATGAGTAAATTGCATAATTGAAAGTAGTAAAATAACTTCATTTTGGGACGTTCTTTAGTGCGTTTGAAGCTTTCGCTCTTACCAAACCACATAACCCATTTCATTGGCGAAACCCGTAAGTAAAATTTGTCACCCACTGAAGTTCCAATGGTCTTCGCTTTGCTATCAGCCGAACTTTTCTTCCTATTTCTTGCACTGTCTTTAACCTTTCCCGAATCAACTGTACAACTCCATTGTCACTTAAAGAAATTCCTCCCTATTACCGTCATCTTCCCAATATCATACCAACATACCGATGGGACCGACATTTCCTACCATACAAAGTTTCATAAGGCGCCATACCAATGCTTGCTTGAAAACTGTTATTGTAGGCAAACTAAACCAAAGTCAAATGATCCACACAGCTTCCTTTGAAGTCTAACACACAAGCCCGTAACATGTCCTCTAAAGTTTGAATTATCCTTTCCAACTGCCCATCGGTTTCTTGATTTTCTTCCTCTTCTTTTTCTCTCATTTTACTATAAGAAGCTCGCCAAAATTATCCACAACCGTTTGAATCCGGAGGTGAGCAAGTTTTGAGGATAAAACTTCTGTAAGGGGGAAGAATGTGATAACCTGAACTTTTTTAAATTAAATGAAACATGCTAATCATTTTTTGTGTTATTTGATTATTAAATATTAATTGTAGTGTACGTTTAAATATTGGTGGCTTTTATTTTATATGTAAGTTAGGTTCCAATAAGCATTGTATCCGACTGATGTGCATGAATGAGATCGTCCGTCTGGACTGGGGTTCCGATAAGCATTGTATTGGACTGGGATTCCCGTTTTGTGTCTCGATTTTGTTTGAGTTTCAACGAGACAATGGGAACGAAGTTGTCCTTAAGCACTGCTTATCATCCTTAAACCGATGGGCAGTTGGAAAGGATAATTCAGACTTTAGAGGACATGTTACGGGCTTGTGTGTTAGACTTCAAATGAAGCTGTGTGGATCATTTGACTTTGGTTTAGTTCACCTACCATAACAGTTTTCAAGCAAGCATCGGTATGGCGCCTTATGAAGCTTTGTATGGTAGGAAATGTCGGTCATTGGTATGTTGTGATGATGTTGGGAAGATGACGGTAATAGAGCGGAATTTCTTCAAGTGACAATGGAAGTGGGTACCGTTGATTCGAAAAAGGTTAAAGCGGCATGAGAATAGGAAGAAAAGCTCACCTGATAGCAAACGAAGACCATTGGAACTTCAAATGGGTGACAAATTTTACTTACAGGTTTCGCCAACGAAAAGGGTCATATGGTTTGGTAAGAGCGGAAAGCTTCGAAACGCACTAAAGAATGTCCAAAACGGATTTTGTTTACTACAAATTATGCATTTTACTCTCATCTCTCATGTTTTTCTTGATTTTCTTCCTCTTCTTTTTCTCTAACTTCCCTTTCCCTTTTAACCTCTCAAAATCCTGCACTAACTTCCCTAGAGACAGAACTATTCGACCCCCACAAGTTTCTTGTTATGTACACTTAAGAACCCCCAACTTACATAAAAGCCACCCAAGTTTCAAGTGACAATAGAAGTGGTACCATTGATTCGGGAAAGATTGAAGGCAGCGCACTGGTACCACTTCTATTGTCACTTGAAACTTGTGTTGCTTTTATGTAAGTTGGGGTGCTTAAGTGTACATAACTAGAAACTTGTGGGGGATTTTATTACCTTTCGAATAGTTGTGTCTCTAGGAAAGTTAGTGCAGGATTTTGAGATGTTAGAAGGGAAAAGGGAAGTTAGAGAAAAAAAATCAAGAAAAACATGAGAGATGAGAGTAAATTGAATAATTAAAGTAGTAAAATAACTCCGTTTTGGATGTTCTTTAGTGCGTTTCTATGCTTTCCACTCTTACCAAACCACATTACCCCTTTCGTTGGTGAAACCCGTAAGTAAAATTTTTCACCCACTTGAAGTTCCAGTGGTCTTCATTTGCTATCAGCCGAACTTTTCTTCCTATTTTGCGCTGCCTTTAACCTTTCCCGAATCAACAGTACCACTTCCATTGTCACTGGAAGAAATTCCGCCCTATTACCGTCATCTTCCCAACATCATCCCAACATACCAGCGACCGACATTTCCTACCATACAAAGCTTCATAATGCGCCATACCGATGCTTGCTTGAAAACTGTTATGGTAGGTGAACTAAACCAAAGTCAAATGATCCACACAGCTTCATTTGAAGTCTAACACACAAGCCCGTAACATGTCCTCTAAAGTCTGAATTATCCTTTCTAACTGCCCATCGATTTCAGGATGATAAGCAGTACTTAAGGACAACTTCGTTCCCTTTGTCTCGTTGAAACTCAAACAAAATCGAGACACAAAATGGGAATCCCAGTCCGATAAATGCTTATCGGAACCCAGTCCAAATGGACGATGTCATTCATGCACATAAGTCCGATACAATGCTTATCGGAACCTAACTTACATATAACATAAAAGTCACCCATATGCAAACGTACACAACAATTAACATTTAATAATCAAATAACACAAAAAACGATTAGCATGTTTCAATTAATTTAAAAAAGTTCAGGTTATCACATTCTTCCCCCTTACAGAAGTTTCATCCTCAAAACTTGCTCACCTCGGGATTCAAACGGTTGTGGATACTTCTGGTGAACTTCTTCTTCAAGTTCCCAAATTTCCTCCATTTCTGTGTGATTCGACATCTGTATATCTTCACGTAGGGTATGTTCTTCACCTCAAAATCTGGACTAGGTTCCGATAAGCATTGTATTGGACTGGGATTCCCGTTTTGTGTCTCGATTTTGTTGGAGTTTCAATGAGGCAATGGGAACGAAGTTGTCCTTAAGTACTTCTTATCATCCTGAAATCGATGGGCAGTTGGAAAGGATAATTCAGACTTTGGAGGACATGTTACGGGCTTGTGTGTTAGACTTTAAAAGAAGCTGTTTGGATCATTTGACTTTGGTTGAGTTCGCCTACAATAACAGTTTTCAAGCAAGCATCCGTATGGCGCCTTATGAAGCTTTGTATTGTAGGAAATGTCAGTCACTGGTATGTTGGGATGATGTTGGGAAGATGACGGTAATAGGGCGGAATTTCTTCCAGTGACAATGGAAGTGGTACTGTTGATTCGGGAAAGGTTAAAGGCAGCGCAGAATAGGAAGAAAAGTTCGGCTGATAGAAAAACGAAGACCATTGGAACTTCAAGTTGGCGAAAAATTTTACTTACGGGTTTCGCCAACGAAAGGGGTTATGTGGTTTGGTAAGAGCGGAAAGCATCGAAACGCACTAAAGAACGTCCACAACGGAGTTATTTTACTACTTCAATTATGCAATTTACTCTCATCTCTCATGTTTTTCTTCATTTATTCCCTCTTCTTATTCTCTAACTTCCCTTTTCCCTTTTAACCTCTCAAAACCCTACACTAACTTCCCTAGAGACACAACTATTCGACCCCCACAAGTTTTTTGTTATGTACACTTAAGCACCCCAACTTACATAAAATCCACCCAAGTTTCAAGTGACAATAGAAGTGGTACCATTGCGCTGCCTTTAACCTTTTCCCGAATCAATGGTACCACTTCTATTGTCACTTGAAACTTGGGTGGCTTTTATGTAAGTTGGGGTGCTTAAGTGTACATAACTAGAAATTTGTGGGGGTTTTATTACCTTTCGAATAGTTGTGTCTCTAGGAAAGTTAGTGCAGGATTTTGAGATGTTAGAAGGGAAAAGGGAAGTTAGAGAAAAAAAATCAAGAAAAACATGAGAGATGAGAGTAAATTGAATAATTAAAGTAGTAAAATAACTCCGTTTTGGATGTTCTTTAGTGCGTTTCTATGCTTTCCACTCTTACCAAACCACATTACCCCTTTCGTTGGTGAAACCCGTAAGTAAAATTTTTCACCCACTTGAAGTTCCAGTGGTCTTCATTTGCTATCAGCCGAACTTTTCTTCCTATTTTGCGCTGCCTTTAACCTTTCCCGAATCAACAGTACCACTTCCATTGTCACTTGAAGAAATTCCGCCCTATTACCGTCATCTTCCCAACATCATCCCAACATACCAGCGACCGACATTTCCTACCATACAAAGCTTCATAATGCGCCATACCGATGCTTGCTTGAAAACTGTTATGGTAGGTGAACTAAACCAAAGTCAAATGATCCACACATTGACTTATATTTTAAATCGGAAGAGTATATTTTTGTAATCAAAATATGTATTCACTTACTTGACTTCTATGATTGTCATTTTATAATTTATAATATCAATATTTTTTATTTACTAGTTACTAGTTACTTTAACTGATAGTTTTTTTTTTGAAACCTTAGATTCCTAGTAACTAGTTACTAGTAACTATCAGTTACTTTAACTAGTAACTGATAGCTACTAGTTACTTTAACTGATAGTTGAAACCTTAGATTCCTATACGGAATCCATAATTAATTGAAAGTTCAGTTTTTGAAAACACCCAAAAAATGGGATGATTATACATTTTTTGATAAATGTAAATATCCTTATGAGGCTAAATTCCCTCCCCAGGAATGGGGCATGCTACAATCTCCCTATTTAGGGTACTCTCCGCTCTTCCCCCTCGGGGCAATCGCCCAACGGGCATAAAAAAAAAACCCCATTTTTTATAAATAACTATATATATATATATATATATATATATATATATATATATATATATATATATATATATCAAAATGGAGAACTATAAAATAGTTCACCGTATGATGGTACTAAAGTATTTCACGAACGATCCATTCGCCCCCAAAATACAAAAAAAACCTAAGCACTGCTATGATGCTAAGAAGGATATCTACCTATTGTGCACCTACCAAGTAATCTAAATGCCTAGAGTTGAGACCCCCCAAGGTTTCAAAAACCAAGATGGAGTGCTAGATGCTCTCTAACCCCTCACTCTAGGCTATTACAACGTAGGCCAAACAAAAGTAAAAATCCTACTACATCAAAGAGTTAGAACACAAAATCCTATAAAAGTATGTTGCCAAGGGTAAAAAACCACCCTGGACAGAATAGCATAACAGCTTGCAACCGCCGGATGTAAAATTGCCTTGCATATCCTTCGGCCAGTCACCCTTGCCAAAAATTGATACCCGCACCCAATAAATACCACACATGTGCTGAGAGTCTAGCTGATCCACTGTGACGCCCTGCTTTCAACGCACAGCAAAACAGATAGCTGCCGCATGATGATAAAACCAAAGTATTTCAAACCGTCGGATGAAGAGTTGATAATAAATCAGTGGCCTGTAATCCGTTCGTCCGGATCTACCAAAACACGCCACCACACCCAATCTCTTCACCCCAAATACCAACCAGATTGTCTACAAACCTACTGGAACCAACGATTTACCCCCAAAAACCACTAGTAGCTTACCAAAACTTCAAAAGTCCAAGACCAAAAAAAAAAAAACATTCAAAAACGCCCAGGAGATTTACTTCACTCTCAGAACCACCAAGATACTCCCAGAAGCATAACAAAAATACTCCCTGAAGATTAAAAATTCCAGAAGATCCAAAATAATTCCAAGAAATAATTCCCAATACCCGAACGAAAAGTTGAATCTTTACTTGTCGTATCGTCGGAGTCGGATTCGACCTCAACCCCGGCCTCATTCTCGGACCCCGACCCATCATCACCTTGTGTCTTCAAGAACTCACTCTCTAGCACACGACGAATTTCGAATTCTAGCTTCTAGCTAAAATTTGGTGAGAAATCGGCAATTGACTTGCATTCGCCAATTGGTTTCTTTGCTCGCTTAGCAAAATCCCGAATTGCCGAATACGGTATCCTCACATAAGCCTCATTAATATCTTCCCCTCCTGAAATGGAGTCCTCATCATCATCTTTACCATCATACACCTCCACCTCTACCTGCGCAACCGGCAGCTCCATTTCTTTCTCCGTGGCCAATTCGGGCGATTTCGCCCGCTCAACGCACTCCTGCACAATCCTATTAGGCTGCCTATGCACTTCTTTTTTAGCAATAGCATCGCCTTTCTTAGTATGGGGATTATCATATATTTTGAACGGGCCATTTGGCTTTATTTGTGGTTCAAGCTCCTCAAAGTGTTGTTTCCCTTCTCTTTGGATCGTTTTCTCTTTAACATAAGACGGGACTTTGGCCAACCCCGGCTTCGGTGCAATCGGCCTTCCACGAGCGGGCTGTCCACCTCGCCACTGCCTGGCTGGCCCAACTTCCACTGCTTTGCTAACGTTGACCTGTGGCTTCATGCTTGTCCCCGTTTTGCAACTCGAAGCTAGATGGCCAAAATCGTGACATTTCTTGCAAAGCATGGGCACCGATTCGTAAATTACTTTTTTGTAGCTTCACTTTTCCATTAGGCAACTCAAATTGAATTTCTGAGACTAATTCTTTTGAGACTTCAATTTCCACAAGAACTCGAGCGTAAGCCGGTCTCTTCCGATTGGCGGTTGTCATATCCATATACAACGGGATCCCAATTTCAGAGACAATCATGCTTAAAGCTGTCTTGTTCCAACATTGTAATGGCAGCCCCGGTAATGTAGCCCAAATTGGCATAAGGGCTGCCTCCTCGATCAAAAAATCAAAATCCCCATTCATAGTTTTGAGGAGCAATTGCCTTCCAAAAATATTGTAAGGCCCTTCATTTAAAATTTTATCCCTAACCTCGTCCGAATCGAACTTAAAGATGATCCACCCACTATTGTGAATATAAAATCTAGTAGCCACTTTCCATCCCTTTGTTGCCTCATGGACCGCATATCTACCGGGAAAGCTACCGGCAAAAATACCCACTAGACAAAATCTCCATTTATCCTCAATATTATCAACATGTTGAGGAAGAATTTTAAGCCGATTAGTACCTCTTGACTTCACAAATTTATGAAGTTTATTTTCATTTTGCAACACACGATTATCACGTCAAACTAAGCTCGCCCAAGACGGCTTCAAATTAGCCGCAACATTGTCCAAAATATTAGTACCAATAGCCGTAACTGTGGTATTTTCCTTCAAAGTCGCAGTAATATTAATTTGAACATCATTCCCACATTCATGTTGATTGCTAGGTATGACATCATCCACACTAGGTGTGACATCATCCACACTAGAAAGAGAACTAAACCCATTTTCCTCCTCAACTGGGTGGTTTATACTGACACGTCTAGTCTTAGTTTTATTTTTTTCCTTAGCCATTCAGTAAAACAATTCAAAATAGGAAAATTCTGATATGGACCGGGTCCATGTGGTCCAGATTTGGTCACATTCCTGCAGAATGAGGAGAGAGAAGGAAATGTAGTGATGTGACCAAATCTGTACCGCATGGTCCAGTAGAGCGGGTCCATATCAGAAGTGTCCTTCAAAATATCAAGACAATATTAAAAGGGTCCAGGGGCCCACCCCTTTAAAACAAAAGCAATAAAGAAATAAATCCCACACCTTAAACAAAGTTAGGCGTGTAAAAATCTCCCAGCCAAGGAAATTGATATTGCCACTCTAGCCCACAATGAATAACAGCCACAAAAAATTGCTAGATGCACTACCGTAGAGTGTGGAAGCTATAATAATCCGACTACTGGCTTCTTTCTTCGGGAAATAAAGAGAAAAACACTACTTATACCTATTAAGTATCTTTCAAAGGTAAGTTATGACCCTTAATTTTTATAGGTGCTAAAATTGCACCTGATAATTTACGATGTGTTACTTGTAGACAAAATGGGCGGAATTCGGCAGGAGGAGGCAGCATTCCACATGTGTGGCCAGCACATACAAAATATCAGGGTAATTTCGTCTAACCAAAATTTTAATTAAAATAATAATAAAAAACACACTTTCACTCACCCCTCCCTCCGCCATCTCCACCACCACTGTCACTCCTCGCCGCCGCTGTCTTCAAGCAAAAAACAAAATCAAGAAGCTACTCATTTCCACTTTAATACCTCAGTTTATATTAGTACTTGACCTTATACAGAGCAAAAAGTTACAAACTGTATTGATCCACAAGCAAAGGAATCATAAGAACAATTACTTAAAAGCAAAAATGAGTAAGGAAGGAGAGCTAACAATTTCTCGTCAACTTCATGGAAAAACCTTGCATAAGGATAAGAAATCCCCAACATTGTTAATCAAAATCCCAACTTCACGTCCTTCAATGGTTTCTTTAATTCTCTAAATTCCTTCATTCAATTCCCCAGAAAAGTCCACAACCACAGTCTTGATTTGGGCCTCTCCATATTTATCCTTGATTGAATCAGAAATATCTTTTGAGTTTATCAGGATTCAAATCCTGCCCACAAGAACCTAAACAAATTAACAAATTTACCAGAGAAAATATCATAATTAGAAAATTAATTACATAAATTCAAAGTAAGAAAACGTAAAATACACAACAAATTCAAGCAAAAACCCAAAACATAACTCATACTTCTAGACAAGAAAAACAAAACCCACTTCCCAAAACTCAAAATTAACACAATGATTAGAAAGAAAAAAAAACCCAAAAATGAACCAAATAACCTCTATAAAAACCCTGTGGCTGTGAAAAAATGGAAGTAGAGGAAGAGGAATTTGCGATGTCGGGTCCTTTGAATACCCCAATTTTGGTGTTGATTCGGAGATGGAAGCGGTGGAGATCAACAGGGAGGGTAAGTGGCTGGGGTGGGGTGAGTAGTGGAGATCAACAGGGAGGGAGGGTGGGGTGGGGGAGAAGAAGTATGGGATAATTCTGGGCTTCTCTTTCTTTTTCAGTTTTTTTTTTCTTTTTTTTTTTTGGAGAAGAATGATAGGAAAATTGTCGTGACTATTACACCCCTCAAAATGTGTATGTGCGGGCCGCACATGTGGAACGCCGCCTCACAGCTAGGGATTCCGCCCATTTTGTCTACAAATAGCACATTGTAAATTATCAGGTACAATTTTGGCACCTATAAAAATTAAGGGTCATAACTTACCTTTCAAAGATACTTAATGGGTATAAGTAGTACTTTTCTCGGAAAGAAATGGATCAATGAAAGAAGAATAGTACACTCATTTTTTAAATTGAGTTAATAACTATTTATAGCACTAAACTATTTACAGATTTCTCTTTATAGTACTAAACTATTTTTTTAGCTAAATATGTCACTCAACTATTTATGTTTATCAAAAAATATACAACCACCCATTTTTTGGGTGTTTTCCTGCCAGCAAGGTCATGTGAATTGCTTCGGAACATGAACAACGACGAAAAGGAAAAGAAATCTTGGAAACGTCGGGCGATAACTGCTTAATTTGTTGTTCCAAAGGCAAATGGGTCTGTCAAATTAAGCAGTTATGGCCCGACGTTTCCAATATTTCTTTTCCTTTTCGCCTTTGTTCATGTTCTGAAGCAACTCACGTGACATCGCTGGCCGGAAAACACCCA
The DNA here is from genome assembly GCA_026122235.1 of Vinca minor. NCBI lineage: Eukaryota > Viridiplantae > Streptophyta > Magnoliopsida > Gentianales > Apocynaceae > Vinca > Vinca minor. Next base: position 1,348,809 of record JAOCZM010000002.1, read on the forward strand.
AAACATGGGTGGTTGTATATTTTTTGATAAACGTAAATAGTTGAGTGACATATTTAGATAAACGTAAATAGTTGAGTGACATATTTAGATAAAAAAAATAGTTTAGTACTATAAAGAGAAATTCGTAAATAGTTTAGTGCTATAAATAGCTATTAACTCTTTATTAATATAAATCTTTTAGAACATGTAATAAAAATTAAAAAAGCACAAAAAAAAGATCTTGTTTAATAAAAAATTAATATTACTCTCTTAAATAGAATTAGTGATATACAAATTTTATTTAACCGAGTAATATTGATATTTCAATTTAAAAATAAAATTTATTTGCCTAATTTTTTTTACATTGAGTTCCTTTCTTTTTAGTTTTAAATGTTATTATTATCTAATATATGTTAATCTATTTAAAACTAGATCAAATAGATGAAGAAAAATCATGACTACTGCGGCTTGTTTTGGTTTTCGAAATACAAAAATCGTATTATATTTTGATACTTTTTATAATGCATGCTTTTTAAAATAAAAAAATAAGGGCCTTGTCACACCGCGTAACGACATGGCATTGTCTCACTAGCTAATGAGACACCAAAGCCCATTAACAGAGTTGCTAAAAGGAAATAATGTATATATAAATCAAGGGGTTCAAAGTATTACATGAATAAAATAAGTACTAAAAGGGGAAATAAGTCTAACATGAAATAAAGAAACTTTTTTTTTCCAGAAAATCCACTAGCGTGGTGGGGCTGTCCCCCGTATATATAACTGCCAAGGAGGGGGACATAAACCAAAACCTCCCCAAAAGGTGTGAAAAACACCCCCTACAAAAAGATAACAAGGAGAAAAAACTACCTCATGCATTTAAGGTATGCACAAGGGGGTTACAATGAGACTATACTATGATACAAAGCCAAAAGAGAGGGAGTGGGATTTAAACCAAAACCTCCCCAATAGATGTAAACAACCACCAAATATATGTAAACAACCACCCTATACATAAAAGATAGCAAAGGAAGCAAATAACAGCCCCAGAATATGTACCGGTACAGCCAAGACAGGTTAATTCTGCACTGTTTCAGCTTTAACAGGGCAATTCTGCACTGTTACAGCTGAAATAGGGGATTTCTGCACTGCTACACTGTCCGAAACAGGGGAATTCTGTATTGTTCCAGCTGAAACAGGGAAAATCTGCACTGTTACAGCTGAAACCGAGTATTTCTGCACTGCTACACTGTCCGAAACAGGGGATTTCTGCACTGGTTCAGCCAAAATAGGAAAAATCTGCACTGGTGCAGCAGAATCTGGATAAAACTGCACTGTTACGCTGACCAGAATGTAAAACTATATGAAATAAGTTGCAAACTAAAAGGAACGCACATAAGAAGTTCCTAATTTGTCTAGATGAATTAAACCTCGCACTTCCGGCATCAACAATGCCGTATCAGTGATGGAAAAATTTCCACGTGTTGTGCAAGCTAAGTTTGCCAAAGCATCCGCAACCGGGTTGATTTCTCGATAAATACGAGTTAATTGATGATCCCCGAGAATCAACATAATTTTTGAAAAGAGAAATCCAATTTCCAAGAAGAGATAGTACCTTTTTTAATCGCCATTACCAGGACTGAAGAATCTGTTTGGATATGTAAACATGTAATGCCTATTCAGCCGCCATTATTAGACCCGTTAACAAAGCTTCAAGCTCCGCTTCCAAGTTAGTGGATTATGAATGTCACTCTTCATATGCTCTCAGTATCATCATAATAAGGCTAAACACCATCATCACCTGAAAATAAGAAAATGAATGATCGAGCTGCGAAGCTCAATAAGGGTCAAACACCCCTGGGATGAGGTATCAGATAAGACAAAAAAATCTCGTTTCCCAAATCATTGAAAACATACCTAACTTTACTCGACTTAGAGCAACCTTTAAAACACTTGAAAAACACTTTACGAAACTTATAAAAGACTTGTCTTGAAACGAAACAAAACAGAAATCAAAACTGGCTGAAACAAGACCTTAGGACAAACCCAATGATGAAGCATTCATCCGCGGGTGCGTCCCCGGTTGGGAAGTAAGCCTCAGTATCTCCGCGCATGAAGCTGAGGACGATACAAAGGACGAACCATTCGTCCTCAACTTACAGAAAAGGTATTTTCGGTACAAATACACATGCAAAAGCTATATTTATGCACCAAAACATCCCCAACAAAAAAATGACACATTTTAGACTCGAAACCAAGTAGCATATGAGATTAAAACAAGAATGAACAAATGAACAACAAAATTAAGCTAATAACCATTCTCTTCCCGTCTTAACACACATACATCATAATGTGCTTCGAGCACAATGTCTACTCACAAGTTACAACGGAAATACACATTGTTAGACGTTGCGAGTATGGTTATTTCTATGACACACTCACGCATACACTTCCCACAATTCGAGCACAATCATCTATTCACAACTCTACGACCATAAATAAATATATGTTACAAATAACAGTTTTCTCTTTTGCCCAAATTTTTTGGAACAAAAATGCCCCTCACGTGACTCCATTTTGGCCGGAATATTAACTGGATTCACTAATTAAACACTTATAGTGCCCCGTAAAAAAATGGAAGCTATTTAAAAAGATAGATTATTAATCGTGAGAAGTAAATAAATATATGTTACAACTAATTTCTCATCAGAGATATTTAATAAAAACAATAAACCTCTTCATAAATGGAAAAGATCAGGTACGAAAGGAAGATATTTTTTTGGGCTGAATAAATGAGTATTCTCCCCCTAAAAATAAAATAAATGAAGAATTTTTAAATTTTCCCGGGAAGAAGCATTCATGGGCGGAAAATAAGTTGTCTATCTACTTCTTGACGGTAGCTCAATTCCGCACATGCGGAACTTTCTTGTTTATTAAATTAAAATTTTTACAGTTAAGATTAATTTAAAATGAATATCTATAAGAATTTTGGCCCTCGGGATACTGTTCTGAAGCGTTCCGTACATACTAAAAAAAATTGTTCCACATAGAATCTGGACTGCTCGACTTTCAATCCGTCAAAATTTTTCAGAAATTGCGAGTAGTTGGAAACAAACATACATGGTTTTTTTAGTAAAAAAAAATTTGGGTGGGTTCGCCTCCAGTCACCGCCACGGATCAGGAAATGCCCTAAGGAACCATAGGTAATTTACAATGTACTTACATATCACCCACCTATATAGCCCTCACGTTGGCCGCGAGAATTGAACACTTGCACTTTGTAACGACGTATCAAATCCTTACTAATTAAGTCAAATTGTGTTAGCTTTGGAATATGCATGGTATTCTTGTGGACACCAAGTTAAAAGTCATCCCGTGTGATCAGGTTATTGGGTCGTCTTAATTTACATTCTCTAAATACTATGTCGTATCGGAATGTGGAATACTACGGGCGTGAATATCTCTTTTTGTGGAGAGGAACATGCATGGTACACCAGTTGCGATAAACCATTTTTTTTTATTTTTTGCCTTAATCGGCTTGCAATGGGCCACGACTTGAAAAGGCACTCCCAATCCCACCACAGAAAAAGAGACCCACAAAAATATTTCCAATTGATTCTAAGAAGAATTCCCAGGAAAATCTGCTGCTTTCTTCTTCTTTTATTCTTCATCCATAATACTCAACAGTCCTTTTCAGTTCTAGAACACACACAAAAAAAAGCTTCATTATTGAACCCCCAAAGCCCTTCCTTGGGGAGCTTGCAATTGAATCGATGTCAACTTCATGCGCCACAGTTCCACAAACTGTAAGGAATGAGCTCTTCAAGCCCATTACAAGTTCCAGATTCGTTGCCCCTTTCAGACTCAGGATTCAAAAGCTTAGTAAGTTTTCATTTCCATTGTTTTCTTTGATTAGTATTCCCTTTATTCCATAATCTACGTTGTTTAGGACATGTAACTTAAATTAAGGAAGAAAAGGCAAGGTAATTTACTGCATCCTAAATAGGACTTGTATACCACTAAAAGCAATATTGATATTTTAATTTTGCTATATGCTAAACCATTTAAAACACGTTTGGTACGCTGGAATGGTTTTTCCAGACAGAATCACTTTTCACCCAGAATAACTTCGGAATTCTTTTTCCATTCCAGTGTTGGAAAGGAAAAGGCAGAATGGAATGTCGATTCCTTTTCTATATTTGATAAAACTATATTTGAATGTCAGTTGACCTAAATGCCGTTCTAGCATATACTAGTGATAAACTTAATTAAACCTTCATCACAAAATCTTACTTAAATAACATATATATATATATATATATATATATATATATATATATATATATATATATAACATAATTTTTTATTAAAATGTCAATATAGTAATAAAAATATCTTTATTTTTAATTTTAAAATAGATTAAAACTACTACCAAAAAAAAGAAATATTTATAAAATTACCATATATGAAATTATACTAAATGAAATAGAATATTTACGACTAAATATGAATACGTTGCTATATAAAATAAATGTAATAATTAATTAAAGAGAGATATAAATGTCAGTTACTATTTATTGATGATTCCAACTCCTCTGAAAAATGTCATTTCATAGGTTTTTGTGTGGAATGGTCTTTCCCACTTCTTCATGAAAGGATCATTCCCACATCCATTCATTTTCATTCCCGCGTATCAAACACGCACTTATATTATGGAATGAAGTTAGTAAAGTTTTGCTCTTTATGTTTTCTAGCATTTTCTATATCTTCCTCGTGTTTTTATTTTTATTTTTTGCAGAAAATAGTTGCCAATTAAATCGGAGGGGTTTTGCTTTCAAAGGAATTGTTGCTGCGGGAGCTTCTGTAGTTGCCCCTTCTGTAAAACCTGAACCGTCCCAAGGTTAAATTAATCAATTTCCTTTCCTTTTTTGTATTGTTATTACTGCGATGCGATTTTATTGGATACTGATAGCTGCTAATTGGAAATTTTTAAGTAATACTATCCCATCCCATGAAATAATTCGTTTAGGACATGTAGTGAAAATTAAGGAAGCAAAATGCAAGGTATTTTGTTAGTCAAAATATCAATATTATTCTCTTAATAGTATTTGTATACCACTAATTCTAGTTAAGGGAGTAATATTGATATTTTGATTAAAATAACGCATTATTTTTTGCAGTGATGTAAAAGTTGGAGATTAGTCGCTAGTCGGCTCCCAACTGACTAGAAAAACCCAAACCGTGTTAAAAATCGGTTCGGTTAAAAATCAGTTAAAAGTTGGTCATTTTTGTTGATTTTTTTTGCGTCGTTTTGGGCAGAGAAATTTAAACAAAACACATCTCTTTCTCCCTTTTTTCCAGCCCTAACCCAAAATAACGCCGTTCTAGTGCCTAAATTTTGGGGAAACCTGTGGAATTAAAGCTTTTGACTAGTATAAGATATATGATAACAGAATTTTAAAAAAAATCCCTGTAATCTAGTTAAGTCAACTAGTCGCCAGTCTGGCGACCGACTAGCGACTTCTACAAATTTGTTTTTTTAATTTTCGCTACATGTCCGTAAAGACTTATATTATGGAATGGAGGTAGTAATAATGTTCTAGTTGTGATAACATTGTAATAAATGGTAGTGTAGGATTGGAAAGACTCCCATTTAAGGCGGAGGGATACAATTTCTGGACATGGCAAGGCCGGAGGATACATTATGTTGTTGAAGGAGAAGGGATTCCTATTGTTCTAGTTCATGGTTTTGGTGCTTCTGCATTTCACTGGAGGTACGTGCTTGTCGGTATATTTGAGTTTGATTTTGTGTTATCTGTTAATGGTGCTGAATGAAAATTAAGAACATTTGTAATGCCAAAGAATGATAAAAGTATATAGAGGACAAATACAAACCTTGATAATGTTGTCTATAAGTAAAAATAGTAGAATCTTAAAGTATTCGTGCGAAAATAATTTGCATTCGTGCGAAAGTGAATTTATCATAATTTAGAAGAACTTCTAGGTTAAAATCGCATGTTCGGGTTCTCTATCACAAAGAGCATGGTGCTAGTTCATTTAAAGTAGTAGATATTGAATTTCTAGCAGCTTTGTCATAAGCTCTTGATCTGGTGGTCAAGGCCCTTGTTTGAGTTTGCTAATTTAGGCTGAATTCTAATGCTTTTTTACTCCCCCGTCCTAAATGAATTGTCCCAAATGACATTTTTTCTTCTCCAACTTTAGTTGTTCTTTTGTAGTTCCAATGATACTTTAACAACTACTTCCCCCCTTTGGCCTTATTTAATGCAAATAAGGAAGGAAAAAAGGCATTGTTTGATTCAATTAATGCAAGGGCATTCTTATCTTTTGAACTTATATTTGCTTGAAATTTTACACTTACTTATTCTTGTGCTTACAACACTTGGGACAACTAATTTAGGACATAGTGTGTACTACTACTACTGAAATAGGATGCTTTTATGGCTTTCGGACATATAGCTGCTTACACGAAAACATGGTGTCCGCAACTATAATGCATTTTTTCAGAGCCAATTTATGGGCTTTCGGAATGGGATTGTCTAGGTGTAACGATGTTCAGTTTCTCTAGCACGTACTTTCTTTACCGACTTGTTAGCACAAGCATGTAAACTGCTGAATACATGAGTACCTGCTATCTTGGCTCATTACAACAACAACAACAATAGCATAACCCATTTAGTCCCCAATAATTGGGGGTATGGGCGGGGATGGACGGGATACAGACCTAACCTTTGTCAAACAAAGTGGCTGATCCCAGAATACCACTGAAACAGATGTATTGGAGACTAACCTAACCTTTGGCAACACGTGCACAAAGTGGTTGCTCATATAATACACATGTAACAATGGTCCCCTATGCCGTCGCGTTTGCTACAAAATCATGCCCTCAAATCATGCCCTCATTATGGTTCAAAATTATGCACTCGTAATAGATTGGGATTATGATTCTCATTCAACAACTTTATCATGTAACGTATCTATGAATGAGGGGAGACCCATTTACTTCCACGTTTTTTTCTCTCAGGTATAATATACCAGAATTAGCAAAACACTACAAAGTTTATGCTTTGGACTTGCTAGGCTTCGGCTGGAGCGAGAAGGCATTGATTGAGTATGATGCTTTGGTTTGGAGAGATCAGCTTGTGGATTTCCTGAAAGAGATAGTTAAAGAACCAGCTATTTTAGTTGGTAACAGGTGAAAAACTGTAGTTGCTTATGCCATCATTCGGTTCATGTAGTTGGCATTACACTCTCAGTTCGGAAACTGCATGTTTAAATACTAAAAAGAAGAGGTTTAAACTTATTGTCGCGTTATCCATGTTGATTTTCAGCCTAGGAGGATTTACTGTTTTGGTGGCGGCAACAGCAGTACCGGAGCAAGTCAAGGGGGTTGCATTGTTAAATAGCGTGGGACAGTTTGGGGATGCAATTAACGAGAATAGTGAATCTGAAGAAACTGCATTGCAGAAGTTTATTCTAAAGCCACTGAAAGAAATTTTTCAACGAGTAGTACTTGGAGTCTTGTTCTGGTAAGCCAAGCAACCAGCACGAGTCCAATCTGTCTTAAGGAGCGTATGTCAAGTTCTTTCTTGTCTTTAGATAGTTTGCGGGACATCTGCAAAGATCAAAACTAAATAAGATAAATGTTTAATCTTTATTTATTTATTCATATTTCAGGTGTATATAAATTCTTCCAATGTGGATGACTATCTCATCAACTCAATTATAAGGCCTGCTGATGACCCAAATGCAGGGGAAGTTTATTATAGGTATTGATCTCGCAATATACGTTCGTTTTCTCCCCTTTCTTTTTGCACTGTTTGCTATAAAAGATGCGTAATCATCTCCCTCTTTGATATATTGCACAGACTAATGACGTGATTCATGTCAAACCAGAGGAAGTACACTCTAGACAACATCTTGAGCAAACTCACTTGCCCTCTGCTACTGCTTTGGGGAGACTTAGATCCCTGGGTTGGTCCCGCCAAGGCCAACCGTATCAAAGAGTTCTATCCCAATACTACCCTTGTGAATCTACAAGCAGGGCATTGTCCCCATGATGAAGTTCCAGAACTTGTCAACAAAGGTTTATTGGATTGGGTATCAAGTTTGACTTAAACATCTCTTGAAACAGCATAAAACATATTCTGGTTCCACACGGGAACGACTACTTGAATCTTCATATACAGGTTTTATTTGTAAATCAAAATTTGTATATAAAGTAGTTACAGGAATCAATTTTCCAGGATAAGCTTAATGAGATTGTGGGAGGGATAACACTCAAAGGTAATATGATGGTGAGGATGGCTTCTCCTTGAGAGAAATTCTTTTACATTAATGATTAGATGAAATTTTAGATACTGAATTAACTGAAGCAATTTTTTCTTGTGTCCTTTTCTATAGGTGGGGGCTAGTTCCGACTTTTTACAGAATGCATACTCCTATGATGGGATTGCAAACCCTTCATGTGAGTCACAACCATACGTTTGAAATGTCTGACTAGTATATACGTATGGGTCTAAGTAGATGGTAGTAGGGGAAATTCAAAGGTAGAACCACTCTTATGGGACTGACCCGACACCCTTCTTACATGAGTTGAGACGGTGCCTATTTGCAATGGGGCTTACTTTGTAGGTAGGTCCCGTCCCAACTCATGTGAAAGAGTGTGGGTGAGTCCTACAAGGACGACTACATGCCCGAGTGACCCTGATCGTAGGGTAGGGTGTACTAGACACAGAAGTCGTGTTTCGACCCGCGGGCATGGGGTGACACTTCCTGCTTAGATACCTCTTGGGACAGCTAAATCCAGGGATACTATACCAAAATTTCATTCTACTTGGAAATAGCAGAAGAAATGTTGTATGAATAATAGAATTTTTTGTTGCTGTCCTAGTTTAAATTGTCTTTTTTTTTTAAAGCGTCTTGTATGTTGATTCTTACTATTTAAAAGGAAGAAACATTGATAGCAAATTGGCTCTACAGGTCCAAAACAATTTTACTTTGATGATTTTTGTCCAAAATCTATTTTTTTACAAAACCAAAACAATTTACATTTGGTGAGGTAGTTCCTTCCGTCCAAAATTTCATCAGTCAACTGTTAATTTGAAATTTGAACATGGTCAACCCTAAAAACTATCAGGGGCAGTTTTGGTCAACCCTAAATACATTGTCTCTCCCTTTCTTAATCTATGCTAAAGTAAGACTTTTCTTATGAAACAAAGAGAGTAGATTTTTAAATAAAGAAAATTATACTCCTTCCCTCATTTCAGTTGAATATCCACATTTGACTTTTAGCCGAAAATAAACGGTCATCACTTTTGCGCGGTGGTTTTCATCCCAATTAGACATGTACCGAACATGTGCCTGAAAATAGAGGGGTAGAAAAGTAAAATCACTTTAAACTCACTTAAATTCGGATTACAAATAGAATTTTGACCCACAATTAACTTGTAAGATATGAAGTTGTTAAATATATGAAGTCGTTGCAGGAACAAGTGCATTACTGAAGTTAGAAGGTAATATACACTTTTTTACCGAGTTAAAAAACAGAACGCTTAATCAAGATTAGCCTAATTCTGCTATAATCATGGAAAATATGTTGTGATGTACATTAACAAGTACAATAAACAGTTTAAAATCCAGATAGATAGCCACTTAAATCAAAATATAGATGAATCTAATGAAAAATTTCCCTTACAAGAGAATTTATATAAATATTTAGAAGCTAAACTATAATCAATGTACAATTTTGCAGAATTTACAGCCAAGATTATGAGCATAAACAGGAAGAGCTACAATCATCGTCAATTATCCTAATTCACATACTGCTCACTGTTCGTGTGTCAACAAATATTCAATTCTTATTTTTTTAAGCCAGAGAAACATTAAAATTTTGAAATAGAAAATGGCATTCACTTACTAATAATTTATTCCATTTTCTATACATTTATGAATATTTTGTTTACATATCACAGATTCATATATATGATCTAAATGGCTCATTCTTTACTGATATCACATCTTGCACAATCCTGCTTATAGAAGTGTGAGAATGCCACAAGGATCATATTCTTGTCTCAATAGGGCTGATTCCACCTCTCGCACAATCATTCCACCTTCGTCTGGGAGGGGCAACTAGAGAGGGGGAGAGAGAGAGAGCTGCTCCGTTGGAACTAGTCCTACCTGCTAAACACATAAATATATTATTCTTCACACATCTACTTTTAGTATCAGAATGTGTTTTTATGTGTAGGAAATGAGACCAGCCCATGAATTGGTTGCACATCTAATTTTTTTACCATAATTTTTTATTTTTATTGGCGTGTGAGCTAAAATCAGTCTTATCGAAGTCACATGACCCTATAACTACAACATTGTATCCCTTCTCACAAAACCACCGTGAATCCCAGACGAAGAAAAAGAACACTCTAAATGCAGGAACCGCGATTATAGAAAGATGCAAGACCCCAATACTAGGTCTTACGAAAATATTGTACCGGTTTTATCTCCTAATTATTTCTTCAGTGGGAAGTCACATTAGCTAGTAGAAGCACTTTTCACTAGAAGAGATACAGTTTCTCGAGGAAAAAAAAAGAATTTATTTCTTCCAGAGTCTTGACTACTACTGTTAAAATGACGTGGGCCCGTGGACCGGCTTGATCAGTCCGTTAATGGGGCGGGTATGGAATAAGGAATGCCAATCCATTAAAATGTGATTTTTTTGCCCGGTCGTTTGGCCTGCGGCCCGTGCTGGGCGGATCAACCAGGTCATGGGTCGGCCCACGAACTTTTAAAAAATAATAATATTATATATATAATCTTTGACATTTTAGATATTGTATTGAATTTTGTGAAATATGATGTATCATTAATTAGTTTTATATTTTTAAAAATCTAAATGTTAATTTTGCATTAATATACTTTTTTCTTGTTTTTTCAAATTAAAAAAGGAAAAAAAATAGTACTAGGCCCACGAATTAGCTCGTCACCCCGCAGACTTTTAGCGGAGCGAATATGGACAGGAGTTCTATTAGCTCGCAAGAAAACATAATAAGCTCAACCCAATTTTTATAGGTCAGCCTAACGAAGTGGACGGACCGACCCGTTTGACAGTACCAGTCCTTGACACATTGGCACATTAAAGAACCGTCTGGTCATCACGAATAGACCATCCTACGACTCATATTGACCAGTGAAACGCTGCCCGAAACACGACAAGCAAATTTCTTGTTCTTTCATCAGCTTAGCTCACTAATAACTAATTCACCAAAAAGGAGAAGAGAAGAACCTAACTTCACTTGCTCTCTTTCCATTCATTCATTCTTCACCTCTTAACTATCTTCTCGATTCTCTCTTCTCTCTCAAATGTACCCTAATTTTTCCATTCTTCTCTAATTTTTTTTTTTTTTTCAATTGGTTTTTAATTAGTTTTTTTTTGGGTGCCATTTTTCTTGTTTAATTCAGTATGCATGCAGTTATTTCTTGGTTTCTGAATGTTTGGATTCTCCATGTTTCTTTCTTCTTTTTTTTATTTTCATTTTTTTGTTGGATTTTTTCTATCTTTCCTGTTATTTTACTATTTTCTTGGTTTTCTTGATTACTGGATTGGATGGTGAATGAGATGATAGTTTCCTGAGTTCACTTTTCTCTCTTGATTATTCTTATTTTATTTTTGTTGGGCAAGGTTTAATCGTAATATCTTACGGGGGCTTTTCCTTTTTCCTTTTTTTTTTTTAGTTTGATGATCTTGTTTGCTGCTTGCGTTTTTTGTGGATTACGATTTCTAAAGGCCCTTTCTTTTCGGTAAGAATAACCTAGCATCTTTTCTGTTCTATCTCATCAATAAGAAATTGTCATGTCTTAATTTTTTAATTAAGAAAGCTATAAAGTAAAATAAATAGTGGAACCTTAGAAAAATTAACAAATGGCATTTTCTTATTTTTTTTTACTGGTGGGACAGGTAACCGGACACATAATGGGGCGATTTTTTGCCTTTTCCTTTAGAAGCAAAGTTGCTTCTGATTTTGCTTTTGCACGCATCTTTCCCCATGTGTCATGAATTTTGCATTGGGGTTAAACTGCTAATAGAGAATTCCTGGGCTGGTTATAGTTGGTGAAGTTATCTATTTTTTCAGCCTTTTACAATTTCTGACCGGATGCAATTTATCTATTTCTTGTGATTGCTCTCATGGTTAGTTGTTGAATTTGTTTATTTTTTACATTCGTGACAGTCTTGAAGGCCGTGTTTTGCGTGATGGTCAAGTGTTTACTTGCTATCTGTTAGGTCACGGTTTTGAACCTCGGAAACAACCTCCTTATGAAAAATAAGTGTAAGGCTGCTTACATTGGGACCTTCCCTAGACCCTCCTGATGCGGTAGCCTTGTGCATTGGGGTACAACCTTTGATTTGTGATAGTCTTCAAAGTTGTCAAGAAATTGTTTGGTTTTTTTTTTGGGTGCTGAATTTAGCTACTTCATTCTGTTAATTTTGTGCTGAAGTTCTTGAAAAATGTTATTAAACTGTGATTCTTCTCCTTATTTGGGGAAGCTAGTTTTTCTTCCACGCATGAGTGATTAATATAACTTTGAAGGTTTATGTATTGATCTCTAGTCAATTTGGTTGTATTATTTGTTTCTTTGGTTGTTTAGGACCAGCTTGTAAATAGGTGGAATACTCTCTCTGATGTGATTAGTTATCCATAATTTCTGAAGATGCGTACGCACGTAGTTTTTTTTATTTTTAATCTACTTTCTTGGTTCAGTGGAATATGGCCAACAAAAGTGGAGAAGGTGGTGGGAAAATAGTTGCCCTTAATGAAAGAATTCTCTCATCTATGTCGCGAAGGGCTGTTGCTGCACATCCTTGGCACGACTTGGAAATTGGTATGCTGTTTCATTTTGTTTGCATATGTCTTGTTACTAAATTTAAGTGAGCCTACTTAATGCGCATCAAGTAATATATGGACGAGTCGATCAACATCTGCTCTGAACCTATTGTCTTAGTTATCCAGTTTAGGCATCCCTGATTTGTATACGTCTGATTTACATTTTTCTTTTCTTAATGTGCTTCCATTTTAACTTTCATATATTTTCTGAAATTAAACTACATATCCATGTGTTCATGCAAGGCCTGGGGCGCCGTCAGTTTTTAACTGTGTAAGTTTATTCTTATCTTTATCTCTCACATGATTGCCCAATTTTCATGAATCTTATCAGTTATTTGAACTCTGTTTTTAATGGGCCCTTCTCCCTGGATTCTTACCTAAATATAAATAGACAGGCTAGTATTAGATGATTACTTTTGTTCACATTGCATGGATCTCTTGGACTGTCTAGACTTGTAATTCTGCAGTACTTTTGTGTCAAACAATGCTCGGGAAGTATGAATACGGCAACTATCTTGCCATGCGTGTTACAAATATCTGTTATGAATAGTTTTGAAATTTCATGTCAAGCTAACTTGCTGATAACTGGTTGCATGATGGGGTGTCTTGGAGGAATGTTAAAATTGAATCATATCCTGACCCAAAGATATTCGGAAAAATTGAACAGGTGGTTGAAATTGGAAAAGGCAGCAAAGTGAAGTACGAACTTGACAAGAATAGTGGCCTTATCAAGGTATATATCATTTTTACCGTTTCCATTCGCTCTATGATCATCTAATGTATAGTTTCAGATAGAATTGGTTTTCTTCCATTGCAAATGTGACTTCAGCGTGTCATTAAGATACATTTGAACCTTTAGAGGATTACATTTAGGCTTTGGAAATGCAAGGAAATGGGTATGCGTGAATGATCTAATGCCGATAAAGTAAGAACAAACTATAGCAATTAAAGATGTAGATTCACAAGTATGGAACAGAATCCCGCGTATAAACAGAATTATTTTTTTGTTTATTTTCTCTGAAATCATACTCTGTAACTACATGTAAAAAAGTGACATAGCCATCTTTGTTATACTCTGTCTAGTGGTAATGAAATCGCAATAGCAATGCGTTGCATAAATTGTTGTTCTTTTCCTAAAACTGGTATCTGTTATGACTTAGAGATATTCTCAAGGTAACATGAGGTGGTCTATTTATTTCTAGGTTGATCGTGTTCTCTACTCATCAGTTGTTTATCCACATAACTATGGGTTCATCCCACGAACTCTTTGTGATGATAGCGACCCCATGGACGTTCTGATTCTTATGCAGGTTTGATTCTATCTTACCTTTTTATATTTTTGTATATTCTCTTCTATTTTTAGAGGACTTCATTTTGTGTTGATCTACACTGTGGTAGAGTTTCCTTTCCCAACAATAACTGACACTGCTGTAAATCATTTCCACTTTCGTAGGAACCTGTACTAACTGGAACTTACCTCCGTGCACGTGCAATTGGCTTGATGCCTATGATTGACCAGGTAAAGATTCTTATGCTGCATCATGGCACTTTTATGAAATAATATTTTTGACATTCTCTTTGGGTCTGATATTTTTGCTTTATCTGAACCATTTAAAGGAATGGCTATAGTCAGGAATTTGGCGTTGGGAGGCAAAAACCGCAACAGTATGTCGAACTACATATAAAAACTGCAAAAAAAAATGTTGGGGGGGGGGGCAATTTGATAAAATATTCCGAACAACATATAAAATTTACTATATCTAGTAGTATTTTTAGAAATCTCGGGGGACGACTGCCACCCCCCGCCCCTTCTGTCTTCGTCCCTGGCTATAGCGGGAATCAGATCCCAGACTTCCAACTTAGATTAAATGCTCTCGCGGTGGTTGTATGCTTTATTTGGCTTGCAAGTCAAGCTCATACCTAGTTTAATACTTTAGCCTTGTACTACTCGACTTTAGTACCAACACTTTTTCAAACATTTGATGACTTTTATGATGCATCGCCTTCTGAATCCTTGAAAAGCTGATTTATAATTACCATAACGTGGTAAAAGAGAAGGAAATCTAGAGTAGTAAAGTAAACCAGCTTTTGTTGAAGCCACCGGCATTTGTGCTGGTGCATATCATTGATTCATTTTTCAGGGTGAAAAGGATGACAAAATCATAGCTGTCTGTGCCGATGATCCTGAGTTCCGCTATTACAAAGACATTAAGGAGTTGCCTCCACACCGTCTTGCTGAAATCCTCCGCTTCTTTGAGGACTGTATCCATAAACATCTTTTGGTCCTCATATTCACTTCCATACATACATAATGCATCACACTTTGAAGAACCATCATTGCATATTTAATTTATCTTCCAAGACTTCAAACAAAGTTTTAGGTATTTAAAGCTCCATGAGGAAACAAAGTTGAGCTTTCATCCCCGAGTTAAAGAAAGTTGTTTCAGGGGGGTTAATCACATAATTTGATAGCATCAATCTATGCATTTTTATTTTTATTTTTTTTTGCATTTATTCGAAGATGGAGAAAATGAAATCATGCTATATGCTCCATGTTTCTTGTTATTGTACATTCCTTTAGCTTCCATGAATAGACAAAAAGAATGAGAACAAGACGGTTGCTGTGGAAGACTTCCCGCCTTCTGAATCAGCTGTTGAAGCAATCAATTATTCAATGTGAGTTCTTATTATAATTCGTCAACACGCGAATCGCCTGCATATATTGTCACTCTACATTAGTAATTTCTTGAAAATTAAGGGTAACTTATCGTGCGGCATTGTGTTGACTATTATTGCAGGGATCTGTATGCTTCATACATTGTGGAAAGCTTGAGGCAGTGAAAATCTTTTATCTTTTATTTTGACATTGAGGGAAAGTGTTATGATACCTCAGTAATATGCTGCCAATTGAAGTATTATAGGACTTGAATTTCTACTTGACCACCTCCAACATTTTAAAAAATGACGAATTTTCTATAGGAAACTTTTATTTTTTGTAAGCTTTTCTTACAAATATTGTATTCCGCCACCCAAAAACAATTCAGTAAACAATTTGCCCCTTGAATGATAAATTTTTGGTTGCGCCCCTAAAACTCAGGAGAATTAGTTGAAAATTTTACCTTTAAGTTTTCTGTAAAAGAAACTGTTTATGAGAGAATTCAGCTACAAATTCTCTTGCCTAAAGGATACTTTTAAATGTTAGGTAACAATTTACACGTTTAAAGTTTAGAATCTTTCGTACCTCCGAAAAGAAAAAAGAAAAAGTTTGGGATCTTTGGATGGTTAAATATATGATTGATTTATAATTTAAGAGCCAAGAATAAAAATAAAAATAAAAATGTACATGCTTCACATTTGTTTGCCATATGGTTTTTTTGGATAAGGTGTAAGACCTAAATGATACTTGTATTATTTTACAGTCTAATCTAATACTACCTACATTCCAAAATATAAGATTTTCATTATTTGTTGCGAAAATTTAAATATTTTTGTAATCAAAATATCAACATTACTCTCTTAAATAGAATTATTGGTATACAATTTATATTTAAAAGAGTAATATTGGCATTTTAATTGTAAAAATATATTAATTTTTGTTTCATTAATTTTCGCAACATGTAATGAAAGTCTTATATTTAGGAATGGTGGGAGTTGGAGCTAGGAGTGTTCATGAAAAATCGAAATCGACTAAACCAAACCGATTTTTTTGTTTGAGCAGTGCATTAGACTGATTTTGGTTTGGACTAAATTAAAATCGAACTTTCGATTTGCTTAAATTTTTCTATAATTCAAACCGAACCAAACCTAATATATATATATATATATATATAATAATAATAATAATAATAATAATAATAATAATAATTCATTTGTAATAAAACATATTGAGCTTTCTATTTATACCATGTCACGTAAGCTCTTCAAATGCTAAACTATGAGATTGAAGAGCCATCTGTTGTATGTGGTGGTAGATTCAGTTGAAATTTTTGTTTTACTTTGAAACTAATAACGGTGTAATTCTTTGTATTTTTTGTTTTTTCCTCATAGAATAATTGTTCAATATTTTGTTTGAAGTTCAAGAATCAATATCAAGAATTTATGTTTCATTAATTTGTTTTTTATTGTGTTTAATTTGTGAAAAACAATAGACATATTTCTTTATATTTTTTAGTAGTTAGGTAATTATGTAAAAAAAAAATTGTTTTATTTTTACTTTATATTGAAGTTCAAAAATCAAGATTTTATATTTCATTATTTTGTTTTTGATTGTATTTAACTTGTGAAAACAATAGTCTTATTTTATTTTTATATTTTTAGCAATTATATAAATTGTTTTTTTTTATTTTTACTTTATAATCAATATATTTTGTATCTCTAAAAAATCGAACAATCAAACAAAATCAAACTAAACCGATACAAACTGAATGCATCAGTTTGAGATTTTGTATGTTTTGAATTGGTTTCAAAATTTTCAAACCGAATATTTCGGTTTGGTTTAAGAAATGTGTAAAACCGAACCAAACCAAACCATGAACACCCCTAGCTAGAGTGGGTGTGTAGAGATGTTAAGTTTTTTTTCTTCTTTTTTTTAGGGAAAAGAGTTGACGAGACCAAAATACCCTAATTTTTTTTTGTCCTCGCCGGATTTCGCCTCTTTTGTGCTGACGTAGATTAAACTTTTAGAAAAATAATAATTACAGAACTAAAAAAAATATATAATAGTTACAAGACTAAACGTTTAGAGGAAAAAATAGGTATATAACTAAAATTAACTAACAAATAGTTTTTTTTTTGCTAAATAAGAATTATCCATTAACTAACAAATAGTTACGAAACTAAGTTCGAATTTCGAAAATAGTTAATAAACATTGTTTTTTTTTTTTTTTTCCATTTTCTCTAATAATGTTTGTTTTAAAAAAATACACCTCACCCAGAAAAAAAGAAGCGGGGCAATCCAGAAACCGCCATAGGCTAAAAGCCCATATATTCACCTATAGGCCCATCAAGTGGAACGGATGTCTACCCACGCCGAGGGCGGGCATCTTCGCAAGAACGAACCTCCATTGTTGCAGAGCTCGAACTGCCGCCATTAAACCCTCACCCTTATCTTCGACGATCTCTTACTGGTATGTATTCTAATCCCAATTTAACCTCTTATTTTATTTTTTCCTTCAGAAATTTTCAAAGAACCCTAGTTCCGCCGTTTCCATTTTTATTCTAGTTCTAATACTTTTTTTTTGTTGGGATTTAGTTGGCAAAGGTTGTAAATTTCCCGTAATTTGACCTAATTCTGGCATTTTGGTTGATATATTTGAAGCTGATGAGTATTTCAAGTTAATTTAGATAATTATTGAATCTAGAAATCAAGGATGGCTGATTCAGTAGGTTGATCGTTACTACCTACGTCCCAAATTGTTTGCAACAAACATTTCACTTTTTTAGATACCAAATTATTTGCCATGTTTCACTTTTTAGATACCAAATTATTATTTTTCCAATGGTACCCCTAATTTATTTATCAACTAACCACTGATAATATCTTTTCAGTCAATAATTGAGGGGTTTTTAAACATTTTTTCATATTAATTGCTTTTTAATCATATCCTTAATTTTGGTGAAAACCCCAATGTGTCAAACATTTTGGACGGAGGTAGTAATTCTTAAGTAATGAAGTTATTATATTATTCATGAAGATTGAAGTTTATGTAATATGGTTAAAAATGCAGTTGCAATAATGCCTAAGGTGAAGACTAACCGTGTTAAATACCCTGAGGGATGGGAGTTGATTGAACCTACTCTTCGTGAACTTCAATCCAAGATGAGGGAAGGTATGATTGACTATGGGGTGAAAATCCTCTGTTCCCAACCCTGTTCCCAACTCTGTTCCCAACCAATCAGAATTTACTATATAAATATTTTTTCCAATTATATATACACATGGTGAATTGTGATTGGCTGGGAACAGGGATGGGAACAGGGATTAGGAACAGAGGATTATTTGCCTTGACTATGATAACATCAAAACTCATTAGATATTTTGTATTTCTTTCCTCTGTGTTTGGTAAAGTAAAACTATTTCCTAACCTATTGTTTTTAATTCTAATGAACAGCTGAGAATTATTCACATGATGGTTAAAGGAAATGCGAGGCGTTGTGGCCAATTTTTAAAATTGCCCACCAGAAAAGTTGATACATATTTGACCTTTACTATAGGAGAAAGGAAATTAGTAAGGAATTGTTTGAATTTTGTTTGGACCAGGGCTATGCAGATCGCAATTTGATTGCAAAGTGGAAAAAGGTATGTTATCTTCTTCACTTTGTAAAATACTTGGCAGTTTAATTTGCAGTTTTGCCTTTTGCTATGTTTTGTTTTGAGGGGGACGTTTATGGTTATCAACTTAAAAACGTCTAAGGTTTTTTTGTCATAAAAGAGACAGTTATGGTGATAGTTTAGTTACCATGTGACACATCTTGTTGTTTCTAGTGTGCTCTAGAACTTTTTTTTTTGTTAAACCGGTGTCCGGGCGAACCCGACTAATCCGGTTGAAGGATCCGTACGGAGAGATAAACCCGCCTCAAGCATGAATCGAACTCCTGACCTGGGCATGCCGAAGACCTTACGGGTCAGAAGTGGAGCCAGCCGAACTAGGCTCCTTCTTCAGTGTGCTCTAGAACTTTATTAAATAAAATTAAGAACTGATTTTGTAAATTTCGCAATTTAGGAGCTACATTTATACATATGAAACTTAGTATGTTGAAATATTTTACTTAGCAAAAAAAAAAAAAAAAACTTAGTATGTTGAAATATTTTAGATTATTTCCTAGAACTGTTGGCGTTCTTCCAAGTTTGCTTTATAGGGCATTGCTCTCCCGTTTCTTCTTTCCATTCTTAGGAGGAGTCTTTTATTGTGCATCACGCTTTAAATTAACTATTATATTCTGTGTGGCAGCCTGGATATGAGCGTCTTTGTTGTTTAAGATGCATGCAACCGTGGGATCACAATTTTCAGACAACATGTCTTTATTGTTCATTGCCTTATAATTTCGAGTCATTTTCTTGGACTCAACTTCATTTAACTCATTGTCCGGCTTTGGCACTTGAACACCATCCACAATCTTCATGGGAACATATGGACCTTCTTCAAATATATGCCATAAAGAATAATCTATGGAGCACACATATATCTTGAATCGGTTTTTCCAAGCATTATAGTCGTTTCCATCAAAGAGTGGTGGTCTATTGGTGGAAGACCCCTCTAAGAAAGCTAAGGCGGAATTTCCGGCCATAATCTTTACTTCAAGCGATTAAGCTAAATGTGAAGACGAGGCTCTGATACCAATTGTAAAACACAAGGGAAAGGGGGGGTGAATTGGGTTTTAGTCAATCTTGTAAACTTTTCGAATCTAAGCAAGGCTAGTGTAAGTTTGAGCAAGATGAACAAAAGCAAAACTAAAGCCAATCACAAGACAAAGGATTTATAGTGGTTCGATTCACTTAGAATCTACATCCACTACCTTGAGCATCACCCAAGGATTTTCAACAACTTCACTAAGAAGAACTTTTTACACTTGTGGCTAACTCACTAAGAGTTTTACAACACAACCACAATACAAAACTCACTAAGAGTAAATTGCCCACACAAAGTAGGACTTTCAATCCAATATTCACTAAGAGTAAATTGCCCACACAAAGTAGGACTTATACAAGAATAACCCTATCACTAAGAAAGGGAATAAGATGGTTTAAAGATCAAGGTTGTTCACTCTTCTAAATGAAAGATAGATACCTTTGAAGTACAAGAAGATTCAGCTCTTAGAACATAATGAAGCACACTCTTTGTCTTGCTTTAGAAATATCACCTTTGAATGATTTAGATCATAGAAATGAAGTGCATTTGCTTTGAAAGAGTTTAGACTTGATAAGAAATCAATGTATCTTTTATGTGCAAGCCTTAGAGTCATTCTACAGCTTTGGAGTATTTATACATATGAAAATATGCTGAAAAACGACTCTGCAACGGTCAAATAACGGCTAGTTTTTACAGAGTTCGGTTGACCGAAAAAAACACCTCGGATGACCCTAAGCAACCTCGGTCGACCGAGGTCAACCATAGGTCGACCGACCTTGGCCATTTCCAAAAGCTTCAACTCTCTGTTTTGAGTTCGGTTGATCCGAGGAAAGCTCAGATGATCCGACTTCCTGAGCTTTGAGAGAAGTTGATTTTTCACTAGTTTTGAAATCTTTTGAAGTCTAAAAGGTTTTCTCAATATGTAACAAGTAAGAACATTTAGAAAACCATTTTAAAGGACTTAGACTTTGAAATCAAAGGCTTTTAAGATAAGAACACATATAAGAATCCTTTTGAAACTTAGCCTTTTGAAAACTTGTTTATGATGCATGCAAGACTAGAGTGTTGTACGTTTATGTTCATAAGAGCATTGGTTAGAGCTTATAAGATAAAGACTTATAAAGAGTCAAAGCTATCCTAAGTTCCTAACCAAACCTAAGTCTTCAATCTTCAATCTTCAATCTTGATAAGATATGCCTTGAAGAATATGACTTTGAATCTTGATCATGGCTTGATTGAAGTACTTAGAGCTTCCAATATGAATTCCGATATTCTATCACAAAGATTAAGATCATTAGACACAACATCAAATGTTTGTCCATTATCAAAAACTGAGTTTGTTCGCCCGTAGGGCTTACAGTAATATTTTTCATCCCTCTCCGGGTTCAGCAACAAAGAACATTAGGAAAAATGTTCTCTCCTGCCACCGCCCTATTCTCGTCTTAACCAGGGATTCCCCGCCCCAGTCGGAGCGCGAGCGTACGAGTTCTTAGTTTAGGTGCGTAAATTGGCATCTTTAGTCTAATGCATGGGGTGAAAATCGCCAGTATCCGTCTATATACACATTCATGTGCCCAATCAATAAAAATTCGTCATGTGATCATTTTTTTTTAATTATATATACACATGGTGAATTGTGATTGGTTGGGCACAAAATGGGTATACGGACGGGTACAAACGATTATTTGTCTAATGCACGATAGTTGTTGTATTGAACATTTGAGCTCAGAATATAATGTACTATATATGTTATTCGTAATTATTTAAAATCAGTATTGGTATTTTAATTTGGTTTATATGTATCTACAAGAATCATTTCATGATTTCTTCTTCACTCCGGTCCGATCTCAATAAAATACCTAAATATTTTGAGGGATTTTTTCAGTCTCCAATTCTTCCAATATATAGAAAAAGAAAAGGAAAGAGAAATATTTTCCATTGAGATCTCAAGACATCATTATGATATCGTATACGACTTGTAACCATTATGTAACTCCACCACTGTATATTAGAGCAATGAATCTTATTAATTGATTGTGGTTATAAGCTTATTCAAACGAATTATTCTGTCATAAGACTTGCGTCTTCGTGCATCACAAGTTTTTAAAATATCATACCTTTTTTTAAATCTTATAAATAATAATAATATTTTATATTTTATATTTTTTAAATATGTGGTCAATAACAAAAATGTCATGCATAAGGGACCCTTAATGGTTTGGAGGTCCTCCGAATTTTCTCCTACCACAAAATTTTGCTGATATTAAATAATATCCAGTTTTTCTGTTAAAAAAAAAAAAAAAACCCTTAATGGATGAGAACAGCTAAAACTATGAGTTAAACAACAGCTCGAACAACAAAGCTTCTTATTCTTATATCACTTGCATGCAATCATTTCTCTATTTTTTAATTCCTTAACTAATGTCTAACTTACAGACAAACTCTTTAAAGAAATTAATAGTGTACTTGAATTATGTTTGTAATTCGAACTGAAATTCAAATTTTTTTTATACTCTCTCCATTCTAATTTAATTGTCGTGTAAGAGATTTATAGGTGTCTAAATTAATTGTTATCTAATGCTCTTTTATTAGTTGTCAGCAGTTTATTCTAATTATACCCTCCACATTTCTTTTATTTGCGGATTCTGCCATCCATTTTTTTTCTTTCTTTTCTTATGCTATAGAAGCGAGAGCGGAGGGCAATATTGAAACTTTCGGTGAAAATGACAAGTTCCTTAATTTTTTAAAATTGTGTAAAGAGTCTTATATTTAGGAATGGAGGGAGTATTGAGTTTAGAAATGATATCTCAAGCATTAGTGATAAATCTCAGTAACATATGAGATAAGTTTCATATGGTCTAAGAATGAAACATTTAACTGGTATATAATGTTGGCCTAATTAAGTATCCACTATCACCTCGGAATATTCCTTTCAAAATGACGGCCGTGAATACGGTCAGACACATGTCGCGTTGCGAACCCACAAATACGGAATATGACACTAATACATAAAAAATTTGGTTTAATTTTAAAATTAATCTGACACTAAAAACATGAATCTCAAACTAACACTCATTTCAATCATAGCCTAAACTCATGACTAAGTCTTTATCTTTGCTATTTCGTAATTTGGACAAAAGTTGCCAACATTAAACCCATAAGTAGGGGTGTCAATCGAGCTATGTGACCTGAGCTTGGCATAGCTCACGCTCATCTCACATAAAAATTAAAAAGCTCACGCTTACGCTCAGCTCGGAAAAGCTCATAAACCTTGAGCTCACGCTCAGCTCACATTTTAACACGAGCTCGAGCTTAGCTCGCGAGCTTCCCAAGCTCACTTATATTAGCGAAAAAAACGAAAATCATGTCTCAAGAATAGTATAATACAATGAGCCTTAAAACTAAATTTGGAGAAGAATACAAAAAAAGAAGCAAAAGTAGATAAAATAGGAAATTTAAGAGCATGTGCTTTCCAATAATCCAAGATAATAAAGTCTTCATCAACATTACCACCATTTGTTGGGTAAAGTTTTTCCTCCAATTAAACATCTAGTTCACTCTTACTATTGAGTTTATCAACATATTATAATTATAATTTATATAAGTCTTTTTTTTAATTATTATTATTATTATATAATATTTTAATTATATTAATCTTATTCGGGTTCGAGCTTTTTTCGGGCTGAGCGGGGTCAAGCTCACGCTCAGCTCACATAAGAAACGAGCTTGAATATTAAACTCACGCTCACATTTTTTCGAGCTATGTGAGCTGGCTCGAATCCATTGACACCCCCACCCATAAGCACAAGGAGCTGATGCTAATTATCAAATGGGTTCCAATTGAAAATTTATTTAATTCAACAATTTCCCTCTTTCCCCTATTTTATTCTAAAAGTATTAATGGCAAATAAATGTGTGGACCCATGAATGGACGAGGTGAACAAGATTGAGTAACAAGCATATGAAGATAAGAACAAAATCTTCTTTTTTCAAAAATCAATATTTTTTTTTTTGACGCCACGATGGGCGGATCCCATAAGGAAAGAGAAGCAGCCTCATAAGAGGAGAAGAGGAACCCTTGAAAGGAAGACAAATTAAAGCTTACCCCATGCCTTGGGAGGGTATCGAACCCACGATCTCAAGGATCGTGGGCAGGCCTTGCCCCACTGAATTAAAGGACCTCAAAAATCAATAATTGAAATGCCTTATTTGAAATATTGTCTTTTATTTTATACTTTTGATTTTTCTTTTTCATTTTTTAGAATTTCAACAAAGAAGAAATGAAATTCAAGGACAGTCATCATATGACCTTTTGAATTTGTTTATATTTATTCACAAACTAGTTTCTTCTTGATTCAATTTATTTATCATTTAATAAATTCAAGACGACATATATTTATTTATTTTTAACATTATCTTTATATTCATTTAACTTAACAAATACAGTATTAATTATATTGAGGGTTTCAATATAAGTTTTTTGATGATTTGAATCGATAAATCAAACTCAATATATTTTATTAATTTATGCGAAAGTAAATGGTTGGATGAGTAATTTGGGGTGGAGGGAGTATCGCTAAGTGGACTTTCAACATGTCTTAACAAAGTGTTGTAATTTATAAATATCAATTTTCACATTTTTTTCTCTCGAATTTCTTATGTTGAGAGAAGATATAAATATCAAATTCAAAATTTATGATATTGTATTAGAAATGTTACGTCTACTAAGCTATTATATATTAACGTTGGTTATCACTATACTTCACGTGATTCATGTATAGGATCAACTGAAAGTCAATCAACGACGAGCCAACATTCAAATTAAATGAAAAGGAGGATGATTAGACTAAGCTAAATTTCTAGTTACATCGTGCAAAGCATGAAATTTGTGTTAGTAACTTAGTTATTATAAGTAGAAATTAATATTACTCGCTAATATTTTAATTATTTGCTTTCCGAATTTGTCTTTTTAATTTTTTTTCCCTAAAACTCTTGAACTCTAATCTCGAAAAACAAAATTCTGATTTTGCCTGCAAAGTGTATAGTATACAAAACAAAAAAATATCAATATTTGATTACAAAGTCTATAGTACAAAACAAAAAAGTATTAGTATGTATTGAAACTTTCTCGACATGTGCTACAAACTAATAGACCGACGTTACATTCTATGTAATATGCGTTTTCTCTTGATTAACACATTTTTCAAGGTATGCAACACATGTTTTATGCAAGATGTGTTACAAAATTACAACACATGTTCGCTAAAAAATATAAACTGTCAAATTTTAATCAAACAGTAAAAAATGTTCAGTATATATTGAATTTTTTGTGTTTAATACTATAGTCAAACCAACAACAACTTATTATTATTATTATTATTGTCAAAGAGAATTCAACCGTTTATCTACACAGTTTTATTTGTTTCTCTCTTCTCAATCAACAATGACTAAAGATGGGAATTTGGTTGGACGATGTCTTCTAATTTATATTACCTTCATTATATGGTGAAATGGGTTGATGCATTAAATATATTAACTTCTTTGTTCTACAACGGAAAATTTAAATACATTTATTAAATTAGACAAATCATAAAATATTTGTTAGGAATTAAAGTCTCACACCCATCTTTAATTAATTTTCTTTAGTTATTGTTCCTTCTAAACGTACAGGGACGAAGCCATAAATTTGGTGTTGGGGGCAAAACTGTAACAGTATATAGAATTACAGAGCTCAAGTGATAAAAACGGTAAAAAAATTCTTGGGGGCAATAAAAACAGTAAAAAAAAATTCTTAGAAGGTCGAAACTGATAAAAATTTTCAAAATACATATAAATTTTCGATAAATACTAGCACTTTTAAAAATCTTGGGACGCCGGCCCCACCCCTGTCTGCGCTCATGTAGACGTCTCAACACCTGCCTCTACGTGCAATCCATAAACCTCACCAAAGAAACTACCCCCCCTCCAAATTCGATTTTGGTCAACACCCATTTTTTTTTAAAAATAATAATAATAATAAAGTCCGACTCTCAATAGATGCCTATATTTGTTTTAAAGAGTTAATAGCTATTTATAGCACTAAATTATTTATGAATTTCTCTTTATAGTACTAAACTATTTTTTTGGCTAAATATGTCACTCAACTATTTGCATTTATCAAAAAATATACAATCACCCATTTTTTGGGTGTTTTCCGGCCAGCGATATCACGTGAGTTGTTTCGGAACATGAACAACGGCGAAAAGGAAAAGAAATATTGAAAACGTCAGGCGATAACTGCTTAATTCGACAGACCCATTTGCCAAAAAACACCCAAAAATGGGTGGTTGTATATTTTTTGATAAATGCAAATAGTTGAGTGACATATTTAGCTAAAAAAATAGTTTAGTACTATAAAGAGAAATTCGTAAATAGTTTAGTGCTATAAATAGCCATTAACTCTTGTTTTAAATTTCACGAGTAACTGAAACTCTTTTTACAGTTTAAATATTTTGTAATACTTCTTCTAACAGTCTCTTGGTTTGGTTTTATTTCGTCTCAAACCCTCGGATCTTCACATTCCCTTGGATTGGTTTTAGTTACGTCTCAACAACAACAACAACAACCAAGCCTTAATCCCAACAGAGTGGGGTCGGCTACATGAACCAAAGTAAGAATCACGTAAGGTCATCCACATGGATGCATTCTCTCCATCTCTTTCGGTCCCAAACACAACTCTCATCTAATTCTAGCAGATTCATATCCCCTTTTATCACCTCCGTCCAAGTCTTCCTCGGTCTCCCTCTACCTCTTACACCCTCACTATTACATAATCCTTCAATTCTCCTAACCGGAGCATCACTCGGCCTTCTGCTAATGTGCCCAAACCAACGCAAACGGTTCTCTCTCATCTTGTCTTCAATAGGTGCTACACCGACCTTCTTCTGAATAGTCTCATTCCTCACTCTATCCATTCTCGTATGTCCACACATCCATCTTAACATACGCATCTCCGCTACATGCATTTTCTGAATATGGCACCTCTTAGTTGCCCAACATTCTGTACCATATAACAATGCCGGTCTAACAGCGGTTCTGTAAAACTTTCCCTTCAATCTTAGAGGTACATTACGATCACACAAAACGCCCGTCGCACTCTTCCATTTCAACCAACCCGCTTTAACTCGATGCGCCACATCTCCGTCAAGCTCTCCGTCCTTTTGAATAATAGAACCAAGGTACCGAAAACACTCACTCACTGATATATTTTTGTCACCCAAAGTTACTACAGTTTGCTCTGTCGCTCTACTAGTGCTAAACTTACACTCCATATACTCTGTTTTACTTCTACTAATCCTAAAACCTCTAGATTCTAAGGTTTGTCTCCATACATCTAACTTGGCATTAACACCCGCTCTTGTCTCATCAATCAAAACTATATCATCAGCAAACAGCATGCACCACGGTACTGGATCTTGTATACACTGGGTTAGTTCATCCATAACCATCGTAAATAGAAAAGGACTAAGTGCTGAACCTTGATGCACCCCAATTGTAATAGGAAACTCTTCACTTATCCCGCCACAAACTCTGACACTGGTGCTGACTCCCTCATACATATCCTTAATAAGATCAATATACTTCCGAGATATACCTTTCTTAGTCATTGCCCACCAAATTACCTCTCGGGGAACCTTGTCATAAGCTTTTTCCAAATCTATGAACACCATATGCAAGTCCTTCTTTCTCTCTCTATAACGCTCAATCAACTGCCTTAGTAAATGTATTGCTTCCATAGTTGATCGTCCGGGCATAAAACCGAATTGGTTCTCTGAAATGCTCACATTTTTTCTCAATCTATGCTCAATTACCCTTTCCCATAACTTCATAGTATGGCTCATAAGCTTAATACCACGATAATTTGCACAATCTTGAACATCTCCTTTATTCTTATATAATGGCACCAAAGTACTTTTCCTCCACTCTATTGGCATCTTCTCAACTCTAAGTATTTTATTAAAAAGGTTAGTCAACCACTCAACACCTCTTTCTCCTAAACACTTCCAAACCTCAATCGGTATACTATCAGGTCCAACTGCCTTCTTTGGTTTCATCCTTTTAAGGGCCTCATGCACTTCTTTTCTTTGAATTCTACGTATGAAATCATGGTTCACCTCTTAATGGGTTATGCTATTGTTGTGGTTTTAGTTACGTCTCAAATTTAAAAAATTTCCAAACTTCTCCCTGTAGATACATATATTTTTCTCACATATTTTTATTACTTTTATGCAATTGGATGGTTTGAAATCAAACCTAATTATAATGAAAACTTTTATTCATATAATATAAACTCTAATTTGGTAAATTTTAAAGATGAAATGACTATAACTAAAAATTAATTAAAAATATTACAAAGAGTGTTGCATAGAGTATTACAAATATCCATATAATTCTTTTGATGGCAAAGTTTTTTGGCTAATTGGCAAAAAACATCCCCAAAGTTTGGCACGTTCGAGGCGTTGGTCCCCGTTGTATATTTCTTTGTATTACTGTCCCCAAACAATTTGCGGTTAGTGAATGTGGTCCTTTCGTCCAAAAGTTTCATGTGAGCTGTTATAGAGTAAAAAGAAAAGAAAAATTCAATAATGGGAAGAAATCCCCTTTTAATTTCTCCTCTTTTTGTTCCTCTTCCTCCACTGCTATTCCGGCGGCAGATTCTTCCGGTGGTTCTCCGGTTACGGTGGGTGGAAATCCACCTCAGTTGCCGGCTGCACCCGACTATAATGACAATGATACTTATTATAATGCTCATCAGACGAAGAACCTAGAATTGACACAACATGAGGGAAAATTGAAGTGTCTAATCTGAGCTTCACCGCGATCACCTCGCCGGATGGTAGTATTCCTGTGTAAACCGAGCCGAATCCTCCTCGTCCGAGGACCAGATCCGTGCCAAAACCGACGATTCTCAGTCTCGTATTGCTGATTTCTTCGACATTGTTGCCAGAGAAGGAAGTGAAGGGGTTTCCTATGCCGGAGAAGGAAGTGGTCATAATGTTGTTGAATATTTGGCAGAATGGTCTTGATACCAAGGTAGAGAAATCAAGAAAACAGATGAAGGAAATGAAGAACAGAGCCAAGAAAATCCGTGGTGTAAAGAAGGTATGTGAATCAAATTTTTTCAAATCAAATTTGTGATGGGATCTGGTAACTATGTTCTAAAGGGCCTTTGATGACTCGGTTCGGGAAACAATGGTGGTGGTGGCGGCGCAAATGGGCCGGATAAATATCCATAATTTGGAGGGGTGGGCAAACAGAATAATAAGGGTGGTGGTGGATAATGTGGAGGTATTGAGAATATGGGGGATACAATACACCATAGAAGCCGCCGGAGGCGGAGGATATTGGCCGGAAGTGTGACAAGGCAGAAATGGTTGATTTGGAATTGGTGGGTACTCATAACCCCATATGGATATGGAGATTGAGAGTTATCATCCATTAATGTTACAAGAAGAGCAATAATTACTCTAATTGCTCTTTAGAACATCAAGAAGAAAAATCTATCTTCATTAAAATAGCGAAAATGTCGAAAAAATTAGGAAAGGGGAGGGAAATGGTCGACAGTGGAGGAGCTCGGAAGGAGCAAAGGGGAGTGGGGAAGGAGTAAAGGGTAAAATGGTCATTTCGCAACAACTTTTAAAAAATAAATCAAAATTCGATTTTTCTGTCACAGAATTGGACGGAAGGACCACATTCACTAACTGCAAATTGTTTGGGGACGGTAATACAAAGAAATATACAACGGCAACCAACGCCGCGAACGTGCCAAACTTTGGGGATGGTTTTTGCCAATTTGCCAAGTTTTTTCCACTTTGGATCTTTGTAAGTTGTAACGTTTTGACATCACTCACTGCAAGAGATATAATGGTGATTTTAAGACTTAAAATTTATCTAATAGAATTTAAAGTTTATCTCATTTACTCAAGTATATGTAACAAAAAATTTCACAGCATAATATTAGACAAAATATTACTCCCTTCATTCCCATTTAATTACCGTTTAGAAGATTTATAGGTATCTAAATTAATTGTCATTTAAATTTTTTTTATTAGTTGTCAATAATTTATTCTAATTATACCCTCGATATTTCTTTTATTTGCCGCCTCTGTTATTCCTATTTTTTCCTTTCTTTTCTTATGTTATAGAAGTGAGAGAGAGGGGTAATATTGGAATTTTTTGGTAAAAATGACAAGTTTTTTAATTTTCTAATTTTTTTTAAAGAGTTATAATTAGGAATGGAGGGAGTACAAAGAATGGTGCAAATCAAAACGCACTTTTTTCCATGCAATATGACATTTTACATCAGGAAAACCAAACTCATTCAAACAGTGAATTTGCTGGCGATGAAGACTTTTCATCAACTTTTGCGAGTCAAACAGTGAATTTGATAAATGTTGTCAAAATTGTGAGTCAACGATTCATAATATATAGACCGAGTGGTAAAATCGTTGGAAGAGTCATCATATATGATTGACCATTTGACTTGTAAAATCGTTGGTCGGACAATCCGAGACGTCCTGATTTTCTCTAATATTCAATCAGGTTGACGGGTCGGGTCAGTACGGATTCAGGGAACAAAATTAAAAAAAAAAAGATCCGTCGAATGGAAAAACTTAATTTTGAATTCAGTTACAACTCCTCAGTCCTAATTTGTTCTCAGTGTTGGGATGACTATTTTAACAATAATTTAATCTAGAAAAGAAGCCATAAACAATTTTAACGCATAGGTGGTTAAAATTTCTTATCAATGTTTTCAGTAGATGAAATATTATTTATATAAATTTATAATGAAATATCGAAATATTATTTAAATAATTTTATTAATTTTATTAATTTTTTTCGATTCATGTGCAATACTTGTGTTTACGAGTTTTGAAATCATTCCGTTTCGAGTTAAAGTTACTATGGTGTTGACACATTTTCCATCCGAAATTCAAACAGGACCAGCGGAACTAGTTCAGGAAATATTATGGTACAGACACATAAACGTCAACCTCAAAGGGCTTTACCTTATGCTGACACTGGTTTTTCAGAATGGTCATACCATGATAGTAAAAAAAGTGGGAAAAATATTTTTGTCCAAAACGGAAGTGGGACTTCCGTGCGTATTCCCACACGCGCCTTGCCACGTCAGCCAAAACGGAAGTGGGACTTCCGTTCTCAAGTTTCCAGAATTGAAAATAGGATAGTATTCATGGTTCATCCAATTCAACTCCAAATGGAAGCAATTGCTTCATTTCTTTCCTCATTTCCTTAATAAAAAGACAATTCAAGCATTTAAAACTTCAATGCATTCATATTCTCTATTTCCCTCACCTTCTATTTCCTTCAATAATATTATGCCAGGAGGAATTATTTTTAACAAAATTTTGAGAATTGAGATGTATACTTTTGAAAATAATTTCAAATCAAATAATTTTTCTTGTAAAAATTTTGGCGTTTTAAAATATGTTGAAGGATGATTGCCTCCCAAGTCAGGATTAAAGTGGAGCATAGTATAAAAGGACCGTGTTTTCAATGCCCCAATAAATACTTAAAAAACTTAGCAAAAAAAAAAATGTCCCAATAAATACTATTTGTTTTACATTTACATTATGCTAGTTTTGGTATTTTGATTAACGTGTTGATAGACATTTTTATAATATTATCGTGTAGATAGATTTGGACAATAATCTATATATATGATATTGATAGAAAGGGTTAATGGTTTCATAAATCGTTTCTCTAGGGTTTTAGTTTGAAATTCTTCTTAGTAGGGGTTTTACTTTGCAAATTTTCCCAATTGATCATAAGGGAAGTAACGTCTCAAAACTGGTGAAAATTTGTCTGTCCCATGAATATATCTACATTCTTGTACCCACAACAACAACAATAGCATAACCCATTAAGTCCCCAATAATTGGGGGTATGGGCGGGGATGGGACGGGATACGGGACCTAACCTTTGTCAAACAAAGTGGTGATCCCAGAATCACCATCGAAACAGATGTATTGGAGACTAACCTAACCTTTGGCAACAAGTGCACAAAGTGGTTGCTCATATAATACACATGTAACAATGGTCCCCTATGCTCGTCAGCGTTTGCTCATGAATCATACCCTCAAATCAAAGCCAAAAGGCATCAGAGAAGGCAGACCCAAGAACCATTTTGATTTATGTGCACATCACCATGCTTCTTTCATTCAGCATCCAGAGCATTAGTGGTGCACATCATGACAAATTCTTGGACTAATCAATTAAAATTTATTATATAGATTTTTTTTTTTCAATTATATATACACATGACAAATTATGATTGATTGGGTATAGAAAATGGGACAGATGGCCTTTTGCTTCTCAAAACATAATGATGCGATGTAACAATACTTATGCTTAATGCATCATATTTCTTGTACTCTTGTCTCACGAGCTCAACGTGATAAGTTGGAAGAAAACAAAACATATTATGGACTAAAATTTTGTTAATACATTCACGACCATATTACTTACCTTTAGCGGTGGATTTAAAGGGTGGGACTGGGAGGCAATCATCCTTCAACATTTTTTTAAACGCCACATTTTTTACAAGAAAAATTATTTGATTTGAAATTATTTTCAAAAGTATACATTTCACTTTCTCAAAATTTTGTTAAAAAAAAATTCCTCCCGACATAATATTATTGAAGGAAAGAGAAGGTGAGGGAAATAGAGAATATGAATGGATTGAAGTTTTAAATGCTTGAATTGTCTTTTTATTAAGGAAATGAAAAAAAAAAAAAAAAACAAGTAAAGAAATGAAGCAATTGCTTCCATTTGGAGTTGAATTTGATGAACCATGAATACTATCCTATTTTCAATTATGGAGGTTGAGAACGGAAGTGCCACTTCCATTTTGGTTGACGTGGCAAGGCGCATGTGGGAATACTCCACGTCAGCCAAAATGGAAGTGGGACTTCCGTTACTTTCGTTCTGGACAAAAATATTTTCCCCACTTTTTTTACTGCCATGGTATGATCATTCTGAAAAATCAGTGTCAGCCTAATACAAAGCCCTCGCCACACACACACATAAAATCCGCCCTAATTCTCCAATCCCCCGATCCTCTTTCACAAGAACCCGAACCCATCTAATCCATCACACTCACGCTTGACCCTTGTCTCCTCCTTCCCTCAAAACGTCAGCGTATCCAACTTCCTCTCCCCTCAATAAAAGACAAATTAACACGCTTCCTTTCCATTTCCCCGCCACCTTTTCCCTTTTTACCCCCAAATTATCTTTTCAGTCACTCTCTGCAACACTAAAATACGCGCCGGAAAGGTCGAAGCTCCGGCGGAGGACGGCGGTTCAAATTTCATGGAGAATCTGACGCATTCTTTGTTGAAGAAAAGTTATGGTGGAAATGGCTTTGGAATGGCGAGTAATAAGTCTGTATACGACGATGTTTTTGGAGGTCCGCCTAAGTTTGGTGTGCCGACTCTGGCTCCTAGGTTTGAAGACTATACTGAGATTTTCGGAGGATTTCACTCGTCCAGAGGCTCGTCTATTCCGATTATGGATCTTCCGGCTGTGGAAATGGCGTTTGACGTTCGAAGCTCCAGGTTAGACGACTACTCTGAAGTCTTTGGAGGTTTTGACGGCTTTGATTTTGCGGTTTCGTTTGAGGATTTAGTGAGGAGGAAATCTAACGGTAGCGATGATTCTTCTGATGATGCATGGTATGTTTATGCTTTTTCTTTTTGCTTTCTCCACTTGCTTGATTACTGTACACATTCAGCAATTAGCGGCACTTTTATTATTATTATTATTATTATTATTATTATTATTATTATTATTTTAAATGTTTTCTGTTCGTCATTTATTGAGTATTAGAATAAGTTTGTTTTCTGGAAATTCCAAAACGGCCAAATGTATGGTGTTCGACATTTTTTTCTTGGTCTGCCTTCTTTGATGCTTTTTTACTTTGATTTGAGGACATAATTCCGTAGCAAACATGACGTTATAGTAGACTACTGTTTGAGTGCTATTCTGTGTGAAGACACTGTGCGCATTTATTGCCAATGTTTGGTCAGTCTCCAATACATCTGTTTCAGTAGTATTAGCCACCACTTTGTGCATTTATTGTCAAAAGTTAGACCTGTCTATTATCTCCCTCCCGCCCATACCCTACCCCAATTATTGGGGACTTAATGTGTTAAGTTATTGTTTTTTTTTTTTTTTCTTATTTGTTTAATTTTTTCGTAGCTTGTGGAAGACAAAGATAGAAAGTTGTTTTTCTTCTAAACTACAGGATGTTAGGTATGTGATGATGGGTAAAAATGGAAGTGATAAGAGGATGAAGGAATCATATATTTGTCTTAAAGGAAAAAATAAGGTAGGATGAACTGGTGCTGGTGATGGTGTGAGGTTTGCCACTTGCGCTAAGTTATAAATTGGTTTGATAGAGACACTAAGTTGACATTGGGCGATATGTGCCTAAGAGTAATGAAGTTTGTGACATTTAAAAGAAAAGGGAGAAGTTTAAAGGCAGAGAAGAAAATTTACTATTAGGTAAGAAATTTGGCTTTTTAGGGAAGTTATGCGTTTCTAGCATTAGTAAAAGAGATAATCAACTTACCCACCATGTTTATTTTTGTATGATAAATTGAAGAAGTTCACATTCCTCTACTCTGTCCTCTCTCCTCTGCCTAATTCCTATGTTTTTTGTGTTGAGGACAGATTACGTCATATCCGTGAAAATTGTTTCTGTTGTATTCAAATAAGGAATCTGTTTTTGTTAGTCTTTTGCCTTTTGATTTATGATTTATATTCTATAAGTAACTTCATAAATGAAAGGCCACACTGAAGCTTCTCTTCACCCCCACTATTACAGTCAAGAATTTGATCCTTACATGTCCCTGCAGGAGCCCAGTACAAAATGACTCTGTTTCAGATGAATCAGATCTTTTCACTTATTCAGAAAAGGAGCCAAGACTTGCTAAATGCTGATGATCACCATCAGTTTGGTGATGTTAGGCAGCTCAATGTCTCATATCACAAGGTTGACAAAAAAACCAATGAAAATTTACCAAATAGGGTGGCACATGTAGCTCAAGTCAAGTACATGCAATTCCTGGACATGCTTACATGGTCAATGATGCTCATGCTTTTCCAATCATAGAAGATGAGGGACCACCATTGCAGGCATCGGGTGATCTTAACACAAAAGCAGAGTTCATTGGGAGAACAATGGAAAAAAGATGTTTTAAGAAGTGTATATCTTTGCCCAAAAACAGTGGTGTCAGAGCACCTGAAAGTGATACCCATCATGTCGAAAGTAGTGGATTTGCTTTCGCGCAGAAGAAGCCATTTGTTACTGTCAGTGACATCAGCCTCAGAACCAGGCCTTCTAGGTTGCCTCCACCTTCAAGACCTCCACCTGTTTTTGCTGTAAGAACGGGAGAGCCCGAAAAACCATATTCAAAGCTGAGAGCTTAAAAAAGTTATGCTTTTGAACGGATGGAGGGTGAGAGTTCTCCACCATTTTATGATGTAGAAATAGATGCAAGTTCATCTAAAGTGGCATCTGAAGCTATGGAAGTTGCAAAGGAAAAAACTCAGGCAAAAACTGGAAGTGCAAAAGAATCAATGGAGACAAAAAATGTTCTTCAGAGTCATATAAAACTGCAAGTACAGGATAGTATCAGAACTGTAGAGGAGGCTTCTGATAGTTGTAAAGATGACACAGTATTGGAAACGCTTGCAAGAGGTGGCAATGATATTCAGTCTTCTGCACAAGAAAGGAAAACGGTAACCAAAGGTACTCAGGAGGCTTCCTATTTGATTGATCATGAAAAGTACATTGATTTAGTTGAAAAACCAACACACAGGAGGCACAACAAAGAATCATTATCACAAGTTTCTCACAAACCTACAGGTAGTTTTGCTTGGAGGCAAGAGTCTGAGTATTTTGAAATGGTTGAAACTGAGATTTCCTTGAAGGCTGTTGGGCAAGATGAAGACGATAAAAGCAATGTCTTGCAAAGTATAGACTCAGAGGAGTACGGACATGCTAGTAAAACTGCCACTGGGTCATCTCCGCCACAAGAAGTCATTAAGGAAGTTAAAGCAGAAGCTCCTAAATTGGAAGAGACAAGGAATGAACTAGAAATAAACGAAAACACTTGCGAATGGGGGTGTCAATAGGGGAAGATCAAACAAAAGCGATAGAGTCAAGCTGCCAAAAGGAGAATCAGAAGAATGCAGAAGTGTTTTTCAATGGTTGTGAATCAGAAAGGGTAAGAAAATACTAAAGAAGGACAAACAGCATGGAAATAAAACAACAGAGAAGGATGCTGATAAGAATGTGCGGAACGCGGCAAAAGCCGTGCGGCATGTGGCTGAAGTTGAATTTAAGGGTAAACTAAACAGTTTCAGTGAAAGAACAGATCCGATTGAAGAATATAAAGTGATCGTGGATGTCCATGCAAAGAAAGCTAATGAAAGGAGTCATAGAGAATGTTTCTCGAGTGAAGAATATGATAAAAAAACGTGGAGAAGCTGTTGAGAGAGTGCAAGATGTAAAGTGGAAAACACAGCAGGAAGATAGAAAGCGGCAAGAAGAGTCTAGTGAAATAGAAGAAAATGAGAAGAAACAAAAGGAAGTTTACCAGGGGAAGGAGAATCTGAACATACTGGAAGAAGCTATTGAGCAGGAAAACTATGCAGAGAGATTTAATTCGGCTATCCAGTATGAGGAGGGTGAGAATAATTTCAGAAACTGTGAGCAAGAAGATGTGAGACATCAGAACCAAGATTGTGAAATGGAGAAGAAAGGGAGGGTCCTAGAGACTTGCGATTTGGTTGAGGATGAAAAGCAGTATGATGTAGCTTGTGAAACTGGTGAACTTAATGCCAGACTCACAGATTTCTGGAAGCCAGAATCTGGTAAAGATGAACCAATAGTGGTTAATGAGAAGGAATATACTAAAGAGAATGCTAGATTAACTAGAGTTTTAGAAGGTAGCGAGGATATCAGTCAAAGTACCATCAAGGGTGAAGAAATGAGTGAACAGTCGGAACTTGCCAATCCGATTAAGTGGGATGGAAATGATAGAATGGTGAACTTGGACCAAGGAATTCGTGATCTCCAAAAAGGGTTGAACATAAACTCGTTAGGTGGGGCATATGTACTAAAGGATAATATGCATGAAACTCTTGAAGCGACTCAAGCTGCTACTTCATGTGAGGAAGATAAAAAATTGAAAACAAAATCTAAAGATGGCGAGTGGGAACTAGATATAGGGACATTCAAGCTGCCTGGTAAAGAAATATCCCTCTCATATGGAAAGAATCAGCATGATAAACACAAAATCCATATAAAACATGCTACGGAATCACATTGCTTGCATGATCATGTGATATATTCAAATGGAGCCGGCAATCGAATTGGGAATTCTGCCTATCAGGACAATAAGGTCTCTCAAGTAGCAACTGATCTCGAGAAAAAAGCGAGTAAATGCTCATGAAAAAAAGACAGAGAGGGAAAATGTCCGATGGGGGTTCAAATATCTTTTAGTGAGGAAATTACGAAGGAGAAATCAAGAACGCATCAGATATCCGAAGAATTGCCTGAAATTGAAAAGAAAACTGGAGCTGCTTTACCCAGTGTGCTCAATGATAGAAAGAACAGCTTCAATACCCGTCCGAGAGGCACAATCTGGATTGCAGAAACAAAGGAAAGACATGTGAATGTGACCCTTACTCCAGAGGAGTGGAAAATAGAAGAAAGCTTGCATCAGGAAAGAGAACTGGAAAAGAAGAACTTAAGAAGAATAGAAGAAGAGAGGGATAGAGAAAGGGAAAGAGAAAAGGACCGGATGGCTGTTGACAAAGCAGTTCTAGAAGGGCATGAAAGGTCATATGCTGAAGCCCAAGAGAGAGCAGAAAGGGTACTATTGGGAGAGCCACTGCTGAAGTGCAACAAAGAGCTATGATGGACGGTCGAGGAAGATTAGACAAGGAATCCATGGATGCTAGGATTAGGGCTGAGCGTGCTGCAGTCGAAAGAGCTACTGCAGAGGCTAGGCAGCGTGCTTTCGAAAAAGCAATGACTGAGAAGGCTTCCTTTGAGTCACGGGAAAGAGTTGGGAGATCAGTTTCCGATAAGATCTACGGACCTTCTAGAAATGCTGAAATGAGTCAGAGTTCTTTCTCTGTGAGTATACCTTCAATGCTCTTATTGTTGAATTTGCCTGGTTACAGCTTATTAATTGCATGGCTATGGCAGGATCTGCCGGACCTTCAAACACAGAGTTCAGGGACTTCAAATGTGTTTCATTATTCATATTCGTTAGGGAAAGCCGGTATGTTTTCTGTGGAGAGCAGTAGCTTGTGTTGCTCGATATAATTTATGTTTTATGGTGCTTATATGTTTACCATGTTTCTCTCCTCGGACTTTGGTGCTATTCTTCTTCTGAGAGCTGATTTCCTTTCTGAAACTTCGATGCTCTTTGATTACTTTGCAGGTGTTGAGGGTCAATCACCTCAGAGGTGTAAAGTTCGGTTAGAACGATACCATAGAACAGCTGAGCGCGCTGTACGTTTTCCCCCTTAAAAGTCTATTTCATGACCTGCTTGCTATTTCATGATCTCAAGCTGTTTTTGCTGCCTTTTTAGGCTAAATCTCTGGCAGAAAAAAATATGCGTGATCTTCTTGCTCAAAGAGAACAAGCGGAGAGGACTGTATGTATCCTTTTGATGACTAACTTCTGGAACTCTTACCTTACTATACTTATTGTCTTACATCAAGATATCTCTGTTTCTTCTGCAGAGATTAGCAGAAACTTTGGGCGCTGAAGTCAGGAGATGGTCAAGTGGGAAAGAAGGGAACTTACGAGTGTTGCTTTCGACTTTGCAATATGTAGGTCTATCAATCGCCATTCTTTTTATACATATCATGAATAATTTCCTTCTTTTAGCATCTCTGGTTTTATTTTTCTTATTTTCTTTTATTGTTTCGGCCTAATCCTCCAGTGATATTGGAAAAGAATTGTAGCATCTTGGTCAAAATTATAACTAAACTTCTTGTTTCTTCTCCATATTCAACTTTTAATTTTATTCAGAACCATTGTTACATGTGTATTATATGAGCAACCACTTTGTGCACTTGTTGCCAAAGGTTATGTTAGTCTCCAATACATCTGTTTCGGTGGTATTCTGGGATCAGCCACTTTGTTTGACAAAGGTTAGGTCTGTATCCCGTCCATCCCCGCCCATACCCCCAATTATTGGGGACTAAATGGGTTATGCTATTGTTGTTGTTGTTGTTGTTGTTGTGTTGCGTAAGAAGAAAAGCGGTTCATCGTGCACCACTAATGCTCTGGATGCTGAATGAAAGAAGCATGGTAATGTGCACATAAATCAAAATGGTTCTTGGGTCTGCCTTCTCTGATGCCTTTTGGCTTTGATTTGAGGGCATGATTCCGTAGAAAACGCGACGGCATAGGGGACCATTGTTACATGTGTATTATGTGAGCAACCACTTTGTGCACTCATTGCCAAAGGTTAGGTTAGTCTCCAATACATCTGTTTCAATGGTATTCTGGGATCAGCCACTTTGTGCATTCATTGACAAAGGTTAGGTCTGTATCCCGTCCATCCCCACCCATACCCCCAATTATTGGGGATTTAATGGGTTATGCTATTGTTGTTGTTGTTGTTGCAGAAGAAGAAAACGGTAAGAAGTAAAAGGAAGTTTGATTTCTATTGATTGATAAAAAGAAATAGAAGTTTTAGGAGAAAGAAAACTATCTACTATGGATGGAAATGCTGTATTGCTATGGAGGGAAACAGAAAGAACTGAAGCCAGAATCAAGTGTGTGTGTGTGTGTGTGGGGGGGAGGATTAATATGCAGGGTGCTGAAAGTTTCTTAACTTACACGCAAGACCATCATAATTTTCGTGTTGCATGGTCAAATTTTATGTTCAAGGCAAGTGTTAAATTAATCGATGGAGGAATGTGCCACAACCTTGTATTGAGATTGGTTCTTTATTTTCTATTTACTCGAGTAGTTGTCTAAATCATATCTCATATGAATTGGTTGACTTCAATAACGTTCATTTTTCATTTTGAAATATTATTATGATTTCAGACAAAAAAGAAGAAATATATTATGATTTCAGACAAAAAAAGAAGAAATTTATTATGATTTCAGACAAGAATGTTGTATTTGGCAGATTGACAGCAATTGAGCTGCATCAATGTTCTAAAGGATGAACCAACTGGAGGAATTTAATCTAGTTGTGACTAATAAGTTACATGGGCATTGCTGGTAAAAAAAAGGAACTATTTTTTTATTTTATTTTATTTGGAGGGAGGGGGGGGGGGGGGAGGGGGAGGGGGTTCGGAAAACAATTGCATTCAAATTTCTGCTACTTTCCACCATTGTGGTTGTAACATTGTCGAATAAACTTTACATTAATGATGCAATGTTAATTTTGATAAGTTGTGAACTCTTGCTATGAAAGGTTTTGTTGTCCAGATATCTCATTTATTGTTGCTACCTGTCATACTTAGTCAAGCTAATCTTACCTAAATTTTCATATTGGCAGATTCTTGGGCCTGATAGAGGTTGGCAGCCAATTCCACTGACTGAAGTTATAACTACTGTGGCGGTTAAGAAGGCTTACAGGAAGGCCACACTTTGTGTGCACCCAGACAAATTACAACAACGAGGTGCTAGCATTCAGCAGAAATATATATGTGAGAAAGTCTTCGACCTTTTGAAGGTAAATTGCTAACTATGAATTAATAGAAACTTATATCATGCTTATTCATAATTTCATATTATTAATTATTTGTGCATGAACAAATTGTTTGCTTTTAGAAATAGTCATTTGGGTTCAGAATAGAACTTCCTTCCTTCAGCCTTTTTCCTCATAGTCTAATGTGCATTTCATGTATGGATTTTACATACATGAGTTACTAATGGAGGTGAAAGAATAATTAATACCCCACATCTTTTGAGGTTAATATAATACAGTGACATTTTATATTAATAAAACCTATTGGGCCAGCTGTATTAAGAGAAGTTGACAATATAGTAAATTACAAAAAGGCCATTGTGGCAATGCAACTATAAAGTACCCCACTTTCGGAAAAAATTTAACTGCTAAATGGTGGCTTGACCTTCAGATGTATTTTGCCATCAATTTATGTACTGCAGAAACTGTTACCTTTCATGGTCACTATGTCTGTCTGTGTGTGTGTGTGTGTGTGTAGAGAGAGAGAGAGAGAGAGAGAGAGAGAGAGCCTTCTAACAGTTTCACATGCTATTGCTGTTCTAAACATATGTTTGGTTACTTTACTATATGGTTTTGAAACTCTCTTTTTATGTCTTCAGGAAGCTTGGAACACATTCAATTCCGAGGAGCGGTAGTTGAGGTCCTTTGTATTCTTGGTGCGCATTGCTTCTGTAATTTAACATGTTAGTGAGGAAATTCTCTACATAGTATCAAAAGGGAAAAAAAGATCAATTTTTCTACATAAATTATCTAATACTGTTGGTTCTTCCTTTATTCATTTTTAGTATATGCTGAACCTTTAAGAGTAACAAAGCATTAATTAGAAACGGGAATAACATATCCTTATACATGAGTAAAGGCACACTTCCACTGTTCACCGAGAGGGCAGGTCTGGATCAAACTTTAGAAAGAAAAGCCAAATCATATTGTGGATTAGTTGCAGCTTAATAAGTATTGGAAAAAGAAGTTAAGAAGAGAGAAAAATGGATAATTGTTCTTATTTCTTATTAATGAAAATGAGCTGAAAAACATCTTTATATACAAAGAAGATGAGCTGTAAAAATAGTAACTGCTACTTGGGAATTATTACAATGCATTGCACTACTTTGTTAGAACTACAAAACAGAAATAAAAAGGTTGGTTGTGCGTTGACTGGGTCAGACTTCAAATAAATAAAGCCCAATAACCAGCCCAGTCCAGCCTTATTCTGCGTAGCCTTTGATCCAGTCATGTGAGAGCTCAGTCCATTTCTTTGTATTTTATCCATAGCAAAATATCACTAAGTCTTTTCTATACAACAGCTTCAGCTTGCACTACTTCCATCACCATTGCTGCATTCTGTGATCTTCATTGTTGTGGAGCTTCAATCTTCAACACCCTCCCTCAAGCTGAAGCTTTTTATAAGTCAAATAAGCCCAGACTCTTGATCAAATATTGATGTCTTTGTGTGTGCAAACCTTTAGTAAAGATGTCTGCTAGTTGCCTTTGAGTGTTTACTGGCAAAGGTTTAAGTACATTTGCTTGAAGCTTTTCTCTCACCACATGACAGTCTATGTCAATGTGCTTGGTCCTCTCATGAAATACAGGGTTTTCTGCTATATATATAGCACTTGCACTGTCACAAAACAAAGGTACAACTTGTTGCTGCTTAATTCCCAAGTCTTCAAGAAGATAAATCAGCCACTGTATTTCACAAGTAGCCATTGCCATGGCTCTATACTCAGCCTCTGCTGAGCTTTTAGATACTGTGCTTTGCTTCTTGGATTTCCAAGAAACCAATGAATTTCCTATGAAAATACAAAAACCAGTCACAGATCTTCTGGTTTCATTGCAGCCAGCCCAATCACTGTCAACAAAAGCTTTAAGCTGCAAATTGGATGTAGAAGAGTAGAATAGGCCTTGACCAGGTGCATCTTTGACATATCTAAGTAACCTTCTCACTGCTTTTTGATGTAAGAGTGTAGGCTTATCCAGA
This sequence comes from Vinca minor, assembly GCA_026122235.1. Lineage (NCBI taxonomy): Eukaryota > Viridiplantae > Streptophyta > Magnoliopsida > Gentianales > Apocynaceae > Vinca > Vinca minor. The sequence goes on from JAOCZM010000002.1 coordinate 1,391,810, forward strand.
AATTGGCTAAGCTGTTGCTGCACACTATAAGCTATGTCTAGCCTGGTTACTGTCAAGTAGAGCAGTTTACCAATGATTTTCCCGTACTTAGTGATATCCACCAATGGTTCTGAGTCATCATGACAATACTTTCTGCTGGATCAATAGGTGTGTTACTAGGATGACTGTCAAGAAATCCTTCTTCTTTGAGCATATCAATAACATACTTCCTTTGAGATAGTGTAATTCCATTATCACTTCTAGAAATTTCAATCCCTAGGAAATAAGTCACCTCCCCAAGTCTTTGATTATGAATTTCTCATGGAGAAAAAGACTTGACGGAGTTAATCTACGATATGCTATCACCGACAAACAAAACGTCATCAACATAGATTAATAGAGGCAATAAAGTAAGTAGCGATTGCTTGATGAATAAGTCGTAATCATGCCAAGATTGAGAGAAACCAAGATTTAGCAAAGCTGCAGTAAGAGTGGCATTCCATTCTCTACTGGCTTGCTTTAAGCCATAAAGCGACTTCTTTAACTTGCACACTTGACCTGGGAAAACACCAGAGAGACCATGTGGAAGCTCCATGTAGATGTCTTCATGTAGATCACTATGAAGGAAGGCATTATTGATGTCTAGCTGGTGAACAAGCCGGTTTCTTCCAGCTGCTAAGGCCAAGAGCACTCTAATGGTAGTCATTTTAGTCACATGTGAAAAGGTATTAAGAAAATCTATCCCAGCTTGTTGAGTATAGCCTTTGGCTACCAACCTAGCTTTATACCTCTCAATAGTGCCATCTGCAAAGTATTTTATTTTGTATATCCACTTGTTTCCTATAGGAGTTTTGTCGGGAGGAAGAAAAGTAAGCTCCCATGTGTTATTATCTGCCCGAGGCGATAAGCTCATTGCCATAGCATCTTGCCAAACTTTATGTTTAGAAGTCTCAAGCAAATGTAACGAGTTCCCAATGTACATCAAGAGCATGTATAAATGAAACTCGATTCGGAGACAAATGATCATATGCAATGAATTTATGTATGGAATGAGGTGAGGTAGAATTGGAAACAGTGGAAGTAATAAATCTTTTTAAGTAACGAGGTGGCTTGATAGGTCTTCCCGCCCTACTAGAAGAATGAATGGGAGCATGAGAATGAGTGCAGTACGAGAGGAATTAGATGGCATTCCAATGAATTCAGCATGAGTGATAGAAGGAGAAATGTTATCAAGAAGCTGAGATGCACTAGAAGAAGTAGGAACATCATTAGAAGAAGCATAAACATGAAATGGACAAATGTGTTCCAAGAAAATCACATTTCTTGACACAAACACATCTTGTGTTTCAACATCCATCAAGATGTATCCCTTAAAGGTATCTGATTGACCTAGATAGATACATTTCTTTCCTCTAGGTCAAATTTGCATCTATCTTGGGCAAGGGTGCATGCATAGCTGAGACAACCAAAAACTCTCAAATTTTGATAGATAGGTACCTTTTTGTATAAGACTTCATAAGGTGTCTTATGTTTTAGAATGGGAGTGGGAATCAGATTGATAAGATAGACAGCATGTTTAATGCAATATCCCCAAAAAGAAATAGGAATGTTAGATTGGAATTTGAGTGATCTAGCAACATCAAGGATATGTTGATGCTTTCTCTCAACAAGGCCATTTTGTTGAGGAGTTTGAACACAAGAAGTTTGGTGCAAAATGCCTTTAGAAGCATAGAATTGTGGCATAAGAAATTCTGCACCATTATCTGTTCTGATAACTTTGATTTTGAGTTCAAACTGAGTATGAATAAATGTATAGAAAGATTGCAAAGTATTTGCTGCCTGTGACTTAGTTTTGAGCAGGAAAGCCCATGTAAACTTGCTATAGTCATCAACTATAGTAATAAAATACTGATGACCATGGGTAGTTAATTCTTTATAAGGACCCCATATGTCAACATGTATTAAATCAAAAGCTCTATGAACAAGAGTACTTCTAAGAGGAAAAGGCAACTTATTTTAGCAATAGGGCAAATGCTACATTCACAAACTGAAGTGCATTTAGAATTAATACTAGTAATCTGTTTAAGCCTATCCAATGATGGATGCCCTAATCTGTAATGCCACAGCATTTTATTCACTTCTGTAGTAGAAACATGAGCAACACAAGGATGAAAAGAATTAGTAGAAGAAAAATCAGCAGAAAAACTAGCTGCTGAAGTGGAGCAAAAATGATGTGTAGGATTGAAATAGTATAAACCTTGCCATTCCTTAGCTATCCCAAACTTCCTCAAGTTGCATAGGTCCTGTATATAACATTTACCTGGAGCACAAGTGATAGAGTAATGAGCTTGGTGAACAAGTTTAAAAACTAACAAGATATTAAGTCTAAAGGAAGGCACAAATAATACATCATACAAAGTGATGTCAGAAGTAAGATGTATGACCCCTTTCTTTGTAACAGGAATGGATGTATGATCAGGAAGCTTGATGAATAAATTTGACACAGAAATGGAAGATGCAAAGAGGTCTAGCACAACATGCAACATGATCAGTTGCTCCAGAATCAATGATCCAAGTTTTAGCTAAAGATGCAAAAAGGAATACCTGATTGAGCATTAAACTGATCTCCTTGCATAAGTGTGGCTTGATGAATCACAGTTGCAGAGAAAGAAGGAACTGTGGATGGAGAACTTCCTCCATTTTGTTCAAGGCAAACAGTTCTCATAAGCTGAATCAGTTCCAGCTTTTGTTCTTGAGAAAATCCTGCAACAGATTCCTCAGAACCAGCAGTGTTTTGAGCAATATTTCTGCTTCCTGTAATCTGATTAATAGGCTTGTAGTTTCCTCTTCCAGAATTGTTAGCAGAATTCCAATTGTCAGATCTACCAGCATTACTCCAGTTGCTTGAAACAACACTTTTACCAAAATTATTGTTGCCTTGTGGATAGCCATGCTTTTTATAGCATCTATCCACTGAATGACCAGTTTTACCACAATATGTGCATACAAAAACTTGTTTATGACTATTGAATCCACTCCTTTTATATCCAGCATTGACAACATTAATGGAAGTTGTACTAGTTTTACTAAGTGTTCCTGCATTTGTTGTTCCTTCATCTGAAAAATCTAGTTCAACACAAGAATTTTGATTGCACAAGGCTTGCGCATCTGCATTGTGATGTGCATCATATACAAAGCCGTGTCTCATGCTCTTACGCCATAGCAAAAACTTCTTCAATATCGGACAGGTGGCTTAGTCATCAAGACACTAGATCTAACTTGAGCAAAATTCTCATTAAGACCTTTCAGAAATCTCACAACATATTCCTTGTTATACTGTTCATGGACAGCATTTAATCCTCCACAAGTACAGGCTGGTAAACCTCTTAAAGCACATAACTCATCCCAAATAACTTTCAAATCAGTATAGAATGCACCAATAGTTTTACTTCCTTGCTTTAAAACATAAAATTCTTCTAAAGTGCCTGAAAGCCTATAAGCATTACCTTTAGTATATCTCTTCTCCAGATTTTTCCACACCTCAGAAGCTGTGGAACATGAACTCACACTCATCCTAATAGAATCAGATAAAGTGTTCAAAATCCAAGGCATAACAAGCTGATATGCTTGTTCCTAGTGCCTATAGTTTTTATTAGTTTTTGCAGGAACATGGAAGCCTGTAACAATTTCAATAAAACAAAGTTTATTTCGAGTCACAATTTCTCTTCTCATCTCACGCCTCTATGTCTGGTAATTAGAACTGCTCAGAACAATTTTGGTTAAGATAAAAGCGAGAATTTTCACTAGGATGCACAGATGAAAGGATGTACATCAGTAACTTCTACATTCGCCATTGAAATCACTTATGATTTCGCAGAAAAAGCTAGCAACAAAGCCAAACAAAACACAAACAAAAAACAGCAAATCAAGCTTTGAACAAAGCTTACTTAGAACATTGAATTGATCTCAAATGAGAATCAATTCTTCAATTACAAAATCAGTATGAGCATTGCGGAGCTCCGATTCCATAATGGAAAAAGAAGTTAAGAAGAGAGAAAAATGGATAATTGTTCTTATTTCTTATTAATGAAAATGAGCTGAAAAACATCTTTATATACAAATAAGATGAGCTCTAAAAATAGTTACTGCTACTTGGGAATTATTACAATGCATTGCACTACTTTATTAGAACTACAAAACAGAAATAAAAAGGTGGGCTAAGTGTGTTGACTGAGTCAGACTTCAAATAAACACTGTTTTATTTAAAGCCCAATAACCAGCCCAGTCCAGCCTTATTCTGCTTAGCCTTTGATCCAGTCATGTGAGAGCTCAATCCATTTCTTTGTATTTTATCCATAGCAAAATATCACTAAGTCTTTTCTATACAACAGCTTCAGCTTGCACTACTTCCATCACCATTGCTGTATTCTGTGATCTTCATTGTTGTGCAGCTTCAATCTTCAACAATAAGGTTTACTATTCTTCGGTGGCTTACCGAAAGACATTCTTGTTCTCCCTGGTAAAAAGCTTTCCAAAAACTCCCTTGGCTGGCAAGCACTTCAAAGCAATTTGAGGGTAAAACAAGCTAGAAACATTTTCAGTCAATTTTATTGACCTAGGAAATGCAGCGTACTAAGAACGTAAAAAATAGAGCTCACATTACTTTGAGAAAAAGGGCATAGGATAGAGTAATTTTGCAGAGGAATGACAAAGTTGACAGAGGAAGTAGATGGTTATTGAGAGCAACAGAGCAGTAGTGCTAAAAAGTTCCTTTCGATTCTTCTGAGTTTTTCCTTTCATCATTATTTGGTTCCATCTTTTGTGGAATTTAGAAGGAATCAACTCGAATGGTCTCCGGCTGCACTTGGGAGCAGCCGTGATTCCTTTTCATGATCATTTGCTTGGGCTGTTGTAGAACAAGGAATCAATCCTTTCTCTCGACATGTCTCAATTGCTCCTCTGAACATATCCTCAAAGGTATACTTGTATCTAAAACCCATGCCTATCAATTTCTTGCTTGAAAATGAAACGATGGATATGTCCTTTTCAACCCCCTTTAATCTGCCATTGTAATTTTTTTAGTTAAAGGTAAAAACAAAGTGAATCTTTTTGGATTAGGTTTGGTTGGAAGATGGATTACTTAAATAGCGGTTCCAGCAGATGATGTGAAAACAAGTATTTTTACGGTTTTAGCCTTAACACAAGATTGTATGATGTCCAGTACCCCTTTGATTGTTGGCCTTATTACTTCATTCTGTCACAACAAAACCTGGACATATTAGTCATCTTACACCCATCCAAAAATCTTCCAACCCCACAAGACAATGGAAGCAAAAATAAGTAAGAGTTGATGTTAAAAGAACAAATGAATGTTTTTATTGGTGTTACAAATGGACTTGCTTTAACTCAATTCCTTAAAAGGTACTACTTAAGAGGGGACGGATGATTGTCCAAGCCTTATATATATTACAAATATGCTCACAAAGTTGCCCGATGTTGGATTCTCAACACCCTCTCATACCTAGGGTTGAACATTTGGAGCGTGAACATTAATGTGGCCCAACTTGGGCATAACTCAATCCCTCGAAAGGTACCTCAAGAAGGGGAGGGGTTGCGAAAATATTATTATATTACAAATATTCTCATAATCTAGCCGATGTGAGATTCTCAACGATTGAACAGTAGAAGGACATCTAAAATGAAACAAAGAAAAAAAAAGATATTTGAGACGACTAAAATGGATGGTAAAAGAGTTGTTTTTAATGTTCGGTTGGGTCTATCATCGGCCTCTGCCTACTGAGAAGAAAGAGGAAAAAATGTTTCTGTTGAAGCAAGCCTGCCCTTTTATCGTACTAGCACATGAAATCAAGAAAAAAGCAGAGAGAAGAAACACCAAAACCCTAAATACCTGAGGGTCCTTAGACTCAAAGTCCATAGGTGTAGCCACATGAAACACCCCCAACACCAGTCCGGCTCCTATGCGGAACACTTTTTTTTTCCGCATGCGGAACACTTTTTTTGCCTTGAGAACAGGTGTTCTCAAGTTAAGAACACCTGTTCCGAACAGGTGTTTTGAAAATCAGAACAGGTGTTCATTTTTCAAATCAATCTCAGCCATCAAAATTTTAATCCAACGGCTGAGATTTCGCCCCGCATGTGCGGAATAAAAGGTGTTCCGCATAGGAGCCGTGGTGCCCCCAACACGGCCTCTAATGTCCTTCTTCATTCAAGTCTGCCTTAGTTTCAAATGTGTACTAGCACTTGGAAGCTCCAACAAATGCCCCACTTTCTTCAGGTTTCCTACATCCCATCATCAATATACAAACAGCTTATACATGTGTATATACTAGGATCATCAAAGCCTAATTAATTAACCTAATCTTGATAATAATAAAAAAAATTACTGGGATCACGAACAGTTGCCCGAACAACGTAGCCCCTATCAAGAAGTCGCATGACCAGCCATGATCCTATAAAACCTGCCGCTCCAGTGACACATACCCCCGGTGCAACTCCTTCCAAATCCAATAATATTGGGGGAGAGGGACGGGGCGTCACAGTTTAGGTATGAATCTATCGAAACATCATGAATAAGACAGTATAAAACACATCATGATAAGGAAATAACCTTAATAAACAGGGACGAAGATAGGGGGACGGCCCCGACATTTTTAAAAATACTACTATTTATAGAAATTTTATATGTAGTTTGGAAAAAATTTGAAAATTTTATCAGTTTCGGCCCCCAAATTTTTTTTTTGCCATTTTTATATGTAGTTCGATATACTGTTGCAGTTTCGCCCCCCAACACCAAATTCCTGGCATCGTCCTGTTAATAAAGATTGATGAAAATTTACCAAGTTGAAAAATACTCTTGGTCAATGAGGTAAAAATTGAGGCCTCCCAATCAATGATTAAGAGTTTGAATTCTGCAAAATGAAGAAAAACGACAATATGCATGTTTGTTAAAATTTCTGCTAGGTATGCCAAAATATCATTAAAATTTCAACCGGAATTAGCTCGACTAAAGGCATAAATACCAGTACAAAAAAGAAAATAAAAATACTTTTAGTGAAAGTTGACGAAAATGCCTCCGGTTCAAAATGATGAAAATGTCATTGGCATAAAATACTCTATGCTCTTCCGGAACATGGCATAAAATTAAATAAATAGTCTAAGGTCCTCCGGGACACAGATCAAAATGCTATTGGCATAAAATAAACAAAATACTCTATGATCCTTCGAGATACAACTCAATGGCAATTTTTTTTACAAATTCTATAGTAGCAGTTTTGCACCTCCTACAGGGTGAACGTTCGATTTCTACGAATTTACGAATCTCTTGTGTGGAGATAGTTAATTAGCAACTTGCAGTGAATTCATCCCAAACAAACAAGACATATTTTGCGACTCATATCCTCTAGTTGGGTTCAACTTTTTGTTCTCCATTTTACACCAAGGTTATGCCTTTTCGGTCATTTTCGTTATTTTTTACACTCAAAGAATTTTCACCATTGGTATTTTTGTCATTTTGCTCTTACGATATCAACATTTCATCATTTCATACAATAGGCATTTTCATCATATCACACTAAACCTGTCATTTGTACCACATGCATTTTTGTTATTGAGCAATTCTCATCATTTTACATCAGGGTAGTTTAGTAATTTTGTATGGGACAGTTTAGTCAATTGCATTAAAAAATATTTGTCATTTTACACTAGAGACATTTTAACCATTTTTGTATTGAATGCACAAAAAATAAGAAAGCACAACACACGCATAAATAAATGCTTCCGTATACATTTAACAGAAAAACACATATCCTACACGCGCACTGAGAAGAGAATTTATCACTTGCATTTTTATAACTGAATTCCGATATCCACTTCTATGATTTTCTCAGTGTTCCAAACAACACAGTTGGAATTCAAAATAAATTCCATACTAATTCCATAAATTTTCCAGACTAAAAAAATTCGATTATTTGAAATTCGAATTTCATGAAATTACATGACCATTTTTAATTTCCTAGTTATACTTAAAGTTTTCCATTTTTCTCCTCCTTGTTAACATTTTCTGTGGAATTTGGAATGTCCTTTATTCCATTCTCATGGTCTTTGTTGATTTGGTTGGTAACTGATCCATTTTCATTCTCAAGGGTAGAACAGGGAATCAACCCCTTATCTCTACATGTCTCAATTGCTCCTCTATACATATCCTCCAATGTATACTTGTATTTAAATCCCATACCTAACAACTTCTTTCTTGAAAAGGATATCATAGTTATGTCCTTTTCAATGCCCTTTAACCTGCCAAGAAATGTGTATAATTCAATAGGCTGAGATGGAAAATATAATCCCCAGACATAGGGCGGACCCAAGATGTGAACGTAAGGTATTATATTTTGAAAAGTCTTAACAAAAGCAGGAATTCCAAATAAAAGTTAATTACAAAAGGGTATATAAAAAAATTTCAACAGTAAGAATATATTGATTTCAAATTTCGGTGGAAGGTAAGTTCGCCACTACCCAAACAAGTGTACTATGCATATCCTAATTCAGTTTTTGTTACTCTATCTGGTACTGCCTCATCTCTGTTAAAAAAACATAAGGACATTATACTTTGAAGAGTCTTAACTGAAGCAGAAACTCCAAATAAAAGTTAATTAAAAAAGGATGAATAAAAATATTTCAACAGCAAGAATATATTGATTTCAAATTTTGGGACAAGGTAAATCCGCCACTATCCGGACAAGTGTGCTATGTACGTATATCCTAATTCGGCTTTTGTTATTATTTCTGTTCTAAATTATCTGGGTATTTTTTTTGCAAAAATATATAAATATATAAAAAATAGATATTCTATTCAGAACGGAAGAATATATGATTAAGGAAGTCGTGGGCTTACTCGGTAAGGATGTAGTATTGGGGCAATTTCTCTCTGATCATTTTGGCTACTTCATGAATGGTTACATCGTGGGAAGAACAAATGTATCTTTCTTCTGCTTTAGGATTCTCATACAAGAATATATGAGCTTCACATAGATCATCTATATGCACATATTGACCATCCTTAATTATTCCATAGTGAGCTTCATTCCCTGCACAAAATTGCTACCAAAAGTCACTCTCCTATACCCTATGGGGAGCTCAATTTTGGGTACCAAGAAGCATAACTGGTTCACTAGTCCGTTCTCATCTCCTATCACAAAAATTTAGTACCGTACTGAAGTTATACTGCATACCTTATTTTTCAGTAGGGTTGACTGAATTTTTATGAGACCGAACTCAATGGACACATTCCATCTCCTAATTTTCCATCGGTATATATATATATATATATATATATATATATATATATATATATATATATATATATTCGACAAAAAATCATCTGTCCCCTTGTGAGTCCCTATTCCTTTACTCAACCAATCACAATTTGCCATGTGTATATATAATTGGAATAAATGTCCATATAGCGAATTCTGATTGGTTGGGTACATGAATAGGGAGATACACGGGGACAGACGATTTTCACCCTATTTTCCCGACTAGGAATCCTCTGTCCCCATTTGGTGTCCCCTTCCCTGTCCCACCAATAAGAAAATTACATATATTAAATTTTTAATTAAAAAATTATAACCTAAATAAAATAGTGAAACCCACGGGGAAAAAAAATATACACGTGGCAAATATCTATTCGTGACAAATATCTATTCATAACGATTTTTTGCCTATTTTTCCTAGGGATAGGTTGAAAAAATCATGTACTGTGATCAATGAAAAGAGCTGATTTATTTTTTTTTGAAACCCAAAAGGGTGCAATATTATAGAGAAGAAAAGGCGATCAAGAGTGATCGCAGACATTACATCATAGGGAAATGAGAATCCCAAAGCATGGAATGAAAGTAATGGCCATGGCGAGCCGGACAATGAGCTACCTTGTTCCCCCTCGCTTGATAAACAGGAGGGTGACAGAAGCAAAGGAAGCAATAAGAAATTTAGCATAATCAAAAAATAGGACCTAACCACGAGTAATCAATATCTAAACGACCAAGGCGAGAAACAATTTCAAGGCTATCACATTCCAAAGAGAAGACTTGAAGCTCCAAAAAGTCGAGCAAGTTTGAGGCCCTCAATAATCCCCAAATGACTCACTATGGTCGGGGGCTCAAGCACAGTGAAGAAGTTTCCATGCACAGGGCCGCCAATAAAGGTCTTCCATGATCATCTCTAGCAACACAACCAAAGGCAGCTGTGCCATCCCTCCAAGACCCATCAGTATTAATCTTTATGTGGGAGACCGGGGGAGGTGACCAAACTGCAGGAAGAGGATCTGCAACTGGCTCACCAATGTGTGAATCCGCAAACAGCGAACTAAATTCGCCAGCCGCAGCAAAAGCATCATTGAAGACCATGACTGCAGTTCTGCGATGTGATTCAAAAACGAAGAGGTTGCGATCCTTCCAAGTATACCAGGCTATGTAAGCAAACACAACAATATCCTCCTTAGATCCATGGGTCATGATGAAAGAGAGAGTCTCCTTGAAGGAGTCCAAATTCATTCCCAGCCAAGATGATGCATTACACCACAATGACCAAATGCGAACCGAAAAGGGACACTGAAGAAGGCAATGAACTCCAGATTCTCGTTGTTCGTTGCAAAGAGGCACACCATTGTAGAAAGCAGATCCTTTTTGCCAAATTAATCGCTGCATTGGGAGATTATCCCAGAAGCTCGCCACAAAAAATGAAGGACCCGTGGTGGAAGCTGGGAAGCTTCCATAAGGTAGACCAAAATTTCTCCTCCAATGCCGAATTAGAAGATTCGGAGGAGTGAATCGTCTATAGAGCAACCTCCATAGTAATGTGATAGGCCGAGACGGACGCTATAAAGACCATTCCTCGCATGATGCAGTTAGTCGATCATTAACAGGGGAGTTCACCTAAGGGTATATCTTGAATGAATTCCACTTCATATGGCAAGAATAAATCATTAAGGAGATCAGAATTCCATCGGCGAGGTGATGACGAATAAGGTCACTCACGCTTACCCTCGGGGAGGACAACTTCGTTGTGTGAGGACAAGTGAAAGCGTAAAGGGTCGTGGGATCCATGGATCTCGCCCTGATTCGAACTCGGAGCCGTTACTTATTCGCCAACGCAACCCAAGTTGTAATAATGTTCTCCCCTTAAGGAGACTTTGCCATACGTACGATGAGCGGGAACCCCGACCCGCACTAAGAAAATTCCAATTTTGAAAGTACTTTGCACTCAAAATCCGGCCAAGAAGAGAATCAGGTTGTTGAACAAGACGCCAGCACTGTTTTGCTAATAGAGCCAAATTGAATTGATGCATATCTCGGAGTCCCAACCCTCCTCGAGACTTTGGCGACATAGATTTTTCCCACGAGAGCCAATGAATACCATGATCGCCTCCAACCTTGCCCCAAATAAATTTGCGAATCATGACCATGATATCATTCAGAACAGACCGAGTAATGTAGAAACTTTGCATGATATAAGTTGGAATAGCCTGAATAACTGATTTAATAAGGATTTCTTTACACTACGGGAGACATGAACTTTTCTTTCCACCCATGTAGCTTCTTCCGGACTCGATCTTTAATATAGGAAAAAACTCTGTCGCCTACTACAGCCAATCATAAAAAGGAAGGCCCAAATATTTCCCATCGCCCTGACTGATCACGAACCCCCTAAGAAATTGCGAATGTCATCCGCCATAGGGTGCTGCGAAGTCCTTGTCGAAGAATATGGATGATTTGTCAAAAATTAATTGATCGACGTAGTATGCTTCATAATCTAGCAAGATATGTTTGATGGTTTGTGCACTCTCCATATTACCTTCAAGGAAAAGTAGAAGTCATCGGCAAAAAGGAGGTGCGACAAGGAGGGTCCTGAACGGCCAAAATGAATCCCCGAATCAAAGACAGACTCTAAGCTCTACGAAGCATGGCGGAGAAACCTTTCAAACGACACAAGATAAATAAGAAAGGAGATAAGGGATCGCCACGAGCGAAGACCACGAGTAGGAATGATCGAACGTGAGGGCTTCCCATTAATGAGCACTTTATAGCTAACATGATTGGACGCATAACATGATAAGAGAGCGGAAGCGGGGTGGAAACCGCATGGATTATAACATAAGTTCTAAATACCGCCACTCCACACGATCAAATGCCTTTCGCTGCGTATCCGAGTTTAAAAGCGCGATGGTGATTTGCTCGAGAGGCCCGGTTGCATACTGCGAAGGCCTCGAGCGCCCGGCTCGATTATACGTAATGGCTTTTGCCGCGGTAACTGAGA